>JAPMIB010000002.1:6788909-8125946 GCA_034770305.1 Trichogramma dendrolimi | reverse complement strand
CCGATCTTATTTACGCGGGCAACCCTCTCATTTGCCGCTGCAATACAATGTATATGCGCCACGCACCTATAATCGTAATTTCGACGCGCGAGTCGCGCTCGAGCTGCAGCAGCTTGCTCCGCGCGCGATGCGCCCGCGGTAGACAGCAGCAGCCAGAGAAAAGGAAAGTATACGTAAGCAAGGGCACGCTGGGGGACGAACGATTTTGAGAAACCACGAAATCGCTGCCGCTGCTGACTCGAGGACAAATACAAAACCCGACCGACTATATACGAGCCTACGGCGGAGAAAACCGGCGCGCATATCTTTCGCAGCGGCTGCAGAGCGCGTCTGACAAATGTTAGCAAGTGTGTTACTGCGCGGCCGTTCTCTTATTGTTCCTTTACCCGAGTCGAAAAACGGAACGTCTAATTTACGTTTTAACCGGTGCACACGTGTTTTATTATTATTCTTACTCTTTTTTTCGACTTTTTTGTTTCAAATCATACTTTGCCGAAGTAATAACGACCGGCTACTTCTGTATGAACACACACGGTATGTATTTACCCGCCAATAATTTTTTCATAGATCATCGCGAGGCTGCGAAAATTACTAGCGCACAG
Source organism: Trichogramma dendrolimi (assembly GCA_034770305.1). Taxonomy (NCBI): domain Eukaryota; kingdom Metazoa; phylum Arthropoda; class Insecta; order Hymenoptera; family Trichogrammatidae; genus Trichogramma; species Trichogramma dendrolimi. The sequence goes on along the minus strand of JAPMIB010000002.1, from coordinate 8,125,344 downwards.
TGTGCACGAGCCTCGGGATAATTTTCCCAACGTGTAAACTGATACAATTTTTCATCATTATAAAAGATTATTATAACGCATATATACACTTTACTCCAGCTCGCTTTGATGCACCACGATTTATTTTCTTTTTTTCTGTCTTCTTTTTTTTACTCAACCGGCTTTTTAATATACAAAATCTTTTTATTACTTTTAGCATTTTAGTTACATTACAGGGTAAATAATTGGCTTGTACATATACGGAAATCGGATTCGTTTCTTAATTCGAGAGGATCGCCGATCCTCGGCATTAAGAGTCGCGAATAAATTATGAATTTACAATTTAAAATCGAGAGATAAATGCAACTGACTCCGCACCGCAGCAACTATAATAATTCCGCAATATTTAATACAGATACGCGAAATGCAAAGCTGCGTGTACGTACGCAATTCGAATCAAATCCAATTATTGCTCGTAACGGGCTAATTGAACGCGCGTATACACTTATCTTTTCCGAGAAAATTCATAGGAAAAAAAAATTATTTATATATTCACCGATACGTAAGGGCGCACGCGAGTGCGCGACACTCGATCGGCTCGAGATGCGATTAAAGTAATGTCCGAAGTAAAAAAAAAAAACTCGAAAAGTCGTGGTTGAAAAAAAAACAACGAAAACAGCAACTTGTCTCGATAAAAGGCCAAGGATCGCGGGCGGCCTCGTCTCGTCGCGCCGCCGCCGCCGCCGCCATATGCGCGCCGCGCCATTTGCTGTGAGATTTCGAGATTTCGCGGCAGCAGCAACGCCAGTGTATATGCGCGGAGGAAAGAAATTTTAATGTAATTATACGGGTCTGAAGTAATAAATATGAGAGCCACCGATAAGAGACATACTGCACCGAGGCGGACTTGGAGGCGGTTGTGTGTTGCGAGCACCGCAGCTCTCGTCGATATCGAGTAGCTACAATCGGGTGTACCTCGAAAAAATGACTTCTCTCTCTTGCTCGAGTGCATTATGTGCCGTGCGATGTACGTTGCCGTGGAAAGAGAGAGAGAGAGAGAGAGAGAGAGAGAAGGAAAGAAGGAGAGCATCCATTCCGATGCAGGTGCCTTATATTTGCGTCAGATATGCGCCACATACTGCACATACACACGAACAATATCTATCTCTGTTCATCTTAGCGATGCTGCTACTTCTACTCTCGTCGTGCATTGTTTTATTATAACACACACACACAAACATACTCATACATCGCCGGTGAGTAGCTCCGATACGGGCAATGAAGAAGTCGACGAAGAAACGCCGAGCTGGATTTAAGAAGCTGCACAGCCTGCGTTCGAGGTAATTTGTTGTCATGGACCGATATCATCGACCGAGTTATTTAGCCGCCCTTTGCCGCCGCTGCTGCTGCTGCATATCTGCTGTGCGTCCGCGCGTGCATCGCGCCTATCTCGAGCATGTATACACATATACATACATTGTGTATACGCATATTTGGTATGTATATAAGTTCATAACCACCGACGAGGCTGGAGCTACTTTAACTATCTGCGACCGATATGACTACATGCACAAGTACACAAGACTTAATATGGATGCGCGTATACGCACGCGGGAAAAAGAGACCAAGTCTAAGAGACGCGCGATAAAACGGTACGCGTCAGAGCTGCTCCGACCGATATATCGAAGTGCCATATTAACGTATTTCCATTTTTTGTATGCCTCGTTGATTCTCTCCCTTCATATACTCTTTCGAAATTTTTCTCTTCTGGCTTGCCATTCGCTGTTTCTCAATATTATATCCCGACTTTTGACTGGACCAGCCTATTTTTTATACAATTATAATTTGACTATTTTAACTTTGCCACTTGCAGGTTTACAGATGAAAGTACTCGCCATCTAGCGGCCGAGGTTCGAAGTGGTATTATCGTTTTACGAAGCATCTCGTTTTCAGGTTATTCGAGACGAGCTCAATATCTATCACATAATTCTAACGAATAAGTCATTATCAATGTTGAATATATTTCAATCCAGGCTTTAGGCATTTTCATTCATACATTGCGTATACTGCAATACAAATTTCATACCAATGAAACCAAAGTACCTCGGGGACCGTTCGACCAACTAGTATTACATAGCGCAGAAAAAAAAGCCCACTTCTTTCTCTCTCGTCGCGCACGTAATACGCGTGTGCATCGTAGCGTGACGATAAATTATGAATTACGACTCCGAATAGAAAGAACCAATCTTTTAATAGCAGCAACGATCAACGGTCGCCGCCCGAACGATACATACGTATCGGTGTACACGCAAAAAATGACGCGTTATAAAGAAAATGGAAAAAAAATTTTTACACCCACTCGCAGAAAATGCGCGTTCGCACCGACGACGAGCGCATAATACGTATACGCGCGCGCGTGTGTGTGTATTGCAAGTATTACGCAGCTATGCAGTGAGCTGTGCTGCTGCCGCTACTGATCGTGCGGGGTCACACGCGAGAATTCTGAGCTCGAGAAACAATGACGAGAAAGCGAGAGAGCTTCACGTGCGCCGCGTCGTGGTTGCCGCATCGGATACACGCTGCACACACGCACACACACACACACAAGTAAAAAGGCGTCCGATGCACGTATATATATATATATATATATATATATATATATATGTGTGTGTGTGCGCTCATGCAGGGTGCGCGTGAACGCTTCGCACCCGGAGTCGTAGCCATGCCATGCTCGCTCGCTCGCTGCACGTAATACTTGTCAACATCGGTTAGCGCGATATTTCCTCTCTCTCGCTCGTATACAAGGGGGTATCGGCCATTACTCTCTTTTTTTCTCTCTCTACGTTTCGCGGCTTGATCGACGCTGCGCTGCACTATACTGCGTTGGTTCGAGCGTGTGCGTGCAGTAGCAGCAGCTTCGAGTGAGCTCGCCATGTTTCATATACGTATAGCATATAAGAAGCCTCGATGGGGCGAGATTTCTCCTGTCCCGTATGGGTATACAGCGTATTATATCCCGGCGAGAGCAGCAGCAGCAGCAGCAGCTACTACCCCCCTTGCCTCCCCCTCTGATGCTGCTCCTCGCTGTATAAGGCTCGAGCTCGTTGCTGCCTCACACACACACACACACACACACACACACATGTGCATTAGCAAAAGTCTAAGTAGTGCGTGCGAGCGCGTCGAAGCGCACAAGAGCGAGAGAGAGAAGGGATGAAGTTGTATCCCGGAGAAGTAAGAAGAAGGGCTCGTGTCGCAAGCGCGGCGCGTAATATGCCGTACATACATCCACACACACACGTACGACTGTGTGTGACAATACACACGCATGCGATGCGTGGCAGTACACAGTGCACATTTGTAGTAGACCAAGAGAGAGAGAGGCTTTGTCGAACTGCAGTGCGCGTACGCCGGCTCTCGAGTGTCGCGAGCGAGCGAGCGAGCCTGTGCCTGCGCGCGTCTTTGTTAGCGAGGCGAGAAATTCTGCCTGTCTTCTACAATTACACTCGTGCTCGCGTACATACGTATATGCGCTCTGTAAGCAGTATATATATGCGCTTCTCTCTTCGATTTATACGCTTTTACGTGCGTGCGCTGCAGTAGGACTCGAGCTTGCTGCTGCTGCTGCTGCAGAGGTGTGATCTCTCTCCCCGCGAAACGAGTTGCAATCGTCGTCGTCGTCGTCGTCGCAGCCATGAGCTCTCACAACCCTACACGCACACACGTAGACACACAACGAACCACGCCCCTACCCCCTTCGCACTTGGAATGTATCCGTATACGTGCAATAGTAGTCTACAGATGCAACGGACTCATGGGATCCATACGTGTGCTGCACTCGTACGTGTGTCCCACGCCTCATTACGTGTTATAGCTACCTCGAGCTCTCCCATATGTAGCAGCACTTTTCATATATGTTATACATATATTAAGTGTATCGACGAGCTGTTACCACCGCTTGTGTGTGTGTGTGTGTGTATGTGACTTTTCACCTCGATAACCTCGGCATCGGCATCGCCTCGAGGATCGCTACACACACACACACTTTTTCATGACTCCATTTTTGCTATATATTATGGGCTCGCGCGTAATACCGTACAGTATATACATCGAGAGCAATCACTCAACTTGCAGCACACGCGCGCGTGCTCGACACGGCTGCTAATGCAACTCGCGAGCTTATGTACCAATCTATGCATGCATATGCTTGGAGAGAGAGAGAGATTTCCTGGCACTAATTAATTACTTCACACGTCTGGAAATCATCAAAGGATCTTTTTCTCTCGCTCGCCCATACATGCATACAAGAGTATCGCTAATTTTTTTCTCCTTCCCTTGTGTAGTGGAAGTAACTATGCAACACCACCCCCTTCTCACTTCGCCCCCTCTTCTTCTTCTTCTTCTTTCTCGCACACTCCGTGTATGCGCCTGCCAGCACGGAAAATCAATGATGCTGACGTTAAGTCTCTTTCTCTCTCTAGCTAGCTCGCTTGCTCGTCTTTCTTATGTGTGTGTGTGTGTGCGCATGTAACACACAACTGCATCAGAGTCACGTTTGAGCGGCTTCGCGTCATCGCGAGCGCAGCTACCACCGCGCAAACAGTACTTGCCCCTGTGTATAAGTGCGAGCTTCCGTGTATATGTGTACGTTGTTGTGGTGTGTGTGTGTGTTGTGTGTGTGTGCGGTACACTATTATGCCGGTAAGGTCCATAAGCGACTTAGAAACCTCGTAATTATAAAAAAAGCAAAGAGTAAACCACCAGCGTATACGTATGCGCATGATTTATGAAAATACGCAGTGCTCCAGACGTAGCGCGCACTATATACGCAGCATCTCTCGCTTGCTGTATACATATATAGTCGTCGAGGCGAAGAAAAAGAAAAGGAAGGAACGAGAAAATCGACGATGACGACGACTATGTAGAAACCCTGTGGCTCTATACCCCCCTCGTCGCTGTTGCCCCTCCACTCCATGTACCTACTACCAGCTAGTGCACACACACACATGCTACGCGACGAGTACGTAAGAAACGCGTATCAACCCTTTTCTTTTTTAGCTAAGATCGATACTCCCTGACTACCACCGAGAACACGGTACGGCCATGAATACATCGTGCGTATACAGGCGAAAATACATACACGCGTTTATATTATTATATATATGCCACGCGGATGCACATAGAGCCGAGCAATGAGGACGTAATGACAGTAGTATAGAAGAAGAAGAAGAAGCGCGCAAGAATTATATACGCAGGTGAAAAGGGGGTACAGCGAGTAACGTTATCCAACACCTTTTTGCCTTATGGCTTCTCTCTCTCTCTCTCTCTCTCTGCCAAGTATATACGGGGGTTGGTTCGTTGTTGCTGCATTATTGCGCGTACGTAAAGTACGTATACGTACGTACATACGCGTGCGATATATATTATTATATAGCGACTCGTCACTATGCTCGCCCGATATAGTTTCCCCTTTTTTCTTTTTTGCTGCCAACGCACGTGTAACAGAAATCAATTTTCGGACTGTGTGTGTGTGTAAACAATTGCGAGTTCCATTTCCTTGATAATTCATTACAGAGAAACAGCGCAGCTCGACCGCGCACACTCTTGTGTATTCAAAAGGGTCGCTGGACTCGTAACATATTTTTTTTTCGTCGTCGTTGTTATTAACCCGCTTCGATCCGCAAACAGTACGCGCATTTTTTTTTTGTATTTTCACTTTCTTTGTACACATATGAGCTCGGGCGCTCGTAAATATATTCGCAAAACTGACGTAACGCGGGTGAGAGCCATCGATCGACACACAAAAAAAAGGAGTAGTAGTAGTAGTGATACTCGGCCGCGCGTTCACCCGCAATTTATGTAACGCGCGCGCGTGTGCTTGTTCACACTCGATTCTTCGGAACAATCGATCCAAAGTGTTAACGGCGTGGTGGTGGTGGTAACTCGACTCAGGACACGGCAGCGCAGCTGCCATCCATACTACCAGGAAATTGCCGCAACGAACCGAACAATAACGTAATAATTTAATCGCGAGCGGATAGATTATGAAAGCGCGAAGCACAAAAAAAAGCAACCACTTGCAGGGACATTTTTTTTTGTATTATTACAATACGAGATGGACAATTGAACTGGCAACTCGGCGATATAATCCTTCTCTCGCTCGGCGAATCTCTCTCGGGGAAACGCTTATAACTCCTACTCGTGCAAAGCTGAGAAAGCAAAAGAAGCGACGAAAAGTCACGTTTCGCTCGCCGACGCGTCGTCGTCGGTGAAAAATCAGCAACAGCTCGATGATATTACCGGCTCGCTCCAAAGGTCGTCTGCGACTCCTTGTGTGTCTGCAGCACAACCAATTTTTCTTTCCCTTTTTCCTTCCTTTATAAGCCTATAGCGATGTGGCCTATCTTTGCTGCTCTCGCGCGCGCGCGAAAAGAGACCGGAGCTCTGCGCAAGCACAGACTATAGAATTATATGCTTGGCTTGGCTCGCTCGCGCCGCCGACGTAGTCGCGGTTTCTTTAATCGTAATCACCGCTTATAGCGCAACTTACGACGCTGCTCAAACACAGCTATGCCATTATGCCGAACACGATGATCCGCCGCCACAGCCGCGTCCTTTATATAATGCGCCGTTTCTCTCTCTCGCTCGCTCGCCTTCATTTGCAATCGTATATCTATATGTGCGGGAAACAACACAACACGTCTAGGTAATGTTCTCGCGCTTATCACACACGACTTCTCTCGAGATTTTACTTTTTCACGCGCTTATAACGTACTTATTTTCATGGGATCACCCGCCCGGTGCAAGTATAAAACGACGATTTTCCTTGATGGCCTCGTGGTGCGAATCGTGTCCCGGTAATTACTTTTATCTCCTTAGTGTCATGCCCTCGTCGCGCATACATCGGTGCATCGTGCGATGCAACCCGCGTTTGGGTCAGCCGGCTACATATTATATATAGAGGCTCCGAAGGTGAAATCTAGGTCTAGTGGCCTCTCGATCGACGCGCCTCGAGACTCTTCGGTGGGGCGCCGCCGCTGCTGCTGCTGCACATGCACACGATATACCTATAAAATAGATATATACATACACACACACATACACGAGCGGAGGGATACTTAGCGCGCGGCGCTAGGCATCTTCACTCTGGCTATACACACGTGAGATGAGCTAGATAATGTATCGATGTGTCGCCGACGCCGTCGTCGTCGTCGTATCGCTATACGTAAAGCTCACAGGCGCTGATCTGGTTTAGTTTTCTAACGTCGTGATGGTCGTGGTACACTTATTTATATCGACCAAAAATCTTCACGTGCCGCTCGCGACTCGCACCAGCAGCTGTTAGTACGAGAGGCTGACTCTCGTTTTGCCTCAACACGACACCTCGCGCGGATATACATTGTCACCTACTCTCTCTCTCTCTCTCCCGCTATAATCCAAGTGCATACAATATATAATAATATACTTGAAAAAAAACTTAACAATCCGCGCGTGCACATGATTATATTATAGCTTCCGGCAATTTAATAATAATATTTCAAGTGAATATTATCCGAGAAACGTTCGATCATCTTTTTCACGTGTTATATGTATGTATAATTCTCCCCGCGCGTTTATCCGCGAAGAGTCGATTGGCGAGCGATAACACGTGTAGCATAAATTTATATACGCGAGCGAGCGAGCGTCTTCCTTGCCTGCCCCTAACGGGATTTACAAGAGTGTGTCGGCAAAATTCGAGCCGTCTTTATAGAGCATCTGTGCGCGCGCTTTTATATACATGTAGACCATATCTCGAATATATAGCTTTAGGGGGGCCTAGTCGCGAAAAATCTAGCTCGCACCGTACGGTTATATAGTCTCGTGTGCGTGCGTGTGTGTGTGTGTCCATACGGTACCTCGGCTGCACACATTTGAAAATCGTGAGCGCGTATATAACAGCTATTCTTTCGCCTATAGACTTTTCTCTGGAACCGACCGAGTCCCTTCACCGCATCTTCTCTCGCGTAACCACACACAAACACATAAACACGCAGCGGTGGCGATTCTAATCGCCCAGTAGTAGTAGTAGTAGTAGTAGTAGTAGTAGTAGTGCGCATACTCGAAAGTAATTAATAGTAGTTTAAAGGCACGAATGCACGGACTCCGCTGCTGCCGCGCGACGCGAGCCTAATTATTCGCCGGTTACTGTATTTTAATTGCGCGGAATTTCGTGTGTAAGCGCGAAAATATCCGCTCGCAGAGTGCATTATAACGCAGCGCGCAGCGATTGTGAATCGGCAGCTTACTTATAAATAAGCGAACGGTAATGCGTGCGCACCGGCAACTTTCCACCTTAAATTACTCGTATATATGTATTCGCCATTGTGTCTCGCAGCGGCGGCGGCTAGTTTAAGCCTCGCATGTGCTGCTGCTGCCGCGGGACTTTCCATTTTAGCGTGTCACATCTGCGCGTCTCGATCGCTCGACGACGCGAACTAGAGCTTCGCGCGCAAAAAGACCTTCGACGCGATTGTTCGCTCGGCGGCCAATGGCAAACACCGATTATTATTATATACATATATATGAACTTTCTCCCGTATATGTGGCGCGCGTGAATTTTTCGCTGCACACACGACTCATTTTCAACGCTCGGTATAGGATATATCTCGCGGGAAGATTGCGTTGTTGTTTGAAGTTCGCGTGTCCGTCCTAGCGACAGGCTCGCGTGCAAGCCGGCATAGAGAGAGAGAGAGAGAGGGTGATTTAATGAAGTACCAGCCACGAATGAGCCATGGAAAAAATAACGCTATACGCGCCGATCTCCGCGACTCGAATTGAAATATCAAATGTCGTGAGAATGAAAGGCTATATTGTAATGCACACACATACACCGAGGCAGCCTACGAGATGCCGATGCGATGTATGAGTGTGTGTGCATAGACAAGCAGCGCGTTACAATGCAGGTCAATCGAAAGTATAACTTATTGCGCTAAATCGCTCGAGCTCGAGCTTTCGTTTTTCACGGCGCGCTTTTCTCGCGCAGTCTACTACTACTACTACTACTACTACTAGGTTGTATATAAAACACACACAGAGAGGTGCGTGTGCTATATACACGTATATTGGCACAGTGTAGGCGCTGAAATTAATAGACCACATCGAGAGAGAGAGAGAGAGAGAGAGAGAGAGAGAGAGAGAGAGAGACAGACGGAGATCGAACTTTTTTCGCCTTCTATCAAATAAATGTGTATACGTACTCGAGATTTATAGCGCCAACATTGTGTGTTTGAGTTACATTGATTGCTTTTCTATTTGCTGTACATATATAATGCACTTATATTATATCCTTGAAAAAAAGCCTTTGCCTATGGCTGCTGTGAATACTGCCATCGATACATATACTCCCGTTGCGCACTTTAGCCGAGCTGCGTGCACGTGAAAAATAATAATTATTCACGAATTTATATTATACGCGAATGAAATTAATATTAACTCTCAAATGTGTTCTCTTTTTTTGTTACAGGTGAGTAGCACTATCGAATCTTTGACCAGTTTTCACGCGTAAGTTCGAAGGGAATAAACTTTGTTTCAAGTGAATTTGAAGCTGCTTTCTTATGTATACTTCAATCTGGTGTACTAAATCAATTTCGATTCGATACTAAATCAAGGTAGGTTAGGCTGCTAAATAGACAAGTCGAACAAAAGTAAACCACGAGTTCGACCACAGATTTAAAAAACCTCCAGCGGAAGATATCCTAAGGAAAATTGAAAATAGATTCGAATTTTATTTTACCTCTCATCGAAAAAAAGCGCTAAGCCAAACCGCTTAAAAAAACAACAACAAAAATGCTCCTGAGAAAGACGAAATTAGCGTTCAGCGCAACATCAGAGACGCAACGCGCGCCGCGACTAATAATTGTTGATTCGCCGCTCTGCGACACGCGTTAACTTCGAAGCTCGAGCGGCCGAGTCTGAGTATATAGTAGGCGTCCAAGTTCTCATGGGGGCGCAAATTGTCTTCGGTATATCGTACTTAATAAAAGGGCCCCGCGCGCAATCTCTTACGTATATACCTGAGTGCAATTGAATCCAATCACTTTCGTTGTATATCACGCGCCGCCGACGCCGACGCCGTGTGTATACATGCAAAATAGACGCACCCAAGGTGTTCTTTCCAGTCGTATATCCGTGTGAGTTTTATATATAAACGTTGAGTAATTTAAACATTCTTCGGGTGTTTTTTTATAAGCAGAAGCACATTTAGATCATTATTGTTTTGCAGTCACATTGAATCCGGGAACAAACCGTAGATAACAGATGCACGTGTACACAAATGTAATTAAAAACATTTTTCAATAGAATAAAAAAGGAAAAGTAAAAGTATAACAAAAAAGGGTAAAAGAAAGCCTTAGATGGTTATCGCATTCTTAATCACGAGAATTGCACATATCGCACTGACTATTCATCAAGTATTAATAATAATTCCATCCAACATCGATTCGCTCATTAATCATCGCTCGGTGTTAACTAGACCTCGACCATTGATCTTTTAGCTCTCATACACACTCATTTAATATGCATCCACCATTGAGACATGAGTTTGATAATGTCGCCGAACGTAAGTTGCTCATAATTATACATCATGTGTGCCACAGCAAGATCGAGCATGAATATTAATGTTTATTAATGAAATTAATGCGTGTGTGCATCGACGGGTGGTATATTATAGAAAGGACTATGAGCGACGTCAATGCGCCGATTTTTGCATTTAATATGGACTTTCACTCGCGAGGGAGACTGAAAGTAACGTACTCTTATACGTCCGTGGATTTATTAAGTTTTCATTAAAAAAAAAATATCTTCCTTGTAAACCATCTCGTTAGGCAAATCCGGCTTCTATACACAATATAATCCGCCAAACTCTCTCTCTCTCTCTCTCCGCGTACATACATCGCTATTATAAAAATTAGTACGATATAAAACGGCTTTATGTATAGCAAGCGCGAAGAGAAGGTATACGTATATAAAACGAGCGAAACAAAAGGCTTCGCCGCGCGAAAGGATCTCTGCTCGCGGGGACTTTTCCGCGCGCTAATTAAACTTAACCCGCGCACGCATAAATTGTACAGCCAAGCTCTATCGAGCGAGCGAGCCGCGAGGACCTGAATCGGTTGCAAATCAGACATTACGATATAGGATGACTTTTTCGAAAACTTAACTTCTATACCGCGCGGTAGTATAGTAACTTCGATAGTTTTCTCGATCGTAATAATAATTATAATGGCAATCGGGGCGATAAATTTCGCAAAACCTGCACAACTTAGCGAGCTCTCATCACGCTGCGCGACAAGCTGCACTATTACTCTATACGTTATACATCGATAGTTATATATGTATGTGTGTGCAGGTAGAGTAGAGGCCAATGAAAGCCCAACTAATTGCGACGTGTACACCTACGCATCGCGTGATGTTTTGCCGCCGCCGCCGCCGTCGTCGTCGTTTTCGCAAACCGAAAAAGCGCATATTAAACACACATATGCCTATATACAGAGCAACAGCAGCAGAGCAGAATAGTCGTAGTCGTCGGACGCAAGCAGTTACAAGTTGATATGTCTTAGAGCTACTCGTTAACGAGAGTCGGGGACTACGGCTACGACTATACCTTTATCGCCGCTCGCGCCATTATATACATAAACGCGCACACATGCACACACACACACACACCGACGACAGCTTTTATAGATGCTACTACTACTACTACTACGAGAGAGTACGTACATACTCGTTAAGACCTCTATATGCGCGCGAACGAAAACGAGCTAGCGCATACATATAAAACGACATGTTTTCCTTGCGCGCATATGGAGCTCTTCGTCGCCTATGCATATATCACAAATGTTGCAGCGGCGGCGGAGCTTTGACTGCTGCGAAACTGTTATACTTTCTACGTGGCGACTAAATTTCATTTGTCTTTGAGTCGAGCGACGCTTGGTGTGATTTTACATACAGTATACTCGAGGCTATACGCGGTGCATTTTGTAATTGGATCAATCCTTACGCAACGCGACGTATAACGAAGCCTTATACAGCCCAAGTGTCGCTCGTTGAGAGATTTTTATTGGCGTGACAAAAAAAAAGATACGCCCCCTTCGAAGTGCGAACGCTTGTATATGCAGCAGTACCTCTCGAAAGCTCGTCGTCGTAATATCCCAAAAATTGCGTGACCTAGCCCGTCGTCGTCGTCGTCGTCGTCGAGTACCAAAAGTATAGAGGGTTAAGGTGGGAGGGCAACACATACATACACACTCAGCATTGCGCAGAGTCAGGATGTCAGTTCGGGTCGCGTATATACATGGCAAGAGAGTCGCGCAGCATAGCTTGTGTACCACGATATGCAACAGGTGGACCACCGCACACACCAGACCGGGGTATATTTCGGCTTGGCGGCGGTGGCAGTGGTGTGGTGGTGCGCGCCCTCGTTTTCGTTTTCTTTTTCGCGCATTCTCGCTCGTACTCGTTTCGACGCTTCTACTACTACTACTACTAGCTTCTACTTGAAGAAAACGCGAGTGAGAGTTGTGCTGCTCGACTCACTGCGCGCTGCTGCTGCTGATATAGCCCAACGACGACGACGACGACGACGACGCTGCCTTTGATCTAAATACCCCCGAAAGCGTTTCTCGCTATTAAAAGGCGCAAGAGAGCTGCTATAGCTAAGGCAGAGAGAGAGAGAGAGAGAGAGAGATTACACTTCTTACTTGGTCGTTTGAAACGCCCTAATTTTCTGTGTGTGTCTGTGCCCTTTGCACCGAGCTAAAAGTCGCAAGCGCCACACATAGCTCGACTCTTCCCATCTCTCTTTGGACGCAGTTTTCGTTGTTATAAATATGCGTCAGGTATAGTCCAACTTACCTTGAAAACCTAAATTATGATACATGAAAAGTGCAGCATTTAATCATTGCACAAACACTTCGATGAATCTATCATCCGATCTTATGGCGATTTTCAAAGAGTCTGCAATCAAGTCTTTCGCACGCACAACTCGACGTAACGTCTATAATTGAGCGGTCAATTACAAAACTAGTTGCGGCAGTAACGTAACTCAACCTAGTTTGTCCATCGTAAAATTATGATTAATGCCGATTTTAAATCCGACGAATATTTTCGGTCTCACTTCATTAGCAAAGAATGCATATAGCATAAAGCTGCATTAAACGACGTTTTCCCGTCGCATAAATATTATGGCAAATCAGAAAAATGAAAGTCTCGGGCGAGCAATTAAATATTATTATATACGGTTAGAAGCAGCAGTTCTTACATCATCGTAGTGAGAGACTCTTTATTCTAAACAAGCCGGTAAACTCTTCTTGGATGTTTTACACCGCGTGCTAAATGCATTATTGTTATATATTTCGAACGACAATTAACCGTTCTCAAGAGTTTCGAGTAATTTCAGCGCGCGGGTAGAGTTTAGATTTCACCCGCGACACAAAAAGACGCAGCAGCAGCCGACTTTCTATGAATCGCGTGGGTCGCGTGAATGGATATTGCGTAATTGTGTCCACATCGTGGGAAGTACTATAATACGCGTACGTCCTTTGCAAACTGCACATATTACGCGCGTGTAATAATTTCGAATACAATCGTGTGCTCTCGTGCTCTTGTCACATTTGCCGCGCAGCCAGATGAACTCGAGAGAGAGAGAGTAACGCGAGCTTTTTCTACGTCTCGATTCTTTGGTTTCGGTGCGTTGGAATGAAAAAAAAAAGAAAGAACTTCAAACTCGCCTCGTGTGCGATATATTGACCGCGAAGAAAACCCGTTGCAATTAATTAAAACGTCTCGACGCTGCTCACGTGCTTTTGATACGACGCGGGGGTTTTTTTCTATCTCACGCACGTTGAGGCCTGTATATATACACGTTGCGTGTACTCTGTATTATATGCCTCTGTGCGCAGCGATGATTACGCGCGCTCGCGCGCGCGGGAGAGAGAAGAAAATAATCGCGGACCTACGGCGACAGAGTCAGAGCTGAGCAGCGCCGTTTATTTAGAAAATTTATGCAGCTCCCATTTGCACGTCGCGTGTGATACGTATAACGCTTTTCGATTAAAGGTGCTGCTGCTGCGGCAGTTTCACCTGAAAATTTTCTTGATTGCATATTCTCACGCGCGTTGAAGTTTCACGCGGCAAATATAAACTACTTTTACTGTTAAACTCGGTAGTTTTCTCAGGAAATTATAATTTCGCGCGAAAAATCGAAAGATTCTTGATACAAACACTTTTTGGAATTTTCACGATTGTAGCGCGTTTGACGCGTGCGCGAAGCTCGTGCATATAAGTTTAGATGTGTCAGTTATGGAAAAAATGTACATAGGAAATGAGCTTTAATAAAAAGCTAGAGCTCGAAGAGACTTTATAATAACATAATTGTTTGGAGCTTTTATCTATAAATTACTAATGTGAAATTTGTCCATTTTAAAGTCGGCAAAAAAAAATCCTCGACCGTATCACACTCGGGACAGAATAATTCGAGTACAAAAAACTGCACCAGCGTATAATACATTCGGGTATATCAGTTACACCAGCAGGAGTGAATTTTTCTATACTTATTTCGTCGTCGAAAGTTACGAATATAAGTAAAAAAAAAACAACTCGTTCCATAAATCAGTGCATTGCGCTGCAGCAACCGCGAGAGCTTAGATAAAGAATTCCCTCGGGCTGCATCGAATTCCCACATAAGCAGCAGCAGCAGCAGCGCCCTTTACTGTTACGCTCGTGTGGATATAATACACGTAAACTCTAATGAATCAAGCCATCGCGCGGCGAATAATAAACATAAAAACAGGTCCAACGAATGAGGAAAAATCAGGCCGAGCTTTCTTCTCTCGCGAACATAAACTCGCCTAGACCACTTTTGCTATCTATTGGCCGCAGAGAGAGAGAGGGAGAGACAGCGCGGATAAGCCGCCTAGTATGTACCAATGCTACACTGCACTGGGCGCGGGATGTCCGTTCGTATATAGAGAAGCCGCAGCTTCAAACGCGTGCGATCGTTTAAGACTACTTAAGCTAAACTACTTTTCACATATTATACGCGCGAGCAAAAAGTTCATTAATATTAGATGCGGGATGATTGCGCAAACGTAATTCACCGCGTGCGTACCTATATTATATATACCCGATGAGAAATTTTTACGGCTCACCGTGCTTATATTTTTATCGATTATCGACCGACTCTTTCTCGCCGTACGCTACGTAGTATTTTGCATAACCGCGATGACTGCAGCTCTTCGCACACCGGCCCACATATGTATAACGAAATAGGCAATAAATATAAGTCAGTTATTATTTTTACGTAATTTAAACGAGCGTATGCGTTTTTTAAGCTCTCTCTTGCCTGGTGATGCTGCAGAGAGAGAGAGAGAGAGAGCTCAAGTCTGGACGAAACGAGGACAAATATAAGTACACGGGTAGAGTAGCAGCAGCAGCAGCAGCTCAAACCACAGTCCGCGCGTGAATATATATATCTACATACACATACAGACATCAAAAGCAGCGCGGCGCGCCGAACAAGGTGTCATCAGGACTGCTGCTGTGTACGTATGAGTGTGTGTGTGTGTGTGTGTGTAACTTTTTGCTGCAGCTGCGCATATCATATACACACACACACCCGGACAGAAGTGCAAAACTGTCGAAAGCTCTCGCAGTCAGGCAGGCAAAAGACAAAGGAGAAGTGCAGGTCCAAGATCCGTTAGGGTATTTAAAGCTGGCAAAGATCTCGCGGGTATCGTGCTCTCTCTCTTCTCCGGTGTATACGTACATACGTATATAGAGCTGAGCTGCGAAATAAACCGATGCCTCCTCGTCGCCGCTGCACGCAAGGACTTAACGGAATTGCTTATACCACCGCTGCAGCATACAGCGGGCAGTAAGATCTCGCCATGGATATACCATCGTGTGCTGCAGTGTAAAACGTGTGTATACGAGTGCAGATACATATGTATCGCGTATACTTGTACGTATATATCGAGTATCGGTGCGGTGCGCGCAGCGAGGAGCGCCGGCAGTCCCAGTCGGCACAGCGGCAGCAGCTGATTACTCGGGCTTCGCGCTAATCGTACTTTTGTGATTTAATTACCAGATGCATCTCTCCCCTTCTCCCTCCGTCCACCGGCACCTACCTCCTGCTTGGGCTTTTTTTTCTCTCGCGTGCGCGCGCGCGAGCACACTACGTTTTTTGCTGTTGCTGCTGCTGCAAGAGAGCGTGCAGCAGCACCGGGTTATTCGAGAGTACACGCCAGCAGCAGCAGCAGCCGTGACTCGATACCCTCACCCATACACACGAGTAAAGTAATATCTCGCGCACAGCCACCGCTTGCTTGTAATTATTTCCCCGGCGCGCAAAGCGCAGAGCCTCGGTGTGGCTGCTTAAATTATTGTCCCGCGAGAGAGAGAGAGAAAGAGAAAGACATGCAAACGTATATATACACTGCATTCTTTCATGTATCTGTGTACGTATGAGTATATTTTCAAAAAACCATATTGACCGGGCTCGCGCGATCGCTTCTCCGTTTTCAAACTTTGCGTGTTTGCAGCGAAGCGAGCCTGAGTTATTATTAATATTACTTTACACCTTTTATTCGCAAAAGCGTGAGCTCGCGCGCGCGCGCGCAGTCCACAACGTGTTTTAAATTTCTTGCGCCGCGTCCTTAAGCGCTTTACACCGCTGAAAACGATCTACTTTGCTGCTAAACTTTGCTCAACGCGAATATATACCTATGCAGCTCTCTCGCAGCTCTCGAGTCACTTTATATCCCGGGCAATTATTTTTATATACCTTATTACAAAGTAGGGTATGTATAGCTATATAATGCGAGCCTTGCATCGCATGGTGTAGCGTGACCAACAGCAACAGCAGCGGATTTCAAAGCAGATTTTATCGATATATCTTCTTTGGGCTCGCGAGAGAGAGAGAGAGAGAGCTTTTCTTTTGACGCGTATTATACACGGATAACCATAGAGAGAAGAGCCTTGGCACATCGCTCGCTAGCGTAAGCGTAAAAACTTAATGTCCCATAGTCAGTGTTCGTAGTCCTGAAAGCTTTGGAAAGATCGTCTCTCCAAAAGCTTCCAAGGCTGTGTGTGTGTGCGGTCATCAGCGCTTGCTGCTGTTTTTTCTTTTTTTTTTTTTGTTGAAAAGTTGGCACCGAACGATAAAAGATCGAAAGCGCTTATCAGATTGTCGTGTCAACCCCCTCCGGTATTACAAGCGTATATATTATTCGGAACCCTTACCAGACACGGCTACGGGCTGCTGCGCGCTACGCATCTTCGTGTATAACCTTCCTGCCTTCCTGCCTTCCAAAAGGTTTTTTTTCAATTTTCCTTCGGCTTTTCTTCTCCGATCGTTAACCTTACCCGCGCGCGTGCATGTATAGTACGCTACATCGAACGGTGGGTAGTATAAGAACTTTTACCGGCGGAAAAAAATATATGCTCGCAAAGTGTACCATGCAATAATTCGGAATAATTATTATTCGCAAGCTCGAGCTTTGTGCCGATCCACGAATTAAGCTTTCAGTAGAAAAAAAGAAGGAAGCGAATCAGTCTTAATTTTCTCTCGTTTTCGCCACAATTTGGCGTCGTCGTGCTTTGCTCCCCCCTCAGCAGCAGCCAGTAGGCCTGAGTAATTGCGCGACTGTGAAAACAGATAATACGTGTACGTACCACGTTGATGAGCAAATACTCGCACTCGCGCGCGACTCTTTGAGAGATAAAATAGAAAGAAAGAAAGAGAGGAAAGGAAAGGCGCTAGTTTGTCGTACCGTAGAAGCTGCGCCGAGCGACAAACGAATGCGCGCCGCAACGATGATTATGTATACACGTACGTACGAAGCTCGAGAAACTGCTCTAGCTTTGCGCGATGAAAGAAGGTAAAAAAAAAAAAAGAACCAGCAGCGCAAGTGTATGCGCATGCTATATATACAGTACACACACGCTTGTCGTCGTCGTCGTCATTGCAGTAGTTGTCTTGTGCGCGCGGAGAGCGTCGTTGAGCAAGGATCAAAAAGTCCTTATCAGATTTGACGACCCCTCGGTCGGTCGCTGCAGCAGCAGCAGCCGCTTGGCCTTATACACTATATACATATAGTTACTCGCGTGCGCGCACACATATGCACATAGGTCGAGTCCGGCAAAGACGGCACTCGTTGAATTTTTCAAGCGACCCGTATAAAACATATATAGCTGTCGTCCTAGCTTGATATTCTCGAGAGCTTTCCTCCACTATACTAGTAGTAGGCGAGCTGCTGCTGTGCGCGACACCCCCTCCGGCCCCATGTAAATATATGCACGTACGCGTGTGTGTATGTGCACATGTGTGTCCCTTACCCGACATATACGTATTTACGGCGAGTTGTATCGTCAAGACATTAACGAACAAGAGCACAGAGAAAGAGAGACTATGTCGTTATACGCCGGTCAGCAAAGAGAGGGAGAGAGAGAGGAGAGAAGAAAGAGGAAGATAGAGCGATTTCCATGCCATATTCTACTTTATTCTCCCTGGGCTGTTGAGAAGAAAAAGACGAGAAAAGCCAAGGAGCAAATTCTTACGTTCGTTTCTTCGTAACTAAGCCTCGTCGTTTATATACGTATATACCTAGCCGATCGAGCAGCCATGTGTCGAGGTAGAGAGAGAGAGAGAGAAAAACGTGTACAGCTCGGCGCAGCCGCTCGCTCTTAGCTCCCCTATTTCAATATATGCTGCCTGCCTCTCGAGCTGCAGAAAGACAGAGGAAACTGCTGCTGCTGCCTGCCTTGTGTCTCAAAGTCTCATACTACGTCTATGTACCACGTACTACTCCGAGCAGCGACTCATCGTCGTCATCCCTTATATACAGCATCCACCCGCAGCATACGTGCTCGGCACAGCTACATCAGAAAAGCTCGGCCGCGAATCGCTGCCGCTGCCTTTCGGCGCGAGCCGAGTCTCGCTTGATCCTTAGCAACCGTCCGAGGAGCTCAATCTTTCCTCTCTGTAGTATATAAAACAGTGGTAGTAAGTCTTTTGCATTATTCTCGTGTTATATTCTCTCTGTCTCTCGTGCCGGTATACGGAGAAGCTATTCTCGTAGAATTCATTTTCTACCGAACGCGCCGCGCGACGACGGCGGGCGCTTTTCTTATCTTCCGCGATGCGCCAATTCGAGCAGGATATTAAAAAAAGAATGTGTTTGCTTTCGGATGCGCGCCCGATGATCATCTTGCTCTGCGCGCGCGCTGGTTATTTATCTTATTCGAGAAAAGAGAGAGAAAAAAAAAAGGAAAAGACACTATCGTTGCAAAAAAATACGCGGGGCTATATAATATAGAGCGCACGGCTGTCGGCTTCTAATACCCGCCCGCTTGTATATTAAGGTCTTCTTCTGCTTACTAAACGCAATATTTTCTCTTCGCCCGTTCGATGTTTTGATAGCTTATCTGGATTAATTTTCCATTTTTGAGAGCTTAGCTCACTCGACTAAGAGAGCCTCGAGGCTGCTGCTCATCATTTTATTTCAACGATATAGTATATCTTGACTAGCTGATATTATAAGAAAAACTCATTCCACTTGCTGTTCCGTACACTGTGTCGAAGGTAATAATTGTATACAGAAATTTTGAAATTTTGACGTCTCTACGTTTTACAAGAAATTACCTCTCGTATATACTTCGAAATACCATTGAGCAGCTTACAACAATAACCAATAATCCCAATCTATTTATAATGAACAATTATAAGTAGGGAACATTCCTTCTCAAATAAATGATGAACTAATTTTGCTCACCAGACTCTTTGCAGTGATGGGAATTCGATGATTTTACTCTTCATTTTGCGAACTAATAAAATAGTATGTTTTTTCGCACCTCAATAATCAATTCTTAATAAATTTCAATCCGTATGTTATTGTGTTGTTAATTCACGCTTTGAAAACTAGCTTAGGCTTTCAAATAAAAATTACCGTTAGGTCACAGCTTTCGTTATATACACCTCCTGACAATGGAAAAACGTGTCATCCCAAGGAGCGCATCCACGAGTATAAGTATAAATGCAAAAATTAAGCAACTCGCGCGTGAAAAGCGACGTTTCGATTCGAATCGAGGCCGTGGTGACGATGATCATGATCGCATTGTTGTAAAATCTTGGAAAATTAAGTTTTTACGACTTCCGTTAATAAGTTATGAATCTTTCGCGGCTCGTAAAATCCCGAAGTGAGTCCCATTCAATTGCGGCACATAGCGACGAGGTACACGCGCACCGTACGGTCGTAAAAACGAATTCATCTTTGAGAGAGCGCGCGCGACAATGGTTAAAGCTTCATTCATCAATTTTGTTTTTCTCAATAGTTTTATTTCCTGCTATTCATCAATGAGTCCTCAATTTGAATAAGTACTTTGAGATTTACTTTTATAGTTCCGCGTATATACGTATAACCAGCGAGCGCGACGAAGACGACGACGACGACGACGACGCGCAAATACCAATCCGGCGTAAATATATCCTATCACCATAATACCCGGGCCCGGGAGTTCTAGTCACACCCGGCGCTGTCGTTGTTATTGTGGGTTACGATGATACAAAAAGCAGTAAGTAAGCGGAATAGACGCTACCCACCCATAGTCCCGGCGAAAAGTGCAACAAAGCTGTGTGTCTGTGTAAGTGTGTGACCGTCGTGGCACTAGTGCGGAGAGTCGAAGCCATTATTAAAATGCTAAACGAGCTCTCGCGCGACGACGACGACGACGACGACGACGACGACGAAGACGACGCTTGTAGCGCGCACATAAGAAAGCAATCTATATTCATTGAGCTAATAGATTTTCCAAGCACCATAGGCGCAACATCTTGTGTGCCCCGTTCCGCGTACAAATAGCTTTCGAAGCCGCTTGCTTGCGCGTATCTCTTTCGCGCGAGCGAGCGAGCGATGACTCTGCGCAAGCTGTGCAGCGTTCGGCGCTATGAATATTAAAGAAAAGCATCTTCCATGCCGTCCGAGCACTGTAGTAGAGAAGAAAAAATCTATTTGCTTGAAAAATAGTCTGGTAAACGATTTGTAAGAACGATTCTATTTGTAACGATTCCAACGACGCGAGTACGTGATCGATCGCCTACTGCACTATCTAATTTTTCTTTGCTCCATTTAATTACAAGGGAAGATAGTTTGAATTAATTTTTCTTATTTTGTGCTAGGAATTCCCAATATTTTGATGCTATTTTCATAACATTGAAAAATTTTATCGAATATTACAATTTATATATGGCCCAAAGTGTTCAACTTATATACAATTATTTTAACTTTGCCACTTGCATGATGAAAGTTCAAAATATCATATTCAAAGCGGTTGAAAACTGATCGAATTTTTTTGAAATAAGTAAACTGTCATTTTCAGATCGTAATATGAAATGCGCTTAATACTTGTAACAGAAAAATTACCAAAACCAAGCCAATTAAGGGTAATGCATTTTGAAACGATTCAAATGGTCATTTTTGCATCATTAGTTGATAATTAACGCGTTGAGCATTTCTACTAGGAACCTGGGATCGAATAAAAAATTTACTTTTCAACGGCATATTATAAAATACACTTTTCAGCAGCCAATTAAATGTTCGTCCAAGAGCTCATATACGAGTTTTAAATAAATTTTATCAACAAACATGATGTATCGTATTCATTTTTTTTTCTTAGATTTATTATTATTATTATTATTATTTTTTTTCTGAAATTGTCGGCAATTTTTTTTTCTCTCCACATATACGAGTCTCATATGTATCCCTCCGTCTGATGTCGTCGTCGTCGGCGTCGGCGTCGTTGCCGCTTCGTTGACGGTGCATGTGCGTACACTCCCCGTGTGCACATGTACACACATACACAAGCAACGCAGAGCTCAA
This sequence comes from Trichogramma dendrolimi, assembly GCA_034770305.1. Classification (NCBI taxonomy): domain Eukaryota; kingdom Metazoa; phylum Arthropoda; class Insecta; order Hymenoptera; family Trichogrammatidae; genus Trichogramma; species Trichogramma dendrolimi. The sequence continues at coordinate 8,103,454 of JAPMIB010000002.1, read as the reverse complement.
TTATTTTCACCCTTTACTGAGTACAGCAGCAGCAGCAGCAGCGGCGGCGGCAGCAACGTCGGCCACTCGTGAGAGCATGCACGTCCTCTTTAATGAGAGTCGGCGCGCTCCGCTTCGAGAAGCGCTTTTCCCTTTGCGCGGGCGAGCGCGCGCGCGTGAGACTACTACCACTACTGACTGCTGCTGCTGCTGCTATACTATACACACTATGCGAGCAAACTGCAGCAGCAGCGACGTTGTGCGCCGCGACGACGACGAAAGCACAGTGCAGTATTCCCACTTTATAGGTCAGAGATTGGCTTTTTCGCGTAATACCTCGTTTACAAGTCTAAACTATGTATAAACGTAATTGCGAGATATATTAGTTAGTGAATTTTTATGTGGAAAATATGCTTTTGCTTTTGAACGACCGATTGAACAACTTTTTACCCCATAGTAAAACAGAGACAGTAAGCTTCAGAAAAAATATCAAAGTTTCGTGCGTGTGTATCCGTAGGCTGGGTTAAAGGCCACGCGCAGCGGATTTCCACCGAATTTTTTTTTTTTGTTTTGTTTCCACCAAAGTATTGTTATAATCGCCCGGGTCTAGCCTATATATATTCACGACGACAGAGAGAGAGAGAGAGAGAGAGAGAGAGAGAGAGAGAGAAACCCCCAACAAGAACAGGATTTTAATAACTCTCGGAACTGCCGCGGCTCGAATCGCGTATAATAATGTTGTATACGGTTGCAGCCCATGGGCAAATCTAGCGAGACTCAAAATAACGCTCCCTTTTTCGCATTTCCATGTACTACGCGCGCAGCATCATCGCAGCATCAACATCGGCGCAGCGACATATTCACATATTGTCAGGCGGTGCGTACGATATTAACCCCCCACGCGCTCGGCTCAAGGCACTTGGTTATTTATCGGGCTGCTTGCGCTTTCTTTCGCGCTCCCCATTTTTTTTTTCTTTTTTTTTTGTGCGCGAACACGAGCGAGATGGTCCTTCGAGAGCAGAATATGCGCGCGTATTATATAATATAACTCCAGCATGATGATGATGATGATTTCAGAAGAGAGACATAGAGCGAGTGAGTGCGAGGCGAATCGAGCGCCCGCCGTCGTCGACGTTACCATGGTCATAATAATCTGCGGGGATTATATCGCAGTTGCCAGGGGACGCGAAGCTCGCTCTCTCTTTCTCGGTTGGCTCGGTCTCGAACGACGAGGGAATCGAAATTAGGAAAATAAATTTCCTACCTTCCGAGCTTACGTACGCCGAAGCAGCTCGTATATACTACTACTCCTTCACTTGCTCGGCTAGGCGAAATTGATGCGGCTGCGGGGATGTCGTCGCGGCGCACAGGATTCTCGCGATGTATATCGGTGACAAATTACTCGCGCGTTATTCGTCGTATATACATTACAGCCTATATAATATGACATGTTTTTGGAGCTACAGTATATAGTGGCTCGTTTCGCTCGGCTCAATAGCCGAATGCGCGACGTTAAATTTAATGGAGGGTCGAAGAATGTCCTTGGCAGGCGCCGCGCTATACATAGCTCCGAAACATCTTCGAAATGCGCTCGTAGTTTCTTTCGTCGTTCGAAATTCCTCTCTCTCTCTCGTGTATTAATATTGTTCTAGTTCAGCTCCCCCGTTTACAACATGGCTATTACAAGATATAAGGAGCTCGAAGGATAAGCCCTAAACATCTGCGAAATCTCGCGTAGCATAATCGTGTGTTCGAGCTGCTTTATATTATACAAGCTTGCAAAACAAAACACAAAGCCGTGGCGCGTAGCAACTCACGCATGTGTACTGCTGCACTGATTTTCGACAAAATAGGATCGTAGCGAGAGGTAAAAAAGTTATGCATGACGCAAGTATAAGTCCCGCGAAACAAGGCCGTAAGTACGTACGTACGTGGCAGGGATCAGAACGTAATCTGCCTGTGGCGCGCGAGCTACACAGCGCACAAAGCCTTAATGCTCGCGCATTTAAATTCGAGCAGCTATACCGATCGATAGGTGATAAGCGTTTTGCCGAGAGTATTGTCTTTTGGGTCGCGCCGTGTAAGATAATAAAGGAATTAAGAGCTCGCGCGCGGGAGAGCAGGAGACGTTTGTGTATGGGCGAGGCATCGAGTTGTAATATGCATATATTGTAATAGTCGCGCACAATGTGAACCGATTTGCCTAGAGAGATGATGCAAATTTTCTAAAGCTGCTGCATTCTCATTTATCCCGATTAGTTGGGCGTATTATTTGCAAAAATTATAATCAAATACATTCAAAGTCGAGGATCGAATTTGTTTATCATTTTCAGTTGAACGACCTGATTAACATCGTGAGATTTTTGCGTAGACGTTTCCGGTTAGTAGAATTAAAGACGCAGTCATGGTCAAACGTTAACTGCTTTATTTCCTATTGGCAAACTTTCACGCCTTGTCAATACATCTTTGCAACTTGCATACATAAAAAAAAAAAGTAACCCGTGGTGGTGGTCCCCATTCCTTCTTGACACGATAATTCCTCAAAGTTATAATGCGCGCGGGGCCCTTTAAGATCTCTTCGTCATTATTGCCGCTCGTTTTCTCTATTTGCAAAAGGTCGCAGGTATTCTACAGTCACGAGAATTTAATGGCTCGCCCCAATGCATAATAAAAAAAGTAGTCGTAAATTTTCCATTGTTTGCGCTTTTACACGAACGATACACAGGTATTTCTCCATACATTTATAAGCCACAATAAATTGTAATTTCCTAACTTTCTTTCTCTCTCTTTGGCTTCTAGCCTCGCGCGTACACGCCGTATCAATTATGAGGTATGTTTAATGAAAAGTGCAACATAAATCTTATTTTCTAAGCGTAGGCATTCGAACGTTCATCGTCGAGCGGCTGAATTTCTTGATTCATTGGGTTTCATATACGGCTGCGAAGAAGCGCGGAAGAAAAAAAGGGCATTCAGCGCAGCTACCTCACATACACACTCGGTACGAAGTTATATGCTCAAGATTTCCATGGAAACTGGTTTCCACCGTTCGTCGGCGGCGAGTAGTCATATTCATGGAGGAGCGCGCGTTTATGTATACGCACGCTGACCGTTATATACAGGCAGGACTCACATACGGAAGACGAGTCGCTGCGCTATACACGTGGTGAAAGAAGAAGAAGATGATGATGATGACGATGATCGAAAGGAAAAATCGGAATTTTTCCGGCCCCGAGGCGTGTGCTACGTGTGCTTCGGCGCGGACACAAGAGAGGAATCTCTCGACCGAGGGATTTTGCCACGACGGTCGACGACGACGACGACGCGTCGCGTCGCTCGGAAAAACGAGTTTTGAATGGAGTCTGACTGATCGAGCTGCAGCATGACGAGCTGAGCCGGGGATGGAATATATATATATATATATATATATAAGGAGCGCGAGGCTCATTCTCTTGTCTCGGGCCTGGCATTGGCAGCCTATATAGGCATACAAGATCGTACGTGACACGATAATGGCCATAGGTGTTTTTCGCGAGCAGCAGCAGCAGCAGCAACAGCGGCAACTTCCTCAACCTAATAGCTCACTCACGTGTGAGGGGTATATCTACGCATATACAACGCACGCATACATGAAACTCGAGAGAGAGAGAGAGAGAGAGATGAGAGACAGTCATAATATGAGAGCCGAGGCAGAAGCAGCAAGAAGGTAGTGCGCGAGACGCGGCGTGCAGGAGCGCGATGAGCGAGACGACGATGAGCCTCCGAGCCAAGACGCGGAAGCTAACTTTACGACGGATTGACGGACGGGAGTTATCTTCCCCGCGAGTGACGCTTTTCGCTGCTGCTGCTGCTGCTGCTGTAGAGAGAGAGAGACTGACTGCGATGACGAAGACGACGAAGAGACGACTCGACTTGGCGATGATCCGCGCCGTTCGTGCTGCTGCTGCTGGCGTAGCTGACGCCGCCGCTGCGGGATGAAAGGCCACTGATTAGGAAATATTGCGCTTGAGAGTATATGCAACATTATCATCTCTATATATACACACTCACGCACTCACGCACGCACATATATATAGACACTGTCTATGTGCAGCGCTTCCAGAGTTCATCATCGTGTGTATAAGATTGCGGTTATATGCACGTTAACTTTTAAGTTGCGCTCCGAGGAAAAAGCTTTCTCTCTCTCTCTCTCTCTCTCTGCGCGCACACACCGGGGCTTCCCGGTATATTTTGACGAGCAATTATGTTGTTGCGGCTGCATGCAAACGATGATTACTTCTCAAAATCCCCTATGACTTGAATGTTTATATGCTCGCGAGCTCGAGCGAGCCTAGGCCAAAAACGTGTGTATTACATTATGTATGTATGTATAGCAGCAGTATACTGACAGGGGATATTTTTAACGTCGAATAATGCAGTAGTAAGTCGAGAGCGAGTATATGTAACACATTCTGACGCGCATGAAAACGATGTTTTCTTTAGAAGTAGTCGTTGATAATTAGTCCAGTGACAAGTATTTACTAGACTATCGGAGAAAAAATTAATTTCTGATCGAGACAGATGCAGCGAGACATTATTAGCGAAGCATCGTATATATAGTGATGTAGCTGTTTTTGAAATTTTTTTTCATCGAGTACCCGTATAGTAGCGAATAACGCTCAGTCACCGGGGGCTGGCGGCGGCGCGGGTCTGTGCATCGCATGCGCGCCGCGCATGCACGATTGCGAAAAAGGAGGGCGAGCGCGAGCCTCAGTACAGCCAGAGAGCTTTTCTTTTCAAAGAAACGGAAATTACCGGGGAGGAGCAGACCAATAAAAATGGGCGTGAAGGCGCAGCACAAAGAGAGAAGAAAACGAGGAGTAATCGCGCTCCGGAATGGCCAGACACACTTCGACGCGACTATATAACTCGACGACTCGCGCGAGGCCTAGAGAGAGAGAGAGAGCACTCGCAATTTCCATCTCATCTGTAAATGTCTTTTCGACGTGTTTGTATACGCGAGCGCCTTTTATAAGCGCATAGGCTAGCTTGATTACTTCAAAAATGGACTGGATCCTCCAAAGCGAGCGAGTGCAGCATGTCGAGGAAAGAGGAAAGCGAGCCGAGCCAATAGCCTCTATATCGCTTCGGTGAATCATATCCGCGCCGAATCATACTCGCAGTTGGTAATTGATTAGTCAGCTGGGCGAGCGCGGCAATAATATTTCAATGGGCGCGCGAATCGATTATAAAACGACGCGATCTACGTGTGCGATTACCTCCCCCCGCGCGCAACGAAATCAATAATCACTGATATAAAACTTTCGCAGTTTTTAATATAGGAACCCGCGGGCGCGCGTGGCACAAAAGCCAGAGTTTGATTAAAAATTAACGAGCTTATTGAAATGCACAGAGCCGCGGCAGCAATATGAGCTCCCGCCGCGTGGACTTGCGCCGACAAAAAAAAAGGAAAACAACAAAATTACGGAGAGAGCGAAGGATGAAAAACAAAAGTTTATGCGCAGGACCAGTGCGTTCGTGCGGCGATAACGAACACGAGTCGACTCGCGAAAAAATAAAGGAAAGATTCTCGTACAAATATTTTTTGAGAAGAGGCTCTTGACCAAAATCGATATGCGCGGCCAAGCAGCAACTGCGAATTCGCGTGCAATTTTATGGCGCAAAGCGCTTCTTGCACGGTGTGCTACACACACACACACACACACAGGGCGCGCAAAACTTTTGACTTCTCGAATCTCTCGTCGTTATATCTATATCTCAGGGCAGTACATGCGGCTTTAAGTGGGTTATAATTATTTACGCCTCAACTGTCCAATGGCGCTACTGCTGCTGCTGCTTCTGTGTTGTATATATATAGAGGGTTATAGCCCATACAGTATGGACGAAAGTTTTGATTGTGAGGCAACCGCGATGGAGATTAAGTTTTAACTCGGCCCTCGCCGACCAGCTAGTAGCGGTAGTAGTATAGAGTACGTCGCTCCGAGACGCGGCTCCCGATTTACACGAAATGACTTTTGTTACACGCCCTTACTATACTGGTATGTTACACACACACACACACAGAGTTTGAAATATTACTTACGTCAATGCGCACGTATTCAAATTTTGCTCCCGCTTATTTCTTGCCACCGAATGGGAATTAATTTTTCGACCTTAATTAGAAACTTGACGCGGACGGAGGAGGGGGGGGCAATTTTACACAACTTATAGTTGAATTATCATTGCGCGGGAGAATTAACTCTCGCTCGCGCGCGAGTACTTATCAATGATTCAAGCGAATATGGTAAATTCAATTGCAAACTGCTATACTGCGGCTGCGTTAATCAACGCGACAATTCGAGTAAAATCATTACATCTTCGAGTCGTTTTATTTGAACGCACAGGATGATAATCGAATAATAAGGATAGCTTCCGAGTGTTCGGGAGTATGAATCATTGCGAGGACTTTTACGCGGTGGAACACAACGCGACCGAGACCATAAAGTGCATAAAATAATAACATCCATATACATTGCGCTTGCATATAATATAACTGCATCGTAATTAGATAATAAACTCCGATGTCCGCTATGCGTTCGAGGCATACGTGTATATAAGAAACAAGCTAAAGCGGCACACTTTGTCGTTATATCGTAGCTTGGAGCATATCATCTATCAGTGATAAATAGCTGCTCCTCTTGATTATCATTTAAATATATCCGTCTAACTACGAGCGTTATTATTTTTCTAGATTATTTATGTCAGCATTCCTGCTTAAAAAATTTAGATCGGTTTTCGAGCACATTAAATACGAGCATCTGCCACTAGATGGCGAGTATTTTTGTCTGCAAACCTGCAAGTGGCAAAGTAAAAATGAATGTATAAGTCAAAGCGTGTTCTTTGAATAAAGTTTATCCTTGCCACAAATATAAAAATGGTTTTTTCAAATGCGTTACAATATACATCTGTCCGTTCAGCCATGTTGGCTTCCAAAAGATAGCCTTCAAACTTCTCGAAGTTGGAAAAAATAAGCGAAGCATTATCGAAGGCAATACTCGAGTCTCGAGAAGAAAATGAAACTTCGCTCCAAACGCCGTGGAATACGGAACGAGTACGAGTCGAAAAAAAGAGTCGAAGAAAAAAGACCATATACACCCGTAGCCATATAATATACGCATATATATGTAAGTCAGAGAGAGTCTTCGCCAGAGAGACCGGGGCTAACTTTGAGCATTTCTTAGCGAACCGAGTCGTTTCGTTTGCAATAATTTAAATGCGAGAAGACAGCATGAAAAATGATCACCTCCGCGCGCTTATACACCGCTTCGTGCCGTACACACGCTGGTGCGCGCTTCAATTTGCAACATTTTACCTATTGGCTGCCGCTGCCGTTGCTGCCACACTACTCGCGTTTCTCGCGTTTATACATATTTTTTTATTTATTTTTTTTCCATTTTAAAAAGAAGGTGGGTACCGCCGCTGCACTCGTACCCCGTCTTCTTTTTTTTTTCTTTGCCTGCGAAGAAGTCTCTGTGTCTGCGTCGTTGTTGTTCTTGTTGTTAGTCTTGTCAGCTTATTTTGTCGAATCGGGCGCGCACATTCGTATAATATCTTATTGTTTTCCCTCGTGTAACTACGTTTCTCGAACCGTGTAATTACCCATCTTTTATCGCTGTTTCGTCTGGCCGCGCGCGATTTTTTGCGCGCAGCACGCGTTACGCGTATGAGCCATGCTGCAGCTGTCAGCCGCGCGAGGATGGCAAAGCTGCACTTGCTTAAATGTGGTGCGCCCGCAGAAATGCTTTATCATTGTCGCGGGTGCACGCGCGCGAGAACCGGTGTTAACTTTTTTTACTTTTTTTTTTCTCGCGCCTCGTACGTAGACTGCACTGGTTCATTACGTTATTCGGGATTCGACACACCGCGCGTGTACTACTACTACAACGTGGATCGATAATCTTGACACTTCTCTCGCTCTCTCTCTCTCTCGAAAAGATCTAGTTCGCAACTACTACACGGCCATTTATTCGCATTGAATTTTAGAAAATTCAGAGCCCCTACAGTTCGATGCATATACAGAAAAAAAGGAGGGCAATTAGTCTCTATACATCGACGCGCGCTCGTTGCGTTCTAAATGCGGAGACTATATTCGCCGAGGATCGAAAAAATAAGGCGCGCGCGTACGTATACATTATACCTAAGAGCTTGCGCGCGAGTGAAAAAGTGAATTACGCGCCTTATTTCTCATCTCACTCTTGGCAGAGTCTTAATCCATTCAATTTAGCAGCAGCAGCAACATCTCATTGTGCGCCTGCTACATAGGTGTATGTATGCGCAGAGAGCGAGTGTTGAGCAGTCGTTGATTTGACCGAGTTTATATACATAATGCAGAAACCGCAGCAACATGAGCGCGAGTACTGCCGCTGCCGCTGCTGCTGTTACGAACGCAGCGACGGGTGTTTATAATGATCAATTTGCAAGATCACCGGGTAAATCAACAAACGCACACAATATAACGCATATAATATGCAAGTTGCTCTCTCTCTCTCTCTCTCGAGTTATCGAGTTTGTATGTATACGCTGGGGCGCTGTTCCGCTCAATCGAAATGAGCTGCAGCATATATACATTCGCGCTCCATTATCATCGCGCCCAGGCCAAAGTACCACGAATTACCAGAGCGAGTACATATATATGTATGCACGTACGCAATATGGTATATATACGTAATGGTGCGCGTGAGCGGTAGCAGGCAGACAGGTAGCTCCGACTCCGACTCGACTCCGATGCGTGCGTGCGTGGTCTTATATACGCTCTCGCACTTTTCGAGCAGCGCAGCTCATTACGAACTTTTTCGCCCGGGACCGCAAAAAGTCATATCGTGGCGGTGGCGGCGCAAGGCGCGTATCTCTCTCAAGGTGTATATAAACGCATATATATATATATACGAGCAAGCGCAGTTCCTCGCGTGGCCTTGAGTAACCTTTTCGCGGTCTCTCGCGTGTGCTGCGTACTGCGCTGCACTGCATACAGAGAGATGTTAATATTATTATTACGAACGCGCACCCGGTATAGTATACATCGCAGCTCGTGGCGAAGCTATACACGCATGTATGATCTCGCAGCTCGCGGAGGAAAGTATCGTATGCAGTTTGTATTCTGTTAATCCGCGAGAGGCGAACGAGACAGGACAAACAATCGTTATATATACCGCACGGGGAGCGTACACCCATTACGTAAGAAGCGTTATTAAAAATCAATAATTTCCGAATCGCATTTGGCTTCGAGTCGATTTGCGCGCAGCCGTGATATAAATTCTTATATCCCGCGCGTTGTAGCACGTTATATACGCGTCTCGAGTATACACGCGATATACAGTCGTAATGACCCGCGAGCTGCAAAGGAGAGAAGAACAACCTTCATCTAAGAACTCTCGTGTATTACGATGGAGCTCTGAATGCTCGTCGTCGTCGTCGTCGTTGTTGTTCTGTGTAGCTCTATACGTGTACACATGTACTCCCCGAGAGGAATTGCGCTTAGCTCGACGCGCGCGAATAAGAGAGAGAAGGAGACGTGTACACGCGGAGCCCGAGATATATATATATAACGCATAACGCGCCGCGTGAGGAATTAATTGTTTCGTCGCGCCAAAGACGCGCGTGTGAAGCGGCGGCGGCAACGTCCCTCGCGCGCGCGCGCTTATATGGTTGGATTATGGCTCACGAGCCGGACATTATATCTCGCTCATATACAGCACTGTGCGTTTGTAAAAGAGAAAACCGGCCTCGACGACGACGACGACGACGACGCGTATTATACGTATGTACAGGTACACACGCGTATATATGTGTGTGCATGTGTGTTTACAGTGGGTGCGGGGTGATTTTTTGCCGCGGCTCCACACGTACACTCATATATATATATATATATGTGTTTAAGTACACCACGAGCGCGCGGCGCGTCCGAGGAATGGAATTTTGTTGCCTCCTTTGATGCGCACCTTCCTCCTCTTCTCCTCGTGTGTAGTGTATAGCTGTGTACGATGGCAGCTTGTACATAGCACGTAGTCGTCGTCGTCGTCGTCGTCGTCGACGCGTCGTTTTTGTCCCAAATCGCGCGATTATGATTGTTTGCCGCCTCGAGGTTATTTCGGCGCGGCCGCCGCCTGGCCTGGAGCTGCTAAAATTTCTCACACAGCACTCCGAGTTATTATTTTTAAACTTCGCGCTTTATCCCCCTACCTCCCTCGGGCGCGAGGGTACTATTTCTCATGTATATGTATGTATGTATGTATGTATGTACGTTGAGTTTATTTCGAGCGCGGCACATGGACAGGATTGTACGATGATATTGAATTGCGCATACCGCAGCAGCTATACATCCATGCGCTATGCGCTGCGTTGCGTTGCGTTGTTGTTCGTTAATTATCGGCCACTGCTAATTATAATTACCGTCCAATTTAAATTGCTCATTAAATTTTAATGCGGCAATGAAACGGCGTCGTTAGTGTCACATTTATATATATGTACGCGACATTATATATACGATACGTATGCCAGCTGCGTATGACTTTACAGTCGGTCCGCGCGGTGCGATGCGCAGCTTCTATGTATAATACGAACGTATATTTCTAACGACACAAGACATTTATACAGATAGGATTTCGTGCGTAATTTTATTTCTTCTGTTCTTTCGTTTCGTAAAGTGATCTTTAGCGCGCATCGAGCGCGACTTTCGATTGTTGTACTACGCGATGGAAAATTCCAAAGGCGTATATGCATTTATGTAACACATCGCGAGCCAAGCTCGATCCTTGAAGATTCAATTAAAGTATGTTAAATACATTTTATAACAGTACAATGATGAGACTGTTTTAATAATATATACGCACACGCACACGTGTGTGCATTTCTATGAAGCTCTTAAAGTAACAATGTTAATTAATAGCCGCATCCTTTGATACGCCACGATATAAGCCCCCGTTGCCCCACTACTGATCCGTAGTTGCTCCCATCGGGGCATGCTTTATCATTTTTCTGCGCCTTTTTTTTCATTCGAATAATCGAAATCAATATGCATAGCTCGCGCACAACCATCGTATAAGTTCATTGATCCAAGGCAGGGCTTCTGTGCGCGCAGTCGCTGCGGTGTGCATGCGTTAATAACAATGTTCGCTCGCGAATCGGAGAAAAGGATTATACTACGGAGCGAAACGTAAAAAGGGAAGAAAAAAAAAGTATATGGTATAGCTGCGCGCGGATACATTATTCTACGCACACAGTGTAGTCTCGCGAGTCGCTCTCGGTTCGCGGGAGGAAATGGTCGAGTTTAGATCCTACCAGGCGTAACGGAAATGGCATTCCACTGGTGGTGCTGCTACTACTACTACTACCATGGTCAGGCCTTTTTTCGCATCTAAACATTGTAATACACCGAGCGTAGAGAGAGAGAGAGAGAGAGAGAGGAGAGATCTATACTGCGATACACCCCGCACACACACACACATCGCGTGCTTCCGGTGCGGTCTTGACGAATATATAATTTATATATTTATTTATATGGGCAGACGATATCTCGATGATAGATACCGCGTATATAAAAATGATCAACGAGTTGCTTATATTGCAAACTTCTTGCGTATCTAAATGGCGCGTGAACAGCCCGCCGCGTAGTCACTCTCGCGACGCGATTGCTTTTAACGCGTCTCGTCGTCGTCGTCGTCTCGATACATGCGCAAATTGACGATCGTCGCGCGATTGAATCGACGCTGATTGGAATGGATGCGCGGGCGTGGGGAATCGTTGACATTATTGCCTCGTTGCGAGACACGCGAGAAAGACTGAAATATTATAATTCTCTCCTGGAATAATGCGCAATTTTATAACTATACCGCTGCCAACAACAACGGCAACAACGAGACGCAATGCCACTCGATACGATTGTTAAATATCCCCGACGCACAATTTTAAACGTTTCGAGATTAAACTCGAGCGCGCGCAAACGTTTCGAGGTCGTAAATCTAGAGGAAAAAAAGAAAGAACACGAATGAAAAATAGCCGCGGTAATACCTTGTGCGAGCTTAGCTCCTCCGAAGAATGTATATTATGCGAATGCCAGAAAATAAAGATGAGAGAAAGACAGCTTAAATAGAGATAGGAGTGTGTGTGTGTGTGTATGTGCAGTGCGCCCAGGGCCCTCAGCAGGATGAAGTCAATTACATTATGCAGATGTAAACGTGTAAGTACGCGCGCGAGACGATCCTTACACTCTATAGGGTGTGCGAGCTGCGAGTCGACTTCGAGCGGCGGCCAATATAGTCCCGATAAGTATAAGTAGCTGGTGGTAGTAGTAGTAGTAGTAGTAGTAGTAGTAGTAGTAGTAGTAGTAGTAGTTGTAGTTGTAGGTGGACGAGGTGATCGCACTGCAGTTATAGCTGTGCAGCCGCAGCTGCGGGTGATTCTCAAATAATTACTATCTTCTTCGTTCATTTTTTTTTAGACACGCTTATAATGCGCCACGCTCTTTTTAACGACTTAACTTATTTCGGCTTCAGCTGTCACAGTCGCGACTACGCGATTATCTGCATATATACCGCAGGTCGAAATGTATACATACTTGAATTTTTTTCGTTTTGGTTCTCCGTCTAATGCCGCGCGCGCACTTGATTTCTCAATCTTTTTCACTTTTATGACGCGTGCTCGATGCAATGGTGCGCGCGCATACGGAGCAATTTTGTAAAATGGCACGGTTCGCTTTCGCGTATAGATAGTTATATATTACACGCGAATTTCATTCGATGCTCGCGCGCGTGTGTGTGTGTGTGTCTTGCGATATTGCTTAGTTTTTGCCGAATTATCAACGCACGAATATAAATCAATTGAAAGTCCAACGTGTATGTTTTGCTTTGTCAGCTTTAATTTTCCACGCTCGACGCTGCGGCCGTTAAAGTGATACAAAAACTTGAAACGCGATACAGTGTTTTGCTCGAATGATTAATTGTTTGCAACGGGGTATTTTTAACAATTTTAAAAAAAATTTTCGAAACTTATATGTAGAACTACAATAATTGCTCTTACTTATAATGATACAATTCTGCCTTCTCATTTGGTTTCCAAATATTTTTCCTATAGCCATCTAGGGGTAATTCGTGTAGTGCTAAGTACCTGAAAAAAAAGAGTGGAAATTAGTCGGAATTTTCAACTCGCTTTCTGAACATTAAGTATATTTACTTTAATTTTCATATTAGTACCATCTCATTAATTTTGATTTTTATACTTTGTTATTTACATTAATATCATCAGTATTAAATGGACAATTTTTTAATTATCAAGTAAAATATATTGTATAAGATAATTTAGGAGCATTTCGATATAAGTTTCTAAAACGAATAATTTTTACAGTACGGAGTGAATACATTAATACATTTTAAATGATAAAAATTAATTAACAATGCCTTTACCACGCCTCTATTTAGTTTATTTAAACTATTTTTGTGTATTTAATGCTTCATTGCTAAAAAAAAAAGCCTAGTCGAATAAAACTTCGAATTACACGAGTTTTTACTGCGAATCTTGGTTGACGTGCTAAATTTGTTGAACATTTAATTCCGTACTAATTACTACGAGTGCGCTCTCGGCTTACTTTTCGTCACTTCACCTCGATTCACGGAGCCGCACACATTTTTGGTTCGTGAAACAATACGTAAATTAAAGTTTTAAACAATGAAGTTCTGCAATGACAAGGATTCTAAAAGTGGTATATTTAATTACCCTCTTTCAACTCTCGCTCCAACATATAGTCCACGACAACAAACCAAAACTATCTTTCTAAATTTATCTCCGAAGCTGAGTTATTGTACAGGCGAGCTTTTTTGAAATTTTTATTTTCTCACTCGATATAAAAGCCTCATCCACGGTGATCCTCGGATAATTAACTAGCCAAAGTAGTATAATCGCGTGAGTATTACAGTAGTTAAGCTGTCGATAGGATCGGTTCGATCGTATACGTATACAACATGGTGAACGACACCTCTGCTGCTGTTGCTAGTGCGTACATACATGCATAATAGCTCGTATACGATCGTGCCAAACTGATTTTTCAACCGTTACCGGTCGGTGTATACGCGGCGAATCGGTGATCCGATCTGATATACAGCACTAACTGCTACCACCATACCAGCTCCTATATATATATGCAGCATATAAATATATTTCCTTGCGAACGATCGGAGGGCATTTCAATCTTAAATACGCGCCGAGCCGAAGCCAAAAGCCGAAGCTCGGCCAAGCGTGGTGCAGTTATGTTATTATGTACGGTCGCGCGGATAACTTCTTAGATTATACATTTACCTGCCACTGATGCCGTTCGGGGCTTATGTACGCCCGATGATTTTTGCGTTTCGCTCGCGCTAATTTACAAATATCTCTTTTGACGTCTTTTCGAACGTGCAGCTGCAGCAGCAACAGTCAAGCTCTCGATCGTGTATTCGTACACGAACTACACTGATTCAGTTTTTTTTCTCAATTCAAAACATATTCGTAGACGCATGCATAAATCGAATCTAACAAGTGTTTCAATTAGCGCGCGAATAAACAATCAGCTCGACGCGGGAGCGTCGTGGTTTGGCATTTCTCGAGCTTGTGCAATCGCGAATCTATAGCGTACACATATGTTTATGTAATGCATATAAACTGCAGCAGCCCTGCGATATTCGCTTCGTTCTTTCTCTCCGCACCGAGGCGCGCGATAAGGCTCCTTCTTTCTCACTCTCTCTCTCTCTCTCTCTCTCTCTCTCGTGTGTACGAACAAAGATTTGGCTTGTGCACGGGAGAAAAGTTAAGGAGCCAATGAGGGAAAAACCAACAGAGCTTAAATGTGCATACTACTATACGCCGGGTAAAATTCATTTCCTGATCAGATGCCAGGTTGCGGCGCGATTAATGCCTGGCGCGAGCCTCGATACCGCCGAACGGCATGCATACCTATGCGCACACATAGTGACAACGAGGGGTAGCACTATGCCGAGGTGCCCGATGATAAGTAGCGACAATCAATTGCGGAAAAAGAACCGTTGCCAGACGCCTTGTTGTAGACTATACGGTCTAGTGAAAATGTCTATTTATGCCTGTGTGTGTGTTCACGCCTTTTTGTTCGCAAGCGAATTCGCGACTAATAAGTGTTAATTCGCGCGCTAAGCTAAGCTAGACGTTGAATTGTCGAGTTATGGGTCGTTAGCCGATTGTATTGTGTGACTAGGCATCTTGTCAAACTCTCCTGCGCTTATGTACAATGGATATACACAAAGTATATCGTGTCTTTATGTGTGCGTGCATGCGTGTTCGCGTATGTTTCTGTGTAGAGCGACTTCCTTGCGCGCATGTGCGGGGAGAACAATCGCGTAAATAATGACTCGTTTTCCCGGTGTCGATCTGCCATTTGCGCATGGAAAGTGATTGTAATTATACCACGAGCCAGCGTGAATCGTTGTAGTCTATATGGTCTATATAATATGTTCTCACAAAAATATTTATTTTTGATGAATAGATAATTCACGATTTTCTGACGCACTTGAACACGAGTGTACGTGAGTGTCATTTGATTCGAAGCTTTTTGATTCCGTCAACAGGTGGAGAATTGTTAAGTCGCAAGTGGCAAAAAATTTTCTGATTGTATATATACTAATCCTCAGAATTCAATTCATTTGTATTTATTCAATGTTTCATGACTGACATGAAATTCAATGTATTTATGACTGACTCTCGATTTTTCCGATGAAAATGGACAATTTCGAAAATATTGTTGTTAAATTTTTTGAGATAAATTGGTAACTGTTATTTGCACAAAACGCGAACGTAGCGGCTACGGCGCGCTGCCGCGGCCAGGCGGTCGAGCGCCGACTTTAATCTCTCTTGTAGCTCGAAACTTTCAGTTGTTGCACACGCTGAAAAATAGTGTTTTCGACGTAAAAAAACCTCCTCTTTCGATTGGAAACATAAAAAAGAGAAAAAAAACGTTGTTTTTTGAGATATTCAACTTTGAAATATATTTTTCAATTTTTTTCCAAGAAAATGGGAAATTTCGGAAAATTTGACCTCACCATCAAAAAGCTGAGGTAATTTCCCATCGAAAACCTATGTCACATATTTTTTCTAATGATGTTTAGTGGCTTTCCCGGCGAGTTAGAAATTGAGAGATTTTGCTTAAAAAGACCGCTCGGCCGGGTCGCTGGGACAGTTCAGGAATTTTGCCCCATGTACAGTATGTACAAACGCGCATTGTGAGAGATTTGTCACTCGCTCGCAGTGGGAAAAAACTCAAAAAATGTTTTCGAGATTGGTTTTTATAATCAGGGGCCAAGTTTCGACAACTATAATCGTTGTCCTCTTCAAGCCAACGACCCTGCTCTAAACAAGTTATAAAAAATATTATAACAATCAAGTCTCCTAATCTTTACCGAAATTTTAGCAATGTTTTAGGCAACGGATCATTCGCGCAAAAATGTTTGGGCCACTCAAACGCGCGAGCGTTATATTTATGTGTCCGCACGCGTTTACTAGATACGTGCATATAATATATTCACTCAACAAGTTTGTTTTATTAGTTAGAACAACGTAACGTCGCTTTTATACGATCGCTAAATCAAACCGCCCCGAGTATAATGTTACTTTTAAATAATATATTTGAATATATTTTTGCCTCGGCGCAGCACACGCACGCGCGCGGTGGTTGCACGTCGCCAACCCAGTAGTTACGTACGTCAAGCTAAGTACATACGCGCATAAATTGGAAATTAATTTTCGTCACAATTACAATCCGAGTGTCCGTCTGGATATAATTGCCCCCTGGAATACATAAACTATAATATAGATAAAAAAAATTGGTTTTGCCTCCGCACGCGTTAACGCGCACAATATATATATATATAATAACGACCGCGAGTAAGTACGCGCGTGTAGTGTGTATTATGCCTATAATCGAGAAAGGTGCTCTAACGAGGTCAGCAGCAGCGAAGCCTATACACACGTCAAGCGATCTCTTTAAAAGTCGATTTTCGCATCGACGCAACGCTACTATACGCGTGACGCGTGACACGCGCGCGGAGATCACTTAAATGCCTCTCGATATATCGTCGATATATACCTTTATGCACACGCATCCGCGAGACGGGATAATAACGATTTTCATCGGAATTCTCCTCCTGACTGGCTGCGGCCGGGGCGTAAGAGTAAGAAATAAGAAATAACGCTTAACCTCTGTCTCTCGCTCGTTCTCTGTCTTACGTACGGAAGAAACAAAGAAACGAAGTTTGCCTGCCCTCGATCGGGTATAGACATCGATGGTAGTATATTAGTATAGGTACTCGCGGCAGCGGCGGTAACGAGAGAGATAATTGGCCCGAATTAGCGGAACGGCGTGTGAAAATGATGACCATACGATTAAAATATCAGTCGATGGTTAGCCGGCGGAATAATTGCAGTCTCGGGACTCCTATACACGTATGTGCGTATAGCATTCGAGCCCAAGCTTTTCATTTCCGTTCGTTCGGTGCGTGCGCGAGTATAAACCTTTCATTTGCGAGTAGTAGTTTTATCTCGTGACGAGCGTCGCCATCGTCGTCGTCGTCTTTGGTGCGAAACAACACGCGCATACAGACACGCATTCGTGCAACTGCAGCGCACACGAGCACATTTCTTCTTCTTTTTCTTCTGCGTCTTCTATGCGTGCGCAAAACGATGTCAAATTGAAACAGCCGACGACGAGCCGCGCGGTACTGCAGCACTGCTTATCCAAAGCCATCATCTATACAGGCAATTACGGAATTGAAAATAATTCGCTCGCCCGGAGATCGCGAGAAGCGTAATGTAGTAGAGCAAAGCGTCAAAATGAGGGTTAACAAACGAGACTTGCGCGCGCGCGCGTGTGCAGCTCGCAGCGATGCGCGCATTATATGCAGCGGCAGCGGCAGGGGCAGGTGTTGCTATTGATGACCGGTTACACACCGATTTCATGCATTTAATTCTCTATTCGCGCGGAGATGCGGCTCGTTTTGTTTCTCTCTCCTCTCTTATGTGTGCAGTATCGTGCGATTATTTTTTTTTTTTTTCGTGCGCTTTCTGCACGTATCTCTCGCGTCCAATTCAAGAATCGCTCTTTAGCCCGCAAAGTCGATCAATCATTCGAGTTGTTGACTTCGTATAGACAGAGCTTTTATATATCTCGTTGACGAAGAAATTAGCAGTCGAGAACGAAGCAAAAAAGAAAAAACGCAGAAGGAAAAGTCAACGAGTGTGAAACAGGAGGGCCATCCTTGAATGCAACTACTGCTGCCGCAGCACCGCTGGTACGATGCACACACGAGTAATACGATCGAGGGTGGGCTATATACATAAGGCCACGGTCGGTCGCGCGTCGCTTCGAGATCAAAACCGAGGATCGGATTTCCTAGCGATGTGTTTCGCAAATAGCCGCGACAACGTCGACGCGCCCCCAACACACACACACACACACACGATATACATACAGAGAATATTAGTTTCAGCCGCAACGCAAAATGCAACCGGCTATACGTACGTACGTCGTCGTGCATACGCGCGGCCATCTTATCGCCACGTTCGCTCCTTTTTTTTTATTTTTCATTCTGCTTCGAGTTTCGTGCACGCTCTCCGTCGTGTGTTGTTTCGACGAGTCAATTTCAGGGCTGCTGCACTGCGCTGCGCTGCCTGCCAAAGAGAAATAAATGAAAAATTTGAAATTTACAAGACGATTTTGCAACTCGATCGCGGGTCTTGTGTATACCTAAAGTGTCGAAGAGCGGCAGTTGTATACACGCTGTGGTGTGCTGTGTATATGAAACGATCAGCCCGGTCTACTTTTGAGTAGGTTGTAATTTATTGGGGGGAACAACAACAACAACGGCATAGTAGTACTCCTCATCGAATCGTGCGCCAGGCGAGCTTTGTACGTGTGTGTGTGTACGTATACTCAAAAGACAATAGATGCATTAAAATGTTAAGGAATGGATTATATCGCGCTCGGGCTTAGGTAATCATAGAAAAAACTTGCCCAACGTCTCTCTCTCTCTCTCTCTCTCTTCTGTCTGAGCATTTATTTGCATGAAAACTGAGGCAGTCATCTTATACAACTCATTTCTCTCTCTCTCTCTGTCTGTCTGTGTGCCTTGTATAAAGTTCGAAACGTGCTCGAAGATATCGATAGATTAGACGCTGCGCGGCCCGGTGTCTATAGCCTATCTTTTGCCTTATAACACGCACCACCGCGCGGTGTACAAGTTCGATTATATCCGAGGCATTCCGTGGTAAGACAATCGACGAAAAAGCCCGCGGAATATACAAACTTTAATCGCGCCAGTGTTTGTGTGTGTGTATCGCAGCCCCGTTGGTCATTGCACAACTAGCAGTGGTAGCAGCAGCAGCAGCAGCAGCGGGTTATAAAAGTGAAAATCTCTCGTCCGCCTGTATGTAGAAAGTGCCAAAGCGAGGGCGACTATATACGCGTTGAGTTCGTACGATTCATGGAAACTCGGCTGCGACTTATCACGTTTTTATCGAGTACACGCGTATTACTATTTACGCGTCTTTCTCGAGTCGCGTCAAATATAGCTATATACATCGCGCGAAGCGCACGACCACGATTTCAGAATAATAATAATACTGAATTATTCGAGTCGAGGTTGCGAATCTTTGCCGCGCGATGCTGCGCATACAATATATATTTCACGAATGGAATACTTTGTTGTAAATAAATGAATTACCCAATGGATTGCCCGTATGGTGTGCGCACATTCTCCTCGCAATGTTTCTGCGGCTGCTGTTGCTGCTGCTGAAAACTATATTGAAATCCATCGGATTTATGTGCATACGTGTGTACCACGCTTGTCAGGGCTCAGCTTTTAAGCCACCTACGTACTTATGTATACGAATCATTATTATGTAGAATAGCTTGGAAATATCTCCGCGTGGATTCGCAAAAGGGATCTTGCGCTGCAGCAGCGGTCGAGATGAAGAGAGAAAGGCCGAAATTCATTAACGAAATTACGAGATAAAAGATACCCGCGGTTTGTCCCAGCTTTCATTTATACATAAATAAATAATATGAAAAAAAAGAGACAGATATACACCACTCGCCTTAACTCCTGCTCTCTCACATTGTTCACATATCTCAAACGTTATATAGCGAATATAAGCGAGCAAAATTCTCTCTCTCTCTCTCTCTCTCTCTCTACAACAAAGCCAAAAAGGGACAAAAGCATATTTTAATCCTGCGCCTGGGCGAATTTACAATCCAGTTCACCTTGCACCTCCATTCGCGGGCGCAGTGTCGCAAAACATTGGGCCGCGCGCGCGCTTATAATACACATTTGTGCGCGCTGTGCACTTTTCAATTTCATGTATATTTCAACAACGCGCACACACACACACACACACACACACAGCGTGGCTTTATTATGTTTTATTCAGTTTGTTTACGTACATAAAATAACAGAGAGAGAGAGAGAGAGAGAGAGAGAGAGAGGGACGAAACCACGAGTGTTCTTTTTTTTTCGGGGCCAACGATATGCTCGTGTTGTTGCAGCAGCAGAGCTTAGACGCACGCGTTATTATACCTCTATATACAGCGCGTAGCGATCGTTGTCTAAATAATTTATCGTCAACACTTCGGTGCAGCTTCGATTGGTTAAAGGCGCGAAGCTTTATAAAGGATAAATGTATACGCCGCGGTCTCTCACGGGTCAGGATTTGATTTAATGGTCTGCTCGGTTGAGAGGCTGCGCATACACACTGCATTATCGAACTTGTGTCTGTGTGTGCAGCACATTCTGTATGCAGTTTCTCGGCTCTCTCAGTTCTCTCTCTCTCTCTCTCTCTCTCTCTGTGTCTAGTGTCGGCGTGACGAAAGGCGAATTTTCCTTATATACACACGTGATGCTATGTTAACGAGGATGTGACTTAGACGCACACACAGAGCTGTAACGCGACACCGCAAGCGAAGGATCGAGAGAGAGAGAGAAAAGCGCGAATATTATTATCGGATCTCGTGTGTTGGGCTCTAACTACAACTCGCCACTGCATCTTATGTATAATACGAGATAACAATGCTATTGTGTTGCATATGTATCGAACTGCTGCTGCTGCTGCTACTTTTATTGTCAACAAAAATCAGCGCTCGCGCGCGCGCGCGAGTCAACAACTCGTAGAGCTGCTGCTGCAGTTGTTGTTGTTGTTGTTGTATGCTGTGCACCATGCATACACGCGAAAAATATTATAATTTTTGCGTGTATTATAGCGGCGTATTATATAGCAGCTATGGCGTATACAATATGTATAAGCCGGGGCGATAATATGTAAATTCAATTGGAGAATGGCAGCCGAGCGGCGGTGGCGGCTTGTAACACGATAAGTGTGAATTTTCTTCACAATTAGGTATTCTTGATTCAATTCGTAGGCAGCTCGCTAATATACCTCCCCGTAATAATCGTCGGGGCCCCCTCTCCTTCCCGCTATATTATGCTCTTGAACAAGCTGCTATTAATATAGTACCTGCATCGGTATGCCACCTAAGACTTTAGATACTAATCCTAATAAGTAATCTAACGCAATCGTGCTTTGACTAATACGATTATTTTGACTTTGTCACTTGCATATTCACAGATATATATGTACTCGCCCTCTAGCGATGGTGGCTGAAATATTGTTTACTTATAAATTGGTAGAAAACTAACATTAATAGTAAAACAAAAATTGCCAAAAGAGAAATTTATTAATAGTGCGTTTCAAAATATCTAAAATGATCATCTTTTCATTATTAGGCCATTATTAATGTCAAGCATTTATACACTAGACCTACTTTAATTCTGTCCAGACCAAATCCACATTCCGCCGACACGAAAAAAAGATTCAGGCCACCATCTATCTCTTTTCATAGTTTCAGATGCTCTGCGTAAGGTAGATAAGTAACGTCACTGCCATATCTACCTTACGCAGAGCATCTGAAACTATGAAAAGAGATAGATGATGGTCTGAACCTTTTTTTCGTGTCGGCGGAATGTGGATTTGGTCTGGACAGAATTAAAGTAGGTCTAGTGTACTCGGTGAGAAAACGTAAGTACAGCGTATAGTTAGGGCTATGCCCGTGTTAAAGAATGCCTTTGCGTATAATTGAATTCACGTACAGTGAATTTTAACTGATTATGCCGAAGAATCACGAGCAATACATAAACGTGAAGGCTTGTGTGCGTGTGTAAGTACATCGTCGCGGCTGCTTGCTATAGGTCAGTCGCGCGTAACCCTAATTCCGACGGACAGGTGCTGCTGCTGCGCGAGTCGTTAAGCCTACATCATCGTTCGTACACACACATACAGTACGTACGTATACGTTCTAGGAAAATGGCAGCAGGTACAAGCGGCCAAGAAATAGAGAGTTATTTGCACCTCTCCGGCCCCCTGCTTCCGCGATGACTGCGCGCGTGCGATGCGCGCGCTTCCGGGCGTCGCTCGGAAAAATCCATATAATCGTTACAATCCGATTTATAGGACACATTTACTTCCAGATTTCTCGGTGTTATGTATTATATAGTGCTGGCCCCGGTATAGCAAGTACCAAGCCATAGAAAGATACAAGATGCGTGTAGCTTTGCTTAGAGAATCCTCGAGCGAGCAGCCGGGGGTGACTATTATATACATAGTCGGACGGCAGTACCTTCGCAAGCAGTACATACAGTTTAATCGAAGAAATTTTCTAAGAATCCGTCGGCGGATTACACGGTAATATCACCGGCGAGAAAGAGAGAGAGAGAGAGAGAACAATACGCGTACGCGCGGAAAAAGAGAGAAAAGACATGACGAGTTCATGACGAAGCTTATATAGAGACTTCCTCTGCTCTGCAGAACGCTGAAATTCGAGCTTCGTGAATGGGATTAATCACGAGCTTGCCTATACCAGGTATTAGGTGTAGCTGCATGTCGCCTATAATATATTATAATATTAACATAATGCGAATACTTGGACCACTAAATATGGCGTGTAGCTGCTACCGTACGCGTCCTTTGCGAGGAGTTCTCGATAGCAATTTTTAAGTAGTGCTCTCGAATAAACTAGCTGAATAACTCGAACGAAGGATCGAACTATCGAGGCGATCGGGTACCGTTTGTCCCTCGAGCCGGAGCTTCCTTCGAAGGCATTACTTTGATATATCTTGCATCGCGCAGGTACACCACCGCCACACGTCACTCAAAAACAATTATTCTGCTGCACAGGAGAAATTTCACACCTTAATCTTTGCGCCGTGCACGGAGAAATTCCTTTTCGGTTCGTTTCTATATTCGACTGTCGGGCCGCATTAAATATAAAAACAAAATAAAATAAAGGCCCAGCGGAGCTCTCGAATCGAAGCAGCTCTTATTATATTATTTTTATACGCTGTATCGCACCTGTACACGTCAAGCGCGCGCGTTTTTTGAAGGGCGTGCATATATACGTATATATCCGCGCGTCGCTTCTGATTGAAATTGAAATCAATTAAAGGTGATTTTCTTGTCTTCGCGAGACGGCAGCAGCGGCGGTGGCGGCAGCGATTTTGTGCGCGGGGCCATTTTCAACGGAGCTTCACCTTCGGGCCCCATTGTCTCGGCGTTGTGTTATATCCGCGACGGTATACGTATATAATACAGCGCACGACAGCGACACAGGATACCAGCGATTCAGAGAGAGCTCAAATTATCGTCGCGTTACGATCGCATTCATACACGACTACTGCTGCTGTATATACAAAAAAAAAAATAAATAAATAATGTCATAGTCCCGTGCGCGAGCAAAAAGACCTAAGCAAAAGTGGGTGAAAGTGACGTGCCGTGTGTGTATATGCGCAGGTAGGTCACGCGACATTTGTGTCAAAAAAAAAAAAAAAAAAAAGAAAGAAAAAAAAGGAAAGAGGTGGTGTTTGGCGGCGGTGGTGGTGGTAGCACGAAGACGAGGAGCCACGAACGTCGACGGCGCGACGAAAAAGCGATGAAAACAACGCGCTTGACGTGTGCTCGGTGCAGCACCTATTCTAACCGGTATATATATGTATGCGGTACGGTGCACGATGTCGTGTGCGTGCGCAGCACCGAACGAACGAACATATAAGGGAACGAGTGTACATATAGGTATGATGTACATTATATAGCCTCGACGAAACGCGACGGGGTTACTCGGTGCACGCGGAGACGAGAAGGAGCGAGAGAGAAAGAGAGAGAACTGCGCGCGAGTATCGCAGGAGAGGCGCGATCTAGCGAAACAGCGACGACGACGACGACGACGCGTTTATGCATTATATATACGCTTACACACACACCACACGTGTGCGGGGTTACACTTCTGTGGCCGCGCAGCGCGCAAAAATATATGTGTAACAAGAGCTCCTTCTTCGCCCCCGTTCTTCCCTACCTCGGGTACATGGCTATGGCTGCCAACGTGTTTTCCAGAGAGAGAGAGGAGAGATTCGCCGCTCTCGCTCCGCGCCGAGATTCAGGCCCAAAATGCAAAAAGCGTAAACTACCCACACATCAGCAGCAGCAACAGCCACACCACCAGTAGCTACGAGCGGTAACAGCATACGCGTTGCTGTTGCTGCTCATCATATAATACCTGTTCTCGCTCCAAACGCACATATACGTACACGTCCAGCAGCAGCAGCAGCCCAGGCATTTTTTGCTTTGTATATTATAAACTCTGCACCGTCGTCGCGTCTCGTGCATTGTCTCGAACGCAGCAGCAGCAGCAGCAAACTCTTTCTCGATCGCTGTTGCTTCTCCTTTTCATTCGCTTCTTATATGGTTCCTTTTCATTGTCTCGGGTTGGAGCGGATCGGGTCCCGGCCCCGGCGCGTAAAAATGAAAAATGAATTACAAAAAAAAAAGCACACGACCGAAAGGATAAAACAAGGCCCGAGGCGACGGTACGGCAGTGGCGGCGATGCAAAATTCGCGTACGCGTATGTAAGAGAAGTGCAAAGAAAGAGAGGAGAGAAGAGGAGAGAAGAAGAAGAAGAGAAGAGAAGGAGCCAGTGCGTAGGTGTGAACGTAGTCAAATCACATCTGCTGCTGCTGCTGCTGCTGCGAAGAAGAAGAAGAAGCGAGTTTCGGGTAAAAAAAAGGGCATCAGCCTATATATTATGCATATGTGTAGCAGCAGCAACAAAATGAAACAAAAAGCTGCAAAAACGGGGAGAAAACCCAATACCCTATTCTCACGCGCGTTGCACTTCTCTGCGGAGAGAGAGAGAAAGAGAGAGAGAGAGAGAGAGAGAGAGAGAGAGAGAGAGAGAGAAGGCCTAGCCCGAAACATATACGCGCGCGCAAGCGTTAGCCCAAAGTGACGCGCAGACCGGCGTACTTCCGCCCGAAGAATGAACTCACTGGATGTGTGTATGTGTGTGTGTGTGTATCGTCTCTCGTTTTGTTCTAGCCGTTTATTAAAACACGGGCCGAACTATGTAAGGCTGCCGTCTTCTTCCAAGTGCTCCGTTGCGGCGGCGATCCGCGCCGCGCGAACACCTTCCTGGCTAGCGCACGCTGCAGTTATGCGTGTGTGTGTGTATGCGTGCCCTTCCGACACTTCGCATGTTTCACTTGCTGGACGCGTCAACTGTGTGCGCGTGGATCAGAGGATATTGCGCGATATTTTACCCACGCGTGTATCGCAGAATAAGTAAAATAAAGCGCGGTACTTGGAAAATGTATAATATGGAGAAGCACGATTTTCGGTGTAGCTTACTGTGCGAACCCGACCGGATGCATAGTTTTGGTTAAAATCGTTGGTCAGGAGAGTGCAGCAATAATAATTACATTTAACCGTTTCGATTGAGCTACTCGATCGGTTCAACTGTGATCGCCCTCGATTTTAAAGATATCAAGTGTTCGACTGCGAGCGCGTTTACATTATACCCAAATTCATTCGCAATAACGTACGTAATAGGCTTATATACATCGGCATTTTGTATACCTGTCTGCGCACGAGAGAAAGAAGGTTAAGTAACAATTCACCGCGTAAAAGTATATATCGAGTACCTCCAGCGGTGGTGCGCGCGCCTTGATCAATGTAGTAGCAGCAGTATATTATGTAGCCTCGACAAGTTACAAGTATGATACAAGAGCACGGGGTTCGACACTCTCCCGCGCCTTCGCCGCCGCCGCCGTTCCATCGAATATAATGTGTATAATAATATTAAAACAAAAAAAAAAAGAACGCATGTGTGTATATTAACGCGGGACTGCATACGCACACATACATACACACGAGTGAAGTGCCGCAAATATAAAAGTCTGCGCGCGCGAATCAATCGTACATATATACTGCCCTGGTGGTGGCGGCGGCTGTGCATATGTACAATAATAATGCAGCTAGCAGCAGCAGCAGCAGCTCAGAAATCAGTAGATTTTTCGAGGAGTTTTACGCATGACAGCTTGTCAGTTTTGAAAAGAAAACCTTATAACGAGCACTTGTATTCGCGCAGCAGCAGCAGCAGCACATGTGTGTACTATACACGTACGTTGCACGTACGCTGTGTGTGTGTGTGTGTGTGTGTGTGTGTGTGTGTGTGTGTGTGTGTGTGTGTGTGTGTGTGCATAAGAAAGCTAAAACCTACACATTTGCGACGAGGCGTTCGCGCTCCCTCCTCTCACAATTCTCTCTCACTCTAATTACTCTTGGGAAAAAATGGGTATCGAGAACAGTTTAATGACTTTCTTTATGTATAGCATGTATATGTATATGGGGTACATGAACGCGCGACGGGCAGCAACACCATCACCACCAGCAATAATATTGAGAAACTCTTTCGACGCGTTTGAACACATCTATACCGTACATACGCACACGATATAGTATTACGCGTTGCGCGCGCTAATTGATCCGTGTGTACACGCACACACCCCCGTCGCGCACCATGTCGCGATTTATTTTTTTTTTTCATTCCTCATCCCATATACGATACAGCGCGCCTATAAGTAATAATGGGGTTGCTTCTTTTCCGTGTGCATGCACAGGGCTGTGGCATAGTCCATCGATCGATAACTACGATGGATTACATCACACACACACACTTACGCGCATAGCCGCAGAGAGGAGAGCAAAGTGCAACTTCTCTATACCGAGCGCGCGCGATGTCTCTCTGTCGCATGATGCATGATGCGTGCGCGCGCGCGTGTGTCGCGTAACGAGAAAGTTCCAAGAAAAAAAAAGGGATAGAGGTGTCAAGAGAGCGAGCGAGCGAGCGAGGAGGGATTAATGCATCCACACACAGAGAAAAAAACGAGAAGTACATACACGAAGACTGCACGCGTATACCTATACGTACTCCAAGTTGTACGTCATCATCATCATAATCATCATCATCATCATCGTCGTCGTCGTCGTCATCATCATAATCATCGTAACGATCGTCATCGTCGTCGTCTCATGTACACATATATATGTATGTGTGTATGTGAGTCGCGTCGTCGCGTCGCCTATAGTTGAGGGATGCGGGTGCTGCTCGTCGTCGTCGTCGTCAACGGGGATTGGTCGCCTCTCGGCCCCTACCACGGGAGCACGTGGGCTGGGCTGCGTTGTGCACATGTGAGCTTCGCTGCATATATTTACTGCAGCAGCAGTAGCGTCGGCGGCGGTGGTATACCTACTGCGACACGTGCATTGCCCCCGGCCCCAGAGAGTGAGTGAAGAGAGAGAGAGAGAGAGGAAAGGGGTTACTGTACCGAAAGAGAGAGAGAGAGAGAGAAAAGAGAGACGTCTAGTGTGCAGCGGTATAATATATATAGCGAAGGGGGTAGTTGCAGCCGCCGCCGTCACCGTCGTACACACATATATAGCTGCCGCTGTCATTCTCTTTTCGCTTCTGTGTGTGCGTACGTGTGTGCGCGCGCCTTTGTTTACCCGTCGACTGCGATCATTAAAATGGCCGCCAGCAAGATGTCAGCTCATTGGCTGGAGCTGCACTTCTTGCACCCGCCTCGCGAGCAAGCCCTATGCACTATGCTGCTGCTCCCCTTATGCACTCTCTCTCTCTCTCTCTCTTCGTGTGCACCCCCCGCCCCCGCCCCCTCATCGTCGTCGTCGGTTCTAAGAGTCATGAGAGAGAGAGAGAGAGAGAGAGAGAGAGAGAGAGTAGAATATCAAGAGAGAGTTGCTGCTGCACTTCTCGCCCTGCACGTATATATAAGGTACACACACGTATATAAATCCACCCACCACGTACGCACACATAAACGCACTCACACACATGAGGAATCTCGTTGCACTTGGTGCGTTTCTCTCGCTCCTCTTCCGCTTTTACACGCCGAGCCAGCCATCCGACGCTAGATGCACTTGCATTTCTCGCTCCCGAGCTCTATCTCTCTGCCAAGGCACTGTGTAGTATATATACCGCTAGCGCATGTATACGAGATGTAGGCCTTATGCGCCACGCACATAATGGTCATGCACATCTTTTAAATTTATTGCCGGCAATATCTGCCGCGCACAGAGAGTGCAGTATAGTATATATATAGTACACCACGCTTCGCGTCGAGGAAGTATTCTCTCCTCTACTGCGGCGGCAGCTAATGCACCGGGACTGATTGCG
The DNA here is from genome assembly GCA_034770305.1 of Trichogramma dendrolimi. Taxonomy (NCBI): domain Eukaryota; kingdom Metazoa; phylum Arthropoda; class Insecta; order Hymenoptera; family Trichogrammatidae; genus Trichogramma; species Trichogramma dendrolimi. The sequence goes on along the minus strand of JAPMIB010000002.1, from coordinate 8,074,883 downwards.
TAATGGAGAAAAACCCGAGGAAGCTCGCGCAGCAGCAGCAGCAGCAGCACGAGCTTTTTCAATACCACCACTACTATGACGTCGCGCCCACCTATATATATTGTCTTCGCGGGTCTAAAGTACCAGAGTCTGTCTCTCTCTTTCTCTCTCGCATGTGCATCGCGCTAATTGCGACCCGATCCAATTTCTTTTCCGCGCCAAGCCCGAGCCCTCGAGTATATACACGCATACTAGTCTCTTTTTCTCTCGCTTTTTTCTCGCGCGCGCTTTCGGTCCTTCCAAGACTTCAGTAGCTCGGAGCGAGCTTCAAAGCTACCGTCGCGCACATTTCTTCTTTCTCCTCGTATACATAGTATGTGTGGACTGATACGGAGTACATAGAAGGAAGTTTTTCAGAAAAGAAAGAAAAAAAATATATCAAGCGAAGAATTTCGACCACCGCGGATGCGCGCGTATACGTATATTATACATCCGGCGGCACTGTACTGCGCGATCGCGTTCTTGCTGCAACGTATTATCCAGCTCTCGAGTATAGTTTTTCCAAGAAACGTCGCGTTTTGGCGAGGGACCAAAGGACCTGTGCAGCGCACGCACGCAGTGTGTGTATATAATGCACACATCACGCATGCAAAGAACAATCGCCATAATTTAGCGAGTGCTTTGGGAATCTCGCGCGCGCGCGCGCACCAGTCGTTTTAGCCTGACGCGCCGCGCGCGAATGCGCATATTATACGCACACATAGTTTCCGCTCATGCGTAAATCTTTTTGTCTCTCGGCCGTATACGTATGTATATTGTGTGTGTGTATATACACATAATGCGTATGTACGATACGTGCAAGTCGCTCTCCGCGCGCATTTATGCCATTTACTCGTTTCTTGGCATACACGAGGAAGTTTCTTTGCTGTATATATGTACGCAGTGCGATATTCCCCCGCGGGTGACACGAGGTGCGAAAGACTCACTCGCTCGCTCACTCCGTACATACGTCTCACTCGCGCAATGCGCGCATTGCCATACGAGCCTAGGCTCTTTTGTATATCTTTTCTACTGCATATGTAGCAGTAATCTTTCAATGTATGCGTATGTAATGTACAACTTCTCGTTATCCTTATACCCGCACGCACCCATATGCACTCGATTCTTGATTGATCGTTTCATATTTAAGATTCATAATTGTCGCGTTACAGATTGCAAGTTTTTATTTCGTCGAGGACTGTATTTATAACCGGGTGCTCGGAATGAGTATTTCCTTTTCGGCCTTAATTAGTGTCAATTCTATTTTAATCTAATACAAATGGACGGACGAGATTTCGCTTCAATCTGATTTTTTTTCAATTCAATTTCAGATACTGCGGAAATTTTCCAAAAATAAGAGGCTCGAATTGTTAATTCAAAGGCTCAGCTAAATATGACGAAACTATAAATATGAGGAAAACTTGATTAAATTGTAGAATTTACATAATTATAAACGCAATCGAGCGTATAACACGATTTTCATAAAAGTTATGCAATTTTATACAATTTTTTTACTTTACCACTTGCAGATTTTTTAAATTAAGGCATTTGCCACCTAGCGGTAGAGGGTGGTTTTAACGAGGATTAAATTTTGATACACTTGAATTACAGCAGGTTAATTATATGGTTTGCGCATGCGAAGGAATTGATATTTGTTGTAAATTTGCAACACGTAAATAATCTAAATACGAAAATATTAGTATCTACTTTATATGCATTAACTTTTAAATTTGCAGTAAACATTGAGCGCGCGAGGAGCACTGAATGTGCCTAGATTTCTTTAAATTAAACTATTGACGATTTGTCAATAAAAGCATTTTATGAATCGATAGCAGGATGAAATTAAACAAAGTACGCCCAGCAGCGTGTAGATTAATGCAAGTTAGTTTATCGGCTGAACGATATGTAACCTCTCTCTCGTACCATCAAGGATTTATATGTAGCGCTCGCATATAGAGAGAATCGACAGTCCGAAATTCCGCAGCGATTGTCTCCCGAAATCGAGCAGCATCGAATTGTCCTCTCTCTCTCTCTCTCTCTTTCTCTTCTTCGAATTCGCCGAGAATTCGGCCACGGACTCTTGCACAATAGCGATCGTTCTCACGTGTGCTCCAGATTAAATTGATCGCGTTTCGTTAACTCTCGATCGTGCCGAGGATCACAAAAATCGAATTGCTCGCGATCGATTCATATCTCGCGGATACGCGCGTACCGCATCGATTTTCTCGCTCGCCATAGCGATTTGCTCCGCGGACTCTCATGGCTATTTCTTTTTGTGCGTGACAAAGAATACACACAGTATGTATAATAATACGGAGCTCACGGATATAGGAGCTTTCCGCTATACGTACGTACGTAACGTATCTGTGCGCGAGCTCTCCTGCGCATTCTCTCGCGGAATCTCTCGCAACGAGCAGCAGGCCGCAAATTACTCGAAAAACGATCAAGAGCCAGGTTCTGTTCTTTTTTTTGTGCCTCTCTCTCTCTCTCTCTCTCTACCTTTTATGAATGTGTTCGCGAACAACGAACGTGAGAGAGATAAAGTAAACGCGCGCGCATTTCAGCAGCAGCTGCAGTAGCCGTTGGCCGTTGTGATATAACTTTTGCGAAGCTGCAGCAGCGCAGCAGCATCCTGAAGGCGTATTCCGCGCGCGCACTGATGAAAAGGCACACTCGGCTTTTCCGTAGAAGGAGTTATCGATATCGCGCGAGGCAGCCGCGGCGGCGGCGGCGGCGGCGGCGGTGGTAGCAGTATATATACGACTGAAATAAAACGACGTGAACGCGCTACGCTATGCTACTGCACACCGCGAAAAGTTGATGATGGGAAATAAGACTATACACAATCTACCAGAGCTATGTGCCCCGCAAGAACAATGTTGTCCGCGCGCGCGCGCGTATATGTATATACGTATATAGCGAGTAAATATAAAGTAGGAATGCCACTACACTGCAGTATAAGCTCGCGTATCGAAAGCGGCTACTGCTGCTGCTGCTGCTGACTGACGCTTGGGCAGCAGCAGCAGCAGCAACAGAAATAAAACGAAGATTGATAGAACGAGGAGGAGAGGCAAAGGATCGCCCGTGCCGAAGGGATATGGAGAAACGAGAAGTAGAAACAACTAGGGAGCCGTTGCACACACACACACAGAGTACATGCACTGCGCAGGAAAAAAAGTGTAGCGCGCGTTAGGCTACTGCTGGCTACCGTATACACACATACATACTGTTAGTTGCAGCAGTAGCAGCAGAGATGAACTGTCATCGGTGCAGCGGCAATACATCGTCTCTTTCTCTCTCTACCGTGTGTATGTGTATACGTACGGCAGTAGCTCGTGTCACCGCGAGACTTCAAGTCGGAGGAACAGCAGCAGCAGGAAAACAACCGAGAAAAGGAGATGAAGAAGAGGAGAGAGAGAGAGAGAGGCAGCGAGACAGAGAAGTGAATCGCGCGAACACGTGTTCACGACAACAGGTATATATACGCACGCATAGCACAGCGACGTTTCTGTTGCTGCTGGTCCATGCGCTTATAATACACAGGTATATATACAGGTAGCAGCCTCGAGTCTCTCTCTCTCTCTCGCGCTTCTCTTTCTCACTCGGTTTCCCTTTTGCCACTCTCTTTCTTCTTCTTCTCTCTTCTTGCTGCTGCTGCAAAATAAGAGCAGCTCGAGTCCCAACACCGCCACCGCCGCCGCTGATGGAATAAACGAGAAAAAGACAAAGCGGACAAACGAGCCGTATATACATATACAACGACGACGACGACGGCATATCCAAGGATGTGTTTGCATGAACGTGTGTGTGCAAAATCGACGCGAAAACAGCACGATCGCGTATACAGAGAAGATCACGAAGGAATCTCGAGCTGTTGCTGCTGCTGTTGCACACACGTCGTGTCGCTCTTATACACGGTGCGCTTGATCGAGCGAGCTGACAACGCCACGCAGCAGCGGCAGCGGCAGAGATGCCCGCCACTGACAATTTCCAAAGTGCAAAATTAGTCGGGAGACAAAAGTCTCTCTCTCTCTCGCTCTGTTTCTCTCTGTGAACGCGTGAAACACAGGAACAGATCGGCCCTCTTTATCGCCTCTACGTTCGTTGGCGAATAATGGACGCGACTCTGACTTATATGCAAATAATCCTCGCATCTTCTTCCTCCTTTTTTTTCTCTCTCTCTCTCTTTTCTCCGATCTAAAGCTCTCTTCGGCTTCGGTTTTACCGTTATCGCACGCGTGTATAAGTATGTACGTATTGCACTCCGAATCCGCGCGCGCGCGCGACAATTATTCTCCAGAAAAAAGGAGAGCACAGACCGCACTGGGCACTCGATTGTGGTGGTGACACCTTTACAACGATGTCGTACACAACTCTTCGAAGAAGCATTATGTGCTCCACATTTCGGGGGCCCCGATTTCCTCCTTTCTGTCCGCACTGCGGCCTGCACTTTTCAATAGAATCAATTAATGTGTGTGCCCTGGACAAATGAGAGTTTATAACCGAGAAAACTTTAAGAACGCGTAACGCGCGCGCCGTTTATATTATCATTTATGAAATTCACTGATCTAGTTTTCAACGGCAGCCGCAGCAGCAGCAGCGCAAGGTTGTTACCACTTTGTTGCAATTTACTGCGCACCTGCAATCATCTTGTAGTAGTACTACGGCGATCGTTGTAGTGTAGTAGAGCAAAAAAGTAGAAAAAAGTGGAAATAAACGCGACATTACGAAATTCTTCGGCCGCAACGTAATAAAATACATATATAAATTTTTTTTCATCCTCCTGCTGGAGGCTTAGCTGCGAGAGCATGACAATTAAATTGCCACTCGCGCGCCCGTTTATCTAAGAAACTCGTGAATAGAATAAACCTAGTTTTTTTTTACGGCTGAACCGCGTGTACACGACGTCTCTTGTGACCGTGTATGAAGTTGTCTCGAGTTCGGTGTGAAAATTTTCGACTCTTTGCGGGACGATTTGATCAGTTTTTTTTTTTATTGAATTCCGATGATATTCGATTCTCAAGAATCGACGATCGGATTGCACAATAACGTTAACGCGTGACCGCAAACAATTATTACGTTTATTATATAGTAAGTACGCGTTAATACGTGAACCAGCAAACGCACATAACTCACTCATGCTTTTCCCCGTCTTTTTTCTTCTTCTTCTTCTTTTTTTTTAAACGTAGAATATTTGCTTTACGACCAAGGTGGCCCAGGTTAAAAAGGTCATCGGTCGTCGGGTAGATTCATAGATTTTCAGGTAAAAAAAAAGCCAATAATTTCGGAATGATGGCCATTCCACGAGGCCGGAACTCGTAAATTAAACGAAAATCTCGCGCCGTTCGTTGGAATTATTTATATTCTTGCGTATGTGTATAAAACGGCCCGAGAAAGCAACTCGAGCAATGCCGTTGCTGCTTCTGATTTAATTTCACATAATTAATCGTCTCCGAGCGAACAGAAACATAACTTGACGCGCTCTGTGCCTAGCTAGGCTCTGTTCAGCGCGTGTGCGTATTATAATCCGTGCGAGGACGCGGTATACGTTGACTATAAAAAAAAACGCAGATGAGGCATTTAAAGGCCATTCTCGTCGTGTATAATGGCGATTTATCGTACATTTATCGTCGTAAAAAATTAGGCGTTGACTCGAGTTGAATAAAAAATCGGCGATTTGCGTGAATCATTACCGATATATTCTCATTGTGTGTATTCTTTTTTTTCGCAGTTTTACGGCAATGGCTCAATGATATTGCCTCGTGCGTTAAATTCGTTCGATTACTTCGAACATCGCATATTCGTAGCGTCACAACAAAATCATAAGGAAAATAATAAATCGTGCACTTATCGCATCGCTAGATTCCACTCCATCATTTTCTCGATATGTGCGTTTGTACACTTGCTCTACAGCATACATATAATTCAGCGTGCATTAGAAATTCTTGTTAGAAAAAAAATACCACCATTTCTTAATGGAAAATCTCGTAGCTCTCAGAGAAAAAAAACACGTACGTACGTACCACCGGCTACATGCATATAATTTACACTCGTGACGCCCGTAGACGTGTTTGTTTACATGTCACAATGCTACACCGGCTATGCACAGTACGTATGTATGTACTTGCATGTGTGTGTGCGCGAGCGAGTGCACAGATTTAAGAGCCGAGAGCAAAGCCTGCCTTGATAAATTAGTAGACTCTGCTTAATGAATTACCTTCGTCAAAGAGAGGCCGAGAGAGAGAGAGAGAGAGAGAAAGAGAAAGAGAGCGTCGTCGTCGTAGTCGTCGTACTTGCGAGCTCTCGGGGCAGAAATGCAACTCGCTACACACGTAAATCACTTACTGTTACATATAACGCGGCGGAATTTATCATGCCCCCTTCGCGCGCGCAGCTCGAGCTCAGCTCTGTGACGGATGTGTCCTCGATCATTTGAATTATAATAAATGTGTGTGATGTGTGTACGTACGTACAAGAGTCGGAGTCTATACGGTTACGAACCTGCAGATCGAGAAAAAGTTCGACGAGACGATGCTTGTGTATGTATGCGTGCACAAACATATAAACGTCGGAGCTGTTTTCATTTCGAAATACGTTTCATAAAGCTGAGAGCGTTAAACCGCGTAATATTTTCAAATTACCCCCCGGATAAAAATCATTAGAGCGCGCCAATATTCACGTGTATATACTTTTCAAGTTTTCGTTCCGAGTAAATTGCACCACGACGACGACGACGAATTATCGTTCGGAGTATACATACAAGTACGTAAACGAAATCGATTTTTCTACGGAGAAAGTATAACACAGATATACATACATGTCAAAGAAAGAAAGGCACATAGGCTCGCGCGCGCGCGCGCGTGTAACGAGCCAATTGTAATATAACCGAAGCACACACAGCATCCATGAACTTCATGCTCGCGATCGCCGAGGCTTTTATGTATATAGTCGCGGGTTTTTTTATCTCTCTATGAATTCTCGGGGATCAACGAACTCGCTCGGTGCATCGAAGAAACCAATCGGCTGCAATTGCCAATATCATCGTATAATACTATGTACGTAGCATACGTATTATAGACATTGGCCGAGCGATCGATCGACGCAGCAGCGGCGATCCGATATCTGGCCAGCAATATATGTTTTCGTTTGTCAAAGTATATAAAACGTTTATCGGAAGGTAATCTCTCATATATGTGTCGCGGCCACCGAGAAGCGAAATCAATTTTGCTGTGATCAATTACCTGCGCTGCTCGCTTCTCTCTCTGTCTCTCTCTCTCTCTACGTTGCACCGGTGCAGACCTACTTGTTCGCGCGGCAATGGAGTAAACTTTAATAAGTCTCCGCGCGACCGCGAAACTTTCTTTCGAGCCGATCACCCCGTTCCGACGAAAGTTGTTTCCTCGTATATACCTGCGCTCGATCAAAGCCGATCCGATGCGTATATATATACGCGCGTGAGTGCGAAAGAAAAGACGCATCGTTCGATCGATCGATCGATCATGTGTGTGTGTGTGTGTGTGTGTGTGCGGCGTGGTGCATGCAGCTTAACGTGCAACACCTTGTTGCGCTGCTGCTGCACGTATACCATCGAGCGCGAGACCCGAGTAATTAAAAATAATAATCCCGATGGCGCGGATGAACGAGCCACGCAGACTTTGATCGTGCGGGGAAATTGGGCGAAAATTATAACGACGATGCCCGCGTTGGGCCTTACACGGGGCGAGTTAATAAGTATATAGTTGGTTTATGCATTCGCGCGTATCCGATATATATATATATATATATATATGCAGCACTACTCGTGCGCGTCGCGTCGTCGTAAATTTGGACATCAGGCTCCTTAATTTTAGTACACTACTAAGTACTCATTTCTTAAATAATAAAACTTTGCTTATTCTCGTTTGGTTTTCGACTATAGGCCATCTAGCGGTAACTCATGAATAACAAATGATTTTTACAGTATAAACCTACGACAAATGAGTTAAAGTGTACGCACTCTAATCTTAAGAATAAGGTTTTAATGAATGGTTATACTAATAAAAGATCGCATAGAAACAAAAATACCTAAATTTGGCAATACTACTTTTTTCCTGCGTTATTTCGGGTTTCGCCTGAAAGTTTAAGGAATAGCCGTTAGAGCCTCAATTCTTAGGCATTGCTGTCGTTATTATAACGCAGCAGTGCACATTTGAAATCTAGACGCAACGCGCCAAACGTCCCGAGCTTTATGGTTTACGACGCTTGTGACTTGGCGACACGCGTTCTATGGTATACATTGACACATAAAATATTACCGTCGCGCGCATTTATACGGGATTTTATACACGATAGAAATTTTCTATATTAAACATTTTGTATGCAGAAAAAAAAAAAATATTAACCAGAATACTTGTTTGATGTTTCAGGTGAGTCACTCAAAACGTTGAACTACACACTCGAGCGTTATATAGCTCGTTAAGACTTCATCATCCCGCGAGTGAGTTACGCAATCGCCATTGTTTACCGATACACCATCTACCTATATATACGTTGCTGCGCACACGTTTTAAGGACCCAAATAATATATAAATTATTATATTATAAGGTGTGGTCGTGCGCTGTTCAACAAGTGAAAGTACACGGGCAACTTCCGCGTTTTTATAGCCCCGATATGCAGGCGCGCGCGCGCACACACATTCTCTCTCTCTATACCATAAACGAGAGTACATTTGCATTATGGAGGTTGATCCTCGAAAGGTCGCTTAATTTTTGCTCGCAATTAACGAAAATTTTTTCAAGACCAAAATTAATATTTCGTCATCTGCACAGAGAGATAGAGAGAATCTCTATTATAACTCTCTGACAAATTCGCGGGCGTGCGCGGGTTAGGCCTGGCAAATTTTTATTTCAAGATTTATGTCAACAAAACCTTCAACCCTCTCTCGCTCTTTTGCGCGCTCGCTCGCTCTCCTCTTTTGAAACACTCTTAAAAAAGTTTTTAATTAAATAGCTTTTACAAAAGGGAGCACCGATAAAATGCTTCTCTCTGCCCCAGACATTTTCGTTTGCAGCAGCAGCAGCACACACACGAACTACATGCACAGAACGGTAGAAAAAGAGAGGCCTCGGCTCGGCTGCTCCAGCCTGTTCCAACAATTTTTGTTAATCGTCAGTTTGCCAAGTTAAAACTCTTTACTCTTTCTCTATTCTCTCTCTCTCTTTTCTCCGTGGTCTTTTTTCCGTGCTCTTCTTTATCCTTCCACTCTTCTTCTTTTTTTTTTTTCATTCACTCGTACATATGTGCACTTGAATGCTGCGTACAACTTGCACTAACACACACACATGCCCACTACTACCTGCACCACCACCGATGGTCCCGCGTGTGCGCGCATAGCATATCTATTTCTCTTTGTTACTCGGACATTTTAGCATGACTCTCTCTTTTCTGCTTTGCCTTCTATCTGATGCAGATGCAGGCCAGAGCTATACTACTACTTGTTTTTTTTTTGACGTTTCTTTCAATCTCACTTTTGTCCGCGCGCACACGGGCTTGCAGCGGGCCGCACTACTATTTTTTCATTCTACTGTTCATTTTCCTTTCGACCGTACACGTATTCTACCTTTTGCCGACAAACTGCTGCTGCGCGTCTGTGGACTTATTTCAAATGTATATATCCGAGCCGAGGGAGAGAGAGAGCTTGTTTGCTTTTTGTTTTTGTGGGTCTTTTGGTCAAACTCTTTTTGAATATTGATTTTCGAGCCACATTTTGCATAACGAGCATAAGTACAGGTACACGACTTTATGCACTTTAAAGCTGTCTTTTACCTCGTGTATCAATTCGTTCGTTTCGATGTTTTCCAGCATAAAGACTCGAGAGCTAATCGATTAAATGTGGACGTGCCGGCGCAATTTAAGTATAGATTATTAAAACATTCCTATAAAAATGTACGCACGATCGTATGCGTGTGTAAATCACTCAGTTGGAGCTACTCAACGCAGATACGCGATAGTACGGAGAATATAACTAGAACGAGATATTTCATAATTTGTAAATGGTAAAATTCGCGATAAGAAATTAGAGGGTAATATATGTAACTGACCCAGAAAATCAATAAATTATACTTTTCCTTTTTGCAGTTGTGTATACGTGTTGCGTTCGTGAATTAAGAAACTACATTACAAACTCATACTTTTATCTATCAATAGATCGTCGCTCTCGGGGATAATACACAAATGCATATTAATCGTATATATCCCGTGAAAATGTAGGTTAATGTATGAATCTCAAGCTTTGCTTATACATAAGATATACGCATTGATAGACAGGATGATACCGCGATGCATAATTCATTCTCCCTCTCTCTGCTCCAGTCTCGATTCTTATAATTTTATCGCGTGGGTCGCGTCGCCTTATAGTTAATCTCAACCGCGACCTTTTTATTCGCACCGATATGGACCTATATTAGATTACAGTTCGCCGCCTTTATAAATCGAATGAAAAAGTAAACGTTTCGGTCGCCGCGCGAACAACGCGCGCAGCCCCGCGATACGATTTTGCGCGAGTGCACGCGGTGAAAGTGAATTCTAGTATCCGATTTCGATTTCGAAAAGTTGTCGCGCGAAGCCGGACAGAGAGAGAGAGCAGAAAAAAACACAAGGCGTGAAAATAGGAAACGAGTTGCATTGTATTATCGCGAGACACGATTATTTCTCGCGGTTAAAAAAAAAGATTTGGATACAGGCCCTGGACGGTCACACACATACACAATACTTACGTATAAGTAAAAGAGAAGAAAGAGAACGAGAGAAAAGACAAAAGCCCTTAATTTCGAAAGGAGTTACGAAATTTCGTTCAATATATCGTGTTTTACCACAGTCTCTCCTCTACCAATAATCAGCTCGGACTACGCGCAGATTGCAGCGACCATACATCAGTGTGCGTTGTATACTTCTATGCACTTATGTATATACGTACCCTGGCATACTGTCAGAGAGAAAAGAGAGAGAGAGAGAGAGACACGAAGGAATCCTAAAATAGTCCGCATTCTCCGTTCGTCCTCTCGAGTCGGTGCGTGTTAGCTCGAGAACTGCTGCTCGTGCACATAGCGCGCATATAAACATAAAGGGTGATCCTTATTAGCAACCGAATTCCAGAATATACGTGTGTTTGTGTAGACCAGCGAGCATGCGTTCGCATAGATGCGCAGCCTCTTTCAATAGTTAGCTCATCTCTCGCTATTATCCGAGACTTTTGGTAATTTCCCGTGTGCGAGCTGCAGCGTGTGCCCTTTGCTTTTGCTGCCCTTTACAATTATTCCGCGCGGCTATTCTCTTTTCTGGTCACAAATAATATAGCGTTGGAGCATAACTGAGATTTGTGTGAGCGGAGTCGAAGTAGACGCGCAAGGGTGGAGTAGTGACACGAAACGTTCGACTACTACTATCCATACTACTCTCAGCTGACGGGCGCTGATCGCTGCTGCTGCTGCTGCTCGGGCTTTTAAATAAACCATCAATTTCGTGCGCTCTCCGCATTATATGTCTCTCGTGTTGTGCCTCTTTCTTGCGCTCGTCACGCAACGTGCAATAAGCGTGTGGTCGGTTGGAGCACACGACTACTAGCGAGGGTAATAAATCGGTAGCCGCGCGCGGTGTAGAATTCGAAAAGAACGAGGGAAATCTAGAGAGTAGAAGCTACGGACGAAAGGAGAAAGAGAGAGAGAGATTCACATGTATATGAGCAAATCCAGAATTTTTCTTCCATTTCACGGGCTCAAATCAGCACCAAAAATTTTTTCGTGGTACGCGAGTAAGGGTCGTGGTAAAGCGTTCTTTGGGGCCCTAGAAACATAAAAAAATGCGTGAACACGAAAAATTTTGATAGTGAATTTTTTTATATGCATTTTTGTGCACCGCATATGAATAATCACGATTTAGCATGGTGAGAGTATAGAAACACTTGTGAGTATCGCAAAATAAGCGTAAAAAAAATTTCAAAAACCCCTTGCCCAATGTATTTTTCGACGAGGAATCCAATGGTGACCTTAAATTTGACCTTGAACGTAACCTTGAAGCTCCAGCGATCCAAAAATCGGTTTTTCTAAGGAGAACCCCCATTTTTATGACAGATTTGAAAAGAGTGAAAAGTTTTACATTAAAATATTTCATTGATCCACCAATTGCGAAACTGCGAAAAAAATAAGGGTAAGGGGGTTTAAATGAAAAATTTAATAGAATTACACTCGGCAACCAAATGATCGCCACAAAAAATTTCATCGAAATTTGGTCGATTTTCAAATGCTTCTATCTTGGGCTATATTTATCGTATCGACACGGTTTTTTTTTAATTTCTTGGAAATTTTGTCCTCTTTAAATCCAGATATACTACGATAAGATTCGAGTTAATATCGAGTTACCAGTAGTATTTGAACGCAACACTAAAAAGTACTGAAATAAATTGATTGTTTGAACGTGTACCAGTACCACAGTAATTTTTTTATCGAAATCTCACATACACCATCTCAAAGTACTCTTTTCAACAAGTATTTTAAAAAAAAATAGAGCTCTCTACGATTTTTTTAACTCCCTGTAGGTCGATTTGAAGGTACCATTTAAAGTACGTCATTTAGCTGAAATCAACACGATTTTCTAGGCATTTTGCGTACACAAATCGTATACCTTCAAAACGACCTACAGGGCGTTAAAAAAATCGTAGAGAGCTCTATTTTTTTTAAAAATACTTGTTGAAAAGAGTACTTTGTGATGGTGTATGTTAGATTTCGATAAAAAAATTACTGTGGTACTGGTACACGTTCAAACAGTCAATTTATTTCAGTACTTTTTAGTGTTGCGTTCAAATACTACTGGTAACTCGATATTAACTCGAATCTTATCGTAGTATATCTGGATTCAAAGAGGACAAAATTTCCAAGAAATTAAAAAAAAAACCGTGTCGATACGATAAATATAGCCCAAGATAGAAGCATTTGAAAATCGACCAAATTTCGATGAAATTTTTTGTGGCGATCATTTGGTTGCCGAGTGTAATTCTATTAAATTTTTCATTTAAACCTCCCTTACCCTTATTTTTTTCGCAGTTTCGCAATTGGTGGATCAATGAAATATTTTAATGTAAAACTTTTCACTCTTTTCAAATCTGTCATAAAAATGGGGGTTCTCCTTAGAAAAACCGATTTTTGGATCGCTGGAGCTTCAAGGTTACGTTCAAGGTCAAATTTAAGGTCACCATTGGATTCCTCGTCGAAAAATACATTGGGCAAGGGGTTTTTGAAATTTTTTTTACGCTTATTTTGCGATACTCACAAGTGTTTCTATACTCTCACCATGCTAAATCGTGATTATTCATATGCGGTGCACAAAAATGCATATAAAAAAATTCACTATCAAAATTTTTCGTGTTCACGCATTTTTTTATGTTTCTAGGGCCCCAAAGAACGCTTTACCACGACCCTTACTCGCGTACCACGAAAAAATTTTTGGTGCTGATTTGAGCCCGTGAAATGGAAGAAAAATTCTGGATTTGCTCATATATACCGGACAGACATAGAAAAATGCCCAGACAGAATCGAAATTCGCGGTAAGAGCCGGTGTGTAATTCCAAGTATATAGTTGCAGTTCGAGCAAAAGACCATAGCAGTTAAAGAGTCCTGCAGTGTGTGCCCTCGCTCCATGCGCGCACGTATGTGTTATACAATGTATGCACTCGCTCTACTCCCTCTTCCCCCTCATTGCTGCTGCTGCTGCTGCTGCTTCGCGAAGAGGGAAGTGTGTAATGAAACGAAATAGGAATGGCTCGGAGATAGGCCGATACCTTGGTGGTGCGCATTTGTATTTGTATGATGGGCCAAGCTCGTACTCAAATAACAGAGCCTCGCTCATTCTACAAGTCCGAAGCTGAGCAGGCAGTCGATATTTAAATGACGCGCTGGCATTTAGCGCATCGCCGCCGCCGCCGCCGTCCGAGAGCGCAAGAGGCAAAAACGAAAATAACAAAATGCAGCCCCACTATACGTACGTGTGCATTATAGAAGACAGACAGATAAACAAAGGGAAATAACGAAACGAAGAGAGAGAGAGAGAGAGAGAGAGAGAGAGAGAGAGAGAGAAGCGGAGCTGCATATGTTCGGAGGTAGGAATGCGCTTTCGTTTGGCTTTTGGGCTCTCTGTTTCGTCGACGCGACCCCCAGAGAGTTGCTGCAGCAGCAGCCGCTAGTTATATACTCGTACAGTACGTTTATGCGCGCCGGCCGGCCGCCGCACCGAAGGGAGAGCTCCGAGGCACACACAAACTCCGAGGCTGCCGCAGTCGTCAAAATATACGTCTATGCTGCATATGTACACGGGCCGCATGCCTCGCGATTATCCATTATCCGAGATTAGTCGGAAAAAAAAAGAGGAGACCGAGAAGAGTACACACACACACACGTACATATAAGCGACGCTGTTGCAGCGCAGCAGAGAGGAGCAAATAGTATAGCGCAGAGGCCGGAAAGGACCCTCGAAAACGCGATTGTTTACTGCGGCGGCGGCGGTGGCAGAGCTGCATATAACTGCGCGCGGCAATGGCCGGCGTCGTCGAGTCACTCGCTGCTCCTCGCCCTAATACTGCAGCAGCGGCGTAGAGAGAGCATATATATATATACAGCTCGCGCCCGCAGTAACGGCGCGCAGAAAGAGCGTGAGAATCGAGAGAGAGAGAGAGTTCGTAGCTGTAGAAGAGAGAGAGAGACCAAATCTCGCCGCCTCTCCTTTAGCTCTGTGCGTTCCTTTAGCCCTCGCTATCTCTCTTACTCTCCTCAGCTTTCCTCTTTGTTTTCTACCTTCTCCCTGTATGCCGCCGCCGCTGCCGCGTCTCTCGACGCGTATTTTCGGACTCGAGATTTTGCCTCAATTTTTGGAGTGGACACGTTTCGCGCGAGACCACACTCGGTATAATATACGTTGTATACGTGAGAGGAGGGCACTGCGCGGCCACCTATTACCGTGGAATATCCAAAATTGATTTTCGAGCATTATTTTTGTCGACTCCGATTCGACAGCTGGTTATTGCTAACGCGCGCCATCAGTCAGCGAATCGTTAATCCCCGAAAGAGTATATAATCTTTTAATCACCTCCTTTTTTTTTTTTTTAACTGCGCATTGTTTTCTATAATTTTTCAACGTTGCCGGCCGGTGTGTGAATTTGACAGACAGCTATCTCGCGGCGGAGAAGTGTGAAAACGTCGATCAAAGGGACTGTCTGTTGGACGCGCACACGGCACTCGTTTTAAAAACCCACGAGCATTGCGTTATAATGCACACGTGCTTGCTCGAGCGCGCATCATCGAGCCCCGGCCCCCGACACTTTGGCGCTCGGAGGCACGATGGTCACGGGCAGCGCGGCGCACAATCGCTTTTATACGTATATATATTTTAAATAAAAAAAAACGGGCTAAAACCGCGCGCCAGCTGAAAGAAAGCAGCGGATGAAAAGTTGCTGCGTATAGCAGACTTTCGTCGAGGTGATGATGATGATGCTGATGATATGCAACACAGACACACACATGCGTTTTTCATGCACGCGCGCGCGCGCAGTTTTACGCACCTCGTCTATTGTGTCGACATTAGGTCTATAATTAAGGCCCCGGCAAGCCGCCACCGCCGCCGCCGACACCGTATGTATTCAGATATAAACACTGCCAAACGCGCGCGTTGTTGACTGTAATTAAATCGTTTGCCGTTTGCACTTCTCACTTCGAGTCTGCAGCGGTCTATATGCCCATGTGCTACTATGCCTGGGCGTCACTGACGCCACACCACCGTATCACCTCTGCCGCCGCAGCAGCAGCAGCAGCAGCAGCAGCAGTCACTGCGCTGCGTGGATATAAAACGAAAAACGAGCAAATCAACGGTACAACGGCTCCCTGACGCCGCCGCCACTGCAGCTCGCAATGATTACAGGTTTTCGCGAATTAGAATTGCCCACATAAAACGCGCGTATACGTGTGTGTGTGTAATATCCTTGGTGGGTCCCGAAAATTGCCGGAGCGCCACTTTTATAATGTTTACATGCATACGATGAAACGCGCGTGACCCACCGGGCCAGCTGATATGCTCGCTGCTGCAGGAGAGAGACGCTATTGCGTAATTATCCGTGACAACGGCTCCCTCCTACGAACCCTCGGCATATACGTTTCTTTTGTAATAACCATTAAGTCCTGGGAGGTTTTAAGCTGCTGCTGCTGCACAACTGCGCATTATGCGAAACGAAATCATCTTGTCTCGTCCGCGCGCATTCCTTGACATTCCTTGACTTCGTATCTCTGTAGAAAAAAAAACCTTTAAATTTAATGCAGATTTATAACGTAAAATGAAAATTAAATCAACCGATGCTTCATTTTATTCGGAGTACTTTTACATGAATTCTTCATTGAAAATTAATTTTAAAGCGAAAATGAAGAGAAAATACTCGATGCTTTACTGAAATTGAAACATTTTCATTGAAAGTTAACGCTTCAAAAGTTAAATAAGCTCAAAAAATGATGGGAATTCGATCAAAGTTAAAGCCAGTCTTCGCCGCTAAATGGCGAGTACCCCTTCAAGCTCAAATCTGCAAGTGGAAAAGTCAAAAAATGATATAATTATTGTCTCTCTATAGTTTCTCTCTATAGGTCTTTCTTTAGGGTTCAGATTTATTGACTACAGACACCTCTAATTTTACATCAAATTGCATTTATTCCTCCTTATCCTTTATTCACCCTAAACACCTTTGTTTCTGTTTTCCAAGACGTTACCAGCATCCGCAGCTGATTAGACATAACGGTATAAATGAAAAACCAAATTTGACTCTACATATAGCGGCAGAGAACTGCATTCTCTCGGGAACTTGGAACTGTAACAACGAGAGTGAAAGCTGTCGTTACGTATACACATACATGCACCACGTATTACATACATCATTTTATCCGCGCTAATCTCATTCTCACTTTTTCAGGTGAGAACCGTGGCGTCGGCAGCAAGAGCACTGCGCTTGTCGCACAACACGGAGCTGCTACTGTAGCCACGAAAAGAGAGGCCAAAAAAAAAAACAAAACAAAAACAAAATAAATAAAAGGCAAAGAAATTCGTTCCATTGTTCGCGCGCGCGGTCGGGTGACGTGGGCGCGAGCTCACGAGAGTAATCGTCGAATTGCCATATCCAATTTAATTGTGTTGCGGCGCGAGCTACTGCTGCCCGGAGGAGTGCGAACTCGTGCTCTGCTCGAGTAATTCGGGTCTATGTAATACATAATACGCCTTACATCGCCGAGAGCTGAGAGCGACGTCTTTCGTACTGTATATATATATCCCGCATGTGTGTGTGTGCGGGATTTCGACACTAGCTATTATCACGCGACGACGATTACGCGCTTTTCTCGGGCCGGCCTCTTATCGGCGGATGTTATAAATCGAGGCGAATTAATTCGTCGATAGGATCGTTTGTGCGCCGGGCCTGCTGCTGCTGCGACATTTATAACTAATATAATAAAGTCACCACTTGTCATCGCATACACAAACTCACACAGAGACCAGCAGCCTATATAATAATACGCCCGGGTATTACGCGTGTATATAGCGATCGCATTCGCACAGCAGCAGCAGCACGTACGACAGAAGCAGTTTCGCAAATTAATTTATAGCGTCGAAATAATAGATGATGATCGGTGCACATCCGCTATGCTGCTTTTTCGCTCTCGTTATATACACGGGTATAATATAATATACACAGACACACACGCGTACGCAATATGTGTGTGTGTGTGTGTGCAGTTATTAGCCACGATCCCCTCCACCCGCCGCAGCGAGGATGAGCTCCGCGCGCGAGGGCATTAATCTCGTTAGCGCCCCGGCTAAAGCAGGAGCTCGAGAGTATACAGTATATGGTATGTGCAGTGCAGCTTCTATATATATTATGTATCCGCCTGCATATATCGCAATATATACTCCTTTTTTTCTCTCTCTCTCTCTCTCTCTCTCATCTCTCTCTTCTCTCTCTATGTTTCTTTCCTCGGCTGTCGCATTTGTTTAGCCGAGCGCTGCATACATAATCCTAGCCTACATACGTACCATACTCGCGGCGCGTTCCACGCGATCAGCGCGCCGCGCTGCAGTGATTTTCTCTATTTTCCATTTCACGCGATCAATCACATCCTCTCTGCGGGTCTCCATTTATATATTATACATATACGCGTTTTCTTGCCCGCCGCTGCCGCCGCCGGTGCGAACGGATATAATGAACGCAATAATAAGCTATATATCGAGTGCAGTTTTCCACAGCCGCGATCACGACCGTTGTCTGACGCTGCTGCTGCACATATTTACGTTGTTTTTTGCCTTTGCAAAAAAACACATTCTCACACTTGCACACGAATATATATTCATATATACAGACACACGTATCGCGTGGATGTGTGCAAGTTTTACAAAACTGGTTCGAAGGCAGAGGAAGGTATATTATAAACGTATATCGCGTGCGAGAACTTCAGTTATACCCGAGCTCGAGCGCGCACGGTTCCAATCAATTAGCACCCCGAGTCCGAAGGAAACGTAAAAAAGGATCGATTATGTATAGTTATATACTACTCACTGTGTGTGTCTGTCTGTCTCTCTCTCTCTCTCTCTCTCTCTCTCTCTCAGTCAACCGATACGAGATTACGTCTGGTTAACCGTGTAAACTCCTTCTCTCTCTCTCTCTTGGCGCGCGGGGCCCACCGTACACCGATATAAAATAATTAATGAGCAATGTGTGTGCGCTCGCGCGCGAATTATGCCGATTTGCACGCGTGCGTGTGAGAGACGCGCCTCGCGTCGATTGACGAGAAATTAGCATTCGCGCGCGGTGCAGCGAGTATATCCCTTATCGCCGCGTGTACGTACACGCGTATACGTATATATATATATATATATATATATATTATGTATCCAGGGTAGCTTGGTTGAGTCTCGCGGCTGAGACTGCTTCTTATCGCGCGCGAGCAAGCAAGCAAGCACAAGCCGTCGGTACTGCGGCTGATTTATTGCCATATCGCTCGGCGCGCGGAGAGAACTGGTATTTTTCTGATCTTACCCCGCGCGCCCGAGCTGTGTAATAGGTACGTGTGTATGCGACCGACGACGCGCGATGAGTGTGAAAAGAGCTAAAGAGTCCATTCGAGGCATCGATAGTCTAATTAGGGTTTTTCGATTTGCGAAATATAATGCGCGAGCACAGATATACTCGATGGCAGGTATAATTGCTCTCGTTTCGTAAAATGAGATAGAAATATCTATGAACTTGCAACTCTCGATGTTGAGAGAAGAAATTTCTCATCGGACTATACCTACACAATGATCGATTCGAAGCTTGATTTTTTCTTCAATCGCGAGGGAAAGATAGAAATCTAAGCTTCGTACGCTATCTGACCAGCATCGCAACCTTCGGTGCCGCTGTATCTCTCTCGCGTTCGCGGCCTGCACATAGTGTGCGCCAAGTTGAATAAAACGCACGAATAAATGTGTGCCGAGCTTTTCACTATAAAGGCAATGAAATATACCACTGCTATACGCAGCTCGCAGCCATATACTTTTATATTTGGTTAATCTTAGAAAAACATGCTTCATTATAGATTAACATAATACGCTATATCGATGTGCCTCATTAAAAAGTGTATAATGCGCGCTGTATATAAAACAATAGGGCGTGTGCTGTAGCGCGAGCTGAGTGAGTGCAGCAGCAGCTACGAACTTGCGCATGCATGTGTTTTCACACAAATGCAGCACATGTACCTACACCGTGTACTATATTACATATATTATGCACAATCGAAAGTATTACTCTAGAGCTCGTATATACCTATAGAAAATATGGCTAAACTCGCGCGGTGGAAAATCAATCCTTCGACGCCGCCGCCGCGATGATGATTTTTTCATCCATCGGGAAACAACAAAGAGTTTTGTGCCGCGCGCGAAGCAAGTGCAGCACATCGCACGAGAGAGGATAAAAATTTCTCTCGCTCGCATCGCAGAGAGAGAGAGAGAGAGAGAGCTCGAGGCGACGACTCTGCACTCGTGCATGCACGCTTATATATACGCGAGAGGGAGTGAGTGAGTAAGAGCGAGAGAGGACTCCCACGTCCTCGCGCGTTGCTGCTGCCGTTGTAGCTATATTATATATATATATATATATATATATATATATATATATATATATATATAATAATACACAGCAACACCACCAAGATGTTATTCTCTAAATCTTATCTCGATTAATAAAACACGCGCATATGTAGAAACGTACACTATACGTGCATTATATACGTACGTACGTGTGCAGCTTTGTTTTTGCTAAAGGCTCGAGAGAGAGCGAGCAAAGACGACCACGACGACATCGTGCGCGTATATATATAGCTATATAAGCCGCGCGAGTGTCGGATATATATAATGTAAGCCGCGCGTATGTATACCTTTTATGTATACACGTGCTGGAATATTTGCCGCCGCCGCTAATCGCGCAAAATTCCTCGCGCCGCTGCGGCGCGAAATCTTTCGCGCGCTAATACCTATGTATGCACGCACACGCGGCTTGCGATACGCGTGATGCATATAGTATATAGTCCTGCGCGCGGCGCAATTACGTCAGACCGTGAGCAGTTACAGATACATACCTGCATTATAATACTACGTACTCTAAACTCCGACGCACGACGCGACGCTCGCGGGGTTATCGGATCTGTATTCGCGCTCTCTCTCTCTGTCTCTCTCTAACGCATATAATATGCAAGCCGAGTAATATTTCAATTGCCAAGCCTGTATATAGTAGTGCGATATAGCTGACGCTCAGGGGTGTTATATACTACGTTATAATATATAGCCGAACAATTGGCATGTAACAGCTGTTTCGACTTGTCCGATATATACATTATACAAACGAGTGCGTCGCGAGATTAGTCGCCACGCGTAAAGGACAACGCGAATTCGTTCGGCGCGCGTTCATTGTTTTGTCGATTATCCTCGTCACTATATGTGTGCGTTCACGCGGGGCGAGCTTCTGCATCTGTGTATATAGTTGAAAGGAAAGATTGCTCGAGTGCAATTCGACATTATTAATTGAGTATATCTCTCAAATTGAAAACTAATGCGATACTCATTTTTAAAAAGTAAACTCGCGGCATTCGTTTCATCGATCCACCTTCAAGGCATCTTCGCCGCGCGTCAGCTGCTGCTGCTGCTGCTGACGGTCTCGAATCGGACACTCGATGAACATCGATGAATAAGGAATTAGAATTTCGCATCGTCGTCACATACATACACGTAACATTATCATGCGATGCACGTTCGAGATGTGTTTCTGAAATTCACGTCCGCGCGACGCGCTAAGGACCGCACCTGCGATATTTTATGCCACGCAGTCGAGCTCCGTTCCACGCAGCGCTCCTCATTATATGCACATTGACGCGGGCGCACCGCACACGTACGCGCTCGTATATCGATCGAGGCTTTTCAGTATAGAAAATATGTATGTAAGAATACAATAAGCGTCGCGACGACGACTCTTCTTCGAGTTTTGAATTTTTCCAAAGGCGCGCGCGCGAATTGTTAAGGCCGCGACGAGCTATATATGTATAATAAAACAACGCGTTATGCATTATGCGTGCGTGTGTGTGCCTGCTTGCGTTGCTGCCAGTGCGCCTCGACACAAAGAAGCGCAAGTTGCAAACGAGTTACGCGCGCGTGGGACGACGTATTCGTATATATAATAATTGCATAATTGCCATTAATTTTGACGGCTTTTGTGCGCCCATAGTCGTCTCTCGAGGCGCATCGCGTGACTCGAGTCATCAACGCTGTCTGACGCGCTGAATTCACTCGCGAAGCTGACTATGGTGCTTGCAGGTATTTAATATACTATGTCAAGGATGGTGAAAATTTTTTTCTCGAAGATCGCCGCTCGTTTTCATAAACATCACGAATATCAACACCCGATTATGCCGCCGCCGAGCATTATCTTGGCGCGATTCAATGGCGCACAGCTATATAACAGTATTATATAGAATAGAAAACTATGGAATATATAAAACACTCGAGGAAATGGAGAGGGAGAACGAATGGGTGCATTTATATACGCTTCGCTTCCTGGAAATAACGCGCGCGCGCACGTGGCGAGCATTAGCCCCGCGAGTTTAATTTTCCTGAATTTTGCGAGCTCGTACGTACACACAGACATTGCAGATTCGATTGCGGCACGTACACAGAGCAACGACTCGCAAAATACTACAAGAAAAAGGAAGAGAGAGAGAGAGCCGAGGATAATTTAAGCTAGGAGAAAGAGAGAAATGCAATGGTAGGCCCACCAGAGGCTCCGGATAGGAGAAAACATAAAGCGCTGGCTATGGGGCCTTGCACTCGTGCGGTGAATACGTATATATGGGTACCGTAATAATGTCGAATATATAGAGGCGTACGTATACGCGCGCGCACGCGAGCTGCGTATGCAATATCGCATGCCCACATTGCACCGTACTGATTATTATTCGAGCTCTCGCGTCTAGGTACGTTTATAGAAAATTCATTCCGCGGGAGACTAATTACAAGTAATGGCTAGGCACGATGGTGAGATCGGCGTACACACACACACACACACGGGGTCAGGCCCCGAACTATCACGGCCATATTGAAACATCGAGAGAGAGAGAGAGAGATAGATAGGAAAATCGACGACTCACGATCGGATATTATATGTATATGAGTATATGCATGTGTGCATCGCGTCCAGCGCGCTTTGTAATTTAGTTGTCTCGAGCCCGTAATGCACGCAATTCTGCCCGCTCGAGTAGAGAGAGCTGTGTGCTGCGTTGCGAGATCGCGTGCGCGGCATTTTTATGTTATATAGGTGCGTAAACCCTACTATATATGGCGCGACCGATATTTTTTTTTCGGTACATAAAGCTACCTGTTGCGCGTGCATTTGCTTCTATAGACGACGGTGTCGTGGAAAATGTATGAGCATATATCTTAGGATCGAAATTTCCATTAAAAATACGCTGCAGTTAATGTTCTCTCTCTCTCCCTCTTCCCTGAATTCGGTAAATTTTCGCAAGAAAAATCGCTCATAGAACATCAAATTTTCACCGCGTATAGGAACACGCGCGGGCCTATAGTATTATGATAACTTGTCGTTTCTATCTTGCCTCATTGTTATTTATCGTTGGTATATAGCAGCATACAGCAGCAGCAGCAGCAGCACATGATGTAAGTTTTCACCGCGCGGCGCGTGCACGACCATTATGTACATTTTAAGGTATTAATAATGAGCTGCTTAAACACAATAAAGTTAATTGGGAACGCTTAATTCCGCCGTCGCAGCAGCAAACATGAAAGTTTTAAGCTATGTGTAACGTAGTTGGTACTACTATAACGTACGTAACCCATTGGCGAGATTAATATTTATCGCACCTTTGAAACGTCGAGCTTGTCAAAATTCCGCTCGTCATTTTTATATGGGTATAAAGCTTTGGTGGTACTGGTAGTTTTAGTAGCTTTTATATCGCGCGATTTTTTTTATTTTCGACGATCTTACGCGCGCCTAGTTAGTAGCGTTCATATGCACCCGCTATAGCTTAGCGCTACATAATACCAACGGTGTACATGGTTTTGCTTCTTTTTAAAAACAATTTTTTTTTTACTCTTATTTTAAATCTATAAATATATTATTAATCTGTATATTGCGCGTGACACGCCAGGCGCGCGCAAGTTGCGAAAGTAAAATTTATCGGCTTCTGCGAGGATTGTGCATATATATATCTCGTGCTCACTAGCCGCGGGAGCTGTGGGTATATATATGCGCTATATGTATGCTTCGGCCGATCGCTGCAGCCTAGTCTATGTGCGTGCGTATTACACATAGAGATTTATTCGCAACAACGTCGCAGCAACAAAAAATGAACGAATAAATCCGCGTGAAATAGATACGCCGTTAAATTTTGGCAAATTACTCTTTTGAATCGCGAAAAGCCGCGAGTGTGAGTAATCGACGCGAAATAAAATGCGCGATTGATATATTAAAGATCGTTCGACGTAAAAATGATAGGAGAGCCGATGAATATATGCAAATATATGCGCGCACATTGCGCTGAATGTAACGAGAAACCACGAGCAGTAGTTGGACGATAGTTTACAACATTGCATGGAGTAATGTACGTTTCGTTTTTCTAGGCGGGCAGCATAATTTGTCGGGACAGTGTTTGGTAATCGACTAAAATTGTTAATAATTATCCCTGGATGAACGATGGCCAAATGACCAAAGACGATCATTTAAAATATTTCAAAATGTTCAGCGTTTATTTTTACTGGCAATTCAAGTGGTTTTCAACCACTTTAAATACGACGATGCTACTTTCAACCTTCGCCACAAGATGGCGAGTACCTTTATCCGTAAATCTGCAAGTGGTAAAGTCAAAATAATCATATAAATGCATGGGTTTAAACGAAACTCTAATGACTTTTTCATATTCGATTTATATAGATTTATTCTAATCACCATCGAACAATCACCATCGAATGTTAATAAAATAAAATTAACAAATTTAATCCAATTAACGTTTTAAATTTCAAATGAAAAAATTTAAAAATGATTTCTCAAAGAATGTTTGAATGGTAATTCTCTAAATGATGAAATAACCCCAAAACGTTTGATCAGAATATGACCAGTTAAAAGGGTCCTGTTATGTCCAAAAAAATTGTTTTCATTGGTCAAAAACTATAGTAATAAAATGTTGAGAATTTCTACCCGATCGACGCTCATTACACAATTGAATGTCAATCAGCGTCCCGAGAGCATCGATACGATAGTAGCTTCTCCCTTCGTTGTTGCATACATATATTCGCGTACGAGTGACCGAGATACAAAAATATGCTCGCGTGCTCGAGAGGAAGTGGGCCTCTTCTTATTTCAGTAGCAGCGCGCGAATCGCTTCGACTCCGACTTTATAATATACAGTCGGTAAATTCCTCATAAAGTTATATACTACAAGGATTATCGCTGTTGTTGTAGTGGTTTGCTGTTGTTGAATGTTGAACGTCGTATACAGTATACTCTTTTGCCTGGGCAAAGTCGTGACTACACAGTACACCACGGAGAGCGTATATATATATAGTCGATCGCACGGGCGGTCCCCAGGAGAGAGAGATACACATAGAGCGAGAACTTTCTCTTGGAAATTCGGGCCGAATCATAATCCGCGAAGTTACAAGGCTGCCGCTGCTGCACACAGCTATTTTCCGTCCTCTCGCTATGTACTCGAAAACGAAGAGCATACGTGCATGCATGCATATTATCTGCACACACACACACATCGAAGCGGTTTGCTTTCTTGCCGCGATGTAAAACGCGTATACTTGCGTTCTCGATCACACACAAACACACACACATACACGCGATCGCCGGCGCATCTGCGCGGCCTTACTCTCCTGGATTATTGTTGCAGGCGCTGCTGCACGTCATGAAAAATTTTCTCGACCTCAAAGGAATCGCGTCCCTGCTGTGTGTGTGTACCGTGCGCTGTACGCTGCGCTTTGTTCTTCATTCTACATATAGCCTATACGTACACTTCGTCATAAAAGAACCTTGCGGCCGATTTCTAGACCGGTGAACGTCGAGTCCTGTGTGTAACGGTTCTCCATACGAAGATTTACCTACTCATCTTCGTGACGACGATGATTGCGTGATCCAGTTCTTTTAATCTATGCCGTAAATTCAAACGTTCCGATGAACCCGGTTGATCGACGTTTATCGATCGTTACGATGATTCGGCGAATAATGTCGCGTAGACACGGAAAATCCTTTTTATGTGGGTTAACGTTGCATCGCCTGGTAAGAATGCTCAACATCGATAATGGCATAATGACCAAGAAGTTACCATTTAAACATCAATGTCGATAGACTGATTGTCTTAGGTAATTTTTCTGTTATACGATTATGTTAAAAATATTAAGTGCATTGTTAGTTAAAAGTGAAAATTTGATTGTTTCAAAAAATTTGGACCAGCTGTCAACCACTTTGACTCAATGATATCACTTTGAGCTTCTACCGCTAGATGGCGAGTATACCTTTTTTTGGAAATCTGCAAGTAGCGAAGTAGAAATAACTGTATAAGTCAGAGCACGATTGTAAAATAATTGTAATCGGAAATTGTTCTGTCGAATATTTTGTAGATGAAACTGAATTCTTCTACGTGAAGGACAAAAACTTGCTCTGCTTTTATATTAATTGTAATGTAAATATTTTTAACGGTGAATACAAATCACGAACGTCTTACCTAAACCGTAAAAAAAAAATCATGAAAGTTCAATTGCAATTAAAATTAGATGGCATGTACCTTCGTCTCTGAATCTACAAGAGGTAAAGTTAAAATAATTGTATAAGTCAAAGAACAGTTTGTATCAATCTTTTGTATCATCATTTGTATCAACCAGATCCTTATCAATTTCTGTTTTCAAGCTTCCAAGCTTCGATTTCGTAAAAGTTACATAGTTATCGGCGCTTGCAGCGCAGAATAATGAAATTGAGACGAACCAATTTAATGCCTCGTAAAATTTTCAGTTCACGCACGCGCACAGACATACACATACACAGACACATTGTCTATCGGATTAATGAAGGAAAGTGCCCCCGGGGTGAAAGTGAAGTTTACATCACGTAATTTCCTGCTGTTGCTGCTGCTGCTCACTAAGCTCGAGGATTTTTTGAATGAATCATATTGTTCCAGTTGCCTCTCTCTCTCTCTCTCTCACACACACAGTATTAAGTTTTCGGTCACGAGCCATGCGCGCGCGAATTCGTGGCCAAAGTGCACGCGAGCGAGGCCACAGCGGCAGCAACAGCAGCACAGAGATCGAGACGAAGAAGCAAGAAAAAAAAATGCTTTTCGAAAGTTGCGAAAATTCATTGTTGGACGAGCGCGCGCGCGGCTAAAGCCGTGCTTTATTACGCCACTACATTACGTGTGTGCGCGCGTTGTGTATAACAGACGATACAGTAAATGGGAAAAAAAGACTCGGCTAAATTAATTATGTAGCGCTGGGCTGCTGCTGCTGCTGCGGGCTTTATACGAGACGACGAACGCGATATTTTTTCATTTTCGAGGCATTACACGCATACCTCGCTCTCGGCTGCATATGCGCACTCGCGTCGTCGTCGTTGTAAAGTACATCGGACTCCTTCATCAGTTGGAGAGAGAGAGAGAGAGAAGAGAGAGAAATTTCAGGAACAACAACGACGACGAGCAATTCAGGATTGCAGAAAACGTTGAGCGTTGGTAAGTAACGCGCTCAGGGTTATATGCCGCGTCATAATACGTATAGGTATAGGAAAATCCGAGGTGAGACCGAAGAATTCATAGCTGCGGATCGCGCGAAACTCTTTTCTTTTTTTTTTAAATATTTTTTCTTATTAATTATCTTATAAAGCCGCGCCGGCGCCAATTACGACTTTTTTAAAACTCGTGCGCGCGCCACTGGCACGTCCGTACGTGTCGGTACTTGCACACGCGACGAGACATATAATACACAACACGTATTAATACAGCTGAGGACTGCAAGAACAAAATGTGCAATCGAGAAATGCGATATGATGTTTCTTTTGTGTGTGTGTGTATTACTGCGCGCTGCAGACAACACTCGGCTCATTGGCGCTTGTGCTGCAGTGTACGCTGTACTTAAAAACAGATAGGAATTAAAACGTATTAAATGTATATGCCAGTGTGTCGAGCGAGAGCGAGTACAAATTCGATAAAGCAATACTCCGTATGCGTATTATGCAAAACAATAATATAATACATATAATACGAGTATTAAGAGCAGCAGCAGCAGCAGCATTTATAATATATTCAGCGAAGCAGCTTTTAATATGATTTATGCGCTTTCGGTTATCCTTTTTTTCTTTTTTATCATCGACTTTACATACAGTTCGAGTATACGAATATATCGAAGTCGCGCGTTGTTGTTGTCGCCAACGCCGCTGCCACGGGTTTATAGCACACGCATATATAAGTCGCCGCGCGCGCGCGATATATAAACTGCTGCACTGCGGGTATGTGTATACGACGACGATCGCGTCGCCGTATTATCCTCGATTCGCCGCCGCCGCTGCAACGCACTCGTTCCTTCTCGCGAGCGAGAGAGACAGAGACGTAATACGCCTGCATATTGCGCGCGCGCGCGTATATAAGTTATTATGCGTATTTGCGCAGAGCAAGCAAGCAGCAGCAGCAGCAGTTGCATACCCAGAATTCGTATATCGCATGTATATTATGATTTCTCAATAACGCGCCAAATCTGCGTATGAACGCGTCCGCCGTGTGTGCGAAAAAAAACAGTTATATTACCGCCACGCTGTAATAATGAGAAGAGGAAAAAAAGATGCAGTGAAAGTTTTCGACAAAACTTATATTATATCGTCGCGCGACGACTCTCTTTGACGAATGACTGACTATATCTTGGCGATCCTCGTGTGTGTCGCCGCCGTCGCTGCAACGCGCTGCTGCGCTATCATCGCATTTTATACATATACAGGTATTATGCGATTATCAGCCATAATCATGTACGTATAATCGGCAAAAAGTGAAAGTGTATATACACGGGATATTTCGGTCCATCAATCAGATGCTGCATGCATGTGTGTGCGTTACATTATCGTGCTGTAAATTTTACTCGTGTGATCATTGATCAACCTGATTCATTATGTCTTTACGCGGTTCCGCGGAGGGGCTTATATGTGCTCGAGCTCTCGAGCTACACAAATTTTGACGTGCATTTGTATGTGTGTATGTGCCTATGCGGCTGTGGGTTAGCTGCTGCTGCTGCACAGCGCAGCACAGCACTGAGCACTCCAGCCATCAGATATGCCATTTAAAATAATGTCTAGATAATAAATCCCAATAATCACGGCTAATTCGAGTAAGAGCGTATAAGGCTGAACTTTCACTTTTGTTGCTTCGTTGTGTGTGCATATTATAAACACTACACACATATACATCGCCACGTATATATTCACGGTTTATGATTTACCGTCCGAATAATTTGTCCTTTTTTTCTTTTTATCGTACGAGCTCGAGCGACCTACGACGATTAATGACAGCTATACTCGCGCCCGTAGGATACGACGAAGAAAAAGATCGTGATCGCTTTCTTTCACGCTGCATGATAATATGATGATTAAATTGGACGAGGACTCGTTGCTTTTTTTTCTCTTTTTGTTCTCAAAAATATACTCTCGCTTTTAATGGAGACTCGTGAATGCACCACCGCGGCATACGTTTTTTATACAGCACTGAATTATCCTCTCCGGCCTTCGGTTATATTCATATAACACCTCGACGACGCGACGCGTGTATATATCACAACACAGCATGCACACAAGTGTGTGTGTGTGTAAGTGTATGCTGGTAGCTGCATCATCGCATGCACGCATATATATGATATATAAAGCAACGACATCGACCAGGCGTCAGGTCGTCTTAACGAGAGGAGAGAGAGAGAACCCAAAGCAGCCGTGTATGAACAAAGCTGCGCGCTGCGCGCGACATAAGCTCAGCAGCTCGACGATCGGAGTGGCGTATACGAGTATCCTTTAACTGCGGCAAAATCCGCCAAGCCGAGATGTTATTTATCTACTTATATTCGAGTCTATACATCTTTATTTCTCTTAATCTATCTCTCACTCTCTCTCTCGGGTTATTTTTATTCGTTGTGTGTACCACAGCTCGTGCTTGACTCGATCGTCAGCTCACTCTTGCTTGCAACTTCTCTCTCCCTCTCGGCGCGGCGCATAAATGGACTACTCTAGCGCGCGTTTTATGAACTCGACGCGCGAACAAAGTGACGCTGCCTCGGTCTCTCTCTCTCTCTCCTTTTTCGCGTGTGATGTGCGGTATAAACCTCTTGCGGGCTGCCATATTATAGTAGCTATATGGCAGCGAGCGGCAGCTCGTTACTCGCTGCGGGCTGCTGCCGCTGCTGCTGCTGCTGGTACAAAATTTTTTCACGCTTGTAGTAGTCTCTCTCGCTCTCTCGTATACACGTCTTTTGCTACGAAAAAAGACGATGAGAGGCAGGCAGGCAGGCAGCCCTGCGCTGGAGCTCATATATATGAGCGTTGAGAAATGTCTTTTTTTCCCTTACGGTTCTGTTTTCTTTTTTTCTTTTTTTCTGTTTTTTTTTTTTGTTGCACGGATTCGATCGCTCGTGAACCACCGCTGTTAAACATCGGCCTCGCGCCGCCTTTGATTAAGAAGGCACGAGGAATCTGGGAAAGAAACGTCGACAAACTCGCTCATTGCCGGCTCTTTCGGAATCGTTTTGCGCTCGCGAGAGAGGATCGCGCGAGCTGACTTTACGCGTGTATACGCTACCCTTTGAGGATTCTCCACCTCTTTCTCTCTCTGTCTCACTCACTTTCAACGCCATGCGATATCGTTTTTCGCTCTTTAAGCTGTTTGTATTCGCGTATGCGCGCGTGTGTGTATGTACCAGAGGGGGTGTCACAAACATGTTTATACCGTCGACGTACACACATACTCGCGCAATAGATAATCCCTGCGGACTTGTTCGAGTTATTACGTGGCTAATGATTTAGAGTTCCAAGTTGTGCGTACATACACACACATATGGATGCGTTTTTTTGTTATTGTATTATATCAGTGTGTACAGGACAAGGGAGAGAGAGAGAGAGAGAGAGAGAGAGAGAGAAAAAAGTCGTTGACGTGCTGCTGCTACTACTACTACTTGCTGTATATTATAAATACTTTTACAAGAGCCATCCCATCTTAACTTCATGACTCCGGTTTGTTCTCTCTCTCCGTCTCTCTTCCTGCCCTGTGACGCGCACGTGTGTGGTGTGTGTGTGTGATGCAAGACAATTATATCTGCTCGTCGACGCGTTCGTTTCGTTCTCCTTCCTTCTTCTTTTTTTTTCCTTCACCGCGCCGTATTTACACTCGGCCGATCATCATCGTCGCGTACATACACCAGTGCAAAAACTTTTTATATAATATATATAATATCCCTTCCCGCGCGCGCACGCGGTAGCTATTTAATGTCAGCGACTGCGGCTTAATGCGGCTCTCCTCGCGCCTTATTACGTGCTCTCTGAAATTGCTCATTTTCCGAACGATATGTGCGTACATATATACGACGCACGAATTATAATTAATGCGAAGGTAAACGCGTGCAATGCGTGTGCAATGTATGGGAAAGGGAATTTGACTTTCGCTGGAAAAATTTATAATATTATACATTCGTTATACATTATGCTAATCCGCGCGCGACGTATTAGAGGCCTCATTATCGTTGCGGAATATCATTCATGGTAATTTTTAATTTTTTTTTCTTTTCTTTTTTTTCTTATTTTTACAAGGCAATCGAAACTTTTATAAGACGACATTAGGAGAAAGCGCGCGTGTACCTACCTGCGCGTATTGATTCATGAGAGCGAGCCGGCGAATAGAATAATATATCCTGTCCTTTAATGAATAATAATATAAAAATCACCGACACACACACACACAAATACACGCACATCAAGTCTAACTTCGTGCATTATCTTTTTAAAAGTTTTCGGATGAGGATACAACGTAATTGTTTATTCAAATATTTTTTTCCCGAATCGATCATCCGTATACCTTAAAACCGTAATTTAAGCGCATTATGCCATGACCATTCGTACACATATACGATTTTCTTTTATTACACTTGGCCCCCAAGTATCGGTACACGATATTGCGTATATATACAACACACACTTGCTTGCGCGCGCGCCTGGCATGAGAAAATGGCATGAAAACAAATCGCAGGCCACCGCCGCAGCTAGAGACCAGCGGCAGCTCCAGAGAGCGTGAGTAATTATAATAAACGCGGCAAAACGGATTCTTGAATAAACAATCACCCACTAAATAATCCCGCTCGAGCTCGAGCTCTCTGAAGTCGCGCGCGAGCGCTGATAGCGTCAGAAGATATATAAAACGCACGGGGGAGAGAAAAATTGTTTAAAGACAAGACTTTGCCGGAGCTATCCGACATTCCCCGTACAGCAATATCGCGCTTTGGTATAATACGGAGAGAATACAATGCAGTGTGCAGTGCAGCAGCCGCGACATGGAGTATAATGCAGAGACTGTTGCTTCTGTTTATACACGCACACACACAGACAGACGGTGTGCAGCGTGATAAATTCAGCGAACTCTCGGCTACTACTACTACTACCACTACTATGGCGCGCCGGGTAATTTATTAATCCGCCCGCGGTATATGTATATATATATGCTATTTGTCGCTTCAATCGCGCGCTTGTTTAGCCGCGCGCGCGTCGACGAGAATGAGAGAGAGAGAGAGAGAGAGAGAGAGAGAGCAAGCTCGAGCTTCGTGTTTCGCTCCGCAGCGCGTATGTTATATATATATACAACTGCAGCTGCATGTGTGCGGTGGCGACTTGACGCCGTCTACACAACACAACACTTCGCGCGCGCGCAAGACTCCGACTGTATAGCAGACATTGTGTACGTATAATGTACATACATACGCAGTTCGGAGCTTGCGTAACCGCAGACCGACGACGACGATTGACCTACCGCACGCAACTATAATATAATACGACGAAATTCGCCAAACTCGTCGATTGGATGTTACGTCGATCGGATCGCGCGACGATCGGTAAGAGATCGGTACGAGATCGAAATTTAATCCTTTATAAATATACTCCAGAAATCGAAGTACAGTTGGTACGGAAATAGAAAGAATGCACAGAGAGAGTTATGTGCAAATTGGAAATTCGAGAAAACGAAGTGTACTACGATTCGAATTTTGTGAACGCACAGATGGCGCTTAATAAATAAATATGATATAGGTCATCGCGTGTCGCACCACCCAAAGAACAAACAATACGCAGCGTTGCGCGAGCTTTTATCTCACTCCCCGCACGCGGACAGAGCTGTATTATGTCAATTACGACTGCCGAAGAGCGCAGCGCATTTATCCTTGTCGGCAAATTGTAAATACACACAACGACGCGTATATATATCTCCAGAACAAATGCATGTACGGATAAACAAATGATGAATACGATCCAAAATATGTCGGAATTAGCAAGAAATATTTAATGAGAAATAAATTACGCATTATATCGAGAAGTATAATACGAAAAGAGGGGAGAGAAATCGCTACCTCCTCGTATTATAATATTATTATGCGTTCGCTAGATATATTCGTGCACGGATTCTCATGTATACAGGCGAAAGACCATTGAATGAAGCAGTTAAAAGGCATTTACCGATAAGCCTCCGACGTTTTGCTCTCTCTCTCTCTCTCTCTTAAGCTCGCGATCCCATCGGATATACATATGGATAGCAGCTCCGAGAGCATTATACGAGAAAAAACAAAGAGAGATGAAAAACTTGCCGACTCGAAAGCTTATGTAGTAGGTATACGCGCTTTAGACAACGTATAGATACATACAAGTTGTAACGCGCTGCGCTGCGCTTGGAGGACGAGGAAAAGGAGACTGTAATGCAGCAGTGCTGTGCGGTACACACAAGTATTTGCCGAGGAAAGAAAGTTATATATTTCCAAGCCGTGTGGCGGCTGTGGCGGCGGTCGTGCCGGGCGGCCGCGGAGAGCTGCGCAGAGCCTCGCCCACACCCTTCGGGCGATATAATAATATTATAAGCTAGAGCTGGGCTCCGCGCTGTAATTCATATATATATAGAGAGGTATTTTATGCACATATAGTGCGTTTATAGAGCCGCTTGCGCGAGGAAAAATCTGGGACACGAAACTGCGCGGCGCGCAGTTGCGCGCACGCAGCTGGACCAATAAATCGCGGCATTATCGCGCTCGCGCCCAATAGGTTTTCGTTATAGTTTACACGTACGCACGTAAAGCGGTAGCTCGGATCAAAATCCACAGTGAAAAAATTCGAATGCGCGCCGCCGTCGAGCTGCAAGGACGTGGTTTGACTTTATATTATACATCATATTATAGGAGCCGTGTGTGTCCGCCGCTCGGGCCCCCATCGAGGAGCACAAAAAAAAGCTGCGTCTTTCGAGCAGCGTATATAGAGGGTAATAAAAAGAATTTTCACCTCGTATAAGCTATAAGCTCGAGCTCGCTATATACTCCCCCGGAGAACAACACCGCGCGGATTCCAATAAGACAGAGAGAAAGCGATCGGTCAGCGATTAGGAGCCGTGTATATACATAATACGGGGGCCTCGCTGCTGGTAGGTATATATAGTATACGCTCGCGGCTCGCTACCTACCTACTACTACTATATGCACTGCACGGAGACTAGTAGTAGTAGTAGTAGTAGTAGTAGTAGTAGTAGTAGTAGTAGTAGTAGTAGTAGTAGTAGTAGTAGCTAAACGAGAGAATATCTGCATGCGGAGACAAAGGCACGGAATCTCTCGATGGGCTCAGTTTTCTGGCTAATTAAGGTTAAGTCCTTAGGCACGCGTTATATGCGCCTCCGCCGCCACACATATAGCTGCGTATGTGTGTGTGTGTGTGTGCGCGCGCGGCTATACAGCTATCTCCCCGGTGTATAATACTTACTTTTACTCTTTCTCTACATTATACATACGTGGACGGGACCCTGCCTCTTCTCTCTGCTGTACCGCTGACGTGCATGTGTGTGCATGTGTGTGTGCATCGAATACCAGGTCTAAATCGTCGTTTGCAGCAGCAGTAGCAGCTCTCCCGCGAGGAGTAGTAGTCGAGTCTCTATTCCCATCGTTAAGGATGTGATACGAGAGAGAGAGAGGGCTTAAAGCTCCTTGCCCTCCTGAGAACAAGAACGGTGACTCTTTTTTTATTTCCTCTTTTTTTACCCTTTTTTTTTTGTTAACCGCTTTGGCTGCTGTGCTCCGCGCTCATTGTCTCGGGCTCATATTCATTCCTTTTTTCGAGAGAGAGAGAGAGAGAGAGAGAGCGTACGGCGGCGGCGGCGCTTACACAAGGCGATAACATTTCCTTATATTATACGCGACTAATTTTCACCGAAAAAAAAAGAAAAGCTTCGTGCGATTTTCACGGTACCATCCGTAGCGTATCTCTGTCTCTCTTTCGCACTCGAAGCGATGATAATAATAATTAAATGTTATAAGAACTTTCATCGAAACGATTTTATTTCAGCTGCGCGCGCGCGCGCGTATAAGCGCTAAATTTGTAGGAATGTGAAACGTTTAATTAGCTCCGCGTCCGCGAGAAGAAGAAGCGCTCGCAGATCAAAGAGGACTTTGAATTATAATAAACGTATATATAATACCGATCGCTCGCGCGAATCCAATATGGTCAATGCGCGCGATACGTATAACTGTAAATTAATATTGCGTAAAGCGGAATCCTATTTCGCATTTATAAANAATTACGCATTATATCGAGAAGTATAATACGAAAAGAGGGGAGAGAAATCGCTACCTCCTCGTATTATAATATTATTATGCGTTCGCTAGATATATTCGTGCACGGATTCTCATGTATACAGGCGAAAGACCATTGAATGAAGCAGTTAAAAGGCATTTACCGATAAGCCTCCGACGTTTTGCTCTCTCTCTCTCTCTCTTAAGCTCGCGATCCCATCGGATATACATATGGATAGCAGCTCCGAGAGCTGATATTATACGAGAAAAAACAAAAGAGAGATGAAAAACTTGCCGACTCGAAAGCTTATGTAGTAGGTATACGCGCTTTAGACAACGTATAGATACATACAAGTTGTAACGCGCTGCGCTGCGCTTGGAGGACGAGGAAAAGGAGACTGTAATGCAGCAGTGCTGTGCGGTACACACAAGTATTTGCCGAGGAAAGAAAGTTATATATTTCCAAGCCGTGTGGCGGCTGTGGCGGCGGTCGTGCCGGGCGGCCGCGGAGAGCTGCGCAGAGCCTCGCCCACACCCTTCGGGCGATATAATAATATTATAAGCTAGAGCTGGGCTCCGCGCTGTAATTCATATATATAGAGAGGTATTTAATGCACATATAGTGCGTTTATAGAGCCGCTTGCGCGAGGAAAAATCTGGGACACGAAACTGCGCGGCGCGCAGTTGCGCGCACGCAGCTGGACCAATAAATCGCGGCATTATCGCGCTCGCGCCCAATAGGTTTTCGTTATAGTTTACACGTACGCACGTAAAGCGGTAGCTCGGATCAAAATCCACAGTGAAAAAATTCGAATGCGCGCCGCCGTCGAGCTGCAAGGACGTGGTTTGACTTTATATTATACATCATATTATAGGAGCCGTGTGTGTGTCCGCTCGGGCCGGCCCCCATCGAGGAGCACAAAAAAAAGCTGCGTCTTTCGAGCAGCGTATATAGAGGGTAATAAAAAGAATTTTCACCTCGTATAAGCTATAAGCTCGTGCTCGCTATATACTCCCCCGGAGAACAACACCGCGCGGATTCCAATAAGACAGAGAGAAAGCGATCGGTCAGCGATTAGGAGCCGTGTATATACATAATACGGGGGCCTCGCTGCTGGTAGGTATATATAGTATACGCTCGCGGCTCGCTACCTACCTACTACTACTATATGCACTGCACGGAGACTCGTAGTAGTAGTAGTAGTAGCTAAACGAGAGAATATCTGCATGCGGAGACAAAGGCACGGAATCTCTCGATGGGCTCAGTTTTCTGGCTAATTAAGGTTAAGTCCTTAGGCACGCGTTATATGCGCCTCCGCCGCCACACATATAGCTGCGTATGTGTGTGTGTGTGTGTGTGTGCGCGCGCGGCTATACAGCTATCTCTCCCCGGTGTATAATACTTACTTTTACTCTTTCTCTACATATATACATACGTGGACGGGACCCTGCCTCTTCTCTCTGCTATACCGCTGACGTGCATGTGTGTGCATGTGTGTGTGCATCGAATACCAGGTCTAAATCGTCGTTTGCAGCAGCAGCAGCTCTCCCGCGAGGAGTAGTAGTCGAGTCTCTATTCCCATCGTTAAGGATGTGATACGAGAGAGAGAGAGGGCTTAAAGCTCCTTGCCCTCCTGAGAACAAGAACGGTGACTCTTTTTTTATTTCCTCTTTTTTACCCTTTTTTTTTTGTTAACCGCTTTGGCTGCTGTGCTCCGCGCTCATTGTCTCGGGCTCATATTCATTCCTTTTTTCGAGAGAGAGAGAGAGCGTACGGCGGCGGCGGCGCTTACACAAGGCGATAACATTTCCTTATATTATACGCGACTAATTTTCACCGAAAAAAAAGAAAAGCTTCGTGCGATTTTCACGGTACCATCCGTAGCGCATCTCTGTCTCTCTTTCGCACTCGAAGCGATGATAATAATAATTAAAGGTTATAAAAACTTTCATCGAAACGATTTTATTTCAGCTGCGCGCGCGCGCGCGTATAAGCGCTAAATTTGTAGGAATGTGAAACGTTTAATTAGCTCCGCGTCCGCGAGAAGAAGAAGCGCTCGCAGATCAAAGAGGACTTTGAATTATAATAAACGTATATAATACCGATCGCTCGCGCGAATCCAATATGGTCAATGCGCGCGTTACATATAACTGTAAATTAATATTGCGTAAAGCGGAATCCTATTTCGCATTTATAAATGCTGCCGATCAAATTATAATAGAATATAATCTCTTTTCATTTCTCAATCCGTACAGTACACACCGATATGTACGTGTGTGGTGTATCCACAAACGTATCGCCAGAAGCTCAGAGCTCGCGAAGCCGATCTTTATCGGATCGCAAAAGTCCATTTGTTGCTGGTGCCGCCGATCTTTTTTTTGCCGAGAAAGTGTCGGTATGTATGTACGTTTATATCGACTAAATCAGATAATGAGAATATGTAATACTCGTTTCTCTCGATTCTCTCTTTATCAAGATCCGCGCGCGAACACCTTCTCCTCTATCTCATTTAGAGAGAGAGAGAGAGAAAAAAAATGAACGACTCTAATGTGCACTTTAAAGGATCGCGTCAAAAACTATACGCGAGTGTAAGTGAGTATCGTTCGGTAACATCGGTATCATAATGCGCGAGCGCGCGCGAAATTAACTTTCACACATGTGCCATATTATAAAGTGACAACCCCGCGCGAAAGTCGCGATATAGTCGAGCTTAAATCGACTCGCGCGTGTGTTGGTACGCACCGATTATCATACTCGATTGAAATCTTCGGCCGTTCTAGGGAATAATATGCAAAACCTCTCGCGGCGTAATCTGCTCGACGTACGTTTCGTATCGATATCTTCTCAGCTATGCAAAAAGTTATATAAAACTCTCGGCAGCTAACACACCCATAGACGATTAAGACAATATGGAGGCTAATCCTCTCTCGTGCTGCGTCGTTGCGTATACGTGCAGATATATATATTTATTAGCAGTTTACACGTGATAGTTGTTTACGATATGGGTATATTTTGTCCTCCCACCGACTCCAGCTTATATACTTGTGTGCGTCCGACTTTAACAGCTCTCGAGAATGAGAGAATCATACTTGTCGGAAATTGTGTGCAACTATTACTGGTATATACGTTCGGTGTTGCGCAAGCCGCATCCAGAGCAGAGAGCAGAATATTGTTGTAGCCATCGTGCGAAAATACACGTTGGTTCCTGTGCTGTGTATCATACACATACGTATATTGTATATAGGCTCGAACCTCGCCGTCGGCGCTGCGCTTGCACGACTTTCATTTATTTAACCTACCTGTTAAGTTAGTTGCTGTTGTTGTTGATCGTTGTTTGACGGAACTCTCTCGGTTTTTTAGTTCGCGATCTTTGCGGAGATCGAAGGAAAATCGCCTCGGCGATCGTAAGATACGATCTCTTATATAGCGTATACAAGTTGGAAAAAGCAAAATTTGAGAAAAATAATACTTATTGCAGCGGAATGAGTTTGTAACAGTCGACTATGTAGCTGATAAAACTTTTCCGAGCCGCACACGGCCTGTTACATCCAATTATTTTACGATATATACTATTATATGCTTCTCGGGTTTCATTATGCTCTACTTGCAGCAGTCGCGAGCTCTATATATAGCGTCGGGACGACCGCTGCTGCTGCTGCTGCTGCTTCGCGAGCGGGCAAAACACGTTGAAATTTCAAATTTCACAGTCTCCTCGCGTGTAACGGTTCATTTGACACTTTTCATCGGCGTGTGCATTATGCACACACACACACATACACAAGCCGGAAAAATTTGTCTCTTCGCGCGCGGGGCCGTTATTGAATATATTTACTTTCGAGCCTGCGCGTGTATAACAAGATGACGCGACGAATTTGCGTCAGTTGATCAATCGAACGAAAAATATGCAGCTGTATGTATAACGCGTGTATATATAAAACAGGAGCAGAGTTGCGGCGGCAAATCGCGGATTCCGATCGCGCGAAACAACACGACACGGAAGAATTTTATACGAATACATGCCTATGTGTACTCGAGGCTCGAAGAAAATTTAATGAATTTATATAGATCTCGCGGCGCGATGCCTTTTTTTTCATTTTAGCCAATGCAGCGTACGATTGACTCGTTTCTCTATGCACGAAGATAATTAAATAACGCGCGTTAAGCTCGCACGTATCGCGCCAACGTTGCACATATTCGCTCGGCTCTATATACACTAAATTAATGACGCGTCACGTATTTTGGCTTTATATTTACATGCGCGGAGAGCTCGAGAGTTCAAAAAAAAAAAAAGTGCCAGAGTTGCAAATATTTTGATCGGGTAATTTATTAGCGCCACGAGAGAGCCGAGAGTTAGCAATAAAGGCACGCATACACACAGACACATACATATCGCATTTTCCGAACGTCGAATTATTAATAATATATACACGTGTGCATATAATGCGTGTGCAGCTTTGCTTTGCTTTGCGCGCGCGCGCGAAACGTTGTCATGACAATCGACGTTGCACCACATTTTATTATCCTTATACACGTGTGGAATTATAAACACGAAAAAAAAGTCGCGCCCATTGACAAGAACACACGTTTCGAGGCTTGTTTCACTCTAATGAGCCGTGTGCGCGAGTATATACCAGCGCGAAATTTATAGGCGAGCATTATTTCTTAAGGGGGGAAAGGTACCTAAAATCTCAACAAAAAAAATTTTTTTTTATTGACCTTTTCGATAGGATTTTTCCTCAGCTTTCCAGTGCCGTGATCAGAATTTTTAAATTTTAACTTTACCGTGAGGTACAGCCTATTTAGTACCGATACTTTTATGATTATTACAGGAAAAGTGAATAACAACTAAAAAAAAACATTGCCGTTCTTTCATGAATCTCCGGACTTTCAAGTTGGTAGCGCCATCTATTGGTACTCGTTTTATTCTTTGGTTAGAGTACATCCAGTAGAAATTTGTTTGTTTACATTGGTATAGATGTACAGTAACGCCACCACTCGCAGCACGTGGCTTTAGGTATATCTTCTGTCTCTCTCAGTTTCGTGCGCGAGCCTAGGTCATATCTCAATAACAGTCTGCTGACTGCTTCTTCATTTTCCAATGGCTAATAATTACATTTTTTTTTGAAAGTGAAAAAAGTATATGTAGAGTGCAATATATCTTTGCAACTCAACATAGTGTTCATAATGAAGCTATGAAGAAGTTTCAATAGCTTTTATGAAAATGTGACTTTTTAGCAGGTCAAATTCAAGAAATACAGGTACATAAGTAAATTGATATACACATCAGTGTATATGTATGTCACTGTAAATTATGTATTTGTATGACTGTGTCATGTATAATTGTATGTTGCATGTGATAAAAAGATTAGTGATAATTGATCAATTTTGAGTGATTTTATTTCCAATTATAGATCCAGTGATTTTATGAATGTTAGTGAATAGGTAGCGGACTGGGTTCAAGTTCTAATGTGAGATTGTGCAATTTGTGTAAAAAGTTGATTTAGACATAATCAACTTAGTTACTAGTTTCCATATAAAACCCATATTAACGTATACTAACATTTTAGTACAAATTAAAAAATGAAAT
This sequence comes from Trichogramma dendrolimi, assembly GCA_034770305.1. Classification (NCBI taxonomy): domain Eukaryota; kingdom Metazoa; phylum Arthropoda; class Insecta; order Hymenoptera; family Trichogrammatidae; genus Trichogramma; species Trichogramma dendrolimi. The sequence goes on along the minus strand of JAPMIB010000002.1, from coordinate 8,033,876 downwards.
TGTCGCATTTGACTTTGTTTGGCTGTCTGGGATAATTGAACATTGTTCTTGTGGGTCCAATATGTTGTAATTCAAGTTGAATTACTGTTTTTTATTGTCCAAAAAGTTTAAAGCAGCCTCAGTGACATGAGAGTATCATTATGACATATATTGGTGTATTTGTTTTTTTCAACTCTTGGGCAGTTACGTTTCATCTAAAAATTGCTTGCATGCCGTAACTTTTAATGTGAACCGTTTGAGCAATTGAGCTGAAACTTTCAGGAGTTGTTCTACATAACAATAGCTACAAACGCAAGCACTTTCAAAGGTATTGGACTAAATTTGCACTTTTTTCAGACCGTATGCTAGCATAATCTGTCATTTTTATTATTGTATTAATGAATAAAATGTATATAGCTGTCAAATTGTGTATAATTAATTAAAATATCTGAAAGTGCTTGCGTTTGTAACCAAACATCTACTGAACAAAATGACACCCCAATGACCATGATTGAATGATCGGTTTTAGCTGGATCCTACGGCACAGGTGTACCTCTCATGCCTGTGGGCTTGCTTCATCGAGGAGGGTTCTATAGGATCTGGGACCTCAATTTTCATATTCCAGAGTGAAAAACTTTGGAAAAAGAGTGAAAAAAGCAGAGTTTTCTCTGTAGAGTCCAAAAAAATTATTTTTCGCAATTTTTAATGAATTTTTTTTAAATGCAGGTTTAAGGTACCTTTCCCCCCTTAATGCCGTTACACACACACACGATCATTGTAGCTGCAGTGTGTAATGCTAATTTTGATGTGCCACTGCGGCGGGATCGCGATTTTCGATTCATTTAGGCTCTCCCTACCTGATTAATGCGGGTCTTTAAATACTTGCAGTCTCGAAAAATACACGTGATTCTACTTTACGACAAAAAATGTCCGGATAGTTTGTTAAACCGATAAGCAGCCGAGTTGAATTCTTCATTCAATTATAAACATGGCCATGCATTAGTTCCCCATTGATGGTTAACAATTTGTTTTGGCGCGACCATGAGCGACCGTAATAAATTCATGCGCGTCGATACGAGTGAAGGAAAAAAAAAACAAACCGTCGTCCCGCCAAAGTCGGTCGTACACGCGAGATAGTAGTCAGTCGCGGTCGGTCGGTCGGTCGAAAGAGAAAAATTGTCGAGTTGTCTCTCTGCTGCAGCCGTCGATGCGTGACTTGCGCGCGCGCGCGCGGGTAACTTTACCGCAATGTCGCGCGACCGACTCGTTATTTTTTTCACCGAGACAAATTTTACCTCGTTTCCTTCTGTGAAATGTACTACTATACTAGTACTACTGGAACACGTCGTTTTTCGCACCCTTGAATAAAAGAGAGAAAAAAACATTACGGGCTTCTGTTGAATTCCACCGATATAGACACCGATATAAATCCTCTATGCTCGACGTATTACGCCATATTCATTCATACGTAGTAGTACGTATTTGCTTTTCTATTATATAGCTGCGTATAAATGGCATTCCTTCTTCTTCTTCTTACGTATGTGTCGTTCGCGACACCGCTTAATGACGTGATTTCGTGATTGTATCAAACGCTCTTCCACCAATTAATTCGTTCATTATGTGTGCTTCGTCCAAAGAAAAAAAACACACAGACACACATCGTACAAGAAAAGGGAAAACGAGCTTGTGTATCGTATCCATTATAAATCAATATAAATGTGTGTCGGTTGACACGACGATCGGCTGTGGAAAATCGAGAGCAATCGAGAGTATACAGCAGCACCTCGTTCAAAGAACAAAAACAGAGACTAGGTGTTCCATCGAAAGTAAACCCAATGTCTTTACGTGTATGTGTAGCCGCGCGCGCGCGCGTGCGGCTACTTGGAACGACGTCGCGACGATTGAATTTATAATTAGGAATCGAGAAAATCGTACGGTGTATATCTGCTTATCCGCGCGCGTATGTGTACCTACGTAAGTAAGTAAGAATAAAAGTCTCTAGCTCTAGCTTATACACAGCTCGCGGCGCAGCAGCACGCGAGCACTGCACAAACACACACATCGAGAGATTCATGCAAAATAGAGAAAGCTCATATAGCTATATGCAGCGCGCGGCGCAAAGATAAGGCCGCCGAGGCTGCTGCTGCTGCTGCCGCTGCATAATGAGCGTAAAATGTATAAATTTCATTCGAGCGAACGCAGTCATTAGGAGCTATAGGCGATTTTTTCGAAGCTAGCATAGTAGGTATATACGCGGAAAGTAGGCTAAATAATCCCACTGAATACACACACACAGAGGTATATTAGAAACAGACACGCGCGCCGAGAGCCCATTTCGGAGTCGAGAGCTAAGCTGCTGCTGCTAAACAGCACGTATATGTAAACGTACATAGACGACTCGTTACAAGAGAAGTGCAGCAGCAGACTACACACGATGACTAGTACTGCTGCAGAGGTGCACATTGTAACGACTCCACTTCGTTACATGTCTCTCTCGGCGGGGATTTTTAATGGTAGTCGCGACGACGTTTATAGGAATCTTTACAAAATCTCTCTCTCTCTCTCGCTCGCTCACTCAACTATTGGCACTGCTGCAGCCGAGAGAGTACATTTACGATAAACTACATATATAAAGTTTTGCCCGCCAGCTGTGTATTACGCCACGCACACACATACGTATATGAGTCGCACTCAAAATCAAGCCCCGGCTTAATTATAAAAAATGTAATTTTACATTCATAAATATACATAAGTATCGTTACAATATCGCGTGTGCGCGAAGTATATGTATAATATTATAACGCTCCCGCACGAAAGCAACAGCGGCAGTCGGAGTTCTCGCCGATCGCGCGGAGCGCAGCAGCAGCAATGTGCCAAGCGAAACATGATTTGGTACTTTGGCTTTTTCGAAACACACGTGGCACGTATGTGTATGTGTACACGGAACGCGCGTGTAATTGTCCATCCTGACGCAGCGAAAATCCGATCGGGGGGAAAAAAAAAGAGTAATAATAACGAGACTCCAATAAACGTTCTTTGTTGGCGCGCGCATGCCTCGGACCGTATGTATGCGAGTTACATATATTGTGGTTGCGCCAAAGGATCGTAACCGACTTGTGCGTAGTACCACAAAGTCCGTCGCGTACATTATATATGCCTGGAACAAAAGACTCTACTCTCGGTGAAAAGTATAAGCTACAATTACGTTGTGTCCTTAATAGGTCTAATTGTTTTTTGAAGAAATTCAAATGTGCGTTGTACCAGGATCGATCGGGCGCAATAATAATATTGCTGCATCGCCGCGCGTCGTTCCTCGTAATATATAAATCGTCGCGCCACGATCATCGCGTCGTATATATATATACGTCGAATTTATGTACACACACGTCGCGAAAATCACCGATCAAACACTGCGTGTATACGCAATTTAGTTTTCGTATGCTGGCAAAACATACAGACACACACACACACACACTCGAGCTTATTGGATTGATAATAAAGCAACAACACAGTACGCAGTGTGTGCAGGGGTGAAAAAATTGACGCGCGAAATCCCCGCGGCACAAATCCAGCTCGAGCGATCGAATTATACGCACTGCTATGTAACTCGACGAAATCACTCCGAAATTTTCTCACAATTTTAGCGCGCCGGGGACCCCCTGCACCCGTACCATCGTATTATGAACTTGAGATATAGATTGAGAGAGATGGAAAAACGCAAACAGATCGATAAAGCACGAGGCGCAATGACGAATGCACACACACACACAGCCCGAAGCGATGTTATATGGTAGTGAGCGCGGGCGCGCGAAATTATATCAAGAACCGAGGACTATATAGGATAAAACGGTCACAAGGGACTCATCGTGTATCGAATCTCTGCGCCGGCGATACAGTATATACAGGGAGAGATGTTCGGTGAACGGAGAGAGAGCATCCAGCTCACGACATAGTTTTGGATTCGCGCGTGTGTGTGTGTGTCTGTGTGCGACCGTATGTACATGACCGTGACAGAGTTTAGCTGAAAATGATTTCGAACTTGCATTCCAACGATGCGCTCCCAATCTCTCTCTTTCGAGCTCGGTCTAGTCTTTTTCAACTCTTACACAGCACGCTTCTATAGTTAGAGATGTATCTGTAGAATACATAGACCGTGTTATGTAGCGGCGGCGGCGCTCGAGCAAAAGCCAAAAGGGGGAAAAGAGAGACATATAGAAGCGCGGCGGACGAACGTGAGCTCGGAGCAATAGAGAGATGATCTAGAATGGGTATAAGCTGAATAATAGAATACCATTTGCCATTGTGTATTTGTGTGATGTCTAGTTGCGTGTATGTATGTATGTGTGTGTACGATGGCCTCCTGTTTCTAAACCTTAAATATATATATAGCCGCGGCGGCGTGTAATGTGTGTAAGGGGGGGACCACCCTTACATACACGTAGCTCGACTATGGTAAAACACGTAATATGTTTGTACGCATCATTATGTCGAGAATAAGATACGCATGAGTGAAAAATGCGATTACGCGCGCGAGCCCGAGAAAAAAAAACGTGTGATACGCGAGCGAGCGCCTATTTACCGGCGAAAAAAATATATACCTATATATATAAAGATATGCAACGCTGTTTTTCCATATAGCGATGCAACTATGACAGCAGCAGCAGCGACAACGACAATAAGTGCGACAATGCGACACAGCTGAATGAGGATAATGAGCGACGTTGTATATAGTATAGAAAGAGAAGGCGAGAGAGACACACGTATATATTTACATTCGCGCCGCGTATATGAACGAGGTTGACTGAAGCAGCTCCGAGAGTTTCGTGAATGAAAAACGACGCGAATGTTGGCCAGCAGCGGCGGCAGCGGCATCGGGTGCGCAGAAGCCGCTGCATGTTTGCGAGCGCGAATTTTTCGGTTCATTGTTTTCGCTCTCTCTCGCTCTTCTTCTTCTTCTTCTTCTTCCGTTGCTGCAGAGGCCCGGCTGTATGCGCTGACAACGAAGCAGCAGCTCCGAATAATGTTACATCTTGTTGGTTGCGTCGCTTATTATATACTTGACGCGCAGGAGAGTAAGAGAGAAAAATTCCACCTTGTACAGTTATGCACAAAGTCAGTTGCGATCGTGCACGACCGGAGTGAGAAAATGTTAATTAATATAATTCGGGGAGAATCGATTTGACGCTCGACGTTCTCTGCGGCGCTCGCGAGAGCCTCGGCAACTCATAATTGGTCGTTCAAATTGTCATAATTTGTAAAGCAGCCTGTCGTTCTCTCGGTGTCAAAGAGCTAGCTGTGTAACGAATCTACATAATTCCGTCATTCAAATGCATCGACAACTAAACTTACCTTTAAAACATTTTTTTTTATTGGACGCTAACGATTTAATTGTGAAAAGGAAAGTAACTGTATACAGCCGAGTATAGAAAGACACGGAAGAAAATCACAAGTAGTTCTTCAATGAGAGCTGCTTCTGCTGGAGATTATATTATACGTATAAAAAAAGAAGAAGGAACCTGTTAGAAAATGAAAGGAAAGCTCGCGGTGGTTCTTTTCAGACCACCACGCGCAAACTCAATAGTGGCTCTCTTACTCTCTTTTCCGCTGCTGCGTACTCCGCGCATTATTATATTTTCTTTTTCTTTTCCCCAGCTACCCTTCGCTATAGCGAGCACAGATTATGCATTCTCATAGGGTGGCGCGTGGGCTATTATGCTCTATAGTTGCTGCCTCCCTTTGAATCATTATTCTTAAACTTATAATGATAAAAATGCCTCCCCAGAGTACATGTCAAATGATTCTTATATTATATATTCTTAAATGGCTCCACGCTGAATTACGCATCGGTCGAGGATTATATTATATACATATTGCGTAGGCGAGAGACGACGACGACGGGCTTGTCACGCGGTGGCGGCGCTTCGCAATCGCGATGGTATCATCGCGCTCAACTCGTCTTGAGAGGAACTCGTATTATATATACACGTCGAGTTTTATTATTAATGGCGCTAATTTGAGCATATTTAAGAGTGTCGTCTTTAAAAAATTGACGATCTAGGAGAGTTCGGTAGCCGGCCGAGCGAGTGCGGCAGACAACAAAGCAAAAAGAAGCTTGAAAATCTCGTATATTATAATACTCACTCGGCTCGCGCGCAGTCACTTAGTTGCGGGAGCACAAAAAATTGTAAAAACCATTCAAAAAATTACGATAATGGAAGTATACTTGCGCAATATACGGTGTACACGAATATCAACAATTTATATCGACGTTTATTGACTCTTTGAGTCGAGTGTAGGTCGATTCAAAAATACTATTTCACCCATTCACCGAATAGCAGTTCTTCTTCATTGGGGAGAAAAGAATAAGACGAGTCCGGAATAAAAGCAGCAGCAGCTTCGAGTGCCTATGGTTCCTTGTATATACGTACGTAACAGCAAGTAGTAGTAGTATTTTCGTCTTTGAAAAATACGAGGCTGCACTTGGACGGCCGCAGCCACAATAATATAATGCGCCACGCATAATCTGCTATTATTATATACGATTCGAATTCGAGTGATCTTCTATGGGACGCGAGGCAGTACTTACTCGTATACGAACGGATCAATACAGCAGCAGCAGCAGCGCGTCGATTCGTGCCCGAAATCGAACAATACACTCGAATTTTCTCTCTCTACTTCTTTTAGCCTCTTCCTCTCTCCATTATGATGTCTTCTTTCGTGTATATAGCTACGGATTTTTGCTCTTTCGGCAGTCGCATCGCTTATCGATTTGTCTTATTCTTTTTTTTACCGTAGAAATGGTCACGAGTACTTTATTGTATATCCGATGGCGGTTATTGTGTACCGCAGTAAACTGTCATACAAGTACAGGAAAATAAATTAATGCTCTAAATTACTGCATAGGAAAAAAATGTCATGCCAGGAAAAAAATATTAACATCGATTAAAGCTGAACTCGATTATTTATTTTATTTATTTACACCAAACATTCGGATTCAATACAGACATGTACCGATTTACATCGCTAGCTTTGAGGGTAGCCCCAAGCGAACATTCCATAAATCTTTGTTCGTGAACGATTCGTCGATGATCATTTCGCAGCACTCGATCGGCAGCCTGCATGGCGTATCATCTCGAGGAACAAATGCAGCGCCCAACGGCGAAAAATCCTCTCGCTGTCGTCTCGCACAGATGCGCGAGACACCCCCGGTGTCGTCCTGCGTGAAGATGGCCATGGTCGTGCATCTGCGTGAACTCGAAGTAGTCCCTGTACGCGAGTCGCTTTTCCTCCTCTCTGGGTCGTAACCGGGTCAAGTCGTACAGCCACAGATCCGAAATCACCATTATCTTCTTCGCCTTCCTCGCGAACCACTTGTCCTCGTACCAATTACATTCGTCGTCGCCGGGATCCACCTTTCCGTTCTCGGCCAAGAGCTTCATGATCGCTTCGTGTCAGTTCGTAACCTCTCTCCTCGAGACGCTCGGCGACGACCAGAATCGTGGACGCCGATCTCAATTTGAATCGATACGAGGCTCGACGAGACCGCTTTTTAATTCCCTCGTTGAACCGACTCGCGGTGGGAAAGACGAATTTCGATAGATCCAAGAGTGGGTCGACCACGTTCGGCAAGAGATTCGCCACGCCAATTGCAGAGGTGTCCGACCCCGATCGTCCTCGACGTCGATCGACACCGGCTTGCCTATTTCGTCGCTGATCTCGAAGAATATCTCCGCCAATCCGCTGTCGCAGTGTTTGTCGCAAATCTCGTGTCGATCCTTCCTCGTTAGCTGCGTTCGGATCGCGCCTCGTCTCAGCAGCAATTCGATCAAATTTCTCTGACTATGCGGGACGAGTGCCAAGTGCAGCGGTGTATTGCCCGACTCGTCTCGAACGTCGATCCGCACCGTCTGTCCCATATCGTCGGTGACCTTGAATAATAGCTTGGTCAGTAGGTGAGCTCTTCCTCTGGTCTCTCTTGCAAATGGCGCGCAGAGGAGTCTCTCGCATTTGCGTTGGCCAATGTCGAATCGGCGCCGTTACTCAGCAGCGCTCGTATGACCGGCCGCCAGTTCGAGCCCCTCGCTAGCAGAGCATAGTGCAGCGGCGCGTTACCCACCACGTGACCTTTTCTTCTTTTTTTTTTGGCAATTTTTTTTACGCTGCACCGCCGCAACGTGTACCGACTTACACATAGGAAAGAAAGGGTGAAGAACACGCAGCACGCGGTCGAAGCTATACTAGAAGATAGATGCGCAGTCCGAGGCTATATAACGTTGGAGCAGGAGTAATTAAAATTTCGACAATGCGACCGCCGACGTATGGATACCGGGCCCGAGGAATCGCTTCGTTCCGTTCGCTCTGGCTTTTCCATTCTGCCTCGTCATTAATTCGCTCATCGACACATGCGTGCCTCTACCTCGTTTATTTTTGTTTTGCTTCTTCTCTATGTACAAAAATATAAATGAATCGCGCGTCAGTTCGATCGCTGCTATACATTATATATTGTATACGCTTCTCGTATGGTCTATTCGCGAACAGCTCCTTTTGGCCGTCGCGTTAATTTAATTTCTTCCTTCTAAAAAGTATACGTTGCGAAACCGATCGAGAACAACTGTCGTTGTCGTTGAGAGGAAAAGAGTCGCGGCCACCCGAAGATTCTCCACAGAACAAAAGTCCTGCTAACGACAAATCCTCGCCTAAGCAAAAAATCCAATCCCGGTAAATGCGTTCTCGTTTCCTCGTAATATTCCTCGCAAAATTACTCTTATGTAACGTACTACAGCACCAGTTTTTTTTTTATAATTTTTTCTCCTCCGTATTATTATAGTACGTTCGTTGGTCGTCTTCCTTTTTCATACTCAATATACTTCTCTCTTCCTCCTGCGCGCGCTTCTTATAATATATAAAAAAAAAATTTCGCACATATGACGCGATCCCGTGAGCCGTGAGCGAGGCTATATTATGAAGTACATCGTGTGCACACACATACAACACACACACAGACAATCAAGCTCGGCACGCGTGTGTATATCGCGCGCGAACCCGAACAATGACGGAAAAGAGTCTGTGCGCGCTCAGGCAGTCCATTGTCTCGTCGTTGTGGCAGCAGCAGCAGCAGCTCGACAGAAATCCACAGCTCTCGGAAATAATCTCGCCTGCCTGCGTGTGTATGTGTGTGTGATATAATCGGCCCACGCCTTAGAAAATGAGAGAAAAGAAGAGGAAAAAAAAAGGGTCACACACAGGCTCGAGCTATATAATACAGAGATTCGTCTTGAACGCGCGGGCGGCGGCGGCGGCGGCGATGGTGGCTCAAAAACCTGTGTGCGACACACACACGCCCGGGGATTAACACCTAATACCAAAGCGAGCGGGTACGAACGGGTATGCTGCACAAGTAGAGACCGGAGATCGAGGCGTGAACCTGCGAACTTCGGTCACTCTCTCCAATCCGATTGTTTCCTGAGATTAAAAACGCGCTCCAGAAGAGAAGGAAGAAAAAAGAAAGGAACTCAGACAGCCTTTCATTATAAATCATATCCTTCCATGTATATTTTCATATATAGACACACTCACATCGACGCACGGATCGTTTTATATGTTATTGCATTTTCATTTGCAAACGGCGCGCGAAACATCTGCTCGGCAGCGCAAGTTCTTTTATTACGTGCCTATATATATATATATATATTGTGGCGAGCGAGAGACGCGTGTGCAACGGGTATAGCATGTCGCGCATACAGCTGCCTTGGAATACATCAAGGAAGTACTCCAAAGAAAGTACTTGTGTGTGGCTAGAATATCGGAGCAATACACGCACTGTACAGCTGGCGAAGGAGCTGATTGAGAGATTTTTCAATTATTAAGCCGTGTAAGCGAAGACAGCTATATGTATACCAGTAGTAGTGGTAGTGGTAGTCGAGTCAATCGATTATGAAAAATTTTATTCCGATTACGATACGTATATATATGTACATTTAATTTTTCGATGACATCGCGGCTATCTTGGTATATATAGAGGATACAAGCGCGGGTTATTATGAATCATACCTACTTATCGGCGTTTAGAGCGCGAGCGATGTCGAAATATAGTAATTATTAAAGCACCGCCGCTCGCGAGACACGGAACTCGAATACGATATTATACTTGTATACATTGCCAACTGCACGCACGATCGTCGCGAGCAGTAGTTCGCATCGATTCCGAGATGCTTATCCGGTTAAAAAAAAAAAGAAGTAAACGCAGGAAGATCCAGCGGAGATCGCGATAAAAAGTCGCTGCGAAGTGTATACGCACGTGTGCGGAGGCAAAAAATATCATTTCGGAACTCGTCCGTCGTCGTCGTCGTCGTGGAGAGACAGATCGATTGGCTAATAGTTAATAGTCGCTCCGGACTAATGGAGGATCTTTGGCCGGAGCTGATGCGTCGTCGTCGTCTTTTCATCTTCGCTGGAATACCAAACACATAATGCCCATAGCTCGACCCACGCAAAGCCGTTTTAAGATCTCTCGTGCACCAGCACATAATGTCCGTTTCTCTCTTTCTCTCCGTAGCGATCGCATCGCATCGCATCACACATACATACAATCATCGCATGTCTAGCCTAACTATGAATGTCTATATAAATGACTATATATGAGCGACGAGAGACGACACACACACACGCAGGAAAGCAAAAGATGAAGAAGAATATAAGGACGGAAGGTGCACAGCATGGCTAGCCGCAGCCACTTGAGAATAGCTCAATTTCGAAAGAAAAAAAGAATCGAGGCGACGGAGAATTTTTTTTTAATAGTTTTTTTGCGCACACGCACGCCAGCCAGCCAGCCAGCCAGATTCATCTTGAAGGAATGATTTATTAAGCTCGTTCTCTAAAGGATTAATGTATTTCATATAATATAATACGAGCCATGCGAGCTTCGCGTTTAAGGATATCTGCCATTCTTTTTAGATATTTCACGCTCGCGCGGCTGGCCTGGCCTTACAACGAGTGACTCGCTGCTTTTTTTTCCTCTTCTTGCGAGCGCGAATGAACGAGCAAATTTTTAGGGCGAGTTCGATCGCGTATATACGATTCCAATATACGAGATCGATGCAATATAATTATTATAATAATATATAAATATGAAGCGTCATCTCTCCCGCTCCTTCGCGCGCGAGCGAGTCAACGTCTTCGCTTGTCTAATCTGTCCTCGAGAGCAGCAGCACTGTATATCGCATAATACGAAACGAAAAATCAGGCATTATTTTTACGACTTTTTGAAACATTTTCAGAATGTTTATACTTAGTCGCGCCAAGAGAGAGAGAGCATTACATATTCATGTACCGATTCTGCTCGCTCTCCGCGCCGCGAAATTAAATAACAAAAATACTTTTTCCCAGAAATCTTTTTGGGACGACGATACTTCTAATAAAGCTCGTTAAATTTTTACTGCCCGAGAGCAAATTAGCGATCGGCGAGCGAGCGAGACCGCTATATACGGCTCTGCTGCTGCTGCTGCTGCCTCGTGTATGTCCATACGATGATCCGCAGAGAGTATCTCCGAAAAAAATCATCATCGTCGTCGTCATCGGGATCCAGCGATATACGTGTGTCCACCGGCACGGATCGAACCGGGGATCAATTCGCAATAAAATTCAGCGTGCCAGAGCGAGAGCCGTTTTATTGCCCGGTGCCATTAAAAAATCGTAAAATTTTTCGAGCACGAAAAACTCATATCGCGTTAATGCCGCGCGAACAAAAAAAAAGAACCTATCGCTCGATGATTCCGAATAAAAACAAGGATGATACGGTTTACGGATGTGTGTGTGTGTGTGTGTGTGTGTGTTACGTAAAATTTTGGAATTCGCGCGTGGTTTGCTGGTGCTGCAGCCGCGCGGGAAACAGGTGAGCATGCGAAAGTTGTAAATTTCAGCGAAGCGAGTGCTGCATCGCCCGTGCCGATCATCCAAATTTCGAAACGATCGAAACTGTGGCGACTTTTTATAAATTATTATAGATAAAAAGGGCCGTGTGTAGCTTGCACACAAGGTCACAATCGAGACGCGCTATTGAAGATCCTGAGACTTTTCTGCACCCAAACGATATATAGAATACAATATACGCATTTTTTTCGTGCAGCGACGCGTATACGCGTCCTTGGAATACAAGCAGCACACAACGTTGATATTGTAAATCTCCCTCGTCGTCGTGGTATAGCGGGGCACAGAACGCGAAGCATTTCTATGGATGCACAGGCTGCGTATTGGCAGCTTGAGAAAGAGAAGTTAATTCGCCCTTACCATTATATGTACGTGGCGTACGCATTCTCGAGGATCAACGCCACCAGGCGATGATATTGTGTGTGCGTGTGCGGTTGTGAACCTGTTTTTCGGTATATACACATACTCTCGGCTCCGAGATACGAACGACAACGATGACAACGCGATGGCCACTACTAGCTAGCTCCTCGCTCGATCGTTATGATCTATACCGAAACATATTTTCTCGAATGTATAACGTAACGTGGGAGATGATGGTCATCTCTTCGAGTCGCAGAGGTATTTAATAAACCTATTCATTCGCGAGACCTGGATTGACGAGTTTGAATGACAGCTATCTCTGCGCGAGCTCAAAAATTACATTATATAGGTGAGTTAAAAAGTCACTCGCGTTATATTATAATATTATACATATCCCTGCCGTGGAGCTCTCGTATCGATCCGCGCAGCCATTCCTGAATTATTATCGGAGCTATACGAAAAACTTTTCCCAACAATAGCTATATAGCGAGAGCATAAGTACACACACACACACACAGTCGTGTAAGAAAACGATACTTTGAAATCTCTGCGCAGCTCGTTAAACTAATTTGTCGACATATGCTCGCGGTATATAGCTATATTATGTATGAACAATTCCACCACGTACTTACGCACACTTTACGCGACTGCGTATCTACCTATATAGTATAACTTTCCTCCTTCGGCGCGTTGCAGTACTGCTCGTGCTTAAAATTTTACTACTATTATATATATATGCAGCATCGAGTGCGCTAAATGACTAACGTACTGTATGCTATATTATAAATGTACTATCGCAATTGCGTAACGCGACCATTAACGTTATAGTACCGTATAGTGCGGTAGTTATTAATATAATATGCAACAACCCTTATGCATTATTATCGTCGTCATTTGACTCACTTACAATTTTTATATTATTATATAACACATAAGTATATCTATCTATTCCGAACGATAATTCACCTCTCGTTGCATACTTTTTTGTCTGTTGCAGGTACGTACCGAATAAATTTGTATCACTTATGTATCTAAGTGAGCATTGTGTGTTAGTTTTCTGCGTAATATATATTTGTCAAAACTCGACCCCGGTGAATCACGAGGTAAGCAAATATTATAATATAAATATGGCACACATGGTGAAAAATGATCGAGCTGTATGGTCCTATATAATATTTTCGTTTCATTTCTCTCTCTATATATATACGTGTACCTATCAGCAAATTGATCGACGCGGCGGCACAACACACAATCGTGCATAGTCGCCCCCGAGTGGAAATCGAAACTTCCCGCTTTTGCGCTTGACAAACAGAGATATATATGCTGCCGAGCGCATTTGTGACGACGACGATGATGATGATGGCGGCGGGCGTCGGTGGCGGTGGTGGTAGTGGTGGTAGTGGTGACGATCATGGGGTGAATTCGTAGAGAGAGAGAGAGAGAGGGTTCCAAATGTAGGCAATATCTCTCGTCATACATGTCAAAACGCCGCGTCGCATCGTACGCACGATATAAACGCGCCACGCATAGAGCACGAGAGAGAGAGAATCATCAATCCGACTGTCCGATGAAAAGCCGACGAAAGCCTATATCTCTCTCTTCTGGCTGTATTAAAAATGCGCCCCTGCGTATATACGGGACGCACATACTGCGTGCATATCATAGAGAAACTCGAACAAAAGTCTCCTGTTTTATATTTCGAATCGTTTGACATTTTGAATCGTGTGTATGCTCCAGGTTCAACGTGCGCGCGCGCGCGCACCGGGTTATCTTCGAAATTTATAGATAAGAGCCGCGCGCTCTAAAACGATAGTTATAATCTTTTATTTGGAGAATGTCTCAACAGGATTTTGTATGAGTTTAGTCATACATAATGCGTGTAAACAAAACAAAAAGCACAAAAAAAAGTTAAAAAAGTCTAAAAGGTTCCCACCGAAGTATATCAGGACTGCTGCTGTCTCTGGGTACTCGCGGGCAGCTTTCAAAATCATATCTGCCCCTACGACGCGCGGTCGGTCTGTGCCAAGAGGTGCTTTATACATCACACGCCGTTTACTCGCCGCGTGCATTATTATGTGTCTATAGATTATAGTTTGGGTTACACGATCCGCTCGACCGGGCACACTGGATTCGGAATGTACATATATTCGGGGATATATCGCTGTAATAGGCTAAAAAATGTGTGCCGTGCTGTTGTACTTGGAGCTATAGCTGCGAGCGCCATCCGGATTACGTCTTGTTTTTGTGTACAAGGCTTATTATCCGCGCGTGAATAAAAGAGAGCCGAGAGTTTCATATAGGTATTTCGAGTGGCCCCTAATAGTGTTCCAAATCCAAAATTCTTCTCCAGTGATGCATTCGCGCGGTTCTTGTGTACATATAGTTTGGCAGGTTGACTTTTTTTTATTATTCGTATAAGGCGATTGTATACGCAACGAACGTGTAAAGATGTGTCGAATTAACCGCGTTTGTGGGTCGATCGAACTCTCGGATTATTAGGGATTAATTTGTTCTATCCTGTGTTAGAAGGAAATGATTCGATTTTCTATCGATTTCGAAAATTTACGTATTTCCTACTAAAAATCCTGCGAGATGACTAATAGCGAAGTGTATGTCTATTATGGTCAGAATTTTACAAAGTAAGTGATGTACCCCGCCCATCGACGCGTGCGAATATGATTTTGTTTTCTCGAAAATCTTACGCTTCCGGTCGAACCGATGGATGATTTTTGAAAAAGCTCAAGTGCTTCGGAAAAAGGAGGAAATGAAAAAAGAAAAAGAACATAACGATGAGATGATCAACGATGTGGTAAAAATTAAATTTTTTCGGTCTTAATAGGGTATTGAATGTAGCTCTGTTCATTGACTCAAGTTTTACGCAACAAGAATGACCTTTGGTTCTTGCGGCAACATTTTGACAAGATATCTAAATTACTTCTTCAAATGTTATTTTGAAAAAAGTTCATAAAATTTTGATACTTTCAGAAAACTTTTATGAATCTAACGTAAAACGTTACTAAACTAAAATAATTTTTAATTTATTTTATCCATTTTATGTACATTCCATATAATAAAAGTGTATATTCAGTTATCAACAAATTTGGCAATTAAAATACATCGATATTAATTGGCTTGTTTATGTTAATTTTTCCAATTAAAATCACCTAAAAATTTAGATCAATTTTCAACACTTCAAATACGATAATAGTACTTTAGGCCTTGATCGCTAGATGGCGAGTACCTTTATCTGTAAATCTGCAAGTGGTAAAGTAAAATAAATTGTATATCTAAGAGCGTGAATTTAACAAAAATATTCCAATCGTTTATAAAGTGAATACTCCTCAATTGAGAGAGTAGACATTTGTCGAGTCAATCATGAATGACATTTACATTCAAAATTACATCGGGACAATTCCATGTTCCTTTACACAAAGCATCGCGAGAATAAACAAATTGCCGCGCTTAAAAGTTATCAAAAATATTCGCGCGTCAATCGAGATACGGTCTCCGATCGATAATGGCACACATAAAAAGATGCGCATTATATAGACTCGGTTCGTAGCCGATCTATAATGATCTTTCGCAGACGTTCTAGCGAAGCGTGACTCGACTTATTAAGAGAGCTACTCAGTCAATGATTTTGGCGCGTTCTTTTATAGACTCGATGTCGAGTTTATATCTCTCTGCTCGCGCGTCTATTCTCGCGCGCCACTGCGTCACTTTTAAATGGGCCGTGCGCTACCAAACGTACTTTGGTATTGTTGTGTCGTAGCCGACGACGATACAATTTTTTTTCTTCCTCCACAGCTTCAATTTTTGTTTATCATCGTTATTCGCGGCGATCGTTATCGATGGGTAAATTTTTAAAAGTATGAATCAATACGATTAAATACTGTTAATACGAAAATGATTTTTCTTTTGATCATTCGGCTTGTCTGCGAGAGTTTATTGCAAAACACCATGAATGTTTGATACTTGACAGCGACATGACATCTCGGATGCCCCTATTTTAGGAAATGATATTTTAATTCACACAAACTTGTACATTAGCCATAAACAAATTTTTTAACCTTAAAATTAATCAAGAGCATCGTTTTGATGGTTTGTAGCTTTGTGTTTTTGATCTATTGCAGAATGACTAATAATTAAGGTAATGTTGCTCTTTGATTATCTTAGAAGTGTGAAACTTATTGAAGTAAATGTAACAAAGAAGATTAAAACAGAAAACAGTTGTTTTGTTTACCCTCATGAAGGATTTATTTATCATGTATTTGATTAAATTGAAAACAGCGATGCGTTGAATCCGTTCTCATCACTTGATTATAACATAAATATGTCCTTTGATGTAAATGCATTTCTCTAATTTGTTCTTGCGAGGTTCTCTGCAATTTCTACAATAATTAATATTGGTTTTCTGCTCATACACACATAGCAAATGTATGTATGAATGTTATTACTCGTTAATACTTTCGGAAATAAACACCAAAAAAAAAAAACCATTGTGAAGAATCTCGAGGCTTTGTAGACTGCGAAGGCTTAATTAGTGAGATTAAAAAAAAGAAAAAACTCTCTCGGCCGCGCGCATCATCGGCTAATGATCGTCGCGTCGTTGTATATGTATATCCCCGCGTGAGAGTTCCTTTTTTTTCGGCCACCCCAAGTTATTACTTGCGGGATGAGCAACATCGGGACACACAAAAGCGATAACAATGAGGCCCGCGCAGTTTTGTTGTTCGCGAAATCGAGTGTGGGTTTTTCTGGTGCCGAGAGAGAGAGAGAGAGAGAGAGAAGAGAAACCTGAAACTAATAACTAACTGATGTAACGTTACTCGCGTCCGTGCGCGTGGGTGTGGACGACGAGACGACGACGCGATCGGATGTAAGGAAACTGTCACCCGTTGCGCGCTCATGAGTCTGCGCCTCGTGATCCGATTACCGTAAGCGTAATTACACGAACAAATTGGGCAATTTTCGAATATTCGATTGTGCAAATGTAGACGTTTACCCTCCTTCGCGTTCGGCGGCGTGAACTTTGTATAAATGTTTGTCGAGAGCCTATCGAGATACTTTTTTTTATTTTTTAATATCTCTAATTCGTTGGCAGTGTCATCGACGCGCCATCGTCCATTAGTTTTGTTTACTTTTTGATGCCAACGTCCCTATCTCACTTTCTCTCGCTCTTGCGTATAATAATTTTTTTTTTTTTTACCATCACATTCATCACGTATTGTCACACGAGACTAGGATCCACTTTAGCCACCGAATGTTTTTTCGGTGCTGCGACTCGAATAACACGGCGCAGCTAGTCTCTTTTATACCGGTTCGCGCGTTTATACAACGTCAAGTGGCTCGCTCGTGCTCCGCGACTCTCATTGTACACCGATATCCCGCGACATATAATACGTATGTATAAAAATCGTAAGTATAGACGCGCTCGCGCGTCAGTGAAAGGCAATAACTCACGAGGAAAAATATATCGGAGGAAGTATCGCGACGTTTTTATACATTCTAAGCTAATCGAAAACGATCTCTAAATCAAAAATTAAAATATAAAAATTTGTAGCTGAGTGAGTGCAGCAACAGCAGCAGAAGCAGAAGCAGAAGTCGAAACATATGCGCGCGCTGGAGAGATTGTATATATATAGCCGAGGAAAGGATGACGGCACTCGGGATTTTAAAGACTACGACTCGAGAGGTTAACCTCGGATAATGTTCGTAATACGCAGCCGCCTATAGTGTATTCTCTATGACCAACTACAGCAATGATACTTTACATAATTATATACCACGAAAGATCGTCGTTACATTGGCAAACACTCGAAACGTCTCTCGCTCCTAACTCGAAATTGAGCTATAGTCAAAATTATTATAACCGATCGTTGCGACTCTCTTTACGACCGTGTGCGCGGCATGTCATATCGGCCGATTCAGCAAAAATCACACGTAGCAGCAGCAGCTCGAAACGCAACTTATATTTTATAACGTATATATATCGCATACTCCGCGCGCAGCTGCTTTGCGTCTCGTTTCGTGCACACACGGATAATGTAGCTTGACCAACGCGCAGCGCGCAGCTTCCTGTTGATCTTCCCCATTAGCGCATGCTTATCGAGCAAATTTCCACTTGGCGAGTGCGCTCTAATTATTAGAAAAAATACACCACGCGCGGGCCACGCGCCATTTATTCCTGCCTGTGTATATTAATATTATAAAGCAAGCGTGTATATAGCCAGTTAAACGAAGAGAGAGAGAGAGTAGCCGAGTGCGATTATCGCATTATTACCGCGTACTATACGTATAAACGGCTAATCCAGAAATATACAAGCAAGATGAAGAGAAGAGAGAGAGATCTGCTGATGCAGATTTGCCGTTCAATGGTATAATACATTTATGCTATATTACGAGTCGCGCGCGCGCGCCGCGCGAAATATTATAATATTGAATTTTGGGAAAGTGTCGTTTGTAACGTAATAATCGCCCGTTAAAAGCTCAATTAAAATGGCAATTACAATCAATTAAGTTGGCAGTAATTCGTATCATACATATAATATACGCGAGAGGAGATAGAATTTCACTTGCAAATCAGCGGCAGCAGTCGCGGCGATCATACTCGTTTTCTCAGCGCGTGTGCAGCGGCAGTGAGAGAGCTGCACATATTCATATATAATGCACGCGCGAATGTATTTATATGTACGTACTCCGATCGTAACCTTCATATTTTCTCACTTATATGCGTATGTATACGAGCGAATCGTTTTAAAATTTCGTAATGCGTTACATACCCGAATTATCCTCTTTTTTTTTTTTGTTAAATTTTTGCCCTCGTATACTCCCGCGCAGCGTGAATATAATTCTGTGCGAATCGTGCGAGCCCTGTAATTTGGTTATCGCATACACATACGAGTATGCGTACGAAGGAAAGTGAAGCTCGGGACGGGTAAACAATATATCCCACCCGCAACAAAAATATCCTGCAGCAAAAATGTTCTGTGTGTGTGTGTGTAGGTAGTTCGATACCTTGGCCACGGCGCGCACGCGGATTATATAAAACAACAACAACAACAACGACGACGACGACGCACGCGCGTGACCTTCGAACCCGGTACAGTTGTTGCTGCTGCATGTAAGCTCTCGGACTTTCCGAATGTGCAGCAGCAGCACAGGCCTGCGAGCGAAAAATCGACCGGCTATAATACCATGTACGTATTATAATAAGAAATATTCAATGCATTGAATACGATGCATACGTAATACGAAAGAATTATGGAAAACCGGATTCTCTCGTTGCTGCTGCTGCTGCTGCTACTGCATATATATGCGCGCGCGGTCTGTGCAGTGGTGTTGAACGAGTTAAAGCCAGAGAGAGAGAGAGAGAGAGAGAGAGAGAACCGGAGCCTTACCCTATGAATGCGTTTGTTCGGCGCGACGACGAAATGTGAGCGCGCATCGGCTTTTGCGAATCACACATCTTTACTACTCGACTTACAAGCGCGCGGCCGGCTACTATATACACCATCTCTCTCTCTCTCTCTCTCTCTCTCTCTCTCTCTCTCTCTCTCTCTCTCTACCCAGAGGATTGCATAAATATTCCCCCACCGCTCGAACTGACGAAACTGCAACAACCAGAAAGAAAAGAGGAAAGGAAAAAAGAAAGAGAGAAGCTTAAAAATTGTTGTAAAAATAATGCGCATCGTGCGTTTGTTATTCGGAAATTCGTCGCCGCCGTCGTCGTCGTACGGAGCTCGTTATAATTTTAACAAAAAAAAAAAAAGAAAGGCGGAGAAAACTCGGCTGCGATCGATCGACTGCAGCAGCAGCAGCACACGCGCGTCACACACGGACGTTGACGAGTCGTCGGACGAGAAGCGAATGCCGAGACGATGTGCAAAATATGCGCCACCGCTATACACGAAGCGCGCGCGCGCGCTGCAGTTGGCGAATGCATCGCATAGAGCGAGGAGGGCGCGCGTGGCTGGGCTCGGTAAGAGAGATCAGCAGTACTGTGTGTATACAGTGCTCGGCTCTCGGTCGTCTTCGTCGGCGTTCGGGCGCCGCCGCTCGGCGGCTTGTACACGTCCGTCTGTCTCTCTCTCTCTCTCTCTCTCTCTTTCGAGTCCGCGCGGCACGGGGCAAGGCAGGCTAGCGCTCTCGGCGCTCGCACCGCCACTCTCAGACGCGTACGCGAAACCGTGCAAACAACAAGAGGCGCGCGCCCGTCGCGTCGAATATTTGTTATATTATATATATATAGAGCCGGCTTACCCGTGCTGTGTATATCGCGCGTGTGTGTTATTTTATATACGTATATAATAGTGGTGTGCGAGGGCCCAGTTGCTCTCGACGTTTTTTTTCTTCCTACCCCCCTGCGACATTTCCCCACGGTTCCAGTTGTTCGATCGACGAAGGGAAATAGAGAATTTTGTGTATCGGTTCTTGGTTTTTTCTTTTAGTGTGAAAAAAAGTGTCGTATACGTCAGTGTGTGTGTGTGACAGTCGATATACATCGGTGCTCATTGTATACACAAGTTTCGATGCCAAACAGTGCGCAATAATAATAATAATTAATAATCGATAATAAGTGCATCGCGAGGAAAACATAATCAGACGGATTTCGAATTTGTGTGTGCGCTCGCGCGCCTGCTCCAGTCGACAAATAGCGCAGCGGCAGAAGCGTCGGATACACGGCGCCCGTCGGACCCCGCGCGCGCAACACGAGGTTTTGCGCTACGTGCATTTACACGGCAACGATCCTCTCTTTGAGAAGGATTTCCATCGGTGTAATTGTGTATAACTCGACTGGCTCCTGTTGTCAATTTCATTAAAATTCGCGAGTGTGATAAAGAAAGCAGAGAGTCAACAGTGTGCGAAAAAAAAGATTCGACTCGACTCGAGCAAGAAAGCTTTTTTATCGAAGTGTCAGTGTGTTGTTGTTTTTTTTTTCTGTTTTTGTGTTTTGGATAAGAAAAAAATCGGATGATCGAAGATCGATCGTCGTATCGAGAAAAGGCGAGAAGAATCAGTGTGCAGTGGCAGTTGCAAACAAAGTGATACATAAATACGAGGAAAAAAAGAAGGAAAAAAAAAATATTATCCCGAGTGCGTCGATGTATAACAGTGCATGTGTGTCGTTGATAAAAAAAAAATCAGTGTCGGTGCAAGACGAAGCAGCAGTAGCAAAACGTCAACGACGGAGGGCGCAGGTGACGACGAGACGAGGACGAGGCGGCGGCGGTGCTGCTCCTTTCAACAGCTGAGCAGTAGCCCGACGACGACGACGAGGAGGCGGAGGCTGAGGCCGCGGCGGCTTCTCCTCAGCTGGAGCAGCAGCGCAACAACAAAAAAAACAACAACGAAAACAAGCTCGGTGGTAGCAGGCCTAACAGCCGTAGCCGCCGGCTTGAAGCACCCCAGTGCTGCACAACGACGAACGCCACGCAAACATGGTGTCCACGTCCATAGTCACGCTCGTGTTCCTCGTCTGCCTACAAACGGTCCTGCTGTCGACCGTGAGCAACGGCGCCAAGACCATCAGCATGTACTGGAACACAACCAACTCCATGTAAGTCTATGGCACAATTTCGGTATTTAACGTCGTCGTATAACGCTGCAAACGCTACACACACACCGGTGCGCGCATGGTGTGTCGTGGAAGTAGGTAGTGGATAGAATATAAGTTGCAAAAGAGTCCGTTATTTCGCAAAACTTCGTGTCCATACGTACGTCGTCGTGTGTAGCAGTGTTCTAAAACTACACGGCGCGTCACTTGTGGCATATTTTTCGCGCGCGCGCTCGTGTTTTGTTTTCTGTTTTTTTTTTTTTTTTCAATACGTTACGTCCATAGTGCGTTAAAAATTTGAAAATCTCACGGAGGCACTGACACCACTTGTATTAGGAGAGCAATTCGAGACTGAGTAAACACAAATAAGTAATAGATATTATACGCGTTATACCTACCCATCATCGCGCGCAGAATATTATATATAAAATCGAGATATTTGTACAGTGTTGAGTGATGCTCGAAACAGTCGCAGAGAGATGTGTCCATCTCCTTCTTAAACACAGAGAAACTCTTATATATATGCTCGCGGAGTAGAGCCTCTGCTACTCGCATACAATGTGCTCCGGGTTAGTAATATAATACAAATATTGTTTTGCTCGAGGCAGCAGTTCTTCTCTCGTGCTCGAGAAGAGGAGGACGAGGCATCGCTTACTATTTTACATCGATACCCGATCGCGTCGTCCCTATTAGTGCGAAGGCAAACACGACGCGAACCGATACTGTGTTTTTTGGCTTTCTTGCGGCGCGTTAACGAACGATTTTTTTTTAGGTACAGTTGAAAGTTGATAAATAACGCTTAGGTATAGCGTAATACTTCCCAAGAAGTATTAAAGTTCGTTTAGATCGCGTGATTCGACGCAATAAAAATAAAAAATAAAAAAATAATCGCCTACGAAATTCTTCTAATAGGTCCGATCCAAGAAGCAGCGGACGTGTGAAAGTTTAACGCAAGCGCGTCGAGGATCGATTCTCGCTCGATGCTTTAATAATATAATAACGTGCGTACGATAATAATCCAAGTATAGAGAGAGAGAGAAAAGTCTAGGCGCGTCCTCGTCCTCGTCGTCATCGGGCGGTAGCTGCAACCGACCAAGCGTAATGGTCAAATGTGAAGAAGCAGCAGCAGCGGCACAAGTATCGATATATGCTATGGGCGATGCTCGTTGTAGTTGCGCTTCGATGTGCACAGCCACGAGTAGTAGTAATAGTAGTAGTCTCGAAATTCTCGATTCTTGGGGACAATAGCTGTAATAGACCTTCATGGCGATGCTGCTTCTGCTGCCCGTAGAGAAATACACACACACACGTAAAACAGTATTGCGGAATACGACCTTTTAACGAGGCAAACTCTCATACAATACCACGCAGAGAGCGTTTATACGCTTCTTATAATCGAGAGAGAAAAATCCTTTCCTCGTTGCTGCTGCTGCTTCCTCAGCTTCTCTGCGCAGTGTAACATCGACGTGTCTGCCGAGGTAAAGCTGCAGCACACACACACACACACAGGACACTCTGGTCTTCGTCGGCTTCGTACAGCCGCGCCTCCTCTATCCTTTATTTTTATTATATCTATGCGTCGCTCTATACGTCGTTTTAAAAAGGCAGCAGCAGCAGTAGCCTCCTCCTGTGTGTGTGTGTGCACATCTGGGATGAGCAATGGCATTTGACGTGCGTGAGCGCGTTATATATATAAATCTATATAAAATCTCCTCGGAGGACTACACACACACACACTCGAGGCATTACAGCTTCATACCATTATTATATATATAATAAACTCTCTCTCTCTCTCGCTCCGAACGCTCGAACAAGTGAATCGATTTCTCACGCCAAATCTCTGCTGGCGCGCTGGCTAAAATCCGTTACGTTATTATTTACACTGTGCGTCCGTCCGTCCGCGCGAGCGAGCGAGGCGAGTATCTTCCATGCCGATCCTTTGCCGGGCTGCTTCCAAGTACAGTTAACGCTCTCTCTCTCTCTACGCTGTTGCGTTCGTAGGTATACCACTACTACTACTATATACAGTGCACCTCCGCTGCCGCTGCTACTTTGCATTAGTTTTCCCTTTGCTGCAGATGTACTTTTGATAAATGCCTTCTCGGACTCGGCTAAGATTGTTATTTTGATAAATGAAGCGTGTACGCGTTGCCGTCGCCGCTGCTAGCTGCCGCGCTCTCTCTCGTAAGTACCGCCTTGCTTGCGCGCAGAAAACCGACCGCAATCACTTTTTATTATTCCGTGAAAATAATCAAACGCGCACATCCCAGGCTCTAGTGCACGGCGCACACCCGGTTTTATTTTTCTCAATTCGAGAACGCTTTAAAGCGCGTCAAGTTCGCGTCTCCTGCGTGGACGATCACCCCGTGATTTAAGAGCTTTTTCATACAGCCGAATTATATAAAAGCCGAGATTCTTTATTTATAAACGCACTTGAAAAAAAAATGTGTCTTCGACGATACGAAAGTACACGGTATGTATCGAGTGTGCGAGGGTGTGTTATATACCGTCTGTGCGCACACCGCGAATGAAATATTGATGCACCTCCTCCGTGTGTGAATGTGCCACAAGTATAGTGTCTTGTGTGTTGTGTGTGGGAGCGCAGGTGCTGTCTCTCTGGTCTGACTCTCAATTCTCACATGATACACACGCACGCACGCACGTACACTCTCTATGAAGCTGCGCTGCACAAATAAAGTCGCGCTGATTCCAATTATATGCGTTCATCGCTCGAAAATCGTTTTCTCTCTCCAGCAGAAGTAGCTCGCTTTTTTACGTAAAACATATCGTGTGCAACATCGCTGCTAACAACGCACACAACCAGCAACTTATATATACCTGCACACATGCTCTCTTTCGCTTCTTTTCTTTTCTCTTCTCTCTTTTTTTTTCATTCTTATTGGAATACGGCCGGAGCGCAACAAGAAATCGGCATCGTGACAAAAGATTCTTCGCCTTCTCTCTCCTCCTCTCACTTTTCGGTCCCGCAGCCGCCTCGTGTATGTATGTATGTACGCACGCACATTATATGTATATACGTATCGAAGGTAGCCTTCGAGATTTTTAACGATCCACTCGACTATACGACGCAGCGACTGCGACGCGCACAGCTCCGATTCGTCGTTTCGCAATCGGCAAAATTGAAAATCAACGGGAATATATAAAGTCTCTCGACGACGACGACGACGACGACGACAACTGCAACCGCTGCTGCAGCAGCACAGAACAACAACAACCAAAGAGTAGTCATCTTTTACTGTCTCGCCCGTGCAAGAGAGCAAAGCGAGTTCCTTTAAAAGCTTTATGTTATGAGCGAAGAAAGCAAGAGCGACGCAAGCAGTTTATTGTACACAAAAGTCCGATGCTGCTGCTGCTCTCTCACTCTGCACATTATAGTAGCAGTCGAGCGAATATAAGGTAGTAATTTGCTTTTGTGGCTAACGCTTTCGACGGCGAGAATAGAGATAATCCGACGTATCTCTTGCCGTGACCCTCGCTCGCTTCTCGCGAGCTGCACACGGTTCGTGTCCTTTTCCTCCTGCGTTTTTACCGAGGCGTGTGTGTGTGTGTCCCTTGCGAGAAAACGCAGCAGCAGCAGCGGAGCCGTTACTGCCACTGCGAGGCATCAACGCGCGTGAAGCGAGAAATATATATACCTAACATGCACACGCTTGACTTACCTGCCGCTTCTGCAGCAGTCAAATTGAGACGCCGGGTTTTTCGAGTCCGCAACGGTGAGACAGTGAGAGAGAGAGAGAGAGAGAGAGAGAGAAGAGATAACGACGAAGCGAGGGGCAACCGCACGACGACGACGACTATACGGCGCGGCGGACGCGATGCAATTTTCTCTCTTTCTCGTCTCGCAGTCGAATTGCTTTCTGCCAGGAAAAAGACACGAAGGCGCGAGAGAGGAGAGAGATTTTTTCGCTTCTGTGAACGATTATATTCCTTAATACATATAAATATCTCGGGTGAACTTGTTTCGTTACGCCCTACAAAAAAAAATATTTCGCTGCGCTGCGCTCAGGTCATTTTCCGCTATATATCCTTTTAATACGTATTATATATAACACACACACACACACACACAAAGTCGACGAATTGAACTCGCAATCAGTCTCATGCACGTGTGTGTGTGTGTGCACCTTCTTGCAAGTAGCACGCGAAATAAATCATTCGGCGCGCGGCGCACACAAGCGTCGTTTCCTGCGCACGCTACTAGAGAGAGAGAGAGGATTTGCGATACGAGAAAGCCGGAAGAAAGTAACAGGTGACAAGTGCATTTGTACGTGTGTTAGTGTGTGGAGCAGACGACCCTCTTATTCGAAAAGTCATTTATACGAGACCTAACGGAAAGGTAGACCATTACCTGGCCCCGCAGCTCTCTGCGTGCGCTGCGCAAGCGTCGGTGCCGGCCAAAGTGCAATTAACCTCTCTCTCTCTCGATTCTCGGCAGGCGACCTGCACGAGACCGACTGATGACTACTACGACGACGACGATGACGACGAAGAAACAAATATTTTATATATTATAACCTTCGATAGTAGAGCCTCGGCCTGTACAGCTATGTATATGACGAGGAAAATAAGTCGTTACTTATAGAGGCGGCAAGGAGGAAACGTATCTGCACACGTGAGAGGGTCCGAGAGGAGGATACACTTCTATAGCGGCACGAAGCTATCGTGCGCGCGCGCGCGCCAGTGCGGATGGGAGACTTCGATGCTAGGACGATACCAGCTCTAGCTATAGCTAGGCAGAGAGAGCGTCGACTCGCGACTAATCGAAGTCACTCCCTCTCTCTCTCGGCTTCGAGCTTTTATATACGTATACGCTTTTCCATTATAGGCTTTCTCTCGCTTAGAACCGATCTTAATTTTCTTCGCGAGATGCGTGCCTCGTGCGTGGTCCGAGAGAGACTTTTTTATGATCTATAACTCGAGCGTACTGCACTGCACTTTTTGGGCATCGGGAGGGTCTTCTTCTTTTCTCGCGAGCTGCCAATGCGCAACAACGATGAATGAACGTCGCCCGACTGCTCTTCAAAAAAAAAAAAAAAAACGCTGTGATTTGCTGCTCGTAAAGTCATGGCCCAGAAAAATTACCTGTTAGCTTCCTTGCGAGGAGCGCACAGTACGCTTCTTTATTCTTCTTCCTCTCTCGCGCACAGGTCCTCAGTCTGTGTAGGGCCCGCGCGCGTGCTCACAGACATATATCAGAAAAAAGAAGTTCGCGCGCTGCTGCTGCTGCGGCTCTGTGCGCCGCGAAGTTGCAGGCGAACTTTTCTTTGGAAACACATTTGACAAGGAGAAATTTTTAATATTTGGAACGAGAGAGCTGGCAGCGGCGTCAGGAACCGTTGTCGGTGCAGCGCATTTAAAAAGCTATACGCACGCACGCGGTGTACAGAGAGCGAGTCGAAAAATCGTCTGCGTGTGTGCGTGAGCGCGCGGTATAAGACACACTCGCCATCATATAGATCGTACATAATGCGCGAGCGAATTTTGATGGATGAGACGCGCGCGAGCTTATTTCGTATACGTACAAAGGATGCCAGTATGCCGCGTACACACACACGCGTATATATATGCACGATAATAACGTCTCCATTGGCCTTTAGATAGACTAATTATTACGGGACACGACGTAAAATGTCAGAGGACGTACACATGGGTGCGTGCGCATCAAGTATATAATATGCGCGCGGCGCAGGTGAGAATGAATGATCGTTGAGCTTTGCGCGCGTCTGCTGCTGCTGCTGCTGCTGCTGCTGCATATATGCATCCATTATCTTGGACTGTAACGCGCATGAGAGTATATACTCTTTCTCTGCAGTGCGAAAGTGTGCGCGACTGAGCCGTAGCTGATTTTACTATTTTCCTCTGCAGCGCGCAGGACTGTAAAACGAGTTACGACCGATGATTTAACGGCCATGCGCGCTAGGAAAGAGTATAGTATTTCCCACCTCTGGAGCTATAGCGGGGCCCCAACGAGTGTATAAGTGCAATTACAATAACCACCATTTGCCGCGCACACACACGCGGGAGGAGGAATTTATGCGTACGCGAAAAATTTATAAGCGTACGTGTAAGAGAGCTTGAATTAGTCGAAAGATTTAAAAGATTTTACATTGTACTTATACGTGCGTGGGGCTATTATAATCGATTCGTAATAATCGCCTTACGCTGCAGAAAAAAAAAGTCAGCTGTGCAGTTTGGAATTTTCACGTAAAGAGCGTAAGGCGAAGATGAGCGCAGCTATAGCGGCGCAACGAGCTAGAGAGAACGAAGCATCTCGAAGACAGCCTAGGTTCGCGGTTCATTACTCATGCGCGCCAAGTCGAGAGGGCTCTGGCATGGCGCGATGCACTTGGACGTGCCGCTGTAATATAATGTAATACGCGCGGTTGGCACTGACGCTGCTGCCTTAGCGATGATTACTTATTATACAAACTTAGGACTTGACGCGCAAGGTCGTTCGTTGACCTCTCGCGACTCAGCAGCAGCAACAATTTTACGCTCGATCGAAGCTGCTAGAATTTGCTGTAAATATATATATATAATAACATAATGCATCGGTGGAACTCCTTTCGCGCACAAAAGTAGCAGCAGCAGCAACAGAGCGAGCCACGCCACGCCACCAGCGGGTGCAATCGCACAATCGCCACTACGGTCGCAGCAGCAGCAGCAACAGTCGTCGTCGCTAATTGGGTGCAATTAGCTGACGCAGCAGCATCAGTCCTCTCTTTCCTCTCTTGTGTGTTTTTTTTCTCTCTCTCTCTCTCTCTACTCTCTTCGCTGTTGCCGTGGCTAAGATTAGGCAGAGTATAAATTGACGGAGAGCTGCGCACAGGTATATAGCTAACAACATTAGACTTTCCGCCGAGGCTTTATCACTCGAAAAAGAGAGAGAGTAAGGAGAAAAAAATCTTCGTTCCGCGTTCAAAGCGATTCATGGGCAAAAACCGCCAAGCACGTGCGTAATATAATATATATATATATATATATATATACGAAGGAAGAGAGAGAGAGAGAGAGAGAGACGCTTCGCGCTGATAGCTCCAAGAGTCCATACTAACTGCTGCACCACTGCAGCAGGAATTTATTAGGCCGCGCAGGATTCGCGGAAAGTAACGGGCCGCCCTCGACGCCGCTCATATCGGCGCGTGATGTTGTGTACCAAAGAGGCTCTATAGCTGCAGCACTGCGTGTCTAGTCGGTGTGTGTGTGTGTGTGCTGCAGATTTGCGCGTGCGGTGCGCAGTGCGCGCGGCACAGCTCCTTCTCTCTCGCCGCTCGCTTCCTTATACTAACTTTGACGTAGTCGCGTCGCTGAGCTGTGGCGCGCATGCTATACGAAGCGAATAAATTGCACGGTCCAGTACGCAGCACCACTACCACCACCGCGCTGACTTTATATAATATCATGCGCGATGAATTAAACGAGGACTGGCATTAGGCGCTCGCTCGTGTATATAGTAGGACTATTCTCGTGTGCGCCTTCGACGCCGTCTCTTTCGTCCTCGTCGTCGTCGTCGTCGTCGTCTTCGGCTACTGATTTTATAACACGACTACTACTGCTGCTGCTGCTGCAGTCTCTCTTTTATTCGATCCCCGAGCAGCGTGTTTTTTTCTTCATATTATATCCATGGCGCTGTGCACGCACGTATATATATGCGTGCGTTTCGCACTCTCTTTTTTAACGCGCGCGCGCGCCGCGCACAGCTCGTTTCGGCCTCTCATTCTCTCTCGGCATATACGCACGCACTTTTATTTCATACGTGCAGTACGAGCTCTCCCTCCCGTGCTTTCTTCGCTACTTATATATATACGATTCTCCTTTTTGTATGTATGCATGTGCACCTACTCTGCATTTAACGAGGAGCGAAAATAATATACGACTATATACCGAGGACGCACTTGTGCAGCAGCTCCCCCGAACTCTTTATTTTTCTTTTTCATTATTATTATATTACATATATTCTATATATATATATATCATGCACTTCTTTGCCCGTGCGTAATTAATCAAGCCGCGCATACGTTCATTTTCGCTCGGCTGCTTGCTGCTGTATGCTCGCTGCTGCTGCTGCTGCTGCCGTTGATACGTTATGCGCGCCGCGACGTGTGGGCCGCGCATGTTTATAACGACGTGTGTGCGTACCTATATCGACGATCCGCGACTAGCCGCGCGCGACGCATTTTTCACTCTCTGCCTAGCTCAAGTACAGCTATGTGTATAGATCGCGAATTCAATCATCTCGAATCACAACTGACGTTCGACTTGATTAAAACTGGAAATACGTCGGAATATGTATATATATATATAAACAAGCATCGTGTGTTGCTGCTGCGATTTCGTATGCATCGAGAGCGGCGCATATAGGCCCCGGCTCGCGCTCGCATACTAATGTACCGTACGGAAATGCGCCGCGGTGCATTGCCACGTTTAGAGTTGCATCAGCAGCGGCAGTAGTTTCCTTTTGGTCTAGAGATATAGACGTACACGCGGAGCAGCAGCTGCCAATCTCTATCGGTTGATATAAAAAATTGCATATATATATATGAAGAAAATTCGACGAGAAACGATTAGGTAATTAAGTTGTGTCTCACCGCGAGTATATATAATTCTATATATTAATTGAATCAGACGTATAATTGCCCCCCGCGCGCGCGAGCTCTGTAACTATAAAAACGCCTGAAAATAACACGGCCGCTCGTTGACATTTCCACTACTATATACACTATACCTACTACTGTGTTCGCGAAATCCGAATACGAGGACTTGTCTCTCTCTCTCTTTTGCCGCGCTGAGACTGCAACAGAGAGACTTATTATTAGTGTAAGCATAAAAGCGAATGAGTGCGACGACACTAGCGAGACGACGATTCACGCACACACTGCACAGAAACCGAGAGAGAGAGAGAGAGAAGTCCTCGACGCGAACCCTATATGACGTGCGAATGGTGTGCGTACTCGGCAATAGGCGTTTGTAAACGTCGGTTCTGTCGCGCGCGCGCATATACTCATTACTACAATACGTACGTACATATACTGCAAAGCGACGACGGCGACGACACAACTTGGCGATTGCTATGCCCGAGCTTTGTTGTATTTTCTTCGTCTTCTTCTTTAAACTCGCAGCAGTCAGTCTGAAGAGGGCCCCGCCGCGCGCATATAGGTATCATTTAGCGAAGGAGTCGTTTAAAGCTAACTGCCTTAACTTCTGCGAGACGTGTGTATTATGTGTATATGCGTAGAGTACACAGAAAGTGACGCGTTCCAGCGAATCGCGTCCAGCGCGCTCGTGGAAGGAAACAGCTCGATATATGTCTCTATTTGATGCAAAAGACATGTATTAAAGGTAGATGGTAAAGGATATAACGTGTCGTTCCCTGAATCGAGAAGGAAGAAGAATAGGAGAACAAAAATAATGATAATAAAGGTCCTGCTCGAAATTAAAACCAATCGAACGAAAATTGACTTTTCGAGGCTAATGATATATGGTTTCGTTCTCTCTCTCTCGGGGGCCCCACGCACATACGCACCCACACACACACACAACTATACATAATATATAAGAAATAGTCCTTTCGACAAATTGTCATGCGGCTGGTATCGACTGACCAAACTACACACACAGCCATTGCTCGTCGCGTACTACCCTCGTAGTAGTATATGTACACGTGTGAGAAGCGGTGTAATGACGACTCGCCATATACCAAAGGAGAGCAAAAAAAGTCGAGAGTTAACTCGAATAGGTATGAAAAAAAAGCCCGGAGAGTGCGAAGAGAGGAAGAGAGCATCAGCAGCTATACGGCAGAATTGTTAAAGTAGCGAAGAGAACAGGTTGCGCGCGCGTTTGTGGCCGCAGTTTGTGTACAGCTATACATATCGACTCGTAGTAGATAGCCGGATGTGCCATAGCCATCCTTGCGGAAAGTCCTCGAGACGATCGTCCCAAGAGAGAGAGAGAGACAGACAGACAACAGTATATAGGGACTTTTCTATTCGGACTGGTATTATAACAACGAGCGCCCCGCATAATGATTATACGTACACGCTAGTTTCCTTTTTCGTATTATGCAGCGATGCGCGTGCGGCTCGTTCATGGGCTAGCTTCTCTACTGGGTAATCAGAGCACACACCAAGTAGATGGTGCGTACGAATCGATTATAAAGACTACAAGGAGTTAACTTCAAAAGAGGAAAAAAAAAAACCTTTGGCACCAACGACTGCGCTCGCAGAGCAGAGTTTTATATGGTATATAGAGTTGCAGCGAATTCTATTTATAACACCCCGGTGCAGCGCTTGGCTTTATACCATATGCTATATGGTATACGTGGTACTAACCATCGGAGGCACTAAAAATTTGTGCCTCCTATGTGCGTGCGCGCCGCGCGCGTTGATGGAAATCTCACTCGACGCTTGTCTGCGCGCCTAGCTAGCTCCTCTCTGGCTGCAGTGCTGCACTATACTATACATACGGAGTAACGAGACAGTAATTGGATTTGAAAAATAGTACGATCATAGCATAATGACATACGCACGCGTATAAACATATATATATATATACATTTTCTCGCATTCGCACATAGTGTGCAGCCCAGTATATATATGGTGCCGACGTTGATTAGATAATACATACCATTGCCGCGTCGAGTATGTGCTACGCGCGCTCGTTACGCTCTTTTATTTTTTCACCTTATTTTTTTGTTTTTGTTGTATATACGTGTATATCGCTCGCGTATTTTCTTATTTGTACGCACGGAAGAGGGAAATAGCAAAACTTAAAACCGATCCCGCGCGATTGTCGCTTAGTATACAGAGCGCGGCTGCTGCGATTATATTGTATATGTACGAAGAGTCGCGGACAATTCGATTGATTTATCTGCAATTTATCTGCGCAAAATAAGAGCGGATAACGAAAACAACGACAACTGCAGCAGTGAGAGAGAGAGAGAGAGAGAGAGAGAGTGCAAAAGTCGCCCGCGTGTACAAGCCCCGGTTCTTTCGACGAATGTATCGCATTTCTCCGAAAAACGTTTGGAGCGTACCGGTGAAAACCTGGCGCTTTCACGAAATGCTGCTGCTGCTGCACAGACTCAGTCAGGCTGCACGT
Organism: Trichogramma dendrolimi; assembly: GCA_034770305.1. Classification (NCBI taxonomy): domain Eukaryota; kingdom Metazoa; phylum Arthropoda; class Insecta; order Hymenoptera; family Trichogrammatidae; genus Trichogramma; species Trichogramma dendrolimi. The sequence continues at coordinate 8,000,938 of JAPMIB010000002.1, read as the reverse complement.
ATATATATGGTGCAGTGCAGCGGACACACACACACACAACACATATACGCACGTTAGTAATTGCTCGACTCTCCATCGTACACTCGATAATTGGCACTCAAAACGCGTATATATATATATATATATGTCTCTACGAATAGGCACACAGCACAGGCGGCGCCGTAGGTAAAATGAAAAAAAAATATAACATAAAAATGGAAAAACTACTAACGTCGTCGTAGTCGACAAGAACAATCGATTGTAATCGAGAGCACGTGTGTGTGTGTGTTTGGCCCAATACTTGCAGTATGGAAAGTGCACAGACACGTAACGTCGTTACACGGCCAAGTGTTGAACCATGCGCATACGTTCGTGCGTATACGTACTAGGGGAAAAAAGGTTCTCTCTCTCGGCGGCCAGTTTCTCGCTCTCTCGGCAGCAGCAGTGCCTTAATTGAGTTGATCGACGCCGCGAAAACTAACGACACGGGAGTAGTTACATACATACACCCGCGCACACGGCAAAAAGGCGCCGGCGTGGGTGAGTTCATCGTACTCTCTCTCTCTCTCTCTCTCTCTCTCTCTCTCTCTCTCTCCTCTCTCTCTCTCTCTCTCTCTCACCACTCACTCAGAAAGGCACAGCGAAAATTATAATCGCCGCCGAAAAAGTACAGAGAGCTTTTAAAGCTGCCACGACTGCCGGGAACAGCTGCTAAGGCTGCGAAAAGATCTCGACCGTATATATACGCGCCATGCGAAAGGATGTGTGTGCGTGTGTGTACGTCTTGGCTAAATTCGTTGAACAACTTAATTTTCTCGTGAATAAAATTAACTCTCGCATCCACCCACCTATATAAATGCGTGTGTGCGCGCGCGCGCGAATCGCTGCGAAACATCTGTGGCACGATGTATGTACTTTGCCGGCGTGTGTAACTGTATACGCGATGGGACACAACAATCGGAGAATAGCTTTTAGGGAAAGCTTTTAAGGAGAGGCCTTAATAATCAAGGCATTTTTTTTCTCGACTCAATTAGAAATTGTTCCTTAAAGCACATAAGTAAGAGCAGAGCTCGATCCAATTGGCTTTTTGTTGTAGCACTGCTATTGTGATTCTTTTTCTTTTTTATTATAACAAGTGCATATTAGGCTGTCGATTCATTTTTTATTTCTTTTCTTTTCTTATTTTTGCTCTCGTTCGATGTTTCATGTTGTATATCAAGGTGTATGGTGGTGCTGCGCGCGAACTCGACTGCCGTCGCGACTTGAATGGCTTTGCTCTCGCATATCTCTTCTGATGAATCATTGGGGTGTGTGTATGTGTGTATGGCTGTACTGTGCTGGGACCGGTCCTTCGCCTCGATAAAGCCACGACGACGACGACGACGACGCCGGTAGGCCGCCTTATATTGTCGAGGTGACTCGATGATAATTCGAGCCCGGGCCGGGGCCACAACGGCATGGGGATAAAGGGAGGGGAGATCGAAATAACCATTATCCCGGTAATGAGCGTGCGGCCCACCTTAGCGAGAGAGAGAGAGGACTTTAATACGTATCTCTCTCTATATACATCTCCTTCTCTCTCACTCGCGCTTATAGAAATCACGCGAGCCGTTACATGTGATCACTTAAATTGCTCTTCTTTCACCTCCTTTTTTTCCCCTTATCATCGTCGCTCGGGCTCGCGCGAGTCAAGAAGCTTCTTCTCCCCTTTTTTATTTCGAGGGGGACTTTAATTCACGTCATCAGGTTCGCGGACGACCGAAAATCGTAATTTGTCCGCGGTAGAAAATTGTTTATTTTGGAAAATACTCACACACAGGTACACACGATGTTATACCGTGCGCAGAGGGTCCAGGATAATGAGGGAATAAACAGTTTTAAATGCAGCCGCGCGAATAAGAAGAAGAACAGCCGAGTCACACAGGCCTCTCATTAAAAAAAGAGGAAGAAATAAAAAGATTCGCGTCCCTTAACGAAAATATCGATTTAAATTGCGCAACCTCCACAGCCATGAATGGAGCTCGCGTATATTATATACACGCGAAAAGAAAAGAGAGTCTCGGAACTCTACAAGACGCGGCGAAGAAGCAGCGTAGAGTAAAAGGGAATGGGAGACGAGAGAAAAGGGAAAAACGGGGTCTTGTATCCCGTGCAGCATCCGCGAAGACGATGCTGCAGTTTTACGCACGAGAGTGCAGTGCTGCAGCGAGTTTCGCGAGACCTCTAACGCCATCTGTGCGCGCCTCTACGAACTCGACTCTCTCGTTATTCCTCGAGTCTCGTCTTCGCGTTTCTCGAATTTTTCATATTTGTAACGTATTATTCATCCACGTAAGTGCGTTGAAGGTATTTTGCAACGAATTACTAGTAGTAGAGGATTTATATTTCAAAGTTTCGACCTAAAGCATCGAAGCGGATTTTCCCGCGTGACATTCACGGCTCGTTACGAATAATATCGCGTGGCGAGAAGGAGAGAGAAAAATATTGGAGGTATTTAGGTGTATGTCTGACGCTTATTCAAGCAGGCGTGTATGCACACAACGCGCAACACGCAACCTCTTTCTCTCTCTCTCTCTCTCTGGCACGAGAGGAACGGGGTGCAATGCCATTGCCATGTGCCTGCGAGTGCCTGCATAATGGCAACTTCGTCGTCGCCGATCAGATTATCGTTTACTTATTCAATCTGCGTGAAAATCTCATTGACGAGTTTTCCTCCTCCTGCTGCACCGGCAGAAATCCATATAATCTGCGCCTTCGTCTTCCGGATTCTAGGGATTTTTCTTCGTGGCTGCTGCTGCTGCCGCTGAAAACTTTGGTGATATTTTATGTATTACATAGATCGATCGAAAGAAACGGAGAGAAAAGTGTCGTCGCGGAAAGATGTTTTATCTCGCTCTTCGATGTATTTATACAGCTGCCGGCGTGACACGACCTGCGCGCGCGCGCCTTATATCCTAATCAAGATTACGTAACAACGATTATACGGAGCTCATCTCTCTCCTTTTGAATTGTCTCTTCTTTCATTGTGCTGGAAAGTGACGAAGAGCCACATAATCGTGTCTCAGGTGTGACGAGCAAACAATGGCCGATCTCTCTCGGTGTGGCACGCGTCGTCGAATTAGTCTCTCTCTGTCTCTACACAACTATATAATATGACACCAGAGACAATTTGGGCCTTGTGGAAAGTGTCATCTAATTTTTTTTTATATCTGTGTTTACACACAGATTCTGCGGTGCTGCCCACTTGTTTTCTATTCTCGTTGACTTGAAGAAGAAATTTCTTTTTTCTCTCGATTTATTTTCTCTCTCTCACTCTCTCTCTCTCTCCGGCCGCGCGCACGCCAGAGCTATCTAAAGGTCTCTCTCGTCGCGCGCGGTCAGCTTTAAATTGTATTATATATATCTGCGTGTATATATATTTACGCGGAGAGAGAGAGAGAGAGAGACAGAGCTCGACGCGTTCACGCGTGGTCGCTGCAGCGATACAGCAATACAGCACAGCGCAGAGCTTCTTCGAAGTCAGGAATGCCATAATCTAGATAACCACTCGGGCTCGCCGCTCGCAAAGCAGCAAGGCAGCAAGGCAGCAAGGCAGAGAGAGAGAATGGCATATAGCCTGCGAGCACACAAACTCGATGCATTTTCGTCGTTGTCGTCGTCGTCGTCGTCGACGTCGCCTCCACGACGACGATGAGCGCGCGAGCGAGTCTTATTATATGCTTCCTTCTTCTCTCTCTTCATCTTATCTATCTCCTCGATTTTTCGCCCCTCCCATGTCTCTTCTTCGCTGCGCTTACTTAACTTGTTCTTCTCTGCTCTCTGCTCTCTCTCTCTGCGTTGCAACGCGCTTCTTTGCCGTGTCTCTTTTATAGGTTATCTCCTTCTTCTTCTTCTTCTCGTGCTCGTTTTTTTTCTTCTTTTCTTTTTCGTCGCCACGGCTGATGCTGCTGCAGCTTACTATATATATATAAAAAGGACTCTGAAATGTAGACGTGCACCACGATAATGTTTATTTTTATGGATTTTGTTTACGTTGGGTTGGTTGGAGCGCGTCCGGTGCTGCTGCTGCGTCGTCGCCTTTCCTCCTCGGCTATTCGTGCTGCATTATAATAATATATAATACGCGGGAGCCTCGAGTGAGAAAGAGAGGCGTCGTCGCGTCACGAGGATTTTAACATTAAAAGCCTCCTATTTCAAGAGCGAGCGCGCGGCGAATTGAACATTATTTTCAGCAACCTCTCACCTGCAGACGACTAATTAACAGATAAAGCGCTCCAAGAGCGAGAAGAGGGCAGGCAGGGCGGCACACGAGTGGCTTTTTGGCATAGTATAGTGAGTGCGCTCGTAAAGTGTGTTGCTGCTGCTGCTGCTCTACTCGCGCACGATGCTTGCTTAAGTTATTAAATTCAATTGCTCGTTATATATAATATATAGCGTGCAGAATCAGCAGCAACCACAAAAGTAGGGGACACCACCACCGCCAACAACACCGAGGCTTATTTTCTCAATTCATCTCTATACAAACTAGAGCCGCCGCGGCTATTATTTTTGTTGGTGGGAGAGAGGAGCGGAGAGAGCGAGTCCTTAGCGCCCATTAGAAATGAGTAATTTGGATAAATCTTCCGCGTCTTCGTTCCTGGGAAAACGAGCGAGTTGAGTATCATTTTTTTTTAGAAAAAAAAATTCATCCAAGCTCGTGTCGGAGAGAGAAAGAGGAAAAGAGCCCCGAGAGTTACGATGACAATGACGTAAACGTATACTACTACTACTACGGAGCACGAGTAGAAGCCTAACGGGACCGAGACGCATATATATATCGTCGTCGTCGTCGTCGTCGTCAACGCGTCGCATATAAAGTGAAGAAAAAAGAAGAAAAAATGTAAGAACTCGACATTAGCGCAATCGCGTCGTCGTCGTCGTCGTACGACGTGGTGTGAACGTAGTCATCGTCATCTCTCTTTTTAGCTTCGTGCATGCAAGGTATAGATCAGACGCATTCCCCGTCTACCTAGAGCGTCGAGTCCGCCTTCTCTCTCTCTCTCTCTCAAAAGGATGACTTGGTGAGTAGTAGCAGCGGCAAGTAGAGGGTTCACCGTACAGTGCATATATCGCACGTTGCACAGAATAAAAAAAATGAGAAGGAGCTGCATACATATAGGTACGCGTGTGTGTGTGCGAGGGACTCGCGCGATGACAACGACTACGAACTCCGACGACGACGACGACAACGAGTAGGAGAACGAACTATAGAGTCGCGTGTCATTTTTCCGTACATACGTACGTGCGTGTGTTGTGTGCAAGTATATACACATATTGTGCACAGAGAGAGAGAGAGAGAGAGAGAGAGAGAGAGAGAGAGAGAGTCGAGTTTGCTGCACGGTGCATCGTACGTATACGTACAAGACGTCTTTCCCTCGACTTGCAGAGCGAGAAGGGCTAGGAAGAGGAGAGGAAAATTTGCAGCCTCGCCAAGGCTTCTTTCCCTCCTTTGTGTACTGCTGCAGAACACAGTTTGCGCCGAGGGTTTTGCGCGCAGGCCTATACGTACCTACGTACGTACGTGTGCATCATGCAGGGGTCGGCGACTTTGGCTCATGCTTGCAACCAACAGTCTGAGAGAGAGAGAGAGTGCATATATGCGTACATACGTGTTCTTCTCTCTCTCTCTCTCTCTCTCTCTCTCTCTCTCTTCTCTCTCTCTTGCAGCACTGCACCGCACTGCAGCCTACACCATGGGGTCATGTATGCGCGCGTATACACACACACACACACACACACACACACACATGCGAAAGGGAGAGAAGGTACTATATAGCAGCGAACGTGAAAGGGCACTTGCAATGCCGACGCTGCCGCCGACGCCGCCGCCGGCGCCATGTCGAGGTGATGGTTAGAGAGCCCCGCGCGCGCGCGTGCATGTATGTAGCCTTACGTACGTACGTACGTACGTACGATATGTGTATGTGGCTGCAGCTAAGAGAGTCAAGACGCACCGCGCGATATTTCACAAGCTCAATGGGCCTATCTCTGATACATCAGCGACTGGCATTGGCAGGCCAGCCGCGGTAGAAGGGCAGGCAGCAGGCAGGCAGCTACCATATACTGCTCGCGCGCGCGCACCGATTTCAATTTCAGATAAATTTTTATTCAACTCTCTCGCGTAACTGATTAGTAGTAGGGCTAGCCGCCATCAAGTACCGAGAGAGAAATCCCAATGTTCTTACCTTTATCGCAATTTTCACAGGCAGTCAGCTGCTAGCTAGCTAGCTAGCTAGCTGGTAGCCATAGCCGATCGGCTGACTCTATAATACAAGCCTGTATGTGTACTGACCCGACCTCTCAGCAACAGCACGCAATCTTGACTCGATATCTACTCGATATTTTACCCGCGCATTTAATTGCAGAAAACTTATATTATTATATATTGATTATATAAACGCAAATAGTGTCGAAGTAGTCCCTAATTAATTATATGGTATCGTCCTGTGGCCTTTGTTTCTATTACTTAATTTACGCATATAGCTCGTCTATACCGGGGTTTCTACGAGCTGTTGAACGAGACTTAAATCAGCTTTAACGTCGATCGGCTGAATCTCCTCTCTCTCTCGTCTCGCACGCTCTTTCTCATACATACGCGTCTACGATTTTTGCGATTTATTCATTCAAAACGGATATTTTCTCACTTGTATTGCCCGAAAAGTCGTAAATGTGTCTCCTCTGCGTAGTCGTCCTCGTCCTATCCAGGTATATATAACACGAGTTTTACATCATGCCGAGAGATCTCTTCGCTTTGGTCTTCTGATGTATCGCTAGAGATATATTGCGCAGCTGGAGAACACAGCGCACAGACGATCACCGATTCGTACATATTATATATATATACGCATGTTCGAGCGAAGACACCCTCGCGCATATGTAATAACCGAGAAGCGAGAGTCGATCGCATCAAATTTCGCATTGATATACAACAAGCAGCAAAATGCAGAGGAGAGAGCAGAGATCGACACGCATTAGCATAATCGTCAAGAGTCCATTTCATTAATTCATCCAGGCAATTTCCATTCCGGGTTTGAGCGCCGCGATGACGAGTAGTCGCGGGGCTGAGTTATATATTGCCTTCGTGAAAAGTGCGAGGCAGCAACAGCGGCTCGTTACTCATTCTTCCTCAACGAAGACCACGTTAAATTTCGTTCGGGCGATTTTTCAACACGACTCGCGTGCAGCGCGCATCAATCCGCACACACGAGCTAAATTATCCCTCCAAACTTTGGGTTGCGTGCGCGCGTTGGCTTGGACCTGTGCCATATGCACATACATATATACACACGTACCGTATTTAGCAACACGCAAAAAAACGTACGTAGTCAGGTATACGAGCCGAGGCGAATAGGATAATTCTTTGTAAGCGCACATGCGACGACCAACGATGATTGGAGGTATCATCGACGCGTTATGCTTATGCATGCATACGTGCAGACATAGACAAATAATGTAGTTTCGCGAGCGCTTCGACGAACAAAAAAAACAACAACATATCGACATGAGCGGAGAGAGAGAGAGAGAGAGAGAGAGAAAGAGGGAACGAAAAACGTATATGGAAAGAGAGAGAGAGAGAGAGCTTCAAAGGGACAAAAGACCGGCCCTCCGACACAAACGCACACGTGAGTTGTTGTACATATATCGGCGCGTTCACAAAACAGGTCAGCCGGGCGAAACCATGTCCAATACGTATGCTGGACATATCTTTCGTGTGTGCTGTGCGCTCTTCATGCTGCTGCTATGCACGCTTGTCTGCTGCTGCTGCTCGTGCTTTAGCTGCGTGAGGATTTTGTGTACAAGGCATGAAGAGAGAGAGAGAGAAATGGAATTCGATTAGCATGTGATTATTACGGTTTTTTACGAGCGGATGGAACTACTCATTATTCTTTCTGCGAGCGCACAAAAACACATATCGCGCGCGCTCGTATTCTCGGAACGCTCGTATATGCCATGGCTATCGGAAAATTATGACGATGAGACAGAGCGAGAGAATCAATTGCTCGCGGCTCCTATATATACTAGCTCTGATTTAATAATAATCAATACGTAAAAAAAAACAGAGTCACGAAGGTTATACGTCAAACGCGTGAGTACATAAAAAAAAGAAGAAGAAGACAGAGGACAGGAAAAAATGCTTTGACACACGAAGACCTTAAAAGCGTGCGTATAATAAAAAATCTGGCACACAAAGATCGGCTGCTGCACACATGCATCAAGTTTCAAATCCATCGGAAGCAAGGAAAAGTACTTAAAATGTTTAAAAGCTATCAGGCGCGCGCGTGCATGGGTCCTTATAACCTCGACACGGCGTATTTCTTATAAGAAAGGGAATATAGCTCGCACGCGTAGTGCTACTGCACATGCACATGCAGCTGTGCTGTGCTGTGCTGTGCTGCGAAGGTGTTGCAACGAACACAGGATCGAATCGGCTTCGTGCAGAAGTGCATTATATTCGATATACATAGGTGTGGTGGTATATACGACGACGAAAAAGGGAGCAAGAAAGAGACTATTAGACGACGAAGAATCGGCGACGGCGACACGTATATATAGCACACACATAATATAGAGGAGCTGCTGCATCGTACATGCACAAGCTGCTGCTGCTGCTGCTGCTAGGCTCTGCTGTGCGAGCTTGTCTCACGGAGATAGGCGTATACCTGGCTGCAGTACGGGAGCTGTTGGCTCGTTGGCGCGCCTCTTACTCGCGCGCGCAATGTATCGAATTACCCTCTGCGCTCTGCGCTGCATATGTCCTCCGTGTGGATATTATGCGTCGGGTTTTGTATATATATATCTGCGTATATAGCTTCTGAATGGCCTTGGCAACGACGCAGCAGCAGTAGCAGCAGCAAAGCAAGCAAGAAGCTTCGGGATTATCTCTCACTCGCTCACTCTTCCAAGCGCTTTTGGGTCATTCAGAGAGTAAGAGAGAGAGAGAGAGAGAGAGAGACGAAAGTCCAAGAAAAAAGCTTTGGCGCGTCTCGTGGATACCTCCCCGTATGCCACTTGCGCAGCTCGTATTATATTCTATATAAGAAAACGATAACGAAGACGACGCCTTACTATGTAGAGTATACATATATAGCCAAAAGGACGATAACGCACGTACAGATTCAAGACCAATAAACTCGGGGGGTCTGCCGCCGCGCGACTATTAGCTTTTTGCCAGCCTCGTACATATACCTATCGGATTCGAGAAAAGGGAGAAAGAGGATGAGGAGGAGGGAAAAAAAGAAGAGAATGAATTCTTCGTAGGTTTCGTAGCAGAAAAAGAGAGAGAAAGAGATGATTTCGCACGCGCCCAAGCCATCGATGTTTTATCGCTATTCCTAGTATTCGGGGAGTTCTCTTCTTCTGGCGCAACGGTTACAACTACATATAAGACACACACAGGCTAAGCAGCAGCAGCAGCAACAAATAGAATATATTATTTTTATGGCTCTATTGATTTATTGACCCAGCAAAATGTTTCTCTTTTTTAAAATACGAGTTTCGGGCGTGTTTATATGGTTCCACGGATTCTCAGATATTAAACGCACGCACACACATTACACTGTTGCTGCTGCTGCTGCTGCTGCTGCTTGCTCGAGACTTTACAATAAATGAATATTAACAATTCCACGTGTGCAAATATATACTCGAAATGTAAAACGCGACGAACGCTTGATTAATGTCTCCCTACGACGCACGGCATTATTATAATACGAGTACGAGTACGAGTACGAGTAGTACGTAGGAGAACCAGTCGCGCGCGGCATTAAGCGAATTTCTAATTAAAAAAATTTTTTACAGAATTATCGGGCCAGTTTATATATAGATATACACACATATGTGTGTAAGTATATGCGAAAGAAAGGAAAGCTCGCGCACGAGCTGCTGCTGCTGCTGGCGCGTGCTCTGAAAAATCTCGTACGTTTAGAGAGAGGAGAGAAAGAAAATTAAAACCCCCCAGCTACACGCAGCTCGCCGAAAGTTATTTCGTTCAAAGCAATTTTTTCAAGCACATTTGTGGGCCAATTAAATGCCTCACGAATTCATTTATTCGTCGTAGTAAGCCAAAACGAATGAAAGAACGAGCGAGAGAAAAAAATGGTATGGTCTAAAACAAAAAGAAAGCGCGCACAGGTATTGAAACCGTCTGCTGCTGTTGTTGCGATGAATGGAAGAACGTTAGAAGGCCATCAATCGCTAGACGGGTGTATAGTACCCTCTCTCTCTCTGATGAATATGTGTAAAAATGTTTTGGAAGGCAGACTGATAAATCAAGTCGAATACGAACGAGCGAGAGACGAGAGAGAGGGAGAAAAAAATTCGGCATAAGAAATCGACGCGAAGTCGAGTCGTCGTTCGATTACTCCGCGAGAATGAATACGAATGTGTGTACGACGGCGGAGGAGCAGCAGCAGCGAGCGTTTAGTTGTCTGGCTGCGCTGGTGCATACATGCATACACGCCGAAGCCGAGTAAGAGAGAGAGAGAGAGAGATCGTCTCGCTCTCGTCGTCGTCGTTATAATATAGCCGCGCCGTAGCTTCATGAAATTCCAATGGCGCCCGAGTGGCGGTGCGGCGGTGCAGTGCTGCTGCACTCACTCACACGCGCACACAGGAACACACATATACTGCACTGCACTGCAGCGCACACACGTATACGTGTACGGGGGTTGCGTCGTCGTCGTCGTCGTCGTCGTAGAGAGTAGCGAAAAAAGGGATTCATTGTCTGCGAACGCCCGGGCACGCGCGTAAAAAGCGCTAATTACGTGTGCCATGCATCGCGCCGGGGATTCGTCGTCGTTGTCCCTGCGTACGTAGCAGCAGCTCTGATGGGAGAGACTTTAGCTGCAGCGCGCTTCAGACTTTGCAGCTCTACGCTCTGCATGCGTATAATATTCTATATACTCCACTCTCTGCTCCGGCTGGCCGAATTCGTCCGTCCGAATTTTTCATTTGGATATATATTTCCACGATGCCGCGCCCACGTACACCGACTAATTATCGACACGTACGTTTCGAGCCAGATACTCGACGAATCAATTGGTTCGTACGCGAGGTACGTTTCGATATTACGACAGGTAATAAAGGTAAAAGATTGGCCCCCCCCGACACGTGAGCCATGCGCCGCGTATCTCTTATGGACAATGCGCGTACGCAGGTATAAATTCATTAAATACGGATCGCGCACGTACATTACATCGCAACGTAAATACTATACATTTATAATAATATAATAATGAGAGCGGCTAATTGAATTTGTGAATATTCGAAAATTAATCGACCGTTTCCGTTAATACGCGTGTTGTATTATTACGCACATCTGCGACGAAGGGGTGAAAGGGAAGGGAAGGTTACGCGAGAAAAATCGTTCGCTCTCGGTCTAGCTCATATCTTTGAATGGGAATTGAAAGCGAATCGTAAAAGACTCGCACCCAAGCCAACGCACACACACACAGATCGATCGGCTAATTAAATTAAACGCGTATATAACACACATACGTATACACTCGAGGGCGTTCGTTATTTCTCGCTCTTTTTCTCCTTTTCTCTCTCTCTCTCTCTCTGTCCGACGTACTGCAGCAGTATAACACAAGCATGGCATACACGGCCGAGTACACGATAAAATGCACGTGTGCATAACGCCGCGACTGCAGTGGAGCGTGTTTGTTGCACCTCTCCTCTCTCTCTCTCTCTCTCTTTCGCACACATGTGTATACGCGTCGTTGTGTTGTTGTTGCTGCTCGTCGAACTGCATCGCTCGACGTCGAGTCTCTCTCGATCCTCGCGGTCAAGTCATTTTGTCGAAGCGCTCATGCGTGTGTTGCTGTTGTGTTGTTGCGCGCGCGCGAGCAATTTTTGTCTGCGCCTTTGGATATCGTATATATAATATAGTCTTTCTCTCTCTCTCTCTCCCTCTCTGAAGGCTATTATGCATCGTATTGTTGCATAATGACGAATAATTACAGTTATCGGTGTCGGTGGTGGCGGCGCAGGCGGGAAACGATCGGGCCAAGATATAGCATTTATATTTCGCTCGTTCGCGTACGTGTACTTATATATCGTGTACACACACACACACACATGTGAACGTGTCACTGAACTCTCGTACGACATGTTGTCGAGATAATAAGTGCAGCCTTATGCGCGTGTAATGTAAAAACGTGTGTATATGCAGGCGTTGACAGTGTGTCTTTTGATATTCTAAACATCCGCGACGACGACGAAGACGACGACGTTTTATTACATATATGCGATAGAGATAATGTGCAACTTCTACGCGGGCTTGTAAATATACACGAGCCGTAATCGTTATCATCTGTTTCCTCGCGGCCCTAACAAAGCGAGGAACATTATTCATCGCTCTGGCAAGAAGCTAATCAACTTTGAAATCCCCGCGCGTATGTATATAGCGTGACGAGCTTGATACTTCTTTCTTTTTTTTTACTTTACCTCGCGTTGCGTGCATAATCGAGCCTCTTTCTCTCGACTCCTTAAAAAATAATTACGTGGATTGTCAGTCTTACGCGTCCCCCCGTCGTCGTATTTAAAATGCAAGGCGAGAGAGAGAGAGAGAGAAGTGTGATTCTCTCTGACTGACAGGGCAGGCAGAAAGGTGGCGTTATATTCCAGTATAAAATACACGCGGCTGCTGCGGCTTGACGCTGCGCTGCCGCGAAGAATTAAGAGAGAGGATATATTAAGTAAGCGTAGCGTTAAATTCAAGCATAAAACTTGCAACATCTCAATCGAAGATGCTGTGCCCCGTATAATATACGCGAGGAGGAGGAGGAGGAAGGAGTTGGGCGAGAGAGTAGAAGGGGGCAGATGCAAATATATCATGCGCGGCGCGCACTTGTAATATATATTCTCTCTCTCTTTCTCTCTGTGCAGACAAGTCGGGATGCAACGCGAATCTTTTCTGTATGTGTGTTGTGAGCCGGTGCAGCAGCAGCGGCGGCGGCGAACATAATGCAAAGTACCGTTCTCGATTGTGCGTATCATCGCGAGCGAGTATATTATATACGCGATATCGAAATATTTTTCTCGTTTTCTTCGGCTTTTCTTTCTCTCCTCCCTCCCTTTTATATGTACGATCTCTTGGTTTTATTTATTTATATTTCTCGCGGCCGCACTATAGCACACACACACAGACTTTTCGCGAGAAGCGGAAGCCGACGATCAAGGTATATCATTCATACACACACTGCAGCAGCGGCAGCAGTCCAGCGCGTGAAAAGTGTCGATCAATTTCTAAACGCGCGCGCGCATAGCAGAGCTACGTTATTATTATCGTGCGCTGTGCTCGAGACTGCATATATTCGCACACGCGCGCGGATGAAAAACGAGTTTTGTACGTCCGAGATATCGTACCCAGAAACAGGAGAGAAAAAAATGCACAACATACGTTCGTGATGTGCGCGGGGGGCGTTACGTACTGCACTACGTGCTGTTGCTGCGCAGAGCTTTTTCATACTCGACAAATTTGCTGCTGAAACGTCGACGTCGTCACCACCTTCCGGCGAGGCAGTAGTAGTAGTAGTAGTAGAGTAGAGTATCATCCGTTTTTCGCTGCATATACTACACACATGCATCTCTCTCGACTTTATTATATAGAAGCGCGGAATAGTCGCTGCTGTTATACCGAGCTCGATAACTTATCGCGCGCACAACGTACAACGTAGACGCGGTAATTTTATAGGCGCGCTCTTTTGCGCGCTCTCGGGCGCGAGAAGAAGAAGAAGAAGCGATTTCTAGAGAAGAAAAGTATACTCGGAGCATCGCGCACATCCGCGTGTGATCGAGGCGATCGCCGCGGGAATGTAATATTCCCCGGCAATCGCGTGTGTATAATATACACTGCATACGCGCGTATACACGATGATGATAAAAAAGCCTTTTAAGACTCTCTCTCTCTCTTTGAGCTCGGGCGAAGCTCTATCGCGCCCGATCACTCGGCCATCGCAGCCCCCTTTTCGTCCATTATTTATTATATCTATATGTGTGCGTGTGTGTGTACCTGCTCGTACACACACATACACACGTGTACCGTATGCGTATAAGTGGTGCCTCGACCGTTAATTAAAAATTCGCCTCGGCTATTGCGATGGAAATTTGCGGCTATTTATTGGCTCGTCGTCGGCAGATACACATGGGCGCGCGCGGAGATCGATCGCTTCCTAACAGCTGATAATTTATCACACGTGTGCATTTGGCCTCCATATCGTTGTTGTTGTTGTTGTTGTGCTGCATCGCTTCGGCAGCAGTTCTCGGGGCGATGAGTCGTCGTCGTATTACGAAAGCTTCAATGAAATATATATTTTCCTGCGCTACCCCCTCGATCATAAAGCTATGAGTCGACGCCTCACCTACGTATCGATCCTATAATGACAGATGCAGATCGCTCGTACTTGCACGCATTGTAGCGATATTCGAGCAAGCGAGGCGAGAGCGAGCTAAGTGACAAATCACGAGCGTAAGAAAACACCACCTCCGAATCGCAGCTTGTATCGTGTTAAAAGCGCGTGCTATAATATAATCTAACTGCGCGCGGACGCGCGTACACCCAGACACGCGAAACACAAATAAAAAAAAAAGAAGAAGAAGGAAAGAAACAAGCCGAACGAGAGGCGGGTGCGCGCAAAAGTCTATACACATAAACGTACGTAGCACCTACATTAAATGTGTATGGTAGCAGTGCAAGAGAGATGCAGGTGCGAGAGTGGCGGAAACGCTCGTTGCTGCTGCTGCTACTTCTACTGTTGCGCTGTACGTACGTACGTACGTATGTATGTAGTTGCGTGCGCCGCTGCTGCACTCGTGCACGCGCAAGAAAAGAAGAAGGACGGCTGAATGGGCCAAGTAAGAGAGAGAGAGAGAGAGAGCCGCGACTGAATGGGGCGTTCTGCGCTCATGCTCTGCTCTCTCACTTTCTCAGTTTCTCTCCGTTTTCTTCGTCGTCTTCTCTCCCTTCTTCTTCTTCTTCTTTTTTTCGCGTTTCTCGCGCGTTCTTCGGTAGCAGCAGCAGCATGAGCATGAGCCGCGCGTGAATGGCAGCACGTCCGAAATTCAGCCGTGTTTATTGCGTCACACGCTGCTGCTGCTGTTGCTGCGCGTTATTTTGTACACATACACAAAAACAAAGCTAGTCTGCTATACAATGTTTGCCCGTGCAAAAAGAAGGAGTCCAGGCACACCGCACCGATAAAAATCCACTGCTACTGCGGAGGACACTGTGTATAAGGAGGAATTACTCGTTTCTTTTTGTCGAAAGTGAGATTCCGCGCGTCTGCAGTTGGCAAAAGAGCGAGAGAGAGAGAGAGATAATCCTTCGGAGTTCGGTATAACTCCCTCCGGAGCTGCCGTATCAGTCTCTCTTTTCAGAGATTACCCCCTTATATACCGCAGCGCGTCGGAGAATTTATACTTTTTACGTCTCTCTCTCTTTCTCTCGTTATATTTTTGTAAATTACTCTCCGAGTCAAATAGCTTATAAGAGCTTCTTACACGCGTTGGCGACAAAAAAAAAACATTATTATATTCAGTGTCCAAGTCCACCGTCGCACCGCATAAAAAGGAAAGAAAGACAGTGGTTAGTTAAAGGTGGTCTAGCCTTATATTTTCCAGACGCGCATCTCTCCTTTCGCTTGTAGTCCATTCACGTGTGTGTACTGTGTGCATGTGCACAACTCCTCGCATACACTGCGCTTGTATAGTTCACTACTATACCATGGATAATGGTTATAAGAAAGGAGAGAGAGAGAGAGAAGACGGTACATGTTAGCCGTCGAAGAAAATAACAAAGCGTGACAGCCATGTATGTAAGGCCATGCAGCGCATGGATGGTGGCGACTGTACGCATACATATATCCATGCACTACGCAGGTTTTTACTTGAGTATATAGCTACAGCTACTGCTGTCGAGCCTCACCTTCGCTCTCTATATAACTGTATGTAACTTCTTATATACATGTGCACACGACGACCGACGACGACGACGACGACGACGACGAGGGGATGAAAGGAAAATGCGTGTACCCGTATTATACAGCACGCGCGAGCGCTCGAGCTCTCGTACACGTGTGTTAAGCGTGTTCACTGTATCGAGTTTTATATGTATTATATATAAAGCGCGTATGAAATGAATGTAACGCGCGCTGCAGGGGAAGGGAGGGCGAAAAATCCGCCCCTAAAAAACTTTTTACGTGCACGCCTCGATTGACCGAAATGCCTTTAAATGCTATACGTAAGCGTCGCACTACGGGTAGTGTAAGTCTAAGTAACGTCGTCTGCAGAGTGTCCTTACCACATATACATAGTCTCTGTATAATATATATAGATGTTGTATACACGAAGAAAGGAGGCATCGAAGACTCGGTGGTGGGAATGAAACCCATGGACAGATGCAGTCGAGTATACATATAGAGCGAAAAAAAAGAAGAACCGAGGACAGCAGCTGGGTGTATGACTCGAGGTGCACTACTACTGCGCCGCCCGAGTGTATTTACCAAGTAAACCCGTATACCGAGTCCGAAAACTTTGTACTACGCTTATAATATACATTGTCGTCGTCGCTGAGCGAGCAGCGCGTGTGCAAGTCCAATCAGACCCACACCATCGTGCGCAGTGGTGCTGTATATATATAGTAGGTATAAAACTGCACCCAGAAGCTCGGGCGAGCGAGCAGAGAGTGCCAAGACAAGGGAAGTGACTCGGCGAAATCGCGCACGTGAGAGAAAGCCGACCTCGTTATCGCATTGACTGATCGCCCCTCAAGACACTGTACTGTGCTGCGAGAATGAGCGAGAGAGAGAGAGAGAGAGAGAAAACGAGGAGGATGGCCCCCTCACGGTGTGTGCCAGTATTTTTTGTGCACCCTCGTTCGTTCTTCCTCTCTCGTACTCTTTCTCTTGTAAAGGAGAAAGAGAGAGAAAAACTAGTGTAAAATGTGTAAGAAGTCGTTGCCAGTTTTTTTTTTTTTTTTTTTGCGAGCACATCAGGGCAGCTCGTTGGAGTTGCGCTCGAGTGTGAACGCGCGATAAAAGCCCGGCCGCGGGAACGAGGCCTGTAAATAGCTTATCATCGTTTAGTCTACTTATTTAATTTCGTGTTTTGCGCAGCGCGCGCGATCTACACGAGCGCAGACTCGACGACCGTCGTCCCGCCGAATTACCGTACTGGAATATTACAATGTAAAAACTAGGTATATAGGTATATAACCGAAAAACAAGCGTGATAAAGCTCGACTGAGCCTGTGCGCCAATATAAAATATAAAAGAGTATCATTTCGCTGTGTGCCTATCTCGTGCTCGGGATCGCTCTCTGGTTCAAAGCCGAGAGACGTCAAACATAGCGAGCGCACGGGTGGGTGGGAGTTACCGAAAATCGATTAGCCATGGGACCGACATTAATTCGTCCCTGTGCTTGTTTTTTTTAGTTGGCTTCTTCTATGTGCCATGGACGACGTATTTTATTATATGGATCGAGTCGTCGCCTGCCCCTGAGCTCAGAAACACACATTTATAATAATAGATGAGATGCACCCCCCCTGCCATGTACACACACTACACACACGCGCGCGCGAATATATAGATGTCTATTAACGCAGCGTAGATAGATCGAGAAAGAAACGTGGCAAGGGCAGACGCATAAAACGTAACATGTTGTATACATACACTATAAATTTGCTGCAGGCCATTCGATATATAGAGCGGCGGCGGTCTGAATCGAAAATATATGGTTCTATAAGAAATGGTCGAAGGCGAAGGTTTTTTGATCCAGAGAGAGAAAGAGAAACGCACACACATTCGAAATAGAATATATATATATATAGAGAGAGAGAGAGAGAAACGCATCTCGCGCTCGGTACAAAGAATGAAGGTGGAAGACGCAGCGGTAGAAAAAAAAATGAGAGCGCAAAAAAGCAATAGACCAGAAGAATAGACGCAGACGATTTTCGAGCGAGAGGCGAGGTGTAGAGATTAATGTTGCGCGGCGCTCACACCATGCATTGTCTGTCCAACGCAGAGCGCCGCGAATCAGGCCAACAACTCCCTCGACGACGCGGGGCCCCGCCGAAAAATCACGATTGATTCGATCGCAGGCTCGATCAAGTTTTTCAAATGGCTACACACTTTTCTTTATTTTTTTGGGATTCCGTTATTGAGAGAGAGAGAGAGACATTTGTCATCCCGGAGAACTTGATTCCCCAAAAGTTTAATCTTGCTTTACCTTCCTCTTTTTTTTTTATTATTATTTTATTTTTACCCCCCCAAAAAAATGTATCAAATATGTACGGGTTCTATATACGAATGAATTAATTGCAGAACGAGACCTGGCGCGCAGTCGCACCTGAAAATTGTCTGCGGCGCGTTGCGGAGGATGTTACTTTCTGCTCTTGCTGCTGGACACGCGTCGCGGTGCACCCATGTGCATAATAAATGTTAATCTTTTTGCACTTAATATATTTATCTGGATTTTCGATCGTACAACATACGCTGCGCGCATTCGCGCAAATACACAACATTCATTCGGCAATTTATATTTGCCGAGGTTATGATATATAAACAGCCGTAATATGTAACGCGGGACGCGCGCGCGCGCGGATTTAAACGTTATAAAGCCAGCAGCAGCTCTCCACCGTATAATATAGATTGTAAATCTACATTTGTAACTTGATAAATCACGAAACGGGAGAAAATTGAGAAATACCGTTAACGAAGCAGATTATATGCAGCGCCGTCGCTGCACACAAAATATCGTGCGCTGCAGTATAGCCCGCGGACCAGACCAGACTCGCGCGCGCACCTAACCAAATAAGTTTAATATCCGTGCCAGATGAGAGAAAGATGCAATTTTACGTGTGTATTTGCAAAAGAGAGGAGCTGCTGCTGCTGCTGTCCAGCAGCATCAGGGAGCGCACACGCGCTTACGCGCACACGCCGGCTATATCAATAGGCGGAGATCTTATATGAATATGATTAAGTAGCGCATTTAACGAGTCGGCAAGAGAGAGAGAGAGAGAGAGAGAGGGAGATGTAAAATTGCTGATGAGTATCGGGCTCGCGAGAGCTGCTGCTGCCCAGTGCTCGGGCACTGGAATTTTTTCTCTTTTCTTTCTTTTTTTTTTTAGCGTCAAACTCTGAATCGCGATAAAAACAACCTCGCTCTCTGTGTTGCTGCTTCTCCTACGTACAAATACGTATATACAACAACACGCACGCATATATACACGCGTGCACCTCATTTTCGGGAGATAAGACTCATTGCTCGAGCCGGGATTTATATACTCTGATGTCTTTTTTCGCCCGATTCTTGGAATATCGCCTCCTCTCTCTCTCTCTCTCTCGCGAAGAGAGCCTTGGATATTTCGCTGCTGCTGACCCTCGGCTCCTATACTACAGTGTATATAAGCGCGATAAAGCCTTGCGATATGCAGCAGCGGAGCCCGGTGTGCGGTGGGCGGGTGATTTTTTTTAATTGGAATTCTAATTACATGTTTACGTAGGGAAAAGGCCATTTATAACGTTATAATGAGACTGAGCTGTGACACCAGCGCGCAGGCTCTGCTTCTTTCTCTTCTTTAACGCAAGCAGGACATCTCGTGCCCACATAAATCGCTCGCATGATTAATTAGCCTCGAATAACTTTTCCCCCGTTTACAAAAATAATATTTTTCCGCGGTCTCACTCCCTTTGCGCACACACCCACGCACGGATTTACGTTTCAACTTTGAAATCTGTGTTTTGACGATACACAAGCGATTTGAAGAAAACGTTTTGTAACGGATGAGTGCAGCTTAATACGCAGAGAGAGAGAGAGAAAACTTTCTCGCTCTCCCGCGGAGATATGCGCGAAAGCAAATACTATATATTAAAAATATATATATCAGCGAGGCATCTCTTGACACATTCATTAGCGTATCTCTCGTCGTCGTCTCTCTTTGCGCGTATATACATATTATTTACCACGGTACTTAGCCGCCGAAAAACGAGGCTCGAAATTCGTGAAAATCACCACTCGACCTTTCCTTTTTATTATCCTCTCCCCAAGTCCTATACGATCGTTACGGGCTCCGATTGTTATACACGCACGGCACAAAACTTGGAGAGCGCATCGAACTCGAAAAGCTGCGATCCTTTTTTTCTTCTTCTCTATCCTAAATCTCTAAGATGCTTTTCTCGAGTAGCCGTGACTGCTGCTGCTGCTGACTATTTTATTTCGCTTCTCCTTTCATACGAAATCTCTCTCGCTCTCTCAGCTCCCCCTTGATTTATTCAAAAGCGCAAGGACGATTTTTTGAAAAGATTCGTCTCGTGCGTATGTGTGAGTACGCGTATCGAATTGAAACGAAGTATATAAACGCACGCGCTTGTCTGTATAACGCATGTGTCGCGCTGCGGCTCGCCGCGTCGCTTGCAACGATTTATTTATTCGAAAGACACACACAAGGCGCGCGTACACCTTTTTGGTACTGTGTGTGTGTACACAAGGTCTTTTTGTCACGCGCGCGCTCGGACGCAGAGGGATTTTATACTGTACAGATCCGAGTTTATAACGACGCGCAAGGTAGTCTATAATAAGTGTATAAGCACGGAGCAGAGCAGCAAGAGGGAGAAGTACAGAGCACAGCAGCAGTTTCGGGGGTGAGCGCATGCAGGTATATATAATACAGAGGAGAGGAGGACAATAGAGTCCGCAAACGCATGTATAATATTCGCACCGATGCTTACCTTCTCTCTCTCTCTCTCTCTTCGTTGTCGTCGTCACCCTCTTCTTCATTTGTCCAGATTCCAGCGGGATTTGGGACTAAAAAAAATCGGATCATGCTTCGGCGGGACAGAGCATTGTTACCCATAGCCCAGTCACTTGTTTCTCGAGAGTTTTCTCTTCGTACTTTTTTTCTTTCTTTCTTCCGAGCGACGACGATTTTTACGATGTATATAAGATGCGTGTGCGTGCGTTTTAATAGCCGCGCACGAGAGTTCGTTGTTGCAGCTGCTGCCGCCACAGCTAATATCTATGGCAAATATAAATACGGCTTTGGATGTTTACTCAGTGATTTTTTTTTCTCAAACGTCATCCCAAAATCTGTGAAACTTTATGCGCGCGGTGCGTGTTTATATACATTAAACTTGCAAGCGGCTATACGATGTTTACGCAGACGCTCGAGAGAGAAAGATAGAGAGAGAAAGAGAGAGAGAGGAAATTAAGCGGTTTACCGCACGGAAAAAGCCGTTTATTTGATGAACTGTTGACTCGGCCTCCAAAGATCGTTATTATAGGCTTGTTTGTGTATCAACCTGTTGCTATATCTCGCGTACACATATTGGTTATACATTATAAATACGATATCGATAACGCACCGCGTCGGCCTCGCGATCGTGAAGTATTTTCGAGAGTTGACTATATGGCAGTCTTAGAGGCAGCCATGTTCTTATAATACGTATATATATATATTTAAACGTGTGCGCGACATTGAAACGGCGTTTCGGAGTTGGCCATTTAAATTAAAGAAACAAAAAATTAACATATCGAAAGCCGAATAGCTATGATAGGAGCTAGCTTATAGCAGCCATTTTCGTGGCCCCGCCACTATAATACGGCACAGTGTCACCGAATCAATGAATATCGTTAGTTATTACAAATTTAATCGGAACGACGGATCGTAAAAGTGGCCGTAAAACTAGGCAAATTGATCGTTTCAAAAGAGGTACGATCTTCCTCTCATTCTTTTTTTCTTTCCTTTCTTTCTCGCGTTCGTGGGATAATTATGTGTGTATGTGTATATATTTTTGTGGAATTATGAAATTCAACCGATGGCGGATAAAATACGTATATATGTATATAAATATCGAGTTTCCGGCGTGCGAGCGCACAAAGTAATATAAGCGAAAGAATGTGTCGCGCGCAAAAGGCGAAAGATCGACCGGTATTATATTATAACGATACTACGTAACGCGCAATGGACAATTTTTGAAAACGTTGTATAGCCTGCACAGAAAATCTCGCGGCTCGAATTCGGTACCTACCTACAGTCGTGCGCGCTCCAGAATATAAGTGAGCCACGAGTGAACGGTGAGCCTTTCTAGGCTTGGCGGATCTCATTCGGACGATCTCTCTCTCTCTCTCTCTCTCTCTCTCTATGCGACTGTATGTATCTAAAGTGCACGTGTGCAGCGTGTAGGAACGTGAGCCGCTGCCGCCGCAGAAAAAGGGAAAAACCGAACGAGATCCTGGCGTGAATTTATCGGCGCTCCAGCGACAAATGACACGTGTCTCTGGGCACCGCGCACAACTACAGTCGCCGTAACTTAATGTGTGTGTGTGTTTACGTAGCGGGACTGCAGCAGCAGCAGCGGAGCACGCGAGAAAGATCGTGCTCGCGGTGTCTCGCATGCAGCAGCCGGCGCTCTCGAGTGCATGCTCTCTCTCTACTCGACGCTCGCGCGCGCGCATCTTCGTGACATTAGACTGACCCAAAAACGTCTCAGTGACCCTTATATATATATACACATCCAACGTGCAGTAGAAGAAAATATACGAGTATCTCGAATAGCTATCGCGCCGAGCTCGAGTCTCGAGCCAAATGGGGCCCTGACCTCTCTCTCTCTCTCTCTCTTTTACTCGATCTTTTCCTTATACCGCCAGGCACGGCTTAGGTCCTGCGCGCGGCACACAACGACAGATACATCTCAATGCAGCAGCCGAGGCGAGAGTCGAGCGTTATAGGTCGATCGAGAGAGAGAGAGAGCGAGACAAAGGGCGTCGTGGCCGCACGAGGAACATACGTATATCCTATACCTTTGTATACAACGCTGCCCTGCGCTCGAATGATTTATACGGGATGCGCTGCGCCGCTTGCATATATGTACCTGGCCGCGATCCGTTAAGTTTGCCCTTTTTTTTTTATATTTTATTATATACTCGAGTACGCGTGTGGTTTAAAGTTTATAAATACGAGTAGGGGGTGCAAGAATTGCCGAGCATGACATTTTTGAAATTTTTTCGCGCTTCGCTAGGGTCTATAAAATATAATACGTACATCGCGTATTATATAGGGCTCCTATTTCTAGACTCGCACTCGAGATTCTTTCGATACATAATGCGTATACACGTACATGAAAGCCGATCGAGGCTACCGTTGATCCCGGGGATCGCTAAAAATATTACATAGAAGAAGAAGACGGGCTGCTGCTGCTGCTGCGGGGACCAGGTGTCGATATTAGAACGCGCCGCGCCCTTGTGGGAACCTTCGATACAAGCCAAAAGTTGGTTTTGTCGCGCCGTACAGTCACATATCTTCTATGTACGTTGTGTTGTAGCTACGTGTGTCTGGAGCGCAATAAAAAATGCGCAATTACTCTTCGCGCGCGGTTGAGAGTAAAAAAAAAATAAATGTTGCTGCTACACAAGCGGGATTATGCGCGCGCGAAGCGTCGTAAAGTCGGAACAATATCATTGCGCCGGGCCCGCCGACCGAAGAAAAAGCTCCACTATATATACTCGGTACATATAATTGCGCCGATCGATAGACGATATTGTGTGGTGCTGCGCTGCGCTGCGCAGCTCGCGGGGAGAGAGAGAGAGAGAAATATAAGAATACACGCAAACAACGAAAGCATAAGTCAGAGTCTCGGGTCTCACTCACACTCGCCTTGGCTTGACTCGGCGGCGGCGTTCTTTTTGCCATTCCTGCGCGTGTTCTCGGGCATTAGGCATTTTGCAGTCTCGACTCTATAGCTAGGCTGTGCTGCACTCGTATACAGCTCTCTCACACACGACTACGTGTGTACTTACAACCATCAATTATGTTCTTACGCGTATACACACGTACATTACATTACATACAGTACAGCGAGATTCGAGTCGCGAGTCGAGCGGCGCATAAAATCCAAGTGCACACACAGACACACACGTATGCGCACTAAGTCAGTGTACGCGCGAGTGTCCCGGCGCGCGTTTCATAAATGCATTATGAGTACTTTTATTTACGCGCTTGGTAAAAAAAAAAAAGATCTACCGTAGAAGTGACTCGGAGCTTTTTTTTGTGCAATTGCATAAATTTCAATAGAGAACGATTTTTGAACGGCCGAGCTTAAAAAATTCTGTTCTCTCTCGTTGCGTGCGTGAGTGTGTAAGCGCGTGCAAGAGAATGTGTAGATATATACTTTACGCCTGAGTCACCAGAGACAATTTTTTACTTCCGTTCCGCTTCTCATTTATACATATAAACCTGCACAGCTGATACACATCGCGAGCGCAGGTATATACTTTTTCTTTCGTCTCGAAGCTTGCTACCTATATATATATATATACCGCTAATGGTTATACATTTTCCTGTGCTTCCTCCGATGAAAAATCCCTGAAGTTTTCGTGGATTAATCCTTTAATCCTTACGTTCGTAAAAGGCAAAATACAATATGTATACAACAAAAGTATAAAGGTATGCGTACTAAATGTGCCAGCTTATTAATTTGCTCTCTTTCCTTCTCTCTGTCTGCGCTACTACTACTACTACTACTACTCCTCGTGCATGTTCATACTCGTGTTTCTTCTTCTTTTTTTTTTCTTCTTTGCGTGCGCGAGAGAGAGAATCCGCGGGATACTTACCTATACGCGCGTTAGACTTTTTTGCCGCGTTAGCACGCATTATTCTCTCGTTTGCCGCCGTAGCCGCCGCGTCCATTACCATCGTAGTCGTCAATGAATCTTGCAGCCCACTATATATACTGGTCTGCTACTTTTTGCGGCTTCGAACTTCTACTACTACGACTACTACACATACGCATGATTTTTATGTTCATCTCAGGTGTGTGTGTGTGCAAAAGTCCACTCTGTATAGCCGAGAGTCGAAAGAATGACGATGACAGGTGTGCCTGCCTTCATGGCTGCGCAGCGATCGGCCAAAGCTATTCATCCTTTCAGGCTTGCTCATATAGCTGCGCCGCGCAGCTCCGGCTTGCTTTTTCCTCTCTCTCTCTCTCTCTCGGTGTGTCTGTGCATGTGTATCTCTCTCGACTTCTCTCTCGCAATAATTGCTCTCGATAGCAGCCAGCGCGCAGGTATACTCAGCGGCTGAAAATCTTTCTGTACCATCGTTCGCCGTCGTCGTTCGTCGTCGACCGATCTCGATTTTCTACATTGGGCTTTCGCGGGCACATCGATTCGATATCCTTCAATCATTAGCTTTCTATTACCTCTATATATACAGCCGCAGCCGCAAGTAGGAGAAAAGGGGAATCGATTCGAACGGTTTTTCGTCCCCGAATAACGCTAAAATATATATAAAGTTTGTTTGCGATTCGCTTGATAAAAATTCGCAACAAATTTATTAAGCCCCTCCGTGTGTCTGTACGGTGGTCAGAGAACTCCCGTAGGGATTTATACGTACGAATGGAATTGCCCGGTGCGGCGCATAAAGTCTTTCTCTCTCTTTCCAGCGCGACGACGACGGCAACGACCTATTCTATTAATGGGCCTAGTTGTTGTATATACAGGAACACATAATTCGAATGCCCTCGAGCAGCTCCGATGCTTTGTTTTGAGGCGCTCCTTGTATACGACTACTGCTGTTGCTTCTGTGCCTTTTAACATGTGGTAGTACTACTACTAAATGCTAATTTCTTACACGCGCTCGCAAACGAACGAGAGAGAGAGAGAGAGAGAGGGGAAGAAAATCCGGATCACCTGCTCCTTTTTCTCCTTTTTTCTTTCTTCGGCATGGATGCATTTATGCTACGTATTATAATTACACACTAACGTCGTTATAATTTGCGAAGCATTATAAAGAATCGCCGCTTGAAAACTCAGTCAGTCAGTTTCGTATAATAAATAGAAACGTTTTCTCTTTTCCCTCGTCGCGCACAACCCCCTTTGACTTGTACCCGATGATGATGATGATGATGATGATCTCGATCATCGAGGTCGTGCCGGGTCGCAACACTTTTTCCCATCCGATCGCGACTCTCTCATCTGTTTTAACGGGAATCGTCGGCGGCGGCGGCGCCTGTAGTTCGTCACACGCGATAAGTGCAGCACACATCTACGATCCGAGATCGGTTTTATTCGGTTGCCGATCTCTATAGGCTCGGTGCGATGCGGTGACAATGCAAGTTCGAGCCGCAAGTAAGCGAGCGCCGTTTCCCAGAATTGTCGGGTGTGCTGCGCGCGGAATTCCTTTGAGCCGTCTCTCGTTCGGTGCGCGCGTCGAGGCGTGTATACTTATACTTACAGGGCACAAAACTCGGGGATTTTCGGTATTAGTTTAACGCGACGGTGGGTAGGTATATAATATTTGAAAAATCTCTCGAATTCTCGAACGCATTCATAGGAAGACTATTAAAGCCGGCCGGCCGCGTCTCTACCGCGCGCGTGAGTAATCTGGCATGATCGCTGTGTGTATACGTACCTATACCAGGCATCCTCTCTCTTGCTCAGCAGCAGTGTGCCCTCTCACACACAGTACACAGTACGGCGCGCATAAGTGCCAAATTACACGCTTTTCACTTTGATGTATATAAATATCCCACAGGCCAGAGTAGCAGCAGCAGCGGCGGCGGCGGCGGCGGTGGTGCAGCAGTACTTTGCAAAAATAGTCGTATAGTAGAAGAATATATCTATAGATGGAGATTTGCGCGCGCGCAAGGCAGTATAAGGAAAAAAAGGTTTTCCTCTCTAGTGTAGGCTTATGTTTGTGTACAACGTGTCACGCGGTACTCGACTTTTTTTTCTCCCTTTTTCCGTTTTTTTTTTTTTTTTTTTTTACATTTTGCCTACAAGATGCGCCCGATAGATAGATCAATGGAGAACGATCACTCGACAGTTAAATGGCCCTTTCTCTCTCTCTCTCTTTCCTCCTTTTCCTTATAACTTCTCGCGCTGATTCGCTCGACGTTACATCCGAGACGAGAAAAACGAGCCTGAATCGTCTAGGCGCATTAGCTGCAGCAGAACAGCCGCAACCTTTGCTCGGCCGCGCGGTCACTACGTATTACAAGTATAAATGTATATACAAAGACGAATCACGAAAGGCCGCCGAGACGCGAGTGCATTGATACGAGTGCACGCGCGGAGGGATATAAAGCAAACTAATAACAACACCGAAAAGTACTGCGACTATAATGCCTTCATAATAGTTGTTGTTGTTGTGTATGTGCGTGTGTGTGTGCAACATGTCTATACACTTTATCGCGTACATATACACGCAGAATATCGAGCTACAAAGAGAGAACTGCATATAACTGTTTCTCCTATTGCAGGTCCTCGTCTCTCTCTCTCCTTCTACTATGTAGCAGCTAGTATATATATACCCTCTCACTCGAGACTTTAGTGCACTTGCACATCCATCCTCGTGCATGTATACAATTTCCCTCCCTCCTTTGTGCGCGGCTTGTATATATGTGTCTGCGTGTGTGTCTCGACATTTTTATCTATTGCACCAGCTTTCCGTTGCTCTCTCCTTCTCTCTCTCTCTATCTGTTTCCGTTGCACTACCTGCGTGCATGCTTGCATGCACGGCGATCGAGCGGGTAGCTTTGAGGACCGCGCGCCAACTCATGTATTGCATATAAATTAGTATACGCGTGTGCGTGCATTATATTCGTGATTTTCAAAGTATTATCTCTTCTTCGAGGCCCTCACTCTCTCTCTCTCTCTCTCTCTCTCTCTCTCTTTATATTATCTTCGATACGTTTGAGAATTTTGTGTACGCCGAACGACTGTAAGACACACACACGAAAATATACCAACGTCGCGCGCCCGGCAGACTAAGTCTGCCGCGTGATTTAAAGCTTTTAATGTGCGCTGCAGCAGCGGCAGCGGCATTGCATATATTATAGATAAGCGAAGTATATAGCCGACCGGCCAAGGCGTCGGCGAGGATAATCTTTTTCTGGTATACATAATATCCTTCTATATATAATACGCATATACACATGCCCAGCTCGCGTCGAGAGCGTAGTTCAGTCCGATCATTTTGGCCCTCGAGCGAGGCGAGTCGACTCTTCTCTTTCGCTCTCTCACTCTTCGATCCGCGCAAAAAAGCTGCTGCTGCACGTAGCTCGTCGTTGTGGCTGCTTTTCCTTTCGCAAAGTTATAAAGGCCCGAGGCGTCGGCAGTCAGACAGGCAAGCGCGGCACGGCACGGCACGGCGCGCTAATTTGGCGAAAAACGCCGTGTGCTGCAGCGCGAGAGAAAAAAAATTGCGTGGGCGAGCTACGGCAGTCTTTCCCACGTGGATGTATGTGTGTGTGTGTGAGGCGGTGCAGCGTACACATAACTGCAGCAGCAGCAGCACTGCGCTTAAGCTGCATATAATACGAGTTTGGATGCGAGAGAGTAAGAGAGAGAGTACCCAAGGGAAGCAATCAAAGTTTATACGAACGGCAACGGGCCTTAAAGTATCGATGATAGCTTCTCGAACAGGTGTAAAAATGCCTCGGCTCTCGCGCGCGCTAAATCTGCTCGTTCGAGCTTACATATACGACGCACACCTTTTTTTCTTCTCTCTCTCTCTCCTCCATCACTTCCTTTTTTCTTCGTCTTCCTCTTCTTCTTTTGCTCTCTTCGCTACCGCCTCGTGTTGCATATAATATACTTCAATGAATGCGTACTTTTCTCTCTCCAATTCTCATTCTTTCTCATTTCGCTTAACTTCGTATACGTTTGCGCGCGCGACTTCTCGTCGTCCCGTTGCTTTGATTACACGTGTGAGCGGCTGTTGTGCGCAGCGCGAGCGCTTACATACGTACACACACACACACACACACACACACACACACACACACACACACACACACACACACATGTTTAATGTACGCGCCGAGCAATGCGAGAAACGCCATTTTCAATTCATGTATGCATGCATGCAACACGGCCAAAATTTTGCGGGCCCTGCTGCTGCCGCTGCAATCACGAAATTGCCCGCATAAGTATGTATCGGGCCGGGCGCGCGTTTTGCGTTTACACTTCGATAAAGATTATTGATCACGCGCGCCTGCGCTCGCGAACGGATCACTGCTATGTAATTAGCGCCCGAGTTGGCGCAAAAGGCACATTTTATCGCGTGCAGTGCTACGTGCACGACTCTTTTGCTGTTTTTTTTTTTTTTTTTAATCTGTGGTGGTCGTATTTTTTGCCTGGCGCGCGCACGCCGTTATTAATAAAGATTATAACTGTGAGGCAGCAGCAGCAGCAGCATGAGCTATATATAGTCCGCGCGAGGAGAGGAGAATTTGTTAGCTAATAACAGGTCAGTTTCCTCGAGTCGCGCAGTTCGACGATATATGCAAGCATACACATACAGTAATCCGTGAGTTGTGTGTGTGTTAAAAATCTGCCGCGAAACATTTGAATTTGTCATACTCGCTGCTGCTGCTGCTGACTGCTGTCTCGAGGCGCCGCGCGTATTATGCGTTTCGCTGCACACACAGCTGCACACCCAGAGCTCCCTCCTTGTATACTAACATGTATAGCACATGTACCATCTACACGCATGCGTTGCACCGAATTCCGGTTGCCGCTGCCGCCGAGACGCGTATACGTACGTATTTTTCGCGTGATGCTTCTTTTACCGGCTGCAGGTTCCTTTGCTTTGCGGGCTCTCCTCTCTCTCTTCTCTTTGACACTCTTAAATACGTGTCGTGTCGCTGCTGCTGCTGCTGCTGCTACCCATATAAGACGACTTTGATACTCTAATTCCTTTTCGTTTTTCTCTCTTCTCTTTTTTTGCTCGGACTATGTGTATAGCTGTCTCTCTGTGCGCTTATTTGCCGGAGCATCAGTAGTAGCTAAAGCGTTTTCCACTTTTGCTGCTCTCTCTCTCTCTTGGATATGTTCGCGGCGGTAGAATTTAGTCGGCTTTTCGGTGGCTGTGTCGGCGTGTCCACGCAAATGTATACACACACACACACACGAGCGCGTATTACTCTCGTCTCGCTCGCTCACCCCCCTCATTCTTGGGTCTCGCCCGATGCATTCCTTTGAAGATCCACACGGAGCTTGGCGTTATATATTTACGAAACTTTTTGCACTTAAACCCTTGCACCGATGCGTGCAACTACCGCGCAAAAACCGCGTCAGATGGAAAATATCGCGCGGATTTATTTTTGTTACAAAAGGAGCTGCTGCTGCTGCTGCGCTTATAGAAAACACGCGAGATGCAGCAGCAGCCGCAAGTGTATATTGCTATTAAATTATGTGATGTCGGCGACGTCAGCCGGCAGCATATCTTCACGTTTTTCTCGCTCTCTTGTAATATACGTTACATAGCAATATATATCGCGCGACCCTTTTTGATTTTTATTATTATTATTTTTTTTCCTTTTTGCACGCACCGGTGAGAAGGTATTCGGCGATATCGCGTACTTCTATTTTTGAGCGCGACCAAACGCCGCCGCCGCCGCCTGTCGCACTTTGACTCGCGCTCGAGCTTGCAAGAACTCGACCATTTGCCTCTCTACTTGAGAGATCCCTCGAAGAATCTATATATCTTTGCGATGATGCATAGGCTCTTGGCCCGATCTATATTTAGTGAGCAGTTTTGAGAGGTTCGGTGCTTTCTGCGCGGGTACGTACACGTTTGAAGAAAAAAAAAACGGGAGTGGCTACAGCTCGACTGAGCAGCAGCAGCACACGGGGGTGTCCTTTGTAGCTGCGCAAATAGGTGAAAGAGACTATTCTGTTTCTCATTTTCTTCTTCGTCTTCTTCTTTTTCTTGTTTCTTTTGCTGCGTGTGTGACTGACGTGTGCGCGAGCAAAAGAAGCGAGCCAAGCGGCGCTCCCCCTTTTTGCAGTTAAATGAAACTTAACGCTGATAATCGATTTTTTGGGATTGTGCGTTGTTATATATAGCTCCGTCTTTCTCTCTCTCTCTTAGTCGGTTTAGAAATGATGAGCCTCTTTGTCATGAGCGGCTTAAAACATTTCATTCTCTCTCTATACATGTATATACTGCAGCGCGCAACACGGCATAGTTCATTATCTTCTTGGGCCTTTTGCTTCGATGCTCATAAGATTTTAATGGTTCGCAACCAAACCTGTAGCGGCGTGTCTCTCGCTCGCGAATGCCTCGAGGCATATTTCCTCGCTGAGCTGTACCTACTGCAACTACTCTCTAGAAAATCCGCTCTCGAGCCGCATTACGGAGTAGTCGCTCACACATCTAAATAGTTTAAAACCTCTGAAATTTATGCCAAATATTATTGGGAAAACAATCGCAGCGAAACTGACCTTCCTCTCTCGCCTCGAGGGAAATTATCTATTCGTTGGCGCAGCAGCCGTATCATTATAATAACTCAACTCGCAGAGAGGCCAAAATTATCTTATCGTTCATCGCGACGCGCGTTCGACATTCAATTTCTTCTTTTTCTTTTACCTCGAGTACTTTTTTTTTCTTATATATACTTGCCTAAAAATTCGAACGTTTCATTCGGTAATTTGCCGAGAAACTGCCATGCACACACATCCCCGCGGGGTTGGGAGTTTTAATAATAATAACGCAGACGCTAATACGTCTTCGAACGAGGTTAAAATTTTGTTGCGCACGCATGTAGTTTATAGTAGAACTAAGAGTAAAATCATGAAAGCGCAGAGGTGACTGTGGGAGCTCGCATGCTTATACATTTTTTATGAATTTTTATCCCTACTTCTTGTTTACAGGCGCGCAGACACGGATTTTTTACATATCGTGCGCTTGGTTATTTTCCCATGTGCACCCTGTGTATATAAAACGCACACACACACATACTCATGACTAGCCATCGCCGCCGCCGCCGCTGCGTGCAGTCGCAGTTCATTTTACTCTCTGCTCTCACTCTCCCTCGCTGCTCTCGTTATATTCGTTTCTTCATTTTTTTTTCTGCTGACTTGGAAAAATGCGCAGATTGCGTTCTCGCGCGCGCGCGCGAAAGCCGAAAAAAATTCAAACGATGATATATTAAGCTATATATACACAGCTGCGCTCGCGCGTTGCATTGCGTTGCGTTGCGCGCCCTGTGTGCACTGCAATATACAGGCCCGCAATGTGCGCCGCCGCCGCCGCGCTTTCAATTAAAAATAATTTTGCGCGCGCCGCAGCCACCGATCGATTGCGAAGATATCGTGTGACTCGGCCGATTAAATTGAATTCAGAACAAATCGCTGGGCGATAATGCAAGAGCGAGCTTTTTCGGTACGAATATAACCGGTGTGTGTATGCAATACCGTTCGGCTCATTTCTCAATTTCACCCAATGTGCTGCACTGCGCCGCTGCCGCCGCGGCTACTTTCATTACTTGGAACGATCGCGAGCAGCAGAGTACACTATCCGTCTTGCGTTTATTCTCTCTACATCAAATACTGCTCTTACATATATGTACGGAGAGGGAGGGGGAGGCTGGGCGCAAAAGAGGCGCGAGAGGAAAAAAAAGAAAACGTAAATAAATCGAGGAGGCGCGTATTCACGCCTGCGATTTCAATTTGAGAGCAAACTGCGTTCGGCGCGCGTTTCTCGCTCGATTCGCAACCGCGGTATTAATGTGTATATGAAAAATTCTGATTGATATTCGCGAGCTCTGCTTATAACCTGAGTAATCGCGCTCTCGGGCTTGGGATATAATTGTATTATAAAAACGAGAAACGTTTCCCCGGATTTTTTTTGGAGCTCGAAATTCGCGAATCTCTCAAATGGCACACGGAAAAGAAACAAAAAAATTGTAGAGCAGCGCAGGAGCAGCAGAATGAGAGAGCCTTTTTTGTACCTGTCCGCAGGTATCCTCCGCTTTTGGAATTCGATCTATTCCGCGCAACAGTGTATGCGCTGCTCAACTTCTGCTGAGAAAAACTATATGCTGGATACTAGATACTCGGCCTGCGCGAGCATTGTTGTTTCTCCGTTTCTCTATACAACAAATATTTTTGCGATGCGTGCGGTAGTGTATGTATGTATGTATGTTTGCTCGTGGCAATCGTGCGCGCAAAACTTTCCAAAGACATCCTCGGAAATATGTTTTGCTGCCAGACGTGCATAAGTCATTAATCATGGCGCGCGTCCGAAATCTCTTCTTCGGTCGGTTCGGAAGATAATAACGATGATCAGTGCCAGTCGAGAGAGGCGAGCAATGATGATCACGATGATCATCGTTGATGAGGACGAAAATCGTAAATCATGTTCGGTCGGTTTCTGCGCGCCCGGCAAAGCAGCAGCATGAGCTCGGATCCGTGTACAATATAAAACATTAGGACACA
The DNA here is from genome assembly GCA_034770305.1 of Trichogramma dendrolimi. Taxonomy (NCBI): domain Eukaryota; kingdom Metazoa; phylum Arthropoda; class Insecta; order Hymenoptera; family Trichogrammatidae; genus Trichogramma; species Trichogramma dendrolimi. The sequence goes on along the minus strand of JAPMIB010000002.1, from coordinate 7,967,704 downwards.
CAATGTAACTGTTCGCTATATGATGATGATGCTATGTGTGCCTATATAAAAAGGAGACGCGCGCGCGGCAGTGAAATATCGGTAACAATGTACGCGTATAATGCGAATACATCACATACATATATAGGAGAAGAAAAGTAGAGAAAGAGAGAAGAGGTCGAGCTTATATTGCCCACAGGCAGCACAGCACAGCTCTCGCAAAGGGCCAAACACAAAAAGCAAAAAAAAAAAAGGAAGAAGAAGAGAGTAGATGGCGAGCGAGCTAAAAAAAGCAATGACATTGCAGTTTGCGTACATTTAATACAACGCAGGCGCGCGCGCGCGCAATACGTGTCTGTATATGGGGCCTCCTATTTTTTGATGATGGCCCTAGGGTCGTGTGCTGCTGCTGCCTGCGAGTTCCACGTAGGGCAAATATTGTAATAGGTATACGAGGTACAGACACATAGCATGTATGTGTGTTCGCGACTCGGGGGCAACTCGCTCTCTCGCCGAAGCAGCAGCGTACACTGGACACAAAAGTCGTGCCGAAGCCCCGAGTGTGGGAGAGACAGAGAGAGAGAGAGAGAGAGAGACGAAGCACACAGCTCTCGCAGAGAGGGCGAGTAAAAGAACGAGAAAGAACGGATATTATCGCCAAACGTTAATTTGCCCCGGACCCAGCCTACCTTCCAATTTCTCGAGTCCTTACACGCCCACTTACGAGATTGTCCGACGATGTGTGTTGCTTGCTGGCCTCTCTGCGCCGAGCGCCTCTCTTATTTCCTTGGAAACTTTTCTTGCTCGCATTGTCTCTCTCTCTCTCTCTCTCGCTTTGGCTTTATCTTTCTACACTCTGTCTGCGTCCGCGCTGTATGCTATATACATATTTTCGAGCTTTGTGTGCTCCGTCGTCCTCTCGCGCAGTTTATATAATATTATTATACGCGTATTAACGTGCGCAGGAGGACCCTTGAACGGCGCGGGGCAAGGTTTTTTTTTCTCCTCGAAAGATGGCATTTTCACGCAATTCGTTCGCGCGCGAATTCGAGAGACGAAAAAATGTATATAACGATCGTTGCAGGCTGCCGAATAACTCGAATTCCATGATACCTAAAATTTAGCCGAGGCTCGAATTGCCTTTTGATTACGCTACGTATAGAGTCTATATTTTGGCCATTTTCGGAGTGTGATTTCCGAGAGACGGTGTCCTCTTATTTTTTTGTACATGCAGTAGAGTAATTAAAAAGCAATAATGGTGCTGCACCTGATACAAAAGTGTCGCATACTGACATTATGATCGATTGTCGACCAAAAAAAAAAAGGATCGATCGCCATGCTTTTCTATATTATATACCTATACACACGAGCTATATAACCGAAAAAATGTGCCGGATGATCGCGCAGGCGGAGACGATGACGACGAACTCGAAAGAATCCTCAAAGTTGTTTTATCATCATCTTCGACGATCTTTTCCTTCTGGCATTATATATCCACTTGGTACTTGTGTGTACCTGTACTCCTAGCCATCGTCTCCGCTGCACTCGCCTGTGTGTACGTGTGTGTATTGGATGCGAGGAGTTGTATCCGAGAGCGAAGAGAGTGAGTATGAGAGAGAGAGAAAAGTGGGAACCGGTTATACCCTATGCGAAGAACAGCGTGAACCGTTCTCGCTCCTTCTCTCTCTCGGCTCGCTCGTTTCTTCCTTTCTCACCCTGCGCGCACCTTATTCATTCTTCTGGTGGACTTTTTTTTTTTTTTATTATTATTATTATTATTATTATTATTATTATTTGCTCCTTCTTTTCTCTCGCTCGTGGCTCCGCGATGCAGAGAGAGAGAGAGTAAAGACTCCCTCTCCCTTTCTTTTATTTGTGTCCCTTACTACTACTACTACTATACTCGCGCGCGAGCAAGGCCTTTTACGAATGTGTATTTGTATCTTTGTCTGCTGCGCACTGCGCCATGCGTGCAGCTCTTTTCTAGCCTTCTCTGCACTGCCTTTGAGCTTTCTTTCTCTCTCTAAGAGTAGTATTGCCAACTACGAGCCGCACGTAATGCGCGAAAAGAGAACCTCTCTTGTCTTTGTTTATTTTTATTATGCACAAGTATTTTCTTTCGCTTGTAAATATCGTCGCGGACTGCGTTTATATATTATATATATTGTTGTCTCGAGATGGCGCAAAGACATCCACGGACCCGTATTAAAAATTTCATTTTTCCTGCGCGTTTGTAGCATATCCGCGTAGCATATCACGAACGTTCGATTTATAAAAATCCCTCGAGATACTTTGAAAATATCACGATATACCGCGCGTGACTCGCCGTCGGGGCTCTCGAATCTAATTTTGATGCGCTGCGCAGCGTATGCGTGTGATTATCGAAAAATATGAATGTATATAACGCAAAATGAGTGTTGCTTGTGCTCGCGGATCATCATCATCGTGTGTGTGTGTGTGTGTGTATACGTCCGCGGACCATCACCCGTGCCCACGGAATATATCATGTAAACCGAGCGCTCGGGCGTATCCCACGCATTACGAAAAATTGTTTCTGCGCGCAGAGCTACTCGAGAGCAGAGCTCGCGCCCACGGGCCGCCAAATTATCTCTCTCTCTCTCTCTTTTGCTCTCGGAGAGAGAGAGTCCTTTTTCTCGGTTCTCGCGCATGGACCCATGCCGATCGGTGTGCTCGCATACATAAATGACACACAGAGCAGCAGCAGCAGCGGACGCGAGTCATGCGATGTGTTTAGCTCTCTCTGTGCGAATAATATTTTGAAACGTATAAACGCGTGTGTACGTATAGGATCGTGCGAAAAGTGCATCGTGTGCACTGCATCGGTTGGGTCCACGATCACATACACATACGAGTACGTGCACAATACACCCATACCCTTGACCCCTTTATTATCCTCGGCAAATATCTACACTCTCGCTTGTGTATGCTGCAGTATACATGTAATATGCGTATATGTTCACCTCGCTCGACTGTTGCTCAGCTAACCCTTTGCTGCAACCAGAGAGAGAGAGAGAGAGAGTAGGTGGAGGTGAAGCCCGAGCGAGAGAGAACAACCCACGAGGTTCTCTCTCAGTGTCTCGATGGCTTTTTTTACGCTTTCGTTTTTGACCGATTCTTCCTTTCCTTGCTCTCTACCTCCTCCTCCTTCTTTTCCTTCTACCTCTTCTTATATTCTCTTGCCTTCTTGCCTTCGCGTTTACCTTCGGCTTTTGCATCGCGCGCTGGCCGATGTGCATGTATGAATGCACCACCGTGGCTATACAGCAACAACAACAACAACAACAACGGCGATGCGCGCGATGTGTTGTACTTATATATATATATATCTGTGCTGTGCTGTGTGCAGCAGCGACACCCGCTCCCGGCATAGGCATTGCTGCTGCTGCTGCACGCGTCGCCCGAGTCGGCCCGCGATGCTAATGCATTCTGAAGGCTTTCGACGAAGGATATAAAAAGAAAAGAAAGAAAGAAAGAAGCGAGAGAAAAAATATCCGCGTGATCGTGCGCCTGTGCGATTCTTGTTTATTTTTTTCTCGCAAGAGCAGTACAACAAAATACTACCCGACTTTTACTTAAATACTACCGAATGCTGCTGTGTAAGCCGGTCTCAAGCAAGAGAGCGATCGGCAGTGTATTTTGCGTGCGAGAGAGTTTACGTGCTTGGCGAAGATGCTCGATTAACGTAACGATCATATATTTGTCATTTATAAGTGATATTTTTTTTATGTATATAAACTCCTAAAATCTCAACAATATAGACTAATGACTTTCTTCCTTTATTTTGCAGATTTCGCATAGACAATACGGATCACATAATAGACGTCAACAAAAACAACGCGGCGTTCGAGTACGACCAAGTGAACATCATATGTCCGGTCTACCAGCCAGGCACCTACGATGACGAAGCGGAAAAATACATTATTTACAATGTGAGTATATATTGCTTACCGATTTTTTGCCTTAATACCGATCTCTACCTATAATATAATAGAAAAGTACGACAGAAATGCGCGACCTAATCTGAAGCATTATATAGAAACTGCGAGCCGCGATCCGACGGAAATTAGATTAAAGTTACACTTTATATTCGCGTCATCGCGTTTCGAGCTATAGCTGCTCGCGTGTGTTATATTATATTATACGCGCATACCACACGAAGAGGCGAACGCGCGAAGGCAAAAGCGGATGCGCGCGCGCGCGATATCAGAGAGTAAAGCTTGGCAAGCTATATACAACGTCTACAACTATATACAACGTCTTCGTCGTCGTGTATTATACAACAAAGTGCAGCGCGTAATATATAGGGCTGAATTAATGGATCTTGTTGAACTCTCGATTTCTCAAATCTGCGAAAAGACAAAAAAAAAACAAACGAGGTAGACTATTTAGACAGCTGTGGCGACGTGTTCGCCTATAAATTAGGTCCTTTCTCTCTCTTCTCTCTCTCTCTTTCCTTCCTTCGGCCGAGCTGCTCGCGTTCTTTCTCAGGAGTCGCTCTGAGCGAGGCCCCAAAAAAAAGTTGCTGCAACGTATATTAACTGCACACACATACGCACACTTTTATATGAAAGTGCGGCCGTACGAAACACGTGTCGCTGCTGCTCGGTGCGGTGGTTTTGCGGGCGCGAGTTCCTCGCACGCAGGGCTTCTCTCGAGGGATTATATCGGCGAGACTCTCTCACACGTACACGCTTATATATACGCGTGGACGGAATACGTGAGCATACGCGGGTGATTGTTTTGTCCTTCGTAAAGGAATGTGACATTTCCTTGCGAAACGCTTGCCAGGCAGCGGTAACAGCAGCAGCAGCAGCACACCTCTCGCGGACTTTTTGTTTTTTTCGCACCGCTCGATTTTTCGTCATCCTCTTTCTCTTTCTCTCTCTCTCTTATTCTCGTGTGGTACGCGTATTATAAGGTTTTCAAAGAAATGGAAAGATATATACGTACAAAAAATAAATAAAATAAAAATAAATATTAGTTCATCGTGGAATGTACGCCGCTGAAATATATATCGCGATCGCATTTTTCATCGGGTCGATAAAAGTCGCGTCGATTCAGTCCGCGAGATACGTTACGCGCGCGCGAGTAAATAATGTACCACAGGTGTACGTACACGCATTTTGCAGTACAGAGAAGAGAGAGAGAGTCTCAACGTCGAATGAGAAATTGAGATAGACGGAAAAGAAATCGTTTAGCCGGGGCAAAAAGTCCGCTTAATTGATTCGGTGAAGCGGTGAGCATGGCTACTTACTACTACTACTACTACCATGTCTTATAATATAGCACGCTGCAGCAAAAAAGTTGCTGTATATATACGATCGAGGTGACGAGTAGCTGCTGCAGCAGCAGAACTCGAACGACATTCTCTCTCTCTCTCTCTCTCTCTGCGTCCGATATCCCGTGGCGCGCGAAAACTGCACACTACTCTATACTATCTACCGTACCGAAGAGACGATAACTAATTGTGTCTGTTCTTCTTTTTTTGCCTACCAGGTGTCGAAGGAGGAGTACGAGACCTGCCGGATAACGAATCCGAGTCCGCGGGTCATCGCGATCTGCGACAAGCCCTTCAAGACCATGTACTTCACGATAACGTTCAGGCCGTTCACGCCGCAGCCCGGCGGCCTCGAGTTCCATCCGGGCCGCGACTACTACTTCATCAGCACGTCGTCCAGGGACGATCTGCATCGGAGAATAGGTGGCAGATGCACCACCCACAACATGAAGGTCGTGTTCAAGGTCTGCTGCAACGAGCAGGACCAGCCCAACTACGTGCCCAGCCGCAACAACTGTGAGTATTATTATTGTAAAACAATTTTTTTGACATTATGAAAAAAAGCACGCGCGGGCAAAATTAATCGCTAATTTGTATCGTGTATATAGTGCACACCTGCGATCCCTTTCGAGCGAAATTCTCTCTCCTTCTTCATTCTCCGCTCTTCACTCCGTGTCGATCACCTTTTCATTCTCGCCCTCGGCGTGACTCGACAGTAACGCGCTCGACTTGCGCGCGGCAACCTCCTTTACTCCGCTGCGTCGCGTTGTATTATCCTTAACGAGAAAATATGTAGTGGCGGTGTTTCGTTTGACGAAATCATCTAATTTTTTTCTCATTCTTTCTCCATTCTTCGGAGCTCGTCGGGTACGTATAGTAGTACGTGATCGATAATCATATGTGTGTATTATGTGTAGCCAGACACAGGCCATCTATCGAGGAGCTGCGAGAGAGGCAGGTGATTTTTATCGAACACATGCGCGCGAGCGTATAGGCTCCCAAGGCGCTATTCAACGTAAAAAATGCCAGCCCATATCATTATAATCGAATTCCCCACTCTGCGTGTGTGTGTGTGCGATGCGTGTACGCAATTATATTCGGTGATTCATCTGGAATTCGTCGCCGTCGTCGATCGTTCAAAATTGCATTACGCATCGCACACACACACAATACGCTTAATTTTACTTCTACAAAGTATACTCATATATTTTCTCGTTGCAGCGATATCGGTAACGAGCAGCACGATGAGCACGAGCAGCGGTGGCGGCAGCAGCTCGACGTCGACGTCCATCATCGGCCAGCACGGCGGCAACGCCAACGGCATCTCGAACGGAATGCCACCGGCTCCCTTGCCGCCGTCCGTCTACAAGGGCAGCAACGATCGATTCTACCCGAGCAACGTGCTCAACAATGGCCCGGGTGGCAACGGCAACAACAACAACAACAACAGAGATCACACGGGCATGAGTAATAACAATAATAACAGAGACGAGCATCCGGCGAACAACCAGGACAACGCGGTGGTGCCGCCGACGCTGTCGCACATACCCCAGGTGCCGATGTTCCCGAACTATCCGCACCAGCAGCCCCAGCCGCCGATCTACGGCGGTCGGGATCACGGCCTGCTGCCGGCGTCCCAGCCCCCCAAGACTTCCATCACGAAGAAGAAAAACAGTAAGTACAACATAATAATAGTATAAACTATGTATATTATATAGCTGCGCAGTTGGCATCGCGAGCGATCGTATTTATGATTTTCTCGATCCGCGACTGACCAGCTGCGTAATCGCGAAAATCCTATATGGCTCTACGGTGCGCGTTGCGAATGCTTTATTTATGTCTTATTTAATAACGCGTATCGAACTGCGCGCGTACCACTCATAATTTCTCTCTCTCTCTCTCTCTCTCGCGAGAGAGATCAATGTTTTACCAGCTCGTATTAAGTGTAATGAGATATATCGAACGGCTAATTGCTACGTATACACAAATTCTGCGCGCACTTGGCGCTGCCGCTGTCTCATCCGCTATGCTATATATATATGTGTATGTATGTAAGCGCGCGAGATTTATAGTAATTTGAAAACAGCAGCAGCAGCAAGCGGCAAACCCGTCTTCGATAATTCATTGAATGAAGAAATCATCGTAATTATCGTCGCGTTGGCGAACTAGCTCCGCGCGCGAGTAAGCGAGCTCGACTTGTTAACGAGAGCGATTTTCTCTCTTCCCCCCGTGCTGCACATCACGGGGGGAAGCGCATATATATATAGTTACGTGTGTACGCGAGCGTATCATAGCAAAAACTATAGGTACTACTACTCGCGCAGCGGTCGTTGCGTGCAATTCGCGATATATACAGTCTGAGACGCACACACACACAACACGGGGGCAATGTTCGTCGTCGTCGTCGTCGTCTCTCTCGTTTTATAAATCAAGTCCTCTCTCTCTCTCTCTCGGCGAAAAACGACGATTTCCATTCGGCGAGAGTAGTAGTAGTAGTTGGTATACCTATATGTACAGCGGTGCGTATAATGCTACGCGCGTTCACGCATGACGAGTGCAGTTATCGGGTGTATATAAACGCGCGAGAGAGCTAGCTGCACAGCGTATTATATATATATATAGGATATATAGGGAGCCCCTGCAGGAGCTGCTGCTGCTGCTGCTGCAGTGCCCCGGAGGTGAGAATCGCGGAGTCATGCCGCTCATCGTTTTGCCAGCTCTCTCTCTCTCTCTCCCCCTTACACACATATATATATTTTTCGCTCTATTGTCTTGCGTCTCGTTCTCTCTTCTCCGGCTCGATGTTGCGTTTTGCTCGCTGCGAGTCTCGGTGTAGAGAGAGAGAACGAGTGCAATTCTGCTGCTGCTGCTAGGTATAAACAAGACTCTCTGCCGAGCACAAGCTCCGGAGAGAGAGAGCTTATCGAGGAGTCTCGATCGCTGACTTCTGCTGCAGCGTAGCATGGCATAGCACACAGCCACTGCACCGACTCAATACTCTCTCTCTCTCTCTCGCCCGGTGCATATATGCTGCTGCTGAAGAAACGACTCTCCTCTTTTTCGTTTCAAAAAAAAAAAAAAAAGGTCGCTGCTTCTCGCTGCTGACCGTGCATATGTATGCTATATGCGTGTGTAGTTCGTGTCTGCGACGATCCGCGCGTGTACGTACGTACGTTGTGTTTCAGTCCGTCTCTCTATGTATATTATACGCCCACCTACTATCTTTATTATACTCGCGGACTCGCGTACATACGTATAGGGTGTACATACTTCTACTCTCATACATGCACACACAACTTCTCTCTCTCTCTCTCTCTCTCTCTCTCGAGTCGGTCGACTTTTTTCTCTTTTTGCGCGCGAGACTCTTTATCTTCGTATATGTGTGTGCAAGCTACTCCGCGGAGTACCTAGTCGTAGTCGTAGTCGTCGTCTGCTATTTTTAGATATAGAGCTCTAGCTCTAGCTAACTCCGACTTTCCGCGAGCTTCGCAACTTTTTCCCCTCTTTTCTCTCTCTCTGTGTTATGTATGTGTGTACCTGCGCCTACGTGCACAGCCGCTATACTATATACTGCTGTCCGTCGTCCGTCGCGGCACACAGGCATGCATGTGCATCGACTCTCTTTCATAAATATACGTGCGTGTGTGTGTGTGTGTGTGTGTGTGTGTGTACGATGATAGATGATCGCTGATATAATTGATAAATATCTCGTGCAAAAGTAGAGGCATTCCTACGGGCGCGCAGTAATTTCTGAGGCATGGCATGCTTTTTCCTTTTCTCTCTCTTTAACTTGTCTCTCGTCTTTTTGTTGTCATATTTACACTTTACAAATGACACTACTACCGGGCTCTGCCAGTCAATTGAGTGTCGGTTACGGCCTCGTATAATTTAACTACTTTCCTTCTTGCTTTATATTATAAGTAAAGCAGAAGCAGCAGCAGCAGCAGTCGAGTAACAACAGGACGACGACCGACTTGCGGACTTATTACACGCGCTCATCATCATCTTATAACCATGCGTATGGCTCGAGCCTCGCACTCTTGTATATATACTCGTTCGAGCAGTAGCAGTACTACTTCATATTATTATATTATACACACGCACAGGCGTAACATCGCCAGGCCCCGACATGGTGGTGCCTCTCTTTCGATCTTCTCTCTCTCGTCGCGCTCTTTATGCTACTGACTCCTCTCTCTCTCTCTCTATATATATAATACTGTGAAGCTGCTGCTGCAGATTTTTTGTCATCTCCAGCAGCGAGTAACACGCGTTATTCTTCGTATACATGTGTGTACGTATGTACGATATATACTCGTTTTCAATGTGCTCAAGCTTTTTTGCCGCTGCTCAAAAGCAGCAGCAGCAAGTGAGTTTCGTTTCAACTGCTGCTGCTGCTGCAGCACGAAGAGCTTAGAATCGTCGTCGTATACATTTATATATAAGCACACACGGGGCCTTTACACACGTATTTCACTTACACGTCGGATGAGATTACTCTTTCTCTCTCCTTCTCTCCACATTCGCTACGTGAGCGTACAAAGAATCAATGAGAGAGAGAGGCAACTTGTGTATGTGGCAGAGAGCTTAGATTCCTCTAGTGCTTTTTTACAAACACACGAGGCTACAAGGGTTTTATGGCTCTTTTCTTGCGCGCACACACACGTTATTTGCTCGTAGTTCTGCGTCGAGTGTACGTACCTAAATAGCAATTATTTTACCTTTTTACGCATACCTGCTGTATATGGACGAGCCGATATATGACAAGCAAAAAAAAAAAAGATGAGATAAATGCATAAATATTCCGGAGCGATAATCTTAGCAGTATTATGAAGATTATATATGAACAGAGTGTATAGGTATATGCGCGCCTCTCTGACTACTTGACTGCCGAGACGAGAGTAAAAAGAAAAAAAAAAAGAGGTAACATAAGCGCGCAGTGACACTGCCGCGACGCGACAAGTATGTACCTCGTATCTTCTTCAGAGCTTGGCTGCTGCTGCTGCTGCTTCACTAGACGACTCGTTCGCTCGTATGCATTTATATGCGCAAGCAGCAGCGGCAGCGGAAAAATAGGCACCGCTCGCTTATTTCTCGAATCTCCGCGCATCGAACTAACTATTTTGCATCGGGTCTCTTTCTAGATGAATTAGCCACCGGACTGAGCGATGAATAATCAAGCGCCGCGCGGCTAGGTATTCGGTATTCGGTATCCTGTCGTCTAGCGCAGCAGCCGTGTATTAGCTGCATTCAATCAAAATAAAAAAAAATCATCGAGCGACATTTTCTTCCTAGCATGTTCAGCAGCAGCAGCAGCAGTTGCATAACGCTTCGTTTAACTCGACGCGACGACGACTACGGCGATCAGCGAGAGAGAGATTTAAATTCCAATATATAGCAACGTTTTGCGGGTCGGGAAAATAATGATCGCTGTACTATACACGATAGACGAAAATATTCCAATGGCTTCTTTGGAAATTGTGCCGGAAAAGTAGGCCTGCACTGCACGAAGACGAGCTGCTGCAGCTCGGCGCAGACAACGCGCAGCAGCGCTAGGCATCCACCACCAGCAGCACCGCGCCGCCCTCTGTGTATCAGACACAATGCGAAATACTCTTATCATTTTTAAAACACAGTGAAGTGCAGCCGTCGTCGTCGGATGTCGTTGCCTTGGTGCCGCTGCATCGTGTGCAGTACGCAGACACACACACACACACACACACACCACTACTCTCGTCATACTATCGTACATGAAGCGAAATGAAGCGAGAGCAGCAGCACTCGACTGTACTGCGCTGCTGCGAGGAGGGAGCAAAAAAGCAGCCCCCGCGGCACTTTTTTCACCGCGCGTCGAGTCATCGTCAGCAGCGGCAGTAGGCACTACTGACGTTGGCGTCGTTTCTCGTCAGCAGCTATATAGCGACGGCGGCGGCCATCTGCACACGCTCAAAGAGCCCCCGCGTCATTCTATAATAATTTGACTTCGAAATGCGCGCGAGCGAGCGAGCCCAGCGGCATCGACTGCTGCTGCTGCTGCTGCTGCTTCACCGGTAGACTATATTACTCGTTTGCATCTTGAATATTGTTGCGTGATATGTCACCTATATATGAGACGTCGCGCGACCAGCCTCGTTAATATTAACTATAGTACCTAAGTCGCCGATAGATGTCGCATTCGAAACGCGCAGGACGATTAGTAAAGCTAGTTGCTCAAATAAATGTATATCCAAGGTATCGTAAATAAGGCCTTCTGTAAAAATCTGCTCTAACATCTATTAATATAAGTACAACGTTAAGAAAGCGATCAAAGTCGCGAAAAGCCAATAATCGAATCCAATTATTAATTTCGTCTCTTTTTTCTTTCACCTTACAGAAGAATACTCGGACCACCCGAACGAAGTGGTGAAGAACGAGGAGCTGACGTACAACGCGGCCTCGTCGAGGACGTTGCAGCGGACGCGATGGACGTCGCTGCTGCTCGCCGCCGCGGTCGCCCTCCTGCCTTACCTGCTGCGGTGAAGCGATTTTCGCCGCCAGCCACAAACGATCATCATTCGACGATATTAAAAAAAAGGGGGACGAAGCGACGCAGTGTGCAAGAAGAGTCAAGGAAGAGACTATTTATACATTAATTAAAGAAAATAACGAAAAACGTTTAGGCACGCGTGCGTGCGCCTGCCGCGTGTTGTGCGTAATATATGTGTGCGTATGAATGAAATAGTCTGTGTGCGTGTGTGTGCATATGTTTGCTGTATTACTGTTATAATTATAATGAAAATATACGTGTAGTATTGTTCCCGAACGCAGCGCGCGACAAAATAAGAAAAATAATGATAATGATAAAAAGACGCGAGACAACAAAACAAAACCCCCCTTTCTTCTGTGATTTGTAATCCTATTTAAGGCGCGTTCGTCGCTCGGGCCCAAAACCGACATGCATACGAGTACATATTATACATACGACGAGAGATTGTAACGGAGAATGATCGACGCCGATTTATATAAAAAAAAAAATGCCTCTGCATTTTTAAGCCATATTCAATCGAGAAAATGTTTAGCTCGCAAAGACGCTGTGTGTGTATATACGCGTGTGTCGCGTATGATATTATATAGAAATTTAAAAGAAAAAAAGAACTCGACAAGCCCGCGACACACTCGTCGTCGTACACTCGTCTGCGTGTAGATATAACTGTGTCGTTGACGAAATGAAAAAAAGAAAAAACAAAAAGGCGCGTTACACGCTGTGCTCGATATCGCTCGTATTCATTGTGGGCGTTTATTGACCGAATCCGATATATAAGTATATGTATACGCGGGGCACTGTGTGCCACACGACATATATAATAATGATGCGCCATCGAAAACGAAAAAAAATTATTGTAAAATATTATAAATTTACGTTTACTCCTATCTACCTGTCATAGAGATTTAACCACGAATAGGTAACCGATTGCGACGCGATCTCGGGTCAATTTTGCGCTTCGCATACAAGCACGATTACGAGCAATTCAGTTACTAAGCGTTCTGGTGATACACAGGGGTGACTGACGCTCCTTGTGCCGTGCTGCTGCTGCCGAGAAAAGAATCGCTGCCGCAAGCAAGCACGCACCGTCGTCGTCACCGTTGCGGGATTTATTAGCATGTCAAAAAATTAAGAAAAAAAAGTGTAAATACGAGAGATACGAGGTTGATTATTCTATTAATTAATTGATCGTGTAATTCCTATGAGGTGTGTGCAAAAACGATGTTGCTCTAAGCTGCTTACTTACGTAACGATAATAATGCATGAAAGAGAAAAAAAACTGCCTGTGCCCAACCATCTCGTGTCACTGCCAATTTTTTTTTTTTAAGGAAGCGAGGAGCAAATATTTTCAGATCGACAGAAAAAAAAATAAAGGCTGAACTATATCCTAGATGTCGAAGCTCTGCCGCATCTATTACAAATATATATAAAAAATGCATATATATGAAGAAAATCCACGTGAATGTCAATTTTGCAATATATTTTGTTTCGAATTAAAATGTTTTTTTTTGTTTAGTTGTTCGATAGATAATATGTGCGTGCGTATGCCTGTACACGTCATCGAGTGTGGTCAGAGGTGAACACCTTTGCGTATATTTGTGTCGATTGGATGTATGCTTGAAAATTGTGAAGCGTGGATGCGAGAATGCTAGATTTTTATGGAAAAAATGTTTGTCGTCAAAGACTACTTGTATTATAGCTGTATTATACCGAAAAAACACCTATCATTATAGAACTGTATTATATTTATTATATCAATGCATATTTCTAAATATTACGAACATTTACTCGATAATCTATAATTAGTAAAATATCAAATTTAATAGAGAATAAATTCGCGATCGGAAGTATGAGGCTCGTCCAAAATAAAATGCGCCGACTCCCATTTGTTTTCTGCGTAAAACCATGCGGAGATAAGCGACAAGTCATTTGATCTTCTTTCGCCAGTGTACGATCTGACGTTATTGCGTTGATATTGTAACTGATCTTTTCATATAAACTCATATAATAACACATACTTTTCGAAACCACATTCGATGGATAATAATCGATTTTTTAATTCACGTTAACAATAGAATTTTAAACAGGAAGACCTTCATATGGTCTGCAATCAATATTTAATCAATTTAACACAGTCGGGGTATACAATGTACCCGTCCATAGTTCATTTGTTTAATCAAGACAAAACCAGCTATTAAATATTTTCATATTTCTCTCAGTGTTCATTACAGTCTGTTTCAGTAATATACAAATTATATGAAACTGTGAGGTATCGACGAAATATTCAGTTTGATCGTTCGAGGTGTCTAACTAACGGAGATTGACTGTTTTACTGCCAGTGAAACGGTGGACAATTCTTTTACGATTTTTATCTAGAATGTATAAAAAATTATTTCATCCTGAATAAACCGCTAGTAAATAATTTTTATATGTGTAAATAAAAATTGTAAAATATGTAGCATTATATACATAAAAACTATAAAAATTTTTCATTTTAAAATTGTTTTTTAGTTGTATTTATTTTTCTTTATCCAATTTATTTATTTCGACCTTTACCTGCATTCCTATCTCGCAAGTCATACTTTTTATAGAAATTTTTATTTTTATCCAATTTAGATGAAAACTTTAGCATTTATATATTTTTTTTTGTATAAACACTTTGTTTTAGTATTTTCATGATACTTTATTTTTTAATTAAAACTCTAGGTGTGGTAAAAAAATGTCAATGCAACATTTATTAATAATGTACAATTTTATATAAAAGAATTATGATTGTGTTCTAGTAAATTATGTTCCTATAAATTCTCTATCACGGTCAGTCTCCTTGAGCACCGACGGTCAAGTAAAATTAATATATGTACAATTCACAAAAGTTGCATTTTGTATTGATGAAAATGTTCAAGTTTTTTCAGTATCTATATTAATTTATACAAACTTTTTTCATATCGATAATAATAATTCAATAAATCTGAGGCATTTCAAGGGACCTGAAGATATGTACAGAGAAAGTTTTGTGATCATAATTTTTACGTTAAAAATCGTTAAGTTAAATACTGTGAAATAGAATGTTTTACGTGTAATACGTTGTGTCGAAGAGTAGGTAATTATTGTTGCTTGAATAACTTTATTACGTTTTACAGAAAAAATGTCAACACTTGATTTGAATTACAAAAAAAAAATAGTTTTAAAAGACATCATGTGCAGATCAGCAAAAAATGTAACTAAATAGAAGTGGATTTTATGATTTCAATTCAATTTCAAGTTACGTGATGTTTTAATTCTGTAAATAATGGCTCAAAATTTTACTAATGTAGGGAAGATGGTCTAATTTTTTTGCAGTCAAGATATTGAACAGGTTCCGACATTTTGCCATTGCATAAGCCTAATTGAATAAAAAAGTAAAGACAAAAAGATCATTTACTTCTGTATACAAATGCACGTGAAAAAGTACTTTGTTCGTCGATCAACGATGGATGTTGTATACATTATTATACATAAAAAATATAAATATTAAATCAATATATATAAATTATTTATATAAATATTGAAAGCAAAATGTGGTGAACAGAGAATTTTGTCTTAAGTGTAAATAATACGAAAATAAAGAAATGTGAAAATATATAAGTAAGAGAAAACATAAGAGTATAAGAATTATAAGAATAAGAGAAATTAAAAATTCACTAAATAATGAAGATAAACAATGAGTTAGAGATTAAAAAAAAATAATCACGCGATGAAATTTATATGAGGTACGAAACAATTATAGGTTTCTTATGATAGACGAACCTGTACGAAGCTGTAAGAACGTTGATGTCAAAAATGTTCAAATTGACACATAGTGCAAGCGAAAAAGAATAAGGCGCGGAAAATAATCGGTATTATCATATAAAACATAATTCCACGTATGACTCGTAAATAGTACAACGACGTCGAGATTATTGTATAACACACGTATATCGAGGTAATGAGTGAAAACAAAAGTGCAGGTATTGCGATTGATGCGATGAACGTCAATTCAAAATTTTCCGATGGAGGTGCAGCGTACGACGCACCGAAAATTGTTTGCGCAGCAAAACCCACGTTAATTGTGTATCCACGTCATTGAGAGAGTCACTTAAGCGTAACCATGCATTTTACACGACAGAATACCAGTTAATATTAGTCACATGAATCGTGCATTACTTCGGCCTACAAACAGAAAAATAATAAAGAGTATAAATACAGATCTTGGGATTCGAATATATGTATGATTTCTCTGTTTGATTTCTGCAAAACTTTTTACAATATATAATGTATACCGATGTCTTGTCCGCATTGCGCCGTGACGACTTACAACACTTCACACTTATCCGTATCTTGCTGTATCTGCGTCAACGGGGGGCCGACAACGACTCTCTTCGGCGTATATATACGAGTCGGTGCATACTTCTATGTATCCGATCCTCGCGCGTTACACGGAGTCGTCCGCATGCGCCCTTCGAGCAGTGAATTTTCTCCTTTATTTAAAATAGTTTCAGTGTGCCTACACGTGCACATGCCAGAGTTGCAGTAAATCATTGTTCACACGCGACAATGCCATTACAAAACATATACAGAGTAGCTTAGTATTCATAAACAAGTAGTCCATCGTAGCGAAATAGTGTTTGAAAAACAGAAAATAGGACAGAAAATAAAAAAACAATTGATCGCAAAGCGCCATAATCTTAATAAGAAAAATTTCTAATAATCACAAAAAATGCTCTCACACACACACTTACAGTAAACATATTTTTAACGCATTTCATTTACCGCATGAAAACATGAAAAATTTATGAACAATTTTGTTGTGCTCTGTGCAACAGCTTTCATTCGTTTGAGATAACTTTACAAACACATACAAACACGTACATACAATACAATTTTTCCATATGGGCTAGTTATAATAATTTTGTTCGTTTTATAATTACAATATAGCCGCAGAGGGTGTGGATAATTTATATCACGTATTTAATGATTATAGACAAAACGAAACCAAAGTACTTTATTGATAGGAATCTCGGCCAAGACGACGTCAAGAACTCATTTACGAGAAATTTGTTATTCGGATTATTGTATAATCTTGCAAGCGGATGATTACTAATAATAAAAAAAAGAAAGAAAATTGTTTTTGTGAAAGGCTTATATTCAACTATTATATTATACAATTTATTATGAAAAGAAAGAAAAAAAAACTTGTTTATATTTTTCGTAAAAATGATAATGATAACGATTTGACGGTGGATGATAAATGATGGTGAGCATGATGATGATGAAAAAAAAAAAATTTCATGTACTCGTAAAACATACAAGACGACTGTAAAAATTTGATAATTTTTCTAAAAACAAGTAGGAGTTAAAATAAAGAGAATGTAAAAATGATGAGCGTGAAAGAAAATAAAAAAATTAAACTTTAAACATTCATGTCACATTTATTTAAATCCTTTACAAATATAGCCTTTATTCATGATCGAGAAAAAAATATTGTAATACAGACAAAAATAACTGTAACTGTATCACATCTCTTTTTTTATACGTTTTTTTACAATTATTGAATAAAATCCATTTAAAATAGAAAAAAGAATTTAGATTTCGTATAGCATATAAATAATTAAATAGTCAAGCTGTTTTTTATTTTGATTAGAAGTATTTCATGTTAATCAAATTATTATTTGTAATCATATTATTTTTTGATCTCGGAAAATCTATTCACTAAAGTAAATTTAAAATGAGCTTTTCAAGTATAAACTTTGTTTGTCAATCGATTTCTCTATTAATGATTGAAATATTTAAAGATATTGTTATAAATGCATTATTGAATATCGTAAATTCCTGTAGGATTTATTTTCATAAATAATTACAGGTAAAATAAATTCATGAACGCAAATAGAATCTTCGATAAATCAATAACTCAAAGTATACTTCAAATGTTTGGAGTATGCACAACTTTTTTATCAGTTGAGCCGGTAATGGAGATCTTGCAATGCGCAGAAGCGTTTAGTTACGTCTAGCTACAAGCGCAAGCGCGAAAATATGTCTGACGTATAAACTTTCATTGAAAATACTGCATTTACCATATTTCAATATATCTGTATTTATTAAATACATACGTTCTACGCAACAAACTGCTCTCTTCATTACGTAATACAAGAGAGAATGCATTGTTTTGCTTGTGGTAAAATGAATATTCGCCGGAGTGGAATGAAAAAACGTGTTTTAATGGTTTGCTTCGGTGAGTTGTTTAAGGGTTTGTTATTTTATTATATTGTGCTTCAGTGACAAGTACAAATGTACAACTCGCTGTAACTCGTATTTTTACTGCGCGGCAGGAAACACCTGTAGATCGCCGATAGCCGAAGCCATCTTCCATCAATTCATACGAGACAACGAGATGCAAGACGAATGGGAGGTTGACAGCGCTGGTCTGGTGGGTTATCACGAGGGAGAGAATATTAATTCAAGGTCGGCGGAAGTACTTAAAAAAAATGGAATCGGCAATTATTATCACATTGCTCGGACGGTACGTGGAATACGATAATTTTTTTTTCTACCACTGTGCAATAATATTTCCACTGACGCAAATGAGTAATTTTGTATATTATTTTCCTCCTGATAATATCTTAAAGAGCGCATACAATTGATTTTATTTGATAGATAAAAAAAGAGGATTTCGATACTTTCGATTGGATTTTGGGTATGGATTATTACAATCTTCAAGATTGAGCTATATGCAGCCGAAAGGGTCTAAAGCCAAATTAGGACTTTTGGGTGAATATGATCCCGAGGGAAAAATGATTATCGAGGATCCTTACCTTGTATGTATTGATACATTTAAATAATTTTCAATTGACAATTTATTCATTTATACAATTTTTCGTAGGATAGGGATGCTGTAAGATTTGAAGAAATATTCCAACATTGTAAAAGATGCATTCCAGTGTTTATCGACAAAGTTGGATAGAAAACGAAAATTAAAATTTTAGTTCATTATGTGAACGACAATACTGAAAAGAAACCATAAAACTACTCGAGATCCCTCTAGAAGATGAGTCACAACATGACATTAGGAAAGGAATTTGAAGCGGTTGCTTTAATTATTTTTTACTTTTTTGCAACTTGTTCGTGATAATGTTAGAACGTGTTTTTGCGTTTGCCGATCGCGAGCTTCTTTGTGGACATCGGTAACGAATCATCGCTTTGTTACCCACCCAATCGACTGATAAATAATAATTAAATTGAACAGAAATTCGATATAATTGCATGTAAATATGATGAATTTACAACTAATTTTTTACCTTATTATATCTCGAAACTTAAAATAGACTTTACGCACTTTGACAGTACTTAATTTAGCGAATGAATGTTTTATATTTTTAATAACTATGAATAATGCAAATTACCGACAATAATTAAGACTCTTGACGTTCGGTAATATGCAATAAATATCATAAAAATTATACTACAAGATAGCTTAATGGTATTTGATAATTAACGAAGCATTTCGAAAGGAAAAATATAAGAACCCCCAGCGTTCAGCCAGCAGTGGCTCTAGTTCTTTATTTGTGAAACTACGATAATCAAATAGCTCCGAAATGTCAAAATTATTCTTCGCCTTTTTGCTGTGTGTGGTGTGCTACTTAGCTATTGCCTCGGCGGCAGAAAGCTCCCAAGGTATGTCTACATGGTGTCAAATAATTTAATTAACGAGTAAATTCAACACAAAAATTTCCATCAATTGGGCGTGTGTGTACCGATAAGTAGTGAACTATAATTGAATTATCAAAAAATACTCGAGATTATTTCATCGGAACAAACACGAGAGTCGTGCCTCCAAAAAATATATCTTATCTAAATTGAATCTCGTCTAGTGTATAGAACATCTCACGGATCACGCGAGTCACTACTTTTCACATTACGATTTTAATTTTTAGGTGGTACCTCGGTGACCGGGCCCGCGGCGCAAGGCATTACAAGATTCCCTGGCAGGATCATAAGCAGTATACGATACTTGATGTATGGAATTCTCACATCGGTTCGACGCTTTTTGCATGTCTACTTTAGGGGTCTGGACCCAAATCCTTGGCCGGATGGTATTCGGAGGCCTCGCAAATATTGCACGTCCCGGTGCTCGTGGTTAATGTTAGATGATTTCAATCGCCTATGTAGAACAATTTTTGTAAGGGAGTAAAAAGAGTGGACGGGTTAGTTGAAAATCAATGTATTTTATCTTGTTTTTATAAAAACAATACTGAAATAAAAAAAAAATGACACCTTAAATTCTAGCTCAGTCATTGACACGATTGACTAATTCACACTTTACTTTCAAAACTATAGCCGAAAAAGTCTTTCACTTTTTGGCTGACGCAATTTAGCTGTAATTTTTGATTTTCGAGTTTTACTCTTCTCAATTTCAATTGAGCCGACTGAAATATTCCAGGTATAAGTTTACTATAAAAATTATTGTCATGAGAGTGTTGTTCGTTGTTCATAATAATAACATTTTAAATGATAATAAAGTGATTAAATAAATAAAAAAATCAAATAGTATCGACTTATAATTGAAAAACTATATGCAATGAAATATATTTAATCTGATTACATTCTGTTGAATTCTATCAAAGCTTCTAGGAATATAATAATACCTAGTAATAAACAAACTAATCTCATTACGGGGATTTTCGCACATTTTTCTGCAAAAAACACGATAACACGTCACGCATTTTTTTTTAAATTACCTCGGAGCGTATTTGACCGGTCACAGTAGGCGATATTCCTCCCTAAAAACACTGCAGCAGCAAGTACATAACCTCAGCTTCTGTACAAGATAGTGTCTGTCACATCGTGTGTTGTGCATAAAATGACAAAATCTGAATCCGACACGTAGTGGTGCGAAGAAGTGATGAATTATTATCTTCCGCCACTGCGTGTGTATCTGTGTGTGTAGACACTTGTTGAATTAGCTGATTTCAAATTGATACAACGGGAGAAGTACACGTAGTTTTAAAAGACGAGTAGAGGAAGAGGAGATAGTGACGCGCCTATAAATTCTCATTCGCCTCAGACCGGTGGTACAGTCGGCATCTGACACACGCACACGGCTAAACGCTTCTTGCGCCTGTCATTCGTATTATCATTTTGAGCCCGTAAAATAACTTTTCAAAAAAAATGAGCAAAGACGTAGAAGCTCTGCAGAGTGTGAGTAAATATTTTACCGAGGAAAGTTTGAAGAAAATCGTCGCTCAAGCCGAGAACAAAAGTGAACAAGAGGTGGAAATTTTGTCGTGGAGCTTCGGTGATGCAAGCAAAAAAGGTGACAGCTATTTATCCACCGTCGACAGGGTAGTTATTCAAGGAAAAGTCGATGGAAAGGTCGTGGAGACAAGGATTGTTGTCAAGTCTTTGCCTAATAATATTGGAAGAAGGAAAACTTACAGGAGTGCAGAATTCTTCAAGAATGAAATCAATTTTTATGTCGAGGTACGATCTAAATTATGAAATTGGAAATATATATTTTTGTTTTTTTAAATTTATAATTTTTAATTCAAATCAAATTGAATTTCATTATATTTGCGGCGTAATGAAATTATCCGGCAAATACAAAAATTGCATGATAAAAATTAGCTTTCTAATGCGAGATTCATTAGAGAATTTTTTCATTGCGACATAATTTTATTTATTTCTACAGATTGCCTCAGCATACACGAAGTTTTTGAAATCCAAAAACCAATCGTCCGTCCTGCTCTTGCCCGATTGCCTGGATTACCACTTGGATGGCGAGGAAGATTTTATTGCTCTCGAGGATGTCAGTCCCCGGGGATTTGGTCCATCATCGAGACAAAATTGTCCCACCTACGATGAATTCGTTAATATTTTAAAGGCAATGGCACGATTCCATGGAGTTTCCTTTGCGTACAAAGATCAAAACCGCGAACACTTTAAAACTTTAGCATCATCGCTATCGGAAACTTATTTCAGAGATGATCTGTACGAAAGCTGGTACAAAAGATTTCATGTAAGTTAATTATCTTTAATTTTTTTATTAAGATAGTAACTTAATGATAACAATGTTTTTTAAAATTTTTAGAAGCGTCTCTTAGAAATAGCTCAAGACGCTTTGGAGAAGGAGTGCTCTGGAACTAAGGTGCAAAAACGCTTCAACTCTTACGCCGAAGGGGAACTTTACAAAAAGAGCGTGGACTTTTGTAACGAGTGGCACGCCGAAACTTCAGTGATTAATCAAGGAGATTCATGGGCACCAAACTTCTTGGTCAGAGACCTTCCAAACGGTCAGATTGAGTATTAATGCTCGATTTTCAGTTGGCTAGAAGTGCCTCCCCCATCCTCGATTTATCATTTTTGATGTACTCGTGTACTGAAAAACCATTGAGAGATAAACATTTCGACAACTTGCTAAAAATCTACCACGATGAATTATCGAGAGTCGTCGCTTTACTTGGCTCTGATCCACAAAAGTGTATTCTTGGGCGACTTTTATGAATGAGGTAATTTATTTTTTGGCATTTTTTTCTATACAACAACTTTAAATTTATGATTTATTCATTTATTAGGTCCAAGAAAAATTCGTACACGGTATGACATTTGCTTTGGAATCTGTCGTTTTTAGTATGCTGTCTTCGGACGAGTCTTTTGATTTGGATGTAATCAAAGATGATAAAGTCGATATCGCCGATGTATGGACTGTGCAAAACATCAAGACGTCGGAAAATAGAAAACGATTAACTGATGTGATTTCTCACGCCTTTGAAAAGGGCTATTTGTAAATAAGTATACATTAAGTTTGGAGATAAAAATTAGAAATAAGCAATCTGAATGAAAATGTAAGATTAAGAGAAAAATAATTTTTTTATGTACGGGCGATAGCCAAAAACAATTTGTGCAATGCTCACTTTTACGAAAGTATTTTTTACTTTTGAATATAAAAAGTTACTGATTCAAGTATTATAATTACTCTACATCAGATTTATATTATCTATTTTAATAATTCAATAAAAACTAAGAAAAAATATAAAATCTTCATTTTTATTTGTAACTCGCTTATGGATTTGAAGCGTTCTTTGTCGCTTTAAAAAGCAAGAGCTAGCTTCTACAGCCGTTGAAAGTATCATCAGGCGATGTCATGTAGATAACACATTAATAAGAACAATTTTAACGGAAAGAAGGAGAAGAAGTCCATTGTTGAGCTTGTGTTTCTAAGGGCGCATTAAGCCGAATACTAAGTAAACATAGTATATTTTTCAATGGCACCAGTTATGGTTTTTTAGCAAAACGATGGATTATTGCACGAGCTGAAGGCGAGTTCTGTAACGAATTAAAGGAAATTTCGTGTACAAAATTTTAAAATTGGAATAAGAAACTCCAAATAATTCTAGATATCTCTAGGTTTCTTTAAAATATTTAATTTTCGTAAATGAAAATAAACAATTTTGTGTACCAAGTTCCCTGAATAGCTACTTCGAAATGAGACCCTTATTTGTATTGCCTCGTGGGAAATCTGACCAGTGTGAAAAAAGGCCTGTATCGAGTGATAAACAAAGCAACGTGTTCACCGTGACTTTCGCAAATTTTTCTGCATAAACACGATAACACGTGACGCTTTTTTTTCAAATTGTGCCGGAGCGTATTTGACTGGTCACAGCGTTTCCTCCCTAAAAATGTTGTATAAAGTGCATAACCTTACTCGTGTTCAAGATAATATTCTTTTTGTGCAGTGCATATAATGACAGCTCTGAATCCGACACGTAGTGGTACAAAAAAGTGATGAGCCACTGTGTGTAGGCACTTGTTGAGTTTGCTCAGCTCAAATTGATACAACAGGATAAGTAATAAGGCGAGTAGGAAGAGAGAGATAGAGGCGTGCCTATAAATTCTTATCCACTTCAATCCAGTGGTACAGTAGCTATATGAAACACACAGTCACTGTTTTGTGATTCGCGATATAATTTTGACCTTGTACACTTGACAATAAATTTTCAAAAAAAAATGAGCAAAGACGTAGAAGCTCTGCAGAGTGTGAGTAAATATTTTACCGAGGACAGTTTGAGGAAAATCGTCGCGAAAGTCGAAAAAAAAGGTGAACAAGCGGTAGAAATTTTGTCGTGGAGCTTCGGTGAGGCGAGCGAAAAAGGAGATGGCTATTTATCTACCATCGACAGAGTAGTCATTCAAGGGAAAGTCGATGGAAAAGTCGTGGAAACAAGGATTGTTGTCAAGTCTTTGCCTAATAATATTGGAAGGAGGAAAACTTATAGAAGTGCAGAATTTTTCAAGAACGAAATCAATTTTTATGTTGAGGCACGATTTGAATTACTTTTTTAGAATATATAATTTAAATTTTAAACTAAATTCTTTGACTTTTATTATAAACACAATTGCAAAAATATTTCGGGAAATACCGAAATTGCATGTTTCTTTTTTTTAATATAAACCTTGTTTACTGCTTCGTAATTTTATAGATTTTACATTTCCCACAGATTGTCCCAGCATTTGAAAAGTTTTTGAAATCCAAAAATCAATCGTCTGCACTGGTCTTACCCGATTTCCTGGATTATCATTTAGATGGTGAAGAAGATTTCATTGCTCTTAAGGATGCCAGCCCCTTGGGATTTGGGCCATCATCACGACTAAACTGTCCTTCTTACGATGAGTTCGTTAATATTTTACTGGCAATGGCTAGATTCCATGGAGTTTCCTTTGCATACAAAGATCAAAACCGGGAACACTTTGAAACTTTAGCTTCATCACTATCGGAAACTTATTTCAGGGAGGATCTGTACGAAAGCTATTATAAAAGATTTCATGTGAGTAAACAATTTTCAATTTATTTAGAAGATTATAATATTATAATAACTTTTTTCGCATTTTAGAAGCGTCTCTTAGAAATAGCTCAAGACGCTTTGGAGAAGGAGTGCTCGGGAACTAATGCGCAAAAACGTTTTAATTCTTACGCCGAAGGGGAACTTTGTAAAAAGAGTTCGAGCTTCATCAAGGAGTGGCACGGCGAAACTTCCGTGATTAATCACGGAGATGCATGGGCTCCAAACTTTTTGGTCAGAACACTTCCAAACGGTCAGATTGAGGTATTAATGCTCGATTTTCAGTTGGCTAGAAGTGCCTCCCCATCCTCGATTTGTCATTTTTTATGTACTCGTGTACTGAGAAATCATTGAGAGATCAACATTTCGACAACTGGTTGAAAATGTACCACGATGAATTATCGAGAGTCGTCGCTTTACTTGGCTCTGATCCACAAAAGGTGTATTCTTGGGCGACTTTTATGAATGAGGTAATTATTTTTTTACAATTATCCATATTATCTCATAGCTTCAAATTTATGATGCATTCATTCGTCAGGTTCAAGAAAAATTTGTTCATGGAGTCACATATAGCTTGGAATCGGTAACTTTTAGTATGCTATCTTCGGATGAGACGTTTGATTTGGATGCAATGAAAGATGAAAAAGTTGACATCGCTGACGTTTTTACATTGAAAAATATCGAAAAGTCGGAGAATAGAAAACGATTAACTGATGTGATTTCGCACGCCGTTGAAAGAGGCTTTTTGTAAATGAGTGTAAATTTAGTTTGGAGATAAAAATTAGAAATAAGCAATGTAAGACTAAAAGATGTAAGGGTAGAAGCTGGAAGCTATCAGTAATGCTCATTTTTTACAAGGAAGTATTTTTTACATTTGCAATGAAAAGTTTTTGTTGAAGTATTATATTACTCTACTAGAGATTATTATATATTTTTTAAATCAATAAAAATTAAAATTAAATATAAAACATTTTGAGGAAAGTCAATTTATTTTTGAATATTTAGAGCTTTTCTTCTAGAAAAAAAATTTGAGCTTATTAAAAAACGTAAGACACAAGAAAAAAGTGGACTGAAAAGGCTAATTGTTTTATAATTTTTTTATTGTCACTTTCTTTTTTTTTAGAAAACATCTATTAAACTCATGTACTTTTAATGGACATTTTCGAATTTTACTTCTCGTTTTTTAAATCTACGAAAGCATCTAATAATAGTTACTATGGATTTTCCATTGAACGTATTCCAGTGCCAGGCATCAACGTGTGCATTTGAAAGAAGTATCGTGTCTCAAAGATTCAAGTGCTGTTTGCTATATTGCTAGTTTTTTTTGTAGATCCTATATTATCGTGATACATAACTATATTTTTTTATTTCCTCTCCTATTTGTATAATATCAATTTTGCACAATAGATCAGCGACGATTTGGAGGCATTTCTCGTTCCCGAAAATGTTTTTTTTTCTCGCGAAAGTACAAACGCAGATTCATTTTCATTTTCTCCCGTAGAGAGAGAGAGATAGAGAGACATGGAGGACGCGGGCGAGTGTGCTAGGCCATGCATGCAACAAAAAATTACAAAAAATATGCTTTTTTTACATTCAATCTAACAATTCTTATATATACAGGGCAGTTCGTGAAGATTTCATATGCTCGTTCTCTCGACCCATTTATATCACTTAAGGCAGACATCTGTACTGTACAAATGAGTCTTACACACACTTTTTTGGATGCATTAATCGAGGTGGCATTAGATGAACAATAAAAAATTCCGTACAACGGCAACTATATGGATGGAAAAATATTTTTCCACTGCAAATTATGCTGGATTTCGTTTCATATTCCAAAAATTAATGAAGTAGATGATAGTGACATTGAGAAAATTGCGAATGAAAGAGCATATAACACTTAAGTAGCTTGTTTAAACATCAAATATCACACAAATGACATCATTCATTTTTTTTCATTTTAAAACATTGATTTATTTTCTATACAGGATGTTGTTATTTTTTTTAGCAAAACGACTATTTATTCACGATTAACAACTTATAATTTAGCAACAGTAACAATTATGTTTCACCATCGACTGGTTATCATATAAATTTTGAATCGAAAATTTGTTAAAAGCTGTTTTTTTTTCTTCTCGTACAATCGTAAGAGCGAGGGAAACATTACACATTAGTCTTGGTTTGATAGATCGATTGCTTTTTTTTCTACGTTTCTTATAGATTTGAACCTTAAATCTTACAATTAGCTGCAGGCTTTTCGGCAACTGAAATTTTATTTATATTTTTTATATTTTTACTCTTGTTAATGATAATGTTTATTTTCCGACCTTGATTACTCATTATTTTTTTTAACGTTATTCAAAAATATTAATTGACATAATTCGTGTGTAATTTCGTTTTTAGATTTTACTTTGCGCTTTTCTGGACAATGGCAAAAAAAAAGAAAAATATCGTAACGAACTTTAGGAAAGATTACAAATTTATACACAATTAATTCATAAGCACCATTTATTCAGTCGACGTTGAAAAACCTGCTGCTTCAAAGATGGGTCGATCGTGTTTTTGTTCGTTCGTTTGTTCGCGCGACGACGCTGCACATATTATGCTAAGTCCGTATAGTACAAAGACTTTTTATGCGAAATCATACGAATTTTTTTTGTTCAATATTCATTTGGCTAAGTTTCGTTTTTTCGTTGCGTATTATTTATTATTACTATAGCTTTCGGATATATCCTCCCGCGCGGATGTGCTTTTCCAAGGCGTGCGGTCGCACCGCAAAAAACATTATTCTTGGCTTTTCATCATTTAATTTTCTTTTGATTGTGATTTACTCGTCCGCTTGGCGCTAAACATCTTGTAGACACAGGCATACTCACACACACTCACACACTCAGTCACAGACGGGTACACGGTGAGAAATACTGTAAAATTTGCTGCAGTTTTCCTCGCCGCGTACTTTCATCACCGAAGAATAAAAAAAGCGTTTAACGGAGCTGATGCTGATGCTGCTGCTGCTGCTGCTGATGCGGTCGCGACTAGTGATTCATTCGGCGCATCGATTCCATAGCCGCGATATCCTCGACAGATATGAGCTGCTCGATGGGTATGCAGGAGAGCTCGCCGCCCACGCAGGCCTGCTGCTGTTGCCATCTCGCCTCTCTCTCGGCTTCCTTCGCCTTGATCTCCGCTTCTCTGGCTCTCCTCTCCTAGGAATTCGGGGTAAATATCGCATTCAAAATTTTTTTTAAACTCCACTTGTGCCGATCGTCGCTTACCTTGAGCTTCAGAGAAAATATTGCTACGGAACGAGCCCTCTTCATCAGGCTCTGCTTGACCCTCGTCTTTTTGGCCTCTCGCTCCTCTTTGGCTTTCTCGTCGTCCTGGCTCGATGTCCTTCGACTCGATTCGCCGGCCGATGTACTCTGGCTCGTCGAAGCAGCCGCGGCCGACGCAGCGGCGTGCGCCACCGCCTCCTTTTCTCGCTCCCGCTCGCGATGCTCGGCCACCGAGTCTCGATGCTGCTGGTACTGTTGCATCGGCGTCAGCTGCTGCGATTGCTGCTGCTGCTGCTTCTCTTTCTCGCGGGACCTCGGCTCTCGCTCCGGCGACGAGCGATACTTTTGCTGATTCTTGGCGTTCGGCGTCCAGGGCGGTATGGACCTGCGACGAGTGCACGTTTTATTACTCGGTAAAATTTAGCAATCGATATGCGAAGGATCCGAACCGTAACTCGTAACGCATTTCGCTGTCCGACGAGGCGGCCAGATCTTGGAGACGATGCAGTCCGTCGAGCGGTGAAACGCCATCTCGTCGCCGCTGTTGCTGCCGGATATGATCTCGGAGTCGCTGGATTTTCGGCCGCCTCCGCTCTCCAGGCCCAGCCTGCGTATCCAGTCGACGCCGCCGTGCGGGCCGATGGTCAGGTGATGGCTGTACTCGCCGCTGCCCGACGACTCCTGCTCGCTCGCCAGCCACTCCCTCGATCTTCTCCCTGCGACGTTATTATATTTTTGCATGGAGTAATGAACTCACTGACGTATAAGATCATTTATTTAATAACGATGTGGAAATTTCTTTACGTATTTATTAAGCCCAGTCTGACAGATATTCATTTATCAATAAATGAAAAAGTAATTTATAATGCCAAAATAATGACCCCTAATAATTTATTAATATCAATCTAATTTTTTTCAATAAATGTTGAGAATCTAATAAAAAAATAATAAAAAATCAAATTTTTTGTCGGACTGGAAAATCAGTAAATAAATTTTGTCAAACATGGTCAAATAATCATTGCAAATGTTATTCTTAATGTTTACTGAAAAAATTAGATTGATGATAATAAATTTTTTGAAGTAATTATTCTGGAAACATTTATTAATTAAAAGCCGTGGTTGATAAAAAGCTTTCTAGCAAATAACTGTCAGAGTGGGCTTAATAAATACATACAGAAATTTACAGATTGAATACAAGTGTAAATTACCTCTCTCACCACCCGGTATGCTACCCCTTGGCAAATTGCTGATATCCCTGGTGGTGGTCCCCGCCGCCGCGGCCTCGGCCAAGAAGGTGCTGCTGTGATCGCTGCCGCTGCCCGTGCTACCCGGCGTCTGCGGCGTCGACGTCTCGGTTATCCTCGGCACCTGATGATGGGCGGCAGCCGCAGCCGCAGCCCCGGGTGTACCCGCGGCGCTCGAAGCGGTCGAGAACAGGGTCGGCGTGCCCGGCTGGCTGGACTGCATGGCTCGATAGGCCGCGCGGGCGCTCACCAACTCCTGCTGGGCCTGCTGCCTGAGCCTGAGCTCCTCCTGGCTGCTGCTGGCCATGGTGCCGCTGGCGCTGGACGAGGCCGTGGCTCCACCGCTGCCACCCTCGGCTCCGGCAGCTGCTGCGGCACGCACCACGAATCTCCCTGAGTTAAACTCGACTTCAGTTCGGCGGGGCGGTGGGTTTTCGGGTGACGGGATTCGATTCGTTTACGGGAGATAATTGGATGCGAGTTTTCAGGCGCGCACACACACGTTTGCGGATTATTGCTCGATTTTTGCGGTGAAGATCACGCACACAGCAGCACAACACGTGTGTGATTCGTGACGCGTGCGGATCGTTTAAAGCGTGCGAAGCATCATATCCATGCTGCAGCGCCTCCTTTTTTTTTTTTTATCTTTTTCATCTCTCGATGCATACTGGTTAACCGCACAGATGTGCGTTCATGGCCATCCAATAGTTTCTTTTTTCCTTTTTTTTTTAGCTTTATTTTATTTTTTGGCAAACGCAAACGGAAAATATGGGATAAAAGAATGTGAGGTATGAGTGTAATAGTGGAGCAGAGCAATGATATATATATAATATAATAGATGGAATTGGTCTGATTGAATTTAATGAATTAACTATCCGTGGTGGAAGTGCTCAACATCGACAATGCATGGACATGTTTTAAAAAAGTGTCATTGATAGACCTGCTTTTAGAGATTTTTCTGTTACATTAATATTACAAATATTAAACCCGTAAAAAAGAAAAATGTACAATTTAATTGTTTCAAGAAATTTAAAACAGTTTTCTAATACTTTTGATACAAATACACTACTTTAAACTTCTACCACTAGATGGCGAGTACCTTTATTTGTAAATATGCAAGTGGCTAAATTCAAATGAGTGTATAAGTCGAAGCTCGGTTTAAATTTAATTGCAGTTTTTAATTTAAAGTGGTTTATTTCTCAGTTTAAGCATAAACGATAACGTTGTTAAAATATAATTAATAAATTCTATGTAATGAACGTTTTACATTCCTCATGTAGAAATTTAATAACATCTACCGAAGAAGTACTTGAATGATATTTGCACAAATTTTATGTAGTCAAACAAAAAGCAGCCATTAAACGACAAAAGCCCTGTACGTTCAATAAACGTTAAACTTTTCTTGTGTGTGTCTAGCTCTAATGACGCTTGTATGTTCAAGAAACTTTTTCTTTGGTAAAAAACAAGCCTAAAATGTTGAGCACTTCTACTCGATGACGATAAAATTCGTCCAAAACATTGACAAAAATAAATCTTTGCACTCCTCATCTCAACTTACAATTAAATGATGAAAAAAAAAAAAAAATTGTCGAAAAATCGTATAGCTATAAGCTAAAAAAATCAAAAATCGACGAAGCTCGTCACGGTGCCAGAGGACGGGTCCGATCTCGATGATGAATAACGTACCTATGACCGTGGAGGCGTGATGATCCGACGGCGAGGGAGTCGTCGACAGTCTCCTGACGGCCTCGCGTCGCAAAAATTCCACCTTGGCCATCTCGGTGGCCACCCAGCTCGGTATGTCCGGAATCGCGCAGTTGATGACGAAGCGCAGCGCCAGCATTATGTGCTCGAGCGCGACTATCAGCAGTATCGTCTGAGTGGCCGACATCTCCGGGAACATTCGCTGGACCTGCCCGCTGAGACCGATCAGGGCGCAATTCACCAGTATGGCCACGAGACCCATCGCTTCCATGGCGTTCTGAATGTACGATGAGAAAAAGAAAGGTTTTATCGATTCGTTGCCATCTGTCGCATTTCAATAATGCTCGTACCTGCCAAGTTCCAATATTGGACACTCTGCGTCCGAAGGGCCGCTGAAGGACGAAGCACAGCTTGAAGGCGTCGCCGCGCAGCTCCAGCAGATTACCCATCAGCGCGCAGAGCGCGGCGAGCGGAAAGGCCGAGGAGAACAGGCAGACGTAGCCGAGCTGAGACAGCATTTCCAGGTGCTCCGAGAAGGCGCCGTCGTACTGCAAAGACGGAATTTTCTTTCTCTACAGAGCCGAATGTGGTCTGTCGCGCCGGTGGCGGTGCGTCTCGCGCGAATCAAAATGTCGACGAGTATCGTCGTTTTTGGCATTCGACGTTTATCGAGTCGACATTTTTCATCGCGTTCGATATCGTTTTGTTATTGTTTTCGGTGCAATTATATTAAAAAAAAACATCTATGCATAAAGCAAACTAATTATAAACGTGTTATTAAAGAGTTGAAGAATAAAGAATTTTTCGGGGGTATCGTAATATAAACTCTCTTAAATAATGGACAGATTAAAAAAAAAAAAAGTTGTAATCGAGGATGAGCGTGTGTGACATTACCTTTCTGAATGGTACCTGTGCTTCGACGATGGGAGAGAGAGAGAGAGAATGATGAAAAACGATAAAATTATTTAAATCTGCAAAAATGATCGATCAAAAAACACAAAAAAGTAAAAAACACAATTCGAACAGACGAACATAAATGTATTATAAAAATTGGTGGAAAAAGCAAATAAAAAAGTTCACTAACGAACAACATCATGCTCCATAACTTTCTGCAGCCAACGAAAATTTTTTCAACAAATCGACCTCTCAAACCAAAGACCTGCTTTTTAAAATAAAAACAAAAATGCAATCAATTTTTGTTGTTGTCGTAAGATAATATACTCACATTAACAAACAATACAGCTAGGATAAGTGAGGTAATAATAATAATAACAAAAAAAAAAGTTCAACGAGTCCAGCTGAGTACTCGGTGTTGAACAAAAAAAAAATCTATATAAAGACGGCGCGCGTGAGACAACACAGACGACGACGACTCGAAAGGAGATTATATAAAAAAAAGACAAAAAGAAAGATCGGCTAATTCTAGATCAAACCTTGAAAGCAACGTCACTAAGTAGAGAATTAGTAGGGTGTCCTACTCTGTAGAGCGAACTCTCGAGTTCAGCTTGGCTAATGTTTCGTTGCTTGGCTACCCTCGGATGATCCTTGTCGTCCTCGGCAGCAGCCGCAGCGGCGGCGACAGTCTCGTCCTCGTCCTTCGAGACATTGGCCGGTGCTGCTTCGCCGGGCAGTTGTTGTCGGGCCTCGCTCGGGCTCAGCGCGCCGAACATCTCGAAGCTGAGACGGGCCAGTCGCAGCTGCTCGATGAGGTAAGGCACCGCCGACTCCTTGAGATTGCCGATCACTTGACGCGCTATCAGCAGAGCTGCCAATTGCTGAGAAGTGGATAAATCCATTTTTAGAGTACGGTACACTTGTGAAATATTAATGTAAAATCAAGTCCATACCTCTTTGAGTCTTTCGGTGTCTTGGATATAAAACGCAATGTAAAATAACGATAGAAAAGAGTTGACGAACTGAAACTGTAACGAAAGCAAATTAAATTCTTAACTTTCAAACGCATCGAAATAAAAGCACACACGTATTTAACGAGCTTTAGAATGAAAATTGTGATATAGTACATATATATAGCCAAGCGGACTTCAATTTGCAATGTAAACGCATCGAGGTGGGTTACATAATAGCCTCGGTAGTATTTGTACTTGGTCTACTACCGTTGAACCTAAGAATGACCTCTTAAATGAAGCAGCTATTACTTAACAATTCCAGTGTGTGTGTGATCAACTTGGCTATTTCAGTGATCAATAATGAGCTGCGCGCGTAATGCATGAGCCGCATAGTGTGCTTCAGTTCGTGCCAGGTAAACACGCGCTCACTCGCACAAACACACTCGCACGTATACATGGATGCAATTTAACGTGCATCGGTGTTTGTGCGCAGTTTGAATAAATTATTAGAACTATCGGTGAAACGTTGAAAGATGATCAATTGAATTTTGAATGAACCGCTGCTGTATATATATATATATATAAAGCGTGTTTAAAGCGCAAGCACAGTATATATAGTCGAAGAGAGAGAGAAAGAGAGATAGAAGGTATAAGGGTAGAGTGGAAGTTTATATTCACAGTTGCATTTTCAAAAGCGAATAATTAGACACGACGATGGATTGCAAAGCGTTAAGTACATACATTAAATTACACTGCTCTAAAGTCTGCATTATTCAATCGACTAAAAACGGACACAAACAAATTGTAATTTTTGTCTATACATAGCGCGCGGAGATTAGTCGCAACGAACAACAGTACATTACATTACGTGCCTGAATTTCCACGACTCCGACACAACAAACTCATTTGCGCTTTTATTGCCAGTATAATAAATTACACAGGGTGTAATATATTACGAGTTGTAAGTGTAATTATGCCATGCAATAAACCAAAGGATGATTTATACATACAATTATTATATATATATCGACAGACAAAAAAACTATAGAAAATCATTGTATTACCAGTGCCACTTTGCAGATCAGATGGTTCTCGTACTCAGTGTCAAGGCGATAATTTTCTGTACCCAACAGAGACGGTAATAAATCATAGATTCCATTTCTACTTTATAGAGATGCAATGTCATAAATTGTTTAAGAGAAAGGGGGCGGGGGTGGACTAATTTTTTTTTTAAGCAACTTCAAAATTTCTTTTTTTGTTTTTTATCAATAAGTTAATTTCGATCTAAGTATAAAGCTAATGTTTATGTGAATATAAAAACTTTTAACAACGCTACAATGATAGATCTCTAAAACGTGCACAGATAAAAAAAAAATATTATGTACAAAATTGAAACTATCATTGAGTCTTTGATACGGAAAATCCGGATTGATTTTCGAGTAAACGAAAAAAAAAACGATATCAAAGTGCAATTTTCGCCTCTTTTTTTCAAAAGCATCTGCGTCTAGTATGTAATAAAAAAGAAACCGAGTAAAGTGTAAGAGAAACTTAATACCGGAGAAAAGAGCCGGTATTACGGAATATCGAGTTTATATGCAGTAAGTAAGTTCGAAATAGTATATAGTGCCCGGACAAGTGTGAAATTGGGTTTTGGAGAAGATAGCATAATAGAAGATATCTTGGAACGGTGGTAAAAAATAAAATAAAGTGTCGAGTATAAAAAAAAAGGATCGTCCGGTGCACGAGCACACAGACACACACACACACACAAACTCACCCAGATCGTTGAGCCAGACGGCCACTTTGAAGTAAGCCTCGTCCATCAGGGCGATGACGATGGCCAGCAGGACCTTGGGCACGTAGCTCAGCCAGAAGCCGTAACCGGCGGCCTCGAGACGCGCGTCCCACCAGTCCTATTATCATTAATGCATTATACATAAGTGAGCTCGTCGTGGGTCATTTATCGATTTTTTTGTTGTTGTTGTTTTACCTGAATTTGAAAACTGACGAACATGACGAGAAAGACGAGAAACAGACAGACCGCGATGATGGGCCCGCTGACGAAGTAGCGAAAGACGTTCCTCTTCCAGCTGGGATATGTTTGCTCGGGCTTGCCGGTCACCGGTGATATTTCCCAAGTCCCCTAATCGAAAGCACATCGTATTATATATTAAGGCACGATGCGCGACAGCTGAGAGATCTCATTCATAATATCACGTCGAGCGAAGATCATCTGCGATTTCCGCTTACCGTAAAAAGTGGCCTCGGCTCGACGAGCAGATCATCCCTTTGATCGAGCGTGCCCCATCTGTAAGCGAGCTCCGCCCCCCGTCGCTTCCACGTCTCCAGATAGACCGTCGCCCATATCACATTGAAAATCGAGAATAGCACGTAGGCCACGTCCT
The DNA here is from genome assembly GCA_034770305.1 of Trichogramma dendrolimi. Classification (NCBI taxonomy): domain Eukaryota; kingdom Metazoa; phylum Arthropoda; class Insecta; order Hymenoptera; family Trichogrammatidae; genus Trichogramma; species Trichogramma dendrolimi. Next base: position 7,932,583 of record JAPMIB010000002.1, on the reverse strand, counting down.
CCACCGCCTGATTCCTGCCGATGATGCCGACCTGAACGACAGAAAATATTTCATTTAAAAATTCGTTGCATTCGTTGCTGCTGCTGTTGTTGCTGCTGTTGTTGTTGTTGTTTTTAATCAAGTCATTACGAGCAATCTCGATGACATCGAGCTATATACGTATAAAAGCTAAAGAGAAAACGAATCGATTTATCGATTGCCATCGTTGTGCCGTCTGTTGTGGCGGGCGATATACTGCGGCGGCTGCTGCTGCTGCACTTTCGGATATTTATGTGTGCGTATTGGTTTTACCGATAACAGCCAGCGGCGCTAGTAAATTTTCACGCGCGCTTCAAAAACAAAGGCACATCTTCCGATTGCGAGTTTTAATACGCCGAAAACTATATATAGACGCGAATGAAATGTGCAGCTGGTACAATTTATACACGAGTGCCGTGGATATATCTGCAGCAGAAGAAGGAGGAGGAGAAGAAGAAGAAGAAGAGTACAGCGAAGGACTCACCCAGTATATGACACCCACTGCGGCTGGAACAATGAGGGCGGTAGTGTAGTGGCCCAGCCACGCGAAGTACATCGTGATCTTGACGCCAAAGTACCTGGCTATGTCGTCGAGGGGCTGGGGACTGAGAAACGCTCTTACCCACGAGCGCTGAAGCTTCTCCAGCGCCGGCAACTCGTGCAGCGGGAAGACCTTAAGAGAGAGAGAGAGAGAATTTTCCAACGTTTATTCGAATTGTTTTACGTAAATGTAACCGAATGAATGTTTTTTTTTCCTCTCTTTCGCGAGCTTTTATCCCCGAGAAAAATAGTCACTTAAAGGCAGTCAACGCGTTATACCCGAGATAGCATGAGCCACTCTAGCTTCCGCGCGCGCGCGCGAGAGTTAGATGTTGCGAAGTCAATAATGGTCAAAGTAATGCGCCTTCGACATTGAAATATCGACAGCGCGTTTCTCCGCGCCACGTCGATGGTATTAAACTAAGCGACTTTCGAAAACACTCGTCGGTGTATATATATAGATAGACCGCGCTCTCGCTCGAGCAACTCTTGAATGCCTTTTCTCTCTCTCTCTCGCGCTACCGGCGGCGGTGGCGGTTCGAATAAATTTCGAAAAAGAAAATATCAAAGAATACGCATTATATAACCTGTGAGATGATGCCAGCGGACAGGCATTTGGGTATGATGGCCTGTCCGTCGACGAGCTTGAGACCCGGCAGACTGTCGTGCGGACCGGCCCGCAGCGTGTGAAGCAGATGCAGCACCAGCGACTGGCGCTCCTGCGTCGTGAAGAAGGCCGCGGCGTCGTCGCTGCCCTCGTAGCACTTGGCCTCCGTCCCCACGAACTCCTTGAGGCCGCCTCCGTACTCCTGCTGCAGTCGTTTCGGCAGGTGCACCTCCTCGGCCGCTTTGAGTAAACTGCGAGAGAGAGAGGAAAGGATTAAAAAAAAAAAAAATAATAAATGCGATACGCATAAGCGTAAATTAAATGGTCGAAGCTCGCAATGCTCACGTCGAGAACGGAGCCGTCAGGTAGAAGCCGTAGCTGTCGGACGAGGCGTGGTGTCGCACGTGAACCACAAGCCCGGGACTTCCAGCCCGCAGTCGGCCGAGAAGCCACATCAAAGTTTCCTCGTTGCTGCCGCTTGGGAACATCATCACCACGTCGCATTCCTGCGGGTGGCGCAAATTCGACGACGATTAATATAATAATTTGCGTTTCGACGCGCGCGATCGGATTGTTCGCTCCAAGAAATTGTATCGTTTTATACGTTCACTTATTTCAAACGTACTTCAATCGGACACGTTTTTCTCCTTTTCACGCGGAAAAAGAAAAATGTCCGTAATTGCGCGGAGCTTACGATATTGCTGTAAAGGAATTCAATTAGTCCCAAGGCTCGAGGCGCGAGTACATGGGGAACGTTAAAAGGCCGTATAATTGACGCCTGGGCTCAGACTTGAAAGGCACGAACTTGTGGGAATTATAAGGAGTTGGAAGTATAATAGCAATGGAACAAAAATTAAACAAAAAGGCCTTTTAACTGTAGTACTCTGGTAGAAATACTCAACATTTTATGGATAAACACATTTCTGTACATATTTCTATATCTTATTCCATAAATGTTCTCGTAACTTATACAATTATTTTAACTTTGCCACTTGCAGATTTACAGATAAATATTGGTGCTTGCCATCTAGTGGTAGATAAGTAGTATTATCGCATTTAAACCAGTCTACATTTTTTGAAACGGTTAAATTGTCATTTTAAGGTTAATTAAAATGCACTGAACATAGTTGTAAAGTTTAAAAAGTTTTAATTGAACATTTTTTTGTCACAAGACCATTGTTAATGTTGAGCATTTTTATCAGGTCACGTATAAAAAGATAGCGTTGTACGAAATCGTTAAAGTTAGAATGATGCATTCGATTCGCGATATCACTACCGTCGTCGTTTTTTTTTTTTTTCGTTTCTCATTGATTATTCCTGCACTGCACACCGGTCCGTCATATTTTTACTCCAAACGACGATCCATCGCACGCGTACACGGACTCGTCTCCTACGCATCTCTGAATTATTCAAACGTCGAAATGAATCGAAGTGAGCGTGGGGGGATAATCGCAACGTATCATATATTCCTTTCCGACCGCAGAAAATATATGCAGAGATCTCGTGGCAACGTCGAAATAAGTGATATTAGCTATACTTTTCAGTAGGCGGTTATTACGCGATAACGAGCGAGCTCTTATTTTTGTTCGCCCGCGTAATTAGTGTCACTTGAAAAAAAAAAAGAAAAAAATTCGCGCGTGCACAATATCGAACAAATGACCCGGTCGCTTATAAAGGGATGCGCGACGATGATGATGACGCCTCTCCCTGCTCTCCTGCATCCGTACGTATAATATAGACAAAAGAAATCTACGCTCGAAAATCACCGGATACAGAGGGTGCGCGCGCGAGCGAATCAGTGCCATAATATACCAAAAGACCGCGTTAAAAAATATCGTATTCCCACCACACACAGAGAAAAGAAAAACAGAAGAAAAATATCCCTGCAAGCTCGAGCTTGCTGCCGCTATCCGATACGCCGAATTCTCGAATTCCGCAGCTAACGGACTGTGCTAGTGTGCACACGATGACGATGCGCAGGGAGCGATCGTGTGCTGGGTTATAGGCAGTAGCAGCACTGCTTTTTTTTTTCGCTCAAGGATTCGCCCGAGCTTTGTTCTCTCGGCAGCTTGGCAATTCGTCCGCACGCGCGCACGTTCTATATAACGCGCGTGTGTGTGTGTGTGTGCTATTATAATCGCGGCGCACACGGGAGAGCCGAGGTTCGATTTAGCTATGTATCTTACACATTGCTGCTATATATATATATATACGAGCAGAGCACGGAATGGAAGGAATTCCGCTGGCAGAGAGAGGACTGCGAGGCGAGCAAGTATGTAGGTAGGTATATGTATGGCCAAGGAATAGAGATGAATAGCTCGATAGATAGCACGACTGTACGAGGCCTCGGAGGATCGCCTGGCGATCGTCCAAATTGCGAGAGGAAAGCCTCGTGCTGCTGCTGCTGCTGCTGCTACTACTGCTTCACCTATACAATTCCGCCGCCCCCACGCATGCAGCACGAGGGGCCTACATAGTTGCAACGTGTGTGCCTGTGAGGCTGCGCGTATCTTTCTTCTGAATACACACGTGGCCCGATGCAGAAGGGGCGCGCGCGCGACACGTCTGACCTACTCGCTGACTTACTTGCTGCCAGGCGCGCGCGTACCGTACGTGTACGCGGGATGGGTTGCCGTCCAACAGGCGCGCGCGCGCTTCGTTGAGCGTTGTTTATTCTTCGTAGCTCCTAGGGATTTATACCCCAGCTGCTGTGTGTCGGTATTTTCGCGCAGCTGTGGCCACACGATGTTTTGTATATGAGGAGACACTTGGTTGCTCGGTTTATGTAAGAGAGCGAGGAGAGATCGTTGGGATAGCATATACGTATCGCGGATAAACACCCCGACTATACTACCGCGCGCACTACGTAATATTATCTGCGAATCTGTTTTCAACGTTTATATAGATACTGCTGACCCATTGTACGTCTGTGTGTATATAAGCATCATAATACGCGAACCACGCGCGCACCTCTGCGAAACGAGTTAATTTATGCCACTACACACACCGGTTTCTGTGTGTGTGTGTGTGTCTGTGTGTTTTTAATGAATCGTATATAAGATCCGTGTGTATTCGCTGTGGATTCGCGCGCGCTCGAGTTCATTATGTATACACGGCAGCTGATTGTGTGTGTGTGTGTGTGTGTGTGCGGCACGTGCGCGCAGCTCACGCTCGTTTGAAAGGAAGCACTGAATCGTAAGTTCAAACTTTAGTTTTGGCTGCATAAATGAATGATATACGCCACTGTGCGCGCGGCTCGTTAGTTTCTCTCTGCGTTCTCGCGGAGAATGAATTTTAGAAGTTGCGCATTATTGTAATAATGAATCGCGTACGTATTCTAGATTAAATGTAAATAATACAGAGTCAGCCGAGAGAGAGAGAGAGAGAGCTGCTGCTTAACTTTGGATGATATGATGTCTCGTTGAAGGATAGAGATGACGATAATTCCGTTCTATTTACACAGTTTTCGAGTAAAAATAAATCCGAAACGATGTATAAAAAAAAAAAAAAGTCGATACGCTTCGCTTACACGCGGTCAGTAAAAAAACCTGCTGGGCTCGTAAAAAAGTAAAAAGATAAAGAACCGATAATAAAATTGACCGATAAAATTGTGCCCCCGCGTACATACGTAACTTGGTCGCGTATGTATTTTTGACTCGAGCAAGAAAATCCTGCAAGCGAGATATAAACTATGTGACAACTCGTCTTCTCGATCGAGAGAGAGAGAGAGAGAGAGAGAGAGAGATCGGAATAACGTCAACCGTCAGAATCCAATTTATCAAATATTACGAATTCCCGTGCTACATCGGAGTTTAACTTAATTTGTCTCGCGGCGCATATAGGAGGAGGAGGAGTACCTTATCGATGCGAGCGCGGCCAAAAGTTTCGTGATATAACCTGTCGAACGTGGGGTTGGATAGACAGCGATCGAATTCAGGGCGATATAACGAAATAAAACATTCGGCAAATTGCGAGTAAATGTAAATGTTAAACTTTTCCCCACTGATCCGGTGTCTCTCGTTTTATTTCCAAATTGGATGAAAAATAATCAGCGACAACAACGAAAATTTCGAGTGTGGATCGATTATAATGACGCGTGCGACTCATCGATACTGCATCCTATACATAGCATATATATATATATATATATATATATATCGAAATTCACGTATTTCCGTATACAAGTCGCGTAGCGCGTGCGGGTACTGCCGCTCAAAGTTTATGTCTTTCTCTTCCTGTTCTCTCTCTCTCTCTCTCTCTCTCTGACGCTCGTTTATACTTCGGCATACATATAGTTTTGTGTGTGTACAAGAGAGAAAGAGAATTTATATACGCCACCCGTTGTTATATATGCCGAAAATAGATTTTCGCGTTGAGGCTTTTGGGGGGATGAAAAAGTTTGATTAAACTTTCGGGCTCGGCCCGGGCGAGGCGCGAGGTTAATTCGATGCAAACGATACACGAATGCACAAAAGCGCTGCTGCTGCGCCTATGCTAATCGCGTATGTGCTATATATAGGTGGTTGCCCGGCTAGTTGCTGCCTACAGCTGAGTTATTATATGTAAAAGAAAACACGGTACGCGTGGGGGTATGCCTGTCAACGATCCATATAGCAGAGAGTTTAGAAAAACAATTTTTTTCATTTTTTGTTTTTTTGATAAGTTATTTGAATGCTAATGGAGCTCTCGAGACCGGAGCATATTTCACTTTTCTTCTATGAGTTTCTTTCTAGATTCTTTGCATGAGATGAGAATCTATTATGCACTGCGGAGAGGGTACCGACGAGACGTCACAAACATACCCCCGCACACACACACACTTGTTGTCGATATATATACCGCAAATACCGTTACTTAATTAACGCAATACTGTTTGAGTTTATCTACCGCTCGACTAAATTATTATTGCTTTTTTACTTGCGTGTGTATTTCGATGGTCATTAAAATAGGTCACGTGTACACGAGTGCGCCACGCGGGTAATTACATTAAACAAAAGCAGCAGCAGCAGCGGCAGCAGATATGATAATTTCCGCAGTGACGTTATATGTATCGTCGAGTCCGGGGCACAATGCTCATATTCACAGTTCAAGGAACATAATGCATTACAATATTATTTCAACGTGTGCGCGCCTTTTTTTTCGGGAGCTACTCGGGCGCGCGCGAGCTTTTACATTATGTACCGGACACAGAGAGAGCTTTATCGCATCGATATTATTAACGGATTACGTAGTCGAGCGCGATGAAATATTACGAGCGCGTGCAGTATACGTTTGAGCTGGCCGAATCGATACGTATTAAATTTTCGTAGCTTACAAGCAGGACGTAAAGGGTAGTGCACACACACACACACACGCATACTCTCGGCACAGGATCGGATTATCAAAGTCGAACTTTTTTTATTATTTTTATTTCATTTTTTTACTCCCTTTACGAGGCAGAAGAAGAGATCGATACGGGGCTATTACTAGATACTTTCTTGGAACTTTTTATTAATACAAAAAAAAAAATGTATACGTATATAAAAACTTACTTGAGTTGGAACTTTTTGTATCCACAGGCGGCGGGGGGTCATCAGGTGGCCCGTGCATGGTATCTTTCGCCTCAGTAGGCGCGACGCTGCAACGAACGAAACAAAACAAATATATCGATATAATTTTTTTTTTTTTTGCAATTTAGTTAAATTACATAATATATCGTGCAGTTTACATAAAATTATCGTTACATAATTATTTCAACGCGCGTAAGTAAGCTGACTGCGCGTTATCTGCGTCATAAATCATTGGCTTGAATCGCGTAATGAGATCTCCGATGCTGCTGCTGCTGCTGCTGCCTGCAAAGCCAATACTCGGTGCCAACTTTCTCGGCTCATCCCCCGCAATATTGACCAATGTTTTTTCTCACTTCTTTCTTGCTCTTTTTTTTTTGTTTGGTATAGGTACGAGATTTCGCAATTTGAAATTCCTTAGTATTATTATTATTATACCTATATACACTCGTCGAGTCGCGTCGCTTCCTTTATTCTACTATCCTCCGAAAGGGAAGGTTTTCTCTCGCCGCGTTATATGCGCCATGTGTGTGTCTGTATGAGTGCAACTCGGAGTTCGGGTTCGTTCTTCGACCCCGTTTTTATCGAACGACCTCGATTGCTCGGCCAACTGAAATATCGAGTGATATTTCCGTCGCGGCAGAAAAATATATAAGTCGATGTGTCGCGCGCGCGCCGAGCTGCGATAGCTGCAGCAGCAGCGGCTCGTGTGTGTAACCAACCGAACGCGCGCCCGCCTTGGCTCGTAGAACGACGACTGTAAAAGGGCCCCCGCCGCCGCCGCCGCCGTCGCTTCGAGGAGCGTAGTCGCTCGTCGGGTGAGAAGAATAGAGGAAGCAAAAAAAAAAAGAAAAAAAGAGCCTCGTTTCTGCTCGATTTACGAGCTACTTGTATACCTACACACACACGACGACGACGATGATGATAATCACGCGATATTATCATCGTACACGTTTTATTTATTCACGGTTAAACGACATTAAAATTAGATAATTCAATGTCGTCGTGCTCGCGAAAGCGTAATAAAGGGATAATGTGAAGTTTTTTTTTATATATCGCACATCGTTAGTAATGAGAATAAATTTAGCTCATACGTATATTATTTTTTCTTATTTATGGATATAACGCGTGTCACCCAACGCGTGTGCTCGGCTATTCGGAAGATATTTAAAATTGCAAAAGGACGTGTGCACTTATAGACTCGTGCATTTTAGAATGAAAAAAAAAGAAGTTTTTATGTAATCCATTTTACTTTTATTATGATCCGCGTATGCACGCCCGAACGCGAAGGGAAAATAATAGAATACGTTGGAGGGCGCCTTTCAGCGTAATATAGCAAAAAGTTACACACACGTCACGGATTTCCATCATCAAAGAATATTTTTCTTTTATGCCAACGTGTGCGCCTGCACACACACACGAAAGCTCCTGCTATTACTACTTTTAGAAGAGCGAAGTTACCTTGGAAATAACACATAGTAACATCGTGTAGTTTTACATCGAAAGCTCGCTGCTGCTGCTGCTGCTGCTTCTCCAATATCCACAAAAATGCTGTTTGCCCTCCCGCGCTCGTGCTCGCACACAAGGTTGATGCGCGCGAAAGGATAAAATGTGCCAGGGAAAAATCAGCGCGGGTCGAATTTTAAAATATATATTTGTATTAAAAAGTCGTAACGTTATATTACGCAATGGAAATTGGGGATGAAACTGGCGGGAGAAGCGCGTGTACGCGGTTGGAATAATAATGATGCAAAAAAAGGAAGAAATTCAGACGCAAAAGCCAACCAATCGCGTGAATACATTTCCGATTACGAGAGCAAGGAAAATGTGTAGCAGGTAGTAGGGTAGGGTATTATATACAATCGAAACGTGATTTGGCGTCTCGCGATAGTCGCAAAAGTATCAAGATCCGAATAGCTTGGCTTCAAGCAGCAGCTAGACATCTACACACCTACGTATGCTATATTCATGTATGTCTATGTACGCAGCTCACTCCTGGCAGTGGCGGCGGCGGCGGTGGCAGCGGTGTGGCGCACAACAACATCAGCAGCAGCAGCAACAACGAGCACTCGGATCCATAATACGATACAAGCATCTCTTCATTATATCCTGCAAATTAGAAAATCGATCGCTCGTCTGCGGCTCTCGAGGAGGAGGAGGAGCTGTCTGCGTACTTGCGGCGCGTATATCCGCGTATACCTGTGTATATCCTTACGTATATATACATATATCCCCCTCGTCGTGATATTTTGGCACTTCCGTTATTATATTTCGGCGCTCGAAAACTGCGCACGGAACTCGAGAACTACACACACACACACACACAAGGTGTACCGTTCTACGATATATATCCTACAACAATGAAACGCTGCACAGCTCACGGCTCACGTGCGCGCGGCTTACGATATTATACATAAAGTTGCGAGCTCCGAACGAGCGAGAGCTAGCTAGACGCGCGGCTTAGACGCGCGAAGGTGATTATATAGCTGTAAGCCGTGTGCGGCAACGAATTGTGTGTATGATAGATTATGAAAAATGACGACGACGATGTCGACGATGATAAACCCTATCGTCTCCCGCATAGATCCGACTCGCGTGCTATACGTTACAGTATAAACTCTTCAGAAAGTAAGTTGACGTTTTTTCTCAGGGATTATACATCGAGCTTTCGCGCGATATATATTAAAGACGATGATCGTCGATGATCAAAAAGCGCGAACGCCCGCAAAATTTGAAACGGGGTGTAAAACGCGAGCTATCGCGTGCACGCGGCGGCGGCGGCGCAGGTTTATAAGTCGCGTGATCCGAGCATTGGCCTGGAAAGGATATAATAAGCCTCATGTGTGTGTGTATTATTATATATACAAAACCCCAAGCGTGCACGTAAACTGTACATATACAAGAGATGAAAATTTATCGTGCCACTGCTCTGTGTGTATGTGTATGCAATGAATACGATGTGTAGGTGTGTGTACCGCTGCTGCTGCTGCTGCTGTTGTTGCTCGCGAACTGCACGACCACGAAGTTGTACACGCGAGCTTGATCGAGATATATGTACTAGTGTATATGACTATGTTCCCAGAGCAGTCATAACACACACACACACACAACCACATACACATACTGGCGGGCGATTTTTCCGGAAGTTTCGCTAGCTCGTCGTCGTCGGTTTTCCCTAGGATACGTATACGTGAGCGATTCCATAACAAAAAAATCCTTCAGTTTCGAGGATAACGTCAAATTTGAATTTTGCAGAGAAATGATTTAGGATGAAGAGGGCTTACGTTTATATTATGTTTTTCAGCATTTTTCCGATCGACGTGGGAATTTTGGGTTTGGAAAAGATTCAAAAATATTAAAGAAAAAAATTACGCTCAACACGTGTTTATTTATTATATTATTATTTTCTGTACAACGGATAAGCAACATTTTTTCACAATTATGAAAAAATGATAATAGCATGAACAAAATTAAGAAATATTTAAACCAACGTTTTCAACCATAAGCTACTCGTGTAAATGATTGCATCCACATAACTCCAAATCATACTTTGAAATGTATTTACGTAGGCTTTTGAGGTAATTTTGCGATCAACATTACATTTATTAGCCACAATTATGTAATAAAATTATGTGCCTCTTCAGGTTACTTCTTTTTCCAAATGATTTGTGGCAAATCTCATATTCAAAGGGTTTGCTACGATTATGAACTGCATTTATGTGATTATTCAGGTGGCTCTTCCATGGAAATAATTTGGGACAAATTTCACATTCAAAGGGTTTGCTTCTATTATGTACTGTCATTATGTGAAATTTGAGATGACTCTTGTATCCAAATGATTTATGACAAATCTCACATTCAAAGGGTTTGTTCCGATCATGTACAGCATTTATGTGAATTTTGAAGCTATCCTTACGACTATATGACGTTTGACAAATCTCACACTCAAAAGGGTTTGCTCTGATCATGAACTGAACTCATGTGTTTATTTAAATTACCTTTACGAGAAAATGATTTATGACAAATGTCACACTTGAAGGGTTTGCTACGATCATGTACTGAATTTATGTGAGTTTTAAGGTGACTATTGTATCCAAATGATTTATGACAAATCTCACATTCAAAGGGTTTGTTCCGATCATGTACAACATTTATATGAATTTTGAGGTAATCCTTGCGACTATATGACTTTTGACAAATCTCACATTCGAAGGGTTTGTTTCGACTATGTAATGCATTTATGTGATCTCTTAGTTTATCCTTGCGGCCAAATGATTTGCGAAAAATATCACATACAAAGGGTTGGCTACGATCATGTACTGTTTTTATAAGTTTTTTGAGATCACTCTTATAGTCAAATGATTTGGGACGAATATCACATTTGCTCCGATCATGCACTGATTTTATGTGAACATTGAGGTTACCTTTTTGTCCAAATGTTTTATGACAAATTCCACATTCGAAAGGTTTACTACGATAATGTACTGCAGTTATGTGTATTTTGAGGTCACCCTTGCGGAAAAATGATTTATGACAAATCTCACATTCGAAGGGTTTGCTACAATTGTGAACTGCATTCTTGTGATCTTTGAGGTGACTCTGGTATCCAAATAATTTATAACAAATCTCACACTCGAACGGCTTTCTACGATAATGGACTAAATTTATGTGATATTTAAGATGAGTGTTTCGACCGAATGATTTGTGACAAATTTCACATTCGAAGGGTTTTTTTCGATTATGTACTATGTTTTTGTGAGATTTCAAGTTACATTTGTATCCAAATGATTTGTGGCAAATGTCACATCGATACAGTCCTTTTCTTTCAAGTATCATATTTGTATGCTTTTTTGGACTTGCTCTTGGTATATAAGTTCCTTGACACATGTCTGGGGCATTTAATGTTTCTCTGTCAAAAGTTATTTCGACACTCTTTAGCATCTCATATTCGGCAAGTTTTGAGTTGTTCCCATTCCATTGACAATTACTATCATAATTAAATCCTTTTCTTATCAGAATTATTAGACTTTTTTCTTCGATGTAATTCGTGGGATTTTCGTTTTCTTTTTTCGCATGAGATTGATAATCGTGATGCACAGATTCACAAATAACTGTCGATAGAGACGGAAGTTCAGGTATGATTAATTTGACATCTTTGCACTCAAAATCTATGAATATTCGTTCATCTAACCTCTTCTGTGATGCTAAGGTTTCATTCGCGTGCCTTGCCTGAAAATTTGAATTATTTAATAGTTTTTGACAGTGGAAAATCAGAACATAATTCAAATCATTGAACTTACCGATAATTCATGAAATGGCACAGTTCCAGAGTTTTCGGTTTTGCAAGAGCCTATCGAACCAAAAACGTAATCGTCGCCAGCATTCGTACAAGCATCGCTTGGCTCTTCCTTTACTCTGAAGAATAATAGAATTTTCTAAGCACTTGCTCGATAAATGATCATGATAGAATCGAAAAAGTTTACCTAGCTACGTCACCGGTGCTTTCCATCACTTCCTCGATTAATAATATTCACTTAATTTGTAACGATATACACTGAGAAAAATTTTGAGGTTATATGGCTTGAGTTACCAGCACTGAAGGTCGATTTTAGATAGATAGTAGACCGAGAAAATATTCGTAGTTTTAAGGCCTCAAATAACCGACATGGTCGCTCAATTTCAAGTATAGAATCTTTTAAAAAAAATAAATTATAAACACTATAATTGCTCGTCGTGTAACATAGTTTCACAGTTAGCGAGAGAACATAGATGATCCGGGAACTGTAATGGCTTCCTGGCTAAACTTTCCCCCTCCAGCGTCGACTTCTTCCAAACGCAGTTATTGTACTCGGGTGTCGCTTTGTTCTCTGAAAAATCTACCGGTAGATTTCGCGGAAAATATAATCCAAGAAGATGCTCGATTGATGCTTTGATTTGAGTAGAGATATAATAGCAATTCTAAAAAATCATCAAGACTAAAAGTTCGAGGCCAAAATCATGATTTAAAATGGACCCGCGTAGTGAACAATTTTGTCAACAATTATTTTTGTGTTTAAAGGGAGGAACATTTGTTCATAAATATAACTAATGAGATTGTTGAAATCATTCGAAACTTTTTTTCTGACTCTTTTTCGGCTCTGGCACGGACCTCAAATATTACTCACTAAGGATTTTTTTTACAAATCTGCTCGTATAACAGGTACGCGTGTCGTATTCTTTGCGCTCGCTTATTACGTACACACCATCGTAGCCAACGATCTTGCCTCCTATTTTTTTTATTCTTTCCGGAGATCGATACGGACGCCCGCGAGATTCTTGTAGCCGTTTGTGTGTCGAGCGTGGCTCGGTGCTTTTTATTGCATCTAAGCCAGTGTTGTGTGCAGTGCATGTGGCAGGAAGCTCGTCTACCAGACGTAGTTATGCGCTCGCCCAATAATTGATGCGTTGATTCTCGCTGAGCGATAAGCGATGCGAAAAATGTTTGTTTTTAGGCGCGCACTTTTTGTCCGAATGAAACGCGTATTAACAGGTACGAGCAACGCGAGAGCTTTTATATCTTGTACGTGCTGTTGGCGAACTAATTTTTAGAACGATGCTTTAGCTGATTTTCACGAACAATTTCGATTCCATCGAACGTTTTAGAAAGCTGCTGTGCTAATGTTTATTTTTTTTTATTCGGGATACAGCTTTTAAACTCGTTCTATACATTCGTACGTACCAGGAGCACGAACACACGAACTTCTGATTGATCGACTTTTTATAAAACATTCGAAACAAAGAGTTATTTGATAGTTTTGAGATATTCATTGAATCGATATTTGAATAGGATCGATAAAATACAATTTCTCTTTGTCACTCGGGGACAAACACAACTGCGAGCTTCGTTTCGCACATACACGAATAAAAAGAGGAACTGCCTAACTACTCTTTCATTGCCTTTTTCCCTCACTCACACCGTTCTGACTGAAAATAGCACGTTAACCGTACTCCGGTTAATTATTTTATACGAGCATCCGAAAAAAATTTTTTTTTTTTTAATTCGAATGCAGAATTAGGGAGAAACGGCTCCATTAGCGAGGTTTACGTTTATCGTCCAAAATTTTTTGAGCGAGCTCGCAGCAATCCTGTATCCATTATTCAGCCGAGTGTAAAAATTCGATTGTATTTTCTTTCGCGCTCCCTTTTTGGTCTTTTGTAGAGCTCGCGTTCGGTAAACGATTTCTGTGTGCGTTGACTCAATAAATGAATTTATACGGGTGAAAAAATAGTCGCATACACCGGATACGTAGTTTATAGTGGTATAGGCTCGACGCGAAATTGATTTTTAATACCCGCGTGGGCGCCAACCACTCCGTTCGTACATAATTGCTTTGATTAGTAAAGCGTGTATTTACTCACATTTCTTCTTCTTCTTTGAAATTTATTCCGCTTCGCGTTGGTATTTATATATACAATCGTTCGAGGTTTACATATTATGACAAATGAAATAGCTAATGGTTGTTTGCTCCGACGTAAAAATATGCAAATATTGACGAATACTTTCGAGTGAAAAAGCTCGCGGGCGCGTCGACACATTATTCCGCGCGCTGTAATGCACATAAAAGTGTAAACAACGGATGAAAAATGCGCGACGAGTAATTTAAAAAAGGTTATTTTTGCGAATATTAATCATTTTTCCCCGATGCACAAATCCACTGTAAATAATAAAATTTGACAACACAATGTATACCGTATACTCGATTTGAAAACGTCAGGTTCGCGTTTTATCCACATATACATATAATACGGTACAATCAAGCCTGCGGATCATACGCGCGACTTGGCGCGGCGTGATAAATTAATGTCGAGTTCTACTGGCGCACGGCAGCCCATTGTAATTTCCATTCGATGGAGCAGCAGTAGCAGCAGCACACCAAAGAGTATTATACGTAGAAGTCGTATGTGTGTATGCGTATACGAATAAATTATCCCTTTGGCGCACTGTATGTGTAGTAAAATACGCATCGATGTAGGGTATATCCGTCGATATTTATATTATACAGCCAATTGCGTGTATGAACTTTCCTCGCATTTTCTTCGTCTCAACGATATATCTGTATTATATAGCCTCGTGTCGTTGTTTCGCGTACAGTCGCGTCTGCTGGATTGACGTTTTGACATTCTCGATAAGGCGACAACGACAACACGATGGTGTCCACAGCATGTGCAGTTGACAAGATTGAACGGCGTCTTCCCTCTTTATCAATGCTCTTTGAGAGTGCAGCATTTGAGTTATAATATTCGTGTAAATACACAACCCATAAAGTACGTATATAATACGTAATACAACTCGGGCTCTCGAGCTCGCGTACACGCGTTAAATAATACGCCACATTTGGACTCGGTGCGGGGCGCGTTTGATGCTTGCACAACGAACTAATTGATGCGAGCTCGACGTTTAGCGCGTGTTTATTATAAATTCAGCTCCCCGAGAGTTTATTTACGAGTTTACATTTTCGGGCAGAGCTGCAGCAGCAGGATGATGATAATTCATCCGCGAATTTTCGAAAATTCGTTGTAACGTATCGCGTGTGCACACGCTCGATGAGTTTTTGACAAATATCAAAAGCGTGTCTCGTTTTGAACTGGATGTATCATATAATGTCAATTTTCAGTTTTCCTTTTCGCGCGAATTATTTACGTCGGGCGTGAAAACTCTTCTGACAAGGGGAGAGGGCAAATGTTTATTAAAACTTATTTTAATTACGATCTCGTTGCGGGATACAATGGAAGTCAATCTGAAAATAAACTCTAAACTCGTATCGAGTATAAGAGTCTTCGAATATGAGGTATGTATAGTAGCTGCAGGAACTTTTTTTTTCTATATGCATAAGCGAGATCAGAAATTCGGTATCTATGCAGTTTTATTGAATAAACAAAATTGTGTGTACCGAAGATCGCATATTTCCAGGGTTGCATTCGCAGCGAATGTATAGAAAGAAATTCCGCGCAAGTTACATTTCAACGAGTCGAGCGACAAAAGTAAGAACTTACTTCTACAAAATGCATTACGGCTATTGTGAAATCCGCTATTTAGGGTATACACGTTTCAAAGCGAAACTTTTGTTTTCCTATATATTCTTCGCTTTTAATACTTTTTACCGCTCGTGCGCGGCCGCTTTATTACGTCTTGAAAAATTTCTCTGGCCAAATATTCGATTGTTTTTCACGACGAAAGTTTTTTTGCTTCGCAGTAACATTACATAAGCATATGGAAATGCAAGTGCGCTCGAAAAACTTATTTAATTCGATTCGAGTATATTTGCACTTAAAAAATTGGAAACTCAGAGTTCAGCAAGAATATTACGTAAGTATATTGTAATGCGTACGTAGTAGTCGACTGGAACGGCTTTTTTCTACAATTTAGATAATTGTTATTGTCGGCTTTACACAAAAAAAAAGAAGTTTATAAACGTAAAACCGTGCACAATGCGAAGCGGACGAGCGGAATATAAATAAAATTATACAACGTTGCAAGCTCGCTCAAGAGCTTTTTCTTCGTTGTTTACGCGAATTCGCCGACAAATGGAGCAATTCCCCGAACGTACATTAAGTTAAAATCAACAATATAAAGTACGGGAGAGTCTTTGCGATCCGTGTTTTCATTCCAGTCGAAGTGTAATAATTTTTCATTACACAAGCGAAACTCGAACGAAATCGATGTAAAAGTTTTATGATCTATCGCACGAGGCTCTACTTTAATTTTCGCCCGTGAAATGAAAACACGGGCGAAGGCGCGTTTCACAGCGCGCTGCACGTATACGAGAGATTGTAAATTTTGATACGAGTCACATTGGTTCAGCGTTGTTTAAATAAGGATGAAAATTTCTGACCTTGCAGAAAAAAGATTTTCTTTCGAGTTAGCCCATACACACACCGAGCACAGCTCTAGTGTACAACGATTAAAGAGCATTTCGTACAACGAGAATCGATTTTGCGCGCCCAACACGCTTTCCGAGATTAAAAAGCTGAAGAACTGTCGTTAACCCAAATAATCCTCGAGTGAGAGAGAGCGAGAGAGAAAAAAATCCTAAAAATAACTTGTAAAGGTTCTCTCTCTCTCTCTTCTTCATTTTTCGGAGCCCGAGTGATTCGAAAGCGTTTAAAGGCGACGAAAGCGCGACCCGCAATCGTTGACCACGATCACTTAAATGGAGCTTATTATATTCGACGACGAATTCACTGACAAAAGAAAAACACGCTATATATCCACGCACATGACACATCGCTACGGAGATCTAGACGGCGATCGTTTTTACCACCCCTCCTTGCACGCTAGAACACAGAGAGGCGAGAGGAGGGTCGTAAGTGTGTAAGCGGTTGCATTAACGTGGCTTTTGCGGAAACCGAGCGACGAGCTGTGCGCGCCATGCGAACGAACGAGACACACAGCGAGAGAGAGGAGAGAGAGAGAGAGAGACAGATACAGGGAAGTAGTATACGTATAATACAGAGACTATATAGAGACGCTCACCCTTATCGAGTGTCTCTTTGGCGGCGTGTATAACTTTTCTGCGCTTGAGGCCGTCGGCCCCGACGATCGTCGTGGCCGAATCGTCGTCGTTGTCGTTGGATTGCTGCGGTCTCAACAAAGGGACTGTCTCGTCGGGGCCAGCCGACGACGACCCCACGTTGCCGCCGCCGCCGCCGCCACCTTCGGGCATCGCGTAACGAATGCCTCGAAAGCTCAGCAAGCGAATGGCAGCTGCACAACAATCGCGCACTGTATTATAGCACGGGTTGAAAACACACACACTCCGCACCGCCGCCGCCGCCGCCGCAGCACAACAACTCGTCGCGAACACGACGAACCCGCACGACCTCTCGCTCGCGCTGCCTCTTCGATACTGAAAAGCACCACACACAGACAAATGTGCGCTAGACGCGACTGCTATCTACCCTCTGTCTGTGTGTGTGTGTGTGTGTGTGAACACGCACACTCGATAACGAGCGTGTGCGCACGGTACTACTACTAACGAAGCGGAGTATATAGAGTTCGAGTGCAGAGCGACGCGCATGCGACCGGTTTGCCCCCCCACTACACCCCTCCCTGCGAAAGCTTTCGCGGAGACCTATATATATATATATATATATATATATATGTATATATATCTATAGCAGCTAGCATATAGCAGTGTAGTAACACAGAGTTACACACCCGTTTTGCCTTTCCTTTCCTTTCCTCTGCTGCTGCTGCTGCTATACTACTACCTATACTACTCTACCCTGCCCCCCGCTCAAGCTCAAACTCTGCTGCTGCGCTGCTGTGCAAGAAAACTCGCCTTTTGCCCATAAAACTTGTCTTTTCTTTCTTTCTTTCTTTCTCTGTCGTTGTCTTCGCTGCTGCTGCTGCTGCTGCCATGGCTGCACTCTAGGACTCAACTTCGAGCCCGACGCGAATATAAGGATATTATACTTGACCACATTCGTGTATATCGCTGCTTTTTCCCTCCTTACTTCTTCTTCCTCTTTTATTTTTTACATAATAATTTCATCCACCTTATCTTCGTCCAGTGTCCGATCTTCCTTATTTTTTTCTCTCTTTCTTTTTACATTTTTCACGCTGTAGGGATGGTTTTGTACTCTCTCTCTCTCTCTCCCTCTTTTGCGTTTATCGGCCTGTGGGATAAGAAAAAAAAACAAACTTTTCTCTCTCGGAAATTCTTGCCTGACTTTTTTTTTGCTCTCTCTCGCTCTCGAATAAACTTTCTTTTTCTCTCTCTCTCTCTCTCTCTCTTTTTTCATTACTTTTTTGCGCTTCTTCTAGGCAGCTAGTCGACGGTAACGCTTGGGGGGTAAAGCTTTTGATGCTATTACGCATATCGTATACACGTGTGTTGCAACACACGCTGGACGCGTGTGCGTGTATGTATGTGCGTCGACGCGATGTTCTCGGCGTGCACACACGACGACTTATAGCTTGATATCGAGCGCGCGAACTTTTCTCTCTTTTTATCTATCTACTTCTTTTTTTTTTCTAAAATGTAGTCCACGCTCACGTCTTGTCGCGTCGTGCTCTTGTTAGCTTGTAACATCACACAATAGCCGTCAGCGATCATGATTATTTAAAAAAAAAAAAAAGGAAAAAAAGTCGCGATATCAAACGAGCAAGAAAAGCATATGTACGCGTGGATTTGCCGAAATATTACGACGTTGATAGGTCGCGATTATTCAGTCAGTCAGTCGCTTTAAACGAAAATCGCTCCGAGCTCGAGCGACCTTCCTGTGCAGAGCTCTGCACGTTCGTACACATACATAGTAAAATCCAAATGGATCTCTCTCTCTCTCTCTTTCTGCCGGAGCGTCCGTTCTACGACGTCGGAAAGCGGAAAAGAGGCAATACCGAACGTTTACCTTCATTTAGACCGAGACCTGATTAGATATACCCTCGGTACCCACATCTGCACAGAGAGCTCGACTGTGTGTGTGTGTGCTGCGGATGATGTTGGCTAAGCCAACCCTCGACGGCCGTATAGACTCCCTCTTTGTAGATGCAAAGCCGCGCGCGCGCTCGATTTCTTGAACTTTTCGAGGCTCCTTTAACCCCCCTAAAAGGTGCTTTTCATTGATTCGTACTTAATCTTAATCTCGAAGGACATACTTTATCCGCTTGATGTGAATCTTGAGCCATTATATTTTTCACCGAAATAACTTCCATTCATTTTGCGGTGTTAACCTAGAGAAAGTGCAATTTTCCTATCGATATTTTTACTTTGTAAAAAAGAGAAATATATGCTTTTTTACATGTGAAGGATTTCGTTTGATTAACAAATGTACACAATTTTTATTTTGCAATTCGATCACTCGCGCAAGTCTGCCTCGTCTCGAGTTCACCAGTACTTCACGCATGTGGTGGATTTCCGTCCGGTTGAATTTACAAAATGTACAACATTTTTTTTTCGCGTGGCAACTCGATATACCAGTCGGTCCGACTCTTCTCGAGTTATTCCACTTCATCATTATTGCACGCAGGGCAGAGAGAGTCATTTAAAACTCTCGTTTATATTTCAGCGACGACGACGACGACGACGACGACGACGACGAGAAAAAACCGGCGAAAAAGTTATCTCTGTTCACGGGGGCGATGCGGGTGTGTCGTCCATGGACGACGTCGAGAGAGAGAGCGCGCGGGAAAACGCGAGGAATTTCAATAGCTGAGAAAAGTTAACTAAAAGCCGATACGTCCCCGTTGTCCTGGATGCAATTTATTTCGCCTGTATAGTTGGCCACGCGGCGCGGCCCCCATCCTGTCTCCGGATTAAAACAAAAGCAAAATTATAAATAGCTTTTCAAGTCATTACTCATGAAAATTTCTTTATACACCGAGAGCTCGGCCTGCAGTATGCGCGTCATAGTTTGTCTCCTCTGGCTTTAAAACTTTGAGCGCGGGCAAAGTTCGACCCGAAGATTACAGCCGCGCGCGCGCACGATGCGATAAGCTGATACAGCGATTTTCTCGAGTCACGATGGTTTAATACATAGATCATTTCCCCAGATTTTCTACCTTTTTATTTCAAGTTTTTTTTGTGCATTACCTTTTTTAAAGGAAAATACACATGAAAAGGTGAAATGTTTTTAACGAGATACACACACACACAGCAGCAGTCGTCAAGAGTATATAGTTTAACACCTCTCGCAAATATTTACGAGCTTAGAGCTCCGAGGTATGCGTTACACGATCCTCTCTTCTATATATATATACGCGACGATACAACGAGTGCTGCACTCGACTCCGAAGCTTTCAGAAGAGGCGGACGCCATCTACAGCTTTAAAAGTATAAGCTCGTGCGGCGTTGCAGCAGCAGCAGGCGGCAGTTCACCCTCGTTCGCGATCGATCGCCATATATATGTACAGCCATATATACAGCTTGCCTCGTGTTTGCTCAGCACTAACTTCGCTGCTGCCACTGCTGCTCGTAGCTGAGTAGTAAGTTCGCGATGTATATAGTTTGCCAGTGCGGCTAGAAGCGACGATGACGCTGGGGATGTGCTTTGAAAAAGCCACGCGATGGCGTATAAACCGAGTGGTCTTTTCGGTTCTGTGTGTATATAATCCTTTAGTACGATTTACGAATGAAGCCAAAGCTGATCTCTCTCTCTCTCTCTCGGGCTAATGATGATGGATCGAAGAGGCAGAAGGGCGAGCTCATTAGCCCCGAAGGCTTTTTCAATCAAGCTTTTTTAGAAGTTTTGACGATTAGTTGTTGTACGCAGATGATGGACGCGAAATGTAACGTACGTAATTTCATTCCGCTTTCGAAAAAAAGCGGCGAAAAATCCGAGAAACGTTATACCCCTGCCGCGAGGATTACGTAAAGGCTCGAGTTCAAGGGCAGTAGCGATTACACCGATGGAAGGACAGGGAGAAAAAAAGAGGATCATTGTGGTAAAAGGGAAAAAAAGGTTCAAATACTCTTTTAGGGTTATTTAACACTCCCGAGCTAATTAAAAACCTAAAGAGTCTTGACTAAACTCGACGCGAGAGAGAGGAGAGAGAGAGAGAGAGAGAGAGAGAGAGAACGAGATAAAACTTTAACGCGTGGTATGCATTTTGCAGGAGTAGCAGTAATTTTACTTTGTTAAAGAAACTCGAGTCCAATTGTCCAAAAATTTGACTGGCAATAAGATTCTTCGCGTGAATAGTAGAGCAGTTTGCGGTCTTGGAAGAAGCATGTTTTTTACATGAAGGCTTCTCTAGAATCCTCGCGGCTATAAAAGCAAAAGCAAGTTTATTATGCAACTCTTTGTACGAGGCGAAAGAATGCGGCTTTTCATTATCTTCATGCCACATTCTATTTGTTTTCTCGGGCTCTGGAGGGTTTTTTTCCCCCTATTTTACTTCAAACTTTGATGTACGCGTATGAAAATGAAAAATTTTTTTACGGAAGAACTTTTTTCATTTTCAATTCTTTTCAGTATATGTAACTCCGACGACGTAGTTTGTTTTTTCAAAACTGTTACACTAACGAATAATCTTCGTCAGGTGAAAATTTTAATCTAATTGAAAGTTTCTCTTTGCGTGGCAAAAATGAACAAAACAATTTTATTTACAGTTCAGTGTTACACGCTAATTAAATGGTACAGACTCTGAATGACAAAAAAATAACAATAAGACGTATTTGAAAAGTGTATTTTATTAGAATAATTGTCGGTCACCTTAATTACAGTCATCAAGAAAACTTGAGAAGTAATACATTTTATATATTCATAATAGAATCGAATACACTTAGGTACACACTAACTATAAGTAATAATAATTATGAATTATGTATACATCGATAAAATATGAAATGTTGTTCATCATATTCTTTGTTTTTTTGTTCTTACTAAGCTCAATGATTCTTACAATAGACTATATTTGTGATACTATTTTACACAATGATCTGATCCATACTCGAAAAATTTCTCAGACAAATCAGCCAATACGGTTTAGTATCTAAGTTTCACTTTAAGGTAATTAAAAAATAATTGCTATGTAAAAAATAAACAAGTTATAAAATTACTTACAGAGCTACGGATTAACATGAGTTACTATACAAAGAAAAAGCTGTATCATGCCAGTGGAAATAAATGTCGCGCTGACTATTAGTTGTTTGTTTTGTTGTTGTTGTTGTTGCGTGCGTGTAAAAAAATAGAAACGCCGCTCGCGCCTTTTTTTTTTCATCTATACAATTACGAGTGTGTGTTGTGCGTGGGTTCAGGCATTTTTAAGCGTCGAGCTTTTCACACAGCGATCGATGGCGCCCGAAGTCATGAAATTATTACATTATTTACTCCGATCGGCAAATGAAGTTTTTCGTTCGTTTTTCATTTTTTTATTTTATTGACGTTTTATTGGAGATTGAAAGCGCGAATATAGTCGAATAGTCGAAAGATAAATTATTAATCGAGGCTGGAAGCAGTTCGCAGAACCCTTGGTCGCGCGAAGCGTTTCGCGAGTTCGGACACACATAGGAACTCGCAAAACGCAGCGCTGCAAAATCGTCGCGGAAAATAATCACTTTGTACAGAGGGGTCGTCAAGGGTCAGACACGTTACTTCCAGTCTCTCCGGGGCTTCCATAAACTTTCGATCGATCTTCGTCGTTCTGTAGACTCATCGGGCGCCCTTCATGACGCAACGTCCGCGATAGCAGATCTCGGTCATTTGGTCGGGCTTCGTGGCCGCGGCGTCGACGTTCTTGAGCGACTTGGCGTCCAGCGAGCTGGGCACCTTCTTCGTCGGGATGCCCGAGAGCTTGTCCACGCCCAGGGACGGCACGAAGGGCCCGAAGGTCACGGTCCTCGCGCTGCCCGAGGTGCCCTTGGTCTTGGCGTCGCGCAGCTGACTGAAGCTCACCACCTGGGGCTGGCCGGCTACGACGCGACTCGACGACGAGACCGACGTCTTGAACACGGTCAGGGGCTCCGTCAACAGTTCCTTCTCTTGTCGGCTGCTCTGGTAGGGTTTGGCCGCTTGGGGCTCCTGATCGGCGCTCTTGATGCTCTCGAAGATGGCCTGCACGTAGTCGCTGACTTGGTTGTTGTCTGGTTTCTGCTCGGTCGATTGGCTGCTGCTGCTGCTGCTGTTGTCCTCCGTCGAGCTGCCGGTCTGATTGCTCTTGGGGTTCCACTTGAAGAGGGACTTGTCGGTGGGGTAGCGCACCTCGCTCCACTTGGAGCGGTGATTCTTGGGATAGCCGTCGGCGTCGGCTTTCTTCGATTGCAGATACTCCTTGAGGGCCGGGCTCTTGTTGGCGAAGAAGTTCAGCGAGTTCTCTTGACTGATCGAGCTCACCGAATTCTCCACGCTCTTGGAGTCGTCCTCTTGGGTCGTTGGTTTTGGCGTCGTTGTCGTCGTGGTGCTCTGAGTCGTGGTGCTCCGAGTCGTGCTCGGCTTAGCCGTGGTCGTAGGGGCAACGTAGACCGTCGTCGGCGTCTCGGTGCCATCGTCGTTGATCGTGGTGTATCCCGATCTCTCGTCGTTGTCGTCGCTGTCGTCGTTGTTGTAGCTCTGCTCGCTCAGCGTCGTCATCGTGTCCTCGTCGAAGGGCATGTCGGTGGCGGCGGCCATCGTCCAGATGTCCTCGGGACTCATCGACGTCGACGACAAGGGAGTGGTCGAGGAAGACGGCTCGGTCGACGGTACCTCGGTGGTCATGCTCGCTGCTTCGTCCTCGCTCTCGCCCAGCATCTTGTCGAGGAAAGACTCGAACGCGGATCTCTCCTCGGTGGTCGGTGCCTCGGTGGTGGTAGACGTCGTCGTCGTCGTCGTCGTTACCGTCGTACTCGTGGACGGAGTCGTGGATTGGGCTGTCGCGAACTGAGTCGTCGACGTCGTCGCGGACGGTGGCGCGGTGCCTCTCGGGCGCCAGTAGGGCTGCCTGGTGGACACGTAGAAGTTGCGGAACTCGGTCGAGCCGATCGACACGACGGACTCGTCGATCAGGGTGGAGGTCTGCAAGTGACGCGTGTTGGGAGTGGGCTTGGGGCGTCCCCTCAGGCGCTTCCTTCTCTGCGTACCCTGCGAACGAGCGAATTGTGTTGTTATCGATTAGTTAAATTACTCAAGTACGTATCGTTGGCGATCTGTATTAGTTCACAACAACAACAACAACAACAATCATAGTTAATTAGTGAAGGCATGCCAAAGAAACAGAACAAAAAGAATTGTGTGCAAAAGTTATAAAGGGCTTCTCTGAACGTGCCGTGCTCCCTCTTACCTTCTTGCCCGAATATTTGCCGTAAAGTGCTTTGGCCGTGGTCGTGCTAGTGCTCTCGGTAGTGGTGCTGGTGCTGGTGCCACCCTCGGGTGTACTGCTCACCTCGGTAGCCTGCGCGGGCTCCTTCGTCTCCTCCTCTTGGGTTCCGTTCTCGGTCTGCTTCTTGCCGAAGTCCTCGGTCATCGAGCTCAGGGTCTTCTTGGCGCTCTCCTCGGAGCTCGTGAGGTTGGTCGTCTCCTCCTCGGTGCTGGCCGAGGTCGAGCCGTTGCTGCTGCTGCTGCTGGAATCGTCGCTGGCGTTGTTTTCGGGTAGCGTGCCGGCTTTCTCGGCATCTACCGACGACGGCTTCTCCTCGTTGGCGTCGAAGCTGTTGGGCTGCTGGTACGAGTTGCCGTTGAACTTGGTGGACCACTGGCTCTCGGAGCCGTAGATGTCGGAGTGGCGGCCCGGACTGGTGCGCGAGCGCGAGTGCTGCGAGCGAGACCTCGCCGAGTCGCTGGCCAGCTGGGCTTGGTCGTAGTCCTCCCGGTGGAAGCTCTGCGTAGCTCCGTAGTTCAGAACGAAGTCCTGCGGGTATCTCTGCGATGAAATATATTCATAATTATCATTGTTATATACTTCTAATTTCACGCTCGAGTTCGCGCGCACACATTCTCTATTATTACGTATACGCATATGGAAAATCGCCGAGGGAAATGACTTCAAGCGTACACATACTCGCGTCCAGTTTAAATCGAAAACGTTGGCACGAATAATTAAAAAAACTTTTACCGCTCGGCGGACGTCGTCGCGTAGAGCGTAAACGGGCTGACAATTAAGGTTTTCATTATACATGTAGATGAACACGCGTCAAACGAGATCGAGATCGAACTCTTCGCTCGCGCGCCTCGAGATAAAAGCAAGCGAACGAGGTGACACGCACACACGACGAATCAAATAGCAAGAAGTTTATACACCCACTAAGAAGTGCTACCAGTCGTATACACACTCTCTCGACTCGATATATGGCGCGCGCATAAACGTGTATGAAAGCGAGAAAGCCGCGAGGAATCGCGAAAGCATGCCCAACTGCACGCGCTGGCAGTCAAGCTTACCCACACACACACACACACACACACACACACGTATACGGAGTCATGAGCATGAGCGTGAGTGCAGTGAGAAAAATTCAGGACAATCGATTCCCAGCGCGCGCGCGCACGGCTACACACACCACACATATGCAAGTGTGCCTGCTAACGTAATGCTCGATGGAAATCTCTTTGGAACTTTCATGTGTGCCTGGCGCATATGCAATTTTTTTATTTTTAAGCATTATATACGCTTCACTTCTTTTTTCTCGGTATGCAAATTCGATGCCCATACATTAAGACGAGCTTTAAATGACAGCGTTTCGTATCATATCGCAGATAAGGCAGGTTAATTCCTGAGAATACGAAGCACGTGGCTTTTTATGCATACTCGAGAATTCATTATTTTAATGTAATGTATTACGTTCGATCGATCGCAAGTTGATGATATACGGAGAGAGAGAGAGAGAGAGAGAGCGATGCGGAGCATTGAAAAAGGGCGCCCGGATAAACCGCGCGTGAAAATCGAATTGTGCAATCGTTGCGTAATTTTTTTGCATCCTGTACATATAGCGTGCAACGTTTAGATATATATTACGCGGAATTGAGACGTGAATCGCGCGTTCCGCAAAGAAAGCTACGATCTATCTATCAAATTGTTTTCATATAAATATACACACAACCGCGCTATAAAGATCGATGAGTAGTTTACACGCGCAGTTATTCGCGCTCGCAGCTGGGCCAGATACATGATACCAAATGGCTTTCTACTTTGAATTTCCTTCCAAAGTTTAAATAAAAGATTATAAAGCCGCGCGCGCGAGAAATCACGTAATATACACGTTTTATTTATAATGCCGGCGGCGGCGGCGGGCAGAAAAAGTTGAATAACCATTGTGTATTTAAGCAAGATGGTGTAAGTATATGTAAAGTAATAGCGCCTCGACCGCGATCTTATCCTGTACATACCCCGGCGCGTCGCTATCGGTGTAACGTAATATATATACACGCGTCCTGAATCGCGTATACAGCTTATATACACCCACGCATCTTTTTTCCCATTCAACGCGCTCGTGCCGTGCCGAGTCCGATTCCGAGCCAGCGATAGATTTACGAGTGCTTATTTGCAGACAGATAGACACACACACAGACACAGACGTGTAAGAGTTAGTCACTTCAAAAAACACAAGCGAAAACAACACACACACACACGAAGTTATACAATTCGTAATCGTAATCGTTCACTCACGCTGTCGTCGGCGTTATCCTGTCCTTGGGGCAGCTCGTTGGTATCTTCGACCGAAGCCTCGGTGCTCGTCGTGGTGGTCGTCGTGCTCACTCGTCGCCTGCCGCCGATTCCACCCTTGCGCAGTCTCGGCCGCTGGGTCTTGCCCTGACGCACCGCCTCTTCGTTGGCGTTGGCGTTGGCGTTGTTGGCCAGCTGCGGCTGACGCTGTCTGAGGTAGACCCGACGAGTGCTCGATTCCTCGGACGATCTCGGGGTCGTGGTCGAGGGACCGGCATTGGCAGCGGTGGTGGTGGTCGTGGAGCGTCCGGCGAAACTGCCGGGCTGGCGACGCGCCGCGTTCAGGTACTTCGAGCGGTTCTTCAGGATCTGTGACTGGGGCGAGTTGCTGTTCTCGTTCGAGGCGACGCTGCTACTGCTGGACTCGTTCGACTCGACGCTCTGTAATTATAATTAGCGTAGTCGAGATTATAATATGATGTATATTCTCTCTGGCGAAATTGCAAATTAGCTATATATTGTATGCGACTCGAGAGTCGTCGTCGTCTTCGTCGCGTAGGAAATCTTTTTCAGTTCAGAGGAATTTATTCGACTTGAAAATTAGTTGAAATTACTTTGAAAGTTCATGCACTTTGGTATGATAAAAATTTTAATGCCTCTTTATTTTCACTGGAGCGACAGTCGTCGTGGCGGCGGCGCCCCCCCCCCCCCCCCCCTACCCACGCTATTATGCGAGTAATTTTGAGGCATTATCTTCGAATTCTCATGTTGATTCATTGCCGAGACTATTTTGTCTCGGAGTGCGATTTCGAATGTTTCATACGCGTATATAATGTATTATTATGAAAACAGAAATCAGTTTGCATTTTTTTCAGGCTCGAAAAAAATCTATAAATTTGAAGAAGATTTAATTTCAAATCAGACATTAACATTAGAGTAACCAATACTGCATTATGTTCAAGGTACGTAAAGTGCTGATTTTCTCTTTTTTGCATAGACTAAAAGAAAAAGTATGAAAATGTTAATTGTAATTGTGTGAATTTTTTTTTTTAATGCAAAAATGTTTAAATCAAAACACACTTAATTAATTCTTGACTTCAGTTTAAATAAATTGAATGAAAATTAACGTTGCGATATTGATGTATTATTTGCAGTTTTGATCATAATTAAAGCCCGTCTCTACCACTAGATGGCGAGTACCTTTATTCGATGAGACTGCGAGTGGTTGAATCGAAATAATTGTATAAAGGTACTCTAATTCTCCACTAGATTTTAAATACTTCGTTCATGTACTGGTGTGTTGATGCGTCGATGCGTTGATTCGGTAAGTACCGTAGTTCTATTTATTGCGTTAATTGCTCAAAATGTTTATGAAAATTCAATCGTAAATAAAGTCAGTCTCTCCCGCTGGATGGCGAGTAGCCCTTTGATTTGAAATCCGCGGCGCGACAAAGTGAAAAAATAATTGTACAAATAAGTAAAGCAAGTCAGTGTGAATTCTAAGATGATAGGACTTTATATTGCCGCTCCTTCGGTCGAAAATATGTGACTGCAGCGTTATACGCTGGGCAATTCGTCTTGTCGTTAATTACGTCTTATACTTGTACGCCGAAACGAATTTAAGCGCGTAGCTCACTCGCTCGCTCTCGTTGGAGATAGGACACACGCTCGTTTTGACCTAATTTGCGCGCTCGTGCGGCGCGCCAGGAAGGGAGGAGGAGAGGACGAGGACGAGGGTGTCTAATTTCTCCCAAGTGCGTTCGTATCGATCGAGCGAAAGGTTGTACTCGTCGTTGCAGCACGGATCATACACGTGGCTACCAGTGATCACGACTCACCTGCGACGATTGCGAGCTGCTGGGCTTGGCGTTGGCCGACAGCTTGTAATTCGGCTTGTGATTCTTGATGAATCCGTAGTCCTGCACGACGTCCTCGGTCGACTCCAGTCCCCCGCGCTGCTGCTCCTCGCTCGACGCCGCGGTGGTGGTCGGCGCGTAGGTGGCCGGTGCAGACGGGGTCGTGGTCGTGGTGTATCTGTTGCGCGACGACGACGACGACCGGATATTCACGAACTCCTGGCCCTCGGTCTGGACGACGGCCGTCTCCTGCTGGGGCAGTCTCTGACGCTGTCGACCTCGGCCGCGTTGACGATTCGCCGCCGCCGCCGCTGCCGAGGACGATGACGTGGGTCTGACGCGGTCCTGATCGCGGTCCTGGTTCACCGCGCTGAAGCGCACGAATTCGCTCTCGCCGGCGCGCGGTCTCGTCTGAATGGTGGCCTCCTGCTGCTGCTCGCGTTGGGCCGGCCGGGCGCCGAAGCGACCGCGTACCTTTTGACGGATGACCGTCGTTGGTGCTTCCGTCGTCGTAGTGGTGGTGGTCGTTGTAGTGGTCGTTGGGGTGGTGGTCAACGGTGTTGTCTGAAAAATAGCATAACGCGCGAGATAAGTATACGATTGCGAGGTTTAATAACTCGCGATCTCTGCTCGTGAATTTAACAGAGCGTATATGATAATATAAAAAAAAAAAAAAAAAAAACTCGAAGATTACGCCCAGTTTACGGCGCGTTAAGGCAAATAGACTAACGAGCTGGCTGCTCCTTACGTACGTTAATACATGAGCGAACAATCGCTCCATAAATTTGAATTGACTCGAGCCGCCGCTGCTGCTGCTATAAGCTCAGACAGCGGAAAAATCGCTGACCTCGTATAATTCGAGAGCACACATTATAATATTATACAGCATACAGGAACTCCTAATGATAAAGTTTGCTGCTGCTGCTACTACTAATACTGCTCAAAGAACAAAACACGTTTTTATCCTTTTTTTTCTTCTTCTTCTTTGGAATTCGACACACAATTATAATTTTCAAGGATCTTTCGATTTGATAAAGGTACACACGTACGTCGTGGTCGTGCAAATGCACAACCTTGACTTTCTCCGCGGTTTATGCACATACACAGCGCGCCCAAACGTATACAACTTTTCACCGAGAAATGTTCAAGAGCCTCCTACACGTCGAGAAGGAGGAAATATCTTTTATATAGTTAGCACCTTTCGAATTGATGCACACATACACAGACACAGTCGAGAATTGATTAAGATCGGCGGGGAGCGAGGGCCGCTTGATTAACTGGAAAAGTTTTTCAAGAGTCTTTTCTCTCTCTCTCTTTCTCTCTTTGCCGCTGTTAATTCGAGAATTCAACGCGAGGCCAATTCAACTGTATATAAGTATATATAAATTCAAAGGTAACTGTGTATACACACAAACGGTGTAAAAACAACAGCAATTATCGGCGCGCGCATTTCACCAAATGAGCTGGTCTATATATTAGTAGTTTGTTTTTTTTTTTTTTTGCTTCAAATTGATTCAAACGATATCGACGTATAGAATGAAAATCGAAACTTTCTCGCGCCGATGTTTTCTATATAGGTCATTAAGCCGATACACACACACACACATCGCATTGCAGGCGATAATAATACTATACTAAATATAAGCATATAATAATAGCTCCGCTCACCTCGGCTATCTGTTCGGCCTCGGTGGTCTGATAAGTGTAATCCTCCTGCTTATCCTGCGGGATAGGCTGGTAGATCGGCTGCTGCTCCTCCTCTAGCTGCTGCTCGTCGCGGTAGATCGGCCCTCGAGGTGTGGCCTCGTGGGACGACTGATAGACCGGCGAGTACTGCTCCCTCGGCAAATCGGTCGTGGGCACGGCTCGTACACCGGGCTCTCGGTTCTTCCCGCGGTACCGCTGCTGCTGCTGCTGCTGCTGTAGTACGGGTAGTCGCGGGTCGTCGAGTAGCGGTAGTGCTCGGTCACGGTGCTGGGCGTGTCGTCGTAGCCGGCCGACGACGAGCTCGACGAGTAGACCTGCGGGGCCAGGGTGACCTTGCGCGAGGTGTACTCGAGTCCGGCCAGGGGCAGGAGCGAGTCGGCGCCGATTCCCTGGGAGCCGACGTTGTACTGTTGCTGTTGCTGCGGCTGCTGGTAGGTGACCTCGGTGGGCGTGGGCGAGGCCGTGGAGACGGTCGAGTAGTCGTCCTGCTGGTAGGACGGATTGCTCACCGATACCTCGTCGATGGACACTTGCTGCTGGTTGACTTGCTCTCGCTGCTTCTCGATAAACTGCAAAATAAGTTTATCGTGTATAGCTCTCGATATTTCTAAAAGTTAAGATTATGATTTAAGTATCGACTTACTTTAGTCGGGATCGATTCGGTCTCCAGCTGCTCTCTCTGGTACAGCTGGCTACGAGGCGTCGTCGATCTTCTCAGTCCATCGTCTCTCTCGTCCTCCTGCTCGTACTCGCCGAAGCGGAAGTTGAACGAGGATTTCGGGGTGGTCTTGCGCAGTCCCTTGCCGCTGTCCTGCTGCTCCTCGTACTTGGGAGTCGTCGAGGGATTTCTGCGAGTAGGTTCGTAGGAGTTCTGGCTGTTGTCGTTGACCTCCTGATACTGCTCGGTGGTGCTGGTGCTGGTGGTGAAGCGGGATCTCGATCGGTTGACCGGTCGGCGGGTCGGTCGCTCGGCGTTGCCTCCTCGGTAGGACTGAGGCGATTGGGTAGTGGTAGTTGCTCGGGAAGCAGTTACTCTACCTCTGAAATATCATCAAACGTTTCATTGATTAATAATGAGAAACAAAAAAAAAAAAAAATAGTCTATTCCGATTTCAGAATAACTATATAGACCAACCTTTGCCTGGAACGATTCCTCTGAAGCGTCGTCGGGGCTTCGGTGGTCGTGGTAGTGGTCGTGGTGGTTGGGATGGTGGTCGGTATGGTCGACACCGCGGGCAATACCGAGCCGCCGAGCTGACCGGGTTTCTCGACCAGAGCGTTCACCAATCCCGGCAGCTGGGGCGAGATGGCGGGCAAATCGGCCGGCAAATTGTACTGCGACTGGTCGTCGTAGGCGGGCGTCTGCGTCGGGTAGTAGGTCGGGCTCACGGAGTGACCCACCGGGTCGACCGGATACCTCTGATTGGTTTGCTGATAGTCCACCTGTTGGGGTTCTTGGTAGCGATTTTGCTGCTGTTGACGATTGTAGCCGAACGTCTGCTCGAACAGATGATTGACGACGTTCTTCTGACGCTGGGGCTCGACGACGGTGTCGTAGGCGGGTGTGGTGGACGGCACGGTCTCGTAGGCGTACGACGACACCGTCTTGGGATGGCTGCTGTAGTAGTTCGGGGTGGTCGACACCTCGTTCTGGCTGTAGTAATTGCTCTTGGCCTTGCTCGGCCTGTCGTTGTATTTGCCGCTGGAGGTGCGCGCGTCGTCCCTGTAAGACGCGGTGACGAAGGCGGGCGGCGCCTCGGTCGTCGCCTTCTCGGCCGTAGTCCCTGAATCTCCACTTGGTCGTTAACTGACTAGGCGGCAAAGTCGAAGATTCGTAGCGCGGAGTCGGCGAGGAGGTCTCGTAGCGGAAGACGGGCGAGGCCGACGTCTCGTAGCTCGGCGTGGTCGACTCGGTGGCGTAGACCGACGACGACGACGACGAGGGTGTACTGACGTCGTAGACCGGTAGGGGTGGATCACTGACGAGATAAGAGTTGGGCTCGATCACGGGCGACGGGCGCGGATGATGATTGGTCTGGGTCTCCTTGAGATCGAAGTTCTCCAGCGAGTTGACGATGACCGAGCCGATGTGCGGCGCCGGGAACGGGATCTTGTTCGCGCCCCGGGCGGGCTCGTAGCTCATCGGCGCCACGAAGAAGGGCAGCTTGTCGATGTTGCGCTCGACGCGATTGCTCTCGATCGAGGACAGATAGGGCAGATCGAACTTGGCGTAGCCCTGCGGCGGCTCCAAATTTCTCGGCCCGATGAAGACCTTGGGCGTGTCCGGGCCGAAGGTGTCGAGCACGGCGATGCTACGGGCGTTCTTCAGGGCCCTGACGACGTCCGTGACCTTGACCTGGGCGTGGTGGTGGCCGAGGTTCGTGTAGACCGAGAGCGGAGGTTGATTCGGCGGCGGCAGGGCCGTCGTCGTCTCGACCTGCATGCTGCTGCTGCTGCTGCTGCGGCTGTCTGTTGTAGTAATCTTGGGCCTGAGGCTGGCTGTAGCTGTTGGCCGTGGGCAGTGGCTTGTACTTGGGCACCGAGTTGACGTTCTTGTGAGTGATCTCGGTCAGATGTTGATGATGGAACTGCTGCTGCTGCTGGGGGAAAGTGTTGGGATGCTGTTGGACCTCGTAGTTCTGGGACTGCGACTGCTGCGTTTGATCTCTAAGCTTAGCTGCGGACGACGCCTCCTTCCTCTTGTTGTAAGCCGAGAATCTGTCGTGCTTGTTCCTGGCGTCGTGCTCGTCCTTGCTCTTCGCCGCGACCAACTTTCTCATCTCCTGCCTTTGCTTCTCTCTCGCGTCCCTCAGACTCTCTATATCGCGCTGGCGCTGCTGCTCCTCGATCTCCTGCAGGTGCTTCCTCTTCTTCTCGGCCTCGCGCTGCCTCGTCGCGTCCTGCTCCTTCCTGGCCGCCTCCTGCTGCTGTCTCGCCTGCTCCTGCTCCTTGCGACCCACCTCCTGCCTCAAGCGATCCTGATTCTCGACCTCGCGATCCGCCACCTCCTGGCGGCCCTGCTCCTTGTCGCGGCCGAAGTTCTGGTAGGCGTTCTGCTGCTCGTGCTGCTTCTGCAGCTGGTACAGAATCTCGCGAGCGTAGGCGTCGTAGGCCGGACCGGCGGGCGTGACGGACACCTCCTCGTGGTGCTGGCGATAGGGATTCAGGTTCTTGGTGCTGCTCTGCTGGGCTTGCTGCTTGAGTTTGGCTTGACCTCTCTGGGCTAGAGTCTCGGCTGGCACGTACACCAGTTGAACCTTGATTTTCAAGAGAGAGAGAGAGAGAAGAGAGAAGAAAATAAAGCGTCATGTGCGAGTACTAAGTTTTAATATAAAAAATAATAGTTTACCTCTTGCTGGTCAGCTCCGACCTGAGCGGACGCGGGCGTCACGTAGTTGAAGCGAGACGGCTCGTCCTTGATGATCTTGGGCTTTTGCTGCTGCTGCTGTTTGAACGGGAATTCCTTGGGAATTTCCTTTCTCGGGAAACTCGAAACTTCTTGAAGATTCTGACGGAAGACTTGCTGCTGTTGCTGCTGTGGTAGCTGCAGGTGCTGCTGCAGGTGTTGTTGTCCCTGATTGACCTGGCCGTTCGACAGCACGGGCTTGTACTTGGGCTGTTGAGTGTGGTGGTGCTGCTGCTGCTGAGCGTGAAGGTGGAAGTTCTGCGCCTGGAACACCGGGGGCAGTGCTTGATTGGACGGGACCGGTGGTACGAGCACCTCCGGGGCGAGACCCGGCAGAGTCTGCACGTTGGTTATCGTGCTCTGGTGCAGAGCTTGCTTCTGCTGCTCGGGATTCGAGTAGGCGTTCGGCTGATAGGCGTTCGACTGAAATCGAAAGTCAGAGATATTAGTTTCGAGTTTGCTTTCGTCATCAACTTCAATTAAATCGTAACGACAACTCACGTTCAAAATGTTCTGCTGAGCCTTGAGCTGCTGCTGCAGCACCAGCAGTCTCTGTATGCTGTCCTGGGTCTGCTGCAGCTGATGGATCTGATCGTGATACTGCTGCTGCAGAACAGGCGGCAACGAGACCACGGGCACTTGGCCGGCGGCTTGAGGGTTGTTGTCGTTATTGGCAGTGGCGTGGGTACGGAAGGGAGGCGGTGGCACCGGACCGGCTATCGGTGTCGGTTTTTGCTGCTGCTGCTGCTGTTGATTCAATAATTGACCGTTTCTGGGATGAGGCAGCGGGATCCACTCGCTGTTGGTCGTCTGACGCGACCACCTGCTGCTGCTGCTGTCGACGGCGGGCAGCTGCTGTTGTTGGGCATTGACTTGGCACAGGACGCCGATCAATGCGACCCATGCTAACGTTTTCGATCGGACGATCTGGAAAATGAGGGGAAAAAAGAAAAACGTTGAGTTTCAAAATCGCAATTAAAATTATGTACGACTAATTTGTCGTTTAACGTTAACGTAAGTATTCGTTAATTGTGCGCGAGGGTTTCGCGCGAGCTATTCAACACCTCGCTCTTCGAATAAAAACACCAAACGACGAGATGTTGTGCAGCAATCGCGAAAAATTATGAAATATGCCCGCGAGGCGCTCGTTGCCGTATACAGCGAATAACGCGTGTAAAACGAAATTCACGAAATAGTTTGCAGCCCGCAAAAATACTAGAAATTCCATCGAGAAATTGCGAGAACTCTTCTCTCTCTCTCTCTCTATCTCGCGCGCAAGATTATTGCGCGAAAATTGAATGTCATCAACGAAAAAAAAGACGATCCCAAAGTGGCCTTTGAATAAACGAAAGTAATTGAAATCGTGAAGTTTCTGCGCTGTTGTACACTGTACAATTTAAAACGAGTAATATAATGACAAGTGTGGAGGCGAAAAACAAATGAAGAGCAGTACACGGCACCTCGGTGAGAAGAAAGAAAAACCAAACAACAACAACAAATGGCACCGCAAGTGCCATTACCAGCTAATAATACAGCGTTTCGTTGTAGAAAAAAAAAACAGAAGAAAGGAAAGCTCATTTCCAAACGAGCGAAACAAAATAGACGGATATGTTCCGAGAGTGATTAATATAATAGGTAGGTTAATGCTTTTCTTCGAGTTATTTGACAGTATATTATGGTAGTACTAGTGCTCGCAGGTTTTTGATGACCTCATTCGTCACACGCACACACAAACACACTGTTGTAACCCCTCCGTCGCGTTGAGATAAAATTAACGTTTCTGCAACGTTTTCTCGAATTATGCAAATTTTTACACGCTTATGTATACATATCTCTGCGGGCTAGCTATACATACACATCTCGACGTGATCGTTTTAAGTTGGCGCATATTGCGCGCGCGATTTTTCGGTCATTCGGACGTAATTTATCCCCGATTCTCTTCGATTTCAATTTTCGAGCGCACATATTCGATCGAGTACATCGAATCGAGTTCGTTAATTATGGTTATCGTTCGCGTGCTTTCATTAAAAAAAAATTATGTTTATAATTCGTTCCGAGAAATTCATTCGGATCCTTGATCAAACTCGCAGATTTACGCAATTTTCAACGCGATTTCCTGTACAGCGCATTCGATGCGCGCAACGGCGATGAGAAATTGGATCAAAATTTACATGTACCTCCAGCTGCGTGTGTAAGTGGATATTTATTTACATATAAGAGCACGTAACGAAGTTAACATTCTATTTTCGTAAAATAAAAAACGCCGAGTTTACAACAGAGAGATTCCTTTTATTTTCTAAGATGCAACTCTAAGATGAGCTTTAAAATGTTTCAAATACAACTAATAGGTATGCTTTCATCGATCACCCGCGTACTTACGCATCATACACGGTATATGTACGCGGAAAACGACGATTAAGTTTTCCTTTTCTCTCTCTCTCTCTCTCTGCGTTGTAAAACGCGACATGGAAAATATCTCTTTTAGAAGCGAGGCCCAATCGAATACACGTTGTTATTGACAAAGGCCCCATAATTTCCTTCAACAGTGGCAGTAGTAAGATTCGTTGTTATTTCTTTTTTTTTTCTCTACCACTGCTGCAGTTTTCAACAATAATCCCGCACCCGTGAACATACATACATAAGATCGCGTGTGTACACACGTGAATGAACATGTTCGAACGCGGATAATTTTTCCAGATTGTGAGCGCGCACTCTGCACATAGTAATATATTTATAATACGCAGGGGTCTTCGGGAAAGGTTTATAATTTTGAAATAGTCTCTCTCTCGCGAACACGCTCTCGTATCAGCTCGGAGAGTGTCTGTATGCAGTTCTATATGCCATTGCCTCTATTGGCCAATCTCTCTCTCTCTCTCTCTAACGTCTGTTTGTCCGTGTGTGTGTGTCTGTATATATGTCGTAATACACAATCATTTTACACGTTTTTGCGCCAAAGGTCTCGGCGCGGTGCGTACGGCGCTACTCGGATTAAATTGCGATAGAACAACATCTCTGCCTTCGCCGTTATAAATACTCGAAAAAATGTGTGCAGTGTGTGGTGTGTGCGATGTTTATATGCATTGAAAAACAAGATGTTTCCTTGAACTCATTAACGAGAGGTGCGCAGACATTCGAATTTTTTCGTCGAGTCTTTTTTTTTTTTTTTTTAACGTAGCCTTTTAGATTTTTTTTTTTTAAGCTAGATTTTCCAGAGCTCGCGCGCGCGCGCGCACGTCGCGTCTAGACCACACGAGATATATGGTGCAGTGGTGGTATATACGTATAGAAATACAAGTACCGGACCACTACGGCGCGGCGCGGCACGACTAAAAACCGCTTTTCAATCGTGCGCGCGCGGCGGTGCGGTTTGATGACTTTTTTTTTTGTCGTCGTCGACGTGTTCACGATCGTCGTCATCGGAGCTTGAAATTATATGGCGAGCGCGCTGCGTTATATACGCAGTGTATGTATATGCGCGCTTCAAAAATTATATGGCCAATATATATATAAGAGGAGCATCCATAAACGCGTATAGTATAGTACCACTGACGCAGCTCGCGCGCACACAGATAGAGAAGAGGAGAGAGAACCATCGCGAACTGGGTGTGCATAAAAAAGCCTGACATAGATATTTAAGTAGATCACTCAGGCAGCGAAGAGGCTAGCCTAGTATAGATAGTCTCCTACTCACTATGTCTGTGTGTGTGTGTGTGTGTACGATCGTCTTGCGCGCGTACAAGTACGTAACTTATAGAGCGCGCACATACGCGGGTTAAAAGATCGATTTCGCGTGCATCAACGTCGTCGTCGTCGTCGTCGTCGTCGTCGTCGTCGTCGTATAGATATCTATCTATCGCAATCGTACATCTTTTTTACTCTCTTTTTCTCATCCTTTTAGCGACTCAAAAGCCCGTGAAATTCGCCGCCCGCCCCCGCGCGCGACAGAAAACTCGCTGCTGTATACTGCCAAGCCTTACGAGCCCAACGAGGCGATGAAGCTCGATGACCCAAACTCGAATAATAAAAAGCTCGTATACGAAAAAAAAAATATAACAATGTATCGCGGAAATTACGGACGTTCGTTTAAAAGAATCGAGATAACTATATGCGCGGATTGTATAATCGACGCGCCGCGCGCGCGAGCACAATCGCGCTCAAGTATCTAGACTAGATCCAAGCCGCGCGCGCGCGTTAAAGCTATAAGCTATATAAGCTTCTGTGCGGAATCAACGAAGCGTATACTGCGAACCTCAAGAGAGAGAGAGAGAGAGAGAGAGGCCAATTTAAGGCGCGAAGATAGCTGGCAATTATCTAATTGACGAGCTCTCGCGGGAGGAGGCGTCTATATAGGTATATGTATGGATACGTATACATATTCCGGATCTGCTACCGCAGCAGCAGCAGCAGCAGCTGTCGGAAGTTTTCTCTCTCTCTCTCTCTAACTTGCATTGCGGCCGGGGCCAGTGCGTGTAATTATCGTAAAATGTTTGTGTATACGTGTGCGCGCACCTACACACAACTACATTGCGATATATCCGCGCGCGAGGCCAACAACGAAGAAAGTGACGAAGCCGTCGAGAGGAGAACTCTCGTTCGTGCATCATCATCTCTCTCTCTCTCTCGCTCGACTTCGACGCGCTGCCGCCGCTGCTTTTCTTTCCTCGCCGCGCTCTCGTAATTGCGAAGAATTCGCCGAGCTCCGTAAACCCTATATTGCCTCGTGAGTTTTATTGCGCGCGCGCGCGCGCGCCCGCAGACGCTTCGATGATATGGCTTTTCGCACGTGTGCTCGTAGTTCGTGTGTGTGTGTGTGTGTGTGTGAGAAAACCAAGCCTTCTTCTTTTCTTTTCTATTTCTTTTTTTTTTTTTTTTGGTTTCTAATCTCTCTTTCGATGTGTCTGTGTGTGTGTGTGTGTGTGTGTGTGTGTGTGTGTGGCTTCGAGGCGATACATCACACTTGATGAATTTTCGCGTGTCCGACCGAGTCGTTATTTACTTATTTATGTGCAGACGTACATATACACACGTTACGTGCGTTGCACACCTATATCAACGCGCAAGCTCCCTAGCCGTGTATGGTATATTTTATCTCTTCGGTATAAACGACCCGTAGAAAGTCTCTAGCGATCATCGTTCTGTTAAATACCGCGTGAAATATTTTACTTCGATTTTGCAAAAACGATTTTATTCCATGCTCGATCGGTTTGCCTCGATTGCTCGAAAAAATGTATGAAAAGTCAATGTAGTAATTGAAGCCTCGGCCACTAGATGGCGAGCACCTGTGTTTTGTGAATCCGCAAGTGGAAAAGTCAAAATAATTGTATAAGTAGACACGCTTCTAATTCACTTTCTCTTTGTCTTTCCTCCAATCCTGTGTTCGTTATAAAAAAATCAATTTTTTGTAAGGATATAACTTCCAAACTATTTAATTATATTTATCAAAGCAATTTTAATTCGTCTTAATCTAGACAAAAACACAAAATATTCCTTCTCTTATTCGTCTCGATACACACCGATAGACCGCCTAAACCATTAAGTTTCTCACGCTCGCTGCTGTTGCCGCGAGCGATTTATTAATTTACACCTTTGTGCTTTTAAAAATGCCACTTATGCGGCCAAGCGCGCGTACATATATAGTATCTCGTTGACATCCCGCTTGACTAATATGGAACACGACTCGCGCGCGTCAGTTGTTTCAAAATTTTGATACCGTAATAACTAATCGCCAGAGAGAGAATGAGAGAATGAGAGAGAGAGAGACGAAGTGCTCTTTTTTTCTTGCTCGCGCCGCGAGGCAGGCTAATTGAATGAGCAGTTTTACACTCCGAGATTCGCGCGCGAACAGTCGCATATTATTCATTACGTATATCGCGCGTATAATACCGATATGTGCGCGTAGAAAACGAAAAGCTTTTCGCCACCTGACACATTTCCTCGATCGATCGCGTGCATAATTCACTTTATTATCCGCGCGCGGCATCGAGCGCAATGCGCACATTATATACGCGCGTTGACGTACGGGTACACATAACGCTCGCTCGACGCGTGCCTTTATAATAACATATATAAATTCTTTGATCCGATTAACGCGTAATGTTTCAAGATATACCGCGCCGTGTATGTATATAAGCTTTCCGAAGAGGATTTCAAATGCATCTCTCTCTCTCTCTCTCTCTCTCGCTCTCCTCGCCTATGTGGTATCGGCACTCGCGATCGCGTGTTCTAATTTTTTTTCCTTTTCGCTACAACGATATTATGCGCGTAATCGTTATTTAACACGGTTTCGAGCTCACACACACACCACATGTAAGTATACTATATTCGAGCTATTACTATCCTCTCCGTATCCTTTGCGGGGCAGAATTTATACATATGCCAACAATGAGATAAATTCTAATGTATTATATATAAATTTTGCTATGTGTTACATATGCAACTTTCGCTATCTCCTTATGGTGCACGCAGAGACATTTCTCTCTCT
The DNA here is from genome assembly GCA_034770305.1 of Trichogramma dendrolimi. NCBI lineage: Eukaryota > Metazoa > Arthropoda > Insecta > Hymenoptera > Trichogrammatidae > Trichogramma > Trichogramma dendrolimi. The sequence goes on along the minus strand of JAPMIB010000002.1, from coordinate 7,892,366 downwards.
CTCTCTCTCGCGCGTTTATATCTTTCCCATATATATTTATACTTTTGTGGACAGTATAGTGCGTTTTATGGTCGTTAAGTTATATTTTTAAAGGATCATTGCCACCGCGCGAGAAGAGAGTTAAATAAAAAAAAAAGATAAAGAACCATTAAATCAACTCTCCAATGGAGATTCATTGGAAAATTATTATTCATTCGACGCCAGTCGGTAGTAGTAGTTTTTTTACGATCGCGACGACGACGGCTGTCATTTTGCCGATGATTGTAATACATAAACGACAATACACGGCCGGTCATACATAAATATCGTAGTAAGCCTTTACAGCGACGCGCATAAAAAATGTGTGTGTGTGTGCGCGCAGCGATACGCACGCAAGACACGCAGTATAGTACTCGTCGTGGTGCTTTTCCCGTTTCCTATACGGCGCTCGGTATATAGCTTATATAGCTTATTCTCTATCTCCTCGTGCCTATGTATACGAGCTCGCTGAATTATATGACCGCGATGATATAATACCGTGAATGCGTATGTATGTGGTTGTGGTGGTGGTTGAAAAAAAAAAGAAACATGAGAAAATAGTATTATAGGCGCGAAATATCATCGGCTTGCTGCGAGGGGTCTTGCGCAATCCTGGGGCCCGAAGCCAATTCTATTTACTAATGCATTATTTTTTTTTTCTCTCTCTTTTAACTGGCCAAGACGACGATAGAGAGGAGAGAGAGAGAGAGCCGCCAAACCGGTAGAAAGTCGGGGTGATAATTTTTCAATCCTTCGATACGTATGCGCTATATTTGACTTCCACACTGTGTACACACACGCATATAGCACACATACAGACAGACTGACTGAAGAGAGGATTATACCGCACGTCCACTCAAAGCAGCTACTTTGCAGCAGCAGCTGCTGCTGCAGCAGTGGTGTTTGACGTCGAGAGGTGCAAGCTTATATCTACTATACACACGCACGCACATACGCACGCGGAGCCGCTTTGCGTCGAGCAAACAACATATATATATCGACGACGGTACGAGGTGTTAAATAAACACGCGCACGCACAAGTGCGCATATAATGCGCGTATTTATTTTATGTAATGAATATATACTCGTTTCTGCAGTATTATAAGCCGCTTCCGGCTGGCTGTATATATATCCATTGCATTGGCAGCAGTCATCGCCGAGCGCGACTCGACCGATTTGCGCCGTACACAAACACAAACACACACACACAAACAGTTTCATAATCGTTATAGACGATTATGATATATACATATTTTTGCGCGCGCGAGAGAGCAACGCAGAAAGAAAAAAATGAAACATTCGTTGGGCTTTCCCGAGTACGTATATAGCTAGAGCGCCCGCGCGCGTGCCTCGATTATCAGTTACACTATTTTTTAATTGCCCTTTCCGGATATTACGCCAAAGGCATTCGTTGTTGTTGTTGTTTTTTTCGGTGTATATTAACAATTGCGCGCGGTAGATTATTTTTTTATTATCATAGCAGGGAATAACGATCGTTTTACGATCGATATACACAACAACGGCGGCGGCAGTAGCGTAGGAAAATTGTTTCTCGTCGTCGTCGAGAGAGAGAGAGAGAGAGAGAGAGAGACTTTATCTCTTTAAACGGCTACGCGAGGAACGAGGTCGCCTTTAATTATCTATTTTTGCTCGCGTTTATATACCTAGTGCTCTCGCCGTTTTGTGTTGATCATTTCTATGAGATTCGGAATAATATCCTTTCCAGCCCGTCGCGCTCGTGCCGCTGCTGCTGCTGCTGACGGTCAATCGAAGAAAGAAGGGGGAAAAAAAGATGATTCGACTTCTGTCGATAAATGGCTCGATATTGTAACGTCTGACGGGACGCAAATGAGATTCGATTTATCGCGTGTGTATATATATATCAGCGCGAGAGCTAAAGTAAATTTTTCAATTTGTATCCACTTGCGAGAGAGAGGGAGAGTTCACGATCCGAGCGAGAGCGAAGACAATTTGTGCCAGTTTGTTGATTGTAAAAAAGAAAAATAAAGGAAGAAAGGTGCATTGTACCAAAACTCGCGATAAAAAGAGCTTTTTTCACAGATGTTGCCACCCGCACGATGTGCATCTCAACTTATGCCGTAAAAGTGTTGAGGTTTTTGAAATTGAAACTCTAATATCCACAAATGTAAGAATTAATATTTTGGAGTCACTTTCCTCGACAAATGAGTTATAACTTACGTAGAAAAATGTAAGGACCGATATTCGAAAACTCGTATTATATCGATGTGTGACACTTGATCACGAGCTTCTCCATTCCACCAACAGATGGAACGGCGCAATCACGCAAGTGGCCAAAAATTTATATATATATATACAAAAACAAAATTTGAATTTTTTTTCAAATTGTCAGTCTCTTGTAATCGGTCACACATATTTATACGAGCCATCGATAGCTGCGCGCGCGCGCGAGAAAAGCGTGCCGTGCGGCTTTGGAAAATCACTATACTCACAGGCCTATAATATTATCGAGCTATCGAGCTCCTCCGGCACGATCGGAGCCGATTGGCGCTCGGCTATTATACACGCGTTTTAAGTCTTAAACGCTCGCAGCTGCAATCAACGCGCCAATTTCTTCTTCTTCTTCTTCAAGAAAGAGAAGAGCTGTGTACATCGATCGAGCGATCGTATTTATTATAGACGAGAACGGGTATACAAAACGCGCGTGTCACTAGATTCGCGCCTTGGAAAAATTCCGTATCGACGGCTGCAAAAGAAAGGACGTACGTTCGCGAAACGGGCGCGGCGCACTTTTACACACACACACACACAGCGTGAAATGCATCGATAACGCGCGAATAGATTATAATCGTCCACACGGGCCGGGATCGGAAAGAAGAGAGTAAGAGAGAGAGAGAGAGAGAAGAGAGAGAGAGAGAGAGAGAGAGAGAGAGATACTTATAGATATAATGGTCAATCAGTCGGGAGAGAGACTACAGAAGCGAGAGTGCAATGCTGCTGCTGCAGAAAAGAAAAGACTTTCACCGACGTTGGAATTATTATTACCCGAGGCGTCTCTCTCTCTCTCGAACGGCCCGCGAGGCGCGCGAGAAGCAAAATATATGGATGCATCATCAAGTCTCCTCTGTGTGTGCTGTGTTGTCTTATAACGATAAGTGTCTGCGCGAGTGTGCAGCAACAACAACAACAACAACAACAATTCGCTCGCTCGAGCTCGAGCTCGAGCTCCGCAAACGAGAGAATCTATATACGCGTCCGCGGCGAGTAATTATATCGATCGGAGGAGGAGCACATATAGACACACACACACACAGATAAACATACATTTAGCAGCAGAGCAATCTGCAGGCAATGTGTGGGCTGCACAGTACACTGCAAGAGACGGCGGCGGCGGCGGCGGCGGCGTCGCGACGAAAGGAGGTCAGCGCACCTTTCTCCGGCACGCTATATCCTATATATATATATATTAGCCGCAGCATATTATATCCTCTCTCTCTCTCTTTTCAGGCGCGCGCAAGAAGCGGAGAGACTTCCTTCACGTGCAGCAACAGCAGCAGCCGGAGATCTGTGTGCAAGGTGCGGTCCTGTATATAATATAAAGCCGATGCACGTATACACACACACACATACACACAACCTGTAAAGAGATCGGCTCGCGCGAGCGTGGCTCGGGACTCTCTGAATGAACGTATTGCTATATATATACGAGAGAGAAGCGCATGATTTATATGCCCGCGAGGCGCAAGAGAGAGAGAGAGAAATCGCAAGTATATCCACGGCGCCGAAAAAGTCGCGCCGTGAAATGCGAGCAGCGCGGCTATATGGCGCACGCGGCTACCGATTCCTGCTGCAAGTGTGTGTGTGTGTGTGTGTGTGTGTGTGTGTGTGCCATTGTTCGTGGCGGCAGGTCTGCCGCTGCGCTGCACCTGAGATATCGACGTTCGCGGGATTTCACGTAGCTATATATAGTTGCTTTATTGGCGGGTTATATACCTTATATACCACTCGTAATAGCTTTTCTGGAGGATATAAGGGAAAATTCACGCGTCTTTCACACGGTTCTCTCTCTGTTTATATATACATACGTAGCGCCGCGCGATACCGTTTAAGATAATTGCCGCTCTATACCTGTAGCATATATATAATACCGCGGTATAAATAGCTTATAATAAGTCCCTTATATATCGAAAATTTCTTCCTTTCGATGTATCCGTGATTTTCGGGGAAAATTTTGCCGCGTATAGTATACGTGCTGTGCTCTTTCCTGCAGGCAATGCATAACACAGCGCAGCACAAAGCTGCATTTCATGTATACGGTGCACACAGACAAGCCTCCTCGTCCTTAACGCTCTAATTGCTGCTCGAGTTGTATACGCGCTGCATTTCCTATTTTTGCCAAATAGCCCGCATTCGTATATACACACACACACACACAAATACCTGCAATCGCGAGAAAATAAAAGAGCGCAACGAGTGGACTGAGTCGTCGTCGTCGTCGTCGTCGTCGTCGTGGTACTGATACGTTATACGTAAAATTATCGCCTTTCCAATAGGCATGCACATACACACACTCGTCTCGACGAAAATCCAACGCTGCGCTGAGCGCGTTCCCCGAAGAAAAGAGCAGCTACCTCTGTGTATGTGTGTGTGTGTGTAGCGTACCTACGTCATCGCTTCACGCGAGTCAACCTTACCGAGTTTTTTTTTCCTTTTTTTTTCATGCTCCACTTGCGAGAGAGCATCGCATGACGACGACGACGAGGAGGACGATTCTCTGCGAGCGTGTGTGTGTGTCGAGGTCTATATATTTATATTTACACCCACGCAGCATAGAAATTTGTGTGTGTATATATAAAAAGGCGCGTGCTCGGTACTTGAACTCGGCTTCGTGTTATGTGTACAAAGGTACGAGATCCTGTGTAAACGCGAGCTTTTTCTCTTTACACCTGCGCGAAAAAAGACGTTGTACGATATATATATATATACGCGATATAACGCACGCGGCTGCGACTTTCAATATTCGTTTCATATACCTATTGACTTTATCTACTCATTTTAAGCTCGGCGCACGTATATATATTCGAACGCAGTTCGATGAGGGGATATATACTTGCATTTTCTTCGAGTATTATAATACAGCTCGCGCGCTCGGCGAGTCCGCGTTTGCCCGTATCTGGTTTGCAAATTTCGTGCAGTCTATACGTGTTTTCGCCATTTGGGTTAATGCTCGCGCTTTTATTCGAATTTAACCAGCTTCCACGCGGCTCGCGTCTTTATCCTGTGTACACACACACACACACACACTCACGCGTTGCAATCGTACATGTATAATAACATTTGGTTCATATACATATTCCTCGATCTCGGCGCCCATGCCTTGCGGAGATCATTAGCATTCAAGTGCACAACTCGGCTCTCGCGTGTCTGCACATAAATTCGCGCGCGCGCGCATGTGTGCTGCTGCTACTGCTGCAGGTGTCAAACATTTCCATGAAAATCCACGCGCGAGCGCGCGAATTCGAATTCTTGAATAATATATATAATCCCGCTGTGGGAAACCCGAACAGCGATCGATGGTTTTTTCCCCCTACGCGACGATTCATATAGATGTTTACTTCCATCGATGATAGATGCGCAATCGATGCATATGGGTATATATATTGTACACGAGTCCGGAAAGTCGGATCGGCCAAGCGGCCGCCACGCCGTTCGCAAAAATTAATTAGCACGAAATTGAAAAGCCTCGCGCTCGCCCGCGTACGTATAACTACGAACTTTCCCGGCAGACTACGTACAGGCAGTTCGCAACATCGTTTAATTCAAATTACGTTAATTTCGCGCTCTGAATGCCTTTAACGCTCGGCGCGATACACTGCAGGATCAGCGCATACATTATTATTGTAGACACGCGCGAGGAGGAACTAGAATATATAGGCAAGGAAGAAGAAGACGAAGAAACTGATACGTACAGATATTTATGGACACTTTATTAGCGATATAATATATTGTATATTTATGGGCAAAAATTAATATCGCGAGAGAGAGAGAGGCCGCGATTTCTCGAGTCCGCGAGCGCGAATGAGATACATACATATATGTATATTATAAAAGCTGCGCACGCGGAATTAAGCACGATGAAAGTTTTCGACGCGCGGCAAAAGCTGAGCCGCGATAGAGCCTACGGAGTAGCAATATCGTTGGGACGATAGTTTATTATATTGTGATTTGCGAAAAAAAAAACTCAACGAATCGGCCGCGCGCGTCGAAAACGTTCGACTCGCGCGGATTATTTTGCGATATATACATTCGCGTTTGAGTATTTTCTCAGAGAGACAGAAAATAAGAATCAACTGCTAACCGCTGAGAGAAGATGAAAGTAATTTATTTTTTTTCTTTCATTTTGCTTTCTGCGTATCCACGCGGTGATTTAAAGGCATGGACACACTCACGAAACAGGTAAATAAATTCGGGGCAAGAACCCTTCGGCGTATTTAAACGCGTACGTACAGTACACACACACACACACACCGCGGAAGCCTGAAGCAAGAGCGTTCGCGAGCCGCGAGACACTTTCTTCTTCGATCTTGTGTGTGTATGTGTGTCTATACGTTTTCACTTTCGCCAACATACAGCAACAGCAGCAGCAGCCGGTGTATGTTTGTGTGTGCGCGCTGCGACTTTTTCATCATCGCTCCATCGAAGTACGTCGTCGTCGTCGTCATCATCAGCATGTCGTTTTGTACGTATATGTACCTTTACTACTACTACTGCTACTACTACTACTACGGTTGCATTTCCAAAACCGGTCCTCGGCTGCGAGCTCGGCGTGTATAGCCGTATAACTCGCGAGCTTATTAAGTACACACGGTGTCGTCGTCGTCGTCGTCGTCGTATACCGCAAATTAAAGTAAACTTTCAGTTTTTCAGCATGCCTACCGAGTTTTGCATCGAAAATTGACCGGTGCCAGTGTTGTGTACGCTCGAGCCGGGCCATATGATTAATGTCGCAATCCCTTGCAGCAGTTTTCCCATTGGTGTATATATAAAGTATACGTACATAAAGCAGCGTTACACGCTATCTTGCGAAATTAGTTCGCCATCAAGAGCGACGATCCTGGCGCGATGATGCTGGCTCGGGCGAGCGCCAGTTTTATAATATTATACCCTTTTTCTTTCGTTTTTTTTTTTTTTTTTCATCAAAGCATATTATATAGTCGAGGCGTGCATTAGAGCACAGATGCAATTGTGAGTATGAGGCCGCGCGACCACCAACGAAGACAGATATCGCGCAATATTACAATTCTGCGCTCGTCAACCCGAGGAACGCCACGATTTATATATGAGCAGTTTTTTCATATATGTACCACTTTTGTGGGGAGGGTTCTCGGATCTGTCCCAAAATTTAGTATGTTATTTGGGTATGTGAAAATAGTCTTCAGGTAAATTTTTAGCCCCCTAGGGGCCTTAGGGCCCAATTTTGGGCCCCTCGAAGGTCCAAATATAGCCGTTTTTACCTATTTTTGCGTACATTCAAATATTGTAACTTTCGCCTGGAGCATATTTTTGAACTCGGAGGGTCGCATTCTTTAGGTCAAGACATGTACTTTTCATAAAAAAATTATGTAGAGCTCGGTAACCCAACCCCCGGTTATGGCGGGGCATCGAAGGGGAATGAAAAATCGCAAAATTGACGTTTTTTAGCTTTTTTTAAATTAATGTAGAAGACGAACGGATTTACGTATCGACTTTTGCGACATCTCATTTGAAAGGTATTTTTATTACCTTTAATTTGCCGTGCGCAGAATTAAGATTGGTTCAAAAACGACGGAGATACAGCTATTTGAAGATATCAACATTATGAAAAAGAGCGTTTTTTCAAGATTTCAATAGGCTGTAACTTTTTTCTAGTAACATGAATCTCTTTGAAAATTTATGTGAAAGTAGTTGATTATATGTAGTTTGAAGCCATGTAGGTTAGGATCTTGGTATTTGCTTCTATAACCAAGAACGAGGCCCTGGAAATCCGGTATTTTAGCCTTTATATAGGCAAAATACATTGTAAATTAGGCGGCAAAACTATTTTCGAACTCCTGAAATTATCGCAAAAATAACATTAAAAAAAATTAAAAACCCCATATCTAACGTATTTTTCGACGAGGAATCCATTGGTAACCTTGAATTTGACCTTGAACATAACCTCTAAGCTGCAGCGAACCAAAATTGATTTTTTGCACGGTGACCCCCTTTTTTTATTTCAGATTTGAAAAGAGCGGAAAATTTCACGTTCAAATACATATTTTGTTTTTTTTTTCATGGTAATAAAAAGGGCGCCATAGATCGAGAATAAACTCTTCAGCTGAACTTAATATTGGGTTAAATGAAGGCTTCATTTCTCGATCTATGGCGCCCTTTTTATTACCATGAAAAAAAAACAAAATATGTATTTGAACGTGAAATTTTCCGCTCTTTTCAAATCTGAAATAAAAAAAGGGGGTCACCGTGCAAAAAATCAATTTTGGTTCGCTGCAGCTTAGAGGTTATGTTCAAGGTCAAATTCAAGGTTACCAATGGATTCCTCGTCGAAAAATACGTTAGATATGGGGTTTTTAATTTTTTTTTAATGTTATTTTTGCGATAATTTCAGGAGTTCGAAAATAGTTTTGCCGCCTAATTTACAATGTATTTTGCCTATATAAAGGCTAAAATACCGGATTTCCAGGGCCTCGTTCTTGGTTATAGAAGCAAATACCAAGATCCTAACCTACATGGCTTCAAACTACATATAATCAACTACTTTCACATAAATTTTCAAAGAGATTCATGTTACTAGAAAAAAGTTACAGCCTATTGAAATCTTGAAAAAACGCTCTTTTTCATAATGTTGATATCTTCAAATAGCTGTATCTCCGTCGTTTTTGAACCAATCTTAATTCTGCGCACGGCAAATTAAAGGTAATAAAAATACCTTTCAAATGAGATGTCGCAAAAGTCGATACGTAAATCCGTTCGTCTTCTACATTAAAAAAAGCTAAAAAACGTCAATTTTGCGATTTTTCATTCCCCTTCGATGCCCCGCCATAACCGGGGGTTGGGTTACCGAGCTCTACATAATTTTTTTATGAAAAGTACATGTCTTGACCTAAAGAATGCGACCCTCCGAGTTCAAAAATATGCTCCAGTGCGAAAGTTACAAATATTTGAATGATACGCAAAAATAGGTAAAAACGGCTATATTTGGACCTTCGAGGGGCCCAAAATTGGGCCCTAAGGCCCCTAGGGGGCTAAAAATTTACCTGAAGACTATTTTCACATACCCAAATAACATACTAAATTTTGGGACAGATCCGAGAACCCTCCCCACAAAAGTGGTACATATATGAAAAAACTGCTCATATATTATTGTGTACGTATATCTCTGCGCACGCGCTGACACGTGTCTCGATCAGCGCACGAAGTCGGCCAGTGGTATGCATGTGTGCAGCTAAAGTCTCATTAAGATTGCAATTAAAATATATACGTTATATATATACGTAGACCTGATGACCTATCAATCAAAATCCACGCCACAGCAGCGGCAGCGGTGGATGATATCGCGGGGCAATATCAGCAGCATAGCAGCGGCGAGCGGGTATTGCAATTTAAAATTGAAAATCCGCACACAGCTCCGAGAGCTCGTATAAAAGCTCGCTCGGGAGAGAGAGAGAGAGAAGAGAATTGTGTGATGATACTTGCACAAACACGAGACTCGTCTCTCGACTCGCATCAGCAGAGCTCTCTTGGATTGCAAGGACGCTCGCGTTTATATATTCTCTCGCCCACGCGCGCGCGCGTATATAGAACCGAGACAGAGGAAACGAGAGGAAGAGAGACTGACGTTTACGGCCCTCTCGCGTATTTTTATCGGATCGGCTATTATATAGCTGCACGTATTACTGTTAAGAAAGGCTTGAAATTTAATGCGGATTTGATGTTGAGTCAAACGTTAAAATTATAGCGAGCAATGATGGATTTTATTCCAAGTAAGTACGTGATGATTTTTGATGAAATCTTCGTTGAAAATTAATACGTCCAGTGTTGATTTATTTTTTTACATAAATCGCACATAAAATTCATGAAAATGCAATCACATGAATTATTCTACATGCAAAAATCATAAAAATTTATTCAATTCTGCACTTATATTTAAACATTTAATTGATTGAAAATTAATGTTTTTTTCTAGCATCGATTGCTCAACAATTTTCATGAAACCCCAATCAAAATTGAGTTCAACCTTCGCCGCTAGATGGCGAGTAGCTTCATCTATAAATCCGCAAGTGGCAAAGTCAAAATAATTGTATGAGTAATGCACACATTGAAAGAATTGTTTATTCTCCAGGAGCCGATTAACAACGAAAAATCGTACAGAGATTAAATAAAAGAAATGAGCGAGCCGCGACCACTGCGGGGGATCATGAGCTAGCGTATACAATAGCAACGCATCTACGGAAAACGAAAAGGAAGAACGCGTACAGCGTACCGATCGCTCGTTATTCTGCGCTTGTAGCAGCTTACCTAGGAAAGACTGCGTAGAATGTATGCATCGCTCGGAGGGGTCTATTAAAAACTAAGAGAAGAGAGAGAGAGAGAGAGAAATGTCTCTTCCTCTTTTTTACCATGGTGGTAATTCTCTCTCTCTCGGTGCAGCAAAAAAAAAAGTACACACGTACACACGTGCAGACACAAAAAAGAAGAAGAGCAGGAAGCCATATACTCTGTTGCTGCTGCGTACCATATGTATCGGCTTGCGTAAGCGACGAGTGTATACAACGTAGACATATACAGCTTACGGCTCCTTCCGCAATGTGTGTACGTACATCTATTCCGCGTATATGTACCTGCGAGCTATGTATGTACAGGTATGTCTTTGTCCGATGATCCGTAATGTACGTACAAATTTTTCAATGGGCAAAGACACGCGAAAAAATTACTCGAAAAATGTTCGTAAGATTCGACCGATCGTACGCGCGAGCCTATATATATCGCGAGGATCGAGAAGCTGCGCAGCAGCCGATCGTATGTATTTCGATCTCGCGGCGCTCGCCTGTGAATGAAAATGAAACTTCCAGTTCCGACGTTCTCCCGGTATACGCTGTACACACGTTTATATACATGCACTTGCGATGAATGAGTGTTTTATTATTATATATATATATATATTTATGCGCACGTACGCTGCACGCGCTTAATGCGTACGCAAAAACTCTCTTAACTCGTAAAACCCATATCGAGTGTCCGCGTCGACGAGGAATTTAGTTCAGTGAAATTCGGTACACACACATGCGAACGTATATATATATATAAATGTAATGCTAGCGCTTAAATACGCTTATACTTACTGCGCCCCTCGTAAAAATCCGATATGTTTTTCTCGTATGATATGCGCCGCTTAATATATTGCGCTTATAAAAACACAAGATTTTTTCTTTTCATCTTTTCACGAGTCTAACCGATTGAGATGTTTTTTGGTTTATCGGAGCGGTGACTCGGAGAGGTGATGATTTTTAACTTTTAAGGCATAGTGGAATCGATGAGTCTAAAGAAGATGATACTACTTATGGTGTTGCAACGACGTGCTCGGCGATCGTCGATGGCTTTTTTTTCTAAAAGCTTCTTATACAATCTAACATTTTTTTGTGTAAGTTGAGCAATGTATATGGAAAGACGAGAACTTAATTTAGAAAATTATGTACAAATATAGTAATATTCCAGAGAAAGTTATTTTGCCATGTACACGAGTCTGACGCGCAAAATCCGTGTAAGTGTGTGTGTGTGTGTGTATTTTGTATGATTTTCGGGGTCAATCTCATTGGAAAAAGTACCAAGTAATACAGGATTTGGATGTTAATTTTTTAATGCGTGTGTTTAAAATAGCTCTCACGACACACGCGCGCGCGCGCGAGTAACATTCGTGCGAATTTTTCTGTTTTCGGAAATAAAACGGGTAATCATAACGCGTATTTTATATTGTCCTATAAACGACCCGATTAAATTTCACTTTTACTTTTTTGGCATTCTGATCTAGTATTCTACATATTATTTCGCTTCCCTCTTCCCTCTTCTTCCTCGTGTAGCATATAACCCGGAGTATATAATGTGTTTACGCACATCGAAAGAGAAATCCGCTACTCACACACACACACACACACACACACGAGTTCTTCGTAACGAGGAACTTGTGTACATCAAAGTGTTCCACAGGGTCAGCGGCAATTTTTTTTTCTTCTTTCGGTACCTTACGGGCACACAGGTAAATCGCGTACGTACGTACGCTTACATATTACCGATATTCTCATGCGCGGACGGCCGAGAGAGAAGAGCCTCGCGCGACTAAACTTTTACTTTTACTTCGAAGCGAATCGTCGGCAGCGGTCGCGACCATATATATACCATCATACACCGAAAACAACTAGTCGCTATAGGTGCGCTGTTTTTTTTTTTTTTTTTTTTTTTTTATTTAAGCGCGCACGCTTATGCGACAACGAGCGTAATAATGTCTATATTATAGAGAAAATTACGCTTACGCGCGCTGGTATTTGTTTTCATGGCAGGCCAAACACGCGAATGCTTTTGTGTATGCGAGTATGGCTTATTTGCCGGCAGGAGGAAAAAATGAATGATTTCTTCATCATCAATGTGACAAGAAAATTGAAAATGCAAATACTTTTACAAATCAGAAATTTGTTTTGTCACTTGCGAGTTTACAATACTCCATCTATTGATAGAATCTGACACTTGAAATCAGAATATGACAACTTTGTTTATGATAAATCTTGTTGCAGCAGCAAAACGTATTTTGTGAAATATTGACCATTAGGAGGTCCTGGCGATACGACAGAACATAAGATCCAATGATTTGTCATAAGTTTAATCACGGGTTGTAGGCCTCAGATGGCTTTTGTATAGAAAAAGTATTTCTAAAATTTCTCAACACTGGTAGAAATGTTCTATATAAATAATGGCCTAATGACCAAAAATATCTTGTAAAGTAAATAACCATTAATTGACTTGTTTTTGGCGACTTTTAAGTTACAATTAGGTTACAATCAAGTCTTCGCCGCCAGATGGCGAGTATCTTTATTTGCAAATCTGCAAGTGGCAAAGTCAAAATTACCGAATAAGTCGGCGCTTAGCTTCGTTTACAAACAACGAAGCTTAGCGTTACACAGAAGACTTGGGCATGTAGGCATGATTTTATAAGAAAGCATCGTGTCAACATTGCCGCGCGGACGCGATTAGCCGGTCGTTACCAGCAAAATCGTATTCAATCCTAGGCTTCGATGCGATGAATCCTCGACGCGCTATTGCGATCGATCGAAACTTTCCTGCACCTACTGCTGCCTCGATACGTCATTATAATCGCGCCATTAAATCACGCTCGCGATCGATCGAGTCGTATCCGTATAATTTTTTCAATTGATAAGCTCCGCCAAATAATGCGCAACGCGCTATAAGTAAGCCGACACGGAGAGACAGTTTTGAAAGCTCGCGAGCCTCGAACAACAACAACAACAACGAATGAAAAAAAAGATAAAGTCGAAAGTGTTGGGCGCGAGTGATTAATGATTTCTCGCGCAAAGTGCATAGCAACGCGCGATATTTAAAATATGTCCGTTAGAATCTAAACAAATCCAAGGCGTACGTATATACGTGTATAATATGCGTGTCTATGGGTCAGCAGCGGCGCTTATCGAGTTACCGCTCGCAGCAGCAGCATAGAAATGCGCAAGTCCCACATATCGCGGAGTATATATATATTCATTATATGTACCGATCTAAGAGATCTGCGGCTGTTTCTGTTGCTTCAGGCCTCGGCACACACACACACATACGTATAAACATACTGCACCAATTGCCAGTTATCTATCCGTCGCTGCCTCGAGCCTGCATAGCAGTTGTGTCGCATATGGGAAAAGGTCCGAGCGCGTGCAGATTTATCTCTATATATAGCTGCGTACCGTACGCGCGGCCCCGCGCCTTGGAAGTGCAATTTTCCGGCAATTAGAGCTGCGCGGCGCTCTCGACGAGCAGCGGAAGCGATCGAGCCTCGACAAACGTACACACACACACACACACACACATAGGCACGTACAGTACTACAAGCACGCATCGCTTTTATTTTAAAAGCCGCGGCGGGCGTTGAAAAGTCTCCGATCGCGTAATTACTCTAGGCGAAAAACGGCGTTTATACACGTAAACGAAATGTGTGTTTGCTCGCGCTATCCGTCTTTTTGCTAAAACGTACTTATTTTCTCTCTTGAAAATCGTCCACTACGGCCTGTGTGAAGTACGCCGCCGCCGCCGCCGCTGCAGCTGCTCCCGCGACAAGCGAGCCTGCATATAGCGCGATTTTCACTTTTCACCGGGCTCGTATATATAAGAAAGCAGGTCTCTGCAATTTACTTTTCTCTCTCTCTCTCTCTCTTCTCTTTCGTCGTCAAATTAAACGGATTATGGACCATATTATAATAAAAGTGTGTACGTATGGTAGCATACACAGGCTGCCTCTACACGCGCTACATGCGCGCACGCGGAAGCCGAGAAATCGATGCATATAGCAGCGTATAGCCGCGAGCGAACGCGGACAATGTAATATAATATGCGTTTTATGCGCCGAGAGGCTAAAACACTCTTCAAGAACGTGTCCAGATGTTGACGAACGATGCTATAGTGAAAAAATAAAGGAAGTTTACGCGTGACGTCTCACTCCTAAGTACGGCGATATATAATATAATAATATAAATATACAAGTGAAAAGTTAATTGAATTATTATACGTTATAGAGTCATTTTCCGCGGATGTAAAAACACGCGACGTTTATAATATAGCGAAAGAGAGAAGCCGCCATGATTCAAATCTAAATAACCTCTTGTGCGTACCATTATGATCGAAGGGTGAGAGTTTTCTTGCCGATCGCACAGAAGAAATCTCGAGGTACGCGCTCGCGATAAGTATACATACGCACGCGCTTCTTCATAAAAATCAATTTGCGCCGGCGGCCCGCAAAAGAGTATAATCTCGCCGCTCGCTCGTTTCGCATTATGCTCGAGATGTCTTCCGCGAAGGATGATCCTCTCTTTCTTTATCGTATAAATTTAGTCAATTAACGCGGGCCCATTGAGGCGACTCGCATTTATATATCGATTGAACGAGCGCTCGTGAGCTCATATACGCATGTTTATGTGTGTGTACACGAGCCTACTCAAGGTTAATTTAGGCACGATTGTTTGCAATAGGCTTACTCACGTTATATATGTGTGCAAGGTTTATTAATGAATAAACAGTTCGCGGCCTACGCAAATTACAACGATGTATAATGTAATACAGTTTACAGTCGTCGTATTTATATAGTACGCCGCTTCTTTTTTTTTTTTTTTTATTAAATCGAGAGCTAATTAAGGCGGTTATAGGCCATAAGACCGTCGCGTTTATGTGTACGACGTGTAATATGCACGAATTATTGCGCAACCATACGATATAATATATAAATAAATTTTGCAGATATACCCGAAGATCTATGCTAATTGTAAAGCTCCGATCTATAAATAACGTATTTTCTTATTATGCATTTTCACGTGTGCACACCGGTGTACAATATTAAGCTCGAGGTACGTATCGATCGATAATTGCTTCTTCTTCTTTTTTCGCGTGCGTGTACGCGGATGCAATTTCGTCAAGTGTTTTACGTATATTCTTATAAACGTCTTACGATCATCGTGTGCGTGACGATCGAAGAGAGATTTTACGACGATAATAATAATAATGTATAATACGAAACAAACATCATTTTACCACCGCCAGGCCCATATAATGCGTGCAAAAAGGTTATTATAATATACTTGCAGCAGCAGCAGCACGCAAAGAAGAATTTCAGAAATTCAATCGAAGCCAACGTTATAAATAATAGGTTCGAGGCTGCTGCTGTGGCTGCGGCTGCCTGTCAAACTTCTCAAATGCGTATAACGAGCCTGTCTTTCGTGCGCAGTCGAGCTCCTGACAGCCGAGCGACCCGTTTTATCGCTCGCGTATATATATATATATATATATACGGAGCGGCAAAATTTATCTCTTTGAATTTTCTCATCGAGATGAGCCACCCGGGAGACGGGCTGAAAAATCTTCGGGCTCTCTTTCATAAATCAGCCGCGAGCCGCGCGCAGAGGCAACGCGATCCTTGCGACTCTCTGCGTCAACGTATGTGTGTGTGTGTGTGTGTGTGTGTGTGTGTGTGTGTGTGTGTGTGTGTGGTAAAACATCCTTGTGCAATGTTATATGCAGCGCGCACCATCGAATTAAAAAACAATCATAATTGAGTGTATCTAAAATCTTGGCGTCGGTATGCTAAAACCATTTTTTTTCTTCTTCGTTTTTTGTCAATGAACGAATGCGACGAAAGAAAAAAAAATATTTCTATAGTGGCCTGGCTCGAAGATCGAGAGAGACGAAAATCTTTCGCTGCTGCTGCTGCAGCCATACGTGGTTGCATTATAATGCAAAATCGACGACGCCTCTGGCGAGGGAAAGTGCTATATGTACACCACGCTATATGTATCGGCGCTCAGCTCGGAGAAGAAAGTCGCGCGCGCGCGAGAAAATGTGTACCGCGCGCGGCAATGTGACGTTATAAAGAGCAAATATAAAAAAAAAGGAGACAAGTTTACAAAAAAAAAAAAGTAAGGAGCTGCGCGGGTGACATTGCCGCATGCGCTCGTGTGCGAGATATACAACAACAAGAAAAAAACGAGCTCCATACGTACATATGATCGAGTGTATATGGTAAAAGAGAGACCTTGAGAGCCGCATGCAAAAGCCTATAATGTGTGAATAGGCGATGAGAAAAAAAAAAAAAATAACAGAGGAACGAGCGCAGGGTTCGTAGACCTCTATATATGCGTCACCGAGGATATAATATAAAGAGCACCTTTCTAGTTTCGTCGTCGTCGTCGTCGTCGTCGCCCGTAGTTCGTAATATCATTTGTTTATAGACCGCCGAAACGAAAAAAGGTAATTATATACAGGCAATACTCGTACGTTGCAGTTCATTATGCCGTCTCTTATTTACAATGATTGCAGATCTCCGGCGTAGTACATTACGCACACAAACACAGTACACAGTATATATATACAAGTACACTCGTTCAATTGCGAGAGATATTTAATTAACTCTACACGCGCGCCGCTCGCTCTCTTTGCTGCTGCTGCTACTCGGGATTGATTAAGAAGCTACTCGACTATACGTGCTGCTCTCGCGTAATGCGTTTGTATGCTGTACATTCTCGAGTCCAATTCGATTGATCAAATAGAAAGAGGCGCTTGTGGATACACGCCAACGTCGTATTAAATACATGATTTCGAGGTACGCGGCAACAATGTATATATTAAACACTTTGTATATGAGTAAGCACACGATCGAGAATTGCCGTTGGTAAATTAATACGTTCTTGTTTAAATTAATCGCCGGCGCCGACCGAAATTAACCATTCTCTCTCTCTCCGAATTAACTATTTCACCGTTGTATATAGGCGTTTTCCGTAAATATGGGGATATTTTATATCTTCCAGTGCGTATATACCAACGGAGAAACGACGCACTCCTTGATAAATCGCGCACAGTGCAGCAGTAGGTAGATAGTTACTTGCATCCTATAAGTTTAAAGTGTGCGCGCGACTTTCGCCCGTGCGACTCTCCGTGTGTATATTAATAATTGAAAAATCGCGAATGGGCTTGATGGATGAAGGAGAGCCCAAGCGCAGCAGCAGCAGCAGCAGCTCTTAGAATTACAATTATGAAAAGGCCCGAGACTCGACTCGTATATATATATATAGAAGCTGCAGCGCGCACATTTCAAATATAGCCTTTCTCTGTCCTTTCAAACGCGCTCGCGCATTTATGCTGCCCCGGTCAAAAGGCTAATATCGTATACACGCGCGAGAGTAGAAATTTTGCGCCGAGGCATTTTCAGAAAAGTTCGAAGCGAATATCCTTCCCTCGCGGACTTTATGGGAACACGAGCACGCGCGCCGCGCGCCGCGTACATCCGCGTGCGGGTGATTTATTCGTACGTACACGAGCTGCAGCGCCGTATGTGGCCTTTAATGAAAAAAAAAAAAAAAGAAAGATTAAGGAGCTTTTTTCTCCTCGTTTTTCGGTATTGAAAAAAAAATTAAAGACGAGACGGCCGAGACGAGCGAGAGATGGATTAATAAACTTCAAGGTTGACGAGGAGGCATCGTCGTCGTCTTCGATACGTTTATGGGATAAATGATAAGTATTTAAGTATATTGCACAAAATGTGTCGATATCGGATCGGCTCAAGATATATACATAGGAATCTCACGGACGAAACATTTATATATATATACTGTAAATCGATTCTGTGACCGATCGGCATCGTTTCGCAATTATTATAATAATTTCCAGAGCGAAGATGCGCGCGACCGCGTGTACGTATATCGTATGCTATACGGCGCGTGTTCGGTTTCCGCCCCCCCTTCTCGTACCGTACGAATGATTGAAGAAAAAAAAAAATTTCTTTCTTCAAGGTTCTTTATTTTTGACGAGAGCTACTTTATTGTAATACACAACCAAACTGCCTACATATTTGCGATATAACATTATAAATCACGATTATGTATACAGCGGCGAACATATATATATATATCAACGAGCTAGCGAAGAATCGAGTACGTATGTGTGTGTGCGTGTGTATCCTGGAGAAACGCGGCGCGCGCGAGTAAGCGAAAAAAGGTAACAGAGCGCAAAAGAATTATATATACGATCTTTATAAGCTCGCATGTGTAAGTGTGTGCATTGCGCTACGCTACGTTTGGCTGACTCGTGTCGACACACATCCACACATCCACACAAACGTCCACATTTTTCCATCTTTCAATTCAAACGCAGCAGCAGCGACGACGGCGCCCGCCGTTGGGAGGGAAAAATGAAAGAAAATCTGCACAAACGGCGCGTAGAATTGCGTTTGCTGCACAGCACACATATATATATATAAGCTTTATATATTCAATCGACGATGGCAACTGCTGCTGCTCTTTGGGGACAGCAGCAGCAGCAGCAGCTACTATATATATAACATAATAAATCTACTCTCGAGCTCAAGGTTCCTCATGCGCTGCGTCGACGCACAGAGCGACAAAGAGAACAATTCGTCGTTTGCAACCCACGACTATAGTACGTATATAACGTTTGTGGCAATTTTTCGCGGAGAGAGAGAGAGAGAGAGAGAGAGAGAGAGAAAAAAAAGAAACGCGAAATAGCTCCAGGTCAAGCTAGACTACTACTACGTATATAATGCGATTTAGGTTGAGCAATGCAGCAGCAGCACACACGTATATAATGCCCATTAAAGTGCGAGATATGTATGGTACGGAATCCCGAGCGCCACTTTTGCCGCGGAAAATTTGAAAAATTAACGCGGCGGCCGACGGTGGCTCGCAATCGTCCAATATGATGTAATCGCGAAGCAAAGTGTAAAGTAATGCGCGAAGTCGCGCAGACGCACGAAATGTCCATAAAGTGAGAGCTTTGTATATCTATTAATGTACCGATTAATCCGTAGTCCATTTCCTATATATGTGTGTAATGGCACGCGTTTATCATACGATACACGGTAGCCAAAAATATACGTCCGCAATACGTCGCGAAAGCTCGGCGCGCATATAATATACATTTTTTGACCAATACGTGTATCGTGCGGTGCGCGGCAGTCGCGATAATTATTTTATTACGCGCTATATAAAATTACGTCGCGCCGTAATGCATTTGTAATATAAAAATATCATCAATTACGTGACAATTTTATTCCGAGTTATGATACGTCGTTTGGCTGTGCAGAGTACGCGGCAGTTTATATACCATAGTGACGGCGCGGAGACAGGAAATTAGCGCGAGTGCAGTAGTAGTAAAGCAGTAGTAGTTCCTCGAAAAACATCTAGCCAATATAATATAGAGGGAGAGAGAGAGAGAAATAGCTGGGGGTATTACAAACGAGAAAGTACTACCTTGTTTATATATTATACGGACATTATATATAGAGAAGTACGAGACTCGGTGCTGCCTTATGCTAATTCGACTAAAATCTTCGTAATGAAATTCCAACTATTTTATGTAAGTACGCGCAAAGAGAGTTAGGATACGCAGACAGACAGAGAGAGAGAGAGAGAGAAAATATGCAAAAGGATAAATTTCAACCGAATAAAACCGCAGTCATTAGCTAACGCGTGCGCGCGCGTCGCGTTGACAGCTCTCGAGCTGGCTGCAGCCGATGCCTAAGTTGATTCGAGCTTAACAAACATCCAACGACTCTGTATTTTTTTTTTTTTTTTTTTTTTTGAGGCAACAGCACAGAGCACAGATACACGCAATACTTTTTTTGCATAATGCGCGCGGCGTAGCTCGCTCGATTTTCAAAAGACAATAATGTGCGTATAATATAGGCGAACGCGCGACGCGTGAGACTCTATGATCGTATAATGTGTGTTACATCGATGTCTGCTCTCGCGCCGTAATAGGAAAAGCTCGTTTGGACTTTTTTACGCAATGTATATATATATGCTATATTATACACGATGAAGAAACACAATGTGTATTAGAGAACACACAGACTATATGTGCACGATCATCGTCATCATCTCGCGGGCGCCACGCATTATTATATCACATTAAATCATCGTCGCTGCTTCCAGCTCAATACGGTATTGCGTGCACCGTATATAAAAGTATCGAGAACACATCCGAGTGCGTGATTCATCGCGTACCGATTTTTCAACGCGTAAAACTCAATGATTTATTTGCAAAGAAAAGGAAGAATTATTTGCGTGCGTACTCACCATGGCGACGAGAGGGTCGGGCGTGGGGCGCCGCGAGCCACTTCGAAGGGTGTCGAAAAAAGGTATAAACACACAAGCGCGCGTCCGGCTGACCGGAGCTTTTCTCGCTCTACTTGCGCTGCTCTCTCTCTCTCCTTCGTATCTTCTTCTTCTTCTTCTTCTTCGTTGGCTGCGTTCAAGCGCGAATTCTCGAACGAAACGCGCGCAAGTCGTGTGTCGAATTCTCTTACTCAAAATTCCTTGATTCTGATCGAGTTCACTGTACAAGCACTTGGCACCACCGAGCAGCAGCAAACATTGTCGCTGCGGCTGCGCGTCGTCTCGTTGTATTATATTATTATTACAATACGATGTAAAAAAAGCTCGTCACCTTTTTTTTTTCTTTTTTTTGTACAACGCGAGACACAATTTTTCTTATTAACTTTTCGTTGTCGATATACACACGTTTAATCAATAAATACTAATCACGTATCGATAAGTAGTTTACTTGAGTTCTCTTGTCCGCGCGTTCGGGTCGCGCGAGCGAGCCTATATCCGACTCGAGGTAACCGCGTTCGTCGTTACCACGACGATATATTGCATATATATATATATATATCAAGAAAAAGCGTGAGTCTTAAGATCCGGTGTCCGACTGTTTGAGTCGGCTGCGGAGCCGGCGAAGCTCTATATAGGGCCCCCCTCCAAGGAGGTATAAGACGCACACACACTCACAGGCTCCGAGGCAACGAGACACCAGGCAAGGCAAGGCCCCCCTAATATTCCTCCTCTGTATGTCTTTCTCTTTTTCTCTCTCTCTCTCTCTCTACTTGAGGCCTGGCGGCGGACGCTTGGCGCTTCGCCACTTGCCGCTGAGGCTCAGAGAAAGCCTCTCTCTCCCTCTTTCTCTTTGCACACACACACACACACACATACATATAGTTACCGACACATATATATATATATGCATACATACGTGCCGATATTTACGCACAAAGTGTATAATAATGCGTAAGGGTACTTGAATCGGATGTTTGATCGGTATTATATCCCTTTCGGTATAGTAAGAGAGAGAGAGAGAGAGAGAGAGAGAGATCAACTCGAGTGTGGCTTTGAAGAGCGTGAGAGAATAAAGATGCTGCACAGACACAGGTACAGATACACATAAAAGCCATGCGAGATGTCTCAATTCGGAGTGACTTTGCACCTGATCCGATCGCTTATTTACGCATATATATCTTATATATATTATGCGCGACCCAGTCCCGCGCGCGCGTTATATTCCAACTTCTGCGCGATCTGTCATCTTTAACATTCCTGACCCACTTTTCTGCGCGATTCTTCGATTTATCAAAAAAAGAGAGATACTATACGGCATTTATACTTCACGGGTCGCGCGCTTACATGACGGATGATTTTTCACTCTCTCTCTCTCTCTCTCTCTCTCTCTCTAAGTATCTCTCGCACCGGAAACTGCATCCAAA
This sequence comes from Trichogramma dendrolimi, assembly GCA_034770305.1. Lineage (NCBI taxonomy): Eukaryota > Metazoa > Arthropoda > Insecta > Hymenoptera > Trichogrammatidae > Trichogramma > Trichogramma dendrolimi. Next base: position 7,870,021 of record JAPMIB010000002.1, on the reverse strand, counting down.
AACACACACGTGGTCTGGTTATCGCCATACCATTTTCTTATTGCTAATTAATATCGCGCGCGGACGAGCGCAGAAAGTAATTGTAAATTTTTTCTTCTTCATTTTTTTTTTTTTTTTTTTTATAATATACGAGAATGCGGGGAATGTTTTTTCAAACAGTTCTTGATGTACGCGAGAAATCGTAAATATACAATATAATATATATATTTAATATTGTGGTTATGGGCCAGACCCCTTTCGAAAATATATGTATACGTATGCGCTCCACCGAAAGTTATTTTTCTTTCTCTCTCTCTCTCTCTTCTGTCTCTCTTTTCACTGACAGATCGCGAGCAAGAGTAAATACTTTGTACATGCGCCGTATATACCGCGAGAGAGTCAGTGCGGCAACAGTACAGTACGTACAACATCGACGATCGTTTATTATTCTTTTTTTTTTCCTAAATATTTTACACGCACCGCAAGGAGTATATGGCGTGACGTCTGCCGCGAAGTATTTTGCCGAAATACATATTTTACGACCAAACGCGAGTACGAGCGATCGCCTCGTGTCGTAATTTTTTTTTTTTTCTTCATCCCGAAGAGGAGTATTGTAAGTTTAAACTTCGTGCGCGCAAAGTATAATGTTTTATAATGTAGCTGCACGAGCGCCAGGTTAAAAAGAAGTCAAAAAGAAAAAAGAAAAAGGTTGTTTTACACAGACATAACAAAAGAAAATTGCGAATTCGCAATGAACGGCGTGCGCGTGTGTGTATATATATAATATGTATCCAAGGCAAAGGTAGCTAGAGAGAGAGAGAGAGACGTGATTCAGGTATATGTATAAGGCGAGATAGAGATGCAAGAAAGAGAGACGTAACGTGGGATCTTCACCTCTATATCCGACACAAGGCCAATTTGTTATAGCGTAGAGCAGTAGTTGTAGTACCTTGCCCATCACGTCGTCGTCGTCGTCGTCGTCGTCGTCGTGGCCTCAGCTCAGCTCAGCTCAGCTGTGTCTATACATTATATTATTGTAAACTTCTAAGATGCATTATACGTACAATTGTGTACTTGTAATTGCATCGCGGAGTTTTTTAACAGCTTCCTCGAACAAGCTCGAGCGTGAAAGAGAGAAAAGAAAGGGAGAAGAAAAGAAAAAAGAACGTGTCTTTCGCGCGTTCGTCGCGAAACGAATGCACATAGACGACGACCAAGATCGCGATAATGAGATATATATACGAGATCGCAAAAAGCAATTAGATCGACAAGCGTGGCAACATCTTCTCTCGATAATTATCGACGTGGATCCATTAGGCCCGAGAGTACGATAAGTCGCACGATCCTCAAGGATAACCATTGAAATTCATATAGAGATTAGAGAGACGCGGAGGGATTTGAAAGTATAACGCGCAGATGCGTGTAAGAGAGACGTGCGTGTCTCTCGCGAATCGATCGCGGGATTCATTACGAGATTTGGAATATATATATCGAGAGATTTTGCATCGCGCGCGCGCACGCACACGCGTGCGTTTTTTGTAATTAAAATTTATATATACACACGCTTGATCGAAGCGAATGGGCTTCCGGCCCCGCGTATCTACCAGTAGCAGCAGTAACAGCGCGACCATCGTAATTCATTCATCGTATTATATGCATTCAAATATATTTATTAGCTATATTATACACGACGTTTATACGTGCAGCTAGATATCTAACGTCGATTAAACCGCTTTTCCAGTTCTACGTGTGCATTGCGTCTCTCTCTCTCTCTCTTTAATACTGGCGAGGGCCTAGGCCGCCGCCGCCGCGCGTGGCTATAATATAACTGCGGTTACGTGCCTATTATAACTTTGGAACGCGAGGATCTCTGTGCGAGTCGGCTCGTCGGGCGTTAAATGAGTCTTTGAGGTGATGTTGTTCACTTGCACGTGCTGCTACATTTATGTATGTTATACTCGCTGGAGAGTTCTGCGGCTACTACAGAGTAAGTAGCATATTATAACGCGACGACGACGACGACGACGACGAGGAGGCGATCTTATCGACGTAACTAAAACGCGAAAATCGAGCCGCACACACGATCGTCGTTATAAATGGATCTTTAATTACCCACCGCTACGCGAAAAGAGAGGAGAGAGAGAGAAAATGTGCTGTGCGTAATTCACTTTTTACATTGTATGTATGTATCGTATCGTTTATATATAATAAGATTGCCTAGCTCTACTCTCTCTCTCTCTCTGGAGACAAATTGCTACGCTATACGATCTCGCGAGAGATTTAATTGAGAACAATGTGCGTGCTGTGTGATATGCACGCGATTGCAGGAGACACCATACAGTCAAAGTAGAGCGAGAAAAGATCGAAATCGCCGCGCGGCTGTAAATTGTAATATACGCGGTACGCGTGTCCGTATAGCCGCCTATTATAGGACAACAAGCGAATATATATATATAACGCGCGAGAGTTTACGGCCCGTATATATATATACGTAAAACCGATGCGATGCGATCGATCGCATCGGCCAATAGTTAAATTGACCGGGTATATATACGCAGAAATTCAATTAACTCTCGTGGAACGTGCCACACGCTCGCGCGCGCACACGCACAGGATCGACCGCGTCGACGACGGAGGGTTATACTAATCAGCGCCGCCCGCCCCGTGCGCGTGGTCAATAAATCGGTTTGCACGCCGCGATCGTAACGATCCAATACGTAAATCGCGGCGCCGAATCTCCAACGTAAATATATATATATATAAGCTTCGCGAAGAGCCCAATTACTGCGCGACGCTCAAAAGTCGGCGCGGGCTAATCGTCTCGTTATAAATACGAGCGTGACATACCTATACGCTCGATGCTTGTCTTCTTCTTCGATGCAGGTGTGTCGAGGTACCTCCGCTCGTACGAGTTTGTAAATTAAACGGGAAAACGTCGATCGTTGTACGGATTCGGTCGAGCTCGTCCGCACGCAGATATTCGTAATATGTACGCGATAACTACGTACAACACAACGTATCTATATATATATATATATATTGGAATTTCATGCCCCCGGCCAGCAAACTCTATACTTCTCTCCGGCCCGCAGCGGCTATCTCCGTGGTTTACCGACTGGTATGCTTATATATATATATAACGCGTATGCGTATATATATTCGCTGATCGTTACGAGATCGCACAATGACGACGACGAGCACTAAAGTAGTCGTCGAGCTTTTCGCGTTGATTATACCAACGAACGAGTGGCTGCTCGTACCCCCGCGCGCACTTCGGGCGAGTCGTAAAATCACATAGGCTCGTTCGAGATCGTAATAACGTGTGCGTGTGCCAAGTTCGACTTATTAAAAAGCTGCCGAGTTTTAATCGGCATCGCATCGTGGTAAGTTTATCTTTATTTACGTAAAATCAGTACAAATTGACATTCAAACAAATTTTAAGCGCAGTTATTTTTTTTTTCGAAGCAGCTACAAGCTTTGAACGGAAATACTTCTCTGTAATCAAAGTCCTGTTTGATTTCATATATAATTATTTCCGCACTGTGCCGCTTGCGGATTTGCGAATAAAAGTACACGTTCGCCATCTGGCGGCGGAGGCTCAAAGTGGTATCGTCGTGTGTCCCAAACTTTTGGAGCAAGTGTATATGAGCAAAGGACGGAGAGCGAGAAATTTAAAAATATTCCACGACGTATTTAAATTGTATAATCAGAAGTAATGAAACTCGGAAACACTTCAAGAACGATTTCGGTATCCAAACGGAACGTCTATATACAATTGTTTTAACTTTACCACATGCGGATTTACAGAAAAAGGGCCGCCATCTAGGGGTAGAAGCCTAAATTGTCAGATTAAAGGTGATCGACAACAAGTTTAAATTTTTGTAAGGAATCAAATGGTCATTTTCAGGTCATTTATTAAAATGCCTTTAATTTGTATAACATAATTTTAACAAACTAATCGTCAAAAATAACCTAACTAATGGTAATTTAACTTGAAACATTTCAAATATTTATTATTCGATCATTATGTGCTAAATTTTTAATTTTGTACCAGGATAAACCCGCGTATATCGCGCTACCCAGATATTTCACTTATCGAAATTTTCCCCCGGTATACAGGTGCAGCCTGTAGCTCAACGCTGCGGCGAGGCACGCAGCGGCAATTACGCGCAGAGCACCGCACCGAGCTCGAGTGCGAAAATTATCGATCTCGTCACCCATGCCCATACCCACGACGACGCGCGTGCTATATACCTATGTAGCGAGGCGATTATTGCGCCTTATTACGAACGATCGAGCGGCGATAATGCACGACTTTGGGCCTGCGCATGCATACGACGATGGTCGTGAGGCTGTTGCCACGCATACATTATATACTTCATATACGTATAAACGTGTGCGCAATGAGCAATTTATCAAGTAATACCCACCTCTGGATCCGTCGAGTACTAGATTATTTTAGTGTTTCCCTATGCGCTGCTCCGCGTCGTCAAAGTTTTCCAACCAACCTGTGTATATTGGATGATCGCTTGGATCGTTTATTCCTCGTGCGAGATCCTCTTCGACGACCTGCAGTGCTGCAGCTGCACGCAGCGTGTCACGTGTACGTATATAAGTACGTGTGTAGGCAGAGATTTCCATGCACACACACACACACACATTTATGATTTGTGCTCGAGCCCTGTGCATCGTGTCTACGTATCTCGTCACGATCTTCACCGGCCCCGTATTACATACACCTATATATATATATATGCCGGGCACAAAAAGTCGATTTACATTCCTCTCGGGCGCGCGCGACTGCTCGTTAAATGCAGATATACCATTATAATATACGTATACCAAGAGCTGCGCGAGTGCCAAAGTGAATATGACTCGAGTCGCATGTGCTGCTGAAGAAAAATTCAGAGGTGCAGCTGGGAATGAGACGCGAAACCCCAAAAAAAAAAGAGAAAAAGAGCAGACGCGTTTGAGAGAGAGAGAGAGAGAGAGAGAGATGCCACCACGTACAAAGGACTAGCACCGTGCACTCCATTATTATATACGACTCGTCGAGCGCACCGCGAGCGATGACACTCGAAGGTTGTATATAGCCTCCTCATCTCTACCCCGAAAAAAAAGAAACAACAAAGAAGAGCAACAAAAAAGAACAGTTATGCTCGCTCGGTGCGATATGTTCCCTCTGTCTCTCTCTCTCTCTCTCTCTCTCGTTTGGTTCGAAGAGATTCATCGTGTAGCGCGTCGTGCCCGCGACGAGAGGGAAAATATATAATTCATAAAAAAAAAAACAGAGCCCATCGCGTTCTTCTTCGGAGACACGTCGTTGAAAAGAAATCTTAAATTCGATGTAGATTTTTAATTTAAATTTTAGACATTAAAATTAACGTATAACTGATAGTGTATTTTACGAGAAATACTTTAGCATGGAATCTTCGTTGAATATTAGCGCGTGAACGATGATTTATTTATTTTTCAGAAGCCGCTCAAAAAAGTATAAAAATACGATCCGTATTCGTTTACATCTTCGTATGAAATTTTACCACTAGATGGCGAGCAGCCTCGTCTGTAAATCTGCAAGAGGCAAAGTGCTAATAAGGGTATATAAATGTAACGGCGTATAATTTATTTGAATAATGTTCTGTGTTACGGTGTTTTCGTATCGAATTTCTGCAAATAATTGTACAAGTCGAAGCAAGGTTTCGAGAAAAAAAATTCATTTAAAAGTGGAAGACGTTTTTTCATTCATATTTACGAACCGATTTCCTCGCAACGGAATGAAAATCAATGTGTTTTTAATCGCAAAACTTTGAAAAATTTGATCTACTCTTACATTTATTTGTAATTATATCCTCTTCAAAAACTGCATTTTAATGCCACACACACACAGCAGCAGTCGTGTGTCGAAATGCGCCGTATACGTATATCGTACCATTTCCGCAACGCGACTCGACGACGAGTCCAAAAAACGGCGCTTCCTCCTACGCAGACGAGGCACGCACCAACGTGAACCGTCGGTGTGTGTGTGTGTGTGTGTGTGTGTGTGTGTCAGCAGTTCGCGTCCGGGCCGCCGCGATTTCCTTACGTCAGCAGCAGCAGCAGCAGCAGCGACGCGCAGCACTCGCGATCCTCGACGCTTTCTGCACACTGCACGCACGCACAGGCGCGCACTATACTCGTTTTATGTACACTCATCGTGCGGCTTTGGGCATGTGGGCAAAAAAATGTTGAATTACACGCACGCTTAGCATAACTATGCGCGGACTTGCACGACAAATCCGAGTGTATATAATACGTGAGCTGTACGAGGCGCGCGTGTAGGTGCGCGCTTACACGCTTGCGGATTTATCGTCGTACTTTATGTTACACCGTGTCTTTTATTGTTAACGAAAAATCGTTTAAAATCGAACGTATCGAAAATTAAGTTTTTTTCATAACGATTCCCGACGGAAATCGATCTAGTGAATAATTATTATTAACTTATAAAAAAATTATTTTACATTTCTATAGACTCGAATGAAAGGTCGGGTTTTAAACGCGTATAAAAATTTTTGAAAATGTATAAAGGTGTTTAAAAGATTACAGAATTTTACAAATAATTTTTTTTTTTCAAACTCAAAACCAGTTGAAATTTTTAGTCAGATAAAACTTTTAAACAATTATGTTACTTTTATTACAATTTCTAAACTTTTCTAAACTTTTTCAACGCTCCATGCGTAAAACATGATTTTTCTATCCTTTTAGTGACACAAAAACCACGTTTCACGCACGAAATGTTAAAAAATATGATATGCAACTAGTGTGTGAAAAGGATGAATCACCTTCTTCACACATTTATGTTACATAATATACTATTAAAAAATCTTTAAAATTTTTTCAACACTTATAATCAAATTAGACAGTATTTTTTTCGTAATTAAGCATCGCGAGACAGCAATAAACATCGATAACGATATCTCCAAATATTAATGACAATACAAGCGCGCGCGAGCCATCCAAATCGGTTTTCAAATTTTCCGACTCTAGTTACACAGTCTTGCGTTGCGCACGCATGCAGTCGGTCGCATATACATACGCAACGAGGTAATACATCGAATAGTCGAAATTAAAAGTGAAAGTAGTTCAGTTTCGGTATAGCTACCGTAGCGTATATATAGTGCCGCATCTCTCTTTCACTCGCGACGCTTGCATCTGCACGCTCGTATATATATAGGTACTAAGCGACCACGTGTTTTTATTCTCTCAGTGTTACAAGTATGTACAGTGTATAAAACAGCTACTGCAGTGATTACGAGTGATAAATAAATATTATCATCGGTGACCGAGTGTATTTTTCTGTATTTTTTGTATCAATCAAAGCGCCAGAAAACCATGGCGAAATTATTAGACTGCAATTTCATGGTTAACCTCAACCAGCGCGCCTCGAAGCTGGAAAAACTCAAGAGCCTACCCAAGGACGTCGACTGGGACAACAAGGAGGCTCGCGAGGACTATCTCACTCGGTTCAGCGACGCGATCAGCCAGTGGAAGGGCTGCTACCCGAATCTACGCGACGTCTTTCGGCCCGAGGAGATCGATCGGCTGATCGAGGAGGCAATGAGCAAGAACTATCACGCTTGGCGACACATAATCGACTTCGTGCTGCGCTGCGGCTACCGGGACAAGCCCCAGCCGGTCAAGGACGAGAACAACGGCAACAGGCCCGCGCAGCTTTGTCGTCGCGGCACTCCGGTGCACAAGGCGGCCAGAAAAGCCAAGTACAACTCGTCGATGCATCACTTGGTCCCTCTGCTTTTTAAGATTTACAACAAGTTGGACACGAACTACGTGGACGACGGTGGCTTGACGCATTTTCACGCGGCCTGCATGTTCGGCTGCGTCGGCGTCGTCGAGGCCTTCATCGACAAAGGACAGGATCCCAATTGCTTGTGTTTGGAGACGGGGGAATCGCCTCTGTTCTTGGCTCTGAATCGGGGCTACTATCGGCTGGTCGAGCTGCTGCTGAAGAAAGGCGCCGATCCGAATCGCCCCAACAAGAACGGATGGACGTTGCTGCACGCGATCGGCCAGAGCCACAGCGACCACAACCTGGTGAAGATGGTGTTGAGGCACACCAGGTCCAAGTACAAGCCGGTGCTGCTCGACGCCCGGGACAAGCGGGGATACACAGCGCTGCACGTGGCTCTGAAGAAGGGGTACGCGAAGACAGCCGCGGCGCTGCTGAAAGCCGGAGCCGACCCCGGCGTGCCCAACCACGACGGATCGACGCCCCTGCACGCGATCTGCGAGAGGCGCGAGAAGAACGACAGCCACGACCTGGCGCAGATGTTCTTCCGCAGCTGCGACGAGGCAGGTCGGCGCGACGTGCGAATCGATGCTCGCGACGTCAAGGGCGACACGCCGTTGCACGCGACCGTGCGTGAGATCCGCTGCAACTACTGCCTCAGGGCGTTGATGGGACTGCTGCTGGAACGGGGCGCCGATCCGAACGCGGTCAACGAGGCCGGCGAGACGCCTCTGCACGTCATCTGCCAGATCGACGACTATTTCGTCATGGCCGCGGCGTTATTCAAGCGGGCCCGCGAGTTGGAGCTGGAGCTGGTGGTCGACGCTCGGGACTACCGGGGCAATACGGCGCTGCACCTGGCCGTGACTCGGGGCAGGGAGAACCTGCTGGATCTGCTGCTGCGAAACGGCGCCGATCCGAATACGGCCAACGAGAAAGGAGAGACGCCGCTGCACGTCATCTGCGCGATGCACAGCGACCACGGGGATCTGGTCCAGTCGTTCTTCAGGATCAACGAGGAGCTCGGTCGGCCGGTGGCGGTCGACGCGCAGGACGAGTCGGGTAATACGGCGCTGCACTGGGCTCTGGCCCGGGGCCACAGACGAGTCATGAAGTATCTGCTGAAGTACGAGGCCGACACGACTCTGGCCAACGCCGAGGGCTCGACGCCACTGCACCTCATCGCCAAGAAGGAGAAACTCTTCGACTACATCACGATGGCGGTGTTCCTCAACGACCCGAGGCAGCGCATCGACGCCCGAGACAGCTCGGGCGACAGCCCGCTGCACCTGGCCATCCGGGCCGGCAACGAGAGGATGATCGAGGTGCTGCTGAGGCGGGGCGCCGACGCGACTCGGCCCAACGCGGAAGGAGAGACTCCGCTGCACGCGATTTGCAAGAGGATAGAGCTGCAGGAAAGCCCCACGCTGGCGGTGCTCCTGGGCGCCGCCGACAACGACAAGCGGCGGATCGATGCTCGAGACGGTTCGGGCCACACGCCGCTCCATTGGGCCGTCAAAGCCGCCAACGGGGTCGCGATCGAGGCCCTGCTGAGGATGGGCGCCGATACGAACTTGGCCAACGAGGAGGGTTAGAGCCCTTTGCACTCGATGTGCAAGCGGGACTACCGCGGCATATCATGATATTCAACTTCGTCGAGATGCGAGCGAAATTGGGGAAGCCCGTGCGGATGGACGCCCGGGACAATCGGGGCAGGACGCCGCTGCAACTGGCACATGGCGAATTTCCTGCCGAGCACGATCGACGTACTGGCGCGCGAGCGCGACTTGGAAAAATTCGTTTTCCCCGCCGAGGCCGACCTCCAAAGATTCGACGAATTGCGTTCCGCGATCAAACGACTTCAGCCTGGGACTGGCCAGCCTGGCTATGTACTGCCTCGAGCGCTTGGAGGCCAGGGGCTACGAGCTGAATCTCGAGGCCGCCACGACGCTGATCAAGTGGTTCGCCAGACACGGATTGTTCAGCAAGACGGAGCATCTCGACCAGCGAGAGACCATCTTCGAGTGGAGCCGCACCGACCGTACGTTCGTGTGCGAGGCGAGAGACGCGACGCTGAAGGAAACCACCGACGACGGCGACGACGACTCATCCGGTCTGTCGCTCTACGACTGGCTGCGATTGCCCGACGCGGAGGCCGAGCTACGATTGAGCTACTTGGACTACCTGAAGTTCGCCGCGTCTCGCGGGATCGGTAGGCTGTCGGAGAGGTATCGAGAGACCTGCGACGCGCGATTATTCGAGGTGCTGTCTTTAGTCGAGGTGCTTCTTTCGCGGCTGGGCCACATAGCGATCTTCATGCGGTTGACGGGATGGACGCTGCCGTTCGAGATCTGTGAGACGATAATCGATCTGTTGTCGAACAGAGATCGGTGGAATATTTGCTCGCTGGCTGGACGAATCGACTGATGCTCGATGTCGTATCGTTTAATGTTGCATTTTTTTCATATTATCATTCGAATAAATAAATTTAAAAGTATTTAATTAATTTTGTTTTTTTTTTTTAATTCTTCCATTTTTGATGATTTTATTATTTGCTCAAGCTCTTACGCAGCTATATTTATGGTTTAAAAAATGATTTATATTTTTGGAAAAAAACGTCAGGATGAATACTCCAGGATTTGTTTTGAATTGCAACAAGATCAAATCAAATTCGTAATGTTTGGTTGCGAGTTTCTGGAGTAATGTAAACTCGCAAGTGCCAAAACAATTTCCAATTATCATATATATGAATGCAAAAGGCTAAATTTAGTAGATTCTTATCCTTTGCTGTCTATACTTAAATTCTCTTATTTCTCATAATTAATTTAGATTTTCCATTGATTTTAACTGCTCGTTCATTTTTCACGAGTTCAATCCTCTACGCCCATACGAGAAAAAATGTTTGCTCAAAATACATACTGTAAGTATTTCACGTGGGTGTATCGCGGAGATTCCATTCAAAATTATTTTTATTTAAATTCCAATAATGATTCACGCACCGCGCACGAAATTTATAATTCGCGAAAGATCCGAATCGATCCGTATAACGCCGCTCAATAATACAGCATGCGAAAGTTTATTCAAACTCATCGAGGCGCAATCATAGAATACAAGATTATTATACGTTTGGGAGTTGATTTTTTTTTCTCTCCACTCGCTGTGCGTTACAACAAAAAAAAAGCGCATGGATTCGAGGCTCTACATTATAGGTGTGCCGATACATACGCGAGAAGAAAAAAAAAATGCTATGCACACACGCGGACGCGATACGAGAAATTATTAATAGACGCGCGCACACTGCTTCGCGTTCAATAAATATATCTCTCTCTCTCGGACATTACAAGCTGAATTTTCAACAACTTTAACGATCGACCGCGGCGGTGAGAAGGTGAAATTTCGTTCTCTCTCTCTTTTTCTAGTCTTGTATCCAGCATAGAAAGAGGCGCGCGCGCGAGCGGCCGTAGTTGATAAGTTAATGCTAAATTAGAATCGATTAGAGAGCTCGTCGTAAATATTTATGATTCGATCGGTGGAACGAAACGTACGTATGCGCGCATTCGCGAGTAAATCGAATCGAAAGAGATGCGGTGTATATATTAAATACGAGGGGGACACACGATGGCTCTTAATAATAATATCGCGAATATCGGTCAATGGGTATACGCGTGTGCGATCATCGAAAGCTTTTCTCGCGCGCCTATATCCTATCCGTGCTGTATTGATTTTCGACACCGCGCCTAGCCAGACACCGACAAATAAAAACAACAGAATGAACAATTGGTATTTTTTTTTTTTTTTTACTACGAAGCGATCGCACAAAGTATGATATACCTCTTGAACATTTATGATGAATCTCTCGTACTCTGCGTGACGAGACATCGAGATCTGCTCATATACAGCGTCGATCATCGATATTTTTGGCGCGTACTACACCTTAAATCGATGATAGGCATTCGGCAATTCTGCAATGACATAATAATACAGCGAGGAAAGAAAAAAAGGAAAAAATTTCGCGGATCGACCTTATACGCTCGTCGTGGAACATTTCACTCTTAAACATTGCTATCTCGTACCTGCGCGGCTGTATACAGGCGCAGTTTGTGTGTTGTTTGTCGAGACATCTCGTCGGCGGCACGCGGATGATACATATCCGTACATGACTTGTATATCTTGTCACGCTAATTCCCTGACTCTTTCGTGTTTGTATACACATATGTGTGTGTGTGTGTTGCAAATAAAAAAGGAACCTAAATGAAGACAAAAAGTAAGACACGGGAAAAAAAAAGTACGCGTGACGTTATGGTATATGTGCAATCACGCTCGTGTGTAGCAGCCTATGTAATTTTTCGCGAGAACTCACACACGAGATTCTCTTGAAGGTGCTGCTGCAGCGAGCGCGCGTGGCTCCATTATTTCTTTCTCGCGCGCGGCCTGGGCCCCCGCACAAAGTCTCTCTCTCTCATTTGAATTTCATATTACGGTTTTCTTGTGTATACCTATAAACGAAACGAGCACTCGTAAGACGACGGCGACAAACTTCGTTCGCGTGTGCCTTTTTTCATTTTCATTTTACGGTTCAACTGCACTACATGTATGCGCGTCGTCGTCGTCGTCGTCGTCGTCGTCGCGCAGTTTGTGTAAGAACATTTTTTAAACACGTATATATGTATGCATGTAATAAAGAAAAAAATAAAAACATCGACACTCGGTCGCGCGCGCGCATTATTACAAAACAATGGAATAACATTATACACGACGCGAGTGAGCTTATACAAACATAATGAATGTGTATCGCGAGGCTCGGGCAGGACTAGAATATAAGAGAGAGACAGAGATAGACATACAGGAGGAGGAAGAAGACTTTTGTTCGTTTTGCATTCATCGCGTATGGTACGCGTTACGCAGTTCATTCTTACTATACATATACCTACTGCGTGCGTAGGAAGAGATATGTATGTTACGGCCTGCGCGTGCAGAACAACACGTGTAGCATACGAGTACGAAACTGGTGCAGTGCGCGATGAATGATGATGTATAATATGCGCGCTGTACATCGACCAACAATCGTACACATAGTACCGCGATGTTTTGTTTCTGTGTGTGTGGTGTATGTACCTTCGAGAGAGCTGCACTGTACATATATATACCGTAGCTCGAATTTGCCCGCCGTTTGTTTACACTTGCCCCCGGTATACTGCTGCCCCGAGCTTTTTACACACAATTATCGGCAGCAGCAGAGAGAGCTTTATTTGTTCAATCGAGCCCAATGCGGCGTTCCTTTATATATACCTCTATAAAGCTATACACAGTTACGAATGGCGCGCACGCGATTTTTTTTTCTCCATTTTCTTTGTAAATTCGCCCGAGGTGTACAACGTGTGTGCAGTTTGTGGGAGTGTGCTTTAACGAATTCGACTCTTGTATATCCGCGATCAAAGATATTGTAATGTACGCTGCGATATGGATCCCCGTCAGTTCTCTCTCGCTCTCTCTCTCTCTCTCGCCGTAATTACATTAAATTGTAAATTGGGCTCCTTAATAATAATAAGCTTTACACAAAAAATGATCGTCGTTCTCTCCCCGCGCGCGCATATTATAACATCAAAATGATAATTTTTCTTTGAGCCTCTTTGGCTGCAGCAGCAGCAGCAGCAATATATGCATAATAATATTAAGTGCCGTACTTGCACGAGAGAGAGAGAGAGAGAGAGAGAGAAGTGGAGCAAAAAGTCATTACTTAAATGATTAACCTAATGACTTACGTAAGTCCTCGAGCTGCTGCTTGTTTTTGATCCCGTATTATAAAGCCCCGGCACCGGGCGCACGACGCGAAGCTTGCACGGCACGGCGCGATGAATGACATATACCCCGATTATATATGTGCACTCTGTATACTCGCGCGCGGTAATCACTAATTAAATCGTCAATCACGTCGATACTCTTAATAACCGCGATATGTGTGTATTATGTATTATGTATTTGTGCACACACATACTGCATACGTACATACACGAGTGATCGCAAATAAATCACGCGTCGCTGCTCTCGGCTTGCTGTTGATATATATGTATAACATAATATTGTTATTATGTTGCATCGGTTCGATATAAGCCCGCCGGGCTGCTCGCTGCGCGCGCGAGAAAGTGACCGCGTACCCTTCCGCGAAAGATGTATACATACAGGAAAAAAAATCAACAACAACAACAACAACGACAGCGACAACAGCGACAGCGACATTAACTGCTGGATATATATCGGTATGTAGCACTTTAACCGATCTTCTCGTCGTCGTCGTCGTCGTCGTCGTCGTGTACGCATTATACGAGCGGATCGGCATGATATCTCGCCGCACCGCACCGCACGGGCGAAAGTTCGAGTAGCAGCGGCGATGCACATGCGTCGTCGTCGTAAATGGATAAATGCGGATAAGAAAAAAAAAAAGTAAAGTATCAGCTCGAGCAGTCGCTTTTCGCTCGCATCGGGACGGAGAGATAATAGAGATTTTGCGGCTGACCGAGCCTCGGGTGTTGTACACTTGCAGAGAGTACATATGGAAAAGAGCATGCCATTGTGGCAGATTATTCACGCTCCTATATATAGTAGAGAGACGAAGGCCGGATATTGCGTTGGAAAACAAGACGATCCGTGTGCCATGCCGAGGGCCCCGCGCGCGCGCGCGTGTGTGTGTTTGTCCGCCGAGCTCTATACGCAAGTCTATATTATAGCACGCAGCAGCAGCTTAACTCTCTTTTTTCTCTTCTCCTTCTCTCTTAACGACGACGAAGAGACGACGACGACGAGATAGTTGCGAAATAATGAAAATTGCAATTGTGGAGGAGGAGGAGGCTGCACTGTAGCCGCGATGCGATCCCTGCACATAGCCGATGCGTATATATATACATACGATGCGATGGCCATTTAATTCAATGCCCGGATATACCACCGAGAGGCTCGAGTATAAGTCTGGCCGTTCCTGATGCCTCGTTGATATTGCCAATGACTTCTTCTTACTGTATACGTCCACCTTACCCGATCCCTCCCTCCCTCTTTTTCTCTCACTTGTTGTGTTGTTGTTGTGGCTTTTCTCCTCTGCTTATAGCCCGAACTTGGGGCTCGCAGGACAATGAGGTCTGTGTGCCTACAGTGCGGTCCGTCATACAGATTTTGCGCCTGCTCGAAAGGCCGTTATTAAAATTTCCCCCCGCGCGCGCGCGAATACATAATACGGCACGTTACTATTAATAAAAGCCGCGACTGACTGACCCAACATCTAACTAAGCCGCCTATTATAGAGAGAGAGAGAGAGAGAGAAAGAAAGAAAGATGCATCGTAATTGCTATTGCCTGTATATACGTATAAAACGCTTATATGTACAGTTAAGTATACGCACTTTGCGATTCGCTTCGTGTACGTGTTTATTATTATATATTATTACGTGTCGAGAAGTGCGCGAGGTATGGTTTCGTCAACGGATCGCCTTCGTATTCGCGAGCGCGAATATAATACAATATTTGTCGATTCATTCCTCGAGCGCGTCAAAAGCTCGTTAAGTTAAAAAAAAAAAATCCTACCGATGAGGACGAGCCAGATGCCATATGTTGCTCGCGTAGTTATACGGCCGAGTCGTTGTGCAATATTATATATTTTATAAAAAAAAATTTTCTTACATATATAACGCCGATCTAATATGCGTCGAGATTAACCCATTTCAGCAGGCCGAGGATTTAATAATTCGAGCTATTTGTTACGTGACACTTGTTTACAAATGTGCACGATACACATTATACGTAAGAGTTAGAAAAAAAAAAAACAGTCCTGCGATGATTCACTTGAAACATTGGCGTTGACACCGTACATCTTGCAGTGACGGTGAAGTCTCGATATATATATATACGCGATCTGTTTACCTCTTCTCGAGCTCGAGAAAATAATATATAATATGTATTTTATTACGACCATGCTCAACTTGGAAAAATCCGCGACTGCGAATACTCGAACGTTACCGATTTTCACGAGGAGGCAAATATTATTAAGTTCGTGATTTGTTGACTTTTCCAAAACTTGTATTAAATATATAATCGAGAGCGGATATCAAGTATTTTAACGTCTTTCTCTCCCTCTCGACGACGACGACGCCCGAGATCGGCGTTAACAGTTTATAACCGAACGCGCTGATTTACGCATTGGGAAAATTTGCGCTTCCAGTCTCTCTCTGCGCGCGCCTTTCCGTCGACTCCCAAGCTGCCGTGTTAAAGCCACCGAGATAAACCAGGCTCGCGCACGATAATTATATGTTTTTCTTGGCGCGCGCCGCGAACGAACGAGAAAGGTGCGATAAAGAGTTCGATTAGGAAAGTGATAAATGGCCTAAGTGTGTGCTTTTTCTTTTCTTTCTTTCTTTTCCTTTCCCTCGTGAATTCCTCCGACGCGCGCAGACTCCGAGTTTTCGTATGTAATAACGCAAAAACGAGCCGTCAAGTGTACTAAAAAAAAAAGTGTCGACGAGTATAATATGCTATACGTATACACACGGGCACTTAACGCGTTGTACAAACTCGAGTTGTCGTTCGTCGTCGTCGTTCGAATCGACCGAATTATTGGGACAGAAAAAAATCGATCCAAATTTCAGTTCCCCGCGAGATATGTAGCTCATGTGTTTGTGTGCCACTTTTTAGCAATGAAAATCACTACGTATCGACTGATTCGCGCAGTATAACTATGCTGTATATACCGGGGGGGCAGGATAACTTTCTACGATTTGATTCGATTCGATTTGCATACGTTTATTATATATAAGATAGAAGTCGCCGACGACGACGACGACAGAAGGATACTATATCGAAAAAGAGAGTACAAAAACATATCGTAGTGGCACTGTATACATTCGAGATGAAATTGAGTTTAGCGATCTTCGCTGGCGTCATTAGCACTGCGGCATGCGCATGTGGTACTATTATTATTATGATAATATGTAAAATTATCTGCTGAAAATCGGAGACAAATCGCGTGAGAAAGCTCAAGTGAATTCCGAACTGCTGCTACTGCTGCTGCGCTGCTGCTGCTGTGGATTGATAAGTAGTAAGTAGTAGTATTTAGTATATAGTGCAATAGGCGCGTCCAATGTGATCACTATCCGCCCATATGTATACATTGCGCTCCACACGCGAATCTCCGATTTATAGTAGTAGTAGTAGTAATAGTCAATGCAAATATTCGAGACATTTCGTTTTTCTGCTTTATATATTTATACAAGTTAAGGAGAGACTATGGAGAGCGAGAGGCATTGCTTTATCGCGACGACATCTCTCTGCATCACGAGTGGTAGCAGCAGCAGTACACGAGTTGCCGGTGCAGCGCGCGGCACAACAGGAATAAAAAGGAGTCACACAAAATAACTATATATACTCTCTATCGCGTGTGTTTTATAAAGCTGTATGCAACGTGGTTATACGCGAGTCAACGCCTCCCGAAGGCGATCGACGCGGCGAGAAAGCTATAGAGTACTCGAGATTTCTTCGCGAGCTGCGCGATCGATCGATCGATCGATATACAAATGCATAAAAAAAAAAAGTGAAAAAGGACCGAAAAAATACTGCTCTCCTCGACGGGGAGCCGGAAAAAAATTGCGCGCGTTGCGTTACGCACGCTATATGATGTGTATGCGTAATCCACCGACGTCACGCTATTTGTACACACACCCGTTATATGCATGCGCACGTCGTACGCTAACTACCTATACTATACATGGCATTGGTTTTGGCAAACTCCCGTCCGTGTACGCCCGTAAATTGTCTCTCTCTCTCTCTCTCTCTCGCTCGGCGTTTCGAGCACGTGCACCAGACTCTCGCGGTGACGTTAGCGTTTGACCGTACATACTACACACATGCATAACCGCGCCGCAAAGGGCCGCGCGACAATCGTAACAACGACGACGATAAAAAAAAAGAGAGAGAGAGAGAGAGAGAGAGAAAAAATGAAAATAAAAATACGACCGCAACGATGCGCAAAAGTTCACGTGCATGATGCATCATCGTCGTCGTCGTCCTGGCTGCGGAGCAGGGGAGAACGATATAAAAAAAAAAGGAGGCTGGAAAAAATGTTCCAACCGATGCATTGTTCATATACACAGGCTCGCGTGCATAAACGTGTCAGAGAGAATAGAGCGATAAAATGTTTGTTATTATAACGCGTGTGCTATAGGTTTCGCCGAGCAATTTGTGTACACACCGGCCGCGGTGATCGACGTCGCGCGCGGGGGCAGCGCCCACTAAAAAAAAAAAAAAAAAAAAACGATCGTTTAGCCACTGGCTTGCAGAAAAAAAAGTATAATAAAAAAAGGAACGAGAGGGAACGAAAAAAAAAATCACGATATAAACGCATCGCGATCGTACATACATTCGCGGATATATATACGCGAGAGAAGAAAGCGCGCGTCGTATTATAAGTGCACAGGTGAAAAACACGGCAGTATAAAGCTTATAATGGGCTCGGTCGAATCTCGCGCCATTACGCCAATCGGTCGTATAATAATTCGAGTCGCGGTCGTTGCTGTTGTTGTTGTTGTTTGCGCGCGCGCGAAAAAGTGCGTTTGCGTCTATGATTTTTTTTTCAACGCAGCTACTCGTATAATAAATCGACTCCAGCGAGAGAGTACATTATAAACGCACGCGCAACTTGTCGTTTAGATATTCACTCTCCGCACTGGCCGTTGTTGAGAGCTCGCTGCTGCACACGCGTACGCACAGAGTCGATCGTAAAGAACCTAAAATGCAGCAGCAGCAGCAGCAGCAGGCCTCCACCTTTCGCGGCGAGCACACCTAATAATTAGCGAATAATGTACAAGAGCGAGCTTTCCAGCTCGAGAGTGATAATCCGTGGCTTGTAAGCGAGAGCCTCTTTAACGTGACACAATGATGAAAAGAGCTTCTATGCAAAACGCCGAGAGAGAGAGACTCGGGGCCCGGCCCGTTCGTTCGTACATATATACGTTCGCTGTTGCTTGTGCGCGCGGAAAGAAAGTGAAACAATTATAAAGAAACTCGTTCTCTTCGCGTATATGATAACGGTTTTGGCGTATATACGCAGCAGCTCCTTATTCGCCACACACACACACACAACCTGTTTCGCGAGTGCTGCTGCTGCTGCTGCTGCTGCGGCGAACGACTCTTACAATACGTATATAAACCCAATGTGAATGTCACGATTCTCGCGCGCGCTTAAATTCACTTTCTTTCAAAAAATTTATTTGCCCGATTATATGCAGAGAGAGAGAGAGAGAGAGAGAGAGAGAGAGAGAGAGAGAGAAAAGAGGAAGAAAGATTCGACCATCGCCCGCGTGATCCCCTTGATTGTATTTATACGAGGAAAATTTGTTTGGGCAAATAATAACAATGAAAAATATGCAATACATAAAATAGCGATTCGTGCGGCTACTTAACAACAACGAGACTATATACGTCATAATGAGAAAAATATTTATAGCAGACGGTACGGTTGCGGTCTCCCCTGCTGAAATTGGATTGTTATCTCTTGCAGAGAGAGAGAGAGAGAGAGAGAGAGAGAGAAAGACAGGAGAACGAGAGGAGTCCAATGACGCGCGATTTCACTTTATACATATTATTTTCTATCTTTTTTATATTATAGCGCGCGCCAAGCATCGAGGTCTATGATTTTCATTTTTCCATTTGCTTATTACTCGCGTGAATAATACAATGTACTGTACGAACGGACGATCGGCAGTATTATACATTCGCATATATATATTTACCCGACGCATCGAATATGTTTTCACTTATTGTTAATACCTCGAGAGCCGTTTTTCGGACGAATCTCTTTTCTCGCGCGCGGCCCTGCAGGTTGTAATAATTTCGCAGCTCCTTTTAACATTATCATTATTATTATTATTGTTCGCTGTCGTGTGCGCGCAGGTATTAACGAGCCCCTGGCGCGTATATATATATAATAGGATTGAAGAGCTCGCGCGCGGCTTAAAAGTATTGATTATTATAATGCAGAGCGCGCGCGAACATCGCTCGCCACCACGGCCGCCGCCGTTTATAATCGCAATTACATAATAATAGCGCCGAACGACTGCAAAAGTTGCAGGCGTTAAACCATAGAATACGAGCCATCAAAGTAATGAGATTAAGGATTTATGGCCATTTTTTAACTGCGCGAGTTCGATAAAAGCCTATATATATACTTTGTCTGCTGTAACTCCTCCTCCTCCTGTCTTCTAGCGGTATAGACAGCGAGGAGCGCTGTATATAACGATGAGGACGACGAAGACGACGTAACGCACGCATATTAGCGGAGTATGTGTAATAGAAGATCGACAGAGTAAGTGTGCGGGATGATTTGAGAAATTAAAATTCCACTTTGTTGGCAGTTCAACACAAAAACCCATTTGTATGTGTAAAATCCAATGTTTATCAGAGGCGTGCTTTACATAAATATTTCTGATTTGCCACTTGCAGATTTACGCAGCCAAAGGTATTCGCCATCTAGTGGTGGAATCTTGAAGTCTTATTATCGTACTTAAAATGGCTATAATCTATTACTTCTTTTCCAATGATGAAATTTTCCTTTCCGGTAATTTAAAATAAACTTAATATTTATAACGTAATGCGAAATCCTCGAGAGCGAGCCAATTCATAGCCCCGTGTATTTTAAAATATTTTAAATACTTATGGTGAAAATAGCTATCGTTATTTTTATTTTTATTCCTTAACGTAGTCCTTTGAACGCATAAATACAGCTGCGATACGCGACGCTCAAGCGATCAAAACACCACACCATCAAAACTGTTTTTTTTTCTACGATCACATATAATGTGTACGGGCGATGGCGATCGTTGACTTTTACTTTTTATATCCGCGCGTATACTCTACGCAACCAAACGCGATGACATTTCAATGATTCTTCAAGCGGTTTATACACAATACATAAATCCCAAAGCACGGGGAATGTATCTTTGATCTCTACGTAGGTGCGAGATGCCTTCGATATTTAAATTTCAGATTATAATTAACGCAAGCGCTCGATATCTCGTATAGATACGCGTTCGATCGAGTTTTTTGACCGTGACACGAGCTCGGCGGACACCCCCTTTAAAGGATATGTATATATATCTCGACCCATGATACATGGTCAATTTAAATGGACTCGTGTCTTGCATATAGCTGCTGCTACTGCTGTGCGTATTATTATTAGAGGTTTCGAAAACGCGACGCGTGTTTACCGCGCGTTTGACTTTGACTGCGCGAGCATCTATATAGGTATACCGTCTCTACGTCTATACAATTACATGTTGGGTTTGTATGTTATACGCAATTCTGCACCACTGCACACATACGTATACGCACATGCACAAAGTACATAATAGTTTTCTCTTTCACGCGGTGTGTGTGTTGTGTATACCTTCGGAGCAGAACATTTTTGCGCAATCGCACGATAAATAAATAGTACAATTTTTTCTCTCTCTCTCTCTCTCTCTCTCTTTTGCTCCCTTTGAGCTCCGATCGCGAGTCGAGCGCACGTCGCACGTTTGGCGTGTGTGTGGCCGATAAACTCGACAATTCCAGCACACACACCGACGTATATTTAAAATATAAACGTGCATAAAAGTGTAGCCGTCGAAAAGATCGATATACATACAGCGTATGCTTATACTTAAATGTCTCGCGCTCGCGCACTGCAGCAACGGTAAGGTACGTATGCACGCGCGCGGGTCAAAGGATCTCCATGTGTCTCTCTCTCTCTCTCACTTTTGCTCGTATGCTTGCTGTTATTTCGTACACATCAGTATGTGTTGTTGCACAAGCTCCCAACACACACACACGTGTATCGAATGGACTGTTTATAATGTTGTTTTATATAGAACTATGTACGCGCGGGGCGCCTCTCACTTTTCTTTTCTCGCTTCTATGTGTGCTGCTGCTGCTGCTGCTGCTGCTACACATGAGAGGCCCGCGGAAAGCCTCGTGCGCAGAGCGCCGTGCAGTACACGACTTTTTGCAGCACATATAATACGCGCGAGGAAGATATGACCGCGAGGACATTGCGTTCCGCAAAAGCTGGGATCGTATCGGAAGCTATGCAGTCAATCAATTTAAATACAAAACTGCTAGTGGTAAAGAGAAAATAATTGTATAAGTCAGAGCATAGTTTAAACGATCAATCGGCGACATTCAGCCAATTCTACTAGCCCTTTCGTGTCCGCAAGAAACTTTTTCGTTGGCCGCGTACCAATGCCATATGATGCTGGGTTATTATATCATACAACTTAATCTATTTCATGTAATGGCTTTAATCGATGAAGGGTAAAAACAACAACAACAACGACAACTACACGCAATACATATATCTGCCAGATCGCGAACGATCGAGGACACTTTGACCGATCGATCGTTTGCAATGGCATATATATAATTGTTGACGATTCGTCTTTGTGCGTCGGACTCGCGATCCTCCATCGATATATTACATCGAGATCGATCGATTTAGAGAGTCGCGGAAAATCGATATCAGTCATCGCGATTGCGCGACTGTGTTTTAACCCAACGATCGTCGTGGTGAGTCGGGTTTATAGTCGATAAACTCTGAAGTTTTCTGGCGTCGTATGCATGCGTGTGCGCATGAATCTATTGCGACACGATCGATGGTTTTTTCCGAAAGCACAGCGGCAGCGACTCCGCTGAATTCTAATTGGCTTCGACTGCAAGGATCCCAGAAATTGTCCAGTGTGTGTGTGTGTGTGAACCGGACAGATCGGGAATCGGAACAGATTAGTTTATCCGTTGTACTCTGCTCCGGCATCTTCAATTCTTTTTCGATATTGCGCGTGTTTTTTATTTACTTTATTCTTTATTACGCAATGATTTTCGAGGCGATGCGAGCCGTGTTTCGCAATCGAGTGCCTAGGCGCTACTCTTAGCCTCCCCACGCGAGCCGACGCGCGATGCGTATTACAACTGCCTGCCGGGTGACCATTACGATCGCAAGGAACGAAGTGGTCAATTCAAATTATGTGTGCTTGTATACAAGATGTGTGTCTTTATTATATGTAGACGTATACACACTTTCACGCACTCGACGCGACGACCTTTTTATAAAAAAAATTCACGCGCGCCGTTTGTAGCATTATTGTGTGTGTTTAGAAATTCGAAGATTCTCCTCTTTTCTTTCGAGAGACGCGCGCTCAACATTGCATAATATTTTCATCTTCTTCTTTTTTTTTCATACACGGCTGTTTCTGTTTTGTACAGTGCTTTGGGAAATAATCGATTCCTATCGAGGAGTCTTTGAGAAAAAAATTTAGGAATAAAAACTGTAGGTGATATTAAATCCTCGTATCGCTAATCTCCTACGTCGATGCGCGATTATCGAGCCGAGGATATATAATATTCGAAAAACCGAAAGTTAATTTGTGGAAAACAACAAAATAGTAGATAGTAGTATAAAAAAATAAACACCGCGACGCGCAATTACAGTTAATTTAACAAGAAAAGAAAGGTAAATAATTTCATTTCATTAACGTCGAGCGCCCCGTCGCAAAGCAAGTTCATTTAATTCCTCGGCGCGCGCTACACACAAGTCGGCTCATAATATTACAACTTCCGCAATCAAAGCCGTGAATAATCAATGTCAGCTTCGAATATTTTTTTCGTCATCGTCGTTTTTTTTTTTTTTTTTTTATAATATACTCACCTCTGCCATGGAAAAGCAGCAGCAGCAGCGCGGCTATTTTCACGAATAGAAACTTAAGTACATCTTTTACGACACACGCGTATACGCGCGAGCGCCAAGAGAGAGAGAGAGAGATGATAATATAGCGCTATGCAAGTGCTAAAATGAAATGCTTCTTACCTATAATGCGTCGCGCGCGCGCGCGCGGCTCGTGACGAGAATTAGCTGTATTAGCCGCTGCTGCGAGATCGAACTCGTATTACACGCGCAGCGCGCCTAGTTCCGTGATTAACCAACTTTATCCCCAAACGACCGATCATTAAAATTTTAAAAACTCCTTTTATTCGAAGAAAACGCGCTTATGTTGTAGCTCTTTTTTTCTCTCTTACTTTTTCTTAATGGCACGCGCCACGCACACACGCCATTTATACCTACACACATATCTTGTCATTTCCTTCGACGAGAGACGACGACGACGACGAAAAAAGAAGAAAAAAAAGTTAGTTTTCGAAGCTGCTGCTGCTGCTGCTGCTGTGACTGATTATACCTAGCTCGCCGAAATTATTACACGCACGCCAGGCAGGCAGTAGTACACCAGAGAGCTGGTTGTTGCAAAAATCGCTCTAGCCATTAAAAAATATTGCGAGGCACCGCGTCGATTAAATCCGGTTACATTAGGGCAGTAATGCGTGTGTGCCTGGACGTGAATTATATACATCGGATCGATTTTGAAAAGGTCGAGAGTAGCGCAAGGTGTCGACACCTCCGAGGCTCGAGAGCTGCGGCAATAAGGTGAATTTTTCCCCGCGCGCGTATATTATAATGTACGTGTGCAGCGCACGACTGCGCGATAGAAGTCCAATTTCTGATGCACACACACACACACACACACACACGTGAGAGAGAAGTGCAGCGAGTATATATTAAGTATGAAAATCAGCTCGGATGCGGTTTTCGATTTGCCGAACGAACGTATACGCGTGTACTCGACGCTTTTATCCGAATGATATTTTTCACGCGGCTTGAATCATATTCGACCCGTTTGCTCCTTTTTTTTCCTCGTCGTTGCTTTTCTCGCACCCCCCGGGCGCGAGGGATCGTACGTTCGTTTCATTTGTCAGGATGAAAAATCGCTGTATGCAACATTACGTTTATGTATGCACACGCGCGTACACACGCGAGAGGCAGCAGTGCGACTACCTGTAATAGCATTACTTTTGCCGATAAGTCGTATAATATACACACTGTGTCTGTGCAATTCTCGACTCGGGCGACTGCCGCCGCGAGAGTTTTGGAATCTCGCCAAATGAAGAAAGGAGGAAGAAAAAAAAATCGTTAACGCATTATTGGGCAAAACTAGAGTCGACGCGCGAGGAGGAGAGAAATGTAGGTCATGTTTTGGCGCTGCTGCTGCTGCTGCTGCTGCTGCTGCACCAGCTGCAGCTGCCACTGGCACGCGGTAATTACGTTTCGATCCGATCGATACATACAACAACACGCGTGCGCGCTCTTGACACTCGATATATAATAATCCTCCGTGTGTGTATGTGTGTGCACTGCTACTCCTTGCAACTATATATAATGTGTATGTAGCTGCACACTTTTTCGAGCATTACGTACTACTGTTTATATTTTTTTGTTGAATTTTCGTGATTATACGTGTGACGTACACAGCTGCGAGTGTTGCACTGACACGTAGGGATTCAACGTTAATGATGACCCGATGGCCGATAAATGACCTTTTAAAATGTTTTGATTTTATTAAAGGGCTTGTTTTGCTGTTACAATCGCGTTGAAAACATCAGATGAGCTGTGAAAGACAATTTGATTGCTTTAAACAATTTAGACCGAATGTATATCACTCCGTACGCGATAATACCACTTCAAGCCTCGATCGGTAAGTGGCGATCGTATTTTCATTAGTCAAATCCGCAAGTGGAGAGATCAAAATGATTGTGCGAGTTAAACGCGAGAGGGTACGAGAAATCGGCGAACGAAAACCAAAAGAAGGGATCGTGTCGAATGTGCGAAAAAACAATTTGATAGCACCGAGCTGCGTTAAAAGTTTAATTATTATCTCCGAATCGTAAGCAGACTGTATAACTACAAAGCCGGTCTTTCAGCGTTCGGAATCAATTATGACATCTAGTGGCGAAATCCGAAGCTTCTTGTCAATTAGTGCATTATTGATTTATTTAAGCTTTAATTTACATAAATTTATAGTAAATCGTCATTTGGCCATAAATAAATAATTTAAATATATATATATTAAGTTTTTTTATTTAACGTTCGAATAAACCAATAAAAAATTGTACATTTTTTCAGAATTTTTCGAAAAACGAGTCGGTCCGGACTACAAACACGGTGGAATGATTCTGCGCAAAGGGTCGTAACTGCGGTCTTTATCATTTTTGGTGTATCAACTTTCGAAAGCCTTGAAGAGAGATTTCATGCAAGTTGGCAAATATAAATGACAGTTTAGTATTATATATATATATCTAATATTATGTTACAAAAGAAACTAATCCTTTCAGACTGCACACTGTCGAAATAATGCATACCATACATCTCGCCGAGCAACTTTTATTTCATGCATTACACCTTATTTTGTTTCGCGCGTTTGTACTTTCTGGCGTTGATGACTATTTTTTGGTCGCCCGCTAATCCTAGCGTATTTCCTTCATTGATATTTACGCGCCGGCTCTTACAAATATTCATCTCGAGCTTACTCGATGTATCGCGTGGCGCGAACAGTACACGCCGAATCGTCGTCGTCGTCGTCGTCGTGGCGGTGCAGCAACTTTCGTTTTTTGCCCTCCTCGCGATCAACGCAAAGCTGCTGCAGCGGTACACAACACTGCCACATATAGCCCCAAAGTTTGCGTATAAATCACTTACGCTTAGTCGCGTATACGAGCGCGTGCAAGGTCCATAAAACATCGGGCATGAATAATATAAATAAAATATATCGCGTCGACGCGCGTTGAAATTCACTAGCGCGCACGCAGAGAGGTAATATTTTCACGGGTGTGTGCGTTCAAGGGACTCGCGATTTTTCGACACTACGTTGAGTCAGGTCATTTGCAGCGAAGAAGGGGCCGAGTTTTTACGAGCTGTAATGCATTACGTGTATATATATGGGTTATATCTCGTCAACTGTCCCCCGCCCCTCTTGGATCAAAGTTGGAATTTGATTTCAGTCAATAAAACATGGTTTTACTCTAATTTTCCTTAATTCTTGACTCATATGATGCTCAATAATGAAGTCTGTTTGTCTGCCGATTACCAAAATTTATCAGAAGTTGTATTTTGATGTATCGATGAACGTATTACTTACGCGTCGAGGGCGTCCAAGAGTGACAATACGCGTCGCAGCTTTTTGCGCTCCGAAATACAGCCCGAGCCATGGAGCAGCACGAACGCATATAACGCACGTATAAACGCGAGGAAATGCGAATACGCGTTAACGTCGCGGCACTTCCATTTGTTTATCGAAGCTCGTAAATATTTGCTGCGCGGGGCAAATGCATATATATAGCAGTTGGAGTGCGATTTCGAGCCGCTGCTGCCGAGCGAGGAGAGAACTCGCTGTGACGCAACTTTGATATAGATATGCGCGCAAGGCAACGGCAACTATACGGCGGAAGGGCATAAACAAGTCACGGAATTTCACTCTTTTTCTCTCTCTCTCTCTCTCCACGGAACACGCGCTAATATACCCTGTGTGTGTGCTGCGCGCGCCCAGAAAGAAATTGCATCGACGGGCAGCAGCAGCAGCAGCCGCAGCGGGATATTGTTCTCTACTGCTGCGCGGCTGCTTCGCGAGAGAGAGAGAGAGAGAGGAAAGCAAAAGTTACCTATATATATATATATATATAATATAACCAGCTTCGCGAGCGTGACCGCATATATACCTACACCGACCGGCATCGACCGAAATGCCTTTATTTCTTTTTTCTTTTTTTTCGTCAAGTATTTTTTCTTCTTTTTCTTTTTTTCAGAGAGGTACCGTCGACGACGACGACGACGGTGAAAGTTTTGAGCGGCACAGCAACGCCCCTCTCCCCCTTTTTCGTTAACGCGGTGAACTGCACGTCACGATGCGCGCGGGGCTTGTAATATTCGCAAGGATCGCCCCGGGGCCCAAGACGACTGCTGCTGCTGCTGCTGCAGCATCGATGCATTACGACGATCGTTGCATCTCGTCGTAACTATTCGTGTCCACGCGCGCATACCTTCGCGTTTTCAATTTTCTACCTCGCGCCTATACATACACATTTTCACCATCGTCCAATTCCCTCTACTATATATGTATATATTTACTGCCTGTAAACGTTCATCATGCAGTGCGCGCGGCCGTGCATGTGTACACGCGCACAGAGAGGCGCTTATAAGCTTGCGCTACCAGTTACCTCATCGCTATTTTATTACAGCCTCGATCGCGCGTGCCGATCTCGGGGCTCTGGCTCGCGCTGCCATGTGATCTCGAATTTGTCGCGACGACCGCGCCGCACACTCGCTCGCGTAACTATCACGGACTTATATCGCGCCTGTCCATGCCTGCGCCCGCATTTTGCGCTTATTTATCGTATGTACAAGAAGTACGCGCAATCCGCGTTCTACCGCAGCTGAAAATGGACAAAATCGGCCGAACTCGTGTATCTCGATCTCTATATAGCTGCGAGACTGTGTATACGTACATACAGCACTTCGACGGTAAAATTTTTTTCTCGTATACATGGATAAACTATCGATTTGGCTTCGTTCATTTCGATGCTGCAATTGGGAGCGCTCTCGGCGATCGTTTTGCTGAGCTGCGCTCGCGCGGCGCGACGCGTCTTTCGCCTTCGCGCGGGCGAAATCGCGTTCGTAATTTCAATCGTCGAGCAGACGTCGCCTCAACGTGCGTATATGCATATACGAGCTACAATTGTGTTTGGCAATTGTTGCAACTCGCAAGCGTATACATTTTTAATACGCCCCTTAAAAACGTAATCGAGTATCAAAAAAAGTTTGTGAATAATCAAAAGAGAAAAACAGAAAATAGGTATAATTGTATTTTGAGTACATGATTGTTTCGCATGCTGTCCTGCCAACATGTTAGTCTATGGCTGGTCCTTAATTCTAATGATATTAAAATAATAATGCAAATGTTATATGATAAAAGCTTTTCTATTTCACCAGTATAAAGATACAATTAATGCCTCGAGATTGATTAATTGAAAAAAATTTATCGTGCAAGTATGAGATCACGATGTTTCAATCAAAATGTTCGTGGAGATCTGTCGTATGTCAAACAGATATTTTCGACTGTATGAACTTTTCATATGATTAGTTATCTAATAATAATAAAACTAATGAAACAATGTACGCGATGAGTTATATACCTTGAGTAACGAATTTTATTGCCCTTCACGGCGCACGTAATTTCATTAGTTACATTGTTATTTTTTATCAACTCGTTATCCCATCGATAATTCATAGAGATTGAAATACGACATGCTTAATAGTTATAAAGCTAATTATTTGTCGCGATCAGTGTAACTAACGATAAAAATAAAACGCCGAAAAATCGGGAAATAAATCGATAATCGTTGTAACGAACCGACTGTGCGGTCAGCGACTCCTTCTGCATATAAATGAACTGCTCAGCGCATAGTGTAAAATACTCAGGCGTTTATCATATCGTCGGCTATATTATAATGTAATATCGAACTGGCGCATGTCTCTTGTGAAATTGCGATCTCGGGCCGTGGCCCAAACCGATCATTCATATCTTTTCTTTTCTTTTTTTATGTGGGTCGAAGTTGGGCCTCACTTTTTTTTTCGTTTATTTTCGGAAGCCACAAAAATGCGTCCCGAAAACGCGTAAAATTGACCTATTTTTAGAAATATTTTAGGAAACAGCATTAATGAAGCGAGCACACACACACACATACTCACCGCGAGATAGTTTCACGGTTATCGTTACGATACCCGTGCGTTTGCGCGAGTATGTGTGCCAGTGCTCGCGAGCCAAGTTCGCATGCGTATAGAGAAAAAAAAAACGAATCATGAAAGTTTCGCGTGCGTCGATTTATGTATCATACATTATATTTCATATATACCCGTGTGTCGGTATGCGCGCGCGCCAAGTTTTAATATAATAATAACGACGAGTCACGCGGCGTAAGGAGATCTGTAAAAACAAGACAAAAAAAACGTCTGTTCCGCACGTCAATATACGAGATCTTTTCTCACGCGAGAGTCAAGCAACACAACTTGAGGCAATTATAATGCACGCGGTCGTGTATACGTATATCATATGTGCTATTCCATCTCAGAGCTAAAACAAAACTTGGCGCCTCGTAGTACGAGGCTTTGCACCGCTCGTGCACTTGACTTTCATCGACGGTTGTGTACAACATTTTTTTTATTGATAGAAAATGCAGGGACGAGAGAGAGAGAACTATACTAGCTTTATTGCAGCTAAGATCAATCCGAGTTTTGATGAAAATTTATTAACTACAACTAAAACGGATAGTTTTGTCATTTATACATGGTACATAGGCTGCGATGGGAAGTTTGATCTTTTTTACTGTATTACTTGATTAATGGCTGTCTGTGAGCAAGCAGTGTCATAATATTTGTAAAATGACATTTCTCATGGACACGTGCAAACCTTTATCATACTTTTAAATGGAAATAGAATAGTGTGACTAATCATGTAGTACAACAGACATGTGATCGAAAGCTGATAATTTATGAAATAATGCAATCGAGCAATGGGAATTAATGAGATGTATGACAACAGTAGAGGCTTTGACATAATCAACACTGTATGATTTAATTTAAAATATTTATTTTATTTTAAAAATATATTTACTTACATATTTACAGAATTGTATGAATCACATGATCACAGTTCATTGTTAACTGATGGATTCTTCTTTGAAATATTCATTAAATATTTTCTCAACTTTGAGATAGCCCTCCCAAGCGCCAATCAAAGGAATTGAATACAAATTGAATACGACTCAGATCATCATTATAGGAAATAATCCATTTAATGCTTCTTGATTTTCTTCCCCCTGTAATACTTGTCATTAAGTTTAAGAAGTCCCATGTACTCAGATGATTCTTGAGATAAAATTTGAACGAATACTCAAGATAAACTTGTAGTGTTATGATGATGTAACTTGATTTCTGACAGAACAGCCCAAGATATTGAATCTGTCATCAATGAATGATCAAAATATTTTGCCATAATTATACACCACCAATTTCACACCTTCTTTATCTTCTGTATCTTCATCAGTAACATCATCACTTCCAGAATTCAGAATATCTTTACTAAGTTTTTTCATATTCTTCCTCTTTATGGGTAAAGAACTCAAAATCAAAATTGAATCTATTAAGTATCTTTTGACTATCTTGAACTTCATCTAGAGAAATCAAATATGTGATTTGATCTTCTTCAGTCTCCACCAATTCTGTATAAACTTGAGTCTTGGGTAAAAGAAGATGACACTGTTTCAACTTGTAAGATTGGTTTTGCTAAAAAACATTGCCTTCTACAATATTTTCAATCCCAATGTTTGGTTTATTATTAACTTTCATTATTAAATTTATTAAGGATTCTATGAATATTGTTTTTAAGAGCTTTCTATGTTATAAGTTGTACAGACTCTTGTATCGACCAATAATTCCGTGAGTGAAATGTAAGCACTACATAAACACCTCACTTTTTATAAATTACTTTTTATAAACTTTACTTTTGAATCTGATTGCTATTCTTAACAATAAACCAACAATAAAGAGTTGCTGGAGTTGTTATTCAACATGAGCGATATATAAACATCAACTGGTTGAAATTTATGTGCAGGACAAATTAGGTAATGCACTATTGCGCATAGCTCTGCAGCATTAAGACCGAAGGAAGACCAAATCGTTGTTAAAAAACTAACCTAATTCCGAAATAATGATTCAAGATCGTGAACGACACTTTAGTCCAGTGAAAACTTACATTAAATTTCATTTTGTTAATTTTTATTAATATTATTTTTTACGTGGAAGCTTTTGGCCAATAAATTGGCAACGGGTTTTCCCGCAAAATTTTTAAAATTTTTTCCCGCCAAAATTCAAAAAAAATTTCCCGCCAAAATTTTAAAAAATTTTCCCGCCAAAATTTCAAATTTTTTCCCGCCAAAATTCAAAAAAAATTTCCCGCCAAAATTTTCAAATTTTTTCCCGCCAAAATTTCAAATTTTTTCCCGCCAAAATTCAAAAAAAATTTCCCGCCAAAATTTGAAAATTTTTTCCCGCCAAAATTTCAAATTTTTTCCCGCCAAAATTTTCAAATTTTTTCCCGCCAAAATTTTCAAATTTTTTCCCGCCAAAATTTCAAATTTTTTCCCGCCAAAATTTCAAATTTTTTCCCGCCAAAATTTTCAAATTTTTTCCCGCCAAAATTTTCAAATTTTTTCCCGCCAAAATTTCAAATTTTTTCCCGCCAAAATTTTCAAATTTTTTCCCGCCAAAATTTTCAAATTTTTTCCCGCCAAAATTTGAAAATTTTGGCGGGAAAATTTTTTTGAATTTTGGCGGGAAAATTTTTTTGAATTTTGGCGGGAAAAAATTTTCAAATTTTGGCGGGAAAATTTTTTTGAATTTTGGCGGGAAAAAATTTTCAAATTTTGGCGGGAAATTTTTTTTGAATTTTGGCGGGAAAAAATTTGAAATTTTGGCGGGAAAATTTTTTTGAATTTTGGCGGGAAAAAATTTTCAAATTTTGGCGGGAAATTTTTTTTGAATTTTGGCGGGAAAAAATTTGAAAATTTTGGCGGGAAAATTTTTTTGAATTTTGGCGGGAAAAAATTTTCAAATTTTGGCGGGAAAAAATTTTCAAATTTTGGCGGGAAATTTTTTTTGAATTTTGGCGGGAAAAAATTTGAAAATTTTGGCGGGAAAATTTTTTTGAATTTTGGCGGGAAAAAATTTGAAAATTTTGGCGGGAAATTTTTTTGAATTTTGGCGGGAAAAAATTTAAAAATTTTGGCGGGAAAATTTTTTTGAATTTTGGCGGGAAAAAATTTGAAAATTTTGGCGGAAAAATTGACAACTTTGCGGGAAATTTCTTGAAATTTTCGTAGGACCCTAGACAGTGAATTTAAAAATGAAATAAGAATTTTTCTTTTAATAACCGATCCCTTTTATTAATATTATTTACGAGGAAGCTTTTTGCTTATAAATTGGCAGCGGTTTTAGTATGTGACGAGTGCCCATCTAACAGCAGCAAAACAGGATCATCTTTGCTTGCTCTGGTGAATTCAATAAATTTAGCAAACCATTGAGAAAAAATTTCAGTCTGCATCCACCCGCTCTTGTGGAATACACCCCAAGCACCAGGAGGAGCATCCCTTAAAAACTCATCATTATGTTTCACGCGCGGAAATATCTGCATCATGGGCATATAATTGCCAGCAGCTGAAACACATATTTCCGCGGTGACGGTCTCTCCTCGTTCAGTCGCTGTGAGCCCTTCAACCTGCTTTCGTCCTCGTTTTGCAACGATCTTAGAAAACGATTTTGGAACTACACTGATGCCTGTTTCGTCACAGTTATAGATTCTGTCAGGGGTGAAATTATATTCATCCATTAGTTCCTTGAGAAGGTGAAAAAATGCGTTAACTGCCTTCTCATTAAAGCCGTGTGCCCTAGCTTCTGAAGTTTTTTCAGCTTTTCGCAAAGAAAGATTATGCCTCTCCATGAAACTTCTCATCCAGTCTGTACCAGCGCGTCCTACCATAAACAATCCACTTGTAAGCACACACATTCAATTTACAATTAAAAATACTTATCATTTTTATACCTTTGTTAATGTTGAAAGGATGAGGAATATTTAGCTTAGTCGCAAAATCATAAGCCGGTTTTCTGACTTGCAACCAAGAGAGCCCCATGATTCTAGTTTCCATCTCATCGATATATTTACACAAAGCTTGTTCTTGATCAGGATCAAAGACAGGTTTATGACCAGTTGCAACTGAAAAGTATAATACCGTACAGATTATCCATAGAATAAAAAAATTAAATTAACTTATAAATGCAACTTACGTTTGTATGAACGATTATTATCATTCTCATCATATTTGAATTTGAGAAATTTCTTTTGCAACATCGATCGAGGGACACCATAAAGCTTTGCACTATAAGTGAAAGACTTTCCACTCAAGACACTGTCGATCGCTTGTTGCATCTGTCCATCAGACCATGATGATCTATCGGTCTTTCTCTTATAATTACGCACGATTGGGATAAAACTTATTGGTATTCACGAGCCACTGCTGCAATATAAATGATTTGGATAATCATTTTTATTTGAAAATTACCATTTCCCGCGTTACCCCCCCCCCTGCTGCAGTTACCCGACATTCCCCTACATGTGCTTTTTCAATATACCCTAAAAGCATATTTTTGGAACACTTTGTTGTGGCGTTTTGAATGGATTTTCAGGACCAAAATCAGGAGCATAGAGTTCATTGAATTTTGGATTGTAACACAACTCCTTTGTTGTTGAGTCAATAAGCCGTAAATATGATTCTGTTGCTGTAGGAACAACTGCAGGAGCTGCACAAATTCATAAATTCAATAAACTTGATTTTAAACCGATAGGCCGAAGATACATCCGGTAGCCCTGTAGACTTTTCTTCGATAACATCAGCTTTCTAACTCAACACTTTTGACTGGGTTTCTTCGATAGACATAATTAACAATTATACTCAGTAGCTCGTACAACAAATATTGATGTGTGCTTTTAAGACGAAGGGCACCTTTTTATACACTAGTAAACCGCTGATGATATAACCTAGCTGGCACAGGTTAGTACTTTTCAACTAGTCTCTTTAGAGATTCAGGCGTTTATCGGTATAGTCTTGTTCTTGTGGACGACGAGTCTGAAAAGATTGGCAGATAATTCAAGCGTGTAGAATGACTAATGTTGCTGCAATGGCTCAAGTCTTTCTGCTAGAAACTAACACCACAACTACCGCAAGGCATGGCGTGATGTTGCAGACATTGCCGGCTGCGAGTCTTACGCGCCCACTCAAAACGCAATTGTAGAATGAGTGGACATTCTTAAATTGAAACAACGTTTATAGTTCAAATGTCGAGTATTATTAATTTGAGTCAATAAAAATAAAAGTTTAAATCGCGATAATATTTGTTAATTTCCAAAAAGTTTGTTATTAACGAATTTGCACTTATCATAATTAAAAATCTTTAAAAACTCGAAAAATAACGCGTTTTGTTATTTTTCAATTAACACAAAAATATTCATATCTTTCATTCCAATGAGCAGATTTTCAATTTAAATGAGTCGATCTTTTTGTTTTTTAAAGAAGAATGAAAATATATAAAATCATTTCAATTTATTTTCAATAATTCACAAGATATGATCGTTTCAACAATTAATTTGCTTGTACATATTAAACGTACATTATTTAAGAAAATCATTCAATACATCAAAGTATGCATAGAGACGCATAGAAATAGAGTCCGAAATTTTTACGAAAAATCTTGTCGCCGCAACCCACGCGTATTTACGCGAATGCGAAGAAAACCCGCTCGAAGATCGTATTATACACACATACGGCCCGTTAAGAGATCGTAAAATCTGTATATAGAAAGTGAAGAAAAATCCCGTGCGGCTGCAGTGACTCGTACTGCTGCTGCTCAAGACACCGGAGAATATGTGCTTGAGCGTGCGGGCGAAACTATATGGAATTCGAAATTACAGAAAATGATGTTGATTGACGCCTTCCATGCCCGAGCAATTTGTAACTCGGTCTTCTCTACGGCTTCTCTCTTTCTTCGCAATATATATTGTCCGTGTCTGTATATAATATGGTTGAGCGCGAGATGCAGTCAAAAAAGTCGTGACACGCACACACACACACACACAGATACAAATACACAAGGGCGCAGCAGCATATCACGCGATTCACGCGAGAAAGTCTTTCTCTCCCGCCGATGATGCCGGCGCGACAGATCGAAGTTTTTTTGAGATAGAAATTCTCTTTCTCTCTCGCGTTTCGATTTGTGCACGCGCGCGCGCGCGCGAGCCCGGTGATCAATTGTGATATATCGAGCTGCGAGTGTCTGCTGTCTCTCATTATATTCGATCGATTTTGAATTGGATGCACGCACTATCCAACTGCACCGTGTGAAAATGATCAGTGCACATCTATACGTGCGCAGAAATGATAAATCAGCAGGAACTTTTAATTACTCCTTATATACTAAGCTCTCGCATCGAGTTAAAATAAAAATCGACCGGTTTAATAATTATTGCCGATCGAATATCTGCACCCACTCGGAGATGTATATATTCGATTATATAATGAGCGAAGTGAAAAGTTTTGCTGCGTGCGCATAAGAACAATATCCAATTGGTAATCGAAAGCTTCTTTTGGTCAGCGGGCGGCGCGCATTTGGGTGCAGTGACAGAGAGCTCTGACGTTCGATCCATCTACGTAGGCAACGTAAGTATTATAAAACTCACAAAATTAGGAATTAAAATAATTGTTTTTCATTTTTTTTTTTTTTTCATTCTTACGATTATCGTTTATTTACAGGTCGATTACTCTGCCACTGTGAAGGATTTGGAAAAACATTTTGCCGGGTGCGGACCGACTAAGCGCATACATATTGTATGCGATAAATACAATATGCGTCCAAAAGGATATGCGTTTCTGTAGGTGATCGCTCGGGTCGACTCTCGAGGCTGCTCGCTGAGTCGCCCGCCCGCACTTGCGTTGCTACGGCTCGCCGAGGCTTCGGCGGAGAGATGAGGGTTAATGGGAAAGAGGTGAAAGAACAAGTCGAGATTCCCTTTTCAAAGAACTCAGGTTTATTTATCCACCTCTCTTTCGTCTCTCTCGAGGCTTCCAAAATTACAAGCTTTCTTAGCTCTATTTAATTCACGTACTTGATACATATAGTCGCGTGAATTACATTTTCGCTCTGTGCCACCTAGCGGCGACATGGCCCACTACAATACACACATCAGCGTATATTGAGTTCGCTGAGCGAGACTCGGTCAACTTGGCGTTAGCTAAAAATAAAACTCTTTTATGGGACCGCATTTTGACGGTTGCGCCCAAAAAAGCCTTTGGTCGGAAGCCCGGACTATATCTGCCGCCATATGCCAAACATTTTTGGCCGACAGGACATCGCAATAAAATTATTAAGCCTCGATCGGCTTATAAGTGGACACGTACAGCCAGCTAATAAAGCGAAATTTGTTAAATCTTAGAAGTTACTTGCACTGTGGCAATGTAATTAAGTTAATGAGAAAAAATAATAAGATATTTACTATACCAATAAAAATCTATCTCAAGTTTATTTTCAATGTTCCAATCCAGTAAGACAAGTATGAGTGCAGTATACTGTTTATGGAAATATTTCGTAATGCGCATTTGAGTACATCTAGTGAAATTTTAATATTTGTGTCAACTCCAAAATTTTCGTGTGAAAACTTAAAAATTACCTGATACTTACCTGATATACCACACCCGATCATGGGGAAAATCTGCGTAAGATACACCGCGTAAATTAAGCTCATCAAGGGGGCGACACGTGTACGCGAGCCTATATCGCAGTACCCAAGAAGACTCGCAAACTGAAAAACGAACAGCAAAGAAGGAAGGAATGAAGAGCATATTCATTCGCGAGCGCATCATTATCGCGGTGAAATGGAAGCTGGAGCTCGTTACCGCTTGTATAGTACTATATATACTATCGCTTCTTGCTGAGTAGTGCGAGGCGTGGGTGGCTACACATCTCGTTCTGTACATAGTCCAGTATACGTATAATACTCGAGTTGCAGCGCGCGCGCGCGCCTCCGATGCGATGCGATGAGCAATGAACTTGACCGGAAGTGGGTCACGGCGCTCTCTCTCTCTCTCTCTCACACACTCTATATAGCGAATGCATGCCGAGGCAGCAGCTCTCACTCGTTCCCGCGTTCTCACTGTACGTTACACCTTACACAGCCGTGAGCACGAAGCAGCACAGCTGCACCTTGCACCGTATATCAGAGAGCGATCGGAGTGCAGCAGCGAGACGCGATCTCACGGATCATACAGGCGCCGATACCCATCGATAAATTGTTTTCTTTTTTGTCCTCCCTTTTTTCGAAGCTGATGCGCTGCGCCAAGAGATCGCCACCGGCGGGCTTCGATCGCCTATGCGATAATAACATGGATAAACGCGCACGGTGTCTTTTATTGCGCTGCTCGTGCATCCACGCGTAAGTATACGTGTGTCGGCTTTTTGACCGCAAGCGAATATGGAGCCAATATAACCGAGAGCTTTTATTCCTTTATTTTAGCGCACGTCGCCGCGAGCAGGCGAGTTGCTTCGGTTTCTGTTTCTATTCTATGCTTATATAAATACCGGTGTGCGCGTTAAGACTCTTAACGCACATGGAGTTGTAGCGTGACCGGACACGAAATAAATGTCGGTAAAATGTCCGCCATATGTCCGTTGAATGTCGATCCTGAATATATGTCCCCGTTCGTGACGATATAATTCCGCAGCGATCTCGATTTTAACGAGAAGTTTAAGTTTTTGTCGCTCGCAGAGATTTTGTGACCGACATATTTCCGTCGCGTTTAAGGACGCATTCTCAATTGAAAAATGTCCAGTCATTCTACGTCTCTGTAGTTAAGACACACATAGTGCGGTGTCACTCGCGCTGCGTCGAATTATAATTATTTCCGGACTCTCGAGATGCGATCGGCCGCGGCGCTTTACAAAACAAATGAAAAAAAAAAAAAAAAACATGTATATTTGGCGCGCAATTTTTCACGAGGTATACGTAAAAGTACACAATAAGTCGCGGATCGCTATGACGTACTTTTTCCTCGGCGCGAATCTCGGTTAAAGGCAAGAGAGATGATTCAGCTGAAAAAAGGCATGATTCGACTTGCGTGCGATCATTATTATATACGAGACGAGGAATCGAGAGTCCGGGTGTGTGTATATACAACAATTATGATTCAGATCGAACTATGTGTATCTGGGCAACGAGGCTAAAATAATATACGCGCGCCCGTGTTTTTCTTTGATTTTTATTTTATTTCTTCTTTTTTTTTTCGTCGAGTGCGGTGTGCTGCATTTTTGCTTGTCTGCGCAGCAGCTGCGTATAGGTATACATACGATATATATATATAATGTATACGCAAATTTCGTCGAATGAATTTTCGAAAACCATTACAAACAGCCTCGTTGCTATACGAGGCTCCGCGGACGCAAAAAGTGAGAGTGCGAATCTGGAGCTAGAGAGAGAGAGAGAGAGAGAGAGAGAGAGAGAGAGAGAGAGATACGTGTATTATATTATAAACACAAACCCGTTTTAAATATCTCTCTCACTCGCTCGCGCGTCTAGCTGCTGCCTCCGAGCTTAAATATGTCTTTGTTCCGCGAACAATAATATGGATACGCGAGCGCGCAGCAGTTTCTGAACAACCGGAACGCATACAGCGAGTCGCCTGCGGAGGAAAAGCCTAGATAAACTCGTATAAAAGGAAAAGACATGCATACGCGTATATATCGCACAATACGCGGCAGCAGCTGTGCGCTCATATACTATATATATATACCGTATAATACGCCGTCACCGACGCCGCCGCCGCGATCCAGAGCAGCTTAGATTTTTTTTTCTCTCTCTCGCTCGCATTTTCATTTCTCTATATAAGCTTATATGCACGCGCGTCGAAATTTAAAAGGCTCGCGCACAGAGACGAGAGGCAGCCGGGCAATTTTAGCGCCCGCGCAGCGGATATGTGTTGTTACAGGGGGAAAAAAAAGCTCGACTTTACTACTGTCGTGTGTGTGTGATATTTAAAATTCCGTACACGCTCGCTCGCGCGCAGCAGCAGTGGCAGTGGCAGCGTAGATTTAACTAAAAATGACATAAGCGCGACGTCGTTTTATATCGCGTATGCAGGGCGACTAGAAAAATTCCTTTTTCTTCTTCTCCCTTCTTCTCTCCTTTTTTTCCATTGAAAAATTTACAGCGAGAAATGCCGCTATCTATGTATATCGCGCGCGCGCGCGCGTGTTCGTGTCCGTTTACGTGCATATTGTGCTGCAAATACATAGCAAAACAGAGAGATGAAAATTCGTGCAAACGATCGCGATGCACAAGTCGGTCATACGAAGGGTCGCAGATAGAGTAGGAGGAGGGGAGGGGAGGGGAGGGAGGGATGCTTTTCGGGCTAGAGGTGGGAAATATTTCCCCGCGGCTCCCTCGAAACTTCCTGGATAATTCGCACAGAGCTTGCGCGCGCGCGCGCCAAGAGGATTGGACGGAGGAGAGGTGTACACGAGCGCGCGCCCGGGCCAAAGTCTGCGCGTGTCCTGGTGCCCTCTCGAGCACACGCTTCTTCCTCTCTCTCTCGCTTGCGCGCGCGAATCGATGCGGTTTTCCAGCTGGTATTATATGGCGTAGCGTACAGCTATATATGTATATACGTTTTCTATTTTATGCACTAGACACACACACACACACAGCCTCTAGCCTTATACATAGCGTAAGTGTTTTTCTCGCAGCGATCGAGATGCTGCTGCTGCTGAGAACCACAGGGGAGCTGTTAATATCTCTTGCTCGCGCGCGGCTTTTAAGGATTATAATTGAAAATGAAAACAGCTGCACACGACGCGTGCGGCGTTCGATCGGCTCTCGAGGCTTATATATATTCCGATACTTTACGGATATTGTAATGTATTATCCGCGTAAAAATCTGCTGCTGCAATAAACTGTGTATATTAAGGTGCCGACACCGATTTCGGTTCTCTTTACAACCGACAAATGTTTTTTTTTGCTCGTCAACGCGCCGAAAAGAACAATCGATTGTTAATAATCGAGCGAAGGGAAGGTATACAAAAAAAAAAAGATTGAACGAAAGAAACGGGTTATTATATATATATGACACTTTTTCACAACGCAACTGTTAATTGCGAACGAGCAAAAGTCTTTTATAGCTCTCTCACACACAGTTATTATTATACGATCCTTGACGAGCTACTAAATATTCTCTCTCTCTCTCTCTTTTTCTTCGTGCGCATTTCCACTGCAGCAGGAAAATACTTTATATTTCTCAGCGTTACATAGAAAATGCCCTGGCTCGCTGCACTACCACGGGCGCCGTTTTTTATGGCCGTTCTCTTTATGACCTTTCGCAGCGGGTCAAGCCGCGCTACTGTTTTAAATGACTATACTCCCCGTATGTATGAGCTATAGGTCGCGCGTGCAGGACGACGACGACGACGACGAGCCCTTGATAATTTTTTTTTTTTTTTTCGAGCATACATTTGAAAAATATACTATTTTTTATGATTACGATACAAGGCATACAATTATCGAAAACAAAACGAACCTTTGTTCGCGCGGAAGCCCGATGCTCGTCAACCGCTGCACAAAAAAAGAAGAGATCGATGTGTTTTTTTTCAATTCCAATTAGTATGACAAGTACAGAAATCATTCGAGTCTTCGTGTGCCGTATATTGCGAGGAAATAAATAAACGACTCGTAAAGGGGATATACATCAGGCCCGCGGAGTTAGATAATATTATAGCTATATATACGTATGCAGCAGCTGTAACGTGTGTGTGTATAGAGGATGAAATAGATTAATCGCGCGGTTACAGCGGCAGCAGCAGCAGCTCAGCGAGAGAATCGCGATGGGAAAGCCACGATTCGCGAGCAATGCGCGTACAACATATACAAGTTCGAGAGGAAGAGAACATTGCCAAGTGTACATCATCGATGTCTTGTTTTCGCTGAGGAGTGCAGCATTTGCTATTCGAAATATAGTTTATATATCCTATACTTGCATTATCTATCCTATACTGCGGAGTGCCTGGAGCGACCTGTGGAGAGAGAGAAGATCGACGAGGTAAAAAGTGTATTGAATGCGTTTATATATCTGTCACATTATATTTTTAGTAATGTTACTTAATTAATATTTTCAAATATATTTTTTATTTTAATATGAAAATAGTTCTTTTGAAGAAAATAGTTTTTTAGACTTGCTTTTTTAGGAAACTTTTTTTAATACTTACTTAATTTTTACTCATCAAATCGAGAATT
Source organism: Trichogramma dendrolimi (assembly GCA_034770305.1). Classification (NCBI taxonomy): domain Eukaryota; kingdom Metazoa; phylum Arthropoda; class Insecta; order Hymenoptera; family Trichogrammatidae; genus Trichogramma; species Trichogramma dendrolimi. Next base: position 7,828,439 of record JAPMIB010000002.1, on the reverse strand, counting down.
CATATAACTTACTGGATCTCTGGTAGAAATGCAACATTTTTTGACCTAAAGTGTAACGCTTTTTCTCATAAAAAATGGCTATTTAATGGTCATTTGCCATGAATGACCATTAAATGGCCATTTTTTATGAGAAAAAGCGTTACACTTTAGGTCAAAAAATGTTGCATTTCTACCAGGGATAGCTCGGTTTAGTGCGAATTTAAGGTATGACAAACCTCGCGGGCCGCTCAAATCAAAATCCCTAGTTTGTATTTTACTTGCGTTCGTACATAATTTAATATCACCAGTAATATGGTGTAGATTCTACTATGACGCTTACAAGCTTTAAGATCTCCGTTTTCATCTTCGAAAATAAAAATTCATCTTTTTCCAATGAAACGCTGAGAACGACACTGGATTGATACGCATACAGCTTTGAAACCGACCATGAGGTGGTGTGCTGCGCGAAAGTCACTCCCACAAGTGGCAAAGCACGGTTGAGGATACAAATTGTAAAGTCTATTTAATAAACATGTGTATCAAAACGTTTTAAATGTTATGCATCTAGTAACTTTTTGCCTTGAATAAAGGCAGACTTTTATTGGCTTCTGTCCCGAATTTCGAGAAATAAGATTTTCTTCATCATATTTATTACTTCTGCGAAGCTTTAGATGAAGCATGTATACACACTAGCGGAAAAGAAAGGTTTCGGGGCTAATTATCGTTTATCCAATTATATTTATATGCACCTGGCGCGCGGTCTGCGAATCGCGGCGAGTTTTGATTTAAAGGATGCGTATAAATATAATAAACAGTGTGTCTATGTACGTAAATACACGTACGCGCAGACACCGAATAGATTTGCACCATAACTCGCGAGCGTGCATATAAACTTTCTCTTTCATTGTTTTCTTTGAAATTACACCGAATAATATCTTGTGTGTGTGTGTGTGCCTTTTTTTGACTTCTCACGATTTCGCACGCAATCAACGGGGCGCAACTATATTCGCAATCATGCGATTTGATGGATGCTTTTTATAAAAGTGGCACGGAAATTTTTGCAAAATTCATTTACAAAAACTTCGACGATCGGCAGTTTTTCCGCGTACGCGCATAGAACTTTTCCTCGAGATTGGCTGCGATAATAAAATGCGATCGGACAATGCGTCATCCAATATACACCAATTAGCACGGAAAAAAGTAAAAACGCAAGTCCATTAAAAAAAGATCGAAGCCTGTTTCCCATACGCATATATTGCCTTTTCATTGACTTTTCTGCGCAACTTATAATGTACAGGAAACGCAGAAGCTAAAAAAAAAAAAAATAAAAAAAAATAGCGCGCGATCCATCTGTCAAATCGACCTCAATGTCCCTCGAGACAGCAGCAGCAGCAGCAGCAGAAACCGAGTTAATATAGTAAACGATCGGGATCTGAAAATTACATCAACACCTCGGCCAACTACTTATAACTATATAGCCGATCGAACATATTATATATGAGGTGTACATAATGTATGGGTGGCGTAACGGCTCTCGATGCATAATACACGACTCGCCGATCGGCGAATCCCCGATCGCGTGTGCAGTTTCCATGTGTGCCTAGTGCTCCAGTGCTAATATATGTACTCGGTATGCAGAATCCCCCCTTTCTCCCTATCGGAGAGAGAGAGAGAGAGATGATTACGCGCGTATATACAATGTAACGATCCTAGTATAAGACGACGACAAGTCCCCACAGCAGCGGCAAATAGATCGGATAACGCAGCCAAGTATTTTCTCCGGAAGCCAAAGTTATGGCGACTGGCGACGGGTACTGCGCGACCCATGGGAACGGCGTTCGTTATTCCAAATATCGACGATCCTTGGTCTGCCTCTGCGGTCGATCGATGCGCGACGTCTATTTTATTATTATTATTAACCATTCAAGCATCTCCTCGCGTGGCATTTTTCCATTGGCATTTTGTGCATGCGTATAAGTTGGGGAAAAATTTCGCAACTCTTTTACATTTACTCGTTTGTTTTGTTTTTTTTTTTTTTTTTTTTCATTTCTTTTCGTCGTATATACCTATGCGAAGATGCGCTCGCGTAAGACTATACGTATACTCGTTGGAAAGTTTATAACGATCTCGTTGAGCAGCTGCGTTGCAACGCTATCTATGCGCGAGCTTGTATACGCACAAAATACATTCGAGAATTGTTTCCTCGTTTTCCAATATAATTACACGCGCGTATAATGCAGCTATAATTATGCATTTTTTTTTTTTTCGATCGAGTCTCGAAGTCTCTCCGACGCGCGCGCGTCTCTCGTATAACTAAACGTTGCGCGCGCGCCCATCTCCCGAAAGTTTCATAATTTTATAATCACTGAAAAATGTCTGTGTACGCGCGTGTAAGTACACACACACACACACCGGAATACGTATATTATAAAATATACGGCGATCCATTAACATTCCAGGCGCGAGTCATCCAGCAAAAGCGCACGTGAGTTTATTTCGCGTTTAGCCCCCCCGTACCTATATATCTGCTACATCGCGTATATATGTGTGTATATATGGAAAATACACGTGTGTACGTTCGGATCCGCTGATTTTACATTCAGAGCCTGGCCTCGCTTGTACCTATCCCATATACATACACGCTTCGCTTCGTACATATATATTTAAATATGCGTTTTCCAGAAGTCGGCGCACATGCATTCACTGCTTGCACAGCACACATAAGTTTTGCTTATTTCTCGCTTGCTCGCTCGCTCGACGCGAAATAATTCGGTGAAATATAAAAAATTTCGCCTTGTTTTCGCGTGCGCATTTACAGGAGCAGCAGCAGCAGCAACAACAACAACGGCAACATAATATAGCAGTTACTGTCTGAGTGGATTGCACAAGCTTACATGGTAATATAGCCAACGAGCAAAGATAATACATATACAAATAGCTATATACGTATAATGTATAATATTTGAATTTGATGAACTCGACGAGTTAATCATTGGGCTTGTGTATTCGCCACTCGAGAGACTACTACTGCTGCATTATAGGAGTTTCGAGAAATGAGCCACATTACTCGCGGTGTTATTGGCAGCTGTCATAATATTATTGGTGTGCAGTAGCTGAGATTCTCATACGTGTACGCAGTTGAAGTATTCGCGATTCGCGCAGATGCAATTTTTTAAACCGATTGCGTGTATGGATTCTCTCGAATGTAAAGTTTCGAGTGCGAGGCATCGTATAGGACATAAAAATGATCGCTCCATTAGCCCCCGATAGAAACGCTCAACGTTAATAATGGACTAAAGATTTTAAAAATTGTCATTTCAAATGTTTTATAATGGTGTTAATAATTTTTATGATAAAGTTATATTACAATAATTTTTCTCATTTAACTTCCAAAAAAAAACCCATCGACTTAAAATCACTTCGGATACGATAATATCACTTTGAGCCCTCGCCAGTAGATGGCGAGTACCTATATATCTGTAAATTTGCAAGTGGCAAGTCAAAATAATTGGTCATAACTACATAAAAATTTAGTCAAACCAACGAAATTACGAAAATAACTAGTTTCATGACGTGTTATAAACTTTTTCTGCTGCGACGATTTTTCAAAAATTGTAATCTGCGCTTCTTACACTTTGACTGATGTGACTTTTTCCATTTTTCCATGTAAACTGCGCAAGTATTACTATTTCGCAGAAACTTTTACACTTTTGGGTTTTCAGCGACGCGCGCATTTTTATTACAATAGGATAATAAAGATATATAACATTTAAACTGATAGATATGGCTATTGACGGCATCACTGTCTAATTACACGAATCAATTAAAATATGGCTCTCAAGTAGGCGATGCTCGAAATTTCTTTCAATGAGAATGAATTAACCGTTCATTAATCGCATACGAACACTTATATTGGTATTTAATTATTGATTTATATTTCAAATTTAAACAATTAAAAATAATTATCAATTGTCAAGAGTGTATTAAATTATAAATTATTTTCGAAAATCAAAAAACAACCAGAGAAGTGTCAGCCAAATTTACAATAGAACAACAACAAGGAAAGTTCAACGATCTCACGTATAGAGAGAAGAGCCTAACAATTTTCAAAGCTGAGATGTCATAATGAATCATCCTGTGCAATATACGTAACGTAAAGAAGATGTCTCAGCTGCATCTTGCCTCGCTTCGGAAGCAGCACATTGACCGGAAAACGTACTTGCGAAATTTTTTCGCGAGAGCTGCACCTATATATATATATGTATGTGTATACACAACACAATCGGGCGTTATTGTCCAACTGTCAAAACGATTCGAAGGTTCTCGAATTTCTCAATAATCGTGAGCGAACGCGTATAATTCATATACGTAAGGAGGACATCGATCATCTTTTGTTTTATACTTGTCAGCTTGTCAGATTGTCACTGCTGCCACTGACGCTGCTAACAATATATAAGCGTGCAACAATGTATTACATACGTATATATATATATACGGACGATGACCCGTACGAGAGAGATGACGATGATACGATACAATCGATTCCCCGCGCCGAGCTCGGGGACAAATTAGCAACTTGGGCGTATAATAATAAATAAAATACATACACATACATGCATCGTGTCTTGTGCACACAAACGCCATATGCATTATTGTCAGGAAAAGAGTGATTAAATCAAGCCTAGCGACGTGTGTAGCGCACCGCAACAACGATTTATGTGTAACGTCGCGCGCGACAGCAGCTATAATAAATGCACGTATATATATATATGAGAAAGTGTTACAGCACTCACGCAATATTATTCAAGTACATATATAAAGTAGAGACGATGGCTGCGACGCGTGTCTAAAATAACAATGCTCGTTGCATTTGCATCGCGCGTACAATATTTATGCGCGATCGAATCGCGTATTTGTGTGTAATAGGAGTTCGAGACCCAAGGTCAGGACCTATTGGAAGCTCGATCGAGAGAAGAAAGCGAAAATCATCTCGGGACACGTATCGGTACTTCGAGGAAGCCGCGAGAGCGAAAGTATTTTTTAAACAACGACAAAGACGACGACGACAATTTGTACGTTAAACGATTTTTCACGCCATTTATGCAATATTTATTGCAATGCGCGCGTACGTGTGTCTTTTTTATCCCAAATTTCCTGTAACGAGCGAAGTAACGCGTATACGACATAACGAGGCTATATCGAGTACGGGTTTGTTTCTTTTTCGCGCGTTCGACCTATACCCGTTCTCCTTCCTTCGTTAACAAGTTCTTCCTTATCGCGCGAGCGTCGGACTCGTTAATTTTGCCCGATTTCTCGCTGAGCTTCCTCACGCGCGCGCCGAGGAGATACACAGAGAAAGGTGAAATTTGTATTACATGTGCTCGGCCAAAAAATATTTGAGAAACCGTCAATTACATATCCTCGGACACACATGCGTATATACACGAGCATTTTTCTTTCTTTTTTGGCTTTCTAGCTGCTCGTGCGCGCACACCGAAATTTCAAACTTTTATACAAAGCCGATTTTTCAGTAATTTCGCGCGTGCGTGCATATTATGTATCGTAATGATATTGATGTATAATTTACGCGCAACGCTTGTAAGTAACGCACACGTGGTGTAGTTTAATAATGGGAAAATGATCACGATCATCGGCAAGAAGCAGCCGCAGTTCGTTCTATCTTCTTTCTTGTTTGACGATGACGAGGACGACGATGAAAGTTACGTCGTGCCGCGATCTTCTCGCGTGCGTGCGTAAATTATAATCAGATAGATTCGCCATATATATTCGCGAGCAGCTGACCTTTATAATATCTTCTCTCTCTCTATATATATATATATAAAACGCGCGTATATACATAAATAATCGAATCACTAAGAGAGAGAGAGAGACATGAATGAAATGGACACGATCTCTGCTGTCAAGAGCTATTTAATTGACTTTTACCTCGTGCGCGTAAGTACGTATATATAGGAATGTAATTCGCTGACTCCCCGAAAAAAAATTCCAGATCGCATTTCTTTGGGTCAGTGGGGTATTCGCTCGCGAGATCATTTCTCTTTCTTTTCACTTATGTATACTCGCGTGTGTTTACAGTAGATCGTTCATTTATAAAGAATCTTCACCCTAAACGTCACAATTATTTCAAATCGTGTTTGAACTTATACAATTATTTTGACTTTACCATTTGCAGCTTTGCAAGTAAAGGTAAACTCATCATCTAGCGGTGGATGCCTGAACTTAACTGACTATGACTGAATTTTCATATATTTTTTGAGTAATTGATCAGAATTCACTTTGAGATTTAATCAGAACTTTTGGTATTGAAAATAATGTTAATGATTGAATTTTATTACATTTTTCTTGTAATATAAATACTCGCGTATTACTTATTAACAATGAATAAATGTAAAAATATCTCAAATAAAAATGATAGTCGAAAACTAAATTTGATAGTTCGCTATGACATTGATGTTAAATTTTTGGTCTGTTTCAAGTGCAGTGCACCAATCGTCATGGGCGAGTCGAGAGTAAGTTGGGTACTACGTTGCGAGTTCGAGAAGAAGAATTTCATACAACTGAAAAAATCGATGTTCAAGTAGTTGCTCTGTAAATTACCAAAATTCTCGTCGAAAAAGGAATCGAACGAATCCTTCCACTCGCGTTGGTGCGTCGCGAATAGCCTTTTCACCGCCGCGCGGCAATAATAATTAAATTAAGGAAAAATGCGCCTACTGGCATATATAATGCGCTTTACAAGCCGGTACGCAAACGGTGCACACACACACACACACACACACACGCACACCATACGCGAAAGATAAAGCGGCGGGTGAAACTTTCCTTCCCATGAGATTATTTATTCTATACACACCCGACAAAAATGAATTATCGCATTTCAATCTGGGCTGCGGCACGGACGCGAGAACTTGAAAGCTCTCGTTTATTCTCAGATCCGCGCTCTATCTGTGCATTATATTGTATACGCGTTGTCCAAAGTTGCTGCTGCTGCTGCATACAAGACACTATCTCGAATTGAGTCGTAAGCTCTAGGCTGTGCTCTCCATCTGCGAAAGATAAGTAAACATTCGCGCGCGGAAACGATCCAATTTCGATAATTGAAACAAGAGAGAAAGAGATAGGCAGCTTGAAAAAAAAAATTAACGAGGTGCGCGTATATATATATATATATATATATATATATATATATATATGTACAGAGATTCAAGACAAAAGCTCGAAAACGTCTATAATATGTACACGTCAATTAGCGCTTAGTCTCGAGCGCGCTCAAGAGCTAGGTGTATGTTTATTATATACAATTTATAAATGGTATATAATGGAGCTGGTGAAACGATCGTGGGTGAGTGCCACACACAGGCAGCCCGAGTTTGAGTTGTAATAATGAAGAAACTGAGCTAAAAATCGTGTGAGAACGCTTGGAAACAAAACAAAAAAAAAATAATCCACGACTGACTTATATTTCACATTAATAATATTTAAAGCAGCCACAACCTATTCAGCTCGTTATTATGCACAATTCTTATGTTATTGTATTAAAACTCTTGTAACCATAATAGCCGCGTCCCGTCGTTATAACGGAATCATTGTCAACGCACATTACAACCTTATAACTCAGATTCGGAGCTGCTGCTGCTGCTGCTGTTGCTGTTGCTGCGGTATGTCGGTCGAGGTTGTTGATCATATTATACATATATAGGATATACGCACGCGGAGGGGCATTTTACTTTCACCTTCGCGACAAGGTCTAGGACACTCGCTTGGATACACACATACACGCGCATACACACACACACGTATTATACGTGTGAAAGAGGAACTTTCTCGCCATCCGAGGTGAACGATTCCGATCTATTTTTTTTTTCCCTCTTTTTCGTCCATATTTTTCGGACTTTCTTTTTCGCTTCGAGACGCGAGAGCATACGCGCGCGCGAATACATCTTATTAAATGAATTCGTTTTTGAATGAAAGAAAAAGGATTAATTCGCGTGACCCCGAACTACGCGATAGCGTAGACATATTGGACAGTGGTAGCATCGAGATAAATCGCCTCGCGACGAGTCTAATTACAATAGAGTAATGGTTGGCTATTAATCTCCCGGCTGAACTATATACGCACGCGCCTCGGGCCCGATTGGCTACGTTTATTCGACATTTTATATAGTGGGTCGATAAAAATTTATATAAGATTACTGCGAATGACTCCATTCGTTCTGTATAGCCACGGCGCCGCTGTGAAACGATCGCACTGAATATATTTTATCGTATTACTTATAGAGAATTCAGTTAAAAATCGATCTGAAATCGCTTCTATTCGTGCACTGATATTGGCATTATTCGGACGCGTATAATTATGACATATTGTATGAGGATCTATCGACTCGATAGTACAAAGCGTTTTGTTGGAAGTATATTTTAGGTACAGTTTTTGAAGTAAGATTTTGAAACTCGTTCAAATATTGTACGAATAATCTATAAACAGATAAATCAGTAATTTAATTGTAAACAATATGATATCATTAACGATTTAAACACCGCCCCTCGACACACTGATCAAATTTATAATAAAAACAAATTAGTTTGTATGTTGCCTTTGCCGATGAAACAAATCATAATACCAAAAGATAAATTTTACTCATTCGAAGAATCCGTCGTTTGATTCAGATACCAAAATGGATAAAAGTGAGGAGAAAATCAACGTCTCGGAAAATAATTTAAGTGAACACGAAATTGTTGTTTCGACACAAGAATCAAGAATGATAACACACCGAGACACAATTCATAATGAAAAAAAAAATTACGCATGCGACAAGTGCGAAAAGAAATTAGAGTTTCGGAGTCATTTGAGTAGACACCAAATATCGACACTCAAAGGCCACAAAGAGTTTGCATGCAACCAGTGTGAGAAAAAATTTGTGAAACAATCGAGTTTGTTTACGCACCAAAAATTAGTTCACAAAGATCGTGGAAATTTCACGTGCAACAAGTGCGAGAGGAAATTTGAAAATAAATCAACTTTACTCAAGCACAAAATATTCCACGAAGTTTTCAAAGATTACTTATGTGAAAAGTGCGCCAAGAGATTCGGAAATAAACAGAGTTTGCTCTTGCACATAAAAATAGTACACGGCTGTCGTAAAGGTTGCACGTACGACAAGTGCGACCAAAAATTTGGACTTAATCGTAATATGCTCTCGCACATAACTACAGTCCATGAAGGTCGCAAAGATGTTGCATGTGATAAATGCGAGAAGAAATTTTTATTTAAATGAACTTTACTTTTGCACCAAAAGACAGTACACGAAGGTCAGAAAAATGACGCATGCTATAAATGTGAGAAGAAATTTGGGAGAGATAAGTTTTATTGAGGCACCAAAAGACAATCCACGAAGGTCACAAAGATTACGCATGTGACAAATGCGAGAAAAAATTTGGACAAAAACCACATTTGTTCTGCCATCAAAAGACAGCACACGAAGGTCGGAAAGATTTTGCTTGTGACAAATGCGAGAAAAAATTTGGACGAAAAGAGAATTTTCTTAGGCATCAATGGAAATTACACGGAGGGCACAAAATCACGCATGTGACAAACGCGAGAGGAAATCATGACGTACCTCAGCGAATTTAAGTTGACATCGAAAATCAACCCATAAAATTCTCAGAAATCATCTGTGATGGGCAATCTTTGGAGTTTGTTAAAATTGCTGTTTGAATTAATACGTGCCTAATAACACATTTGCTTATCTACCTCTTCAATAAATCTCAAACTTATCAAAAAATAAGATATTCCTTAAATGGTAATTACTATAAGTACATTCTAGAATATATTAACTATCGAAATATTTTTGATTAAATTCAGAAAATTTTAATTGCAACTAATCCTTTTTTAAATATGTATAAATTAATTGTATAATAATCTTGATCTCTAGATAATACATTTTTTATAATGGTTTGCTTTGCTGTGAACTTTTCAAAAATCTTTCAAACTTCATTTTCTCATAATCAAAAATATGCACAATTGCTTCAAACCTCATGTCAAAAGATAATCGAGCTTTCATGAATTATTTATTCTTTATATTCAAATGTCTTGATATTAACAATTCCATAAAAATTAATTTTTTTGTAACTTATAAAAATTTCACCTTTATTTCGTGCATTCAGAACTAGCATTACACCTTTTTGCACTGTCGTGGTGTTGTTATATTTTGAAATTGGACGAGATTTCGCCTTCTGTTAATTGCTTCTCTTGTAATTATATTAATTTAATCCTTATAGCAGTTACACGATAAAAATCTCTTATTCCAAACCCGACTAGACATTTTTTTAATTTAAAATTTTTTTTAAGAAATATGAATTTTATTTCGATATAAGTACTTTGAAGTAAAAAACGAGAACATCAGAGCTATAACAGCCACAACAACAATTTTGAGATCACTCTATGATATGTTTGAATTGAAGAAAAGTTTGATTATTGCCTAGCTTTATTATCAAACTTTTCTTACGGTTGATAGTGTAAGGACCCTCAGAAAATCTTTTTTTAAATGAAATCCTGATCGAACGTGACTAGCAAGCTCCCAAAGGATACTCGAGGAAACATTTTTTTTTGAAAATTTTATCAATTTTTGGTAGAATAGCTCTCCATTATTTTTCGTTTTCAGTACGTATTCTCCGCATTTACCGCACGTATGGGTAAAAAAAAAATTGTGCGCCTGAACGTATGACATTTTCACTACGATTTCGACGTAGTTTTAATGACACGTAATCGCAGTAAATTACTGCGTACGGGATAGTCGATGGTAGAGAAGAAAAGAATCGTCAAGGATCTATCACAATTGAGGGGTCGACACGCTAAGTACACATAAACTTGGAGCTTCAGACGCTACTGAAGAGTCAAATTCTTCGGTAAGCAAGTGTTAACAAATTATTCAACTGTAAAAAGCAACAGTTCCGTACTTATAATCGACTAACAGAGTTGGCCACTCGAGGGATATAACCTTAAATATTTTCTCAGCGCGTATGGTAAAAATTCACATTGATTTTACGTATAATTGAACGAGCCAGCATGAAAAACAAAGCAAATACAGTTAGGTAATAGTTTTTTTGTTCATTCCATCATGTTTTTTGAAGCAATCACTTTATCAAATTTTATTATATGCTTCAGGGTAAAGAAAGAGCCGAGCGATACTTGGCCAGATGCAGACGATTATAATTTCGATTCGGTGGACAATTGTGAGGTCAAAAATGTTAAGACATTAACGTTTTATAAATCATCGGTGAGTTCAATGTTTTACATTCTACTTTTTTGGGCGTCAAAAATTATTTAAAAATTTCAATTTTAGGTAAATCATATGGATAAAGATATTGTTCAAGATGAAAAGGTAGATGAAAAAATATTCATAGATTTAGAGTGCAAAGATTTTAAACACGAATTAAAATCAGCATTAAGATCCAACTGCAAAACTGAGAATCCAAGTTGCCTATCTATTGTGAAAATAGAAAAACAAATTCAAACTAATAATTTGAATGATAAAAATCTGATAATTTTGATAAAAAAACAATTCGATTATGATAATAATTGCCAGTTTGAAATTAATTCCCGATTGGAATTTGAAAATCATAAGGGCAAGAAAATATTTATAAAAACATCTCAAACCAAATTATCTCATGAGTGTGAAGTGTGTCGGAAAACTTACAAAGGGAAAGTAAATCTACGAAGACATATCATTACGATGCATACAATTTTTAGACCATATGAATGTGAGGTTTGCCACAAGTCATTTGGCCGCTATTATACGTTGAAAACTCACATAAACCGAGTACATAATCATAGCAAACCCTACGAGTGTGAGATTTGTCACAAATCCTTTTCATTTAAGGGTGATCTCAAACGTCACGTAAGTGAAGTACATGTTCGGATCAATCCCTTTGAATGTGATATTTGTCACAAATCATTTGCCCGCAATACTCATATCAAAGCTCATATAAATTCAGTACATAATCAGAGCAAACCCTTCGAGTGTGAAATTTGTCACAAATCATTTGGAGTAAAACATTACCTCAAAACTCACATACATACAATACACAATCTGAGTAAACCCTTCGAATGTGAAATTTGTCATAAATCATTTGGACAAAAAGTCAGCCTCACACGTCACATAAGTATAGTACATAATCGTAGCAAACTCTTCGAATGTGATATTTGTAAAAAGTCATATGGACGTAAGGATACCCTCAAATTTCACATAATTGCAGTACATAACCGAAGCAAACCCTTTGAATGTGATATTTGTCGCAAATCATTTGGACAAAAAGGTCACCTCAATTCTCACATAAGATCAGTACACGATCGAAGCAAATCCTTCGAATGTGATATTTGTCATAAATCATTTGGACGAAAGGCTACCCTCAAAACTCACATCAATTCTGTACATAATCGTAGCAAACCCTTCGAATGTGAAATTTGTCAAAAGTCATATAGTCGCAAGGATTACCTCAAAATTCATGTAAATGTTGTACATGATCGGAACAAACCCTTTGAATGTGAGATTTGTCATAAATCATTTGGATACAATATTCACCTTAAAACTCACATAAATTCAGTACATGATCGGAGCAAACTCTTCGAATGTGAAATTTGTCAAAAGTCATATAGTCGCAAGGATTACCTCAAAACTCACATAGATACAGTACATGCTCGTATAAAACGTTTCGAGTGTGATATTTGTCACAAATCATTCGGACAAAAAGGTACTTTCAAATCTCACATAAATGCAATTCACAATCAAAGGAAACACTAAGAGCTTGGGTTTCGTCCAGAACCATTTGGTCTCAATGAAGACTTATACTCACATAAGTACACTATGTAATTATAGTAAATTTTTCGCTTAAACATCCTTTAATTTTATGAAAATCAATAAAGTATTTCAAAGTTTTATAATAATTTGTCGTGATTGTAAAATACCTTCTACTCGCATCTACTACAGTAATTTGAATGTAACGAAATTTCTTAATATCTTATTCCCTGTATAGAAAATTCTTTCCTCGAATCAAGAGTAATTTTCAAATTTCTCTCGCTGATCCCTTCAACTGATTCTCGAACACGCAGAAGACATAAAAACATGAGTAGTCGATAAAAAGCTGCGTAAGTACTGATAATTTAATCCACTCGATGTTAAACATATCATTGTACAAAGATCAAAAGACATAATTTGGCAATAATCCCTCGACTCTTATCAACCACGTGTAGGTAAGTATGCTCCTACGCAGTATATAAATACGCCATCGATTCACTGTGCACCGAATGACCCGAAAAATTCTCTTGTCGTCAAAAGAAACTTTTTCTTTTTCAAATTATACAAGCCCGCAAATTTTATTACAATTTTCGGTATCGATCATCGCCCTTTCGAGACTTAAACCATTTGTCAGGAATTTAATATTCATTAAATTCAATATCCTTCAATACCCTAGAAGAAGAAAAAAAAAATTACTATAAGTGATCCTCTGCGTTTATGTATCTTCACATTTACTCGTGAGAAAAGCCGATTACGTTCGTATACGCAGCCATTGATAAAATCAAACACCCGCGTTGATACTATTAATGGTACTAATAGAGTACCTCATATAAATTACAAAATACAAAAAAAAAACGTGTGTACGACCTTTTTATCTGAGCTAATTGCACGACCGATAACTAACTTTTGATCGTACCATCGCGTGGATCTCGCACCTAGAACGTTTAAACTAGCTGTAATATTATACAGTTCGTGTCGAATAATAGACGAAGTGACAATGTTGAAAGTCGTGCCGCTGCCGCTGCTGCTGTTGCTCTGCGTCGTGGGAGTTTTTTGTCGTGGCAAGTGCTTCTCTTGTGTTCAATTACATACAATATACTTTACACCTGAATTATCCTCGTTACGCTTGATTTATAATTGTACACACTCGACGTACAGTGGCGCACGAAAAAGATGCGATCACTCACGGACAAGATGCCGTGGAAGGTCAATTCCCGTACATGGCGTACTTGAAGAAGTTCACCACCGAGAACGTTTATGGGCTCAGATGCGGCGCGTCGATAATCAACGAACGATTCGTCCTCACGGCCGCGCACTGCATCAAAGAGTGAGTATACTTGTAATAAATGCATCTCGTTGAGATTTTCTTTAATGTATTGAGATTATCCGACAGTGTCGAGCCCGAATCGCTCGAGGTCGTCGTGGGTACCAATCAGTTGGGCGACAACGACAAAGCAAAGGTTTACGGCGTGGCCAAGCTCATAGGGCATCCGCGGTACAGGAAGAAAATCGGATCGGATGTTGGTTTTTTTTTTTCAAAATCGCGACTCTAGTAAAACGTATTTTTGTAATTAATCCAAGTTTTTCTTTTTTTTTTTTTTTTTTTTTTTGCATTGAACAGTCTTCGTCGATGAAAAATGATATCGGCCTGATACTGCTGAAAGAGAAAATAACGTTCGACGACAGAACCCGACCAGTCCGACTCGCTCCCGGCCACTTGCAAATAACAACCGGAATGAACGTGACGGTCACCGGCTGGGGCTGGGACGTTTACAACGTAAGTGTATATCATATATAGTCCGCGATTCATCTTTTGTGGGACACAAGTACATGATATTTTTTTTTTTTTTTTTTGCTCAGATGTTCGACACGGGCGTGCAAAAGAATCTGAAAATGCTGAGCATGAAAATCGCCGACAAGGAAAAGTGCAAGAAGGCCTGGTACGACCAGGCGAAGAAGTATGTGGACGCCGGGCTGATCTGCGTCACGACGGATTTTCACGGCTTGGAGGGTCACTGCTACGTTAGTCCGATAATATTCTCTATTTCAAAGAATTCACAGTGCATCTAAAAATCTGTTTTTTTCTTTTTTCCTCGTATACAGGGCGATTCGGGCGGTCCCCTCGTGACGGACGACGGCCAACAGATCGGCATCGTCAGCATGGGCTTCGAGTGCGGATTGGCCGACGCGATTCCCGACGCGTACACGAGCGTGCCGTACTACGCCGACTGGATTCGCGACGTCGTTGCGGCCAATCGAGTAGATTAGTATAAAATTATATGAAAATTCGGAACATCTCGATTTAACGAGCGCGACTTATCTCAATTTTTTTTTTACATTTATATCGGATATTAATAGTTATTGAATCGCAATACGATCGCGTATAATGAAAATTACACACGTTTTGAAATAAGCCACGTCGTGTGCGTGCCGTGCCGCAACGCATCGCGATTAAAATTCATTCAAAGTCATAATGCTTTTGTGCGTATACAATTTTAATAACGCGGCGCGTAGGTAGAGCGAGAGCTTTTCCGAGCGCGAGAATTGCCACAACGACAAACACGATTTCGCCATCGCATCTCTCCCGTATAATAGTTCATCTTTCAATTATAGGATTCGTCCGCGCGTATATATATATACGGAAAACTCGATATTACTTAAGCTTTTATAACGAGTATACACATAGGGCGAAGAAATTCGACCGTTTACAATTGTAAGCAGTAATTAAACGCGACTCTCGACACAAAAAGAGCCACATTATCTTTCGTTTTAATCAAAAACCAATGCCGTACATATATATATTCTACTTAGCGCGTGCGGCCGGCTATATGGTTAATTAACAATCGTCGGAGCTATGAAGCTCGCCCGAGCTCGCAATTAGCTAATACTGCCTCTCGACGCGATGAGAGCTGGCGCGCACACTTCACGATTCGATCGGTCTATATATTGTACATTGGAGAAGGCAGAACTGTGCACGCATTCCGATCGTCATTTCACATGCTGCTGCTGCTGCTGCTGCTGTTGACTTTTTTTTCGCGTAATAGCGAGCGCAATTCGACGACGACGCGTCACTTTCACTTTGGTTCCCATAATGACGATCGCTTCGGTACGAAAAAAATTTTACAATTGATAAAAGCTCGATATCAGTCAGTTTTCTCGAAAATATAACGCGATGATTTACCCAATTTCAGCAGCAACGGTGCTAATTAAAACTCTAGGTGCAATTTTTGTCCTTTTTCATTGTGGTCTAAAAATCCTCGTGCGCCGCGGCGAAATCGTGGACTCGATCGTGCAGTGAGATTGTCCGACAAATTTAGGTGCTACTTGTGCAAACTAGCTTTATACGCAAACGGTATGCACACGAATTAATCAAAATGACAATTAGCGTCGACACTCTCGATGAAAGTTCATTTTTTTTTGTGTGTATGAGCGCAAAACTACACGCATGACTGATTAATTTTACTTTCTTATTGTGGACTGCGAATTAGAATGAAAGTGATCGAGTGGGGGGGAATATTATTATTTAGATGGGAATTATTATGAACAACGTTGAAAAAACTGTAAGAAAAAGTTTCCTAAGCAACACCAGTGTATAAAAGTAAGCATAAGCCAAGGGGCCGAGAGGTTGAAAAGACAGACGATTGATTTCTCGTGCAGTAGCTAAAATTTATTTAATATCATTGCTATTACAAATGTTCCGGTAATATCCTATATAATAATATACTGTATTCAATCATGCGAAGCATGTATTTGTATAAAAATCAACGATTTTCAATAAAGATTCGATAAATAATTTTAATCACTAATTCTAAGTAACAAATATATAATTTTAGGATAAATGCATAACAGTCCCTTTTTTTCAAATCGTACATACGTATATAAACACTCGCAATGAATACAAAAAGAAGGAAACGATAATAGATCATAGAACCAGTCCGATCCCCGCTCTTCAACGTATTATTATATTTTTCATATACCTTATACAGCCATGTCACCGAAAAAGTAAGAAGGAAGAAATGTATCGAAGCTGACGCAAGTTCACACAAAATGCGATGTGGTTCCAGTGAAAGATACAGAAACGAAATTGTCCGTATAAAAATATCATTTCGAAGCTCCAGAACAATAGATTTAATGTATATTGACAATGGCACTTTAATACTATAAGCTCAAATTATACTTTACAAACATTGAAATCATAATTGTATATGAATCAGTTTTTATCAATCAAAAATTATAATCTGATTTTTATGCATTTTAGTGAATGTTATTTACTAGTTTTAAGTGAGAAAGTACATTACAGAAACAATAAAAATTGTCGAATATCTAGACTAGACATAAAAATTCATAGAATGAAGTTTATTTAAAAAGAAAATATCTGAATAAGACGTAATTCGTTTTAGATCCTAATAAATAACAATTTCTTTAACAACTTTATTACATATGTATTCTTCGAACGTACTTAGAATAGATTTAGCTATATCTTTTTTTTAATGTGCTAAGCTTATTCGTAATTGTACGTTACTACTCATAATCGATTAGAATTGTTTCTAGGATAATGGATAACATGAATGGACGAAAGTTATGACGATAAATTTTATCGTCAGACATAGTGTAGATATAATTTTATATATATTCATTAAATAAAAACTGTAAATGGAAGAATTGTGTCCATCTTCAATATTAGTTTGTGCATAACATTCAAAATAACTATTATGAAATTTGTCAAGATATGCTGAAGAATCAGGTTAATTTTTCATATCATCGTTATGCTCAGTAGTTTAGGATGTTTCAAAAAATTACTCTTACAGCTATATAAATATTTCTTTATAAAATTTGACGAGAATCGCTCGATTATTCTTTCAATATTTGATATGGTCATACTTTAATGATTTCAATTGATAATCAAACTTGTAACCTTTAAGTCGAATACTCAGTTCTGTGGTTTAATGAAATTTTTGAGAATAATAAGTGTGAATGATTTTCTTGAATCATTTTGTTTCTTTACGCAACACAGAATTATTTTACAAAATACTTTTTAGTACTAGTATGTACACTTATCAAGACAATTAATTAACTTCATAAACCTAAAATGAATTAATCTTGTATTTGTTCAATTATGAACTTTTAATTATATTAATCTTAATTGGAATTCACAAACTGGAATTTTATACCATACGAGCGTCAAATTTAATTAGGAATGTACAAAGAGAATTCTGTAAACAACGTCGATAACACATTTAATATCAGTCTAAAGATTTGGTCTAAAAGTATTTCAATTGCAAATTTGATAATCAATTGAGTTTATTCCTTATACTGTCAATCATATTTAGAAATTTAAATATTTTACTCAAATAAATTCGTAATTAATTTCTTGAGTTTAAATTGTTTGAAGAATCTTTTAACTAGTTATATTTTCAAATAGATTCTTTATAATTTATGTTCCGTGAGAATTTTATTCTTTATAGTGCTGCATTAAAGAAACAGTTTTAATGCAATATTATCAAAAATAACGAAACACTCGCATCACTGTTTTAAGAAACGCAATTTGTACACAACTGTTAATAAAATTATTACTAT
The DNA here is from genome assembly GCA_034770305.1 of Trichogramma dendrolimi. Lineage (NCBI taxonomy): Eukaryota > Metazoa > Arthropoda > Insecta > Hymenoptera > Trichogrammatidae > Trichogramma > Trichogramma dendrolimi. The sequence goes on along the minus strand of JAPMIB010000002.1, from coordinate 7,810,071 downwards.
AAAACATTCGTATAATAACATCATCATCAACATTAAAAAATTATGTTTTCATGGATTATACGATTTTATAATTCTTTAAATGTCTGCTCAACGGTATATATATTAATTTATCATGGAATGAAACTCAATATTTCTTGTAAGTAAGAATAACTTTTAGAAAATGTATTCAACTATGTTGAAAGAATTTCGCATTGCTTTTCATTTCTTCTTGATTGACACATCATTTCTTTATGTCCAAAGAGCATATCATCTGATAGCTTACGGACATTTTTTGAACTTGAGTTCGAACATATTAATCAGGATTTTCAGTTTTCTCATATCACGCATAAACTTTCAAATGAGTCACTCTATTTACTTACATTTTATACTTGAAAATACTATGATTTGATTGTACTTGAAATCGTAAAAATGACGATCATGTCGAATAAATATATATATATATGTGTGCTAATTATAGCAAAAGTATCGATTAACAATTAGATAATTACAAAAGAGATACTAGATGTTATATTGATCCAGTGTTGAATATTATGATACATATAAATGTCAATGTTTATTGCATCATATTTATATCATAAGCTTCATAAATTTACGTTGATTAAGGCAACTATTCATAATTTTTACGCGCATTCGTGCTTAAAAGCTGTTCTCTGCGTTTTCAACTCGACGATGCAGGTTTGGACAAAGAACAAATTCAAAATTAAGAGATCTCGATGATTATTCGATATTTGCATTTTCATCTTATCACAAAGTCATATTTACGAAATATGATATAAGTTGTTACAAATAGAACTTAATTAAAATAAATTTTTATATCACGCTAACTATAATTAGTTGTTGATATAAAAATTATCTTGTAAAAATATGACACAAACAGGAAGCTCACTGCCAAATGACTTTAGTAAGATATGATCTGTTACAAGAAATATTAAAATATCAAATCAGTGTAAACCTAAAAAAAGTCCATCGACATAATTAGTCGAAAAACTGAGATAAAATTCTTAAAAATTGTATTTTTAAATTATCAGACTCCCAGTCTCTAATATTTAAAATAAAAAACTAGAATTGTTATTTATCGTACTACTAATTGTTCATCCTATCATTGAGTAAATGAAAAGGATGCAAGAAAAATACTCGGTAACCATTTCGTGTTACCGATCATCGATAATCGCTAGTTAAACTAATGGAAAATTTGAAAGACGATTGAAAGCAAAGTATTCTTGTTACCGAGGAAGAACCAGTTTTCCATTTCCTGCATCTGTCTCTAACTTATCACCTCTCGCATTCGCTACAAATATATACAATAATTCATAGGCATGGACCGCAAAGTGCAAAATAGCTCTATTCATTACGCTTCGATTAACTAATAAGTCTAAAAAGTCGTCGAAAGCGCCGACGACGCTATCACTCGGGCTCGGGCGAGTCCGGCCTCTCGGTCGAGCCCATACGTTGGCGCAAGTATTCGAATTTCTGGCGCAGGAGCGAGCGCTTGTGAGCTCCGTGCGCTCGGAGTCCCGCGACGTCCGGTCGCGGGACATGCTGTTGCTACGCCTGCGATTGGTTCTGTGCCTGCTGCTGCTTCTGCTGCTGCCGGCGACGCAGTTCGCGCCTGGATAGCGAGCCGGTCGGGCTCGACGGGCTGGCCGCGCCGTCGCGACCTTCCCCGTCGGCCGTCGGTGAGGGTCGAAGTTCCCTAAAAAGAATTAAAACGAGTTGTGAGAGATATTCCAATGTCAGAAATGAAAAATGTCAAATTCTAATAAGTTTTACATCTAGTTCGATAAATACCTATAATTGAGTAATTCTTCGTCATCAGGTACTCTAGATATGAGATCAAGCAATTCGTTATTAGGCACCGAATGAGGCCTAATAATTTTCTTCGTAAATTTATTAATGCCCCATAGGAGTATCAAATAGCGCAGGGGAACCAGAAAAAGGATTATAGCCGCGCAGACTGTCAACAGCAAGACCAAGCAGCTGAGATAAGGAACGGTAAAGTTGAACAAATTCTTGACCTTCTCGCAGAGGCTAGCTATGTAACCCATGGAGTTCTGCACAGTCTGCGTAACTTCTTGAATAGCCTGGAACGTCTCTCTCAGACTTTTTTTCTCTTCCTTTAACAAAAGCGGAGATTGCATTTATAAATTGAGATGAGAATTCTTGATGAACTTGGGGCAAAAAACTTACTTTGTCTTTATCTTCGTCGTCTTCGTCGTCTTCGCCGGGGGTCGGCGGCCCGTCTTCGTTGCCGTCCACCGAGTCATGAAGGTGAACACTCATCTGATTAGAAAGAGGAACTCCGGTAAAAACTGTGACCTGTTTGCAAAGCAAGGACCAAAGCTTATAACACGTAGAACGCTTTTTAACCCTCTCACGTTTTGTTTTAAATTTGTTGGAATTGTTAGTTACTTAATTTGATTTAATTCAAGTTCATGAACAAAAAAATTTCAAGTTCAACGTAAAATTTAGTTAATTTTGTTCCTTTTTTAATTAATTATTAGTGCAGTTAATTGTACGTGTGATTGAAATAGGTCAGTGAGAGAGAAGAAACGATCTAGAAATCTTTGATATAGAGCTTTTAGGCAAGGAGGAAGAGCGCTCAAGCATTGCTGTAATTTTTGCAATTCTTACCAAATAGTAATAGAAAATTATGAGGAACGCAAGGGTTGGCACCATCCATGGCTCGAAATAGTACGTTCCGACCACGAACAACACCAACGCAATGGAACTGCGCATTTTGTATTCCCACTCCCAACAACTCCTGCAAATCGAGCCGAGCGTTAATTTTATCAACGAAGAAAAATCAAACAAACAAACAAACAAAATCAGCGACAGTAGTGGTAGTGGAGCGTGGATACTCACTGTATGTATTTTCCGCAATCGTAGAACCACATGACCACCGACTTGAGCCTGACCACATTCCTAATGAAGATCTGTCGCTTGAACTTCGTCTCGGGCTCCATGAATTTCTTCTCCTTCGGATTTAGCGTGCGATAAGAGGCGCGCACCGCGTTCCAGACGACGTTCATTTCCAGCAGTATTTGCGGACTGTTGCCCTTGGCGCGACAGCGCAGCTTTTTGTCTTTGAGGGCGTACCATCGCTTCAGTCCGTTTTTCACCCTCAGCAAAGGTATCGCCACTTTGCCCAGAAATTCGACTTTGTGATCACGATCTTCGTCGTATACAGTCACTTCCAGCACCGAGTTTATATCCTTTACATTGCTGCGCGAAATAAAATTTTAATTTAGATGGATTACGAGATTGCTATTAAAAAAAAAAAAATTTAGCTTCAAAGTGCTAGAGAACGTTTTAATATTCCTATAAAAACAAGTGTGCACTCTTCATTTTATTGCACTTTACAGTTGCGTAAATAAAAACAGCTGCAGTAAACTCAAAAAGCAAATGTAAGCGTGATTCAATTTTATATCTTTCAAAGTTATTAATTTTCCACTCTTTTCAAGCAAGGATTTTAAAACCTGCAACGCTTTGATTGCGCGTCAAGTCGATACATATAAAAGTCTAATATTTGAAGAGCGCATTAGCATCTCGACAACGAATAAATCAAACCGACTCTCGCACGTATCATGGCCAAGACACTTACAAGGTGAAAATTTTCTGCCAGTTGGGGGTCAGAGTCTTGTACTCCGTCTGGGTCTGCAGTCGAGAATTGACGAGCTCCAGCACGCAGAAGGGATCGCTTTTTCCGCCGAGGTCGGCCGCGACCAGACCCTGCGCTCGATAAACCTGCAAAGATTGACAAAGCATCGATCAATCGTTAATTAGACGACGTACACACAATGCCGTGGACGATCAATTAGTTATTGACTTGTCGTCAATAATAGAGTAAAGATGTCTCGAGCTGCGGTGCGGGCAAAAAAAGTTTTGATCGATCGCAGAATCGAATCAACTAATGATGCGCGAGTGAATAAGAATAATGTATACAACGAACTATTCACGAACTTCTTGGTTGCTATCGAGTTTGATGAAGATGTTACGAGGCAGTTTTGAAATTCTAGTTAACATTTATTATAAATGTTGAAAGGATTAAAAGTACGGTTTAATGATATTAGAGCAGAATAGAAAACTTTTCTAATTATTAATTTGTGCCCGAGATAATTCACATCAAGTTACTCTAATTTTTTGCAGTTGGAGTTTTAATTAAATAAGTTTGTGCAAAAATCAATATTTTTCCATTACTCGTTTCATTACATCGAGTCCGCAAGAAACATTCAATTAGTAAGCAAAGATATTAATAAATTTCAGCATAATGTACCGATTGACAGTAAAGAAGCGCGCGCGAGCACCCGCTCGAAATTGATTTTATTCCAACTTTGCATATCAGTAGTCGTGGAATCGATATACTATTCGCTTACGGAGAATAAGCGTCGACCACTTGACACAAACGGCTCTCGACGCAACTTCCGCGTGCGGAGAAGCCGTACAGCAAAATTGCTCGCAGGCCGTTGCACTATTCATAAACGCAACTTTTACATTGTCTGATATATTACAATGCAACGACTGCACGCGTTTTATATATCCGCGGCACATACCTTGACGGTGAGATGTCCGACGTCGCGGAATCTCTGAAACGTGTTGCCGAGCGCGTACTTCTGCAGCAGCAGCTGCTTCTCCTGGGGCGTCTCCTCGTGCGAGGCCAGATCGCTGATCGTTTCGCTGGCGGTGGTGCCGCTTATCGTCAGCAGCAGATAGATGCTGCCGCCCGCGCCGTCGTCGAGCTCGTGCCACCTGCTGTGGGTCTTCTCGCGCTCCAGCTGAGCGAGATCGATCACCACGCGGCCCATGAGATCGTCCTGGTGGCGGCTCTTGTCGCGATCCCAGACGGTCACCTCGAGCTCCTGGCCCTCCTCGTACAGATGCAGATCGAACTGCTCGAGCCACATCGGATTCAGCGTCTTGGCGATCACCTTGGATTTGTACTTTTCCACGCCGAGTCTGGGGGGGGAAAAAAAATCAATTTTTTACGATTAGAAATTACGGTCGCGAGATTCGTGCTTTTTCGTAATATATATCTATAAAACAAAGTCGCGCGAAACTTCGAGCGATAAAACTTATAGGTCGGAACAAGAAGTTTCGGGCATAAGCTGCGCGCAATTTTACGAGGAAAAGTTTACAGCTCCGTAAGAGATAACGAGGCGGAATAAAACAAAGTGGATCCTCGCGGCGTTACATTGACTTACCTGAACTTGACGTAGGGATCCGAGGTGCCGTCGATGTCCATGGGTATTAAATTTTTGGCCTGTATGAGCACTATCGTAACGACGGAGCTCCATATTTGGGACTTTAATCTACGGTTGACATCCGCTAGACGGCTGCTCTTCTGGAAGTACTGTTGAGAGAGAAACAAACAACAAATCATTGCACGTGCTTCGGTATATAAATATATTACTCCTAGCAATTTGACAACTCGAGACATGTAGTTAGCATATTGACAATTAACGCATCGACGAAGGTTGAATAATTCACGGTTACGATCGAATTGGCAAAACGAAAATATATGGGTTGGCGCTTGCGCGTGTGTTTGTTTCGTGTGTACCCTCTTTATCTCCTCGATCTTATCCCTGAAATTGCCCCTGAGCTTGTCGAAAAAGTCGGCCGAGTCCGGTCGCAGCAGTTCCTCCTCCTCGTCGTCCTGCTCCTCGAGCCAGTAGTCGACGTCGACGGCCGAGCTGTTGGGCGACTCGGAGGCAACGTCCGACGGCACAAGCGACGTGGCAGAGCTGTTCAAGTCCTTGATCTCCTCCCGATCCTTGTCCAGCGGCAGCAGCGTCGCCGACGAGGCCGAGTTGTTCTTGATGTCGAGCTTCAGTCTCGGCGAGCCCTTGTGGTGGTCGTCAAAATATATTTATCTCCTTATCGTCGCGCGAGTCGCAATTGCGTTCGCTTCGCTCGTTTATACGTTTTTCGCGTTTGAACAAGTGCGCGTTTTTTATTTATTTAGAGAAGCTCTTAATCAAACATACGAGCCGAGTGCAGTAGCAGTGGCAGCAGCTCTGCTCGAGGCTTTTTCGGTTTTTATCGACCGTGCACGTACGTACGTATACGTAATATATCATCAAAGTAAACGCAAACGAGCGAAACGAACGTGTGTGTGTGTATATGTCGGTGCTCACTGCTCGTTTTTTGGTCTTCCGCCACCTCGCGCAGCCGCTGCCGACTACTCTTCCGTTTCCGCCTTTGACCGACGAGGCGGAGCTGTTGTTGTTCACCTCGCTGTCGGAGCTGTAACCGCGATCGACGATCGTCCTGCTGCTCGCTAAAACAGCAGCTGAAGCTGGTTTTTTCTTCCGAGCGGCTCCCAATATTCTGGAGTCCGACGAGGCGCCCGGCGATCTGTCGTGCCTCGATTTCTTCACCATCGCCCACTTCTCGGCTATCTTGTTCTTGAACGTTTTCACGTTCAACTTGACTCTCGACGACTTCGTCGGCGACGACGGCGCAGTCGTCTGAGTCTTGGTATTCTCTGCTGCTGATGCTGCTGCTGCCGCCGCTCCAAATCGCCGTCGTCGATTATAATTCCGCCGCTGGCGTTCTCGCTCGTCCTCGAGTCGTCGGTACTCCGGCATGAGCCATCGCGGCGGCTTGTAATTGCGCAGCCGTTCCCAGGAGGCCAGCAGTTCATCGTTACGCCGCGTGCCCTGCACTTCCGAGTCCGAGGCCGGCGGGGTCGCGGGTATGACTCTGGTGACGAGTCCTCCTCCTCCGCCGACGTTGGAGCTGACGTCGCGATCGCTGCTCGACAATCGACGCGAGTCGTCGCGCGCCGTCGCGAACGAACAGTCGCTGGAGTTGCTTCGGCTTCTACGAGCGACATCGAATGCGTCGACGCTGAGATACATTTTTTTTCGTTTTTGTTTGTTGTGTTATATGGAGTGAGTGTGTGTGTGTGCACACGCGTGAATATCACAGGACTGCCGAATCGACTCGCGCTCGTCTACGATAAGTCGATTTATCGCCAACGCCAACCGCCAATACAGTTATTTTTCTCAATTTTTCCTCACACCACAGCTATAGCTAGCTGTATTATCTTAATCGATTTATTACGACTTGTGCAATACCTGAGTAATAATGGCATCATACGTGCGAAAAAAAGTCAAAGACTCATTACTTTTCTATGTTTCTCTTATCGACGCAGACGAAAAATATCATAATCATCTCTCTCTCTCTCCGAAAGCTCGCGACCTTAATCACGCTCGTTGAAAGAGATACGACACTTGCGGGCACGCGCGACATTTCTCTCTAATCGATCTATCCAAGACGATAAAGACAGGCGAAAATTTTTAAAATACATATACACGTATCTATCGATTCGTTCGAGTGCGAGCGCGTCACCGTCGAGTCTTCGTAGCACTATACACGCGTGCGTGCAATTTACGCGCCGAATCGTTAAATGTCGTAATAACGCAAAAAGCGCTTCGGTTACGTCGTTAAACCGCGTATAAATATTACGTTCGCGAAGTCCGTCGTCATAATGTTTATTCTCTCTCTCTCTCTCTCTAATGTTTTCCAACGAAAATTCTGAAAATACACATAGACACGCACCACGTATCTCGATAAAAATATTACTTTTACGAATAGCCGCGCGTTTGCATAAACGCGCCTCTGTGTATAGCCGATCGCGTAATAAGCGCGTGCGGCCGTATTTATTATTTCGCGGTACGGAGCGAGAGAGAGATATGTGCGTCATCGATCATCAATTCTCTCTCTACTCGCGCGAGCTCCGATCGGCAAAACACAATGCGGTACGAAATCGGCAGTCCTGTATTATTAAAAACGCGTTGTGCATCGTACACACGACAACGACGACGACTCACTCGTTATTCTCTCCGTCGTAATTACGCTCCGGTACAAGATCTGCAGACGACGTATAGACAGATGACGGTGCCTCGACAGAATCCGTTGAGACAGCGTCTCGCTCGCGACTTGGGGGTTTGTCCTGCGCTCGGGCCTCTTCGGCACTTCCTGGCAGAGCGGACGATCGGAAGTACTCGGCTCGGGTGGGGCTCGCTGGTCGAGGCTGCACTTGGATGACCACGGGCTTGAGTTCGTCGGGCTTGGGCTGTGCTTCCGCCGCTGCGGGCTCGAGCTCGGGCTTGGTGGGCTGTGCCTCTGTTGCTGCTGCTGATGATGATTCTTTGCTCGACTCTGTGCTTCGAGAAATTGGCGACATTTTGACTGGAGAAAATTCTCTGTCATAGCCTGTGTCTCCCTACTGCTGCTGCTCCTGTGTTTCCTCGGTCTTCACTATTTACAATGTGACACATAGGCGCACGATACACGATTTGACAAAGCACACGCGTAATCGTGTGTACGTTACAACACGCACGAATCGGCGGAAACTGCTCGACTGAGAAGCAGAAGTCTATGTTCTCTCGACCGAAACTATATCGGAGAGGCCATGCGCCCCCCTTCCATCCGCGTTGTACACACATGAAAAACGCGCGATCGTATTAGCGGCTGATCGCCGATAGCACTTCGACACACACATAATATATCTATATAGATGTCTATATAACGATCGACAGAACTCAGGAGTATAAACATTATAAATGGTACGAGGAGCTATCGAAACTATACTATTACGACTGCGCCTGTACTCGGCATTCGTCGTGCAACATCATGACGTTCGTAATCTCTACAGATATATTATTATTACGAGAACGTTTAGTCGGATGATGCCTCCGCGTGTGTGTGTGTGTGTGTGTTTGTGTCAACGCCTCTATAGCTATATACTCTCAATTCGTTACACGTAAATATAATATTCGTGGCCGCAATTATTAGCCCATTAGAGTCGTACGTCGATGCGTCATTGCAGATCGAAACAACGAACATCCTTGTCTACGTGTGTGTATAAGCATCTCTTTTGCGAAATTTTATATCCGTAGCATTCCTTCCCACAGAATTTGGCCATTTATCTGGAAGCTCTCCTCGAGGCCACGCGCCCGTATAGGCAGGTGAATTTTAATATTTTTTCCACGCAGGTGATTCTTCTCGGTTCTTCGTATTCCCACGATGGCACCTTTGTAATACCCAAAATTTGCATCAAAAATATATGTTCCGCATAACACGTATATAATAGCTCTATTAGTTGCTGCGCCGGGTTTTCCAAGCGATGATTGGCCGCGCAAAACGAGAAAGATTGTGCGCCGATTCATAATGATAACCAGAAGCCGACCTTATACGTTATACGCGTCCCGGCGGAGTAGTATACGCACAGTTACAAAAGCAGTGCTTGCATTCTCCGACGCACGAGTGTACATAACTGCATCGTCCGCTTCAAGAGGTAAGTATATATACGAGATGAAGTCGAGAAAAGCGCATAAAGTCTGCTTTCATATATATTGCGCCTCTCTCATATCTATCGAGTGCCTCGTTTCTTTTTTCCCTCGGACGTTCCACTCGTATATATATATATATACAAAAATCGATATCATATATTATACGAGCTTTCTATATGACCGCGTCCTGCACTCGTTCCCATATAATAACTCCATCTAAATACCCAAGCGCAGTCAGCTTGTAAAATAATTATAGGCAAAAGGAGACATCGATCTGACCCGGTATATGGTATACAGGTGTACGGTAGCACGATGCGCACGATGTAATAAAGCCGAAGAACAATACTTGAAAAAAAAGAGAGGAACGTATTGTAGACGGGAAAAGAAAACCACGCACAATTAGGAGACTCTCGTGCGCGCGCGCGCCCGTGGGTGGGGGTGTACATAGTATACGATGTTATAGTACGCTCGGGTACACGCGAGCACGCTGATTACGGGATGAGTAAACACGAACGCGACACACACTCACTGCAAAACGTATATAATAAAACAATCCGCCTTCGCAAACATACAGACACAACGTAATATGTCTAATTATATTTATTATCGCAATTTGAATTTGTACAAGTGTACACACACACACACGCGCATTTCCTCTGCGCGTATAGGAGATGAGCAAAAACAACAAGAACAAAAATGTCAAGCTCACGTCGATTGGAATTAATTCGTGCGAAGCGAAGAAGAGGCGCTAAACTTTACCCACATACGCACTCGTATTCGCACTTTGGTCAATATAATTGTCATTATCGTGTTATGCGCGCGCGAGCGTGTACGCGCCGCTTCCGGCCTTTGCGCGATTCGCGCGCATGTGTGTGTGTGTACTGCTGTGTACGCGCTAAATGCGTTAATAGCGCGTATAAATACAATCGCGCGCGCATGTGATTTACAATCTATACGATAGGTTTTTTTTTCTTTTATCAAAACTGGAAAGCTTCGGTAGTTTTCTCGCGCGTGGTCGTGTGCAATTATCGACAGATTTACGAACGAGCCTCGCTTTGCATCTTTTTTTTGGTCGAAGTAGCAGCAAACACAACTAAACTATTACAAGTGCGTTTGTGTGTGCGCGCTAAGTTGATTTAATAATAATTGCGAGTGAAATTGACGGAGGCACTTTCGCTCCTCTATTTTCGCAGGATGTGTTAATTATAATTCCGCAAGTAAGTGGTTTTAATTCATAATCTATATATTCATGAATAATGCAACGACGAGGAACAACGCTTTATCGAGACTATCGAGGTGAAAATCGACCGTTCATGCATTTTTCTTTGAATAAATAATCGAAAAACAAAAAAAAAAAAAACAAACCTCGAGCACAACAGGGAAGTACACGTTTTAAAAAATAAATCCTATCGCGCTTCGAACGTGTACGCGCATATTAATTTAACGCGGGTCTCGCTATAAACCGATATCGTATCGGCGCAAAGCCGTCGTTGAATAATCATCGACAGAAGCGTAGTAATAGTGGGTAGGCTACTACATGCGTCATTGCGGACTCGCCCCGAAATTTCGGCCGAACCGTAACCGAGATTATATCCTCGAAATCTCAAACGAATCCATCGTTTTTATAAATAAAAGTCACGCGAGCTTATAAGCGCCGCGGAAAAAGAGCGAAGAAAGTTTTTCACTTTGCTTCCCGCCGCACGCTTTGTACGAGACATAAAGATATCCTGTTTCGCATCTCAACTTGTATATATATAGGACGATAACGTTGGTTTTCCTGCCGTGTAACTTGACTTTTCGACGAGATAGAAAAGCCGCGCTAACGCGCGTAACGAAAGCTCGCTGCCGTCGACGCTCAAGGGTTTAAGCGGCATTATTTATTCATAAAGCGCGGAATACAATTAAAAACCAATTCGAGCTCTCTCGGCTGCATAATGAAACACCGCTACAGCAGCAGCAACGACAAATAATAATGACGCTAGCTTGCGGGCTTGAAAATGTGTCGAGTAACTCATTTGCATTAAAAAATCAAGACACGCACACACGGGCCAAGACGCACCCCGATAACGTTCGCATTATAATACAGTTGCGCTTTATGCTTAAAGCACATTATTATAGGCGCCCTCCTATACGATACAACGCAACGAGGCGCTTTGCTTCGCGGCGCTAAATTTTACATTCTCGTTATACCATGGCGATAGAGCCTGACGCGCTCGTATACGATAGCGGCTTTTTATATACCGCCATCAGTCAGCGCACCCCGGGAATCTCCTCTCTGTCGTTCGTTTCATTAGGTCGATTTGAAAATTATCGACACCTAAAGGCGTAAACGCCGATTACGAGCTGCGCTATATAATATACATTTTCCACGACGCTGATTACTCGCTAGCGCGCCAGCTCGTAGTTCTCGAGTTAATGCGGTGCTTCGCCTACACACACACATAGTATAGAGCTCGTATGCACAATTTTTACCTCGTTGCCTTTTTTTTCTCCTCTCTTTCTTTCTCTCTCTCTCTCTCTCTCTCTCTCTCGCTCTGCGCCTGCATAATGTATGTATACACGTTCGCGCAGTGGCGTTCGATAATGCAGTGCCGCCGCCGCTTGGCTTTCTGGTTGCGCTCGTGCACTCGAGAGAGAGAGAGAGAGAGAGAGAGATCTAACCCTCGACTCGATGTGTGTATTATCGAGGAATAAAAACCCTTTATGCACGGAGCTTCGGAGGTAATAAGTTTCTCGCGCGACGCAGAGAGAGAGAGAACGGTTTGTCGGGTTCGATTCGTGCCTCATTGTTTTTCTATAATTCACCGTTTCGAATTGATCGCGCAATTTACCTTTTCAACCTTCGTCGATTGGGTGAGCAGCGATGCTCGATAAAATTGAAAAATAGAGATTCGTATGTGCTATGTATAGGCGGGAAGGGTACGCACCTGTTCTTTCTCTTGTTGATTTTTGGGCCAAAGGGTGGCGGAAATGAAAATGTCCCCGAGTTGCCTCTGCGGCCTGGCGGGATCCTTCAGCTCCAGCGTGAAGTCCTGCATCTGTCCCAGCTCCAGCTTCGTCAGATCCAGCGGTGCCGCGCCCATAAAGTCGTCCTGCAGGCCCCAGTCGTAATCGAAAACCTGCGTGTGTATGTGTGTGAGCATCGAAAACGCATTAAACTCGCGGCTCCGTCGACTCATCGATTTTACATTTAAAAGCCACACGAGACAGGGCTTTGAATAAAATAGCTCTCGATAAAGCAGAGCTAATTCCAAAAGTAAGTTAGGGCTCAAAAATTGATCCGATAGATAAAATTAGGACGCGCGCGCCGCAATATACCTTGAAATTCAGAGGCAGGAATGGATCTTCGATAGGTAGCGTGACGCTCTCGTCCCACACAGGATTCAGTTCCCTGTAGACCGTGCGAGATTTGTGCAAAAGTCGGCCGTTGCATTTAACTTTGACGTAGGGATCGCTAAAACCTGTTTGAACAAAAAAAGTACACAGAGCGAGATAAGTTCGATCGAAAAGCAAAACGTATATAGATTGAATCGTAGATGAGAAAACGGCTCTCAAAAGGGCCATAAAAAAGCTACGACGCTCTTACCCGATCGATCCATGGCTACGAGATTAGCGCCTCGACGTATGTGCAGTCTCAGCTGGAAGAAGGCGTGCTGTCGCAGGGCCAGCTCCCTCCTGCGGGTGTCCTCGTCCTTGTCCGTGCCCGCGTCGTTGTCGTCGCCCTGCTGCTGCTGCTGCTGCGGCGGTGCCTCGACCACGCCATCGGTGCAACTGACCAGTGCCGCTGCCGTGCTCGAGAAAAACGACGAAGACATCGTGTTGGTCGCAGCAGCAGCTGTCGTCGAAGTAGTTGTCGCGAGGCTGCTGCTGTTCTGCTGCGTCGTCGACGAGCCGTCCTCGGATCCTTTTTTCACCGAGCCGACGTTCCTCGGACTCGAGCGCGCTAACGGGGATTCTGTAACGAATCGATGATTATACAATGGTTTCGAGGAATTTTTGTTTCGTTTCGAAAGCGCCCAAAGCTCGCGCGCATTACGAATACGAGGGTTGACGACGATTGTTTCTGCCCCGCCGAGCCAAGCAGCTCGTGTGTATATTATATGCGAGTGTGCAGTGGGCACCGTGCCAGAACACTTACTTTGCGCTATAGTTTAATGACGAAAAGCGACGGTATACATTGTCTATTTACAAAGGCTTTTAGCCGTATCATATTTTAATTTCGTTGTAACATAATCTAATATCTATATATCTATCGTAGCGGCTACTTATAAAAGTGCGCACGCGAATAAGAAGAAAGATTATATCCGGCACAAAAAAAGCTTATGGATTTTCTCGTACCGCTGGTAATGATGTACAATCAGAGTAATTCGATCCGATGTCGAAGCTTTTATAACGATTTTGAGGTACATTGCAACCATTATTAAAGTGCGTTATATAGGAAGTCAATTATTACTAAAAAATTACATCTGAATGTAGCTCTGTTACGTAACTGTAATAAATGTAATAATAAAATTATTAACAAAATGTTCGAACAACGACATACACGATTTCATTTGTAACCATGCGCAAAAACATCGCATGTATCCAATTGATATCGTAACATGGAAAAGCCGATGGAGATATTAATCGAGCTATATGTCAAGGACGTCAGACGCAAAGAGCAATCGTAATACTCGGACGCGACTCCGGGTACAACGACGATACAAATATGTACAGAGCGAAAAGCTATGTATATTTTTCCTTCAAGAGCAATTGCACTCGTGTGTACACGTACAGAGCGTGTATGACAAAGTTGAAACAACGCACACACGGCTCGCAAATGAAATACATATTCGAAACTGCCGGTCGAAGAGAGAGACAGAGAAAAATATTCGCGTCGGAAGTATGATTGAACGTAAAAAATTAGTTCTGCTTGCGCGACAGAGAGAGAGAGAGGGTCGAAAAAATGTAGGTCGTCTAAAAATAATACGTGCTACACACGGAGAGTCACCGACATGGAACACCCACAAGACAGATAAGAAGATGAACCTTAAGCCTGACACGCGTTACATATTGTATTAGCTCTAGGCAAGGGAGATATACAACAAAGAAAATCAGGGCTGCCTTACGCTGCGGAGCTTTCAGCGGAGGAGTAGATATATTATATACTACAGCGGGGCATCGTGTAAATAATGCCATTAGAGAGAGAGAGAGAGAGAGCCACTCGACTCAAGCTCCAACTCACCGGGGGGATGATTGAGCAGATGCCTGGCGGGACTCTGAGTGGCCGACGAGCTCCTGCTGTGATCCGCCGACGAGTAGTCGGCCGCGTAGTCCGAGTCCTGATGCCTGTGGGGACTGGTCGACGACGTGCCCGGCGAGTCCCCGGCGAGCAGGTCCTTGGAGCCTCGTTTGCCGCTGCGCTCCTTGGCGCGGCTGGCCATCCACTTGGACTTGAGACTGGCGAAGAACGAGTGGGTGCGCTGCGCCACGGATATGTGCCGATGGTGGTGCAGTTTGTGGACCACGTGGCCCTCGCCACCACCACCACCACCACCACTGCCGCTGTGGCTGGTCGTCGTCGCCGTCCGGGACCTGTTGCGGCCCAGATGAAAGAACAGCGGCGACTTGCTGCCGCTCTTGCGCTCGGCGCTACGCAGCTCCGTGGCGCTGCGCGACAGCTGACGGCGGCTGTCGTCGAGCAGCCCATTGTCCTTGTCGATTTCACCTGTTAGATAGCGACAGAAAAAAAAATCCATACATCGATTAGCAAAAAAAAAAAAAAAAACTACTGTAGCACCTCTACATCGCCCATGTGTATAAAATAATTTATATAACTGCCGCACGCGCGCGCGCACGCGTCGAACTCGCGTATACGAATCGAAACGAAAACACATCGTGTGTGTTTATTATTATACATATATATATACCCATTCGCAGCTGACTCTCGCAGAAGCTATGCTGTAGATCCGACAGTATCGTGCCCTCGAGTCGGCCGAGCGTGTGAGGATGCACCCGAGCTGCCGCTCCTACTCCGCCGTTACGCTTCATTTTGCCTCGTGAGCTAGATGCAATTTTCAAAGTAGTACGGTAGTAACCATTTTAGTGGGCGAACTTCACGGATTTATCGCCAACGACATTAGTACAACACAATAGAGATAAGACGCGAGGCAGGGTCCGGAAATTATTAACGCCCGGTAGAGATATAAAATTATTAATTAAACAGGCTCGTATTCATTAAAAATTTAGCTCGGAGCACGAACACATGATATAATAATGGTATAAATACGCGCTCGAGACCGTGTACGTCTCGTGACTGCTCTATTCGCTCGTGAACTTGTTCGTTCGTTCGTTCGTTCGTCTCTTTTTTCTTTTTGCTTTTTCTCTTCCAAGTTCTTTTTCATATACACATCTTGTACATGTATAACAGTCGGTTCGCCTCTGCACACGCACACACGTATTGTATATGTATACTGTATATATAGCACGCGCAGAATAGTATATAGCGCGTGTATTTCAGAGCGAGAGAATAGCCGGTTTTTTGAGCGCGAATCCCATTGAGCCAGGGTCGCGAGAAAGAGAGAGAGAGAGCAAACGAAACGAAGCGAAATGTGAAAAAAGGACGTTGAAGTATTATACATTAGTGCGGTTTTCTTTTGAGGGTCAATTCGACACATTATGATTATGCTTGTGATGCTGCTGCTAGTGTAGCTCGTAAATAGCATCTGGTATAAGCAGATTACATATAACCGAGCATTAGTCGCGATGCTGTACCTCCGTATTGTTACGTACATAACTTGGAATAGAAGAAGAGATGGAAAAATTGTTCAAACAGAGAGAGAATGAGAATCGGCGATAAATACGTTTACCTGTAAATGCATTCACGTACATATACAGCACGACAGAAAAACCGATATTGCCAAGTTCGTACCTTCGAACGCACGTACGCGTGTTATTGCTTTTTGATTTTTATTTTTTTTTAATAAAAAAAAAAAAAACAGAAGAGCTTTTTTCAATTCAAATTTATAGAAACGTGACACCGTAAAAGTCGCGCTCTGCTAACAACCGGATTTGACGTCGAATTTAATATTTTTCTTTCCCTCGCTGACGCGGGCGCGCTCGAGCGATCGAATTCTAATCGAAATGAAAAAAAAAAAAAGGAAAAATAAATAAACGAACCGAGAGCTTTCGTTGCAGATTGAAAAGCCGTAAACAAAATAAGTAACAAAAGTTTCGCTCGCGCATGGAAAAGTTGGATTTGCGCGCTTCGCACATACGTGTACAGTATCGTATGTAACGGTGTACGACGGAAGCTTCGATTTTTCCCCAAGAACAATCCGAGAGAGTATGAAATTGGCGACTGCGTGCCGAGTAATTCAATACGATGCGTCTCGCGTGTACACGTATATATATATATATATATATATATATATATATATATATATACAAATCGGTGCGCAGCGCATGCGACAATGTATTTATTTATTATAATCCTGAGGGAGCTGTGCCGAGCAGCTCAGCTGCCACAGCTGTCACGCACCGTGTCCGGGCTCGACGTCGTCGTTCGCCAGCAGCTCGACGCTCTTGCTCATGATGACGATGACGATGACGATGACGACGATGCAAATGGGAAAACTCCTCCTCGTTGTTCGCAGTGCACAAGTGCGAAAGTAACGATCGTCTTCTTCGTCGTCGTCCTCTGCGACGTTTCTGTTGTCGTTGCTCCGCGCTGATTATTGTACTGTCACGGCCTCCTGCTAGCCTCGGCGACGGCAGCTGCAGCATGCTCCCTGTGGCAAACGGCGATGAGGCAGCGATCGATCTCCCGGCTCTCATGGATGATCCTCGCTTTCGACGACGACCACGACGATGAGCGACGGCTGAACTTCCGACTCGATGCTTTTACTGCTGCTACTGCTACTGCCACTGCTACGCTTCTCGATTCCTTTGGCTTTTCTCTGATCATGCTTGTTGTAAGCTCGTGAAAGCTGCTGCTGCTGCTGCTCCCTGCATCGACTTCGTCGTGATTCTGTAAACACGTAATTGAATTAAAGTTAGAAAAAAGCCTTGCGGGAGAACAATTTTTTTGTTGTTGTATTATACCGGTGAAGGGCTCTTTGATAAGTATTACAACAAAAAAGGTATAAAGCGATACTCGACGCTGCTGCTGCCTTTTTTTTTTTTTTTAATACAATTTACCCATAGAGCACTCGGCCGCGAGCAAGCACAATACCGTAATGGTGCAAAACTGCGGGGGAAAAAAATAAACGAGAAGAAAAATTACATCGCAAACTATAAAAAGGCGGCGGACGGTTTTGTGAAACGCCACGCAGCGAGGGCTCTGTGCTTTTTAGCTCGAAACCCCCAAGCCTATATGGGCATCGATTTTTTTCATCTACACCTATCGGAGCTGCTCCGTCAGTATTATAATGTGAGAGATCCAACGCGATAATAGCGTAAATAAAAAGTACAATGCACAACGTTGACGCGGGCTCGAGCTTGGAAAAAATTTATATTTTAATCGTAATTCCCGCGACGATCGGGAAATTTTTACGTGCGTATATATACCTACACACGGTGTAATATTTCATATTATTATGTGCCGGCGTATACACATGCGAGCGCACGCGAGCGACTTTGTTGTTTTGATTATGCGAGCGTGTTCGCTTTTGCGTACTTGTATATAGAATTTAGCCTGTCGCAGAGCTACTCGGACTTGCGGTAGGGAAGTGTGTTGGCTGGACCAGCATCTTTGACCGTTGTCAAACCGGTGAAATAATTTTGATCTAGCACAACTGGTCATACACCCAGGTGAGTTTTCGTTCACTTCTTTTAGTAAAGATTGATAATCGAACGAAAATTAAACGAAATACTCGGTAGACTACTTACGCTAGACATATTTCGTCCGCAGAGAGTATCAAAGGATTCCCAAAAACAAAAGGATTCACGGTTCAACTCGCTCGGAAGATTTTGCAGTTTAGGTAAAAACAATAAGCTAACAATGACAGACACTCGTCCCTTCTAATTTTTTTTTCTCTTCTTTTTTTTTTTTATATAACAATTTACTATCTGTCCATCTCCGACAGGCAAACTCGCTCGATGCTTCTCGTTGTTCGACCGGTGTAACAAAGGGGATGAGATGCGTTCCGTATAGGTTACAGTAACGTTCGTTCGTGCAAGGTTTACCAATCGCGCGCGCGCGCACCATGATTTCGAACCGTCGACGTCGACAGTCACAGAAACATTCAAGTAATGAAGTTATCTTCGAATGCATCTCGAACGTAATTGAAATTCCCGTTCTGATCAATTATATAACGGTCAATTATGGCTCGATAGCGGATCACCATTTGATTTGTAATAAAAACGGAAAAAGTTTGTGCATACGATTTCTTCATGAGTATGTATAGAGTATTTCATTGACTTTTTTCATGGGATTAATTGATGCGAATTTTTTTATAGAGAAACTGCTCTAAAACTGATTAGTCAGAGATATCAATTCAACAACATGGTGTTATCGTTGGTAAGCGGATTTGGTAACGACGAAAGCCTCGAAAATGGTAAAGTGAATCTTGTTTGCTCAAAAATGCATGTGCGTTGACATAAATTCATATATTACAGATACAAGGGATCGGTCAAACTGCAATAATTCAAGATTGGATTCTGAAACAATAATCTCGAATCAGCTGAATAAGTTTTTAAATACAATTGCACTATCTGATGCTGAAGTAAAGCAACGTAATACTGTCATATTAGATGACCTTGAAAAAGTAATTCGACCACTCCTACAAAAGTGTAAATTGTATACATTTGGTTCAACTGAAACTGGTCTTGGGTTGAAAAATGCTGATACAGATATTTATTTAAATCCAGGTATGAACAGAAACAAATCATATCTAATCTAAATTTATGAAACATTATGAATCTGTAATATCATTTATGATGTTTATAGGTAAACCAATTGTTGATAATGCATTTAGTCCAATTGGTCCTCATGTTGTAAGACTAAGCAATCTTTTATCGACTATAGCAACACTTCTTCGTAAATATTCAAACATTTTTGGCTGTATCATAAGTGTTCCCAGTGCAAGAGTTCCAATAATCAAATTTCAGCATATACCCACCAAAGTTTCATGTGATCTTTCATTCACCACTTTAATAGGAGTTAAAAATAGTAAATTAATAAAATATTACTTATCAATAGATTCTCGATTTAGACATCTTATGATTATTATCAAATATTGGGTACAATACTGTGGGACAAAAAGTGCATTATGCATAAATAACTATACGTTAAATTTGCTTTTTATTTTTTTTCTGCAGAAAATCAAATTAGTTCCTTCTGTTTATGATTTACAAAGAGAATGTGCCAAGCCAGTTCTTTTAAATAGTTGGCAAGTAAACTTTAGCGAACAGTGTCCATATTTTCATCCTGATCAAGACTTTGAGAAAAAGTCTATTCCTGAACTGCTTGGAGAATTTTTTAAATTTTATGCCGATTATGATTTTGAAAATAATTTAATATGTCCATTGACTGGTAGATCATGTGGTAGGGATATAATGTTTGAAAAAATCCCTTCTTTTTTGTTCAGATATTCAAATTACTTGAATTGTGAGAAAGATCCAAAACCATTAGATGTATTAACAGCAATGTGTGTCCAAGATCCATTTGAACTTAATTATAATGTGTCGAGAGCGGTTGTAAAAAGTCATGTTGAAAAATTTAAAATTTTTTGTTCTGTTGGATCACTTATGGTTAAAGAATCAGCTAAAAACTCGTACAGAAACTTTTTCTCACAACTTTTTCCTGAAATGAATATTTTCGATATACTTTCAAATACTGAATCATTTAACATCTCATTTGAAGCTACAGAGTTTTTAGTAAATAATGTTGTAGGAAAATGTCGCAACAAAGACTTCATTCAGTATCAGCAGCAAAAATGGTTTAAATATATGTTCGACTCGATAATGATATTTTTTAAGAGAGTTTTAAATTTCGATGTTGTGAGTGACGATAACAGTTACCAGTTTTGCAATGATGAAGTAGAACATCCTGTGATATCAATAAAGTGCAACGGAAAATTCATTCAAACGTTATTCGATAGAATAAATTTAGATATCACTACTAAAGATATTGGGGACCCCCTAAAGAGACAAATTGAGATTTCCAAAGCCAAATTATTATTATTATCAAACAGTTTAAACAAAAGCCCTGAAACAGATGATGCAAGTGTTGAAAAAGAATTTAAGTTCAAATTCAAAGCTTTCAAAAGAACCAGTCCTACCGTTCACATCTACATGATTTTTTTCAACGACGGTGGCGATAAAAAATTGTTCAAATCCACACTACCTGTTATCTTCAATATTACAATGCGATGTCTTCTCAAACGATCGTTCAAACATAACGTAAATGCGAAAACATTGTAATGGATTGCGAAGCGCTACATATTGTAATATTTGTGTACTTCTCTAAGATTTAATTTAATTATGTTTCATCATTCAAAGGATAAAGAGTTTTATGCTGTTAAAATTTTTTTAAATTTTATATTGGAAAAATATAAACCTTTTCATAAGCAAAAAAAAGGATAAATCTGCCGTTCATTCATTTGCTCACGACCCTTGCGACTCAAAAAAATATATAATTGTGTACGCAACGACACGCCAATATCCAATTGAAATACGAAACACTGCACAAAGAACGATATCAGCTTTTAATTTGACTCTGTAGAATCGTCGCGAAGATATATACCTAGTTTGCATGGCAATGCGGATCAAGAGCGTATGTGGTGTGTGTGTGTGTGTGTAATACGTATACAGCTCCACGAGCCTCGCACTGTGTTCACAAAGGGCACACGCGAGAAATAAAAAGTCAAGCCGGTGAATAATGAATGCAAAGAGCGCGAAAAAAATGCACGTACGTACATAGACCGCGATCGGGTCAAAGACTAGACGTACCACTCTGTATAATACATGAAGCTCGAGCGGATATATCAAAAGTATCGATTCGTGCGCGCGGGATAGGCAGTAATTGAAGTTTCGGGTAAAAGGCATCGCAGGATTGGATCGTCATCTAGAGGCACGACGCGACAGACCGAGCCTCGTCGACTTTTACGAAGTTCCTACATCGTCCGGATTCGGATTATTGTGTGTGTGTGTGTGTGTGTGCTCTTTGGCAACGAGATGGTAATCAGCTCTCCGCGATGATGCGAAAGCTTATAACTCCGTGTGGACTCAAGTGTGCAAATATTTCGGATGATAATACGGAACGGACTTTATCGTGTGCGAAAAAAAGCTCGATTCGGTGACGTCGCGGTATGTATGTGTAAGCCATTATCGAGTATTACGCTGTCGCGCACAGCTGTCGATTTCGTTTCTGTTATCGAATTAGACATTATTGACGGATAGTTATGGTTCGCGTAAGGTAGGCATGATCGATGGCGGTGCATTTCGATGATTAAGCACTATTATATTATACGTACCAAACGCATAGATTCGTGTATAGTTCGCTCGTTATTACCTTCGACGTATATATTCAAAAGTCGTGTGTATAGCCTCGAATACATATCTCGTGTAAATTATTTCCTCGCGGCATAGTGCGAATTTTAGTTAATGAAGCGAGAGATAATAAACACGTTGATGTATCGAGCAAGGAAACGTTACATATTTCGAAATTCGGGTTGATATCTCGCGCGTTTTGTGCCGTTCTCGTGATTTCTCCGAGCAAAATTTAATTACTTCCACTGATACACTGGTATGTAACATAGAATTGAAGCGCGAGATAATTAAATGTAATGTACACGAAAAAAAAAGATCGTGTGTCTACGTTTTTAATATATATATATCATCATATCATTCGCGGGCGGCCAAGTGTGCAAATATATACGAGTAAAATAAAAACGCGATTACCCTCTTCTTCTATCCGCGCGGCAACGTTGAAATAAAAAGAGAAACAATTGCTCGAGAGAGCTTTTTTCCATCGTATCACGGATACAGAAGATTATAAAAGCGAGATTAGCGAGATTATGAAACGAAACAAAAAAAAAAGTTTTTCACGCGCCGCGCGGCGAACGAATCAGTCAAAGTGGATTTATATCTATATAACACGTCGTATAAACGCGCGTATACATAAGCCCACCGCTATTCGTTGTTTCCACTCTACTTGATGGCTGGTAGATAGTTTAGCAGCTCTTGCAGTTGCACGTATATATATACATAAAATATCCACGGCGCTTCGATTGCCTCGTGTATATACACGTAGAGATGAGAGAAATCGCCTAAATAGTTTTTGGAGTTGCGCCTCGCCCCCCCGCTCTTGGATAAATTTCGGAGAGTGAGAGCTTTTTTTTTATTATTCATAGGCCGTATCGAGTGAGTGTGTGTATATATGAGGTAAAAAAAAAGGCGAGTAAAATAATTGTACGTTTTAATAAAGTGTAGTGTATATCGTTGCCGTGTGCGCGCCGCCGGTCACGATTTATACGACTCTCGGGCACGAACGTCAATTAATCATAATGTCCTGCAACGGTCTTTGCACTGGGCGCGCGACGACCCGAAGAAAATACTTGTATATATATATATATATATATATATATATAAGTCATACGTGCGAATAAGCTCCGTAGCTTATCCTATGCAAGTCTGAGCTTTTTGGCTATACGTATAAGGAGTCGCGCGCGCGTGCGACGCTCGCGAAAGTCGATGTGCAGCCTGCCACTCTCGAGGCGACTGCACACACGAGGAGGTGGATGGAATTATTATTACCTGTGCGTATATACCTCCAGAGAATGTAAATTAGCCCTCGAGAGCTTCTTCTTCTTCTCGGAGAGCAGAAGACTACTTCGTTATCCGTATATATAAGCGAGGATTATTTCACTTGTACGAAACTATACTCGCGATTAAATTGTCGCGAAGAGAGCGCGCGTGGACTATATCATTATAATAACGTCTTTAAATTTCTTGGCTTTTGAGAGGTGATATATAGTCTCGAGAGTCACGATGAATTCTTTTTTTTTTTTTTTTTTTTGTTACTTCTGCATCGTTTCGCACTTATCTAATCGCGATCGAGTGCTGTTGTATCGATGCTTGCATTTTATTTATTAAAAATTTTTTTTGGTACAAAGATAAAGTATAGCTTCGCGAGAAAATAATGAAATGTAGGTGAGAAAAATCCGGATACACGCTTACCCCTTTTTCAGATGTTGCGCTCTCCGCGGATATATATAGGTTGTACACACACAGTTGGTGGAGGTTGGTGCACGTCGTGTCGTGGCACCCGTCAGATATTCTGCACTTGCAGATATATATCACACATGCACGAACACACACACAGACACGCAGACACCGTAATATAATATACGTGTACCCTTTGCACAGGAGCTTTTAAAAAGAGTACACCGACACTGCTGGATTTTTTTTTTTTTAGTACTGGGATGGAAGCATGGACAAGATTGACGAATGAAAAATAACACACACACACGAAAAAAAAGAGGTAGTTGGCCGGTGTCGTTACACAGGTACAAAGATATTATATTATACACGTAGGAGCTTAACAATTGGTAAAAAGGCAGGAAGAATTATTATGTTGTGTAGCGAAGCTTTCGTAGTTGGATTACGCGCCTCCGTGTGCACGGACGACTATAATAATAATAATAATAATAATAACAATAAAGTATAACGACAGAGCAGAGTACACTCGACGTCGCCCGCCGCCCGCCGTCAGGCCACTGACTGACTTCTCTCTCTCGCACTCGACTCGTTGTGCTGCCAAAGCGTGCGAGCGCGTGAGCTGCTGCTGCTGCTGCTGCTCGACGGTCGACCGGAGCTTGTGCTTGCTATATAAATGTGTAAGTATGTGTGTGTGTACGGAACTCACGAGACAGTATTTTGCTGCTGCTGCTGCTTTGCACTCGTGTGTACTATACGTAGCTTTTTGCGAACGCGTGTCGGTGTACACAAGGCACGCTTGCTTATACACAGCTAGACGGAGCGCAGCAGCGCGAACATGTGGCGGTGGCCTGCGCGCGCGCGCCTATGTACTACCTGCAGGGAGCGCTGATACGCACAGGATACATCAAGAAGGAGCTTGCGGGAGAAGCTCGACTTGATTTAAAATAGAAATTAGACAGAGGCAAAAAAGCTTCATAGGTGTTTATTTTGTTCATTTGGAGAGAGGTGGGGTCGCGAGTACAACCGCACCGGCGCCTTCGAGCTTTTCCGCAAGCTCTCTCGCGCGCGCGCACACACACACACACACACATCGTGTCGTCGTCGTAAGTTTTATCGACCGCTGCTCGCCAGAGAGAGAGAGAGAAAGCGAACACACGTGCTAGCTCCAGTATTATATACTTATGCACGCTAGTTAACGCGTGTGACGTCACGCCGGATCGCTATGTATACGCCACGCAACGATTGCCTCATGCTGCTACATAATATAGCTCGCACACGAGGCGCTACGGTACAGAGTATATATTATAACTCGCTGTAGCAGCAGCAGCAGCAGACTCCGTTTCTCGAGTCTGTCGTGTGTATGTGTGTGTGTATATATATATGTATAAGCAGCGCGCGCGGGAGATAACACGACCTATGTAGTAGTACGTCGTGTGCCACATGCCTCTGCAGTGCGGAGAGCACACACACACACACACACACACACGAGCGCGCGTGTTCACCAAGTAGTATATATAGACAGCTGCGTGACTCCTGTACACAACTTTGCACCCCTTTCCCCCGCCCACCACCCCCGCAAACGCGACGCGACTACGGGGGCACAGCACACACGGAGCGAATTTTGGCACACTTTTGCAGAGAGCATGCGCTCGCGCCGGCGCTTGCCACAGCAGCAGCAGCAGCACAGGACTCTCTCGCGACCTGTGCCGTGTGTGCAAGCTCTCCAGCAGCTATATATCCTAATAATTCCTTCGTATATATGCGTCGGGCCGAGAGCTTGCGAGCTGCAGTCGCGCGACTCGAAAGCCGAGCTTAGCTGCTTAGAGAAACACGATTTTTCTCACTTGTTTATGTTTAATTTTCTTCCTGTATCCTCTTTCTAAACACTACCCCGCCGCAAGCTCCGCGTCGTTCGACGTTTTCCCGAAGAGAGACGAATTTCGATTGGGTCGTAAACGGCGGCAACGGCGCTCGGTTTATAATTAACGAGCCACGGCTCGCGTTTATAAATTAGAAATGGGTCGTTTGTACACACATGGAAAGCTTGAAAAGAAGCTCGTCGTCGACGACTCTCTTGAACGTTTAACCGATTCACGTTCGCGCGCTCGCAAGCTCCGCTCTTGAGCGAGCGCGCGTATAACTTCTTACGCGAGAGTTTTAATTGGGAAAAGCTCGCTCGGACGGCGGCACGCTATACGCATAAATAATTTGTAAGCCCGAGAGGCCGAGAAAGAGTAAGAGAGAGAGAGAGAGAGAGAGAGAAAGTTAAATGTAATATCGCTCGAACCGACTCGAGGGGTAAAAACTTTTTTGCCTTGAACGAGATGAGAAGCGATTCTATTTATATGTGAATTGCTGGGCTGCTGCATTGTTTTGGTTCGTGAGCATGACCGATTACGTATTCTTTACAAATTTAACTTCAATTTTCTTATGTGTTTTTGTGTGATCTTTGGAAAACAAACGTATAGCGCGCGTAACCGTGTACTCTATTTTCATGCAAAAATTGCAAACGATTTCGGAAAGTAAATGTTAATTTAAGGCGCTGACGCGGTGAAAAGACAAACATGAAAAATGTCAAGTAGTTCGAGCATATTTGGTTCTTGGCTCGATAATATTTTTTTGTTATAGCTTTTGGTCGCTAAAAAGAAAGGACGCCTCAATTGACATTTTTCGTATTATGAAGTTTTCAAAGAAGTTGATACAATAATTTCAAATCAAAATTACAATAAAAAAAATTAAGCAACAACCATTATGTATAAAACAAAACATTGGCATTAAAACTTCAAAAGCGTTCTTAAAGTACATGAAAAATATTACAATGGTTTTAAGATTCAAAATTTGATTTATTTTTTTTTATAAAAAATGTGCATACACAGTATGCAATAAATGCAATTTTTTCGTTGCACGTAAGCTACGTGTAAAATTTTTTAGTGTGTAATACACTTTACATATTTTATATATTCACAATTATTTTGATACAATTATAAAAAGACATCTATCAGTGCTTAATATCTTCTTTTTTTTAAATAGTCTACGCAGTCGATATAAAATAATATCTTATGAGGAATTGATTTTTCCACGAATCGCAGTTCGAATTACACTTTTCATAATTACTATAATCTAAGGAGCGAGTTCAAATCGTCGTGATATCAAGTTCGAAAGAGTCCGAGTATATTGATTAATAAATAATGTTATGCTCGATATTTACTAAAAAGTCTATAACTGATAAAATTTACGCAATTTGTCATGAAAGAAAAACACTTAATTTCGTACAGTAATTATGAATGAATCAAAACCCATAAAAATTGATTTTTACGTTGAAGATTATCGAAATAAATCACTTCTCGACTAGATTTTATGAGTGGGTTGAGATTTTTTAATACAGATTTATTTTTCGATTTCGGTCTGTAATTTCAAAATGAAATGAAATTGAAATGAAAATTTTAATATCTTTTTTTTTCATGCCCATATGAACCCGTGACATAATCTTACGAACATTTGTAAATAACTTGACATTGAAAATAACTTTTGACTGAAAACTTTGTCACAATTTATAATGTCGAGTTATCCGCAATAGATTGAAGATTCTTGGACTTACAGTTCACTTTTTTTTCTCTAGAAGTTTTGAAATCTGCACTGCACGTCGGAATAGGAAACTTGGCAGACATTGGTGTATAATGACAAGAAGAGACAATTGTCACGCTTGAAAAAGTTAAGAAAATGTCAAGCAAAGAAATAAAAAGTAAAAATTAATCATCGTATCTCGGACTCTTTCAAATAATACTTAAGAAATATGTTAAATTTCACGTTCGAGTTGAATCGCGTTTATCACAGATTGACTAAAAATGCTTTTCTAGCTTAAAATTTTTTTGACAAAACAATGAGTCAAAATAAAATCACAATGAGAAAACTTCACTGAATAAATTTCAAAATATAGACGGAAATCTTGATGTAAAAACTGGATGCTTGTAAGGACCGCATTTGGGAATTGAATATTTATTCAAGAAATCACGCCACATGTCTGGAATTCTTCTCGATTTATACAGTAAACTGCTGGCTAAATGATCAAGAGAAGTGACAGAAAAATATATTTTACAAGATGCAAGTATAATCACTTAAATCATACTAGTGTGAGTTTTTAAAAATTAAAGTATTGTATGAATGGAAAATTCATATTCGTTTTTTAAAAACGATAACTTATAAGTTATGAGGTTTGTCGCTTGATACATTCTCAAGGCAATAAACATTTGAAAATTCAATTTTTCATGTTACAGTAGTTTACAAAACATAAAATTCAGTCATACAAATAGAAGTTTCATGCATTTTGAATAATCATTAACAAAATGAATTGCGCAAAACCCCTTATAGTAAACTTACAAGGTGTATTTACTTCTAAATAATATCTTAGTACTAAATCAAAAAATGAAATATCTTATATTATCCATCAACAAAACCATCATTCCTGAACAAGGCATAATGATAGACCTAATGACTAATGTGATGAAACGTTCATTTACAATATTAAGAAGTTTGTACGATTTGCATCATCGGTACTGGTATAATTCAATGACTAACAACTCTTAGAATTACTACCTAGATGCATTAACATTCTTTCGGTACGTTATTTACAAAAATTTGTCACTGACAAAATGTATTTACATCCACAAAACGTCGTTTCTTATTACAATTAGTAAACTTGCAAAAAAATAAGACATGTTTTACATTGGAACTTAGCTCCTTCATGTTACTTGGCTGTACTGGTTTCACAATTCTTACGAATTTTAGATGATTTTTCAAACTACTGTATTAGTAGTCAATACTCGTATAGTAGAATTAAAGTAAATTGATTTCAAAACATAATTTTATACATGTAACATTAATATGTATTTCAATATTGATGCATCAGAGAAAAATGTTTTTAAATATAGAAAATTCAATGGACATTTGAACTTTTAAATTTAAAAACATTTTAGCTTCTTCGAAATGATCATTGAGATAAAATAATATTGAGCGAAAGAAAGTAGAGTGGAGCTAAAGATGGGTGATTTGGTTTTGTGACAAAACCAAAAATGAAAAATTAAGATTTTGTAGAAAGGCATTGTGTTTGTTTTAGTTACACACGACTAGTGATAGCATCTTTTAACCATAAACATTTGATTTACAGAGCAATAAATGAGTTGTAAAATCACAACATTTTTTGAATATGTACCAATTATTAAGGATTATATACATCGTGTACATATCCAACTGAAGCCGAGTAGCAGTCACTCGTTGAACGCATCGCTTCTATTGCTGACATCTTGATCGCGGTTGCAACTTCTTCAGTTTAAAAATAATTTCTACCAGTTTTGACCACCCCTGCCTCTACCTCTATACATGTTACCTCCACGGAAAGGGCTACCCCTGTGAGGTTTCATACCGCGAGGTCCGAGATTCGAGCCCGGAGACGTCGGTTGAAAGTTTCCCATGGGCATCTGTCGTTGATGGCCTCCTCGATCCATCCAAGGTGGCCTTGGACTGCCACCAGGCGCACCGGATCCTCGAAACGCCGGATTTCCTCGTCCTCGGCCGCGTGGCATGGGTCCACCACCCCTAAAAAGTACTCGATTAATTGCCAAGCTGATAAAATACATACTTTGAAAATCGACGAACGGCGTACCTTCCCATTTGATTATCGAAAAATTCCTTTGATTGAGGGTGTTGATGGAAATCTTGTGGCTGATTTGGAGAAAAATTGGGTTTAAAGTCTGGTGTATTTTGATGGAACGAATGATTAGGCCGGAAATCCATGGGTTTATTGGATCGAAAATCTTGTTGTTCTTGATGGAAATTCGACTGTCCTTGCTGAAATTGCGGCAATGGCGGAGGAGGAGGTGGCCTGGTATCTACTCCTCGCAAATCTGTTGAGATATTGCCCATTCTTGATCCACCCTAATGAACGAATCAAATAATTTAACACACTTGTCCATACTTTGATCAAAGAATTGTTTAAAATAAATAGAAATGTACTGACCGCTGGTGCTGTTCGCATATCCATATCTTTTACGTTCGATCGTGACATTCCAGAAGGAGGTGGCACAGGCGGTAAATTAGGAATACGCATATCTCGATCTTGAGATCGCAAATCTACTAATACTCTGTTAGCTTTTTTCGACTCTGCCTCCTCATCCGACATTTCCATGTCAACACTTTCTACGTTATCGCCGGGAGCTTGCATATTCGGTCTTCTATAACATTAAAAAATGATCGTTCATTTTTCAAATCTCAGTGGCGAATATAATTATTTACATACCGATAATCCTGATCCATATTTGACCATAAGTTGTTAGAAGATCCCGATGGTGCATCGTTACTATTATTTGCCGGACTTCCCGTAAGACTGATAAGATTCCGATGGTCGACATCAACATTTTTTATCAAACGATACGGCATATCTTTCTCAGCTTTCATTGAAACCGGCAAAACCCTGTAATTTAATAAAATATAGTCAAGTTGCAGTCAAGATAAAGTTGCATGTGATTATGGTGTTTTTAAAAAAAAAGTGTTTGCCTATGATCAACGTCTCCAATACTACTAAGTAGAGGTTCTTGTGTTTGTGAGTCATTGTATTCCAAAGGAGTGTTAAAACTTGTTTTTTCGTACATTGGTGGAGATTCAGGAGTTTCCGAGAGCATCATATTTTTTTCATCCATACTTTCATTCCAAGCTGATTCGCTGTTGTTGAGGCTCCATTGATCGTTGCTCGACTCATTCCATGAAGGTTTTAGTTTACCATCTTGAACCGGCCAAATTGGATTAGTATCATTGTGTACAGGAAATACCACTGATATAAAATTATATTCATTTAATATTCTTAAGACTAATAAAAAATAACTCAGTTATTTCAAAACAAACCTTTTTCTTTAGGGGCTTCATTGGCAAAAGTCCATGTAGGGAATTTAGGAGGTAATTTGTTATAACATGTGTTATCATCCAAAAATTCTATAGGGGGCATAGGGGGAGGTAGAAGGGGATTCATTGGATTTGGTGCTGAGTCAAATGCGTTTAGTGGTATCGATGTGTTGTTTTGACTACTTTCACTAGAGTATGGAGATGGAGTATGATTCACCATTTATAATACGATTTTGTAATGGTGTACTATGACTCATGTGAATTTGATTCAAGTTTCCTTTGGGTGCATTAGGAACATTCATCATTCTATCAACTGTTGGTGCCACAACAGGTGGAGGACGATAATCATTTTGGATTGGCCTATTATCACACATCATGTCTCCAACATCTAACCCAAGCCCTGGTATAGCAGGTGCTTCATCACTTGCAGGTAGCACCGTTTTTAAGTAGTTGGAAACTGGTTCATTAGAATTATCTTGTACTAAAGAATTCCTTGCATCTATTTTCTAAAAAAAAGTGATTTTCAATTTATAGTGTTTTACAATTTTTTTTTATAAATGTTCTAAAAAGTGTTTTGAAATTTTTATAAATTTCCTTACATCTATAGAGTCATACTGGTTGCTGTTATTGGATATATTAGAAGAATCATTGAAAACATTTCTCTAAAAATAAAAGTTTTCAAATTAGCTTTCATATTACTTGGTATAGTTTTTAATGCAATTGAAGATTAAAAATACTCACAGCATCAAAATCAATGTTCCCTCCCATAAATGAAGAAAAATTGTTGCTGAAATCTCCTGATGAGTTATTACTCAGGGCAGTAAGAGGATTATAATCTTGACTGAAAGATCCATACATAGTAGGCGGAGCAACATTTATCAAAGAAGACTGGTTAATTGGATTTTCTTCAGGAAGTTCTATATCACTGTCTGGGCTTGGAGAAGGAGCATTTATGTCAGGTGAAGGAAGAGGTGATGCTAACATAGGTATTAGTTCATCTAATTTCTTCTTTAAATTTTTGACTCTTCCACCAAAATTTCTGTAAGCCTAAAAAACAACAAATTATATCTTAAAATCTTGAATTTAGTTGTATATTTATAAAGACTAGAAATTAATGATTCTACATACATTCACAACAATTTTTACTTCTCCTCTCTGAGTTTCATAAAATTGATCAGCTTGATCTAATAAGTCAAGAACTTGTTTTCTTTCTCCAATTTCAGCCTCCAGAGCTTTGATATAGTTTTCTATGCTTTTAGTAGCAATATCAACTTCTTTTTCTGCATCTTCTACTCTTCTGCGATCTTTTAAAGATGAACGTAGTTCTTCAAGATTATTAAAATCAGTATTGGTATCTCTAAGATCTCTCAATCTTGCATCAGTGGCTTGTTCCAGTGTAGCACATGATCTCATAGTTGATATGAGAAGAGGAGCTTGAAATTCTTCTGGTTGCACAGGCTGAGGTTCAACTTTTTTCTTTGGTGCTGCAGAAATGAGACCAGATAAATCTGCCAAAAACTCTTCATCGTAAACTCCTCTCTGATCCCAAATTTTAAAAATTCTTAATATACGGTGTTTCACTTTTTCATCCCGAACCATAGTGGTGGCTCTTTGCAACGCAGTTCCCCATGATTCCACAAACTCATAATTTTTTCTTTTGGAGTACTGTATTACATCATTTGCCAAGTAAAATAATGTCAGTCTGTGTTCAACTTTAACTGAAATAGACATATTAAAATTTATAATTTAGGTCATTTAGAAGTACTTGAACAAACTTATAATTGAATACCTTTTTTGAGTACTTGTAGCCAAGTTGCAACAATTTTTTTGTGATGTGTTCGTCTTTCAAGACACCATGCTGAAAGACTTTGAATAGATTCTTGTGAATCTTTCAATGATTGGAGTTTCCTCTCAAATGCCTCAGCATCAAATTCCGTAGAAACCATTTTAATGTTCTTAAAACTCTAGATCACATAGATGAACAATTGGCATATCTGTAAAACATGTTTTTGATCAAGTAAAGTTAAAAATCCTTTTATCAAATAAATAAAATAAGAATATTTGAATGTTTCTGATTAATAACTCTATTGCAATGATTTGAATAAAAAAGGATTAAAAGATATTTTAATTCTTAGTTAGAGCAAGATGTTGGTTGTACACAAGATCAATTCATTAAAAAAGCATCACAAAATTAATAATTAAGTACTAACAAATGACGACGAAATATACAACATATGAGACAATTGTTTGGAGTTCGGAGTCACTTGTAAATAAAAGCGCAAAAGCGAAACAAAACCGCACGAACGAAATATCTGCCCCGAAAATCCAAACTTATTTCCGAATAAAAAAAATATTTACATTTTCTCGATGATCCGAACGTTGTTGGGACGCAGGCGAGAATCGCGGGGCATCGTTATCTTGACAGCAGAGCGAGATTTTTCCACACACTTCGTTATCCACCATACAAAACTCTAGGTTATGACTGACGTAGAACCATCGGTGCATAACCAGTTGACTTGACTCGGGACAGGTGCAGCGGCGCAGAGCGTCGCGAAAAGCCCCGCCGCAACAATCAGCCGAGGAACCAATCGACGGCGAACGCTCTATTATATATGTTAACGAAGCGCGATGCGATTCGCGGTCCTCGCGATCGAAATCAACGATCGAGTCCCTTTATCGCGCATATACATATAAACTCTGCGGTCGCAACTCAACAATGTGCATGTATACAGCAGAGCGAAGCGAGCTTATGACGATACAACACACACACTCAAGCACACACACGCGCGCGGCTCCGAGTTTACCCGCGACACAACCGTCTACAAGTTCAACGCGAAATTTGCACGAGCGGCTCGCGATGCATCGGGGCTTCAGCAGCCTGTGTGCGTGCACCAACAAACGTCGCGAACTCGTGCACAGACTTTGTTTCGCGCGGCGTCTCATGGTATAAGGTGTGCAGCGGCCTGCCTGCCTGTTTCTTTTTCCCGAATACCGGGTCGTCACTGCTGTGCGGGGCGCGCGCGTGTGACGTATAGGTATGTATAGCAATCCCCTTGGCGTGTGTTTTATTATTGGCACTCGACGACTGCTATGCCGCAGGCTCATCTACTACGCGAAAACACGTCTCCGCCATTTTTCGCTATACA
Source organism: Trichogramma dendrolimi (assembly GCA_034770305.1). Taxonomy (NCBI): domain Eukaryota; kingdom Metazoa; phylum Arthropoda; class Insecta; order Hymenoptera; family Trichogrammatidae; genus Trichogramma; species Trichogramma dendrolimi. The sequence goes on along the minus strand of JAPMIB010000002.1, from coordinate 7,776,596 downwards.
TTATAATACTGCCGCGGCGATGATCGCTGTTCGACCGACTGAACTGCGAACTTCGGCGAGGATATATATCACATTAGGGGTATACATATCTATAGGTATTTGTTTGTAAGGTTTTATAGCACGCAAGCGCGTAATGCAGCAGTGGCGGGCGGCGATTTGTTGGCGAATTTTTTGCTTCTTTTTTTTTTTTTTTTGCAGCGTAACTTAAAACTCCGTCGTGAGCGAGAATACACGAGAGACATTTAAAAATGCAACGATTTCTGGGAATAAGGATATGGCGTTTAAAGAGCGTACTTGCAGCTCGAGAGAAATGAAAACATTTCGTTTGGTTTTTACAAATTTATAAAATAAAATATTATTTATTTTCATCGGTTGTAAACAATTTCAACATTACATTATATTACAAAAAAAAACAAGTACAATTACTGTACAGGGAAAACGTTCAATGTTTTCGTTTTTTGGCCAAGGGATTGCCCTCTCTCGATTGGAATTTGGTTTTGGCACTAGTTCTGGCTTCCTTGGTTCTGTCAAATTTCCTTTTACCTTTAGTGCTGAATCCAGCCAAAGTTCTCAACGATGGTGGCACTATGTACGAGGGGACATCTTTCAGATGTGTTGCAATTTCACAGTGTGAAGAGCTTTGTCTTGTTTGAGAGATTCAAGATCTCTTGGATTATCTTGGAAATAAGATTTTAACTTTTCACAGTTAAGCACCTCAGCTTTTATTTCTTTGAGACGTGCTTCTCTTACTGCGATACGTGTGACAGCTTTCCAAGCATCTCTTGATCGATACCTGAATCCATCAGCTTCTTTAAGATCAAATTCATACTTTTCGAATACATTCTCTTGTTTATAATAATCTTTGAGATGATCCTTGACTTCCTCAAGTAATGGTTGTTCTCTTATCGCAATGAAGTTTATAACAAAACCTTCATTGGTACCTCGAGCTGTGCGACCAGCTCTGTGTATGTATGAGTTGATGTCAGGTGGAAAATCAAAGTTTAAGACATTGGAAACAAATTGAAAATCTATACCACGTGCTACACCTGATTCTTTATCCTTCTTCCTTTTACTCTTCTTTTCTTTAATCTTGTGTGGCTCATCTAAAGATTTTTCATCAGATGCAATTATAATTTCATAAGTACCATTATTAAATTGTGATACTGCTCTGCATCTGGATACAGCTGGTAATTCTGAATTAAGTACACATGATTTAATGCCAAATTGTTCCAAAAATAACTTTAGCTTGTAACAACGATCAACTGTATTAACAAATATGATAGTCTTGCCTCTGACCAAACTCAATTTCAGTAGGGAGTATAGAATAGCAGCTTTGTCATTTTCTTCAGCATTTAAAACATACTGTTTAAGCAAGCTGAGTTGATGGGGCAATTGGAGCTTCTTCCAATTTTAAAATAGCTGGATTACGTAAAACTAATTTTTTTAAAGTTAAAACATCTTCTGACAAAGTAGCAGAAGCTAAAACTGATTGATGATTACTAGTTAAGAAAGTTAATACTTCCTTGATTTGTTCTTCAAAACCAAATGAGAAAACCTAAAAGATTATACAATGAGAAATTATAATTGAATTTTGTTAAAGTAAATAATATAGCAAATAAAAAATTTTAATTATTCCTTACCAAGTCAGCCTCATCAATGATTAGAGTCTTTAGGTTTTTGACATTTAAATTGTTAGCTTTCAATTGATCAAATGCATTACCCGGAGTGGTAACAACTATGTCAGGATTGTCCTTTAACAAGGGTTTGTGAGCATCGGTAACCAATTGTTGACTCACATCAACAACTCTGACCGATTTGCGACAGCTGGACGTAAGACCTATGATCACTTCATAGATCTGTTTGCACAATTCTCTGCTTGGTGCAAGTACCAAACATCTTGTCTGACGAGGTGCATCAACATTTCTATCTTTGTGTTCTAAAATGTCCTGAATAACAGGAATTATAAACGCACCAGTTTTTCCAGAACCAGTTCTGGCTCTGAGCAAAACATCTTTTCCATTACGAATGAGTGGGATGGTTTTTTCCTGGATAATCGTTGGCTCTGCCCATCCCAATTTTGCAATACTCTGCAAAAAAAAAACCATCGAATGTCAACTTTATTCACAAAATCAAAGCGGAGTAAATATATTTCAAAAAACAACGTGTTGTACAAACCTTTAATAATCTATCGTCTAAACCAAACTCGTGAAACTGTTTCACCTCTTCCTCGTCGGAAGACACGGCGGGTTCGGATTCGTTTTCACTCATATTTATTATTGTTTTTTTATAAATTAAAATCACTTGAAATACCAACAATTACAAGAAGTAACCTACAGCACGTGTGTCGATTCGAACGACTATGCTAGAGGCTGCTGCACATGTTCAGTCTTCGTTCGCATGCCGGCGCCGTGACAATGGCTCACGCGCCGACGCGAACGAAAGCGTGGCAATTTCAAAATGATTGTATTTTATTTTTTACTATACACATTTAAAAGGTGATACGCCGCCACGGGTAGGTAGAACGGAAGATTTAATTGAACCAAAAATAACAACAATATTACAATTTTAATAATAATAATCTTTATGGAATTATGTGAAAAATTAATCAAAAAGATAATTACAAAATACCGTGAAATATCAAAAATATTATTTAGGCATTAGCGTTGGAGTGTATACGAGCAGATATCAAGCGATAAAGAACAAAATACATTGTAGAGATTTTAATATTCTTTTTTTGCGACCTGCACGTAAGAATAATTAACAACATTTACTGGAACTTTTTTCAGTTTTCCACAGTTATTTTTTTCTTCGCTTCAATTTCTTAAACGGTTTCCCTTTTGATATACGAATTTAAAAGATTGATAAGGAATCACGGCTTTTTTAATAAATTACAAATTTTGTGTTACTAGACACTAATTATCACTTATCAGCACTGCGCCGTGTGATTCGTCGTGCCTACCGAAGGGGGCGCGTGACGACTATACGATCTCGCGCATGGTTTACTACACTATACACACACGCTCAGCTCTGCACACAGTCAGCGTTGCAGACTCACGGCGTGATTATATTTTTCCTCGCGGAGATCGCCTACGCTCGTATATTTAACACTACTACACATTTCCCAAGTGTAGTATTACAGGCGTGTACACAAGGATAATAATCATAAACCAGCTGCCAGTCAACGGCCGAGCCGCGACGCGATCGCGAGACGCAAGCCAGCAGCAGCACTGCCCAAATGAAGATAAAGCCTGCTCGTGTCCAAACCAAACAACACGTCGCTTTTTTCCTGCACGGACAGGATTGAGAGTTGAGACTCGCGAGAGAAAAAGAGAGCCGCAGCGTTGCTTCGTGCTACCGATGCAGCAGCAGCAGCAGCAGCAGTCGCGGCTAACCATTTTTTTTTCCTCCTCGTCACGCATCGATTTCTCTAATATTTGAGACAATAATAAGCACGCGATAAAGAGAGAGAGATATATTATCGGGAGTTTTTCGGGACAGCGTCGGTCGCAGTGTATATAGTGGCCCGTTCGTACATAGTACGACAACACAAGGCGCGTGTCCGTGTGCGCGAGTGCAAGAGATTCTTCGGTCTTTTTACAAGATTTCTCCGTCGGCCGGAGTTTTTGGACACGGACAGAGAAGATAGGCGGCTCTACGGAATCATAACCAACACCCGCAGTCGAGCGATTACATTGGGTTACTTTGTACAACGTATATATATATAACAACGGTGAGTGACAGAGGCACGCAGCACAACAGCTCGCATTTTGCAATAAAATATATACATCGGCTTGGAAGTTATATTCGCAACGAGGGAGGCACACACCGATAGGATTACATACCAGGCGGAGGCGGTTAGTAACCAAAAATTTTTGTACGAGTTTTTTTTTCTTTTTGTATTAGTGGTTTGGTTACATCATTGTCGGATGGATCGTATATATCGTCACTCGTGATTTGGCCCAAACGAGAAAAGTTTAATTACGTGCCTCAGATAAGATAAGATACTTTTTTGTGCATTGATTTTTTTTTATTTTTACCCACATATTTTCGTAAAGTCGACGATCGAGAGATCGCTAATGGTAGTATACGAATTCATTTCATCGTCTTGTGTACCAAGGCCGTGCGCGTTGTTTTATTATATAGGCTGGGCGATGCATCTCGAATTTCAATAAAGAGGAATTTGGTGACTGCGACTCTTCAAACGAGCCGACTTATGGTCATTCGGCTTGATTTCCGAGAAAACGAAAAAAGCTATGTACACTGTACACTGTACACACGCACGCACCGCGCAAGCAGCGGCGCAGCAGTTTTAGCAGTAGCACTAGGAACAACTACTTTCATCGCGCTGTTTCGATTCGTGACGTGACGTGTGGCTGGCTGGCCATTCACGCCAACACCGGGTACACGTAATTGTTATCATTATCATTATTAAACATATCCTTGCCGAGTGAAAATTCCAAAACACATCGCGATTAGAACGCTGCATTCAATTTTGCGGGCCATTCGTCAAACGCATTGGTGTTCAGTTGTTTATTTACTCGATTTGTAATTCCGTTTTTGTAATCATATATATATACACACGAGCGAACGTTGGTTCTGCAACGTTGCATCCGATTAAAAACATCGTTTTTTTCTCTCTTACAGATATCGATGAATTTTTTTCTCTCAACTATGATATAAATAGTTACAAGAAGAGTTGAAAAAATTAAATGGTTGAGCTCGTTCACGCTGTAATCGATCGCGAGCCCTTGGCACTGGAACAACTGGATTATTGCAAGTACTTATAGGTGAATATTTTTACCAATGAATGGCTCGATAATGATGATGCATTTTGTTTACGTGTAATTTTGATACAATTTTTTCTAACTTTACAGTACATAAAACTGCAAAATGTATGATGGTATCTTTGAAGATTTTGAAAGACTCAAAGCTCATTTCAATAAAAACGGATCTGTGTCGTATGAAGCCTCCGCAGTATTCGAATTGCTCGAGGACTTATATCCTGTACACGGGTCCGAACAAGCAATGCAAATAATCGCAGAAATGTACGATTTGCAATCAATCAGAGATTCTTCGCAATTCCCAAGTACTACAAAAGATGAAGCTGCGTCTAATGATAAATCAATTATTGATGATGATATCATTGAGATCGCTGTACCTAAAAAGTATCATCCAGTAATAGATCTTACAGAAAACTCTCCCGAACCTAGCAATGAAGTTGCAGTAAGTCCACCATTGGAAGAAATTCCTTCTACTTCGATGAACCAAAGGAGTGGTGAAAATTCCGACGCTAATAAAAACAGCGATGAGGAATCTGAAAATGCAGATGATAGTGATGATGATCTGGGTATGATAGATTTTGAATCGAATGATTGGGATTTTGGAAATGATTTTACTATGCCTAATAGAGCTCCTCCTTTATTGGAAGAGCTACTAGAACAATATAGAGTGGTTACTCAACAAAATAGTAATGAATCAGATGAAAATCAAAGGATATCTGTATCAAATGAAAATCAAAGGATATCTGTATCAAATGAAAATCAAAGGATATCTGTATCAAATGAAGTTCCTGAAATATTAGAAGAAAATAATAACGATCCTAATAACAATTTTAATAATCAAATTAATGAAGTTAATGATGATTATCTAAATTTCATGGATGATTTGTATAGAACTCCTGAATATTCTGAAGAGCCACTGAGGTTATTGATGAATGATCAGCCCAGTACATCATCAGAGGACTTGAACAACAAAATAAAACAAGAAATATCAAAACCTGGATGTAGTACAGATAATAGTGAACGTTTTGACAACAATTCATTTGATAGCATGTCCAACAGTTATATGCATATTCCAGGAAGTAGTTCAAAACAAAATCATAAAATAGATGAAGCTGTACCAGGTTGTAGTAAAAATTTGAATGATACATATGATGAACAGCATTCAGATAACAGCATTTTAAAAGATGTAGAATGCATCAAAGAAATTATACCATGGGCTCAGGATGATATGATTCATAAATTGTTGAAAAGAAATATGCATTCTCCTGATAGAAAGCAGCGAACTCTGTTAAAATTAGTCAAGCACAATCCTAAAAATGAAGAAGCTAATAAGAAGCGTAAAAAAGAAGACGATTCTTACAAAGGTTATCACAAACTTCCAAAGTTTGAGACTAACAAAACTAACAAAGAAGATTCAATGATTACATCATCTTCTGCCCCGACTCACTATACTTGTAGCATCATTTCGAGAGATCCACCTCGTCATTCTTATGTTTGTCCAAGCAGCAGTAAATCTGATCTCTCAAAAAGTTATGAAATATTGCCCATGCATTCAAAAGTCAGCACAACTTCTTATATGCCATATAGTAATAGTAATAAATATGTTCCTGTAAAATTAAAAATTTCAAAAACAAATTATCAGAACAACACTGATGTGGTCAGACAGTATGCCCCATTGCCAACACGAAATTCCGTTAAAATTAAAAATGAAACAATTGTGAGCGGCTCTTTGTTGGCTCCATCTCAAAATGCAGTAGCAATGCAAGCAGGAATACCTGTAAATGCCATTAAACCAAACTTGATAGAGGTATTACATAATACACCACAAATTATACATTTAAATCAGACAAAAGGTATGTTATTATTATTGTTTCATGTATCTAAATTTATGAACACAAGAAAATAATATTATTATTATGTTCATTACAGAAACTGACTCAATACTGGATGTAAATAGAGCTAGCCTAATCAAGCCAGCAAAATTAAATTATCGACCTATAATTCCGGCGTCACTTCCAGATTCAAATCCAGTACCAAAAAAGAAGATGTTAAGGCCTTCATTATTTGGGTCATCATCATCAATTTTTGATGACGATGTGACTATATATGGTAGACCTTTCCCTACAAATAGTAATAATCAAGTACAGGATTTAAGATTGCATGAAAATAATAGTAGTAAGTAACAATAATATTAGCTTGGCTTCAGTGTCTCCTTACTTTGGTTATGTTTTCATTAATATTGACTAACTAATATTTGCTTAAGTTTATATTAAAAATCATTCAAATCTGTGTAAAAAATTTGTGAATTGCAAAATAGAATCTGTTTGCTGATCAATAAATTAAAATGTTTAAAGTAATATTATATTTTATCAAATCAGCAGGGAATTGTGTTCAATTAATGCCAGAACCAATAAGATTGAAAATTGATAACAATGTTCCAAGCACATCATCTGCAAAGGAACCTTCGAAGGAATATGATATCAAAATTTACAACCATTTAAGAAGTATATTCCCAGATGTTGAATCCAACTACATTAAGCAAATCGCCAAAATCCCAGAAGGCCCTGATCAAAATAGAGATAGAACACTCAATGATTTGATTGATCACTTATTACAAGTGGGACCACAATATACAAGACAAAAGATGGAATATACCCCAGTGCCAGCAGTACATGCAAGTATAGATGAACAGTATGATTACCTGCTTGGAATATTTCCTGAAGCTGATCCTACATATTTAAGACATTTTGTTGAATTAAATAATAATAAGGAGCATGCAATAGAAGAATTTGTACAAAATAAACTAGAGACACGTGATTATCCTACAAAAGAACAATATTTGGCTAAAATTAAAATCACAGAACAACAAAAGCAATATACTACTGATTTTAAAGTTGAAAAATTTCTGGAAGTTATACCAGACCCAACGTCATACTTCGAAAATCCTAGCAGAAAATGTACTCATGATCCTATAGGAAAAGAATTTTTGAAACATATATTTAATAAAAATAAGGTAAGCATTTTTTTTCTTTTTTTCAGTTTATTTCAATTTAATTGATTTTCATTAATCACATATCGTTCTAGGTTCATACAATCTCCAGGATCTACAGTTCATCTAATTATAATATGAGCATTACTGCAGCTAGTTTAAGCGAATTAGGCCCAGACATGAGATCGAAACGAGCCTCATCGGACATGCCTACTGAAAACATTCCCCTTTTGCAAGAAATGGCTTACATAAAACATAAAGATGCCATAAAACTTCACATTGAAAACCTTAGAATTACAGAAGAACGTCTATTTAAGGACTTGAAGGTAAAATGAAAATTTTCGATTGAATCAGTTTTGCTTAAAAATTTCGAATTTGAATTTTATTTGAAAATATTTTATTCTTTGTTTCAGGAAAAAAATTTACTTGTTACTTGTCAATGTTGCTACAATGATGAGTGCATGCCATCAAAATGTGCCCTATGCAATGATGGTCATACGTTTTGCTACGATTGTGTGACTCGAGGCACAGATTCAATTCTAGCTGATGGAGGAACTCATGTTCAGTGCTTCACAGAGTGCTCCAGTGAATTTTCTTTATCCACTTTGCAAAAAGTACTAAAGCCAACAAAATTCAGCGCTTTGTTAACTAAAAGACAGTTAGCTGAAGTTATGGCTGCAGGTGTGGACGGACTTGTATCTTGTCCATTCTGCCACTTTGCATCCATACCACCACCAGAAGATAAAGTATTCAGATGTCTGAATCCTGAATGTATGAAAGAAACTTGCCGGTAAGTTATACAATTTTGAAAAATTTATATAGAAATGAAACTTTGAGTAAAGCCTAATATTATGATTCCAACAATTAATTTTCAGCCTTTGTAAAGAATTGAATCATATACCACTAAAATGCGATGAAGTCATTAAGAAAGACAAAGCTCTAAGAATAATAGAAGAAAAAATGACACAAGCCTTAATTAGAACATGTCAAAATTGTAACAGACAATTCTTCAAAGAGGATGGAGGTTGTAATAAAATGAGTTGTGTATGTGGTGCCTTACAGTGTTATGTATGCGACCAATTGATTAAAGGTTACGAACATTTCAACTCACAAGGATCAAGGAACACTGACAAGTAATATATTGAATTATCATTTTCCCATATTGTATTTTGAAACATTTCAATGTTAACACATTTATTTGATCAATCATTAAGGTGTCCACTGTGGACTGATGATCGTCGGATGCATGCCGAAGGAGTCAGGAAGGTAGCTGAGGATTTGAAGAAAAATCTACAAAAAATGAATCCTAACTTGCATATAGATACAGAAAAATTATTGCCGAAGTTGCCTCCTAAAGTTAGAGGACCTCACGATGATATACCGAATTCTAATGTGCTACCTGTAAGTTTTAATACAATTTACTTTGACTTTTATTGTATTTTAGTGAATCGTATGTTAAAGAAACTTTTTTTTGTAGGAACACGTAAGAAGAATTGCAGAGTCAAGAATCCTTCCACCTTGAATTTTTATATTCAAAGGCAATCATTATGCTTACCAAAGATTGCTCGGTCAAAATAATAGTTACTTAATTTTATTTCGATGTTTGTAAGCATTTTTTTATGTTGCGTTATTTAACTGTTCGTCGTTTATTATTATTATTATTCAAAGTATTAGTAATATTAAAAAAATGTGTTGTAATCCTTCATCAAATCCTGATGTTACTTGTCTGAAAGTTATGTTTTGATTAAACGTGTTTACAACGTAATTTTAAACTATGCCTGAACTAATAATTTTTGTTTTAAACTAATTCCATACTCAATATGAAGCGCTTCCCGATACATTTATATTTTTTCAAATGAAAGATTCAATCATTTGGAATGTACACTTTCCGCCGACGGTCAGACTGAAGTATTAACCGCGTATATGTACATAAGTACCTGATGGCCTTTTTCAAGAAATATTTCACAGCGTAAACTAATGAATGTGAATGTTTGGATTATCCATTTTAATGAATAGAACGTTTTCGTAACCAAGTGAAAACGAGAAAAGTGTACAATTTTTTAAATCAATATTAATATTAACAGTTAAATGTAAGTTGTACATTTTATTATATTTATATTAAAAATTGAAAAAATTAAGTACGTATTTCTCTTATTTAAATCCTTATTCCACCTAACGACTCAATCTAAAAATACTTTATTTAGCTGTCAGTGATATCGAAACTTCATTTTACGGTAAAAATTGATCATTTCGTAAGCAGCAGTAACGTAAAAAAAATTTCGATTTAATTTCGATCGATGCACAAATTATTTTGCGACCCCGAAACAAGCAATTGAAAAATGACAAAGTATCAAAATTTTCTTATCAACGCCACGAAACTTGCAATAACTTTTTTTCTTCTCTTATTGATACGATGCGCGCTTAGTTTCTAAAGCAATAGGCAAACAACAACAACAAAAACATCGCTCGATCATCGTATAATGCATTATCAGTCTGGGGTAATTCCGATAACGAAAAAGAGACGTTTTCGATGTTTGCGCGGTCCGCGTTTCAAAATTTTCGATGTGCGTCAAATTGATGTTTATTATTCTTGGGCTCCTGTTTATTTTGATCGATTATATTACCTACTAATATGATACAAGCGCGAGGATCAAAATTGACATCGCGGTTTACTCACGAGAGAATCGTAGAAACGACGAATTATAATTACTCGATCGTGACGAAAATTAATAACCGCACTTGAGCACGAAGGATTTTCTTCTCCCAAGAAGAAACTGCATCAATCTGACCTAAATCTCGGACACATCGACTTCAAATTCGCAACTCGTTGTATACGCATTAGCGTGGAAAACCCCGTACAAAACCGACAACAAATGCGAAGATTCGTATGCAAATATAATAACATTATGTAGTTCGCGCGTATAATGTACTTGAAAATTCCCAAGGCGGCCCGCGCGCGATATGTATTTTTTTCTTTCTTATTATTGAATAAATCAATTTTTTATCCAAGATGGGAAAGACCTTGTTTCGTGCGTGTGCGTATATGCTATACCGATCATCGTTATAGCATAGGGGGGTAATCATCGCGATTTCTGACACACACGAGCACGAGAGTTTGTTTGTGGGTAAATATTATTTGCACTTGGATGACATTTTTATATTGATACACGCGATGCTGCTGCTGCTACATAATATACAAAAACGAATGAGCTGTCGTCGTCGTAGCGATGCCGATAACCCCGCGTCACGTCGGGAAATATTATTATTCCCTCCGCGCGGCCGCATTATAAAAGAAGAAATTTCGTCGAGCTGAATTCAGAAGTCACGGTAGCACTCGACTGAGCAACATGGCTAGCAAATTCGTAAGTATATCGTCGTCTCTCTTTCTATAATTCATCTAACAGCATCCCAATTTCCCCTCAGGTACTCTTGGCGTTGATCGGCATCTGCGGCGTGGCCACGGCCCTGCCCTACGGCCAGGGTGGCTTCGGCGGTCACGGGGGTCAGGGCGGCCACGGCGGCGGCAGTGGCTTCGGCGGCGGTGGCCACGGCGGCGAGGGAGGCTTCGGCGGACACGGCGGTCAGGGTGGCCTCTACGGCGGTGGCCACGGCGGCCAGGGCGGCTTCGGCGGTCCCGGAGGCCAGGGAGGCTTCGGCAGCCACGGCCAGCCCGGTGGTTTCGGCGGACACGGCCAGCCCGGTGGTTTCGGCGGACACGGACAGCCCGGAGGCTTCGGCGGACACGGCGTGCAGCCGGGCTTCGGAGGAGGCCACGGAAATCAGGGTGGCTTCAACGGCGGAGTCCACGGTGGCGGTGCGCACAATCAGCACGGCGGCTTCGGCGCGTTCGACAACGTCGGCGGTTTCCAAGATTTCCGTTATTGAAGTAATAAATGATCGTCGTGTGAAAATAGTGTGAACGAAACGAAAAAAAAAAAAAAATGGGATTGTAATCTCTATAACTTGGACAGTGTAGTTGTAACATTAGTTGTAGTAGTGGTAGTAGCAGTGGAGCGAGTGTTCAAAAAAACTTTTTTACGCTTATACGTACTCAAAAAAAATTAATTAAATAAAGTATTGTTTTAATAATTGTAATCAACTTGTACTTTATTAAAAGCTCACAGCTTTATCAATTGAACTTTCGATTTCATTCATTCATTTCTCTATATAATCAGCTCTCGACAGCTAAATTCTCAAATCAATCCGCAAATGATTGCTGCTGCAGCTTCGCGATCCTATAAGAGCCATTAAATAATCACGCTCCAACGGAGACGCTAAGATAATTGTCGCATATCTTCCGTTGCATAATATTTAGCCGGCGTAAAATTGCCAATATAAATCATAAACACACTACACGAGCCGATCAGCTAGTTCGCGAACGAGTGCTAATTTCGCGACAATTACTTGTTTCGTCTCTCGTTTTTTTTTTTTTTTTTTCTAATGAAAAAGTCTTCCTACCACAAGGCATTACAAAAATGTTTGTATAGGAAATCGCGCGCATACTCCCCCTCTCCTCGTTGAAAAATCGATCGCGGAACTCAAGGTCGTCGATATACTTTATAAATAACGCGATTCGCACGGAAAACAATCGACTGAATTTTACGCCGGTATATAATGTATATATAATGGATTTGCGATGCATCGCGACGCGGGGCCTGAGTGCAGCGCGAGTCCGCGATACCGCGCCAGATGTATCGAAGCCGGCGACGTCGTTCTATCTGACTTTACCGCGCGATACACATAAGCGATGTTATTGTAACCGATCGGAAAAGCGTCGTCGCGTGTGCTTCGTTTCTTTTTGTTTTTTTCTTCTTCACTCAATATTTGTTCGAGAATATATAACCGAGACTTAATTATTTGTCGAATTAATCATCGCGAGGTGCAAAATCTCTCCTAATTTTCCCCGATACGCGATGGCGAAATTCCACGTCGTCTGCGTGGCTCTGATCGCCCTGCAAACCAGCGGCAGCCTCGGCCAAAACTGGCGCTACGGCGGTTATTCCAACGGCGGCTATCGGGCCGTGCCCTATTACTACCAGCCCCAGAGGCCGTCGTACACGCAGACCCTGGGCCAGCAGAATTTCCAGATACCGCCGGGTATCAGCGTGTCGGGCGCCGAGTGGGTCTGCAAGAATCCAAAAACCGGCGATATGGTGAGTCACTGTTGTCTTTTATTGGATTTTATTACGAACCTAGTGAGGCATTTAATTTTATATACATACGTTTCCGACGCACACGCAATTGTTTATCGCTCGCGCGAACGCGCGTAAAAGGATAGTAAACAGCGTATATGAAGAAGGTGTACAATGAGTCATTCGCGCGCGCGCTGGCGAATAACAAACAATCATTTAACATTTTTCAAACGAGGAAAAAAACGAGGCGTTGATTCACACTCGAAATTTTAATTAAAATTATACGATTCGTAGATGATCATTACCGCCGAGGAGGGTCCGGCACCACCGGGCGCTGGTCAACAGCAAAGTCCATTTTACCCTGTGCCGCCATCCACGGGCGGTGGATCTCAACAGCAGAGACCGTTTTATCCCGAGCCATCTCCACCCCCTCAGCAACGACCGGTTTTCCCGGTTCAACCACCGCCACCGTCGTCATCCCCGCCGGAAGAGGAGCGGCCGAATTTCACGGTTTCTCCGACCAATCCGTTCCTGAATCCGAACAATAAATTTCCCACGACGCAGCAGCCTGCGCCGACCAAGCCCCAGGTGCCGCCGACTACGCAAGGTAGCGCAATCTCGCGCATAATACATATCATCGTGCCTTCGTGCAAGAGTATATTATTTTTAATTGACGCATTTTTTTTCCTTCGTTCTACAGCTCCACCGAACACCAACGGCGAGGGTCTGATAGACATTAGAATTAATTAAAGAGGGACTGAGAGGCTAAGGCGAGGGGCTAATTCTGTGCAGTAGAGCATCTCATGGACACCGTCGTAACATTTTTTTTTTTTTCGTACCGCTTGGAAATTTGAGTTTTACATATTTTTCGAATAAAAAGAAAACAACAACGATATAATCGAGTATCTTATCATTATATACGTATACAAAACGAACAAAACTATCCGTCATCGAGTCTTTTTCTTTTCTTTTTCTTTTTTTTTTTTAAGCCGCAAGTCACTTCATAGAATATTCATGAATTTGAATAAAGAATGGTAAAAATATAAACTCGTACAATAGTGCCGGTATATATAGTTGATAGTCTTTGTTTTGCAATGGCCATTCTCGACTCTCAAAGAGTTGAAAAAAAAAAGATTAATTATGGATTCGGATGTATTATAAAAGTATTTATCTTTTCGTTGGTTTTACCGATACTACAATAGTTTGTTGATCGTTCGATTCATCACTCGCTATCGTTTTAAAATCGTTGGTTTTCTCCTGCTCCGATGCGTTTTCGGCTTCCTCCGCACTACTGCCGCCGTAATACTTGTGCTCGAACACCAAAATCGCGGTAACGAAGATCGACACTCCGGCGAAAATCACGAGTACGGACAGTTCCAGCAGTACCTGCGAACGCAAATAATTCAAGATACAATTGGACGGCCGCGGTTGAAAAATTCGAAGATCAATTACTTCAAGGGTGACCCTGAGTATGAGCATGAAGTGCTCATGTTTCGCCAGCCATCGCCATATCAGCACGGGCGACAGGATGGCCGCGATCAGTGCCTCGAGCGCGTGAACGACGGCATTGGACACCAATTTCGCGAGCACTCCGGAATCGAGGCGTCTGCGCGTATGAAAATTATTACATTTTTTTTTTTTTCTTCACAACGATAAACAAATCACGTACACTAACCTATTCGACGGCAATCGCGGCTCGTCGCTCGACAAATTCTCCAAGATATTGGAACACGACGCATACACCTGCGTATCTGTCATTTTTTTGTTTCATCTAGCATGTTTCTAAAACTAGGAATTTTCTCAATGAGTCATTTTTTTTTACGACGAGTTTAACTAAACACTTAATGCTCGATGAATGCGAGTCTTTGAGAGAGAGATAGATAGAGAGGAAAATGCAACCTGTATCGACTGCAACCTGAAAGGAGAGAAACAAAAGATGCGAAGCGTGGATTTTTTTGTAAAGAGGAGATGACTTTTAACGCTTGTATCGTGAGCAAACATAGCGATATTTATGCTAATTCGGACGAGTAATAACTTGCAACTTATATAACTTTAATACTATGTTATTATTTTTTTTTTTTTTTTATTAAATAAAGTTAAAAAATAATATTAGAATTCGTAAGTTTAAATTACATGTACACATATTTTAACCACAAACTCAATTATTTTACTAGAATACATTTATAATACACACGTGTAAAAAAAAAAAGTCGACTTAATGACTAAACAAATCCTAAAGGTGCAATAATAATTAATCAATTAAATTAATCCTAGTAGGTATACGGAAAGTACGAATTCGGATAGTAATAATTGTAAATGCTCGGCCTGGCTCGTCTCTGGCTCTGCGGCGTCTGCTGCTGACTCTTCGACGATCGCTTCGAGGCTCGGTCGCGCCTGTCGTTGCGAGCTTTCAAGCGCCTCGCCACCTGCTGACGGTAGACGAACAGCGGCCGAAAGACTTTGGACTCGGCCACGTCGAGGTCGTGAAACTCATTGCCGTTGATCGCTGTCGGGGCTCGTTGGTCGAGGGAACGTTTGGATTTCGGCTCCGATGACGTGGATAACGATACGTCGTCGTGGGCGTTGATCTGTTTTTCCGAGATGTTCTGAAAACGGTGTATATGGCATCGTTACGAATTAACGAGAATGTATACGGAGAACGAGGAACGATTGGTCAATTTTTTTTCTTTGCAAGTCGGTGCGTTGCTTATTGTACGTGAATTAGCGTGTATAACACACGTTGGTCGAGGAAGCCGATCGATTGCGAAAAAAATATTTAACTTTGTATGTATACGCGCACGCGGATTAATATAGCTAAAGGTTATTTCGTTTAACATCGCTGCGTAATCGTAATTGACGTTGAGCAAACGTCGAACGAAGAAAATAGATATCTCACCGTCAAGCTGGCCGGTGGTCTCTTCGATCGTCGGCCGAAAGTAGCGCGGTCCACGGTCGTCGACAGCCTCGGCTGTCTCTCGTTCAGCCGCGTGTCCGCCTCGACGGGATCGAGACTGAAGCGTATCGAGTGCACCTTGCCGTCGAATCCGGTCTCCTGTCTCACGTGGACGCGCTCCAGTCGGCTGTCCGGACTTCCGGAAGAGCTGCCGGTTTCGTCGTCGCCGTCGCTGCTGCTGCTGCTGCTGGCTGTCGATCGGTCGAGGGCGAGCGACAGTACGGCAAAGGCGAGGCAGATCTAAGACGCGAAAAATCGAAACAATTGATTGAGAGTTCGAAGCGAGGAGAGAGATTTGAAAAATTACGACGAAGAATCGTGTGGCTCACTATGATTGATTTCCTCATTGGTGATCCGCGCTTTGGCCGAAAATAAAATCGATACTCAAGAGAGCCAATGTAGGTCGAAAGCTCCAGTTTCGAATTAAACCTCGAATTTTCACAAAGTTAATCACTGCTATCACACAATACGACTATATCACTTTGATTCTCTTGAATCCCCAAAAAAATCTCAGCTCCTTTTTTCTTCTCTGCAATGACACAATCGGCGCACTCGAGAGAGTAGAGAGAGAGAGATAAGCCCGTGTAAGTGTGTGTACTCGAACTGTCTGTGCGTGGCTCGCAACAATACTTATATATCATCCGGCGGCGCGTGCTGCTGATGCTGCTGCTGCTGCAGGTGTATGTGTACATGTACTCGCTCATCGTCCTCTCTTTGCTCTCCTCTCCGCGCGCATGGCCCGCATCGTCGTCGTCCCGCGCGCGCACGATACATCACACCAGATCAGCATGCAGGATGGCCTCAGTACAGCGGCCGCCGCTTCCATACAGGCAACATAATCGCGTGTGTACATACACACGTATATAATATACACGCGGATCGCTCGAACATAAACACGTAATCGTGTGTGTACATACACACTTGCGTGTGCCGAGCATGTTTTGCATGAAAGATGCTCCGCGGCCGCGGCGCAACGTATATCGCGGTACACGCGCATAAAGGAGCTCAAGAGCAATGCTCTCCTCGACGAGTTCTTCGCTCGCGACGATTGCTCCTTTTGTAAAATTTACCATAGGAGCCGCGTCGCGACGGAGATCATATGTACGCGTCTCGGCGGCGCGCGCGTATTATTACATTTGTATATATGGAAAATTATAGATGACGATGATGATAATGGTCTCGCACCGCGCGCGATGACGATAATGATGATGACGGGAGACTCGCGCGCGCGCGCATATATATACGAATCCTATATATAAAGCACCGCGGGATCCTTCGCGCGCCGAGGCAAGACGAGAACCGGAATTTTCTCTAGCCCATAGCGGGGCTATTTTCCCTTCGCGAAGATATATTGCTGCTTCCTTTATGCGTCAAGCTGCATGTATACATAATGCATCGTTATACAGAGCGATATGAGCGATTGCAAATCGTACGAGCACGCGTGAGTCTATACTTAATAATATTCCAATCTTATTTCAGCCTGCAGACAGAGAGAGAGAGAGAGAGCAAAGGCCTACATGTAAGGATGATCTTCCAGCTGCATTACGGTATATATCCTTATAGTGATCATCGCGCGGACGTATATGTTTAATATAGGGTGGCGCTGCAGGCGCGCCTTTATCGCTCCATTTGCAGCCGCGCGCGTCTCGAGCCTTTTTATTCATATGTATATATACACATTTAATATTACAGCAGCCAGAGCCCATATCTGTGTAATGGTATCCAATAATTTTTAATAATTGGATCGCACGCGATGGGTATGTATACAACACGCACACACACGCACACACACACGTGATATTTGCGGTAGCGATCACGGGCATCGGCTTACAGACGCCGTCTACCATTACCCTACAATATAATATATGCGCACGTAAAATTATAGCTACTGCAACGATATCCTATATATATGTACAATGATGATAATCAATCGATCGATTCTCGACACCCTTCGGGCGCCAAACGATTCGCGCATTCATGAGTATTCATATAGCCGTTCTTGTACCGATTTCTATCGGAGACGCGGGTCGATGAAGAGGCATCGTTGTCTCGCCTCGGCAGCGGCTATTTTTCAAAACTTCCATTTACCGATCATCGCGGTCGCCGCACCGCCGCGTCGTATATATATATATATATATATGGTATTATTGCACGAGTAAACTTTAATAATTCAATTACCACGTTTTCGATACATTCTTAAAATGATGCAATCGCGACTCCGCCGTCGTGTGTATGCACGATCCATACACGCGCGTTGTACTCGGTAAAAAAAAATTCCAACACCGCTGCTCTTGTTGCCGACGACGACGACGATGGCGCGTACTCCGCGTGTATCATCGCCGTTTTTCACGGGTGCTAAATGCCGAATCACTATCTTGCTGCTAAAGAAAAAAAAAAAAAAAACGCGCACTACGCGCGTTGCGGTATCTTTATTTTTATTTTTATTTTTATTTTTTCCGTATACACGGTACACGACGGGTGTTACTGCGCGCTACCAAAATTCCGCCGTCTATACTGTCTCAATATGGCGATATTAACAACCGATAAATGGCAATGTACTGAAAAAAAAAAAAAAAAACGAGAAATAATGCATATATGGAATTTATTTTCTTACTCGTTTAACCTTTACCTCCTCGCGCGAAGTCGAGAGTGTAATGTATAGTGTACAAGGCGGACGATCGGGTACGCGTATCGTATGGCATTGACAAGGTGTTTTCTCGTTAAAGATACACACGCGTATTGTGCGTGTATTCTTAGCTCGTCTATATACGTGTTTTTATTTTACTCCTTTATTTTTAGATGTAACAGTGCTAAATTCCTACGTTTTTTTTTTCGCGCCTGATCGGTACGGATCTTTGGTGAAGAAATTTGCCAAATTTTACCTACTGATTAATTTCAGAGGATACCACGGGGACAAAGATTACGGGAGAAAAAATATGTAGCTCAGATAGCCGCATACGTGTATAGCTATACGGATAAATCAACATTTTGATGTATATTGACAGAGTCCAAAGAGTATTAATGGATACTGCTAATTCTCAGTCACTTAGACGCGAGACTATCCGTATACGCATCTATTTAAATGTCGCTTTGTAGAAGATAGACAATGTGCAGTCGCACTTCTGAGAATCGATATACGCGCGCGTATATAAAGAGACGAGTGCAGTTGGAAAACGGAAATAGAATCTGTCGACATGTCGCGATGCTCGGTTGGTATTACATATATTTTAATTATTTCTATTTGCATCGTACAATCGAGTTGCGAAACGTAATTTTTCAACAAAAGTTTTTCGTCCTGTATAGATGTACGGCTGGCTGACGATCGCGATCGTTCTCGCTCTGGTGATCGGCCATAATAACTGCGCGATCGACGCCCAACCGATCGATGCGGCCGTGAACAATGAGTCTCTGCGGCCACGCACCCACGCGGCAGTCGCCAGCAGCGATTTGAACACCGACGCCACTTTTTGGAGGTAAAATAAATTCACTGTACGAACTTGGATTATATTATAATGAGAAAATTTTCCATAACGCGGAAAAATCGGCAGAAATTACTACGGCTACAGACCGTTCGTAGGCGGTAGAAGTGCTTACGTCGGCTACGGGCCCGTCTATCGCGCGGGTGCCTATTATCAACCCGACGTCGTCTTCAACGTCGTGGGCGGTAGCGGCGCAAGAGGTTACAGAGGCTACGGAGGATATCCGCGATTCGGTGGCTACGGATGGGCTGGATACATTTAAATTTCGAGCCTTGTAATGATGTATTGTTATCGACGCAAATAAAATCAATAAATTAATATCGAGAAAAAGCGTTTTACGATCGTAATTATATGTTTTACCCTTTTCTTTGGATAATCATCGAATTTTCTGTACAAAAGTCGATATAAAAGTATATCAAGTTTTTTATGCAAGTTGAACCGTCAAAGATGAAAGTAAATCTGCATGCGAATCGATCGGGGATTTCAGCGCTGGCATCGACTTTAACACGTGCTCTTTAATGCACATTGATCAAAAAAATACCAAAAAATTTAGAGACTTTAAAGTAAGACATTTCGCCAGATATACTTCTTGATGAGAATAATTCGAATGATTTTATGCGGCGTGCAACACGTGAGTAATGCTCGCCACTGTCGTGTTGGTTCAGCCACGACACGCGTTGGAGAACAAAAGCCAATCGCAGTGGTCGAGATGCTACATCTACACTGGCAACGTCGAGACTCGCGAAAGTTCCTTGACTGTCGAAGGTTTTCTGGATTGTTTATAATAAATCATTAAATTATCAATACCTTTGAATTTTCACATACGAAGAATGTCATTTGAAGAAAAGTTATAACATATGTTTGATTGAACACATATTTATTTCATTAAACGGTGACTATATAAATATTCACAGCTAGGTGGCGTTCCGATCGGTTTACAGAGCCCTATTACAAACTTTAAGAACGCACAAGCGGTAATCCCGAGTCTTGACATGTGAATAGTGAAACAAACGCGGTCGTAGCCAGGCGTTTGTCGTCAGTCGTGCTCATGATATATTTAATCTACTATTTTTCGTTTTGTGCGAGTGTGTTAATTAAAAGTCCCGAACGACTTGATCAGTGATAATTGAATTTTTCCAAGATTTATCTAGAAGTATAAAATGTCTGAATTAATCGGTTACATCCATACCTATGAGAACAATACTATTAAGTGGTTAATGAACGCTAGTTTACCATTATTGTTGAAACATAAAGTATGTCAATCGAACACATTCAATGTCGGTGTTGATGATAGAAAAAGAACATTTCAATGGAAACTCTGTAAGGGTTCAACTCTAGACGAATGTTTTAATCCGACCGAGTACAAAGACGTTTGGCGTTTAATTTTATGCTGCATAGACGAAAACTCATCGACAACATGGAACTACAAAATATCAATGTTCAAAAATAACACTATTTTACATCTCGAACACATGATTGTACGTTTTCCATGAATCATAGTGAAGAAGTGATTTTCATCGTGTTCTCAGATGAAATCGATCAATTGATTCCTGGAACTGATGAATTAAAAATTGTGTGCCAATTAAAATATATTGAAGAAAATACAGATAACTCCTTAAAGGATAAGTATGTCGATATGATCGAAGTTGAGTTGAGATCAAAATTAAATTTCGACTGGATATTTCTTGGTAAAGATTTAAGTGATGTTAAGCTACAAGTTTCATCTGAAAAGGAAATTCCAGCTCATAAGGTCGTACTCGCCGCAGCAAGTCCGGTATTTAAAGCTATGTTTACCAATGATATGTTGGAGAAGAAAAGTCAGGCAGTCGATATGAATGATATTAGTTATGATGCTGCAGTTGAGATGCTACGATATATCTACACGGGCAGCGTCGAGACTCAAGAATTCTCTGTAACTGCTGAAGTTTTGGCCGCCGCTGACAAGTATCAGCTGGAAGAATTAAAAAATAAGTGCGAGCTCATATTAGGCTCTAATTTATCCATTGAAAATGCTGTTAAGGCTCTTCGAATTGCTGACATGTATAGTGCGAAACATTTGAAAGACAAAGCAGTTGAGTTTGTCAGGCGTATTATTAACGGAACTTTGGACTGTGACAAAATAAGTGATATGATTCTTGATAAGACTAAACTTGCTTCAATTTGAACTTCAACTAATGTAAACTTATGATAAAACAAAAATCTCAAATGATATCGTTAAAATTTATTTTACCTTTTTTAATACGTGGCAATATATAACATTAACTTGAAAAAAAAACGTAAATATCAAAATCCTTCAACAAATATGGGTGTATAAACGTGTTTGAGTAATGAGTATGTTTTCATAGAATAGAGAACAAATTGAATAATAAACTACAGACTTGAATTCACGAAATGTGACTCTTTGTCAATTGAATCAATTGTATTACTAACAACCTTCTTTTATTGTACATTAAATGAACTAATCTTTGAATTCAACGGTAAAAAAAAAGTATCATTTAATGTTGAAAAATTCATTTTCATTGAGACTGATCGATATAGCTATCATTTCAGTTCTGAAAAACAGTTGTTTTATACTTGACATCTTACAAATACTAACAAAGCTTGATTTTACAATTTTCGTCTATCGTTTACAGGGATTATTTACAGTCGTCACTGGTGCGTAATGCGTCAGCTCACACGTCTGAGTGGTTTATCAGTCTTTCCGGTAATACACGCGGACGTCCGCAACTGAAAATCATTTACTTTTTATGTATAAAATTCAGAATTTAAATGTATTTAATTACACATCTTTGTTCAAGATAAATGATCGAAAATATCATTTTCTTAATAAAACTAAAAGTGCTTTTTTTTTTAATCGACTATTTCACTACCTTTATGTGACGCTCACGGCGCCACTCCAGCCAGTCGAGCGACGGCCGGGCCGACGAGCCTCAGACTCTCAGAGTTCTCAAGTTGCCTGCAGTAATCGGAGGATAAAATTTCAAACAAAGGAAGGTTTTGATCAGTTTTAGAACGCAGTGCGTAACGTCACGAGACTAGATTTGTACAACGGCCAGTCGTAGTCAGCGGATTGTCGTGGCAATATTAGCTGCTTATAATCAAAATTCTTGTGCGTGTGATATAAGTCCCATTTGACTCGAGTGACAGCTGAAGTTTTTCGAGATTTTCTCATAATAATATAAAATGTCGAGCATCGCTAAGGCTACATGGCGTACGTGCATTGACAAAAAGTATTGCGATTTTAAGTGGATATTAAACGATTACGCATTCTTTGTGGCAAATTATTACCATGTAATAAAATCGCCCGTATTCGAAGTCAGCAGTGATGAAAAAAATAAGTTTGAATTCCGCATTTGCGAAGTTCTAGATGAAACATGGAACAAAAGTGTGTGTTTAAAACTATACTGCACAGAAAAAGTTTCAGCATTACCATACCAGTACAAAATTTCAATGATCAAGGATGACAGAATTATTGAAACTTTTACAGATGATGTATGTACTACGGACGTGTTGGAGAAAGAGATTTTTAACATTATTCCAGAACAATTCAAAAGATTCATTTCATCTACAGGTACTGTTATTATTCGCTGCGAATTAACATTTGCAATAGGAGCTCGAAAGGACTTTCTAAGCGATGAATCTATCGATACAGTGTCGGTACCAAAATATAATTTCAACGAGATATATCTTGATGAAAATTTAAGTGATGTCAAGCTACAAACTGCAGATCTAAAAGTAGTCCTAGCCCATAGGGTCGTGCTCGCCGCTGCAAGTCCAGTGTTCAAGGCCATGTTTAATCATGATATGCTGGAAAATAAAAATCAATCAGTCGATATGAATGATATTAGTTATGATGCTGCCGTTGAAATGCTGCGATACATCTACACAGGTGGTATTGAAAATCGTGGAATTCCCTTGATTATTGATCTCTTCGCAGCCGCTGACAAGTATCAACTCGTAGAGTTAAAGATTAAGTGCGAACAAATATTAGGTTCTAAATTATCTGCCGAAAATGCTATAGATATTTTAAAAGTTGCTGATAAATATAGCATGAAAAGTTTGAAACAAAAGGCAGTTGATTTTGTAAAGAGAAATATTATCGAATCTGCGAACCCTGATAAAGCAGGTACTATGATTCTCAGTATGGCTGAATTTCTTTCTAAGTAACTTTTTTGATTCAAACTTACTTAAAATAATATAACGTATTTTTTTGTAATTCACATTCACTTGAAAACATAATGCTACCATTGTAATTGTGATTGAAATAAAAATCTCAATTTGTATCAGTTAAATTTATTCAACCTATCCTTCTCGTTATTCAATTTTAAGATGAAATAAAAACAAAAACATTTTACTGCTTCAAGAACGTTGAAATTGACTAAATTTCTCGATACTAATGCACACATAAAAGTCATAAGTTTTGTTCATACAAGTATACTTTAAACTAATCCAAATTACAAACGAGAGCTTCTAGCTCTTAAAAAGCAGGACTTTTACTCTATATTTAAATGGACATATCTTATTCGTTACATATTTTTCCTACATTTCATACAATCCGTAATTTTTCGGGCCGAGAATTTTTATTTTCGTAATTAAGAGCAAAGCTGGACCAATGTTGGTTCTAAAATACCTAAATTGAAATCCTACTAAATATTTCTCGATGAAAATTGATGCATGTGTAATCATAATACACACTCAGTCGAATCGTCATCGATGTTACGCGTCGAGCTGCTGCGATGCATGGACGGATGAGCAGCCACATCCACGCTTCTAGAAAAACAGAGAAAATAAGCTGCGGGACAGAATTTTTGATGTGCGATCTGTCGAGGATGAAGTTTTCATTTGACCATTAATTTCGCTTGAACGTATGCAAGATGATCTCATGAATAGTTATACAAATTGCATGTGAAAAGAACGAGACAGAACGAAGTCATCCCAGTCCCACGCAGCGGGTCTAGCTTAGGAAAAAATTAATGAAAATGGGTGCACAAAGTAAAAGATAGTTTAACCTCGTGTAGCATAATGATATAATTTTAAAAAATGTTATTTCTACTGTCAACGGTAACTGACATGCTGTATATCAATACACTAAACAATAATACGTGGTACAGTAATGAAAGTCATAAATTTGCTTGCAAAGGTAGTCAATTGTATTCATTTGACTCTTTTATAATTACGTAAATAGAAAAATCATGAATTTGATGATCTACTTATATTCTTCATTCATCACGACATATGGAGATACTTAACTATAATTGAAAAACAAAACGGTAATTTTGAATCATGAACAGTGATTGTTATTAGTATCATGCTTGAGGGCTAGCATACAGCGTTTCAATTTTTGTAATTGATTATTTTAAATCACTGACTGATAAATTATCAATATCTTTGAGTTTTTTAATAACGCAAAGAAAATTATACTCTGAGCAAAGTTTGCGATAAAATTTTTTTTTTATTAATGCTTCGAGTTTTTTGATGAACGCTTATTCATTTCATAATAAAACGTAATGCAAAATGCGGAATAAATTTCATAATGCAGAATGAGATGGCGTTCCGATCAGGATTCGGTGCTCTCTTTAAATTTTACTACAGGTAAATTTCTCGATCAGATAAATATAAATGTTTAGATTTTTTAAAGCTCCTTTCCTGCTCGCGGGTCGCCTTGCGAAAAAATAGATGTCGAATGGAAATTAATAAACACCCACGTGTATGTTTTTCTAATAATCGAGGATGCATTACTGATATTCATTTTAATTCTTATCTAAAAAATTTTTGAATTAAATATTTATAACTGCAACATTTTTTTATCGACCATAAAAATTTCAACGAAAACTTTGTATCTACCACAAATATGTTGTGGTAAGACTAATGTAGAGCATTTTATTATTAACCAAAGATACTCATTGGTCATAATCAATGACAATAAATTGTCGCCAATTTAAAATGTAAAAAGTATCTTAGCTTATCAATGCTACACTATAAGAGCTCTGTGAAGCTGGCCCTTTTTTCAAAAAAAAATATTGTTACTTATATCAATCGATGGGGAATAAAAACCTCGTTCCAATGCCATAAAACAAAAAACTGCTGCCCTTTCGGTTTGTCAATTAAACAATAAAAATGATTAGTGCGCGACAAAACTTTACCCTTATTTTATTGGGCAGCTAATAATTAAAACGCAATGAATTTTTTTTTAAATAATTCCTCGTTAACTGCTACTATTATAGAGTTCAATAGATCTCGATTATTTGCTTTAATTAGGAAAGTAATGAGTAAACAAGTTGTCAATGCAATTAGCGCATGTAAGAACAAATATGCTTCCTCGCGCATCCGCTAACGTCGGAGCGGCGCGTCGAGCAAGTCCCTACTCCCTGCTAGCTGCCCGGCGGCGGCAGCAGACAGCTACAGTTCACATTATACAATAAAAATAAATATAAGTTGTCAACATTTGTAAACGTGCACTTATTGTTTTGTCGCGCACTAATCATTTTTATTGTTTAATTAATAAACCAAAAGGGTAGCAGTTTTTTGTTTTATGGCAATGGAACGAGGTTTTTTTATTCCCCATCGATTGATATAAGTAACGATATTTTTTTTGAAAAAAAGTGCCAGCTTCACAGATCTTTCACTCTTGACTTTTGCCGGTTAGCAGTAGCTGATTTCCATCGGCCGTGGCTTGATATCTATTGTCCAACATTTTGTGCGTGCGATAAAAGTCAACAAAAAAATAAACGCCTTATCGCGATTTTTCCTAGATTCAAAATGTCAAACGATCATAAAATCATGTACTGTTCTCAAAGTAATTCTGAATACTTCGATTATACATGGGTGATAAGAGATTATTTAGCAAATTTTTCGAAAAAACAGATATATATTCGCCAACTTCAAGATTGATGATCAACGAACGTTAAGATTTAACATCTACCAAACATGTCCAACAATGTTAAATTAACTTTGAAAGTATCTGACCCAAGTTGCGGATGGTCTTACAAGATATCAGTTATCAAGGATGACCAAATTGTTTACACTCGAATCGATTGTCCGGAAAAACAAGTGGATACAAAATGTATTTTCGAAATAGATGCTAAAGATGTGAACGAGTTCATTTCATCCTCAGGTACTTTAACTATTCACTGCAAATTAACCATTTCTACGGGAGAAATAGAACACGTTCTAATCAATGAATCCGTTGATACGAATGAAGTGTTAGTGCCAAAATTTAATTTTGACTGGATATTTCTTGGTAAAGAGTTGAGCGATGTGAATCTGCGAGCTGCGTGTGGAAAAGAAATTCCAGCCCATAGGGTGATCCTAGCAAATGCCAGTCCTGTCTTCAAAGCCATGTTTAGCCATGACATGTTGGAAAATAAAAGCCAATTAGTTGATATGATCGATGTGAGTCATCCAGCGGCAGTCGAGATGCTACGGTACATCTACACGGGCAGTATTGAGACTCAAGCATATTCCTTGACTGCTGAAATTTTGGCCGCTGCAGACAAGTATCAACTTGGAGGACTGAAAAATGTGTGCGAGAAAATGTTTATATTAACTCTATCAACTGAAAATGCGATCGAGACTCTCACGATAGCTAAAAAATACAATATAAATAAATTGAAAATAAAAGCGGTTGAATTTCTAAAGAATAAAATCAGCGATTCTCCGAACTTCGACGAGGCAGGTGATATGATTTTCAGTATGATACAATTTCTTCGAAGTAATTATACAGCTGATTTGATACATCTTTTTAAATTTTAACTAAGCTATACTATAATAAAATGTAATTGTTTACAAATCACTTTAACTGGAAAGCATAACGCTGTTATTGTACTTCGGATCAAAATAAAAATTCCTTTATCTATCTGTGTCGTTATTCAACTCATTACAATAAAATAAAAATGTCAAAATGCGTTCGCATATAAAAACTTGGTAAGGTTTGTTGGTACAAAGACAAATCAAGTCGATGTTAAACTACCAACGTGTGCTCTCCCTCTGCCGGTCTCGAAAAAAAAAAATAACTCTCGGATCAAAATTATTTCTTTGAATATTATTTTCATTCATTAAGAAATGGTCTTTTTGATACTAAAAGAGCCACTCGAGAGTCGAGACTCCCTCTTTCGTCACGACGCAGACGTGCGTAGTCGAAAGTTTGCGACGAAGTCAGCGAAGGGCCTTTTTGATCAGTTTTAGAATACATTGGTATTTGGCGTTACCACTCCAGTCTCGACTTGTGCAACGGTCGGTCGAGCGAGACAGTATATTGACGTCAGTCGTTGCGTAGCCCCTTCGTCTTTGTCCAACGCTTTGTGAGTGTGAAATAAGTTTTAAGAAAAAATAACGAAGACTTATCCTGATTAATCCTGGATATAAAATGTCTAAAAACCTTAAAATGGAAAGCCTTGCTGAAATTGATTGTGAATGCATTAATTATACGTGGGTAATAAAGAATTACTCCTTAATTATGGGGAAAAAAGGATACGTTAGCACACATAGTGTCAATGTCGGTATCGACGATGAAACAGAGTTCTATCTGTCTTTAAAAAAAAACCCGAATAAAAATCGTAATATTATTTTATGTCTATATCTATGTGGCTTGAAGAATGATGCAGATAAAAAAAATTTTTCTTACAAGATATCAGTAATCAAGGATGACAAAATTGTGTACACCCGTATAGATTTTCTGGATAAGGCTGCAGAAGAAGAGATTTTCGAAATGGACCGCAGAAATATGAACAATTTTATTTCATTCACTGGTACTTTAACTATTCACTGTGAATTAACATATGCTACGGGAAATACAAAATATTTCCTCAACGATAAATCCTCTGATATGAATGAAGTTTCGGTACCAAAATTTAATTACGACTGGATATTTCTTAGTAAAGATTTAAGCGATGTTAAGGTGCGAGCTGCATGTGGAAAGGAAATCCCAGCGCATAGGGTCCTGATCGCTAATGCCAGTCCAGTTTTCAAAGCCATGTTTAGCCATGACATGTTGGAAAATAATAGCCAATCAGTTGATATGAATGATATTAGCTATAAAGCTGTAGTTGAGATGCTACGATACATCTACATTGGTAGCGTCGAGACTAAAGAATTCTCTTTAACTGCTGAAGTTTTGGCCGCCGCTGACAAGTATCAACTTGAAGGACTGAAAGATGAGTGTGAGAAGATATTAATATCCGTTTTATCAACTGAAAATGCGATCGAGGCTATTATGATGTCTAATAAATACAATACAAATCAGCTAAAAAAAAAAGCAGTTGATTTTGTCAAACGTAATATCAGCGAATCTCCGACCTTTGACGAAGCAGGTGATATGATTGTCACTATGACACAATTTCTTCAGAAGTGATTTAATTATTACATTCTTTAACTTCAACCAAGTTATATACTATAATATAATGTAATTGTAATTCATACTAACGGAAATACTTTATGCTAATATCATTCTATTCAAGATCAAAATAAAAATCTCAGTTATAATAAAAAAAAATTCTTTTCACCAGTCCTTGTCGTCATTTATTCATTACGATATAATAAAAAAGCCTCGACATGTTTGCAAACATAAACTTTGTAAGATTTGTTTGTACAAAGTAACATTTTAATATCGATGTTAAAATTACCAACGTGTGCTCTTCTCGGTCTCGGGAGCAAAAATTGGACTCTCTCGGTCCAAAATTATTTCTCTGAATATTTTTCTACTTTTTTCATAAATTATCTTTCGATACTCAAATTGAGCCACTCGAGTGTAGAGACTCGCGCTTACGTCCCGAAAAGCAGACGAAAGATTGCAACGAAGTCAGCGAAGCGTCCTTTTGATCAGTTTTAGAACGCAAAGCACAGTCTTGAGTTGACTGTGCAACGGCCGGATGAGTTCAGAATATTGTCGTCTGTCTCATATCTATTGTTCAATATTTCGTGTGTGTGATATAAGTTTCAAGAAAAAATAACTAAGAAATACCGTGATCACTCCAGGATATAAAATGTCTAAAACCCATAAGATAAATTGCTTAACGGAAATCGATAAAAAAAGTTTCGAGTTTACATGGGTAATAAAAAATTATTTGGTAGTTCTTGGATACAATGAAATCATAAGTTCGCCTAGAGTAAATGTCGGCATGGATAATCAAACAGAATTAGAATTAAATATCGACAAAACTTCCAACGAAGTTACGTTGCATCAATATCTATATGGTGTAAAAGACAAGAAGGTAAATTTTTCTTACAAAATATCATTCATCAAGGGTGACCAAATTGTTTACACCAGAATGGGTGGGATACAAACAATTTGTGGAGAAAAGGTTTTTGCAATGAATGAAAAAGATATAAATGAACTCATTTCACCCGAAGGTACTGTAACTATTCACTACGAATTGATACGTGGCACGGGACCGATAAATAGCATCCTAAGCGATGAATCCGTCGATACGAGTGAGGTACCAAAGCTAAAATTCAACTGGATATTTCTCGATGAAAATTTGGCTGATATCAAGCTACGAACTGCATCGACAAAGGAAATTCCAGCACATAGACTCATGCTCGCGGCGGCCAGTCCAGTATTCAAAGCCATGTTTAGCCATGACATGTTGGAAAATAAAAGCCAATCAGTTGATATCAATGATATTAGTTACGAAGCTGTAGTTGAGATGCTGCGATACATCTACACGGGTGTCGTCAATATTCAAGAATTCTCTTTGTCTGCCGAAGTTTTAGCGGCGGCCGAAAAGTATCAACTTGGAGGACTGAAAGACGAGTGCGAGAAAATATTGACATCAACTTTATCCGCTGAAAATGCGATCGAGGCTATCATGATAGCGAATAAGTACAACATGAGTCGCTTGAAAAAAAAATCAGTTGAATGTGTAAAAATTAATATCAGCGAATCTCCCAACTTTGATGAAGCAGGTGATGTGATTCTCAGTATGGCACAATTTTTTTCCAAGTGATTTTTGAGACATTGGGTTTCAACTAAACTGTATTATCATGTCATCGTTTGAATTCGTTTTAACTTAAAAATATAATATACTATTTTTGTACCTCAGGTCGATAATAAAAAAAATTTACTTCGCCTATTCTTGTTATTATTTTTTTATATCATAATAATTATAATTTCGTGACGTATAAGCAAACATAAACTTTGTAAAATTTTTTCATATAAAATGCAATTTGGATCGATGTAAAATTCCCAACGTGTGCTCTCCTTGTACTGAGAGGCAAAAATTGCTCTCTACGAATCGAATGACGAATCGTAAATTTTCCCGCCATTTTCGTTTCTTAAGACGCGCACGCGCACGCCGGTGTCCAGTCCGACACACCGAGTACCGACACACGTGCTTTTAGACTAAAAGTTTTTCATCCAACCTCAGTATTGTATGATTACATGTGGAACTTGTAATTCAAACAAAAATGAATAACAAAAACAACTTGATTTTGAACAAAATATGTGGTGGCAGTATCATCGACATAAAGCCAGTGTTTTCCAATGATGGAGAGTGAGTATTATTTATTCACTGGCAAGGATGCAGTTAATATCAATCAATCAAATATACTATAAACATAAATATTTTTTCAGGACAATCTTTACTGTTGAAAAAAATACTCATATTAAGGCTTACAGTACCTCGACTAGAGAATTAGTTAAGGAATTTGAGTCAGCCATTCATAAAATTGTTGGCTTGGTGCAAGATCCGAGTAGCCCTGATTGGATTGTTGCTTGTTTAGAAAATGGAGAGATTGTCCATTGGGATACTTTCAGCGGTGCCATCACTGCCAAAAATGTAATCAATCATTTATTATCTATGAAAAACATCAATGAAGGATGTGCAAATTTTCTAATCATGTCTCATTTACAGGAACTCAATATACTTCAAGATGTTAAAAATAATGAAAAAGATATGAAAATAAAAACTTTTAACTTTGTTACATCTCGAGATTTTAATGGCAAAGAAGTACAATATGTACTACTAACATTTAGTGTAGACACATACACTGGAAAAACAGTTCAAGTTGCTTTATTTGATTTATTAACTGGCTCTAAAATTTCCAAATACATTTTCAGGTAATTTTTTAATTAATTTCAAGATAAAACTTTAGCAAACAAATAAAATTTGATAATTAATATTAACTCAATTTTTTTCAGAGATATTTCTGGCGACTACTTTGTTTCAATTGTACACAATTATGGAGATAATATAATAGCTTTTGGTTATGAAACATGGATATGTTTAAGCAATTCTACTTTAATTTTTAATAAGTACTATATTAATTTTTCTAAATTTATGAAGTTATTTTTAAGGATTTATCACTAATTCACAATATTTTATAGGCATAAAACAACATGCCCAATTACCTGTTTATGTGGTCACCCTGAAGAAGCAACTGTGGCAGTTGGAGATAGTTTAGGGCGAGTTATTGTATGGAAAGATCTTTTGAATATTCCTGCAAAAGCCACATATCATTGGCATTCTTTACCAGTTACAGATATTGCTTTTAGTAGCTCAGGTAAATACTACTTCTGCTGAAATTAAATGTCTAAAAAAAATACATTTTTTAATCGTTGTTTTCAATTTTTTAGGCAAAGAGATGTTCACTGGTGGTGGTGAAGCTGTACTAGTAAAATGGATTTTGGCAAAACCACAGGACAGACGTTACTTGCCCCGCTTGCCAGCCATGATAAAACACATATCTATTGCACCTGATAATGTTTTGATAGCAATTTCAACTTTAGACAATGGTAAGAATTGTTTGATTATCGAATACTTTATTGAAATTTAATAAAAATAATAAAGTGATATGTTTTCATTACATTTACTAACGCTTTATATTGTATCTTTTTCAGGGATCATGATTACTGATTATGATAGGAAAATAAAAGCAGTGATTCAAAATTTTACAAGAGATTTGTCTGGATCTTCTTTGTATTCTGCTGGAATTTGTGAAGATTCTCGAAGTGGAAGTGTAGTGCTGAATAGTAGAATTGGGCATATACAATTCATCAGACCTGTCTCAAAGAGCCTTTTATACAATGTAAGTTTAACTTTCCTGGTGAATTAAGTCATGTACTTATATAAATATTTGATTTATGTTATGTTCAGTTGGATATTACCCAAGAAAATATTATATCTCAAGAAAGAAATATGAAAATCACTAACACTACTGTCACAAAGATAGCTATAAGCTCTAATGGAAACTGGTTAGCAACCATAGAAGAGCGAGAAGGTTCATTTATGGAAGTGCGATTGAAGTTTTGGGAATTTAAAAAAGCTCAACAAACGTAAGTCTATATTAATCTAGAAGTTACTATTTATCAATTATATGAAATAATTTTTATAAATTTAAATTATGCTGCATTTTCAGATATGAATTGAATACTGTAATCGAGGATCCTCATGTTAAGGGAGTGAATTCATTGAAGTTTAGACCCAAAACAAAAGACTGTGATTCAGACAGTGAATTTTTAGTAAGTACAGGCAAAGATAAGAAATTCAAGGTCTGGTACTTGGCTGATGGTGCAACAATTGAATGCAGTAAAAATTATTGGAGATCTTGTGGTAGTAACAATTATTGCGAAGAAATTCCTGAAGATGCCTCTTATGTCACAGATGGTTCTGTACTGGGTGTAGCATTTGGGTCATCTCTAACTCTTTGGAGCTCAAAAACGCTCGCTTTCAAGGGAGTGTTAGAACACATGAAATTTCCGCAAACATTAAAGTAATATTTCGTTTTGTATATACAAATTATTTTTACGTATGATTTTTAAAAACATGAACAATTTCATTTTCAGGAGAATCGAATTTGGAACAAAAGATTGTTGTCATTTAGCAGTTGTGGCTTCGAATGAACACTTGGCTGTGTGGGATTTAACTTCATTCAGGTTAAAGTGGGTTGCTCACATAAATCTGGCAGTTTTGGCAGCTGATCCTCGTTCTACTTATATGGCTGCATTCACCACTGACAATAAACGTAAGTACAATTTAAAATGTGGATTGACTTCATTTCATTTTTAACAATAATTTTTGGTTGTTACAGTAATTGTTTTCAATCCTAAAAGTGCAAAACCAATATATGAGATGGAATCGGTGGTCAATTCGGAAATTTCCATCATGAGTGCATGCTTCGTTCGGAACCAAGAAGCCAAAAATAACACGGTTGATTGGCAAAAAGAATCAAAATTAGTTTTCCTGACTTCCGAACAAGAACTTTTGAATTTGGACTCAGAATTTGAGTCTAATGTAGCCTTGGAGAATCTGTCTGTCAGCAAAAATCTACCCCTCACATCGTTCAGTCGCTTGATTGCAGCTGAACGAATATCAGCCGTTGAAAAACCAAAGGCTGCCGTTAATCAACATTATGGATCATACAAGACCTTATGCGAAGAGGTAATTTTTTGTGCAATTTGCATTGAATATAATTTTCTTGGTCTGGGTCAAAAAACTAAATGTATTTTTTTCTCTTATTATTTTTTTCAGCTCTTTAATAACTCAGCCAATTCGATGCCACCTATGAGCAATTTATGCTCGCAATTCCTGTTGCAGCTTTTGAAGCTGAATTCTTCTCAAAATAATGATGAATAGTGCGTTGCTCAGCTTGATATGAACATTTGTAAATATAAATCATGCTAGATTAATTTTATACATACTTGTATTTAACTGATGTATATAAAACAAAATATTGACATAAATAAATAAAAATCACAGAGCTAGAATTAATTTATTCCACGATCGAAAAACTCCAAAAATCATACCACCAAGGTTCGAAAGACTTGGATTCTGTTATTGTATTGATAGTCACTGGTCAGAATCAATTCAATGCAAAAAAAATGCACGACTGCGATCATGTGAACTTCGAACGACTTTAATAATCCAATTAGTAGTGTCGCAATAATTTAACTAGTACATATAGTTAGGGATATTTTGAAGCCGATGACGATCGTTTTGAGTCGTCTGTTTTTACAATAAAAAATAAAAAATTTAAGGATTTGGGTGGAAATATTAAACTTCAAATCGTTTAAATGCATTAAATGATTTTTTTTTTTCTTAAGTTTCATTAAAATATATTACATAATATTATAATTCACTGACTGTCACTCGAAAAGCAGTTCAATTAGTAATTTTTTTATCCCATCGCTAATTCGAATGGAAATCTCAGTGACGTTATTCGTTGTACAGAAAATGAGATCTAAAGATAAACTCTCTTTTATTTATTTCAACGTTTGTCTAGCTTAAAATTATCCCTTTAAATTCAAAATTATTTACAACGGACAAACAGATCATTCATCATAACGCTTTACAAATAAAATACATATCATTGTGTAAACTGAAATCTCAACGAGGAAAAAACAAAAGCAAAAATCGTCTTCATTCGTAATCGGAACTATCGCTACCATCGGAATAATCGCTGCTGTCGCCGCCGCCGCCGCCGCCGCCGCCCCGCCGCCGCCGCCGCCGCCGCCGCCGCCGCCGCCGTCGTCGTTGTAATTTTTATCGTTACCGTAAGAGTAGTGATTCCTCCTCGTCGTGGCCGGCTGCACCCGTCGCGGGCGAGCCGCGCGCAACGAGTCCTCCTGACCCTCCCGCTGCCTGACGCGCATCTCCTGCCGGTATCTGAACAGAGGCCGAAAGACGATGTCCTCGGCCACGTCCATGTCCTCCTCCTCATTCTCGTCGCTGGTCAAGCCACTCGTGGATCTTAGCCTTGCCCAACGAGATCTTGGCCGCTGTCGATCCTCAATTCTGAAACTCTTTCGACCTAGAAGGCAGGTGACGAGGTCAACGAGAGAGAGAGAGAGAGACGGGAGGCGCGCGGGAGATCAATCCTACAAATGCATGGCGTGTGTTATAATTCGTGTGCACGTGTCAATTTTTTTGGTTTTTTTTTTAACTGTGCGTATATAGTGCAAGATAATTTTTTCTTTGATATCACCAACCGAAGGATTGTCGCGCTCCGTCGTGTAATTCTGCTCGATGTCGTCGGACAGCATGGCGGCCCTCCTGACCAGCGTCTTCATGTATCCCCCGGTAGTGGTAATCGCGACAGTGGTCGATTTAATCTCGTCTCGTCGTGTCCTTCATCCTCTACCGATCTCTTCGCCGTATCGACACCGATGGTTGTCGTCGATGATCTCTCGTCGTCTCCTCTACCGATCTCTTCTTCACTTCCGCCGAAGCAGTATCGACACCGATGGTTGTAGTGGTCGATTTTTCCGTCACAGCGCCGTAAACCGCATCGTCCACCTTATCGTCGTCCTCCGCCGAACGTTTGGTCAACTCGGAGCTAACACTGCTGCTGCTGCTGCCGCCGCCGCTCCGACTCTCCTCGTCGGAGCCCGAACCATCTTCCTCGCTTACATCGTAGTACGCCGATCTCTTGACGATGGTACTCCCTACGGTCGTCGAATTGCCACCATCCTCTGCTTTTCGCTCCTCGCTCGACTCGTCTCGCTCGATCGTCGCTGCTACTCTTGCTCTCGTCCGAGTCCACGACGGACCTCTTGGCGTTTCTGTAGGACGCGAGCAGCGTCCGCGGCGTGCTCGACGACGCCATCGCCGAGTCGGACTGCGCCAACGACTTGGAGAGCAGATCGACGATCGTCTGCTTGGGGAAGCTGAAGTTCTGCACTCCGGTGGGCAGCTCGACCTTCTCCGTGGCCATGCCGTGGGAAAGATTGAAGCCCGACACGATCTCGAGGAGTTTGCCGGGCTCGAGCACGGAGTTGTTTTGGTTGCCGCTCGACGCGGGGCCAGCCACGATCGGATAGCTGTGGGTCTCCTGCGACGAAAGTATCGGATCGATCGATCGATTACATCGAACGTGAAAATTGCCATTACTTTTAAAATTGCACTGCTTACGGTCTCGTCGTCGGTATCGTTGGTCGGCACCAATTGCGACAGGCTGTACTCGTTGACCTCGGCGACCTCGGCCGCGGTGGGTTTTCCCGTGTCCGCGCTGTACGAGCCGTTGTGCGGCACCGCGTGTATCTCCTGCCTGTGAGCTATCACCTGCGCCCATCGTATACGACAAATTTTCATTTTCGACGATATATACAATCGACGAAATATTATAATCGATTGGTACTTACCAAATCCGGCGCGTTGACCGGGAACAGCAGCAGATCCTTCCTAACCACGACCTCGGACACGGATCCGTTCTCCAGGGCCGATTTCACCGTGGCGTCGACGCTCGGATCGTGAAACGCCACCGTCTTGGTGTTGCCGCTGTTCGCCGGCTCGTCCTGGCCAGACGCGAGGCCCGCCGTAATCAGCAGAATCCAGAACAGAGATACGCTCGTCTGCAACGCAAAAGAATCGACGGAAAAGTGTTTGTAGTATATATATATACTGGCTTTGAACGAGATCGTATATTGCGCATTTTTTTTTTTTTTTTTCGCAGCGAATATAGGTATATATATATGAACATTGCACAACCGATTGTACGCAGCGCAATGCGTTACGGGCGCTCACGAAGCCCGGGAAAAACCCCCCGCGCTTTCCCCTATTTGAATTATGTTTGCCGAGCGCTGCGACGCATGCATTCTCCGTGCGTGCGTGTATACGCGCCGGGAAAATTCGCGTATCGAACGATACAAGCCTGTAACGCGATTCGCTAAACTATATAGTAGATCGATTTTACAAAGTTTTTTCTACGAGCGAGAATTCGAAACGCCTTATATCGATCTTACTTGTTCGAGTCTCTTCATGTTCGTTGTCTTCTTCGTTTTTTCGCGTATACGCGTGCGAGGACAATCGATCGAATACTCGAATTATCGTCGCGACTCGAAACTTGGGAAAAGTAGGCTGCTCGAACTTCTTTTCGCACTTTTTACTTTTATTTTTTCTCGTGTTCGCCGCAGTTACATATCCGGTGAAAAAAAGATCTCGGAGTCTACTACTGGCCGATAACGGCCGGCCGCCAGTTTTTATATCGGACCAGCGCGCGTTAGCACCGCGTTGCTAAAAAAAGTACATACACATATGCGCCTCGCGCTACGTCGATATTATACGTCGAACAGCATCGTGCATCGATGAGTAATTATTTTTTTTCGGGGCTTAGGAGAAAAAAAAACGTCCGCCTGTGTACCAGCGCGGATTTGCTCCGATTTCGTCAGTTTTTTTTTTTTTTTTTTTTTTTGCAAGACGAATATGAAAAAAGGAGTGTATAGGTGCAATTCATCTCGGGCGCATTCGTATTCGTGGCGCGTACGTTAATAATATAACGCATAATTCCGCGAGCTGCAGCTCGAGTAACGTGACGAAATCTTTCCGATTTCAAATTCGCGTATTTCGTCGCGAGCATATATGTAGGCTAATCGTTATCGTTGTATTTTTGCAAAAAATACCGTGCTGCATAACGATCCTCAAAACAAACGTCGCATTTTGTACTACTATAGACGTGATATCGGCAACAAAGAGGAAAATTTATAAAATAATAAAAGCCCATTTGTACGTATCGCAATGATACGTACGTGTACGTGCGTATATGCGTCATGCATATAGTCCGAGACGCGATCCGCGCGCAAATTTTTTCTCGGAAATTTTGTTTATCGCTTGTTAAATGGTTAGCACACACTCGGTGTCGGAGTTCTTTTAGCGTGTGTACGAGTAAGCTTCGAAGCTCACGTGTCCGGCACGAGAAGAACGAGGAGAGCTAGCTCGATACACACACACATGTATATAAATCGACCTTGCAAGCCTCCGAGTAGTCGTCTATGTATCCTTCTTGCGAGTGTTCGCGAGGACGCGTGTGCGTGCGCTACTCGAGCTTTT
This sequence comes from Trichogramma dendrolimi, assembly GCA_034770305.1. NCBI lineage: Eukaryota > Metazoa > Arthropoda > Insecta > Hymenoptera > Trichogrammatidae > Trichogramma > Trichogramma dendrolimi. The sequence goes on along the minus strand of JAPMIB010000002.1, from coordinate 7,738,504 downwards.
GAAAAATTCGCGCGCGCATCGGTAATCGCGATAATCCAGTGCCGATTTAAGGTAAAAAAAAAGAAGGAACGAGTCGAGTTTTATGCCAAAAGTGTTTTACCCGGAGCGAGCTGCGAACATAAATTAGAGAGTTTAGAACAACTGCCAATCAGCGATCCGCGATGAGACAATTGCGAACGACATTAGCAGCTCTGATGGTCGTCCTCGTCGCGCTGGCTGACATCTGCTCCGCTTCAAGGTCATCGTCGTCTCCACGAGAAAAAATCAAAGAAGAGGCGAGCACCACCGCGAGACTCGAAATCCGGAGCGATCCGGATCGGCGTCACAATTGTCGCGAAATCAATTTGCCGTCGCTTTCGCGAGACGATCGGGCTGGTGGATTGTCGGTCAGAATCTTGAACAACGGCGATGCAAAGACAATAAAGACACGAGTCGCAGGTGGGACTACTCGTCGTACGACAACGACGGCGGCTGGGGACCGAAGAGGCACTCGTTCTACGAACGACGACCCTACCGCGTCCCGAGCGATTACGTTTTTCCGAGCGACAGGCGCAGACAGCAGCCAGCAGCAGCAGCAGAGCAGGCCGCCCAATCGAAGAAACAGCCAAGTCAACAGGTTCAACAAGCCGACCTCGAGGAGACCCTTCAGAATTTACCCCGTTTTTCCGGGATAAAATGATGATAATCAATTTTTTTTACCGACGTACATGTACTTAAATAATTATTTATTGTTCAAAAATGCGTTCGCTCTGAAAAATACGTATACATACAAAATTCACAAGACTTGACTAAAAAACAGTTATTTGTATATTTAGCATGTGTTTACTGTAACTAGCGCCAAATCACGCAAAAACATAACGGTGTATCCTCGCGCGCTCGCTCGCGCTACACAAGTTCAACGAACTCTTTTTTCTTTTCAATGTGTACATCCGTGTCTGTGATGGCCTTTCTTTCAATTTCTTTCGGCGATTCGCCAGAGGCTCTCCGAGCCAATAAAAAACCATTTATTCAAATACATTTCTAAGAATGTATTACAGAGCACGCATATGGGCGCTTTTTTTTTTTGTAGCCTCTTCGTAGACAAAAATGTATGTACAATGTGCGAAAAACTGGTATTTATTGTTATTCATCGGGTATAACGAGTCCGCCTTCGTGTACTCTTTAGTTTTATGATTCACGCGTAATGATGATTTTAGCGAGTAAAGAAATTTCAATAAATCATTTGATACACAAACATTGGATTATATTTTTTAATTCGATCTCTCTTTCTCGCCCTGTATCGTAAAGATTAAATTATATCCATCGCAACATTACACGCGCTGGATCGACATTCGACTCATTTTTTTTTGTGCAGCCAGTAGCAGCTACAAACATTTTTCAAACGATCGGATAATTATAATTGTGAGTAAGCGCTTGCATATAATCCATAATCGTCACGAAAATTGGAACTACTATTATGCAATTATACGCTACGCGTTAACTTTTTTCGCACCCGCGGGTGTGTATAATTTCCCTCTCTCGAGTAAAAATCATCGCATCGCAACGCGCGCATATTGCGCAAGCAGCCCCATTAAGTCGAATCGGGATAATCAATCGCGATCCCGTCGAGACAAACCACTGGACTACGTGGCCCGTACTTTTTATCATTAAATCACCGAAATTGCTGACCCATAAGACTCCGCGCACTGCGTCTTACGCGTATATAATAAAATGTATTTTTTTGTTACCCGGAAACATCTCGTTATATATACAGTATACGCGAGCGCATAGCGCGCATAAAAGTTACGGATTTTTACGCGCGTTATATTATGTAACGCGAGCACAGCATACACAAGAATGTAAATTTGGCAATCGATCAAATGGAACAAAAAAATTACTGCTCGTTGAACGTATGATATACGTACATATATACGCATCGCCCGTAATCATCCGCGTTCGTTAACGTCAAAAGAAGATGATTCTTATATACATATAGCGACGGGTCGCATCCTCTCGTTGAGTTTGTTGATATAGTATATGTACGCGCACGACTACGCGCGCACAACTGAAAATACATTTCATTTTTCTTTTTATTCCTCATTACCCAACATTTACGCACTAAAGTCGTAAATTTTGCAGCAGAGACACAATCCATTGCCCAACGAGCACTTTTAAGAATATTGCCATTGCACCGCGCGCGCGGTGCCACATATTGCAAACATTGTCTCTCTCTCTCTCTCTCTTAATACATGTTACGCGCTACACATTATTCTTACCTATTTGTAAAAAAAAAAAAAAATGCGCGATGTACATAGTAACGCGTATAAGTCGTTGAAAACTTCGACGTCATAATTGTGTGTACGCGAGCCGCGTATCGTTATTTTACGCACACGCAAAAAAAAAAAAAAAAAATTGCGTAGTTATCATCATCGTCATCGTCGCGCGTTACGCGGCGGCCTACGCGAACCTTTTTTCGCTCTTCTGTTCCGATTGTTGTAGGCCAATTGACGCCTGTAGACGAAGAGCGGCCTGAGCACGTTGGTACCCGCGGCAGTTTCCAGATCGTCCTCCTGCTCCTTCTCCCCTTGGCTGTTCGATTCGCCGCTGCGTTTGACCAAATTAGCATGGCCGCTTTCTAATAATTGCCGATCCACTACCACTGATTCAGAGAATTCGCGAGCGCAGGTGGCGGACGCGAGAGCGACCAGCACGGCGAGCAGAAGAAAGACGATACCCGTGAACGCCTGTAATTGTAATTTTATCACGGATACATTTAATCGGAGGAATTAAAAGTAGGAGAAAAAAAAATTCGCAAGTCACCATGTTTATGTTGACGTACTCGCGTTGAAGACAACCAGCCAAGTTCAATGCACCCGATCGTTAGCCATCGCGGCCTCGCAGTGCCGGCGCATAAAGATCGCCGAGAACATTTATATATGCAGGCGATCGAGTGCGCGCAAATGGGAGTGCGCTAAGTACACTCGGGTGACGATGACGCGCGTATATATATAATACAGGTGTTGACATTATTCTACCCGAAGCGATAAATGACCTCGTAAAAAAAGTCGAGCGCGCCTGTGACGGGTGTTTCCATTGTTATATCGATTGCCCAATCTGAGATCGCGTCGTACATTATGACCCGCGCCCATTTTTGTTTATGCATATGAGGCACCGATATTGGAAGATTTGTTCAAAGTGAAAAAAGGAAAATAATTCGAAAAGTAGTATCCGCGCGTGCAGGTGGATTTTCGAATTAATGTACCGATTTTTCGCTGCGCATAATACCGATACCAATGCAAACACATGCAATTCGCGTGCGCACTTCGCGGATCGTCTCGATATTTTTCATCTTTTCTCGGGTAAATAACGACTTTGAGCTTCCGGAAAAACAAAGTCGGTGTAGAACTTCGGTAAGTGATCTTCGATTTACCTAACACGATTTTACCTCGTGATTAGCGTCGAAAATATATCTATGTTACTTCCACATATAATAATAACAACGACTCTTTCCTTACAATTTTACGAATGATTTTTTTTTATTCGTGTCATGGTAAAAATATAATACAATTTGTTTTACAATTACAACTTATCAGTGAGTACGACATTATTTTTATATATTATAAAAAAGGACTTATGACGAAAAAATCTCGCACGACGATCGGCGAGAAATAATTAATTATTTACACGCGTGGAGCTTTTCGACGACTCAGCCGAAGAACAGACCGAAGCCGTGGTCGTGATGATGATGATGGCCGTGGAGATGTCCGTAGCCGTAGCCACCGTAGCCGCCGTAGCCGTGATGATAGTCATCGTAGTGATGATGATGATGATGGCCGTAGTCGCCGAAGTGGCCGTGGCCGTGGCCGTAATGATCGTGAAAGCCGAAGCCCAGAATCGGCGAGCGACTGTACACGGAAATCGATATAAAATTCGTTAACGTTTTTTTTCCTTTTTCGTGGCAAAATTTTTAAGAGAGAGAGAGAACAAATTTTTTGTACTCACGCTTGACGAGCCGAGGCTTCGCCGGTGACGGCCGCGCTTGAACGGGCTCGACCTCGACGACTTCGACGGTCGCTGGCCCGTCGATTTTCGTCAGGCTGTCGAGGCTCGGATTCGGCAGGACGCCGGCGTTGACGCACGCCAGCACCACGAGCACGATCAGAGCCTTGGAAAAGACAAAATCACACATTTTTTCGATTGCAACGATTCGAGATCCGGTCACAAGGGGCACTTTGGTGAACAAAGATTAATCGATCGATACTTGACTCTTGAAAAAAAAAAAAAAGAAGAAAAAAATAAGCTCAACCCAGCAACGCGTTAGAAAGTATCGTATCAGACACTTACCGAGTATCGCGACATGTTGAGTTATTCTGTCTGGAATCGAGGCGAATCGTGGGCCTTATATATGTGTGGGGCCCATGCGTGGCCTGGACCATTACGACTACTACTACTACTACTACCACTTCTCAACCCCACTATTACTTTTACCCACACTTGCTCAATCCTCGCGAATAGTTTTCAGAAAGTAAACTCTTTTTTTGCCATTATAATACGTATATATATTCGCGAGATTGTGTTGCGCATATTATATTAGGCGTCATAGAGTAGGCGGATACTATATTACGGGGGGGAATCCCTAACCGGCGCGACGCAATCATCAAAAGGATTACATTATTCCTGTTTTACTTTTGGCATAATTGATTGATTTTTACGCGCACATTTCGAGCGCGTCTATTATGTTATATTATGTACGTGTTTCAAACAGGTCGCGCCAGCAGCGTGGCTGCCGATCCGGATAACGACGCGAAATTTCTATTAATACAATTAATTACGACGCTGCTCTCTGCGGTTTCGGTTCATCGACGCACGTATTTACAGGTGCTTTAACGAGCATGACGATCCCCGACTCTTTTCGTCTTGTTGACTCGATACACACTTGCTACTTTTTTCTTTGCATCGTTTTTGTTTTTTTCAATTCGAGAGATCCTGATCGTCGTTGACGTTAGTAAATACTAATTTTAAGTAGACGCGCAAGGTCGAGGATCGGGATAAAATTTGATCGTGACGCATCTGTAGACGCGATTAAAAATAATCAAATGGACTTTGCGCGCGAACATTTTTGTGGTCGGATCGAACGTACGAGAAAATATGTGTAATTGATGATCCCGTTGCTCGCGCGATTTTGTAACGCGTATTTTCGGTTGGAATGGACACAAATGTTTCGCGATCTTTTTCCGAATGGCAGTTCGATGGATAAGGAAAATTTTTTTGACGAGCTGAAAACAGATACGGCTTTAGTGAAAAAAAAGAAATGAATAATCAAGAAAAATAATATCTAGTGATTTTTTCCTTTTCCGGCAAGACGTATTTACGATGAATATTTTCTTTAAAAAAATAAATGTATAAATGAAGACAAATATATTTTGATAGTTATTTTTGAAAACAGTGCTTTTATTACAAACTTCTGCAAATTATACATAATATTTATAATGTTTAACACAATTTTTTTTTTATATTCAAAGAACAGTGGAGTAATTTCATAAGTCAATATCAAACACACGCATAAACTCAAATGGTTTAAATTTAAAATCAATATTTCAATTTCAGTAGATTTTACTTTTGTTGTTGGGGATAATTTTTTCAATGATACTGAACTTTTTCAGTAAAATAAAAATATATGACGACACAATTTTTGTGTAAATAAAAAAAAAAATAGCTTCTCGTACTATAAACGATTAGCTTGGATATTTTTCTTCAAGCTCAAGTTATGATGGCAATACAAATAACTTTGTAAGAACCTCGAATGAAATGGAATAACATGATTCTACGCTTTAACAGCCAGTTGGAGCTGTTCATTAGAAAAAAAGATATTAGAAAAAATATCTATGTATAAGTCTAAAAAAGTACATCTATGAAATATTTCTTCTTTCTTACAGTTAGTTATGAAGGTACTCGACGTAGGACTGTATACATAAATGAGACTAGTTTCACAATGCGCTCACTTTCGACTCAAAAAGTTCACAAGTCTCATCGCAAAAGACAAAAATAATGCTAAATTAATGATATAAGTCCCCACGTTTTCCATGATTCTGAAAGTTCGCATAGGACCAATCTTGCGCGAATCGTCTAACAGGAGGGCAGTGACCTGGTCCGTTCTTTAGGTTTGAATTGTTGCAGCGAGGACACGTTCCGTCATGAAACACATTGTCAATCATCATTTGATTTGAAGATTTGAAAGTTAAATTTTATTCAATAATAAGAATATGTTGAAACTGATCATTCCATAAAAATTCAATATTACTTTTTGATACATATACAGTTAAAATATTATCGTTAATATTAATTCTATAATTTTTAGATAGAATGAAAAGAAAACTAAATTTTGTAGTAACGTACCGATTCTTCTAATTTTTTCCGTAATTTGCTGATTTCATTGTTCAGAGAATCATTTTCAAAATACAGTTTTTCGTACTGATCAAGTGTCTCTTGGTTATTCAACATCTCTTTTTCCACGCGTTTACTTTTTATTTTTAATTGATGCTTTAGATCGTTAACCACTTCTTTATACTTCTCGATCTCCTTTTGTGATGAATGGTGTTCACTGTTTGTACAAATTTGTAATGACTCTTGAAGTAGAGTCTCAATCAATCTTTTTTCTGCAAGTTTTGCAGTCTCCCAAATTTTTTTTGAATTTAATCCGATTTCTGGATAAATAGAACCAATGTATGATATTAAATAATCTTTATCTGCATCATTAATTTTTCCATTATAATTGTGGACAATGTCTTTCAATTTTAAGATATCATGAGGAGAGTCCTAGAATTTTTTAAAATTTCAATTTTTATTGTTCTGGAAACCTTCTAAATAAAAATGTAGAAAAATGTTTACTCACATCGCTAGCAATACTAGAATGATATAATAAATCTAGCTTTTTCTCCAAAATTCGATCAATTCCTTCGTGGATCATAATCATTTTATTTCTTTCCTTGTAACACGCTATTTCATTGATTAAATATTTTAATTGAATGACCAAAGACTGGTACCGTTCAGAATGTTTTGATATTTCAGTTAATGTATCTTTTAATTCAGAAACAGTTGTTTTTGGATTATTAGAATTTTTCTCAGTCTCAGAATTTTTAGGAACCGCAGATGCTTCATATTGATTATTTGAAACAATAGTAGTTTCATTATTTTTAGCGACCTTACTTTGAGACTGTATCTTGTAATGCTTTTTGAAAAATAAAATTATTGTAATTTTCATATTAATAATTTGAATTTTATAAAATTATGAAATAAATTATACCTTCTGTGAACGTTGCTGAAGTCTCTCGTTGCTTAAGGCTAATTTGTGACAAGCTATTTCTTCATTTAACTTACAATTTTCATTTTCTAAAGATTCCAATCTAGCTCTAAGCACTTCGCAATTTTTTCTCAAACTACTATTATCTGAACTCAGAAGCATGAAAGCTTCTTGACGCATGCTCGATGTCATTTTAGAAAATATTGCAGCATCCTGAGTACGAAGAAGTTCAGCAGCCTTAATACCATGTAATTCATTAATAATCAAATATCACACTATGTAACCATGGACTTACTGTTACAGTATCGTTTCCATTACTACCCCTTAACCCATGTTCAGGAGCCTGTAGGTCATTTTGCTCAAGGTTTGCAGGCTCTTCAAAATTTTGTTTTGGCTCATCAATTAATTCAAATGAATTTTCAGATTCAGTTTCTGATTCTACATCTCCATCAGGACCTGTAATATTTTTATTAGAGGTTTTTAATCAAGCCAATGTATGTATATTTTTTAAATTCAACCACTCTATTGAAATTGAATTTAATTCAATCAGCAAATATTATCATTGATTGATTTTTCAAACGTTTTATCATATAAATCGATCAATATAATTTAGATCAAATTTTTTTTAATTTTAATCAGTCTCTCTGGGAACAGATAAATTAAAAATGTAAACTCATTTGACAAATCAATTTCAAACTTTTACATTTTTAGAGAGATTTTTTAAGAAACTATGCTTACTTTTGTGATCAACTGAATTTTCATTTGAATTTTCACGAGGCATTGGTACATCTGATTTTGAAACTTGATGGAACTTGACTGTACTTTCATCTGAAGAGGATTCTGATTCTTCCAAATGGTATTTTTCCAAATTGTATAAGAGATGGACGCCCTTATTTGATGCCATTTTTTTGATTAGCCAGAATTAAGTAAATGAAGATTTTTGAAAATGCTTAATATCTCTGAAACATAATATAATAAATAATCAAAAAGTATATAAACAATAAAATTAATGTTACAAGTATGACTTTTAATTTTTACTCTTGATGTAAGAAAAAATGAAAGGATTAAGCATGAAATTTTAACGCAATATAGTTATTTCTTTAACAAATCCTTTTTGTATTCATGATTCAATATTCTATTAATTAATAAGCTTTAATCATAAGTTTATTCATACTAAATTAATGGATGAAATATAAAAGTTTCTTTTGCTCTTTTATTGACAAATAAGCTGAATCAATATTAATATTACGCTATCAGACAATCTATATTTAAATTTCATATTAAATGAATATAGGAAAGAGTAAACACATCACATCGAATGATGAAAATCAATCAACACATTGAAATTTGAAAATTGATTGTGTTGTTACCATACATGTGAATGTATGTTTTTTCCAATATTTTTGTGGTTGAAAAGTCTTAAATTTTCGAAGGATGAACTCATACGGAACTTACATTGAAAACAACTCAAAATATTCATGTACAAATCTATAGTGTTGCTAATAAAGGGCACAATTTTTAGCGCATAGAGGTGAAGAAAAATGAAACGACGACACGCGTGGAAGACGAAATTTCGTGAAAAAATCGCAGAGCTCCAAATGAGCTCATACACCACAAGTAGAATCCTCAATTTTGTAAGTTAAATATACTTATTACGTTGCGTTACGACGTGACACGCAAGCAAAACAGACAAAAAAAATCAACTCAGTTCTACTCTCGCCAATATTATATCGCTTTCGCGAATCTATAAATTGCGTATTTTTATTTCTCCCAAACTCACACCTATACATACGTATGGCTGTTTATAAACAAGCAGCCTATATTGAACGTCACTTCTCTTGATCGCACTGCACAATGTATATAAAACTTAGCTAAACGATAACCCAACGATTACGGGATACACAAATTTACCTTGTGTTTTGCAGTGTTTATAAAAAGCGAATGACGTGTGTGAGCCGTTGTGCGAGCTGCAAAAGGGATCCAGCGAATGGAGCCCCGAATGACGGAGTATTACAGAGTATGTGTGTGTGTATGTGTTAAGCCTACATATGTATTACAGCAGTTATTACTCGGTCACGAGCAGTTTACTGTGTTGGACTATCATAGGGAGAGAGGGATGACGTGCAAAGTCAGCTGCGATCTAGGAAAAAAAAAGTCGGTTTCATGCCTATATCGATAAGATCGTGAATCGTGATGCAATACCAAATAGTTTACAAGAAAATGTCGATGTTTCTCTTTACAAATGAATTATAAATTAGGATATTCAATGGTTTATGATATCTAGGTATTCGAATTATTTTGTTGAACTTGGCAATTTTTACGCAAAAAATCAATTTGATTTGGTAATATAGTAAATACAAATTAGGCTAATTCAAAAGAATGCTTACTTTTGCACTTTACTTACTTTCTAACGAAAAAAATTATTAACATTAATCACTAACTTTTCAAAATCGAGAAGACGTTCGAGTGACAGAAGCTAAGCGCGCTGCGTCGCGAACATAAACTCCGATTGGTGTTTTGGCGCAACCTCAGATTTCAGAAGCTCCAACATATACTCAGTACACACACACACACGCATAGATTTACACAACTTGAAGTTAGTATGCGAATTGACTGTTGTGCCTATACCGGTTGTTCAGCTGCTACTATTCACGCCACTGCCAGAACAAGTGTTGAAAGTGCAACGACTTATTTACATTCGGCGAGAGAATTTTCGATTGCCCAAAGTTTCGGAGTAACCACGAAAGTTTGTGATAATTTTCCCAGTTCTCGTAGAGTTTTGGTGCAAAAACAAAGCCAAAATGGTCGATTACAGCAAGTGGAAAGACATCGAGGTAGGTTACTTCTCGCCGCGGAATCTTCTGGAAGCTGGGAGTAAATATTTTCGCCCGTAGAACGTATTGTTTTTTGCGAATTAGTTTTATAGTTTTATCGTCGATTATATTGAATAGTAGGCAGCAAATTCGTTGAATGTCAGTATGTAACGGATATTACGATTATGTCTGTTTTTTAAAGTTTGAAATTTTTAGAATGTTGATGTACAAGATACAATTGTTGTTTTTTCTTTCAGTTAAGATTTATTGAAATATAACTTGAAAAATGATGGAATAAGTTACTAAAATCTCAACAAAAATATCCTTATCCTTTTACACATTTGTTGGCATAATAGAAATTTCAAATGTACCACTGATTAAAGATGTCAATTCTACTTTTCAGATCTCAGATGATGAAGACGATACACATCCTAATATTGACACCCCATCTTTATTTCGATGGCGCCATCAAGCTCGAGTTGAACGAATGGAAGAACGAGAAAAGGAGAAGCAAGAACATGAAAGACAAAAACAAGAGTGAGTATCATATAAATTTATCTTTCAAGCATTTCCAAACTATAGTTAACAAATTCTTTCTTTTCAATAGAACTTTGAGAAAATTAAAAGAAACAAAAGAAAAGGTTCAGGAACTAGAAAAAACCCAGAAGGAATCGCCTGATTTTGAAACTATGAAAAAAGCTTTGCAAGAATTGGAGAAGAAAGAATCAGAAATTAAAAAGAAAGAAGAAGAATTGAAACAAAAAGAAAAACGAACACCTTGGAATGTAGACACTATAGCTCAACCAGGTTTCAGTAAAACTATAGTTAATACAAAACCACCTAAAAAAGAGGAATCTAATCTACCAGATGAAGAAAGAGAAAAACTTATGAAAGAATTTGTTAAAGCAAATGAAAAGCAAATAAAAGAGTTTGGTATGTTAAGACGCTTTGAGGACAGTAAAAAATACTTGACAGATCATCCTCACTTAGTATGTGAGAACACAGCCAATTATCTTGTTATTTGGTGCATAAATCTTGAAATGGAAAAGGTAATTGTACATTTTTCTTACTTTATATAAATATTGAATTTTGAAGTTTCAATGCTTATTATTTATTTTAGAAATGTGACCTCATGAAGCACGTTGCTCATCAGTGTATCTGCATGCAATATATTTTGGAGCTCTCAAAACAATTAGATGTTGATCCCAGAGCTTGCATTGGATCTTTCTTCAGTCGCATAGTAGTGGCAGAAGTGGAATACAAAAAAGCATTTGAAGATGAATTGAGATTATTCATCATCAGAATTCAGAAACGAGCTGCTGAAAAGCTTGAAGAAGCTGAAAGGGAAGCTGAAGAAGAAGAAAGAAAAGCTCGTTTGGGACCAGGAGGACTTGATCCAGTAGAGGTGTTTGAAAGTTTACCAGAGGTGAAATTTTGAAATAAGCATATTGATTTCATTATAAATCACTACTTTGAAATTTATAATTAATAATTTTTATTTTTTTTTTTTAGTCATTGCAAAAATGTTTTGAGGTACAAGATATTCCAATGCTGCAAAAAACAATTGCCGCCATGCCCGAAGAGGAGGCCCGTTATCACATGAAAAGATGCGTCGCCAGTGGATTGTGGCTACCAGAAGCAGATCAGAAAGACTCGAACGACGACGACAATTCGGCCGATACTACGGTGGAAGAGATTGACACCAAATCGGAGGACGAAGAAAAAGCATAAAATTGAATTTTTTTCTAACCCATTGAAATTTGCGTCATCGTAAAACTTCGTATACACACACGATTTAAACTCTGTGTAATAATTCATATTGATTGCAAATTTTTCGGAAATTTTGTCCGCATCGATCAGATTCCACACCGTTAACGTTTGATAGTCAACAATTGAAAATTCTTGAACTATATATTTAAAATAATATTTTTATCTGTGTGTATTATTGTCTCATTGCTGAAAGGAAGAGAGAGAGAAAATCTAATCATAACAGAAACATAACTTCGGAGCACTTTTATAGAAGCTCGGCAGAAAAGAAAAAAAAAACATCTTCGATTGTTGTATGGAAATTATTTAAGGCCGAGCGCTTAATTGTAAATACTTCAAATCATGATATCATTAAAAAGCATTTTAAATGTAAATAAACTCTTTTTTTTATAAATATAGTAAACGCTGTGTGTCAAGTTTATTGCTATAATGGATCGAATACTCAATCTTCCAACACGCAAGTTTCAAACGAAGCGCCATGTTGCTCTGTCCGTCTCGCGAAAGAAACTCGCTCGCAAGTTAAGCGCGAGCGAGCGACGAGCGTTAAAGGTCGAGCTGCGCACGCAGCTCAAAATTGCAACATAATTTGCAGTGGGCGATTGGCATTGTCGTCGTAGCAATCGTCTTGCCGTGTTCGTTCATGTGCTCCAGCGCCTGAAAAAGTACTTCTCTTTTTTTTGAACGTCGCACACATACAGCAGCCGCGATACGCAGCGCCACCATGGTCTCTTCCGGCGCGGCGGAGGTGTCAGCAGCGATTCCAGCATCTCAGCGCGGCTCAGCCCGCGTACAGAACGGGACAGCCTCGGCCGACAGGGTATGAATTTTTTCGTTCTCTAACATGATACAACAGATATTTCGCTTTGTGGCAGCTTTGTGTAGCAGAGCAGCAGGAGTCGTCGTCGTCGTCGTCGTCGTCGTCGTCGTCGTCGTCGTCACCCGAGGCACCCGCACGCGACTCTCGGGCAGGCCAGTTCACTTTCAGCTCGCAGCTCGTTTAGACCAACTCTCGACCGAGACTACTCTCAGTAAGTTTTTATAACGCACATTCAAGAAAGCCATTTTCAAGAGAGTCGTCGTCGTCGTCGACGGGTTACACGCATAGACCTTCCACCGACACGAGAATGGCTGCTACGTTGCTGCTGCTGCTGCTGTTTCCAGAGTGGACTCTTCCAGACTCCGACAAGCTCACGAGGATAAGTAAAAAGCGAAAATAACTGCGAGAGAGATCATTGTGTCGATAAAAGGTTGCATTCGTTGACGATACTTTTTTCATATCATGTATAATTATAATACACCAGTCGCTAATGTCGAGAAAAGAGTCGCGCAGACGTGTAGCAACAATGGCTTCCGCCAGCTCGCTGAAATTATATGCTTATATATTGCTTTTCTGTAGCCGAGCGACCGAGGCGCTGTTGCCACGCGTAAAAATGCGCGACATAATATCATAATGTTCGCTGGTACTCGAGAATACTGCTCAATTCGATTTTTTTCACTATCTCTCGTAGAAAATTGTTCTAACGCATTTCCAGCTTTTCTCTATGGAAAATTTGGTTTTCCGTACCCGTATTGAGGTATACATGTGGACGATAAGTGATAACACGCCCTGCCCCAGAAAGTTTGTTTTTGTGTTTATAAAGGGTATAACGAGTGTTCTGTGTATATATGTGTGTGTGTGTGTACATGTGTCGTTCATACAAGTGAAAAAAAGAAAAATAATGCAAGTTCTGCATCGCCAAGTGTCTCTACCAAACCAAAACAAAGTTGCGAATCCGTGTCGATGACCCACATCGAGCCCACCGAGTATAGTAGTCACGCCAAAGCCTAGCCTAGCCTAAAAAAAAATTACCGTTCCCAGTAGCAGCCATTTAAATTGCCTACTGCTGCTGCCGCTGTCTGCGGGTTTTTAATCGATCGAGCCGCGATGGCGGAGGGTTGTGGAATCCATTCGCGTCGTGCATTATAGGCTCTTTAAATCATGCATAAATTGGCAACGCCGCCGCCGTGCCCAACTCTCCATCTCACGGATCGGGCCTGTGTGTATGTGTGCGCGTGTTTTTTGTTGTTGCGATCTCCACTGTGCGTACGTGACGTATGTCATGATTGTCATCCAACGAAAAACACAAGCACACACACACCTCGCGAAATGACAATTTTTATCGTCCCGCGTTGGAATACGCCGACGAAGCATGTTATTTAATCACGAAATGCGAGACGACGACGACGCCGCCGCGAGCTCGGCACGATGACAGTCGCGCGTTGTTTGATCTTGAAAAAATAAATGCCGTCGCGCTCTCCGTCCTCTCTACTAATCGAGTGCAATTGTGCATGATATCGCGCGCGTGACGTAAAACACGCTGATGCATCGCGCGGAGAGGCATGACGCATGCAACGATGTCGCGGAAAAAGGCAGCGGCATCGGGATACGCCTGCACAAATTCAAGCCTATTTACGGATCTCGCGTTGTTCAGATATATATTCTCGATCAATTAGAGAGGCATTTGCGTTTATTGGATTCGACTTCAGGCTAAGTATCGATGTCATTGCTGTGCACAGCACATACGAGGGAGACTTTCTCTTTTTCTCGACAATGGCAGATTTTGTTTCTAAAAATGATGCCTGCCTGGCCTGCTGCTCGTGTCATGCGTTCCATTTCCGGACATTTCATCCGGATATGGGTCTCTCGCTCTGAATAACGGAGCGCACACGTGTTCGTACTCGGCGTCTCGATTTCTTCGTACATTCTCCTGTGTCTTCTCTTCATTTAAAAAAAAAAACATCGAACAGACGTTAAAAAAAAGTCGGTTTTCCCTGTTAAAATTCGATCGATTTCTCGCTCGAAAGTATAGTTACGTCAGACTAAAACGAATCCGCGTGTGCGAGCCGATCGACCAGTATAGAGGTAGAGAAAAAAGTCACGCAAGCACCTCTCGTATACGTGCGCGCGCGCGTGTGTTTGTGCGTTGGTATATAAAATATAATCAGTCGAGACGTTTCTCAAACTCGGATTCTGTTCTCGAATTATAAAAAGTCTTTTTTTTTTTTTCACTCTGCCTCATGTCTGCCTTTAACGCCGTGTTAAAATGACGACGACGAGCTAGCAAGCTGCGCGCGCAGCAGCAGCACCTCACGCGCACACAAGTCGGCGATGTACGCGAGTGCGAGCGAGACAGCTAAAAAAGTCCCCTACGTGTGTGCGTGTGTGCGCATGTGTATCCGTAGTAAAGGCAGGGGACAGAAGAGGGCATAGCTAGCGGCAGCCGCAGCGCAGCACACACGCTCACACACGTATTATAGCAGTACATATATATATATATATGCTCTGCTTTCGTGGCTGGCGCGACTGTAGTATTGGTAGTGGTGGTACAGCATATAGCATAGTACATTTTATCGAGAACGAGAGAGGCGACCGACTAGTGGACTGGCACAAAATGGCGGCTTGCCTCAGAGCTGTGTACATGTAGTGTGTGTCTCGTCTGAACGTTATCGCGGAATGTCGTGCCTCCCCGTCGTCGCTTTGGACAATTGACCCGAGTTAGCGTGACTTGCGATCATCCCCCGGGCGTGGGACCACCCTTTGCTTGGATCACGAGGCCCCTTCGGCTAGGCTAGGGGATTATTTTAGCTCGAAAATCGAGAGCACAAGACGTCGGTGCACTCCGACGCGCAGACACTTGGCGATGCAGGTAAGCCCAGACTATACCCGTCTGTATTCGCAGCTATATTATCAACAACCCCTTGCAATCAATTTATCAACTTATCGTCCACTGTTTACCGCGGGTTCGGTTCTCCGTGGTGTGTGCCCCGACGAGTGGGAACAAAAAGTACTCGTGCTTTTTCACGCTCGTTCGTCGTAGGCCAGCGAGGAAATATGGCTAAACTTCGGCACTTTAACCGGCCTTTAAACAACATTTAGGGTGAATTTTCTCGTTATTTATCGATAATAGGGCTTTTCTTTCTTTTGCCACGGCTCGGGCGTTGTTCTGTTCGTCGTCTGGAGACACACGTAGGCCAAACTTCCTCTTGGATTTTTTACAATTTACCCAACAATTTTAAGATAACCAATAACCTACAAGTTTGTTTACGTTTTATTTGAGGGATAATTCACCCTTTTGGAGCGGGTGAACAAATCCAATTTTTCATCCACATGGTTTTCCAATCTCTAACCTATCATCCCAGGTGACTTATTTCAAAATCCAAGACGGACCCATTTTCATAAAATAAGCTCAAAGTTTGGCCCATTGACATGTTAGTACACAACAATCTGTCATTTAGCATGATGCTAAACGAATAAACCAAATATTTTACAAAAATTATTGCTATTTTTGTAGATTATTTGTCCAAGCAGATGTGTCGCTAAAAAGGCTTTTTCCATAGTTTCCCCATTTCTTTTCCAATTATTTTATGGAGATTTCATTTTAATAATTTTGTATTATTGCGATTACAAAATAGAGTATCGATATATCTACTATGAGCAGTATTCTTGAGGATTAAACAAACGAAAGTATGCAAATTCTTGTTGAATTAATCGGCATTTACAGTTGAGTTTATTATTCTATGGAAAATATTGAATTTCAACTTTGTATGACTTTTCGGCATTCATGACTTATTGAAAATATTTCATTATAGTTGCAAATTTCAGTGACATTTCATATTTTTAAAGTAGAGATTATTTAAACTTTGTGTTTTTTTAATAAATTGGTTTAATAGTTTTCTTCAATGAAATATTTTCAAAACGAAATCACAATATTTTTAAAGCTAATTGTGGAAATTTTAACTTTGTCTTGAAACAGGTTTTACTTTTATTTTAATTTTTATTTTAATTTTTACTTTAGATTTTTTAGATATTTTAAATGGTCAGTTAACATTAAAACAAATAATTTGAAACATTGTTGAATAACTTTTCTTAATTCAAAAATTTTCACAAGATATTTTAATTGCGCCGTCCTTATTTGTGGAGAAAAATATTTTTAAATATAATTGAATGATTGATTTGAGTATTCTAGTCTATATTTTAATTAATTTAATAGTATTTAATACAATAAGCTACATTTATTAAAACATAAATCATATAATGATTTTGTACGATCATAGTAAATCGTTGAATAAATAAAAAGTGAATCAACTGAAAAACTGTTGTATATTCATCTGTTAATATACACTTCATATAAACCTAAATATTTCCGTCTACATCATCCATCCTTATATAATTGAACAATTAGATGTTTTTATTATAACACATATGGAGAACAGTTCTCAGTAAACAGTGGAAAAAATAATTAATATTAAGAACCAAGTACATTTTAAAATTGTTTTTTTCTTCAATTGATTGCAAAGAGGTATTAGAATCTTTCAAAAATGAATTAAATCTTTATTTCCATCCAAAAATGAAATTGCAGCACGTAGAATCAGAGTCAGGGAAAGAATCATCAGATTCTGAAAATGAGAGTAAGAGTGGAAGCAGTTCTTCAAGCAGCAACTCAGGATCTGAGTCTGATTCTGATAGGTATGTATTTCATAATATAAACATTTGGAACCAGCTGTTGGAATAGTTGATAATTTTTCAATTTTGTACAAAGTTCTTGATTGATAATCTGTTTATTAATTAATTCTATATCAACTATTTCAATTGTCTAATCCCAAGTAAAATCATTCCATTGTGGTCACAATCAGGCTTAATATACTAACATCCTGCAACATATTTGTTGATTTTGCAATTTGATAAATACCAATTTTTGCTTTAGCACCTGCTGCTTCAATCCATATTTTATGTATTTAAATTCTATGTTTGCTTAAACCCTTCATTAATCACTTTCAACCATGGTTACATAAATGCACAGAATGCATGTTTGTGAATAATATTGAAACTTATACAGAAACAATACCGTATGATTTCTTCCATGATCTCAAGATAACTGATTTAACAAAAACTTCCTCAAATAATAATGAACCAATTTTAAAAATCATTGATGTTGGAAGATTTCAATTTAATGTATAATTAAGGATAAACTACTTTTTATTTAATGCCTTTGCACATTTTCAATAGTTTTTTGAAAAAAAATTTGTGTATCATCTTTACCCTTACTCAAAACAATCAATTAGTTTCAAATTTTTATTTATATCCCAATTTTATTGATTTGAGGTTAAATGTTAGGTTTTTATTTAGTTCATTTATGAAATATGAAAATATTTATTCTCTTATTTATTTCAAATTCAAGTATCATCTTGATACTTATAGCCAATTTGACACAAGGAATGGTAAATACGAGGGTGTGACCAAATACTTTTTTAATTAATAGATCAATTAGATATTAAAAATGTTATTATTTGGCTGCTACAGCAGCAGTTCTAGCTCGAGTAGTTCTAGTTCGGACTCTGAATCAGAACACTCAAACGAACCTGAACAAAATCTGAACACTGAAAATAATAGTACTTATGAAAGTGCAGACACAAAAAGTAGGTTTAAAAATGATTCCATTAGAGAATGGGAGGAAAATCCTGATATTTATGGAATCAGAAGGTCAGCCCGTTCTAGAAAAGAACCAGATAGGTTTTTTGTAGCGGCTCAACAAGAAAGTGACAATGATAGCCCAAGGAAAGTTCAAAGAAAAAGGTAAGGTCTTGATAAATTTACAAAAAAAATTTTTTTAATTATCAATATACTATATCAAGGTTAGCTTATTCATAGGTTATAAGAAACATTTATTTAGGGATGAAAGAACAAAATAAAAATTTGGCCTTGGCAGGAGTGTCAAAGGTTTAAATGAAACAAGTTCATAATATGAAATGAATATAATATTAGAATCGAAAGAATTAATTTTGAAAAATCATTAAAAAACACACAAAAAATTATTTTTAGTATCACATTGTAGCAGTATCTTTACCCTCAACTTCATAAGACATGAAATGTACAAACTATGATAAAAGTCTATTGATTTATAAATAGACTTTATTTATAAAATTAGGAACTTTTTCAACATTAATGAATGATCAATATTCATTGGTTGATGTACATTGTTCTATTAACAATTATTTGAATGTTACAATACAACATATAGATGTTTTTGCACTTGCTATGTACATTGAATTTTTTTATCACCTGCAAATCCATAACAATTATTAAAACTCACATTTAATTGTGATTAACAGCTAGCTTTCATCAATAATTGATAACTGTGATATCAGCTTATAACATTCCAATATGTTTGGTATTCACTAACTAATTCAAACAAAAAATAATGTCATATTAAATACAAATTTAAAATACATCAATCAGATTCTCATTTCTGTAATAACTAATAATTTTCAATTAAATTTTAGCAAATCCCATAATGCTTGGAACTCAGATACTTCAGAGTCTGAATCAGATAATGAAGTTCACAGACCTCCAAATAAATCATTTAATCGAAGAGCTGTACAGAAAAAAGAGGCTCCTAAAAGGAAAAAGCAACTTTCTGATTCATCTTACGAATCCTCCGATGGAAGTGATAAACGGTATGTTTTAGTTGATACATATGTAATTTCCTTACTTTTTCTTCCATGTTATTGTTTAAAATATTACAGACAAGTCACTAGAAGAGGGGCCCAAGTTAGTTACAAAGAAGAAAGTGAAGCTGGTACTGAGAGTGATGATCTTATGGAAGTGGATGAAGCTGCAGTAGAGTCTGTTGAAACTGATAATTCAGAAACCATAGAGCGTATTCTTGGCGAAAGAATAGGCAAAAAAGGAGGTAAATGAATGAACTAAATAATATTTTTGATTTTTTACTGAGCAACAAGTATTTTAATTTAAAAAAATACTTAATTAATAGTTGTAGGAAACATAACCACTATTTATGCAGTTGAGGAAAATGGTGATCCTAATCCTACAAATTTAGAAGGTGTTGAAACAGAAATGCAGTACCTGATAAAATGGAAAGATTGGTCTCATATCCACAACACTTGGGAATCAAAAGATTCGTTGTTAGCATTGAAGGTACTTTTTAAAATTTTCCTTAAATAGCTATTTTTTAACAACTACAAATTATTTTGAGAAGAAATTATTAATTACACATTTTATTTAATAAAATCAGGTAAAAGGAATGAAAAAATTTGAAAATTATGTGAAGAAAGAACAAGATATTAGGCAATGGAAAAAGTATGCTGGTCTTGAAGATATTGATTACTTTGAATGTCAAGCAGAATTACAACAGGATCTTGTTAAAAGTTATTACAATGTTGAAAGAATCATTGGTAATTACATTTTGAATATTTGCAACAGTACATTTGATTTTAGAATGCAGTTGTTAACAAATTCATTAATTTTTAGCAAAGAGACAAGATAAAGGAGGCCAACATCCTGATTATTACTGTAAATGGGAAAGTTTACCATACTCTGATTCTACATGGGAAGACGGTGCTTTAATTATTAAGAAATGGCCAGAGAAAATAAAAGAATTTTACGATCGCGAGGAATCGAAAAGAATTCCAAGCAAACACTGTAGAGTTTTAAAATATAGGCCTAAATTCCATCAATTGAAGGAGCAACCAAGCTACATGGGCCGAGATGAGACTTTTATCCTAAGAGATTATCAAATGGATGGTTTAAATTGGATGATACATTCGTGGTGTAAAGAAAATAGGTAATTATCTCTCAAAACTTGCATTGTTGAGTCAAAAAAGTAAAACTGATGTAATAAATGATTTTTATTTATTTTCTAGTGTTATATTAGCTGATGAAATGGGTCTTGGTAAAACCATTCAAACTACATGCTTTCTAAATTACCTTTTTCATTCACAACAATTGCATGGTCCCTTCTTATTGGTTGTTCCGCTATCAACCATGACGTCTTGGCAGCGAGAAATTACGCAATGGGCACCCGACATTAACTTTGTTACCTATTTGGGTGATGTTAATTCAAGGAATGTGGTAAGTGATATGACTATATTATTTTCAAAAACACTTTAAATAACATTTGTCTTTAAATTTATATTTATTGATTTCAGATTCGAGAATATGAATGGTGCTTTGACTCCAAAAGACTTAAATTTAATGCTATTTTGACAACTTACGAAATAGTACTAAAGGATAAAGCATTTTTAGGATCAATCAATTGGGCTGTCCTTTTAGTTGATGAAGCTCATAGATTGAAAAATGATGATTCACTGTTGTACAAAGCTCTTACAGATTTCCATACAAATTTTCGTCTTCTCATTACTGGTACTCCACTGCAAAACAGCTTAAAAGAACTATGGGCTCTGCTTCATTTTATAATGCCTCAAAAATTCGTCTCTTGGGAAGATTTTGAACAAGAACATGATAACACTGCTACAAAAGGATATTCCAAATTGCACAAACAGTTGGAGCCTTATATTCTTCGGAGGGTGAAGAAAGATGTTGAAAAATCATTGCCAGCCAAAGTAGAACAAATTTTACGTGTCGAAATGACTTCCCTTCAAAAACAATATTACAAATGGATTCTGACGAAAAACTTTGGTGCTCTTAAAAAGGGTAATAAAGGATCAACCTCGACTTTTTTAAATATAGTTATTGAATTGAAAAAGTGTTGTAATCATGCTTTCCTCACAAAGCCAAATGAAAATGAGAACAGAGAAAGCAATAGTGATTACCTGCAGCAAATAATACGTGGTTCAGGGAAACTAGTTCTTTTAGACAAACTATTAGTTCGTTTGAGGGAAACCGGTCACCGTGTCTTGATTTTCAGTCAAATGGTTAGAATGTTGGATATTTTGAGTGAATATCTGCAGAAGAGGCATTTTCCTTTCCAACGCCTCGATGGTAGCATAAAGGGAGAATTGCGAAAGCAAGCTCTGGATCATTTTAATGCTCCTGGCTCTACAGATTTTTGTTTTTTGCTGTCCACAAGAGCAGGAGGTCTAGGTATTAATTTAGCCACAGCGGATACAGTAATCATTTTTGATTCAGACTGGAATCCTCAAAATGACTTACAAGCTCAAGCAAGAGCGCACAGAATAGGCCAAAAAAATCAAGTGAACATTTACAGATTGGTTACTAAAGATTCTGTAGAAGAAGAAATTGTTGAACGTGCTAAGAGAAAAATGGTGCTTGACCATCTTGTCATTCAACGAATGGACACGACTGGCCGAACAGTTTTGAACAAAAAGAATGCCAACACAAATACAAATCCCTTCAATAAGGAAGATTTGACAGCAATTTTGAAATTCGGAGCAGAAGAACTATTTAAAAATTGTGAGGAAGATCAAGGAGATGAGGAGCCAGTGTGCGACATTGATGAGATTTTGAGAAGAGCAGAAACGAGAGATGAAGGTCCTACTACTGCTGGTGATGAATTACTGTCTGCTTTTAAAGTAGCAAGTTTTGCGGCATTTGAAGAAGAACCTGAACCCTTACCTAAAACTCAGGAAAATGATGATGAAAGTAAAGACTGGGCCGACATCATACCCGAAAAAGAAAGATCAAAAGTAGAAGAAGAACTAAGGTCCAAAGAAATGGAAGACTTGTACTTACCTCCCAGAAATCGAAAAACTTTACAACAAATCAATGAAGCCGACAGTAAAAGTAAAAAGAAGAAAAAGTCACAATCAGCCGATGATAGTGACGACGACGACGATTACGGAACTGATGAGGAAGGTAGCGACGATGGTCGACCAAAGAAACGAGGCAGACCGAGGACACAGCCCCGTGAAAATGTCAAAAGTTTCACTGACGCTGAGATTCGGCGATTCATTAAAAGCTTTAAAAGGTTCCCCGCGCCAATGAAACGATTGGACGAGATAGCAGCAGATGCGGATCTCAATGAAAAGCCTATGTCGGAATTGCAGTACTTGGCTGAACAGTTGCGAAGCAGATGCGAAGCTTGCATGAACGACTCCGAGTTCCCAGCGGCGAAAGAAAATAAAGCAGAGGATGCCGATGCGGGGGCACCTAAGGCACGAAAGCGTGGACCAACTTTCAAAGTTGGCGGCGTGCAAGTCAATGCCAAGAGCTTCAGTGCTGCAGTTAGCGAACTCGAGCCGCTAGAACAAGCTTTACCGTCTGATCCTGAGCAGAGAAATAAGTGGCACATTGATTTCAAGTACGTTATATTACAACTGAACCATATTTAGTGAAAAAAATGAAACGGCATGTTTACTAAAAAGTTCGATTAATTTTTATTACAGAGTCAAACCAGGAAACTTTGATTGCGAATGGACCATTGATGACGACACAAGACTGTTAAAAGGTATTTACATCCATGGCATGGGCTCTTGGGAATTGATAAAAATGGATGAAAGTTTGAAATTGGGGGACAAAATTTTACTAAATGGAAGTAAAGCCGAAATGAAGCGAATTCAAACACGCGGAGAGTATCTCTTAAAAGTTTTGAAGAAAAATATGGATCAGAAGCAAGGAGTTACGGTAAGTTTTTTTTAATCCCTTTTTCGAAGCATTTTTATTCTTCAGTTTTAAATCACTGCTCGCATTAATTTTAGACACGGCCACGAAAGTATAGAAAAACTAAAGACTTAAAAAGTGCTATAACAAAGGAAATAATAGAAGAACCAGACAGTTC
Source organism: Trichogramma dendrolimi (assembly GCA_034770305.1). Lineage (NCBI taxonomy): Eukaryota > Metazoa > Arthropoda > Insecta > Hymenoptera > Trichogrammatidae > Trichogramma > Trichogramma dendrolimi. Next base: position 7,715,111 of record JAPMIB010000002.1, on the reverse strand, counting down.
AGGCGAAAAGAAAAACAAGGTTAAAACGGAAAAGGCCATTAAAAAAGAAGAAGAAACGACAGAGCTTAAAAAAGAAATGAAAGAAGATAACGACACCGTCGCTTCCGAGGATAAGAAAAAATCCAAAAAAGCTAAAAAAGAAAAGAAAGAATCAAAAAAAGATAAAAAATCAAAACAATCTGGACCCATGCATTTTACAGCCAACAACGAACCAAGAGCCCTTGACGTTTTAGGCGATTTAGATCCATCCATATTCAATGAGGTCAGTTATTTTTTTTATCATTAAATAATTTATTTCATTAGCTTGAACATCTCGTGTAAACAAATTTAATTTACAGTGCAAAGAAAAAATGAGACCTGTCAAAAAAGCATTGAAAGCTTTAGATAGACCGGATCAAACGCTAAGCGAAGCAGAACAAGTAGCCCACACCCGAAATTGCCTTATACAAATTGGTAATCAAATTAATACTTGTCTTAGTGAATACAAAGACCAAGAACAAATTAAAGTGTGGAGAAGCAATCTGTGGTACTTCGTATCCAAATTCACGGAATTTGATGCCAAAAAGCTTTACAAGCTGTATAAACACGCAACCAAAAAAGGTGATGGAGGAGACTCGTCTAGTCCAGAAAAGAAAGAAGAAGTTCCAAATAAGGTACGGTATACATTTAATAAGTTTGATATCCAATAAATTTGAAACTTTATTAATGTATTTCTCATTTGACATTTTTTACAGAAAACTGACGACAAACACAATTTGAAAAACTCATTTGATGGTGGAAATAAAGAGAGCAATCGAAGCCACAAACGACGAAATGAAGATAACGACGACGGCTCGATCGGGGGTAAAAAATATATCCTGAATAATTCAACGTCTTCCATTCCCTCCAACGTAGCATCCAATCCATCTCGAGGCTCGGGACTGAATTCTAATTTCAACGCGATAAACAACAGTGAAAATCAACTTGGCAAAGATCCTCGAGAGTCCGGTATCAAATACAAGGATTCCAAACGAGATCGAGACCGCGAAAGAGACAGAGAACGCGATCGCGACAGAGATCGTGAGCGAGACCGAGAGAGGGATCGCGAACGTGACAGAGATCGCGATAGGGACAGAATTCACGGAGACAGAAGTATGGATAGATTAGGGGGTGAAAGGATACGCCGAGACAGCGGTGGCTATCCAAGTGGCCATTACAGCGGTGGAAGAGACGACGAGCATTGGATGGGGCGCGACAGGTTCGTTAACATTTTCATATATAAACTATTCTCTTGTTTGAAGTATAACTTTGCATAGTAATACTAACGTATTTTATTATTTTTATATAGATTTATGGAACACAAACGTGATAGGTTTGAACCTTACAATAGAGTGTCCGGCAGTTATCGAGACAGAGATAGGGAGCGCGATCGAGTGCATGCGAATGATAAAAGAGGCGGAGGGTAAGTTTCACGAGTATTATTTAAACACAATGTATTATTTTTTTATCAGAAACTAATTCAATATTTATATTTTTTATATGCAGAGACTATTACAGATACTCTGTAGGACCAAGCGGTGGTGGGAATTACAGTTATGGTAATCAAGGAAGTTACAGCGGAAATCCTGGAACTTATCCTGCTGACTTACCCCCCAGTCATTTCCGAGGTAGTGGTAGCGGCAGTAGTCGCAATTACATAAATGAAAACTATCAACCAGACTGGCGACCTAGCAGTAAAGAGTACAGGCGGGATTACGATAGACCAAGGCCACCTCCTCCTGCTAATTCGTAGTCCAGCAGCATTGGAACTACACGTCGTATATAGAGTTATATACTTTTCCGAAAAAAGTTAAAATTTATCATTCGAAGCTTTCTACTGTTTCTAGAAAGCGACACCAATTCTCTCGCTGCAATCAAATGTACATGGAACTTTTTTATGTCAATATCGTGGGAGTGTGCAGCGACACTCAAGTGCAAATGTTATTTTTTTAACAATTTTGGATGTTGTCGATCGCGAATGAATGAAAGAGAGAGAGAGAGTGTGTGAATCTATTGTTAGGGAAAGTTGTTAGATTTTGCTATTAAATAAATCTCTACATTGAGGTTTCTTAAGTTTAATACTGTGACAAAATCATTAACTATCTTCTATTTTTGAATCAAACTAAATTGTGCAATTTTAATTACGTTACGAGAAAATTTTTCGAAATTATAATTTTTTTTTATCTTTTTGTTTTAATTAATGAAACTTCATTTTTAATAAAAGAAATGTAGTTGCTATTTTTATGACATTAGAATGAATGTAATATTAAGGATTGCATTTCTTACCATAAAAATTTGCAAATCAATTTTTCACTACTGCAAATTATGTGTACAGATTATAAACGATACCATGTTGTACATGGTACTTGCACAATTACCAGAACAAATTGCTCCCCAGCAATTCTACTGAGGCAAATGAAATCAAGAGATTCAGATTTATTTGTAGATAGAAACGACTGATTTGATAATCTTACTTGTTCTTTAACGAACAAATAACTACAATTTATAAGATCAATGGATCTTACTGTTTTTTTACAGCTGTGTAATACTTACTTTTATATAATGAAATCATATTTCTTTTTTCGTGTAAAATTTTGTAAAACTTAGGCCATCATGATTTCTAATGATTTACGGAAACTATTAGTGTAAGAAAATCTTGTACACCTGCTCGAAAAGTTAGGTTTAACAATTATATCATTATTACATTAATACTATTGTGATTCATTATTATAGAGGCTTACGTTCATCTTTTTAAATTGAATGCACTTTTTCGTAACTATGCAATTAGAAATTATTTCATGAATACATACTGAAAATGTCACATTTTGTAAAATTAGTAAAGTTTTACATTTCAATTGAAATAGTAACGAGATGAAACGTATATTTTTTGTAAATGATGTACTTTTAAAAATGTTTACGCGCGATCATGTAAATAATAACAAGAAATGCTGCGAAAAAACGATCATGACGGGTGTGTATGCTACTCCAATGGTAACGCAAAAGTTGAATATATGGAAAAATGAAATATTTATAACGAAAACTTGAAGCCATGCGCAGCCCTATAAATGATTGTGAATGATGAAAAAATATATGTATAGGAACTATTATTTATAAAATTTAGTCAAATATAAACTTGCGATGTATAAATTATGTTGAAGAGTTTAATGTAAATAAAAATTCGAAACACTAAATAAATATGAAATAAGTGAAACCGTACATACGTTCATATCTCTTCATTTTTATCAAGTTTATTTCTTAAAATTTCAATCAATTTAATCTGTTCTAAAATGTCTAAAACGATTTTTACAAAACCTGTTATGCTGCATTGAGCGCTGATTTTTAAATGTCTAATAACTAGATAACTTTTGAAACAAGCGCAGCGGACAGGTTCGAAAGTTTGTGCGCTGAAACGCGTTACATACATCCGCAAATATAGAATTATATTTGCAGCGGGTTTATTCTATTATATTCAGCTTCTCAAATAAAAACTGTGATTTTTTTTACAGATGACCTATTTGGTTGACATAGAATTCATTCATGGCCTTCTAATGAACTATCAACTCAAAAATACACTGCATACTTTGTTCGATTATTTCAGAAATAGTTTTAAATGAATGCAGTTAATTTTTTTTATGAATTTAATCATATTTTAACCTATTTAATCATATTTAATATTAATATATAATTAATTTCATCATATTTAATCATATTATAACGCCTTTAGCGCGGATGCCATGATAAACACGAAATCTAATTTTTGCATACGCACATGGATGCAGTACAAAATGATAAATTTAATTGAAGATTTTGATGCAGGAAGTTTGAGAAGCTATTCCCCGAAACTGTTTTCAGTGTAAAATTTCACTTCATTATTGCTATACGTCAGGGTCATTTACTCGTTGCTTTTTTTCTTTATAGTGCATCGTGACATCCATAAACTGTGATTCAAAAATTCGCAGTGGTCGAGAGCCATACAGATACAGACAGAGCCTCGTTTTTCGATCATAACTATTCGTTGAGGCTGCTCATTGGTCGATAAGCGCGTACGTCTTTTTTTTTCTTTCTTCATTGCGCTGCGATTCTTCGCGTAGTGTACACCAAGTGAGCGTGTATACGGCAACGCCGACTGAAGTTTGAACGATTTCGCAGTTCGCCCAGGATTCTCAACTGGGCCACTGAACGTTTTGCTATAAAAGGCTTAGCTTTATTCGAAAGTTAAAAATGTCATTCGAGGAGAATAAATTTCGGAATGATAATGTTTTTAATAGTATAGAGAGAGATTACTTAACACTGACTGATAACGAATGCAGGGAAAATAGCAAGTTATTGAAAGCGGTAAGTATTCATTACGATTTTTTTCAAATATTTTCAAAAGTAATTGTTGGAAAAACTTTTAAATACTTTTAATCGACTGCAATAAATTTTTATAATTTGTGTGTCGAGATATTACTGTACTTTCAGTACGTGTTTTAAAACATCCTCATTTCGTAAGTCTTATTTGTGCGTCAAAACTCGAAGTATAATAGCAATTTGTTTTGCTGGTTTTTTAGATCGTTGAAGAGACACTAATTCCTCTTATGAAAAGAAATACTCTTTTTGAGACAATTTTCAATCGTGTCGCCTTTGGGGGAAGCTACTACAAGGGCACCAAATATGGAAGTCCGGATGAATTCGACTTGTATTTGGTGCATAAGATTAATTACTGCAAAGCTGATTTAAAGGTAAGCATATCATCAAGATCCAAAACCCGTTTACATTTTATCTTTATCCTTGCCTCGGCGTTACCTTGAGAATTTCAACAGCCGATTGAGCAATAGAGTTGATATCTTTGAATAAATTCCATTTTTGCAGATTAATACAAGTCATAATAATTTTGGCTATGCGAAAATAAAAATGAACTACGAGATATGCGATCGTCAAGTAACGTATGATGAATTCAAAAAAATAAAAGATGATTCCAATAATTACTTGGATCAAAGTAAATTCCGGGCTTGGTTAGAAGGAGTATTTATAAAGGCTCTTGAAACTCTGCGCGGAGATCCTTACCACGGCTTATACGAATTATACCATGATGGAAGAACCTATTATGTAATTATCTCATTTATTAAATTACAAAATTATCTGAACTATCGAAAATATTAAAACTTATGAATTTTAAATTATTGACAGATTAGTCATAGAAAATCGGGACCTGCGCTAACGATTATGGTCAGACACCCGAGCGGACGTAAATTGTTCGACGTCGATCTCGTTCCCGCCATCGAATTCGATGGCATCCACTTGCATTCTGGATACTGGGTACAAACTGCCGCACATCGGCAAAATACAACGCACACTGTGAATGCTACAAGTACCACGAATTCTACGGAACATAAAAAAAATAAGAAAAAGAATTTTGGATACAAGAGATACAATGATAATGTATGAGTTTTAACGATAATTGTATGATTTTATATCAAATTTACTAAGATTTCTATTTATTTTGCAGAAAAAACCGTTTATGGTGGTTCCAAAACCACTCAATAAAAGCACACGGACCAATAACTTATATTGGCGTCTGTCTTTTTTCAAAAATGAAAAAGCCTTGTTATTAAGTGCCGGAAAAGTAAAACCAGTAATAAAAATGATAAAAGTAAGCTTTTTCAATCCAGTGACATTATCGAATTACTTTTTGATGCATAACACGTGGTTTTATTTTAGAAATTCCGTGATACTCACGACCTGAAGAGTATCAAGAGTTATTTCATAGAGACGATTTTCTACCACGAGTTGGAGAGTCACAAAAATAATTTAGAAGAATTTCTAAGACGTTCGAAAACGCAGTTATTCATCCATGTGAGTATCGCATGAATTGACAATAAAAAATATAGAATAAAATTTAAAATAAACATTAACTTGCAGGGACTCGCAAAACTGAAAGAAGCTCTGGAAAATAGGAAACTTCCATATTTTTGGAACGAGCGTCTAGATTTATTTGAAAAGATGTCCCAGGACGAGTTAAAGAATCACGCCAATCGTCTGGGTTCCATTCTTAAGGATATCGAGGAGAACATTGAAAACGACCCCCCACTCGGTCTTGAGAAATATATCTGTGGGACATCATAATTTTTTTATATACTTTTTTATAAATTTTTTTATATTAACTTTAATGATTTATTTTTATTGAAAAAATTTCTATTCCGCTTGAATTTCAGTAACTTATTGTAAATCTAATCTTTTAACTTTTATTTAATGTATAATGTAAAATCGTTCCATTTTGATTTTTATATGTAATAATGAATGTCTTGACGAATGATTTTTATCGCAAACGTTTCCCGATACACTACCGAATAATAGTAATATTTTAATCATTGTGTATGCGAATGTATCAGTTGTACTTGCAAAAAGTTGAATATATTGAAAATGATTGTGAATGATAGAAACATATTTATAAAAACTATAATTTACAAAATTGAATCAAGTATAAACTTACGATGTATATCATACCTCCTCGTTCTTATTAAATTTGTTTTTTCATAAATTTAATTCATTTAAAAATAATTATTTCAAAATTGAATCCTCTCCAACACCTTTTACGACTTTATAGTATCATGTAAACATTTTATAATTGGTCTTTGAAATAGATGTGGTGGAGCCATCACTGCACCAAGTTTTTGAATTTTCCGATAACGCGATTGCCCTTGAAATGCGCGCAGCGGGCTAGTTTGAAAGTGTTTGCGCGCGAAGGCTCGATGAAGAAACAATTTGGAAATAAAACGGATTCGATGCGAGAACGCTAAGAGAAGCTGTTCTTTTCAGCGGTAAAAATCAATTCATTCATTCGTGGTTTTGTTGTAAAATATGAACTTCTTTCGGAAACTTTCACGAGTGCAGGATTTCATCTAGCTGCTTCCCGAACGTTCGTCCACGCAGACGTACATTATCGCTTGTGCGACACGCTCAGGCCATAAAACGCAAATTCGCAGAACCCAAACAGTACACAGAGGCTCGCTTTTTGAGATTTACCCTATATATATATGCGTTGAAGCTGTCGATTGGTCGCTACAAGCACACGCCCGCGATACGTCTTTGTTTCGAAGTGTAGTATAAAACGCCGACTGAAGTTTGGACGACTTCGCAGTTCGCACAGTATTTTCAATCGGTCCGCTGAGCTGAACGTTCGTTTTTCTATAAACTAAAGCTTCATTCGAGAGTCAAAGATGTCATTCGTGGAGAGTAGATATCAAGATGATTCAGTTTTTCAAGAAATCGAGAGGGATTATTTAACCCTGGATGAAGACGAATGCAAAAAAAACAACGAGCTATTGAAGAAGGCAAGTAATCATTACAATTTTTTCAAATATTTTTAAACGTAATTATCTATAAATTACAATGTTTCGCGCTGATTGATCATTCGTAGCTATAATAATCATCCAAGTGCTTGTGCTTGCATTAAACAGAAGCATCTATGCAAAGTATAAAAAACATGATTAAATTTAGACATTTTTAATCGGAAGATATAACAAATCGTTAACACTAACAATATAAGTTTCGAAGTTCGGAAAAACAATTGAGTTCAGAATGACAGAATTTTATTTGCACTGGTTAACAAAACTTCTTTTTTTATTGGTAAAAGTTTGACTTGAAGTAATTTGTTTTTCATATTTTTAGATTATCGAGGAAAACTTTATCCATTTGATGAAAAGAGATAAACTTTTTGCAACAATTTTTAGTCGAGTTGCCTATGGAGGCAGTTATTACAAGGGTACCAAATATGGGCACCCAAATGAATTCGACTTGTATTTGGTGCATAAACTAGACAACGTCGGCATTGGCGTAATAGTAAGCGTATTACTAAGATCAATATCCCATTTCCGATTCTCCTTTACACCTGCTTCGACGTCACCTACAGAAATTCAAAAGCTGTTGGTGCAACGTAGTTGATATCTTTAAATAAATTTTATTCTTTTAGACTGATTCGAACCACAGTCCTCCTGGTTATATACAAATAAAGGCCACTTATAAAAATTCTAATTCTCTACTGTATAGAGAAGAACTTGGAAGGATGACAGATGTCAATAATTATTTGGATCATGAAAAATTCCGAGCTTGGTTGGAAGGAGTATTTACAAAGGCTTTCGAATCTTTACCCTACGCATCTTCTACTGATCGAAATAAATATCGTGTAATAATTTATTTATTTTTATTAAACCACAAAATTATCAACAACAAACGATAAAAATATAAACTGATGTACTTTAAATTATTTACAGTTGAGCCTGAAAAAATCGGGACCTGCATTTACTTTAACGGTTACAGCGCCGTACGGTAGTAAAGTATTTGATGTCGATCTTGTTCCAGCGATCGAGTTCAATGTTATCCAGTTGAATTCTGAATACAAAAATTATAACGAAGACGTATGCAATTTAAATTATAACTCTAATTTTATATCGACTATGCTAAGACTTATTCAATTTTGCAGAGAAGGCCGTGTTTAGTGGTTTCGAAGCCCCTCTACAAAAGTATACCAAATGATAACTTATTTTGGCGTTTATCGTTTTTCCAAAATGAAAAAGCCATGTTAAGAGGAGAAGTGAAATCAGTTATAAAAATGATGAAAGTAAGCTTTTTCAATCCAGTGACATTATCGAATTACTTTTTGATGTATAACCCGTGGTTGTATTTTAGAAATTCCGTGATACTCACGACCTGAAGAGTATCAAGAGTTATTTTATAGAGACGATTTTCTACCACGAGTTGGATAAACATAAAAATAATTTAGAAGAATTTCTAAGACGTTCGAAAACGCAGTTATTCATCCATGTGAGTATCCCATGAATTGACAATAAAACATAAAGAATAAGATATACAATAAAAATTAACACACAGGGACTAAGAAAACTGAGAGAAGCTCTGGATAAAGGAAGACTTCTATATTTTTGGAATCCTCGTCTCAATTTATTTGAAAAAATGTCTTCAGATGAGATCTGGAATCACGCCAATCGTTTGCATTCAATTATTCATGATATCGAGAGTCGTATTGGTTGGGACCCACTCGTACTTGAGAAACATATTTGTGGCAAATCATAATATTTTTATATACTTTTTAATATATTTTTTTATCTTAACCTTAATGATTTATTTTTATTTAAAAAATTTCTATTTCGCTTGAATTGCAGTAATTGATCGTGAGTCTAATCTTTTAACTTTTACTTAATTGTGACTTTGTTATGTAATAACGAATGTTTCGACGAATAATTTTTAACGCAAACGTTTCCCGCGGCACTACCGAATAATAGTAATATTTCAACAATTGTATTTACGAATGGATCCGTTTTGTACCTATAAAAAATTGAATACTTGCAGCTAAAAAATATTTACAACGAAAACTTGCAGCCTCGTACCCGTATAAAAATTGTTGCGAACGATTGAAACATATTTATAAAAAACTATGATTTATATGATTTAGTCAAATATTTATTCTTATTCTTATTATATTTCATTTATTTAAAAATAAAAGTTTTTCAAAATAAAATCCTATCCAACTAATGTGACGACTTGATTGTATTATATTATAATCATCTTATGATTAGGCTTTCGAATAACAAATTCTATCGTACGATAGTGGCTTTCAGAATCTAATGACGATATTATATTTTAACTATTTTAGGAAAATGAATCATTTTTGTACTTCTTATGATGCGCGTGTAATGTTTAATCCAACCATTCGATAAATATTATATCAATGCGGAGTCACAAACTCAGATTAATTTATTATTATTATGCTTTCCATGCCTCCACAGCAGTTAAAGCGAAGATTCATCTTTCAGGGTGGTAACTGCAAAATATATTTTTAAAATATCTGATCGGACGGATAGAGGATACATTCGACACCTAAAAATTAAGCACATAATAGATCAAGCACAAAAAAATTGAGAACTATTTTTCAGCACCGTGTTGGATAACATTGTGCAGAAAAATATTTGTGTCTAATATTTTCATATTTTTCATCGTTTTAAAATTTTTTTATAATTATTCATCATTCACGCGCTGAATAATTCAGCACAAATTTATTACAAATATTACAATGCGATACTTATTTTGAAAGAGTTCAGATACTGCTGCCCTCTCAAAATTTTCTTCGTTATTAGTTTAAACATCTGTAAAGTAGATTCAATTACTAGAGAATGTTTGTATGGGTGTATGTGCGTATGTAACGCGTGTACATTAACGCGTTGTCTCAAAAGAACGAAACTCAATAAGTTTAAGTTTTTTTTCAATACTACCAAAACAGATTTTTTTTTAATCGTATCATGTTTAACACTTCCATTCACAACATTTTAGAGGTTTATAATTTAACCCACAAGAAGGAATTTCCAATTTTCACTACTAATTTTAATATTATTATACTTATTATACTGTTGAAAAAAATAATAGTAACCGTTTTTTGGAGGAAGCCACCCTATGTCAGTTTTGGCTGCGATTTTTCTAAAGATAATAAGGAAGGTAAGTTGGGGAAAAAAGGAATAAATAATCTAATCCAATTTCCAGTGGAAATGTATGACGTGATTTATTTTTTAAAAATACAAAAAACTCGAAACATGTTTATAATTCTGTATAATATTGCGTTTATAACGTAATGAAGTTGCAGTTGTCGATTCCTTGCCCTGAAAAGGAAACAGATTTTAAATGTGTGTTTTGCGTTGTGAAGACCAAAAATGCTACTTATTGCATACAAATTAGGCTCCTCCGTTTCCATCTCGTTTTCCCAATTTTCTCCTCCCATCTGATTTAGAGGCAGATAATTGCCGATAGGAGTTGAACATTTTGGACATATCCTTTTTTCAAGCTCCTGCTGCATGGAACACAAAATCTATGTCGACAATCCAATCTTCTCACACGAAATCTAGCCCTGCAAGTTTGGATTTCGCAACCTGTTAAAAAGAAAATATAATCATTACATTATAGAGATTAAAAAGTGTACATGGTAAGTTTATCTGTAATTATTTAAGAATTAATTATATGTAATATGTAAAATTATTGAATAGTTTTACCACGTAGTGACAAAAATGAAGTCCTTACCGCTTTCAAATGTAAAATAATTAAAATAATTAGTTATATTAATTGTTTATATGCTATATTGTATATAATTATATATCTATATATATATTATTAATTTTGTATATTGTATATAATTTATTAATAGTTTATACTTGAGCAAAAAGTTGAGTCGGTTCATGTATACGAACCCTACCCAATCTATGCTTAAAAAAGCCAATAAGTATGCTAAGAAGTCAATCCATATATGCATGAACCGGACTTATTCTAATAATTATTTGTTTCAAGCAAAAATTTGAATCGGTTCATGTACACGAACCCTACCTAATCTTTGCTTGAAAAAGCAAATAATTATCAGAATGAGTCAATCCATTTATACATGAATCGGACTTTTTCGAAAACCATTTACATAGTAGCACAAGTGGTAATGAGAGCTGGTTCATGGAAACGAACCCTGCTACTCAATATAAATATCAGTCCATGGACACGGACCCAACTTCATTAAAAATTATAGTATTATAATAGTATTATAACAAATAATGAGAGCCGGTTCATGGGCGCACGAACCCTGCTACTCAAATAAGTCGGTCCGTGGACACGGACCTTACTTTTGTAGAATGATTTTTAAAATTAGTCAATGAATGTATTATTATAAAAAATAACGAGAGCCAGTTCGTGGACGAACGAACCCTGCTACTCAATACAATTCACTACCAAAATAATTTTCGAATAAAAGTCGGTCCGTGGACACGGACCCTACTTTTTTAAAATGATTTTTAAAATTATTCAGTGAATGTATTAGTTTATACTTACGTTTCTTTGGCAATCTCCTCCTTTTTTCTTCTCTTTAGAAGAACATGTCACAGAGACGTTGATGAATCTGTATTAGTTGTACGTATAGTACTTTCGCTACAATTAGCAATTCGGACGATTTTCCAAAAGTTGTACAACGTTGTCCAAGCCAATAGTAGCTGTAAAATCAAGAGGTTATATATTCGATTGATTTTCATAGAAAATAAATCATTATGACTATAACTAAAAAAAATTATAATCACTATTATCTGAAGTTGATGAAATATTTTTAGGCTCCAGATGGAAATTATAATTTTTATTAGAAATAGTACTTAAAACATCAGCTGAAGCGGCGTATCTATCCGAATTACTGGTTTCAGGTAATATTTGATGCACGTCCCAAAGCAAATCAATGTCGCCCATGTTCTCATATCTATAAGTAGGGTAATTTATTATACATTGCTAAAAAACATAAAAGAAAGAATTCATATTCATTTTTAAATATATAAAAGTTATTACCATCTTCTGTTATGACTGCAGAGTCTTTTTCGTGTACCTTCGTCGGAAAATTAGTTGAGGTGACGTATATGCCAGATTTATTACTTTTCTGTAATATTTGCTGCGCGTCCGGAAACATTTCAATATCGCTTATACTCTCATCATCTACAAATCGGATCATTACCATTAAAATCAGGAAAAAAAATTTGATACGTTTTTGTAAAAATCGACGAAAGTTTTTACCATTGTCTGACACGAATGTAGCATCTTTTTCGTATGCTGTCGCCGACTTATCAGCTGAAGCTGCGTGTGTGTCGTGGTTACTTGTTGTTTGCAAAATTTGCTGGTTGTTGGGAAACATGTCAATGTCACTCATATTATCAAAGTCTACGAATATAATAAATATTTTTACGTTGACTATAGAGTAGAAAATAAAACTTACATAATTTTCAAGAAACTACCCAAGTAATTACCATTTTCTGTTATAAATTCAGAATCTTTTCCGCATACCTCGGTCGACAAAGTAGTTGAAACAACGTCTCTGTCAGGGTTACTGTATTTTTGTAATATTTGGTGCGCGCTCGGACATATCAATATTGCCCATATTCTGATCATCTACAAACAGGATTATTTTGTATAATTGCCATTAAACTTAAATAAGAAAAGCTTCCAATCTTTATTACCATTATCTGTCATGAATGCATTATCTTTATCGTATTCCATCACCGACTCATCACCTAAAGGGACATATCTGTCTGAGTTACTGGGACGTTTTAATATTTGGAGTGCGTCCGGCATCGCGTCAATAACGTTTGTGTTCACATGATCTACGAATAGAAAAAAAGTCTCACGTTTACAATCATGTTGCTAAAAAAACCTGATATCATTTTTATCAATCTACGAAAGCTATTACGATTATCTGTCATGACAGCAGTACCTTCTCCGTCTACTGTTGTCGACTGAGCAGCTGAAGCGACGTCCATTTCAGTATCTTTTTCAATCTCTCCATCACCCTGTACTGATTCATCATCAGAAGAAAAAATATTTTTCATTGTCGCAACTATGATGGAGTGTGCTGTTGATTGGAAACATAGCTCGCGAACCATTCGCAGATAGTCGAATGTGGTCGGCAGTCGGCGAAATCGCTCTGTTCACATCAGCTGTGTTGATGCGAATTGGCGCCGTATTTGGTGAACACCCATCAGTTTCAGCTAATTCAACATCACCTACACAGAGTGTACAACTTAATAAGCTGATTTGAACTTAAACCGTTAAAATTATTTCAACGACTTATAGAAGAAATTACCATTAGCTTCTTCGTGAAATTCTTCGGACAAGTTTTCAATGGAGGCAGGAGCTTCTTTTCGTTTTCTTGGTCGGCCTCTGCGGCGAGTGCTGCAGACGGAAAATTTGACTGATTGTCTTTCACTCGATCTGTTTGGGTCTGATACGAATCTCGCTGAAGTTCAGGTGCTTGCGCTGATGTATTCTTTCTTGGACGTCCTCGGCGTCGTTTACCTGCTTCAGGCAGCGAATTTGACCGATTTTCATTCGCCTGATCTGATTGGATATCAGTCACCGTGTCTTGCTGATCTTCGGGTGCTTGCATTTGTGGTGTTTTCTTTTTTGAACGACTTTTAGATTCAGTAAGTGTTTGTTGAGTAGCTTCTGGCATCAATTCATCATCATTTACTGGAAAGTATAAATAGCTTGATATTGTACTTGAATTATAACAAATAAAGACAGAATTAATAAGCCATTTAAATCTTTACTAATTTGGGTTCTTCCTTTCATTTTCAGAACAATCTGGTTTTCAAATTCCCTTCCTAAAAAAAATTTTACTCAAAGTTAATATTATAATAATAGTTTTCTTTATTACGCAGTAAGAGTCTTAAAAAAATTACCTGCTGTGGAAAGTGTCTTTAAATTTTGTTTGAGAAATTCAATATCAATCGGATTTTCTTCATCATCATCAGCCTCTTCATCCTTATCGTCGTCGTCCAAAGTTTGTTGTAAAGTTCGTCTTCGCAATCGTATCTGTTTAGCTTTGTACATGTTCACTGGAAAACAAAGCAAAACAATATAAGTTTATTTCAATTATCTTCAACGTATGCAAATACAATTAGAGTATTATTTTCTTACTTGCTGCTAAGTCTATTCTTCTGAGCGACGCAATATATGTAAGAAAAATCTGGTACGTTATATCTGAAAAATTGAAATAATAATTGAATTTTATCACCCTTTTTTACTGTAATTAGCCAGCATCACCCACCGCCCAATCTCAAGATCTTCCTCAGCTTCCTGATAAGTCGGTCAGCAACATGTATCTAAAGGCAATCTCAAGTGCATTTTGTCACCCTTAGCAACTTCTTATATCGACAGCGAACTTACTATATCTTGGAGTTCACCTATTGATTTTTAAACATACAATGTTTAATTTTCAAAATTTAAAAAATCATGTTGAGAAAAATCCAACTTACTGAGTTTCCATACAGGCGGCCGTCTTCCCATTTCTAGCGCTTGCATGTGAAAATTCTCACACGTATTGTTTGTTCTTACGCGTTGGCCATAAATGGAAAATATGCTAGCTAAGGGAAGCCAGTATTTCCTTATGTAGGCGGAAAAATTTTGGAGTTTATCTCGCTGTGAAATGTCTTCTGGCAATTCGTCCACGATGTTGTCAGACACTGGACACCCTCAGCCATAAATTTTTCCGGTAGGTGTGCCAGGGCATACGTAATCTCCAAATATAGTTGTATTCAGGGGACAACTTTAACTTGCCCCATCGTTTAACGATGGCCTGAAAACGAAACAAAGAAATTGCATGTATATTTACAGATGTTATAATCACATTTTTTTAAAAATATGTTTAACCTGCTTGTAATGAAACAAGCATCCCGTAATTCTAGCATTTAGAAAACTCTCTTTCACAGATTTAATCTGGGCTTTCTCAAATCCATGTGGATGGACTTGACCTTCCACTTCAGATCAGGAATTATGTTGAAGATTTTCCCAAATCGCATTGTACTATCAGTCGTCATATGCGATGTTAAACATAATAGCCGGAAAACCCTGTTCTCCTTTTCGAAATGGATGATGAAAACTTGAGCCATGGTGGATTCTGCATCGAATCTAGGCAAATAAAAAATTCAATTACAGTGAAAAAGTAGTTGAATAAAATATAGCATTAAAATATAAAACAAAACGATAATTTTCGAATTTGTGATTACTTACGTTGAAAGTACGTCGCAAATAATTGGCTGACCGATGCGAGAGGCTTCAAAAAGCTGTCATTGGGAAGATTTGTGCTATAGATTGATCTTTACCCTCAGCCTGTCCTTTATAAAAATTTTTAAGAGGATGATACTCCAGAAGAGTATCTCCAAGCTGCGTCAGAGTTAACGGAGTACTTGGCACAGACTCTCTACGCGCTTTACTCATCGTAAGTTTTACGAGATCGTATCTCATATTGGTTTTATCATAAAGGGGCTCATATCTTTAAACAAAAAATTACAAAAAATTCACCTTTTAGTTAAAATTTAAAAAAAGAAGTTTCAATCATCCTACGTGAAATAATATACTTACTTCGGCTGAATCTTTGTATGATCGTATATTTCTTTTAGACCAAGATTAGTCTTTGTTTGTGCTGACTGTTTCAGTTCTTCTATGAATTGCTTTCTTTAGCACATCCAAATCAGCCTTTGGGCAAAATGATCTCCAACCTCCCAATCGCCTCTTCCCGTCCGATATCTCGTATGTGTTGAACATATAGACGTGCGTCACAAGAATATGGATCTCTCCGAGCGCATCGAAAAATCGTTCCGGAATTCCCCATCTCTGTGATAGAGATATCCCTTATAAAAATATACAGTTGTACCCGTGCGCTTTCCAGGTGACTTCCATTTTCTGATTAATAAATTGATAAGAACAACGATATACGTCAATGCAATTAAACATAAATCTATCATATTACACTAAAGATGGTAAAATTATTTGATTTTTTTTTTTTGTTGCAATTACGACCATTCCTCGAAGTCGTATACTTTTATGTACATTTGCGCGTAAAAAATAATCAACTGATTAACAGATTTTTATATTTTTCAAAACACTTCTACACAATAAAAGTCCTAAAAAATTAACATTTCGATAAAATTATTTTTCAATCCGAAAGTGTCTTTAATCCTCACAATGAGAGTATCTGTTGTGCGTATCAGCACATACAACCTTTACGCATCTGACCATAAACAGTCGACGATCAATTCGAACTTTCGCGAAGCTAAATATGCAAGATATAACAAGTCAATCTGCACGTCACTGCAAAGCTAATATAGCAATATTTATCGCAAAAGATTCGTTTTTCCTATTCATTAATAAATTCAATGTGAACAATACTGAAGCCATCACATTTTTTTGAATTGCAAATATCGCGAAATTTCTCGAAAACAAATTATAGTCTGCTGTGGCTAGCCGATGATCGACTGGAAATTTCGCGAAACTATATGCGCGCGATAAAACGGGTCTGCTATGTAAGATAATTCATCGCAAAGAAAAAGAACCTCACATCTTCTATTACTTTCGATCGAAATAATAAAATCAACGATCACAATATTAAAACTGGTCCATCTTTTTACACAGCTAATATCGCAAAATTTGTAGCAAAGATAAACTTACATCTCCTGTTGATTGAAATGAACTGCGTCCGTTAGGTTGAAACTTCCGCGAGGCACCGATTCTGTGTATCGTGTTCTGTCAGTTACGCTGAGTTAGCTGCTACTACGCTACGCTACGCCCACCCTACGCATCGTTCTGAACGCTCTTTCTATTGAGATACTCGAGCTTATGTACGACTGCAGGTCTGATCTGGTTCGTTTAGAGTTCGTTACGCGCGCGCACACACTTACACATCTCTAACTCGAGGCACATTGGAAGAGAGAGAGAGAGAGAGAGAGAGAGAGAGAGAGAGAGAGAGAGAGAGATAGACATTTCAAAATGGTCAGTGCGTTGTCCGCAAGAGAGGGGAGGTCGTCAGCTGACCGAATGTGCGCGCGCGTAACGAACTCTAAACGAACCAGATCAGACCTGCAGTCGTACATAAGCTCGAGTATCTCAATAGAAAGAGCGTTCAGAACGATGCGTAGAGGTGGGGCGTAGCGTAGTAGCAGCTAACTCAGCGTAACTGACAGAACACGATACACAGAAATCGGTGCCTCGCGGAAGTTTCAACCTAACGGACGCAGTTCATTTCAATCAACAGGAGATGTAAGTTTATCTTTGCTACAAATTTTGCGATATTAGCTGTGTAAAAAGATGGACCAGTTTTAATATTGTGATCGTTGATTTTATTATTTCGATCGAAAGTAATAGAAGATGTGAGGTTCTTTTTCTTTGCGATGAATTATCTTACATAGCAGACCCGTTTTATCGCGCGCATATAGTTTCGCGAAATTTCCAGTCGATCATCGGCTAGCCACAGCAGACTATAATTTGTTTTCGAGAAATTTCGCGATATTTGCAATTCAAAAAAATGTGATGGCTTCAGTATTGTTCACATTGAATTTATTAATGAATAGGAAAAACGAATCTTTTGCGATAAATATTGCTATATTAGCTTTGCAGTGACGTGCAGATTGACTTGTTATATCTTGCATATTTAGCTTCGCGAAAGTTCGAATTGATCGTCGACTGTTTATGGTCAGATGCGTAAAGGTTGTATGTGCTGATACGCACAACAGATACTCTCATTGTGAGGATTAAAGACACTTTCGGATTGAAAAATAATTTTATCGAAATGTTAATTTTTTTAGGACTTTTATTGTGTAGAAGTGTTTTGAAAAATATAAAAATCTGTTAATCAGTTGATTATTTTTTACGCGCAAATGTACATAAAAGTATACGACTTCGAGGAATGGTCGTAATTGCAACAAAAAAAAAATCAAAATAATTTTACCATCTTTAGTGTAATATGATATAGATTTATGTTTAATTGCATTGACGTATATCGTTGTTCTTATCAATTTATTAATCAGAAAATGGAAGTCATGCCTGGAAAGCGCACGGGTACAACTGTATATTTTTATAAGGGATATCTCTATCACAGAGATGGGAGGAATTCCGGAACGATTTTTCGATGCGCTCGGAGAGATCCATATTCTTGTGACGCACGTCTATATGTTCAACACATACGAGATATCGGACGGGAAGAGGCGATTGAGGAGGTTGGAGATCATTTTTGCCCAAAGGCTGATTTGGATGTGCTAAAGAAGCAATTCATAGAAGAACTGAAACAGTCAGCACAAACAAAGACTAATCTTGGTCTAAAAGAAATATACGATCATACAAAGATTCAGCCGAAGTAAGTATATTATTTCACGTAGGATGATTGAAACTTCTTTTTTTAAATTTTAACTAAAAGGTGAATTTTTTGTAATTTTTTGTTTAAAGATATGAGCCCCTTTATGATAAAACCAATATGAGATACGATCTCGTAAAACTTACGATGAGTAAAGCGCGTAGAGAGTCTGTGCCAAGTACTCCGTTAACTCTGACGCAGCTTGGAGATACTCTTCTGGAGTATCATCCTCTTAAAAATTTTTATAAAGGACAGGCTGAGGGTAAAGATCAATCTATAGCACAAATCTTCATCAATGACAGCTTTTTGAAGCCTCTCGCATCGGTCAGCCAATTATTTTGCGACGGTACTTTCAACGTAAGTAATCAACAAATTCGAAAATTATCGTTTTTTATATTTTAATGCTATATTTTATTTCAACTACTTCTTTTTCACTTGTAATTGAATTTTTTTATTTGCCTAGATTCGATGCAGAATTCCACCATGTGCTCAAGTTTTCATCATCCATTTTCGAAAAGGAGAACAGGGTTTTCCGGCTATTATATGTTTAACATCGCATATGACGACTGATATGTACAATGCGATTTGGGAGAAAATCTTCAACATAATTCCTGATCTGAAGTGGAAGGTCAAGTCCATCCACATGGATTTTGAGAAAGCCCAGATTAAATCTGTGAAAGAGAGTTTTCTAAATGCTAGAATTACGGGATGCTTGTTTCATTACAAGCAGGTTAAACATATTTTTAAAAAAATGTGATTATAACATCTGTAAATATACATGCAATTTCTTTGTTTCGTTTTCAGGCCATCGTTAAACGATGGGGCAAGTTAAAGTTGTCCCCTGAATACAACTATATTTTGGAGATTACGTATGCCCTGGCACACCTACCGGAAAAATTTATGGCTGAGGGTGTCCAGTGTCTGACAAACATCGTGGACGAATTGCCAGAAGACATTTCACAGCGAGATAAACTCCAAAATTTTTCCGCCTACATAAGGAAATACTGGCTTCCCTTAGCTAGCATATTTTCCATTTATGGCCAACGCGTAAGAACAAACAATACGTGTGAGAATTTTCACATGCAAGCGGCTAAGAAATTGGGAAGACGGCCGCCTGTATGGAAATTGCTCAGTAAGTTGGATTTTTCTCAACATGATTTTTAAATTTTGAAAATTAAACATTGTATGTTTAAAAATCAATAGGTGAACTCCAAGATATAAGTAATAGTTACGCTGTCGATTATAAGAGAGTTGCTAAGGGTGACAAAATGCACTTGAGATTGCCTTTAGATACATTGGTTGCTGACCGACTTATCAGAGAAGCTGAGGAAGATCTTGAGATTGGGCGGTGGGTGATGCTGGCTAATTACAGTAAAAAAGGGTGATAAAATTCAATTATTATTTCAATTTTTCAGATATAACGTACCAGATTTTCTTACATATATTGCGTCGCTCAGAAGAATAGACTTAGCAGCAAGTAAGAAAATAATACTCTAATTGTATTTGCATACGTTGAAGATAATTGAAATAAACTTATATTGTTTTGCTTTGTTTTCCAGTGAACATGTACAAAGCTAAACAGATACGATTGCGAAGACGAACTTTACAACAAACTTTGGACGACGACGATAAGGATGAAGAGGCTGAGGATGATGATGAAGAAAATCCGATTGATATTGAATTTCTCAAACAAAATTTAAAGACACTTTCCACAGCAGGTAATTTTTTTAAGACTCTTACTGCGTAATAAAGAAAACTATTATTATAATATTAACTTTGAGTAAAATTTTTTAAGGAAGGGAATTTGAAAACCAGATTGTTCTGAAAATGAAAGGAAGAACCCAAATTAGTAAAGATTTAAATGGCTTATTAATTCTGTCTTTATTTGTTATAATTCAAGTACAATATCAAGCTATTTATACTTTCCAGTAAATGATGATGAATTGATGCCAGAAGCTACTCAACAAACACTTACTGAATCTAAAAGTCGTTCAAAAAAGAAAACACCACAAATGCAAGCACCCGAAGATCAGCAAGACACGGTGACTGATATCCAATCAGATCAGGCGAATGAAAATCGGTCAAATTCGCTGCCTGAAGCAGGTAAACGACGCCGAGGACGTCCAAGAAAGAATACATCAGCGCAAGCACCTGAACTTCAGCGAGATTCGTATCAGACCCAAACAGATCGAGTGAAAGACAATCAGTCAAATTTTCCGTCTGCAGCAGCTACTCGCCGCAGAGGCCGACCAAGAAAACGAAAAGAAGCTCCTGCCTCCATTGAAAACTTGTCCGAAGAATTTCACGAAGAAGCTAATGGTAATTTCTTCTATAAGTCGTTGAAATAATTTTAACGGTTTAAGTTCAAATCAGCTTATTAAGTTGTACACTCTGTGTAGGTGATGTTGAATTAGCTGAAACTGATGGGTGTTCACCAAATACGGCGCCAATTCGCATCAACACAGCTGATGTGAACAGAGCGATTTCGCCGACTGCCGACCACATTCGACTATCTGCGAATGGTTCGCGAGCTATGTTTCCAATCAACAGCACACTCCATCATACAGTTGCGACAATGAAAAATATTTTTTCTTCTGATGATGAATCAGTACAGGGTGATGGAGAGATTGAAAAAGATACTGAAATGGACGTCGCTTCAGCTGCTCAGTCGACAACAGTAGACGGAGAAGGTACTGCTGTCATGACAGATAATCGTAATAGCTTTCGTAGATTGATAAAAATGATATCAGGTTTTTTTAGCAACATGATTGTAAACGTGAGACTTTTTTTCTATTCGTAGATCATGTGAACACAAACGTTATTGACGCGATGCCGGACGCACTCCAAATATTAAAACGTCCCAGTAACTCAGACAGATATGTCCCTTTAGGTGATGAGTCGGTGATGGAATACGATAAAGATAATGCATTCATGACAGATAATGGTAATAAAGATTGGAAGCTTTTCTTATTTAAGTTTAATGGCAATTATACAAAATAATCCTGTTTGTAGATGATCAGAATATGGGCAATATTGATATGTTTCCGAGCGCGCACCAAATATTACAAAAATACAGTAACCCTGACAGAGACGTTGTTTCAACTACTTTGTCGACCGAGGTATGCGGAAAAGATTCTGAATTTATAACAGAAAATGGTAATTACTTGGGTAGTTTCTTGAAAATTATGTAAGTTTTATTTTCTACTCTATAGTCAACGTAAAAATATTTATTATATTCGTAGACTTTGATAATATGAGTGACATTGACATGTTTCCCAACAACCAGCAAATTTTGCAAACAACAAGTAACCACGACACACACGCAGCTTCAGCTGATAAGTCGGCGACAGCATACGAAAAAGATGCTACATTCGTGTCAGACAATGGTAAAAACTTTCGTCGATTTTTACAAAAACGTATCAAATTTTTTTTCCTGATTTTAATGGTAATGATCCGATTTGTAGATGATGAGAGTATAAGCGATATTGAAATGTTTCCGGACGCGCAGCAAATATTACAGAAAAGTAATAAATCTGGCATATACGTCACCTCAACTAATTTTCCGACGAAGGTACACGAAAAAGACTCTGCAGTCATAACAGAAGATGGTAATAACTTTTAATATTTAAAAATGAATATGAATGCTTTTCTTTAATATGTTTATTAGCAATGTATAATAAATTACCCTACTTATAGATTATGAGAACATGGGCGACATTGATTTGCTTTGGGACGTGCATCAAATATTACCTGAAACCAGTAATTCGGATAGATACGCCGCTTCAGCTGATGTTTTAAGTACTATTTCTAATAAAAATTATAATTTCCATCTGGAGCCTAAAAATATTTCATCAACTTCAGATAATAGTGATTATATATTTTTTTTAGTTATAGTCATAATGATTTATTTTCTATGAAAATCAATCGAATATAAACCTCTTGATTTTACAGCTACTATTGGCTTGGACAACGTTGTACAACTTTTGGAAAATCGTCCGATTATTGCTAATTGTAGCGAAAGTACTATACGTACAACTAATACAGATTCATCAACGTCTCTGGTGACATGTTCTTCTAAAGAGAAGAAAAAAAGGAGGAGATTGCCAAAGAAACGTAAGTATAAACTAATACATTCACTGAATAATTTTAAAAATCATTTTAAAAAAGTAGGGTCCGTGTCCACGGACCGACTTTTATTCGAAAATTATTTTGGTAGTGAATTGTATTGAGTAGCAGGGTTCGTTCGTCCACGAACTGGCTCTCGTTATTTTTTATAATAATACATTCATTGACTAATTTTAAAAATCATTCTACAAAAGTAAGGTCCGTGTCCACGGACCGACTTATATTGAGTAGCAGGGTTCGTGCGCCCATGAACCGGCTCTCATTATTTGTTATAATACTATTATAATACTATAATTTTTAATGAAGTTGGGTCCGTGTCCATGGACTGATATTTATATTGAGTAGCAGGGTTCGTTTCCATGAACCAGCTCTCATTACCACTTGTGCTACTATGTAAATGGTTTTCGAAAAAGTCCGATTCATGTATAAATGGATTGACTCATTCTGATAATTATTTGCTTTTTCAAGCAAAGATTAGGTAGGGTTCGTGTACATGAACCGATTCAAATTTTTGCTTGAAACAAATAATTATTAGAATAAGTCCGGTTCATGCATATGGATTGACTTCTTAGCATACTTATTGGCTTTTTAAGCATAGATTGGGTAGGGTTCGTATAATACATGAACCGACTCAACTTTTTGCTCAAGTATAAACTATTAATAATTATATACAATATACAAAATTAATACAATATATATATAGATATATAATTATATACAATATAGCATATAAACAATTAATATAACTAATTATTTTAATTATTTTACATTTGAAAGCGGTAAGGACTTCATTTTTGTCACTACGTGGTAAAACTATTCAATAATTTTACATATTACATATAATTAATTCTTAAATAATTACAGATAAACTTACCATGTACACTTTTTAATCTCTATAATGTAATGATTATATTTTCTTTTTAACAGGTTGCGAAATCCAAACTTGCAGGGCTAGATTTCGTGTGAGAAGATTGGATTGTCGACATAGATTTTGTGTTCCATGCATCAGGAGCTTGAAAAAAAGGATATGTCCAAAATGTTCAACTCCTATCGGCAATTATCTGCCTCTAAATCAGATGGGAGGAGAAAATTGGGAAAACGAGATGGAAACGGAGGAGCCTAATTGTTTAATGCAATAAGTAAGCATTTGTTTTGTCTTCACAACGCAAACACACATTTAAAACCTGTTTCCTTTTCAGGGCAAGGAATCGACAACTGCAACTTCATTACGTTATAAACGCAATATTAATACAGAAATTTAATAAACATGTTTTCGAGTTTTTTGTTTTTTTAAAAATAAATCACGTCATACATTTTCCACTGGAAATTGTGATTATTTATTTATTCCTTTTTTCCCCAAACCTTCCTTATTATCTTTAGAAAAATCGCAGCCAAAAACATTGACATAGGGTGGCTTCCTCCAAAAAACGGTTACTATTATTTTTTTTCAACAGTAATAATAAGTTATAATATTAAAATTAGTAGTGAAAATTGGAAATTCCTTCTTGTGGGTTAAATTATAAACCTCTAAAATGTTGTGAATGGAAGTGTTAAACATGATACGATTAAAAAAAATCTGTTTTGGTAGTATTGAACAAAAAAACTTAAACTTATTGAGTTTCGTTCTTTTGAGACAACGCGTTAATGTACACGCGTTACATACGCACATACACCCATACAAACATTCTCTAGTAATTGAATCTACTTTACAGATGTTTAAACTAATAACGAAGAAAATTTTGAGAGGGCAGCAGTATCTGAACTCTTTCAAAATAAGTATCGCATTGTAATATTTGTAATAAATTTGTGCTGAATTATTCAGCGCGTGAATGATGAATAATTATAAAAAAATTTTAAAACGATGAAAAATATGAAAATATTAGACACAAATATTTTTCTGCACAATGTTATCCAACACGGTGCTGAAAAATAGTTCTCAATTTTTTTGTGCTTGATCTATTATGTGCTTAATTTTTAGGTGTCGAATGTATCCTCTATCATCGGACGCGGCTCTTAAAATTCAAATTTAAAAGCCTCCCTTCTCTTCGTACCGGGTCGTGCGCATCGACAAAGCTGCAGTAGGCACTATACATGCTGCGTCGCAGCTATCGAACCCCCCCCTTCCCTTCCCGCAACACAATTACACATTTGGCATATAGTGCGCCTATATATATGATTGAATGGAGAATTGATGCAGTCTTGGCCGTGTCTACCGACTGTCTATACGTCAGTATTATACAGTCCTCTTCTGTCTGCACGCAGGCCCGAGCGCGTGCTGCGAACGCCACCACATCGACACACACACACACAGTACACACAAGTCACACTTTTAATATTGAAGTGTTATATTATATACGTTGGGCGATTTCTCGCGCGGTGACGAAAACGTTTCCGCATCTTCCGATAATTTTGGCATCGACGCGCGGCGCCCGTCGACGAGAGAGAGAGAGAGAGAGAGAGTCCGATTATCGAGCGTCAGTCGACGAGCCCAGGGACTGATTTGATTGTTTAGGCGAGGCACTGTCTGCAAAGCTATCGTCATCATGAACACACTGCTGAAGAACTACGGCAGTGATGGCGAGGACAGCGACGAATCCATCGACAACAAAGTAAGTAGCGTTTGACAAATTTGCACGTTTTTATCGTCGCAAGTCGCTTTCGTGCTTGCTTCTCATCTTTGATCGAAGCGCAGTAAACGTATCGATATCATAACATTGATGCTTCGAGACTCTATGATGTACCAGCCGCCATCTTGAATGTCTCTTGGGTTTAAAAGACATGCTTGCAGTAGGTGTGTTCTGCCAGCAGTATATATATATATAGATTAGTTTAACCAACTTATGCATGCACTAAGCTTCTGGATGAAAATTGATTTTCTACTGAACAAGCGAATAATCAGTGCATAACTTGGCTCTCGCTGTCAGGTAAATTATACTATGCTGCATTGAAAACAGTGTCACGCTGCACCATTATTGATTTATTGCATCTATAAAGTCTAGCGAGCTTCTAGTGTATCATAGATATAATGGCACGACTATTTTTCTTTTTATCTATGAAAATATTTGTATTATAACTTTTACTTATTGTTTATGCAATTTACAATTATTAATTAAACATTTTCAATGTTTCAGGTGTCGACTACACCTCCAAGGACCATGTTACCAACGCAAAAGTCTAACGATGCTATTTATGACACAGTGCCAATGGATATGAGTGATGAGGTACTAAAAATGACATTATTTATTTAGAACTTTTTGTAAGATTTATGAATGTTTTGATCGAAATCCACTGAAAACTTTCAAATCCCCCTTAAAATCTGAATGATCTTACTCATTTGAGATTTTTTACACGCTCAAAACAATTTTTTACAATTACAACATAATTTGAAGTTTATCTTCATTAATTTATGTTGCTGTAAGGTACATTACATTATAATCATTAAACACATTGCCCTAACAAAGTATTTTTATTGAATTAAAATACATTAAAATAAATGGGATGAGTACTATTTCGTGAGATTATTAACACGTAGCTCTGTTCGTAATTCATGATACTATATCTACGCACCTTGGAAAGGTCAATGCTGTGTGAGGGTCTTTCAAGTCTACCCCCAAGTCCTATTCTGAAGACTTAGGTGAGTAGAAGGAGCTGCCTGAAGGTAACAAAAATCGCAATGATCGACTCAGAAATCAATGCTAAAGAAGGATTTGGTATTCGAAAAATCAGAAAATCACTCAAATTCAATATGGTTTGAAACAGGAGAAATTTAAGTTTATGATTTTTTTTTGAACTGTCATGGTTCTACCAATTTATTTATTTCATACATCATTATCCAGTTTTTTTCAATTCTTTCTGTTGATTTTCTACATTTAAGTTTTGTAAGACAAGATTAAATTTTGATTAAAAAATTTTGACTAACTGTAATTTGAAAGTTACCCTTTTCTGTTAAAACTGGATTTTAAGGAAATTTAGGAACTATATTGGTTTTGGATATTAATTAATTCATAAATCTATAGTTCACTTTTTATTGAATCTGTAAATAAAAATCATATTTTTAATAGGGAAGCAATAACAATCACTCTTCTGACGATGGTGCTAGGACCCCAGAGATACTTCATGGATCCAACACGAGGAAAACTGAATCTGCCAAGGATAAGAGGTAGTACATCTGTTTTTTCTGAAATACATCTACTGATTCTTTTTATAATGGTATTTGATGGATTTAATATTTTCATAGTACGAGTACTTTCTGGTTTCACAAGCAAAAAGCTTTTATTTTTTTCTTATCAATTATAGTGAAATTTTCAATTAAATTTATTTTTAAATTATGATAAACATTGAAATTTGTGTACTATGTTAAAATTGTTTATTGCATGTTAACACTATATTTAATACTATGGTGAGTATATATTAGCTGATAACTGTGCTAAAATTTATTCAAGTGATTACACAGATCACTTGAAAATAAATTTTTACATTCACATCAAATTAAAATTAGTCTTAAGACTAATCAAAAAATCAAATTACATATTTTGCTTGCACTTTCAAAGTGGAATAAAAAATGAAAATGGTGATTTATCAAATCATCTTTTCGGTTCAAGGCTACATTTACTTTTTATTTGTATGAAAATATATAATAGAAAGAAAATGTAGCCCGTTCGTTTAGGCCAAAATGTTTTTAGAATCCACTTTCTAAGTTAGGATTGCCTAAAAATGCATTGATCCATCGTACGATTTTCGTATTTAAAATACGTAATAATTCGAAACTGTGTGGTATGCCCTCCAGACGTTAATTTTTTTTCAGGGGAACGTATAGCGAAGATTCTAATGATAATGATCAAAAGTTAAAAGAGAAATCTGATAATTACAAAGTTGATAAAAATGAAAAGAGCAGTTATTCGAGTGATAAAAAATCGTCGGACAAGAAGCATGGACACGATTACAGAGAAAGCGATTCTAAAAGATCCAAATACGACGAGAAAAGATCTAGAGATTCGGATAGAAAGTCTCGAGATGACGATAGGCGAAAGGACAGAATAAGCAGAGACGACGATAGAAATGATAGAGATCGTTACAGAAGCGACGACAAAAAAGAAAGGTGAATATTTAAATGTAAAAATTAATGCTTCACAGCCAAGCCTCGTTGCTAATAATTATACTTTACTTCGTTCAGGGAAAAAAGAAGAGAGAAAGAACGCGACAGAGACTACGAAAGGGAGCGAGGCAGAGATCGCGACAGGGATAGACGATACTCGAAGGATGACAAATCGAGCGATCGTCGAAGCGATAAGTACAGCAGCAGCAGCCGAGAGAAGGAGCGCCGACGATCGAGATCTAGATCGCGCTCCAGAGAGCGAAGCTCGACCCACAAACCGTTCAATTATCGCGAGGAGAGGCACAAGAACAAATTGGCTCAATTAGAAAAATTAGGAATTGACATAAAAATACCGGACAACGTTGCGTCAGCGGGTGCCGAGCCGACGTTCTACAATCCCTTGGCAACGGCCACCCAAGGAAAGTACGCCGAACAGATTCAAAAGCGAAAACTATTGTGGGCAAATAAGGTAAATTTTTTCACTCGATTCAATTTAAATCCTATCATACTCCTCTATCATACTTTTATTGACAATATATTTTGAAATATTTTAGAAACAAGAAGTCGTGAAACCCAGCACCACCACCACGGCGAGCACATGGGTAGGGACCACATTTTCTCAGGACGAGGACGGAAAACAAACGGCGAAATTCAAACGATTGATGGGAATCAAGGAGGACATGCCGGTGGCCGCTTCGGTAAAGCCGGATCTGCTGAAGAAGCAAGAAGAAATGTTCAGCAACATGGAGCAACAGTACGAGGTCGCGCGAGCGACCACCCACACGCAACGCGGCGTGGGCCTCGGCTACGCGAGCGGCGGCTTTCCCTTTCCAAGATAATCTAGTTTTACTCACTTACCCCTTCTAGCTGTATGGCTTGTACAAAGAAAATAATAATGTATTAGATTTTCAATTTTTACATTAAAAAACGGTTGTCGTATGAAAATAGAGCTTAATCGCGCCCCCCGATACGTTACTTATTACGGTGGTTACAAATGGAGCTACTTTTCAGAAAATTTGTTGTGCTTAAAAATGAATGGATAATAATGTGATTCTGTAAAGTAAATTTTACTTTAATCTTTAAATGCAGTGTATTCCAAGTTGCGAGAAAGATGAGTCTCTTTATTTATAGTTGATGCAAGAGTGAATAATTACTATGTATAGTTTAAAATCTTTTTTTTATTTAATAATAAAACGAGTTATCGAAAAAGAATTCCTCAAGAATAATTTATTGCTCTAAAATTTATCCTACTACCTAAATTCCAATTATAAAACAAACAATAATAAAAAAAGCTTTGTATTTTTTTAAATAAACTATTACCTGTAGTTGTCAAATGTAAATGAAATAAAATTTCAATTAAAAATGCGCGCCTGTCTGCCTCGAATTCGGCGCCGCGCGAATCGTGCGCGCAGTTGGCACAACCCACAGAGCAGCAACGAGAATCGTTTTGGCAGCAGTGCGAAGTCCGTCTCGGATTGGCCGTATCGCATTGGCGCGCGCTGGCATCATGGCGTCGACGTAAATATATTTGAATTCGGCCGTTTGCTGCTGCTTGGCAGTGTGTGTTGTTTGTGTGCCGCCCGGTGTGCGTTGCGTTCTCCAACCGAAGCGGCGCTAATAAACCCGCGCACAACACAGTTCGTGTCATCTGCATCGCCCGCGCTGTATCGCCCGTTAAAAATATACAAGCCTGCACCTGCCCCGATGAATGGGAGAGATCACGCAGTCCTAGATTGATCCAGAAGAAGTAACGTCTAACGTCCGTGTCCGTTGCCCGCGTGTCCGGTCGCAGCTGCAGCCGCAGGTTTCGCATCGCGTGTCCCAGAAGAAGACTCGCCTCTCGTCGTCATGGAAAACTTCATCAGAATTGAAAAGATTGGAGAAGGTCAGGATTACGATACACGCTTGATCACTTGTTTCACTTTTATTTTTGTTCGTGTAACCGTTACTATACGTCGGAAACTTCCCTTTATCTCTTCCCATTGTTCGTAACGGTAGACTCGTGGGTTCTTTAAATCCTTTATCTAATCTCGTTGAAATATGCCTGGATACCGCATTTGTTTACGGTTGAGGGCCATCGTGAAATTTTTAACTACGGTCCTGCAAGAAAATCATAATAGTTATCATGTGATGTAATTTTCTTTAGGTACGTATGGAGTTGTTTACAAAGGTAAACATAAGAAGACTGGGGAAATTGTGGCCATGAAAAAGATTCGACTAGAAAGTGAGGATGAAGGTGTTCCTTCGACTGCAATTAGAGAAATATCTCTTTTGAAGGAACTCAAGCATCCTAACATTGTTAGTCTTATGGATGTACTTATGGAAGAATCCAAGTTGTATCTCATTTTTGAGTATCTTACTATGGATCTTAAAAAGTACATGGACCAATTGGGTAATGGCAAACTTATGGAACCAAGTCTTGTTAAATCTTATTTATACCAGGTAGGCCTACTTTCATTTTTAAATAACTCAAACAAATGTCAAACTTAACTATTTTGAATCGGTATATTAATGTCTTTTAAATTCGTGCCAATGACAAATCGATGTTAAATTATGACTGAATGGTTGTTAAATAATTGCTAAATCTTTCCTTTATAGATCACAAGAGCTATTCTATTTTGTCATCAACGCAGAGTCTTGCACAGAGATTTGAAACCTCAAAATCTGTTGATTGACAATAAAGGTGTTATAAAAGTAGCAGATTTTGGATTGGGCAGAGCATTTGGTATCCCAGTACGTGTTTACACTCATGAAGTAGTAACCTTATGGTACAGAGCTCCAGAAATTCTTTTGGGTGCCAACCGATACACTTGCAGTATTGATATGTGGAGTGTTGGTTGCATTTTTGCTGAAATGGCAACAAAGAAAGCATTATTCCAAGGTGATAGTGAAATCGATCAACTTTTCAGAATATTCCGGTAAATTATTTTTCTATATTTATAAGCTATGCTTATTGAATTAAATTAATTAGTTAATTATTTTTATCCATTTTCAGTGTATTAAAGACACCCACTGAAGAAATCTGGCCTGGAGTTACTCAACTGACCGATTATAAAGCAACATTTCCTAATTGGAAATCAAATAATTTGCAGGCTCAAGTAAAAACATTGGACAATCAAGGACTGGATTTGTTGGAAGCCATGTTGATCTACGATCCAGCAGCTAGAATAACTGCTAGAGACGCTTTACTCCATCCGTACTTTGAGGATTTGGACAAGAGGAAACTGCCACCAGTATAAAGATGTATTATTGCTTTTTTCAGTTCTGTTTTTAAGTGTTCAACTCTTAGTTATAATTTGGTACTTCAAATACCACCAATTATTGTACTAGGTTTTTTTAGTATATTTATGATTTTTAATCTTAGATTTTTAACAGCTAGTTCATTTCAATTAAGTTTATTTGTATTTTTAGTTTTATGGAATTTTAGCGAATTTTTTTTTAACTCTGACAGTAATTATTGTGTCACTAGGTTTAAATGTGTGAAAATTGATGATTCTTCATTGTCTAAAATTGTCAATGTGTCGTCGTTAACAGGCTTTAGCGGTTGGCACATTCTTAAACTTGAATACTGCATGAAAAAACTTGAAATGAGCCACGAGATTATCAAAGCACTTGAATTGTCGATGATATCGCCATTGGCAAAACTCTCTTTTGTAATATAATGAAGTTTTTTTTTAATGAATGCGAATTATTGAGAAAAGCCAAAATCATAAATGAATGTGTAAATACGGTGTGTTGATGAGTTTCATTGTATTTGCAATAAATGAATATAATTCAACGTTCGGAAGTTTTCATTTAATTAATAATAACAAACAATATCTTATAACGATCGCGAAAATCGATTGGGAAATCGATCGCGCACTGTATTACAAGAGTTATTACACCGAGAGACTGGAAAATAAGATGTACCGGTAAACTCGCGATGTGCAAGGCACACGACGATGTTATAAACAAATGCGTCATCGCGTCATTACGTACACTCGCTCTGTATATTGTGTATACGGGGGTATAACCTTCACGACTTCATTGCGGTACACAGTTTACGCCTGGCTAATTTAAAGTTCGATGGCCTCAAAAAAAAAAAAAGTATACCATAATTGTTAACTGTTTCTTCTTCTTATTTTTTTTTTTGCATAGATGATAAATATGTCAAAATCGATCGATACAACGGCGCGAATCGAGCAAATAGATATCTGGATCGCGTTTCGAAATTTCGCATTTTGAAATCCGCAACGATTGTAATGGAGCCCAACCCGTGGGAATCTTCGAGTGTCCCTCTGATTGAAATCAATTCTTTAATCCCCGTTTGCGCTACGGCATGAATTATTAAATCGCTGCTTTAAACCGCTAAAAACACCGAATGCAACACGAGTCTAAGCTGCAGCGCAGCGCAGCAGGCAGTGATAATGAAAAAATGACTCATCTAATGGATCTTTATTTTATTTTACTTTTTGTGATTTTATGATAAGCGAGCCATCGACATTAATTTTGTTTACTGCATGCTCGTGCGTATACGCGCGAGCAGCCTAGCACGCGCCGCGCTATATAGGAAAGAGCTCGTAAAGTCCGCTGTCGTAAATAACGCGCGCGGAAAAACCTTTGTACTTAATAAATCACACGTCGCAGTCAAGTACAGAATAATTTGAGAATGATGCTGCCGAGTACGAAGAGCCACGCACGTAAGTACATCAATGCAGCCATTTGAGAGCGAGAGAGAGAGAGAGAGAGCGAAATCCCGCGCGCGTTTAATGATCTCTCTCTTCTACTACTACTACTACTACTACTATATAGAAAACTCTGGACATGCGTGTGTATGAAACTCCGCTATGCCGCGCCGCGCTTTTTTTTTTATATACGCGATCGGGAGAGGGAGAAGACGTATAAAAGCTTCGCCGCTCCGAAAGAAGTGTTTATACAGTGCTTACCGTAGTCTCGTAACGCGCGCAAAGGCTCATCGTTCTCTCTTCTTCTGCTTCTTCTTCTCGACTCGAGGAAATCGGCTTCGACCTGACCCCGGCACAATCCTACTGTACAGAGTGAGTTTTTCAATTGCACGATTACGATTAAAAGCAGCAGAACCGATGTGCGACTGGTTCATTGTCGTCATCGGCGCATCTTTTCTTTCTCCTCTTTTCTCGATCGAAATCGGAATCTGCAATATCTCTAGTTCAATTAAATAATAATGATTCGCAAACACGGCACGTTTATCAGGGGTCATCGCAAACGATAGCGATAGACCCAATGTTCGCGTCGGAATTTTCAATAACAAAATAATAATAAAAAAAAAAAATAAATAACGTAAGTCATAACGAAAGTTTTCGAACGAGCCTCTTATATACACCGATAGACACAGTTTTCTGATTGGCGAACGAAGGATCAAGCACTCTCAAGCGGGCCTTAAGAAAACTAATTATACATTTTCCAAGTAAAATCATTATCACACTTATTACTGTTATTATCGGAAAGGTCGCGATCGTCGCTCGATTCGAGAAAACACATCTCATATATACGCGAACAAAGATCGTGTACCCCAACAAAAAAACAATTCGGGGAAAAACAGCCACGGAAGCGGATTTTTCTCGATTTATCCACGCGATGGCAGATGGCCCTCTCGAAGAAACAGAAGAAAAAAAAAGACTTACCAAGCTCGTACAGTGGCTAAATTGTATACATATACGCGTGCAACTCTATAGCCAGCCGCAGATGCCCCCCACGGCACGCATCTGCGCCTCGTATAATTATTATTATCCGAATGGGGAAAGTACGCGCGGGTGCGACGTTCGCGCGTGCCGTGTAATCTTTCTTTGTTGTCTGTGATACTAAATGTGTGTAATGTTCGTAGAACGGACGGTAAATTGCAGCTGGAAAGACCATGCCTCGTAGTGGCTCTATGGTCATTAGCGTGTGTTTCGAGCTACGAGAAACAGTCAGAGACAGAGAGAGAGATGGGTTTTAAGAATATTATAGATAATAAAACGAAACGATTTCCGACTCGCGCAGGCCAGGGCATTTGTTTACTCGGCAGCTCCTTTTTTTTTCTCTCTCTCTCAAGGCGAACGAGAATATTAACCACGCGGAGAGAGAGAGAGAGGGAGAACAAAACTCAGAGGCGCCCGCTCGAGTAAGAAAATCGGCATTTAATTACGTTCGTGCGATATGCATGCGTATAGGCTTTGCGGTTCCACACGACGAGCGTCGAAACTTGGTCGTGTATCGGGTCAGCGGAGACACGGTCGATCGATCTCTTAGCAGCTGCATATACACGAGGAGGGGCAAGAGAAGAAGTCGCGATAACGATCTGTCGTATACGTGTAATTTTTCAATTCGTCTCAATCAAGGGAGAATATATCGAGCTTTGTCCAATGTATCTCAATGGACGATCGTGTATTTTTCGCACACACACACACACATAGTTCGTTTCAATATCATTCGTAACTATATATGCTCGGGCAGTTTCCTATTGAAGCGATCGGTTATATATATATATGTGCGATTTTTACGAGACGCGCGCGCGTGCATGTATACGATGACGTCATGTAAGCTCTCGCGAATACAATGTTTTTTTCGCTGCGCCTTTGAACATATTATAGTTACTTAATGTATTGTAAATTTTTTTTTTTTATTTAGATGAGGAAACTGACGCTGTGCCTGTTTCTGGCGGGCTGCGTCGCCCTGGCGACGTCGCACTCGTACCACCTGAACGCCTGCCCGGTCGTCGAGCCGATGCCAGGCTTCCAGATGAGCAGAGTAAGCCAACGTTTATGATATACAATCGCGCGGATTTCCCAACTTCTCACGCTCATAAACAATGTTATTTTTTTTTTCCTTTGTTTTTATACAGTTCCTCGGGATCTGGTACGTGATTCAGAAGACGTCGACGGCCAGCAAGTGCATCACGTACAATTACACGCGCGGCGAGGAGCCAGGAGAGTACATCATCACCCAAGACTCCGACATACCGATTTTGGGTGAGTTTTGCTACATGTAAACGTTATATCGAGCAGAATCAAAGTTCAAGACCTTCGCTCAAAGTATCGTGTTTGTATACGCACTTGCCACTTTGAACTTGCACTAGCGGCAATGAGTTCGTTAGAGAGTAAGAGGCAGTGAAAAGAAAAAAGGAGCAACGTATAAACTTGAAACGATAAACTAATCGGAGACATGCATCATTTGCTTTTGTGCATTATACAAGTGCAATTGAAGGGGGGAGCTCTATAGAATGCATTTATCACGATCAATCGAAGTGTCGAGAACCGCCATTCAGCGACTCTTCGTTATTCTCGCGATCGTAGTATTGATACACAGTAAAAGAAAAACAAAATTAATTCATAAAATTTTTTTCTCTCTTTCTCGTCCGCAGGTCTGACGTCGCTGAAGCACGAGTATCACTACACCGGCAGACTGAGCGTGCCCGAGCCCAGCGTGTCCGCGCGCATGACGGTTCGCTTCCCTCTGAGTGAGTACACATTCATCATCGTCGTCGTCGTATAAATTATAGGATATAAATATTTCGTTCTCGCGCGGCGGGCGGCGGGTGTATTAACGAGTCGAAGAGTGCAAAATATATTTTGCACCGCTATATATTCCGTCTGGTGTTTATAAATATATCTCTCCGAACGCCAGACGAGAGCCGAAAAAAGGAAGTCGCTCATCTCGCGCTCGCAGCTAGCTTGATTGGGCTCAATTGAGAAAGATGTAGCGTAGCTTGATGTATGATACGCGCGCGAGGTACGTTCTCTGGCACAACGAGAGCGCGCATACATATAGCAATTTCAATTTCGTCTTACCGATCGTCGAAAAAAAAAAAAAAAAAAAAAAAAAAAAAAAAATGTATAACTTTGATCATCCGTTTTTTTTTGTTTGTCCTTTCTCAGGCGTGGCGGGTAGCGCGTCGCACGTGGTCTTCGCCACCGACTACGAGAACTACGCCGGCATCTTCACCTGTCAAAAGCTCGCCTTCGCCCATCGTCGCTCGGCCACGATTCTGTCGCGTCGTCGCGACCTCGACAAGGCCTACGTGGACAAGGTCAGGGCCAAGCTCGCCAGCTTCGGCGTCGACCCCTTCGACCTGAGCATCATCGTGCAGACGAGCTGCCCGCGCGGCAACAACAGCCTCGACGTCAACGTCGATCCGCACACCTTCACCGCCGACAATCTCGGCCAGGTGGTGCGCAAGGCGGGCGAGAAGATCGGCGACGGCGTCGAGTGGATCGGCCAGCAGAGCAGCAAGGTCTATCACAAGATCACGGGCAAGGAGTCCAAGCCCGATTTCGAGCCGGTGCAGCAGGGCGGCACGTCGAGGGCCGCGGCGATAGAGCCGATTCCCGGCTCGCCCAGCAACATACCGCAGCTGCCCAAGGCCAACAAGGACAACGAGGACAACGAGGTCGAGTGGATACCTTAAGCAAAGAAAAAGAACAAAATTTACGAGGCGCGACGACGACGACGACGACACGTTTTGTCTAGACGCGGACACAGACGTTGGCGCATGTACAATCGATCGTGGCTATCTAATTTTTTTGCTCAGTTTAACTTTAACACACTCACAAATACACATACACACACACACACACACAAACACACTTTGTAAACTTCATATCTCGAGTTTCTTAATTGTCTTTGATATTGTAGAAATGACGAATCGGTTTGTATCGCTGAACCGATCGATGAATCTCTCTCTGTCTCTATGCTGTAGTTTGAGCATTTAACCTTTTATAACACACGTAACAACAGAATTTAATGTGTAAGCGACGTTGATCTTTCTTTTAATACTCATCCCGGCGAATAACCATCGAGTAGTTTTTTATTTTTATTACTAAAACGTTGTATCGCACAATTGGCTTGACCATCATATTACTGTGTATAAAGCTGTAGTTTGACAAAAAAAAAAAAAAAAATTGTTTTGGTAGTTTGTGCTTCGATCGAACCCGGAAGATATGATATAAAAATGAGGTTTTTATTTTCGTTTTTCAGGTTGAATTCGGGCCGTGGAGCGATTTGAAAAAATCTAATACTCAGTACATGACATAATTTTCTCTATATCTCTCTTTTTTTTTTAATGTTGCTTGGTTAAGCTTGTGATAATTGTAATCGACTCTCTTGTAAAAATAAATCATATTTTTTTGTACACGTCTTATGTAATGTGGTAAAATAATTATTATTACATTACTATTATTTGTTGTAGCTGACTGTAAGTTAAATTTGTTGGCGCAGAAACAATAAATTTTTCGTACGATCAAGAACGTGTTCTATATTACTCGAGCTAACATAAGTAATTCATAAATAAGTAAACGAATCGAATGTATTAAAAATTATTCACATGTGATTATAATAATAAAATTTCAGTACTTTCGTTCAAAAACACTTGAAAAATTATTACAAACATAAACTGTAATCATCGGATGCGCTAAAGTGTATTTAAAAGTTAAAATAAAATTGGAGCACGATCGAATTACTCTCAGTTTGAGAATAGTCAATTTTAGGCCCGTACTAATCGATCGATGAATTTGGAACTTTCACTTTCTAAGACATTGACTCCGCCCACTAATGATACTCGCGCACTCGCACAGACACTTCTGTTATCCCATTCAAAATAGATAGCTCTTCCCAATTTATATTCTCCTAATGAAGTGTTAACACTTCGAGGCAAACAGAGGAAGATTTTCTTTTCACGCGATCCGATTTACAATAATCAGTATTTCTATTATATTCTAAGACAATGATCACGACCACTAATGATGTTTTCACACTTATGTAGTCTCATTAAAAATAAATCGTGAAAATGGTTAGCTCTTCTCATCTCGTATGCTCCTAGTAAGGCGAGAATGAAAAACAACGGGTGAGCAAACAAGGAACTTTCTTTCGACACTGACGTGCGACAATTTACCCGAACACATCAAAGGAAAAGCCGGAAAAGCCCGAAATTCGATTAGGAGAATATGAGTTAGGAGGAACTAAATATTTTCTGGTATTAGAAACTATGTTGACACTTGTGAGCACACGCGTGCGTGTGTGTGTTTACTGTGTGTTTATATACATGTGTCTAAAAGGGGCGTGGTCATAGTCGCTCTAATTCTAATTAAAGGAATTCGAAATTCATCAATGGCCGATGAATTTCTCAAATCGCGTCGACACGCTTCGAGAGACTATTATACCCATTACTTTTTTTTCTGCGATCAAAAATTCTCTCCGTCAAAAGTGCATTCGTTACATTTTACGTTATTATATTTATTACATCGACGACAAGCAGGAGAAAAGGACGACAGCGCGAAGATCGCGTAATACTCTCCAGTCGATCGATACTTTTTTCTCTCTCAATTATCGACACGCGAATACCTCGTTACGGTTCATTCGTGCGAGTAAAAAGTCGAAAAGTATATTTTCAAGTAATGTTTTCAAAATTATAAATGTAATCGTGTACTTATTTTCCCACACGTACGTACGTACGTACGTACGTCTACGTGTGCGTGTGTACTTTGCGCGCACCTCGCGACCTCAGGTGCGCCAAAAGCCGTGTACGTACGGGCGCGCGAGGGGGTGTCGCAAGCTCGCGAATATCGGAGCGAAAAGTACGCAGTGCGGAAGCGATGGGTCGTCGTCGCGTGGCACCAAGTCACGTTGTACTTACTTGTGCGGTAGTTGATTGCGTTACAACCGGCTGATTTCGTCACTCCGCCGTGCGGATAATAATTGACATTTAAACGCTCGGGCAAAAGAGAGTTCAATAATAATAATAATAATAATAGTAATAATGTATACAGGGAAAAGTATAATAAATGACCATGTGCTCGGCCGTAGACGTACTTGACCTTAAGAGATTTTTTTCTTTTAAAAACTTCTCTCTCTCTCTCCGCGCGCGCACTTGTTATTATTTTAATATTACCGATGTGCGTGAGTGCAATTGGAAATTCTCGAGCGCGCGCATCTCTTCTGCAGCAAGAGCAGCATCTCGACCTTGTCGTCGCTTCGAAGAGGTATTATATATATATATATATGTATACTCATCGCGCAAATAAGTGTGCGTGTGTGGTCAGTCGGCGGCTGCCAGACAAGTCTCATTGATTGGACTTGAAAATTGAATGGTAACATCGCTACGCACAATAGAGCGAGGCAAAAAAATAAACTCGTTTCATATTCCGCGCGATATTTATTATTTTCGCTCGCTGCGACTGAAAACGATTGAAAAAAAAAAATATGAGCTCGAAAGAGATGTGTATGCCTAAAATTACGTATGCGTCCGACGAACTGGCTGTGCGGATCGGTTTGCGGCTCGAGGAAGTCGAAGTAGTATATTAAATGCAACGATTTTTCATCGTCCTGATTGAGAGACTCGGGATATCTAGTAAAACGCACAAAGAAAATCCCAAAACACGCGTGCGTAGTGCGCGCGCGCGCCTTTTTTCATTCTGTCGAGTCGAATCACGTTTTTACGCGCGCGCCGAGTGTAGAGAGAGGATTCATTCTTCGACCTGTCGTCGCTGCTGATCTGCTGTTATGCTCGCGAATTCCGCAGTTGCTTTTGTGTTTTATTATTATCGCGCTCGTGAGAAAATAAGTAACAAAAGTTCGCATTTTGTTCCCGCGCGCACGTGAGCGGTTTTCGAAAAATACCTGCCGCCGAATATACGCATTTAAATCGAAGCACGATCGAACGATGCGCCACCACCGTCTTTTTCCCGGTCTCTATTCGTCTTTTTTCATTTGCTTTTCGCGATATCGTTGAAAAATCGGTACTCGTATGCATACGATTGCAGTTACCCTGGTAGAAATGCCTCAACATTTGATGGCTATATAGTAAAAATTACAGACTTCGGGTTGTAAGGCTAAGTGTTTAAAGCCGTGCTTTATACAAATATTTTAACTTTATCACTTGCAGATTTACATTCATAAAGTACTCGCCATCTAGCGGTGAAAGTTGTTCATCCTATACAGTATCCCTCGGACTCGATGATTCGCACTAGTGATACTTTCCATGGCCGAAAAGAAAAAAAAATTATAATAATAACGAGTGGCGCGACGAATTAATGAGATACACTTCGTACGTATGGTCCCTCGCGCTCTCCTCTCGAACAATACGAATATATGGCCGATTCTCTGTGAAGTCGAATGAGCAAAAAAAATTTTTTCTGCAAATATGAAAAACTTGTTGTTTTCGATGTCAGATTTGTCCCAAAATTTTTTTAGAAAAATTGGGGCATTCTATGACACTTTTTCAGAGGCCCAAAGTTGGCCACTTGAGCGTTTTTTCGAAATTCATGAAAAATCACAAATATTCGAATAATTCCTAAATTAGAGTAGGATGATTCAAAAGTAAAAGGGCCCATGAGCTTTTTTGTTGAAAATTGTCCAAATTTTCAGAAAAAAATCATCCCAAAGTGATTGGAGCAACCTGTGGGGTTATTAAGCGGAAACAACTTGAAAAAAAAAACCAAGAAATCTAAAACTATGTGAAAAGCTTCCTAAAGATGTCAACTACTGTCTGATAAAGTTTTGTAATGGGTTTTAAAGTTTAACGCAATGTAGACAACAATATGTGTCGAAAAACGTGCAAAAATGGTCAAAAATAGGCTTTAAATTGTCTAAAATCACCAAAAACAGCCATTTTTAGACCTGCTCCAATCACTTTGGAAAGTCTATGCATATGGCGGTCGGTCGGAACGTCGAGCTTATAATATACACACAGCATAATAGCGTCGGTATCGTACAGCCGATGCATATTATTAACTCGGTCAGGTTCATGTAGCAAGGTTCATTGGCTATATTGCATTCGATTAAGCCGTGCGCATTCATACATTCACCCGCGCGCTGCAATGACGCGTGCACCTCGGGCGTATGCGTATATATATATATATATATATATATACATGAACGATAATGGCGCGACGCAAAAAAGGGTCCTGCGCGGGGCAAAATCTACACGACTCGAGTTAAAAATAGGTCGATCGTAATGACGATCCGTACCATTATAACGTGTATCCACCTGTGTATGTGTGTGTGTGTGTGTGTGTCTGCAGCATAGTGTGCCCCCGATGTCGCGCGCACGTCCCAATTATTCGTCCGTCGCGATACGATATTCGCCATATACAAAACCTTTTGTCTTTGGCACTCGAGTTACGATAGGCTTGATAAATAAAATGATATTTTCTACGACTGCATATCGTCTTCGTCCTCGCGAACAATTATTAAAACTCATCGTGTGCTATACGGTCGCTCGATCCGTGAACCTCGTTGCGCGCGCAGCTCCGTAATAAATCAGCAATTACAAAAGTATACGCGACGGCTGCGTGTATGATATACGCCGAAAGTCGTAATTACATACGATTCTCTCGATAATTATCCGCGCGCCGCATCTATACAGTATATATATATTGTCACGGCGATTATTCTGCGTAAATCGGAAAAAGATTCTTTGCGAGAAAAGAAAAGAAAAAAGAACAACAATCTCTGCGCAATCGGAAATTTGACCGTGTGCCACACTCTGTATAAAAAATGCATTGAGCGCCGGACGCAGCCTCTCGATGTGCGCCTCGATTTTTTATATTAAATAAATACACACACACACAAGAGCTCGAGGCGCGCGAAGAAGCGTATGTATAATAATATGTAAACGTTCGCGACAGGGTAAACAGTTGGCGATTTAAAATGTGCAAAAAGGCATATATATATCCCGAAGAATCGGTTGTAATGTTTGCCGAATGACGGAGCCGACACACTATTTCTCACTTTGCGCCTTGGGTCGTGTTGCGTAAGATAATCTTGGCCCAGCGGCGGCGGCGACGGCAGCTAAGAGCTATACATTTATTATGCGTGTCCTTCGTCGTCGTCGTCGTCGTCTTCGTCTTCGGTGCGTATATATATAAGCCGCATCCATCGTACCCGCAGATTCGTACTAAAAATGTGGAAAAAAAAAGAAGAATAACAATAAAACAAAACGAAACGGTCAATCGTTAAACGGCGTCGGGGATAATGACAATGGTTTTGCGCGCTGCTAAACGAGTGTACACGAGGCGTAAAAATATAGGTGTAATATTACAAGTCGTTAGCACATTGACTAAACGTCCACCAAGCCCCGCGGGTATATCCTCGTTTCCCATTTGCCGCGTTTCCGATGTGCCGAGCGCGAGGAAAAAAAAGGATAAGCGCACGAGTGCCCGTTGCGCGCCGATGT
This sequence comes from Trichogramma dendrolimi, assembly GCA_034770305.1. Classification (NCBI taxonomy): domain Eukaryota; kingdom Metazoa; phylum Arthropoda; class Insecta; order Hymenoptera; family Trichogrammatidae; genus Trichogramma; species Trichogramma dendrolimi. The sequence continues at coordinate 7,673,030 of JAPMIB010000002.1, read as the reverse complement.
ACACAATGGAGCGCGATTCTCTGCGCTAAAAAAAAATGTATACGAGCTGTAAATCTAATCGCGTCGCGAAGGTGTGAAAGAGGAAGATCGATATATATATTTATTTCTCGCGACCTTTGCCAACCCCGCGTTGTCGCGTTATCGGGCGCCCGGGACACACACACACACACATGTGCGTAATCGCGGTACATAACGATCATCGCTCGGAATGTCACGGGGATTCGTCGCAGGAAGTTATGTATATATTATATATATATATAGCTGCGGGGACCGCCGTGTGTATTTTTTTTTATTATTACGGCGCGATGCTGCTGCGATGCTGCGCGCATCGTCGCACGTACATGTACACGCGTCTCTCCTGCACACGGTATCGTGCGCACTTCAGTTTAACCGGTACTCTCGATCGCGCAGGTTCCGACTCGCGGGACGTATTACATTTTTTTTTCTCGAATTGGCTTCGATCGATTTTAAAGATCGGTGCGATATAAAGCAGTGCATTGTGTGCGCGCGTGTGCGTGTTTTTTTTTTCTGGACTGTAAGGTCGAGACTTTTTTCAAGAAAGGTAAGTAATTTTTTTTGTTAATCGATGGGTGAATTTTTTTTCGTGTCTCACCGATACCGCAGTAAAATCTTTTACTCGAGGACTGCTGGTTTTTTTTTTTTTTTTGCAATGCGTGTAATTCTGTGGTAGAAAGGCATTGAGTGCATTTTTTAGGAATTCGATATTATGATGAGAAAACATCTATATTACAGGGTCTATTTTAAGGTACAAGGGTCAGGAGTTGCACCACAGAATTGTATACTCACAATTCATCGGTAAATTTTTGCGATATCAGAAACTGTCATTGAATGGAATTTGCTTACGATCGAGCAAGGCAGCATACACAAGGAAGTAATCGAAAGCGCATTATTATAAATCCAAAGATCATTTCGCGACATTGAACTATCAATTATCAATAATTAGACTTGATATTTTTTTGCTCGCGAGAAATACATTAGCATAATGGATCGGGTTTTCACCGATCGATAGTTTTTGTTGTCTCTCGAAAAATAAATGTCAAGATCGTACGGCTCAATTTTGCATGAATGTCCGACTTTTCTTTGTGCGCGTCGTAAAAAAAAAAGAAAAATCGATAACATTTACCGATAAATAATTCTTGCCCGTTGGCAATAAGCAAAAATTCCTTTAAGATTCTTCGGTATACAATCGCCATTGCGCAAAAAAGACGAAGAAAAGTGGAAATAGCTTCGAACATCTATCGATTAGCGCGCGCGGAAAAAGCAGCGGCGGCGGCGTCGCAATCGCAACACCATAAATCTGGAAAATTTCGCAAGTCTCCTTTTATTCCTCGCCTAATAGGCCGGTAGTAACAGGTGTGTATATGTGTGTGTGTGTGCGTTTTAAACGTCGATACTTCGGAGTCTATTGCTTCGAGTCTCTGCGAGTAAATCAAGAGAGAGAGAAGCGCAGCACATCGCGAGTCACCTTCGTCACGTTAGAGTACACACACATAGACGACGACGGCGGCGGCGTAGTTGGTATAGTTCGACGTGAATTTATTTCAATTTAAAGCTCTTTGTGTGTCTTCTGTGCTTGGGACGATCGAAGCTCACTGCCCGAACGAAGCGATACTATACGTACGTCGTTTGATTCGTGCGCGCGTGTGTGCGTGTGTGAAGCCTATACCGATCTTTGACGTAGCGCGAGTTTCTTTTATCAATTTTTTTTTTTTTTTCGTTCGACTTTGAACGTACGCAAATCAATCCATCAAAAGCACACGATGCACCACAAAAATATCGCATGGCTTGTTGTTCGGATTCGAAAAAAAAACAGAAAAAAAAATCGCGCCGTACGTCATAACCGATCGTTATAATACACGCATAACTAATTCGCGCACCGCAGGATAATAAGCGGAATGGATATTTCAATCGTTGCGTCTTTTATTTTTTTATTAATACGTCTCGAGTTTTCAGCCATGATATTGTTGTTGTCTTTTAATGACCCGACATTATTTCTGTGGTGGAAAGGGAGAACCGACCAACTCCATTTTTTTCGAAATCGAGTTTATGACGTAAAACATCTATGTTTAGTGTAAACTTTGATGTGCGAATGCCAGAAAGTTCGAAAATTGGGTCTATCGCTTGGTACAACACAATGCCAAACCGACCAAGTCCATTTCGTGACAAACGGTGACCGGCCAAACCGACCAAGTCCACCTGTGCGAGCCCTAAAACGCGATATCGAGTCTAGTTTGGTTTCAAAATGATAAAATATGATGTTCGAACGCTGTGTATATCAACTCTCACCTCATTGGAAGCTGCCAGAATAAAATAAGGCTCAAAAAAATGAAAACATTTATTCAGGTAGCTAAACGTCAATCATCTTTTTATTTGACAATCCTGACATTTTGATACATTTTATGAGCTATTTTTTCAAGCTAGAAACATAATATCACGCAATTGCTACAAAGCCCACAAGAAAATTCATTTTAAAAAGCAGAAGTGCCGCGAAAGTGGACTTATAGTCGCAAACCGTTCCCGGCCAAACCGACCAAGTACACCTAATCTGGCTCCGCACCTACGCTATCAATTTGATAGATACACCGGTCAAAAGATACCACATAGTAGGTTAAAATATCACGGGTCCAGAGCTCTGGTCATCCGCGGCTAGCTACGCGCTCATATGCAACTTTAAACGCGTTTTTCTCGAAAACACGAAAAATGGAGTTGGTCGGTTCTCCCTTTCCACCACAGATTTCAAGTGCGCGTTATACAGAGACCTTAATATTATTTTCCATGGCTGCGTCGAGGCCTATTATTTTTAAATGAATTATATACTCGTAAAGACTAATTTAGAAAAGAATTAATCCGAATTACGCTGAAATATTGGAAATTAATTTACATTATAACGCGTGAAAGGTCACACATCCATCATAATAGGCTATTGTGTCGCGCCGCGGACTGCTGCAAGTGATCTGTCAAAATTTCATATAATACAGTCTTTGAATTTGAACATTGATTCTTTGAAGCGCGAAGTGATGTTTCACCTGCTGGAGATGAATAACAATAATCATAATAATAATAATAATTGTTTCGAGAAGGACACTCTCGGAATCTAAGGGGGAAACTTAACTCGTTGAATAAAAAAACGCATTCTAGATTTGAGACACGCTCGTCGTGGCGTCGCATCTCGCGCACAGTTCGAGTCGAGCCTCCGCTGCGAGTAGAGCACAACACACGTGTCGATTCTTCGTTCACAATTAAATACGCATTAGAAGAATAATCGTTATCGTGCACAGAGACACACGAACTCGTCGTAACGAGCCATCGTCGTCGGATATGGTTGCGAATCGTCGGCTCGGGGTGATGACGCGCGGCCACCGCCTCCAGCTTCTCTTGGTGGCCGCCACTTCCTGCCTGGTAGGCACGGCGCGGTCCAGCGTCCTGGTGGCCGATCTCGCGATGACGCGCATGGTCGAGCTCAACGCCGGCGCCCCCTTCTGCGAGCTGTATCACGATCGCGGCGTCATACAGCGCATGGTGCTGGGCTCGGATCCCAAGAAGGTCCGCCAGATATCGGGCAATCTCGTGGCCGATCTCGAGGAGACCTGCAAGGCGTCGCGCAGCAAAGGAAAGGTACGTATATGCATCTTCTTCGCGTAATGTGCGCCGATGGAAATTTTTCTCTTTAGAAAGTTTTATAAAGGCCTTTAAAAGTCTTATTTAAAACTATTAAAAGCTTTTATTAACACTTAATAACTCATTAAAACAATTAGTCATTTGTAAATTTCTTTTTAAATTTAATAAGCGATTGTCCACATGAATTTTTAAAATTTATTTAACTCTCAAAAATCGTTGTACGAAATCCTAACATTTGTAAGACCTTTAAAGGTTTATTTGGTCTTTTAAAGAGTTTTTAAGTAATTAGTCTGATGCTCTCGTCGTATAGAATCAATCGGCGTCGGCCGGCATCATGTATCCGGGCACGAACTGGTGCGGCCCGGGCAATCGCGCCAAGAGCTACGACGACCTGGGCCCGCACGCCCTCGAGGACGCCTGCTGCCGCGAGCACGACCACTGCCCGCAGACGATCGAGCCCCAGCAGTGCATCCACGGCATCTGCAACAAGTCGCCCTTCACGCGCTCGCACTGCGACTGCGACGCCAAGTTCAGGCGCTGCCTGCAGACCATCAACACCGAGGTGGCCAACACCCTCGGCGCCCTGTTCTTCAACGTCATACAGGTGACGTGCTTCAAGGAGCGACGTCCCTGCTCCCAGTGGCAGAGGTGAGCGCGAGTCGGCTTTCTTATTTATTGATTGATTTTGAAGTAATTAAAAAAAAAAATTTTAACGATTTGATTGAAAAAGTAATGTTTTAATAACGATTTAGTGATTGCGTTGATTGTACAAAAAGTATTGTACGAAAATCAATCTCAATTATAGACAGCCACCACCACTAGATGGCGAGTCCCCCCTTTAATTTGAAATCCGCTAGTGGCAAAGTCAAAATAATTGTATAAGTATAAACGCGGTTTATGTATCAGTTAACCATGGCATGGAAAGATAAGTTTCGTTGGTAAACTTTACAATTTTTCGTTTAATTTAACCCCCTTAGATCTGAAAATTTTTATTATCTTTCGTCGTTGGTATAGTTTATGAAAAATTATATCATCATTAAATATAGCCTCTGCCGCAACATGGCGAACACCAAAATCTGTAAATCTTCACGTGGCAAAGTAAACATATATTTATATAAGGATAAACGCGGTTTACAATAAACAGCTGTAATATTGTTCTATCTAATTGCAGCCGAAATTTATTAGTTTTTTCTTTGAAAATTATTTATATTATAATTATTGTTTACCGATCGTTGCACAATTGAAAATTTATGACCGAAATCTCATTAGCGCCTCGCTGCAGTGGCGAAGATCGCCGAAATTCATCCGAAGCGACAGCTGGACGCCGAGATCGCTGATATCGCGGCCGAAGGTTGCTTGAATACGGTTTTCAGAGCTTCGGGTGGGTACAGTAGGACCAAGCTGATCCAAATGGGCCAGACGCACCATCGTAACATGCTGCTGTGAATTTCTCCTCGAGCGTTGGTATTGTTTTTTTTTTTTTTTTTTTTCTCGGTGGAGTGTTTATTTTACAAGAAAACGTGGAGTAGTAACATGAAGTTATAGCGGTGGAGGTGCTTCTTTGTTCTACGAAATTGACTAAAAAAAGCATTTTATGAATAATTTCAGTTCGTTGGATCCTATATATTTACAGATTTTGGTGCTGGATACTTTGTGTCGCGCTTTTCATTGTTAATTAATTACTACTTAAATTTGATAAAAAGTTGACTAAAACCTAATAAATCTGCTTTTGTTTTCAGAAATGGCTACACTGAATCCGAATGGGCAAAAATATGCTCCCAGTTCAAATTCCAGCCAAGTGACAAATACGTGCCATTGATGCCTCTCAATATCTAGTGATTGTCTGAATAATGATAATTTATTCGATAATTTAGGCGTGCTTTTGCTTTTGAAAGTGCAAATAAACACTTGTTAGTTCTTAGAATTTTTATGCATTGTGATAGATTACGAATTTTTTCTTCTATATAGTTGTACAGCTTGCAATTTTTAATTTAAGGTGATGACAATCAAATGTGTTATCCTATGACGTGATACTAGTCTTTTCCTATCTGCATGTAAAACGCTATATTGAGGTTGCAATAAAGACTTCAGTATTACATGTTATTACTTACTTGTGCGCACAGAAAAAGGCACTGGAATATTATCATAAATAATAATCTATTTTTTCAATGAAATCTCTTTGCTGCACAAAGCAAACTGCATTATTAAAATGTTTATAACCTACTAATAGTAATTAATGTAATTTAAAGATGGTTAGAATTCAACTAAACCTATAAATGTGCGTTAATAAAAATATATTGTTTGTCAAAATAGTGATCAAATATTTGTATGTACAAGCAGTTTAGATAAACATTCATATTATAACAGTTAATACTTATATATTACAATCATCCCAAATAATTTAGTCTGAATACTTTGGTTTTAACTATCTATTGCAAAATATCAATCGGCAAGAGCTTTATAGTTTATTTCCTATTGATTCGAGAATCTCACCACACCTGCCACGAATTTTCAATTGTGCATGTGAGTCTCCTCTGGTATCTCCTATATTTACTATGGCTATTGGCTTCACAGCCTCAGTTGCTTGTAAAATTATTCTGTAGCCCGAGAATGTTGTCAAAGATGTACCAAGAACTAATAAGGAGTCTGCCTCTTCCACTTCATTTTTTACTTGTTCAACAACACTTCTGGCAACATTATCACCAAAGAACACAATGTTGGGTTTTAAAATACCTCCACAACTAGAGCAAGGAGGTACAACAAATCCATCGGCTTGTTCCTTGTAAATAAAAGATTTTTATTAAATAATGAAACTTTTACTTTTTTAATCATATAAAATAAAATAAAATACATACTTGAGTCAATTCAACATCTCCATCGGGTCTAATTTCTGTAGACGTAACTTTTAAACTAGGGTTCAATTCATCAAGAATTTTTTGAAATTCAAATCTATCAACTTGTCTTTCACACCTCATACACTTTACATTGTAACCAGTACCATGTAATTCAATGACATTTTTACTACCAGCTTTTCTATGGAGATAATCAACATTTTGAGTAATGACGCAGTTCACTTTTCCAATGTCTTCCATACTTTTCAACCATTTATGAGTGTAGTTGGGTTGAAACAGCGAGAAACTATATGAATAAAAGAAATAATGATATAACAATGTAAATTATCACCTTATCCACATTTGTCTATACTCTACCTTGGCCAAGCGGCATAATTCCTTGACCAGTAACGCTTTCTATTCTTTTCACTCTTGCAAAAGTCTTGGTACGACATGGGTCTACGATTGCTGGTGGCATACAATCCGACACCCTCCGATCTGTAATCAGGTATTCCACTCTCCGTGGATATTCCAGCACCAGTGACGACGCATATTTTGCCGCAATCTCGAAGAAACTGCTTGAGTAGCTCTACTTCCTCCGACTTCACGGGCTCGCATTTAGGCACGAAGGCGAGATTCGACTGGGACACGCAGTATCCGAGGCGATCTGACAATAAATTAGAAACATTTTATTCAACATTCGACCCGAAGGTAAACCGAAGGTTCATTCAGCGCGTACGAGAAGTCACGTATATTTACCTGCCAAGTTCAAGGAAAGCGAGCGATTTTTCCTATTTATAGCCCTGATAGTCGTAACGACCAACGCCATGTTATGAAAAAACTTGGTTCACCAGAGTCGATAATTGCCCCAAACGAATCGAACGAGCGTTTTCTTTCCGATTTTACATCAGTCACGAGGAACTTCTCGCGTTATTTGGCGATATTGCGCAAAGCGAGCTAAGCTGTGGAGGCCACTGCTGACAACGAGTTGACATGATGTTTTGTGCCTGAAAAAAACGTCTGCACGTGTGTGCTGGCAAGAGCCAATGCAGATGATTTGTCGTCTGCTCTCGGCGCGGATTTTGCGCAGTGCGAAAACGGGCGGGAGATATCAAATAATTGCAATCGAATTGAAAATTGAACCGAGCAAGTTCTTTTTGTCGTCGGGATAGTTTTAATTTCGCCGAGGCTTTTACTGATGTTACGATCGTCGAATTTTATATCGTCGTCGCACGACTGATTATCATCATATCCATTAGCAAACGACTCGTATTCCCACAAAATTTTGGAAATTCGTTTGACTTTTGTCTACGTATCTCGGTGTTGACCCCCCGGCGAATGATGAAATTTCCATTTTATCTATGCTTACTCATCAAATTTCTAACGTGGCATACGTGACAGAAAAGTGGGCTCGTCTCGTGTTTACAATTAAATAGAAAGGCCCCCATATAATTTGACTATTCACGGCGCGTGGGCTGATGCAATATCAATCGTACGATTCGTACCCAAAATGTAAATCAGCATTTATAGACATTTCGTGTGTGTTTGTACATTCGATGGTAACCCGATTTTAAATCCATATATAATATTCGCAGCCGAACGAACGAATAAGCGTAATAAATAATAGACGTCGCGCGCGCGGAATCGGGTTTATCTCGCGCCCGAAAACCTCGATAGATAACGCTCTATATTATAGGCTCGTTTTTCGGGCGTGTACACACACACGCGGTAAATACAAAGTATATAATAATTAAAGAGCTGCATCATCGTCGCGTTTACTTGTGTACGTGTAAAATAGACGAATATTAATATATATAAGAGGGGCGCGACGTTCTCGGAGCGTAAAAACACGGAAAACAACTGTGTGTGCGTGTGTGTACGCGATCGAACGACTTTTATCTTTTTCTCTCTCTCTCTCTCTCTCTCTCTTCGCTCGCGCGAACTCCCTATATATAAGCTCACCTCCAGTCGGCCCCTAGAACCAGTTCGACTCGAGTTGCGCGTACAGACAGACACAAGCCGGCCCGGTGCTACTACTCCGCAAACGTTTGTATTGTAGACAAGTGCAGTTGCATCAGATATATATATTAAAGACGCAAACACACGAGATCGTAAAATATGGCTGCGAGGAACGAAAAAATTGGCATCGTCGGCAGGTAAATAACTCTTACTTGAATACTTTATTATTTTTTATTGTTGTTGAAAACAAATATACGCGTAGCACTGTGAATCATTGCTAATGGAGTTTGGAGCTCGGTAGAAAATAAAAATCAATCAGGTGTTGAATAATTGACGGACGCGGAGTGCGTGTAGTTTCCACGTGTTTCTGGAGCAGCAGCAGCGAGAGAGCTCTAATTCAAAATTTTTTGTAATAACTAAAAAGAGATGTCTATTATTCAAATTTCTATATGATAATTAATTTAAATTTACTAAATTTTCAACTTTTTCGAATTGTACTGTTGATTCAATCAAATTTTTTAAGCTTTCAAAATATATTGCATATTTTCAACAACATTTAATCGATTCAGCAAGTTGTAATTAAATACAAGTTGAAAATGAAGAAAAAAGTAATTTCACTCGAGACTCAAATTAACCGTACATTGCTTGAAATAAGAAACTCTTCGCTGACTCCGATAATTAAACGGAAAAACGTCTGCAAAACATGAGATTAACTGAAAATAGATATACAAAAAAAAAATCGGAGAAGCAAGTAGTAAGCCGTTCGGAGCTCAAATATTTACTCTTTAAAATGTAATATCTTTCAATTGCACATTATTAAACGTCTCGAGTCGCGTTTCGCCAATTTCCGCGTACAAAACAGGTTTTATCTCCGCGGCAATGATATTTCACAATAAACACATATTTTCGTTGCATAACTATATGTACACATGTAATACCAATTGCAATTTCTAATCTTTACATTTTTTTTTCTCTTTCCCGCAGTGGTCTGATCGGCCGCAGCTGGGCCATGCTGTTCGCCGGCGTCGGCTACCAGGTGACGATCTACGACATCGTCCAGCAGCAGATCGACAATGCCCTGGCCGACATCAAGCAGCAGCTGCAGCGGCTCGAGGCCGGCGGCCTGCTCAGAGGCAAGCTCAACGCCGAGCAGCAGTATCAGCTCATTCAGGGTGTGTATCATAGGCGTTTGTGTTTACGAACACAAACTCGATTAGATTAGCGTCTCTTAGCGAACAGCGCGAATATTAGGCAACGTCGGAAATATTTTCGAACTTATCTTTTCGATCGAGCCCATGGAGAATTATTTGTATTAGAAAATTACTCGTAGCTTCGCATGACAATATTTTTTTTTATCTTTTATGCTACAGGTAGCTCGAACCTCGCTGAAATGGCCAAAGGCGCCAAGCTTATCCAAGAGTGCATCCCAGAGAGGATAGAGATGAAAACGAAGCTGTTCGAGGAATTGGACAAAATCGTCGACGATCAAGTAATTCTGTCGTCGTCCACGTCGACCTTCAAGCCGTCGCTGTTCAGTGAAAAATTGAAGCATCGCGATCAGGTCATCGTGTCGCATCCCGTGAGTTCTTCTTGTTCATTTTATTTTATTACGAATCTCGTTAACGTTCCAACTCATAATTTTTTTATCCGATTATCTACTGTTACATAAATTCAAAGAAATCAAATGGAAATATTTTCAATCAGCATCTTCTTACCAATATGTATGAAATAAAAAAAAATCTATTGTAGAAAAACGATATCTTTGAAATTGCGTGATCGTAATCGACCAATCGCGGATAAATTCAAAAAAATGATAAAAAGATACTTGTCTTGAAAAAAATGTAGAGTATAAGTGTATTTATTTTTGTACTCTTGGTAGTAAACACTTGATAACGTTACTTCGATGATGTTACGAGATATATTTCCAGTGGTTATTTTGGTGTAAACTTTAATCAATCGAATTCGATCGATATTTATCAATTAAAATCTCAGTATCTCATAAAAGTTGTGAATTATTATTTTTGATGAATGTTAAACTGATTCAACGTTTCAATTTTTATCCAGGTAAAATCCACCCTACTACGTGCCCCTCGTCGAGATCGTGCCGGCCCCGTGGACTCGCGCCGACATCCCCGCCAAGACCAAGGAGATCATGGCCGAGATCGGCCAGGCGCCCGTCGTCCTGAATCGCGAGATCGACGGCTTCGCCCTCAACAGAATCCAGTACGCCATCCTGAACGAGGCCTGGCGTCTCGTCTCGGACGGCGTGCTCGACGTCAAGGACATCGACACGGTGATGAGCGAGGGTCTGGGCATGCGCTACGCCTTCCTCGGGCCCTTCGAGACGGCCCACCTCAACGCCGAGGGCATGAAGAAGTACTGCGAGTCCTACAGCAACAGCATCTACAACACCAGCATGACCTTTGGGCCCACGCCCCGCTTCGAGGGTCCCGCCGCCGAGGAGATCAGCAATCAGCTGAACGGCATCTGCCCGCTCGACAAGCTGCAGGAGAGACGCGCCTGGCGCGATCTCGCTCTGACGAAACTTTCCGTCCTCAAGAAAGAGATGAGCGGCGACAAGAAGTGAGAGGATTCGTAGACTCGATTTGGAGCTTGAACGAGTGATTTTCATCGGTAATCTAGAAAAAACCGATGGCAAGTGTAAATATATTTTTGTACAGTGATGTTACTTTGATTGTAAATATAATAATCAAATAAAATAAAATTTTTTCTGACGTCTTTAAATTCTCGAGTTCATTCACTTTATACAAAATTGATAAAAAAAAAATATGTTCGATAACGATTTGAACGATGAGTTTTACAGTAGCTATGAAAATAAAAGAGGTACAAATCAACTACAGGTGGTCAAAGAGAGTATTTATAAATAAAAGGCTCGTGTCATTAAAATAGTATTTTAATTATCAATAAGTCATTTTATCTCTGATAGATTCACCCTATTTGTATTTGTTTTTATATACAGATCAACCGTCGAATTCGTCTCCAGTATTTGAATTATCAAAAAATTGTATAATCTTTAACTTAAATCGCAAAATGCTTGAATGGCGTAATGATAATAATAATAATGGAAACATGTTAATGAAATAGATCGGCGATACAAGGTTGCTAGTAAACTCTAAATAATTACACTGAGAAATGATTTTTCAAAATTCCATGAAAATGTTAACTCTTCAACTACAGTTTTTGTAATTCATAACAATGGCTATTACAGTTGACGAGTTTTTCTGAGCCTTTGTAAAAAATTTCTGAGATGTCTTTTCGTGAAATACCAATCGTGGAACAACAATTGAACAATGAAAGATGAATAGTTTCTAAAATCATCACTTTTAGGAAATTTTTATACAAAAAATGTAGGTATAAAATTATTCTACTTATAATAATACACTACTGTTATAAATATATCAAATTTTGGCAATGCTCTGATGCTTCAGACAATTTTGAATAATTTTTATTTTTAGAGTAAAAAGAGATAACGTTCGACTGCCATAAAAAATTAGATTCTATAAAATCAGTTACATACAATGTTTTCGAATTATTAATTAAAAATTAATGAGTGTAGTCGAAGAGTCTCTTGAAATACAATTGAAATATTCATTTATGCGCACTTTTAGTGCATGTACAATTGTGCATAAGTACGAAAATTAATTACACGGGAAACCATCATCTTGCATACAGAGATTATTATGTATAAGGTTCAAAAGCACAAAAGCAGCTATACATCATATATCAATGCAGTAATATTTTTGAGAAAATCCAAAATCTCATAGTCTCTTTCTTTCAGTCAAGATAAAATACAGTCACGAACAAAAGTCGACCGTAAATATATAAAAATTATTAAAATGAGTTTAATCTCAAAAAAGAGTACCATAAAAATAATACATATTTTACAATAATCTATGTGTAACGAGATATAACATTGTTTTACTATTATAGTTATTTACTTTTTTTTTTATAAACATGCATTATTTGGCAATTTTCTGTAGTCATTATGTACAAACATATTAAGATCCATCCTGATAGCCTAATTCTAAACCGTTTGCCGCTATAAAATCTTAACAGTTTGATATGTGCACATTCATAAATTAATGAGTATTCGAGTTACATTACGTCATCGTGCGGCAAAGGGACAATAATCCGCGATATGTCAATTATCGTCGAAGATTCGCTGGAATTACATAGCTATCGAGAACGATGCGAAACATAATATTAATAATAATAATAATAATAATAATAAAAATAAACGACCAGAAATAGTATGGTTTATAAGTCAATACAATTAAATACAATAAACAATATAATAAAAACCATCGAGATAGCCGCGGTCCCGACTCCCGCCGAGAGGCTATAACTATACAAAAATTTCGTTCGCACACTTAAAGCCATTTTACGACAATTGAAAGCTAATAGATCGATAAACACCGAGACAATTGATAATATATAGAGGATTACACAGGGTTTTTTTTTGCCTTACTTGTCTAAAGAATAAGAAAAAAGGGGGAAGATATCCCGTTGGACAATGAAGAAGTAATAAAAGCTTAATATAGACGCAGAGAGCTAAAGGGATAAAATAAAAGACTTGTATCTCTCTCTTTTTTCCCCGCTCGCCGGTTCGCTAGCGCGACGAAGCTCGCGGCGAGTGGGCAATACGTTATACACTATTTTATATATAAAATGTCTATATGCACGTACAATATATATATATAATTTGATATGTATAATCTAGTATATACAAGTTGCTACAGTGGACCCGTGGGTGGTGGCGTAATAATTATCGAATGCCGTGACGCTGCGTCGGAAGCTAGTACAACTATTATTATTATTATAATAAACGTAACGACGAGCCGTCGATCAGGACACGACGCACTTCTCCGCGTCCTTGCCGCCGGCGGGCTGGGCCGCGGTGGGCGAGGCCGGTCCCTGGCGACGACGCGCCACCGCCATCACGTCGTTGGGCACGTAGGCCGCCCTGACGCCGCCGTAGGCTCGACGCGGCGGCAGCACGTAAGCGTCGGCCTCGTCGGACGAGCTGGACGAGCTGCAGGTCGAGCAGCAGCTGTCCTCGTCGTCGTCACGCAGCTTCGGCACCGCGCCTGGAATATATACATCGAGCGTTAGTTAATTCCATCGTTGCATCGTGAAAAAAGAGCTTGCGAACTTACCGGTCCAAGAGGAGCAGCCGGGCACCTCCTCGGGCTGCAGACTCCTCGATCTCGGCACGTACTGAGGTCGCCTGGGCACGGGCGGGGAACGTCTGCTGCCGCCGTGCGATCGACTGCCGTTGCTGTAATTCGAGGCGGCGTCGTCCACGAGATCGGCCTCCTGGAATCTCACTCGTCTGGCACTGGGATGATGCGTCGGAGGCGGTGTCTGCTGCTGTTGCTGCTGCAGCTGCATCTGTTGACTACCCGTGGGGCTGGCTATGACCGATGGCTCCAGAGGATAGTGATTGTTGGCCGAGGCCGACTGCGAATTGCTCGGGGTCGACGGGGCGGGAGGCGGTGGCGGCGACGAGGCTTTGTCCTCGGGCGGCGTCGAGGGCGAGACCGAGCTCGACGACGACGATATCAGCATGCCCCGGCCGCTGTCCTCCGCGGCGGTGGTCGGCGAATCCGGTGGCGGAGGCGGCGGTGGTAGACCGCTGGGTGGCGAGTTGAGATTCATCATCATCATGGGCCCAGGGAGCTCCGGCATGCTCGAGGCGTGCGACGGACTGTCCGAGCCCGGAATGCAGCGGAGCGGCTCACGATCGCGCGCGTGCATCAGCCTGGAGAGAGAGAGAGAGAAAAAAAATACATTCAATTTTTAGAATAAATATCGTTCTCGGGATACGTAAACCATATGCGTCACGAATAGCCCAATTAGTAAATTCAATATTTTTTCGTAATCAAAAAAGCAGAGTAAAAAATTCGTACACAAACCTTCCGAGCTCGGCCGTTGACTCGTCCGATTGCGAGCCTCGTTCCTGCAGCAGTCGCTCGAGATTGCGCTCGAGCAGCACCCGATCGAGAGCTCCCGGCCTCTGCTCCGCGCCACCGTTGCTCAGATTCAAATCCAGGCCATTGGTCGTCGCGCCCGGCACCAGACTCGGCGGTGGCGTACTGGCCGACGAGCCCGCGGCCGACGTCTGCTTCGACGACTGATGCCTGTACGGCGACGACGACGAGGCAGTCTGATGCTGCTGAGTCAGCTGAGTGATGTTGCTCTGCTGCTGGGAATTGCTGTGATGGCTGCCGTTGTGCTTCCTGGCCATTCTCGGCGAGTTCCTGGGCGAGCCGAAGCCGTGCCTCGGCGAGCCGTGTCTACCCGGCGACGCCGTGCCGTCGCCGTTGTTCTTCGCGCCTCCGTAACGCTTGGACATGCGCGGAAAGGAGGGCGGCGGCGCCGGATTCGGCCCCGCCGACGAGTCGCTCGGCGTCGTGGGCAGCTCGCCCTTGCTGCAGGCGATGCTGCAGTAGATGGCGCCGCGCCGCGGCAGAAACGGCCTGCCGAGGAGCGAGGTGCGACACGTGGCGCAGCAGAAGCAGCACTCGTTGGCGTGCCAGTGCTGGCCCTCGTGCGACATCTGGCCCTGGTCGACGCCGATGGGCTCGGTGCAGCTGTCGCAGTACTCGGCGAACGACGCGTCGAAGCAGTGCAGACAGTAGGGCCGGCCGTCGCGCATCACGTAGCGCTGACCACCCAGCTGAACGGAAAAATATAATTCGGAGATTAGTAATTTTATATTATACTCAAGGAGGATTAAGGGATCGGTTAGTTAAGCTCCCGGTACAAAAAAGGAGGAATAAAAAAAGTTCATGAAGCCCGAGAGAATTATAACCATCCGCATCGTCGTCGAATTCGGTCTATATATATATATATATATACAGTGACCGCGTGGTTTCGTCGTATAGGGCCATGGTATTCGTGTGCACCACTGCAGCGCGTTTGATTATGCATTGCTTGTTTGCAATCGGCTCTGCGGCACACACACACACACACACACACACACACACACACACTTACATACAGACACATACGCGCGTACAGCTTGAAACCGTCGGAATTTCGAATCGCGCGTGCGACCGCAATAGCTGCAGCAACGGCAGCATCACAATCGTTTTGATTCTCCTCTTCGTAACTCGGCAGAAATAAAGCCAAACGAGGCCCTATTGTTTTCATTGTTTCGTCGGCTGGGCTCTCTACCTGCTGCGCGGCACGTCGCGTCCATCAGCAGCGCGAGCGAGAGAGAGAGAGGCAGAATCGAAAAATCCGCTCTTCTCGGTAGGGTTTTCTTTTTTCTTTTGCGCGTGGAAAAATCCTCATCGGTATTCGACGCACGAGTAGGTATATATGTATGTATGCGTGTGTGTACGCTCGCTCGATTCGTCACTCTCTTTCTTCTCCCTCTCTCTCTCTCTTGAAGATACGCGCTGTACCTGCTGCGGAGGTCTATTTGGAAAAACAATCGATCGTCGTAAAAGAGAGCGCGCGCCTAGAGAGGCTCAAGCGGCCCGTGAAACGAGTTATCGATCGCCATAGTTCGCTTATGCGCTCGCTCGCGAGAGTTCGAGCGCTGTTACGTGTACCTATGCGATAAATCGTGTTTGGAACCGTATAAGGGCTCTTCTCTTTCAATGAAATCATTTGTCCTGCACGGCTGGACCCGGTGCGGGGGCCCTGACGCGCTCGCGCGGCCATCCATCGTTTTTGTATACGTTCGTGTACTAATAATACGAGGGATCTATGGGTGCAGCTAACATTTTTTTTCGAGAAATACTTTTATCACTTTTTCCTTTTTACTTTTGAAAGTGTAAAGAGAGAAAATAAGAAAAATTAGCAAAATAACAGTCATTAATATAAGACAACCATCGGAAGCGAAACTTCTATCACCTGAATTTAAACACCAAATTATGTCAAATGAAAATCGTACAAAAATTAAAAAATTCAGAAATTCAAAAAAATGAAGAAAACCGTAAATTTGAAAAGTAAACTTGAGTAAAGTAAAGTAAAAAAAAATACAATTGGCTGTCTAAGGACAACCATCAGAAATGAAACTTCTATAAATTAAGTTTTTTAAATATATTCATTTATTGATGAAGCAACACACCGTACATAACAAAATGATTGCAAATATGATTACAAGCAAATGCGAAATAAATCTTCGTTCAACAGGTTGTCGATGATCATCTCACAACAGAGAATCGGCAGTCGGTAATGTATCAATTCCATGAAAGGATCCAGGGCCCAGTCGCGGAAAAATTTCCTCGATGCTTTCTCGCACAGGCGCAAATCACAAGCCTTCATAAACTGGCAGGGAATCATCTTATGCAATTTGTACGAGTTCGCGAACTCGAAGTCGTCCATGTACGTGGGTTTTTTCGCCATCTCCAGGAGTCTGTCCTTTCGCGTTGGCCAAATTTGGATCGGCCCCTCTTCTCAGCAGCTCTCGGATAGTCTGTGTATCATTCCACCGGCCAGTCTGTGTATAATTCCATGTGTCGGTCTCTGGCTTCAGAGCCAAAAGCAATGGCGTGTCACCCCATTTATCTTGGACGTCGATCAGCATCGACTGCTGGAGTTCGTCGAGGTTTTCGAGATGCATCGAGATCACGGAGTCGGCAATAGAACTGCGCTTTTGACCAATAACATGCAGCGGAGTCCGTCCGTCCTTGTTGGCCAAACGCGGATCGGCGCCGTGTTTCAACAATACTTCGGCGACTTTCTTGTGACCGTCGGCGAGAGCCAAGTGCAGCATCGAATCACCTGTTTCGGATACGAGGTAATTGGGATCCTGCCCGAGCTCGAGAAATTTCTCCGCCACGTCGTCGAGGTCATACTTGCAGGCTATGTAGAAATGTGAGTAGCCCGAATCGTCGGTATAATTTATGTGAAATTTGTCGTAAATGTCGAACAGTTTTCTTAACACTTCGATTTGCGTAGCCTTCGATTGGCACTCAGCCGGTATCCGTCTCTTGCTTTGTAAAAATGTCGTGCAGATTTGGATATTGTTCCTTCCATTCTTTAATTAAGAATCCAAATTCATCGACAAATAGGTCTCGATGGTTTACAAGCATCCAAATGAAATCTTTACGTAACCTCTTTAATTTTTCTAATTTTGGATGCTCCACGTGTCTGTCGACTGCGTCAACTCCACTTTGATACCTTTGGCAGGATCTGCTATTTGACGAAGACATTATATATTTCGAACACCAATACACAGCACACAAACACTGATTATTTTCTTTTAAAAATAAATCGCTACGGTAGATGAGACTTTGATGCTCACACTGAGACGTTATAATTTGTACTGACTGTAGACAAGCACTTTGATCTATGAAGACTATAAAGAGAGTAAAAAACACGTGGTCGAAGGCGACTTGAAAGTGAAAGGCCATAGGCTGTGCACCTACGTCGCTGGACTTTCACCCGTACGCGCTTGCGTAGAGCAAGAGAGACAGATATTAATGGCGATACTGAAACATTTGAAATCTAGAAAAGTTAAAATTTCAGAGAGAAAATTCGACCAAGGAAAAGGGCTCTGAAATTTCACTTCTGGTGCTTTTATATTGACTTGCTTGAACTACAATTTTTTTAGATTTTCAAAGATCTTTCTTCATTCATATTTTTTTTTTTTATAAATTGCTGCGTTAATAAACAGGGGATTCTGAGAAGTGTCAAGATTTGAGAAATCGTTTCGAATGATTCTTATTTTTATGCAGTAATTATAAGTATCGAGAAAAATTCAACATCAACGTCGATTATGAACATTATATTGTAGCGTAAACCGTACCTAGACTTATCCAATTATATTCACTTTGACACTTGCAGATTTACGAATAATGATACTCGCCACGTAGCGGCGAAGGCTGGTTTTATTTACGATTACATTTTCTAAATTTTTTTTTTCGAGCAATTAAGTCAGACAAAATTTTGAGAAACCGTATTCAGAGCCGTTGTCGATTGCGCGATATCAGCGATCTCGGCGTTCGCAGCTGTCGCTTGGGAATGAGGTTTCGGGCAAATTTTCGAAGATCATTAGAGTAAAAAAAAAAAAAAAAATCAGTCAATAGCAATCTATTACAATCGTGTAAAGTCCTATTGCTACTACTTATACAATTATTTTGACTCTGTCACATGCAGATTCACAGATAAAGTTACTCTGCCATCTAGCGGCGGAGGCTGGCTTTAATTACGACCGAATTTTAATATTCTCATTTACACAGCGTTAAATAATAAATCGGTATTTATGAATTGATTTTAAACGAAGATTTCGCGTATAAGTATCTCGAATAAAATTCATCATCGTTTGCTTTAATTTTAACGTCAGATTATACATTAGATCTGCTTTAAACTTAATAAAGTTTTCTTCTGCGTCCATAGTTTTTCATCGTTCCCCGGGTTACGTGGCAGCATTATGCTCGGATGCTGCCTCCGACTTGCACGCGGACATCAAGTACGCGAATCGCCCTTCGGCGGTATACACACGATGCGACCGAGCGATTTTCAAGATTTCTCGCCGCGTTTCTTTTTGCATGCATTATAATATATACCTATGTACAATAACGTCCTGTATACGAGCGAGGCATGGCAATGATTGATTAAGCTATAATGCTCTTTTTTGCGCAAAGGCGTGTCGCATTCAACGACTCTCTCTCTCTCGTCCACGTTCTCCGTACAATAGATTAAATCTATATCGTACGGTTAAAAGCCGACCGAAATCGTGCACTCGCGTCCGTAATTCGTGTCCTTTAAAAGCCACCGCATCGATTCTCGAATTATATTTTCGCGTCGAGCGAATCTCTCGTGTCGTGTTTATTACTTTTTACCCCGCGCACGCGTGATCCATCAAGTGCAGCCGTGTCTTCATCGCGCGACGTTACAGTGGTCACACGCACACGAGAGAAATCCTGCATATATACTCTTTAAAAAAACAAAAAAAAGTCACACACAGCTCGCGCGCGAGGTAAAAGGGAAGGCTGCTGCTGTTGCTGCTGCAGCTGGCGAGCCACCGCACCCGAGATAAGAATCAAAGCGCGCGGAGAATAAGAAGAAGTAAAGGCGAGTAAATGCTCCGCTGCGGTTCGCGCGCGCGCGAGAGCTGCAGAGATGCCATGCACTGCTGCAGCAGCACATGCAGGCGTAAATGCCGCTTTAGCGATGCGATCCACGTCAGCTTTATCCATTAGCGCGCGAGTGCGGTATACGCGCGCGCAAGTATACTTTAACACAAAGTAATGCAGCAGCAGCAGCAGCCGAGAAAGCTCGCCTGGCGCGCAAGTTGATAATAACTGATTTTCAAGGTCGTCGCATCGGCTCGCACGCCTGGGCGACCGGATCCCTGATTTATTTTTTATTTTTTTTTTCACCCTGAGTATAAAAGGGTCTTATATATCCCGATAAGAGAAGTAACTTTCCCATAGGAATGATAATCTCTTTCTACCGCGTGGCATTTAGCGGATCAACGTCTCCGATATATAATAATGTACGTCGTACTTCGAGACATAAAATATAATGGGCAATGACGCGTGACGTGTCTATTGTCTTCTGGCCACCGATGAAATGACAGATCGAAGTGTATATAGAGCCAGTAGTGGTTAAGGTACGTGTCGCACACGTATACGTATATAATGGTATAGAAGCTCATAACTCGCCTATTTAACGAGGCAGCAGCTATACATATCTCCAAGTGCATAAATAACCTCGTCACGGTCGTAGTCGTCGCCACGTGTGCGCAGGTATAGAGCAGCATCAGTCCATACATATATAGGAGGAGGAAGGAGTGTGCGGAATCTGCGGTTGGCGTTTTTCCGACTTAAAATGCGACACGACTGTCTATCAAGAGACAGAGAGATGCCATTGCTGCCAATCGTATAATATAAAAGACTCGGTAGATTGACCAATCGAAATATATTCCGGCCACGAGCTGTGCGCGATAAATTTCCACGGATCATTTTTTCGCTGCTGCTGCTGTCTATATATATGCAGTAAGGAGCGTCCCACAACCCGAGTATAGAGTAGTATATAGGTATATATAAGGACTAATCAATCTCGTGGCTTCGCCTTTATTTGCTTCATTTTTTTTTCTTTCCTCTCCTTTCGCTCTGCCTTCGTCCTCTCTGACTTCTCGAGGCGCGCGGCTGTGTGCACTGCACTGCACATCGGCAAAAAGGAGCAATTGAAACGTTCTATGCCACGCCATCGCCGAGCAAAAGAGGGAATAGTTGCCAGGACGAGTCGCTGCACGTTTGCGAAGAAAAACAACAAAATAACGAGAGAGAGAAAGAGGCGAGCATCGCCGATAATAGCTTCGACACGATTTCTCGCCTGCGCTATATATGGTGTATATATATAGGAGGAGAAGAGCTCTTATTTGCGCGCGACAATTTGACAATAGTTTTATATACACAGCGAGAGAGAAAAGTACAACTGCCAACTATAACGACATAAAAAAATACAATAAAATATCTGCGACGAATCTCTCTCTCTCACCTGTCTGTCGCACTGCAGACACGCGAAGTGCCTCATGTGCCATGCCTTGCCCTCCGCCTCGGTGCACTCGTCCGCCAGGATGATCTCGTCGCAGGCGCAGCATCGCGGCTTCAGCGTCTCGGCGTGATGTCGGCCGCAATAGAGCCGACCGTCCCGCCAAAGTAGATGAGATCGACGAGGAGCTGACGACAGACGCAGCAGACGAAGCAGGCCGGATGCCAGAGGGAAGCCGGGCCGGAGCGCGACGCGCCGACCGCGATCTCGCCCTGGTTTATGCCGCGGCCACATTCTCGACAGCCGCCGACGTGAGCTCGTTCCAGCTGCAACACAAGTGTAACGGGTCAATGAGAGACACGCGTATATTATTTTATTGCTTACGTAGATAGATCTAATTTAATATATATATAGTGAGTCATTTTCTCACGGCCTGCCTGCCTGCCTGTCTGCGCGAGAAGTGCAATGGTCATCTATGTAGCGGCAATCTTATACGATTACAGTACGCGCGCAAAAACTCGCGTACAATTTTTTTTCCTTTTATATAGATATCTCGATTAAATATACGCACGCGTGTGTACACCGACATAATATGCATCCCATGGATCGATCTGTGTTGCTGTACCAGGTAGCGCGATTCGCGTCATTATATGCGCATATGCAAAAAACCTATCTCGGCTCTATGCGCCGTTACGGAATCCACTTTTTTTTCTATGTATATATAATCTTCCCTGCCCAGGGGCAGGAGCTTTTCTTCGGTACACCCGATGCTTCGCTGGATTGCAATATACTGAACGTATATACGATAAAGTATCGATACACGGCTCTCGACCTTACGGTCATCGGTGTTGTACGTATATATATGCAGCTGGGTTTTTTTTGCCGCCGCGCCAAGGGAGCCATTTGTATTCCATTCGCGGCCAAAAATGCACACGCTTCTCTCTCTCTCTCTCTCTCTCTCTCTTTCCACTTTCCTGGAATCTTTGTAGTTCAACGTAACGGCCGGCTGCAGCTCGTTATAAGCCATCAGTGCGACATTGGATTTTTTTCAGGCTCGCCTGCTTATGCTATGTACACGCGACAACGCACATATTCGCGCGCGGCCCATAATGGCGTTTTAACGTCGTTGTGTTTTTTTTCTTTCTTCGCTTGCTTCTCCTTCGGATCCTTAATGAACCTTTAGATCGACTACTACTGCTACTATTACTGCTGATGCGGCTGCTGCGCGCGTAAAACGGTTTTACACTCGTTATATTCGGATATAAACGATGGCTTTCCAATCGGCGACGCACGACGAGTAATTGCTGCGAAATGTGCGTTATATATATATACGCGTTTATATGTAGTTCGCGGCTCTTCGCGAGATCGTTACTTTTGACGAAACGTTATATACTTTATCTCGACTACGGGAGCGGTAGTATAGCAGTACAGCTGCGCAACTCTATATATACCTATATTACGGAATATATCCATAAGCTCGAAAGTTTACAATTTTCCAATCTTTTTTTTTTTTATCGATTCGCCGCAGGCACCACCAGACCAATATAACATATAGATTTTCACAATGAAATCTCTCGCGCGCGCGAGCTTGCATATATAGCGTATAATCGGCTTGGGGCACGGAGCGCGGCGCGGGCGATTTTCCCGCCAAGTCGCGAGAATATTCAGCTGCTGCAACGCCAACCATGTCCAATCGTTTTAAATGCTCCATTCTGCCGAATTTCATTTTCGGAACACGGCGACGAAAGCTCGCGATTATACATATAAATGCTCTCCTATATATCGGGTATACGTCGCGTTATTTCAACTGTATGTAGTTCGCGAGAAGTAGATTACGCATCAATAATTGATTCGTCCGAGCGCGCGCGCGTCGAGTAACGATTAATAATTTTGCGAAAAAAGCTCTTGAACTAGCCCGGATAGGCTCTATTTTCGTACTGCGGGGTAATGTATACTCACGCGAGGGCCGGGCTGAATAATTTCTCAGCCAGAAGAAAATCAGCCGATGATAATTTGAGAGAGAGAGAGAAAGAGAAATAGAGTTGGAGAGATAGATGGAGCACCGTATAAAACGTTGAAGAAGTTTAAACAGAGAAAGAGAGAGAGAGAGAGAGAGAAGAGCTGCTGCGCTGCACCTCTGGCTAAGCAAAACTTCTATATCCGAGTGTTACGCGCCGAGGCGAGGCGATAGTTTACAGTTCGTGCGCGTATATCTATCTATGAAAGCTCGCGCAAGAGGTAGAGAGAGCTCATGTAAAATTCAGAGGGTGTATCGCGCTCGCGCATCAGCAGCACACTCGGGAGAGCTTTTTCCTCTCTCGAAAGAGCTAAAAAAGCTAAAAAAAACCAAAAAAATACAAAAAAAGAACAATCGCACTAGCGAGGAAAAATTCAATTCAGTTCGTGTACCAGTGTCGGTACAGAAATTTCTCGATTCTACTGTACTATAAAACAGCAATGAATTTCGTGTCTTACCTGACTGGCCTGTCCGCGTCCGAGGGCCTCTCGCTTCCTCTGGGCGGCGAAGACGCGCAGCTCGCGCTTCTCCTCCTCGCCGAGGCCGCTGCAGTAGCGCGCCTCGTTGTCGTGCGGCGGCAGCTGCTGCAGTAGCTGCCTGACGCGCTCGCGCTCGCCGGCCGAGCCCACGTACGGTATCTTGTCCTCGGGCAGGCCGCTGAAGTACAGGTGTACCTGTGAAAATGAAATAACGTTGTTTTATAGATAAATATTAAAATCACAAAAAAGCTCGTTGCGTAATAAAAAAAAAAGTGAACGCGATACGAATACGAAATGCAATGTAACACCAGCTCGCGATCGATGCATACGCACACACACACACACACAGAGCAATAAGAGCTTTAATGCGCGTTGCGGTGCACAAATTGAAGCTTTGCAGAATGTAGAGAGAGAGAGAGAGAATGGGATGAATGGCGTAAAAATAGGTCACGCGCCGGCAATTTGAACGACGTATTCAAGTGTCGTCGTTGTTGTTGTTGTGTATACACGCGACCGCCATAGAAATATATCATAATAGCAGAAGTATCGAACGAGCTCGCGGATAATAATGAATATCGTTGCATACATATAGCCACTCGCGCGTGGTGGTCTCGTGCGAAAGGGTCGCCATTCGCGTATACATATAACATACGTAACACCGTACATTAGCACAATAGCCTCTGCGGCTGCCTACCTTCATTAACACGTCGCGCCTATATTGAGCGGCGCGGCGCAGGTACTATATTACGGATAGGATACAGGTCGCGAATCCTCGCGCAACACCCCTTCAGCGATCCTCTCCTTCGGCCTCTCGAGCCTTGGAGCTATGCCATTCGATCAACGACGTCGTTATCGGCTTGTTCGCTCGCAGCTCCCTACTCGTGCTTGTAATACAGCCAGCTATACATATATATCGAATGATGAAGAGACAGAGGGCGAAGGAGGAGAAAGGAGGAGACAATTCATCAAGCAAATCTATCCTCTCTCTCGCTGCTATCCTGCGTCGTTGTGTATTATAGCACGCCGAGATCGTGTCGGTGCGTCAGTGTCTACATCCCAATAGTACATATCCTAGTAGTATATACACGCATGGCGTGCGGAAGCAATAGACCGAGGCATTGAGCCGAGCCGAGTGAGAGAGAGAGAGAGAGAGAGTCCTATGCATTATATGCTAGACGCGCGTTCATATGCATGCATCTCTCGCTGCACACGTATATAATGTAACGTAGATGAAGAAAAGGGCCGTGAATCAGTACGCAACAGCATGAGCATGAGCAGCAGAAGCAGCAGCAGCTCCGACAGGCGCAAATCACTCCTATTCTTATACGCTCGCTATTGCGCGGGGAGAGAGAGAGGACATAAATTATATTATCTAAACCTTTGCGACACGCTCTTCCGGCTCGCACGAATATATACTGTACTATATTAGATTCGTACATAGCATACACTCTGTGTATGAGTGCGTTACGAGGTGCTGTGCGCTCACGTTCGTTCGTATATATATATATATATATATATATATATATATATATATATGAACGCGTGTGTGCAGGTGCCGCCACCGCCGTGGCTGCTGCAACGACTGCACTCCGAAATTGAATTTTTCCTCTCTCTCTCTCTCTCTCTCTCTCTCTCTGGCTCGTATTTATATTTTTTTTTATTTTCATTTTCATTTTTTTTTTCGTTCTTTCGTTCGTTCGTTCCGTTATCATTTTTTTTAAAACCCAATTTCATCCCGCCTACGTTTATTTTTCTCCACGCGTAATACACACATACACACGCATACCTTGGAATGTCTCCATGTGCGTGCGCGAGTGTGTGTATATTCTCATGTGCTCGAGCGCGAATTCGCTCTGGCGAATCGATGTTTTTTTTTCGCCCTCTCCCCGTACCCGTCCACACATCCATATATGCATTCATCGCCTGTTTGAGATGCGTACGTGTGTGAGTACGCAGCACGCAAACGCACGTATAGAAAAAAACACACACACACACACATACTGCACGTCAGTTGACGTATGTATATTAAAAAACATCGCCACGTCTCGTTCCAATTTTCTTTTTTTTTTTTTTTTTTTTTTGCGAAACGCACCATTGGAAAACCCGTTGGTCTTGCTTATTCGACGTCTGCGAAATTTTTATTTCCCACCGCCATTACCAGCCGCCCGCGCCTCGTTCATTACGACCGCGAGAAGAAGGAACGAAACAACAACAAAAAAATAAAAAGAAGAGGTAATAATAATGTATGGCTTCGTGACCGGGCACAAAACGTACATGCATAAATAGAGAAACGTACTTCGGCTAAGAGAGAGAGAGAGAGAGAGAGAAAAGATGCAGAAAATGAGCGTTTAAGTAGTTTTTTAATGCGCTCGCAATATTTGCCGCGCGATCATTTTCCGCGACGCTGCGCGCTGCGAGGCTGCGTTAATGCTCGCGAGCAGCAGTACTATATGTATAACGACGTTTTTATTTGTTTGATGAAATGGCTCTCGCTCGCGGGATAAAAATTCCCAAGACCCTTTTTCCTCTGGGCGATCTGTATGTGTATGTGTGCGTGAACGCAGTAAGTATAGTAACAACCCGATCGACCCGGATACTCTTTTCTCTGTCTCTCGCATGCCTTCCTTTTTTTTTGTACAAAAGGTTAAAATCTACATTCAATCATAAAATTAATCGTAAATCCGAGAGAGCGCAATGAAAGGCCCATTAGTGCGGTGCGTCCACGCGCGCGCGAGTATAACGCTGACGAGTATATAATCTTTTACGGACTTTTATACTCATTAAAAATCGCTTAGTTTCTCTCTCTCTCTCTCTCTCTCTCTCTCACTCACTCACTCGATGAGCGATCGTAAGGAGGTGCAGAGAGAGAGAAAAAAATTAAAGGAAGTATGAAGAGAGGGAGAGGGCGAAGAAGTAAGCAAAAAAATAAAAGAGGAAAGAACTGCCAATGAGAGATATTCGCTCGAGATGTTTCCATTGGCGTTTCTGTCGAAGTGCAGCAGCGCAGCACGCAGTAGTACTACTGCCGCGCGGGACTTTCATGTAAATTCGACGTTCACCTCGCGCGGAGCTGCGTAGGAATGCGGGCCCCGTGGGCGCTGCTGCTGCTGCTGCCTGCAACTGACAGGTGTTGCGCGCGCGCGCGCAGGTATACGTAGATGCGTGTATAATATAAGTCCTGCGCCCGCGTCCGTCGCGTCCTTCACTCACGCAGAGGCAGCAGCAGCGAGTCCCTTTTACACGCACACGCACACACACACGCATACACACACCTCTGTAAGATATGTATGTTTTTTCAAGCGCTACCGTATCGTAACGCTGCTGCTGCCGCCGTCGTCTCGTCCTTTTATACACACTACACGCGTTCGTCTTCTTTTACTTTATACCGTTCTTTTCGCTAGAGTCTATATCGCATCGCGCGGCGCAATTCGCCTTTTCGTGTTTGCTTGTATAATTTACTTTTATACGTATTATAATGCACACACATAGCCAGAGGTATGTGTATATATGTAGCCGCGTCTGAACTGCTGCTGCTGCCGCTGAGTGCATCGTCATTAGAGCCTGGCACGTTATATTATAGGAGCCCCGAGAGCTTTATCGAGCTTTTTTTTATTATTATTCCATCGCCAAGTATGTGTATAAGTGAGCGTGAGAGGCCTTAATTGTGTTTCTGTGTGTGTGTGTGTGTGTGTGTGTGTGTGTGTGTGTGTGTGTGTGTGTGTGTGTGTGTGTGTGTGTGTGTGTCTCGATCATTACGCGCATTACGTGTACTCGAGTATATATTTTATACATACATTGCATCGGACGCGAGTCGCGCATCGTGCGAACGATTTCTCTCGCGGATTTTCCGAAATTCTCTCTCTCTCGTTTTACAACGAAATCGTTACAAGACACGCTTTATTTTGCAGAATATAACGAGACCTCGAGCGGCCGCGATATATATATAATTATATAATGAGTATCATCGTCTCGTGCGAGGCTGCGCGCAGCAACCGACCTCATTATCCTTATAAAACTACGGTCAAAGTGTGTGTATACCACACATAATAATATAAGTGTATTCGGTCGTGGTTGATCGTATAAAGAGGCCCGAGTTATATTCGCGGGGGCTTCCAAGTACTATAAATAAAAACGATTGCATACCTCTCGCGATCTCTTCGATGGTTTATTACGATCGCCGCAGCGAGCACGCGTGGAATGCTTGGTTATGTATGCTAAGTTTAAATTTCAAGTAATTTGTAAGGGCTTGCAAAAAAAAAAAAAGTCAATCGAAAGGTCAAGAAAAGAGAAACAAATTTCTGTGTCAGCTTGCTGGCCTTTTAATCCGAGATAGGACAGGTCAATTTTCCTCATGGAGTCCTCGTGGCGCTATTAAGCACCAATTAAGAACACGCCTACTCGCTGCCACCAGTAGATATACGATACACCATTAGTTACGATTCGGAGTCGTTAAACTCGAAAAACGATTAGAAAGTGCTACATTATGTCGTACGCGCGCGAGCCGCCCACGTACGCATACCGGCGCGGCACTTGCGCATCTCTCACATAGATTTCTTCTCCACGTGCTAGTCTCTCTTGTTTCGAGTAATGAGTCAGTACAAGTTCGGTCGTTGCAGTGCGAGTAGTACAGTGATTTTTGCGTACGAAATAAAGAGTATCTCAATTTATAAGTGATTTTGTGCCGTGTTCAAACAAAATGTCGTTCGATGATCTCGATCTCGAGTTTCCGCAAAGCCCCAATTATGTTCAACCCGTGTTTGATCTTAAGCAAGCAAAACTAGCGAGATTGAAGAGATCACTGAAAGTTGCAAATTTGACGACCAAACGAGACCGAGAGTCATTTTTTTGTCGACTCGACCCCTTGATTACCGATAGCTCGATAAAATTGGTCAATCTCCGGGACCTCGTTAATCCCGAAAAAATCGAGCGTCTTCTCTGCGATGCCATTGAGTACGCGAGCGAAAGCCCACATTGTTATAAAGGAGCACGATTCATTGAATTCGTGGCTGACAGCGGCTACGAAGACGAGCCCGATCTAGACGAAGACGGCAAGCCATCGTCGTTGTGTCGCACAACACCGGTGCATCGCGCGGCCAAACTCCGATCCTTCGGCCCTATACATAGTTTGTTCAAGATTTACTGCAGATTCGACGTGAATTACATCGACGAGGATGGACTGACGCACTTTCACGCAGCCTGCCAGTTCGGCGTGTTCGAGGCCGTCGTGAAATTTCTCGAGCTCGGCCAGCAGATGCTCTGCCTGGTGACGAAAACAGGCGATACACCGCTTCACTTGGCAGTCGACAACGATTGGAGCAGCATAGTCGCGCTGCTGCTGAGGATCGGAGCCGATCCAAATTTGGCCAACGCCGAGGGCTCGACTATTCTGCACTTGATGTGCAAGAGAAAGCGGAATGTCGAGGACGACTGCATGGAGAGGTTGCTCGAGTTGTGCGACGACGGGCTGCGAGTCGACGCCCGAGACAACGGGGGCCGAACGCCGCTGCACTGGGCCATGCGAAGGGGCAGCGCGAAGAAGGTACGACTGCTGCTGAGCCGAGGCGCGGATCCGAACTCGCTCGACGCGGAGGGATCGACCCCTCTGCACGTTTGCCTCGAGAATCACGACAAGAAGTTGACGGAGACGTTCTTCTGGATCGGCAAAGAGGTGCGAGTCGATGTCGAGGACAGGCGGTGCCGGACACCGCTGCAATTGGCCGTGGCGCATCTGCTGCCGGACGCGGTCTACGCGCTCTTGAGCAACGGCGCCGACGTGTCCGGCTTCGTTTTCCCCAGCGAGGCCGACTTCGAGGCGCACGTTAAATCGCATAAATCGCACCAAACGTACGATTCGGAGTGCGATAGATATCCACTGACATTAAAAGTAATATTCGACGGTCTCGGCGTCGTCCGCCACCTGGAGAACAGAGGATATCAATTGGACCGATCCGACGCCATCAAGATCATGAAGGTATTCCTCGAGCACGGATCGTTCGAGACACCGGCGAACCTCGATAGTTGTCCGTACGACTTTCTCGATGCTTATAATTCGTGGGCGTCGAGCCTAAAAAAAATCAGGTTGAGTCAGAGTCTGTCGTTGCACGACGTGATGAGGTTACCGACCGAGAGGGCGGCGAAACGATTCACCTACGCGAACTTCACGATCGCGACTCGGATGTTGATTACTGATAGAGCTCGGATTCGCCAGGCGATCGATAACAAGATGGCCGCGATACTGTTGAGAGGATTTTTCTGGCCCTGGGCGGTAGTTTCTTTCATGGAGCTGACCCACGACATCATGCCGATCGAGTGCTGCGAAATGATCATCGACAAAATGGTCACGAATGAGGAATTGTACAATATTTGCGTGGCGGCTACACTTGAAGAGTGATCGAGGATGGTAAAAAAAAATGCAATAATAACTGTAATAATATGTAAAATCTTTTAGAAGATTTTAGTCTCGTTGTGAAATTAATAAAAAAATGTCAATCATAAACTAACAGAGTTTCGTTTATTGTGTTATCCTGATGCTTTTGACCACCAACGATTCAGTCAGTAACGTTTTGATGGAGATGTTTAGTGTTAATTAATGTTGCATTTTTTCTAGGTCATTCAATTTCTGGTGTGGGATACAGGATTCTATTTTTGATGAATGTATGAAATTTAAGTTTAAAAAGAAATTGTTTTAATTTTTTGAGGAAAATGAAGCACATTATTAATTATGAAGCTAATAAAATGTTAAGCCCCTGGCTTTCGTTTCGCAACTTACTTAAATCCATTATCGGTATGTAACTGTTTATGCTATTATGTACTTTTGAAATCATTAAAAACTACATATAAACATTTTTTTAGCTATAGACAAAATACCTATTAAAAGTTTGATCAATCACGCATTTCTTTATGTTTCAGGACCTCAATGAACAATCGTCAACGTCGATTACTCGCGTAAGGGACAACAATTTCGATCCACATTTAAGCCTCGAATTTAAGGAGTTTTTTCATAGTATTGCGATCGATTTTCGTGCAATATAACGATGACGACAAAAAAAAAATACCTGATCTGGCCTGAGACCGGGCGGCACCCAGGTGTACTCCTCGAGGGCGCAGCCGCTGTCGTCGTCGCTCTGCGAGTGTCGCTGATGATGGTGCTGCTGTATGAGGCGTCCTGCACGACGGGCGGCATGCCGCCGATACCGGCCGGCAGCGGATTCACCGGCGACTCGGCGGCGCTGCCACCGGCCAGCAGATAGCCGCCACCGTTCTGATGATGATTGTCACCACCGCCGCGCGACAACGACAGCGACGAGGGCGCCGGCGAATTACTGCCCGGACTGCCGGGGAAGCCCATCGAGGCGGTGGCGGCCAACCGCGTGGACCCGAGGACGACCGGGCTGCTGTTGCCGTTGCTGAGGCCGCCGCCACCGCCGACGACGACGATGCCGTGTTGCGACGAGTCGACCGAGGGGCTGCGTTGCTGCTGCTGCTGCTGCTCTTCGCGCGGACAACGGCAGCTCTTGCACACTTTTCTGTAAAAAAAAAAAAAAGAAAAAATCATACATTTTAGTATATTTATTATTTCTCTTAAACGCAATAAATAAAGTTTTCAGTTCAATTATAAAAGATTTACGGATCGTTAGTTCGTGAAGGATTTATCGTATAGAATTCGACCATCACCGGTTAATTAAACTTTGCAATTGTCTTCTTTCTTTTTTTTGCAAGAATAAAAGAATGCGCCAATCGCATTTAGCCTACATTCCGATGCTAGGCATCGAATTAACGAGTATATAAATAAATAAATAACAATACGCCTCTCGACTTTTGACTCGAGTCCGCGTGCGCGCGTATCATCCGTCAAAGCTATTCGCTGCGCAGCAGTCGAAGAATTTCGCCGCTCTATATACTATAACGCAGCGCGGATCTCCGACAATAAAGGCGCGCGCGCAACGATCGTTTTAATGACAATTAATTTCCTGTATAGGAGAAGCTTCTCTCCTCCTCCTTCTCCTTCTCGTTTATACATATTACACAGTAGTCGAGAGAGTATATACTCGAGAGCGATAAAGGATTGTGTATCCTTTTGCATTGCGTCATTTTGCACTACTGCTATAAACAGGATCATAGATATATATATATATATATATATATTGTATGACTATGAAATGGGAACTCGCGATATCTCAAAGGGCATTGAAGCGTATAGCGTTGAAGTCTGACAAGAGAAATTAAAAAGTCTCGTGTTCCGGATTAATCAGAGGCGCTCGCGAGCTGCAACAGCAGCAAAAGAAGTAGAGTTTGATGCTGCTGCTGCTGCGTGCGGATCGGAGCTTAAACCCCAGAACCGTATAAAATCGCTCGCTTTATGGCTCGTATATAATACATCTCACGCGCGTGGATGTGCTTATATTATATGTACAGTAAAAGACGCGCGCGCGCGAGCTCTCAAGACGTTTGCCCATTAAATCAGAGCATGCACAGGGAGGGAGAGAGAGAGAGAGAGAGAGTAAAAAAAGTGCAGCTGCAGCTCTCGGCGCAGTACTATACCTACTGCAATCATATATGAAAATGAACTATACACACACGCGCGCTTCGCCATAAAGAATAGACGCGAATTACCTCGCGAGACTCGACGAACGACCGCTGGAATCTTAAATCACTTTAGGGACTTTTGTTCACTGCTGCTGCTGCTGCTGCTGCGTTGCCGCTGCTACCGCTGATGCATACATATACATACGTTTATAATGACGCGCTCGCATGCGCGCCGCGATATCAACCATTGCATGGACATACATTTATGCGAAAGGTCGCGAATAATTACTGTTTCATTTCGCCACACGGGGGAATCGCATTAGCCTGGATATGCGGCGAAAGAAAAAGAAAAATAATAATCGACGTTGATTATTAAATTGAGCATCGGGCGCAGCATAAAGGGTGCACCGAGGTACGTAGTACATACCTACTGCCCGCGTAGATCGACTGAACGTGTGTATAAGGACAGCCTCGCGGTAGTGACACACCTGCGGCATTGCACCGAGCTCTCTCTCTCTCTCTGTGCATGCATAATCAAGTATCGTAATCGTGCCTCGATGCACTCGAGTCTCGTGGCGTGTGTACGTACAATGCATGATGCATCAACTGCGACTTATTTCTTTCTCAGCGACTGTCTGTCTTGGTGTATTTTTGGAGAAAAATTTTATACCCAAATTTTATGTCAAAATTAGCAATGGTAACAGTGTAAAAAATTATATACAATTTGAAATGTTTTCGAATTGAATTACCAGTTCATTGGCGTGTTTTTATAAGCGACTATTTAATTCAACCATGAATATATTGATCGCACTTTAATGTTAAAAATATTTCAATTCGAGTGTTTGAAAAAATTTAGGCCAGCTCACGGTTACTTTCATCCTTCGCCACTAGATGGCGAGTATCTTCATATGAAAATCCGCAAGTGGCGAAGTAAACATAAGTGTATAAGGCAACGTCTTTAAAATATCAATTCGGTGCAAAGCTGTTCGACCACAGTTTTTCTACAGTTGTAGTAACCCAAGACTCAATCTGTTTTACCAACTTTTTCGCGTCTCGTCCCGATAGATGAATTTTCCACGAAGAAATAATAAGATCTTAAACGATCGGCATTTTTCTATCAACTCGCGTGCTCACATGTGTGTAACGCACGTTTCTCACGACGGCGTCGGCGTCGACCATAACGGCCGCGCGCACAATTCAAAGGTAAATAGCATAGAATCGCGCAGCTTTTCTTTATTCTCTTGCGCCCGTGCACGCGGGCTCTCTGTGCGATGCGTTTTTATATAATAGGCGTGCGCGTTTTGTATGCAATCATAGCGATGCAGACACCACACACCACACCACCACACCACCACACGTCGCAGCTCGGTATTTACTTACGACACGTTTTTCGAGTCTTCTTCGTCGCGGAAAACGAGAAGAAGGAAAAAAAGAAAAACCGTCGAAAATTTTCAAGCCTGTATAGATAGACCCCCCGTTATCGCGCACACATAATGCATTATTTTTCTATCGAATTTTTTCTTTTTATGAACAAAGAGCCCCGCGCATCTATAGGTGCGAAGATAAGCTCGAGTATTTTCCGCAAAGGCATGCAAGCGCATATTGGGATTGCCACCGCGCTTCGAATTCCCATTAGAGAGCCTGTAAATCAAAGGATTTCCGACGCAGCTATGCACCCCGCTGCTGTTGCTGCTGCTGTATTATACGCACGCGGCGCGTCGATTTCATGATTATTTGCAGCCTCTTAAGTGACAATTTGCTCTCTCTCTCTCTCGACGGCGTGTGTAAGTGCGAGCGCACAATGCCACGTTCGCTGCTGCTGCTGCCGCGAGATGTTCCGCCGGGATAACGAGGATAATTCCAACGTTTCGCGCGAAAAACTTTATTATCCCCATGCAGCATAGTTTCGTGGCAGAAGAAGAAGAAGGACTTTTTACAGTGAAAAACGTCATCGGTCTAAACGCGGCTCGCCTCGAGACATCGGTGTCACGCAGCTACTGTACGCTAATAAAAGCACACTACTTACACCGAGCGCGCGAAAAATTGAAAAGTGCGTACACGGTGTAGTACGTGTATAATACTCAGTGATTTGTTTCCACGAAACGAACGGGGCTGCGTCTTTGTCGTGTTTATCATAACGTAAAACGCGAGTCGGGACTCGAGGTCGAGGCATTTTTTTGAAAAAAGAAATGCCGTTCGGACGAGGCTTGCAAGTGTACTTATGATGATGACGACGAGCACACACGAGAATACAAGCGCGAACAAATATAATGATACGCGTCGAGCGATTTGGTGCATATTAATTATTGTAATGATTATCGAATGTATGCAAAGTACGTGATTAGCTGCGAGCCGTGGCATGTCAGCTCGTGATTATGTTAATCAGTTTTGATTCGTTTGTAAATATATATATAATCGCTTGAAACTCGAAGCTCAAATCGGCCATCCGCGAACGTTGTGTCAAACGATTATTGTACGAATTTATCGAATGTATAAAAGGGATTTTATTGCGCGTGTTGATTTTGCTTGGGAAAACGAGCATTAGAATTCTAGAAACAACAATAATCGCATTAATAACTTGATTCGTGCATCATTCAGACATTTTATTACAGCTGTATATAATGCAACTGTGGTCTTTTTATTTTTCTATAATGAGCTCGGAACGATCATGATGATGACGATGAGCGGTATATACCTTTCAAAAAATCGGGTCTCCTAGATGAAAGAAAGGAGGTGTATCAATTCTCGGGAAGTTTCTTTTATATTAGCACGCGGCGATGATATTTACCCGCAGCTTCTTTGAATCCCGCTCACGTTATGGGATATGATTTATTCTCGCGCTCGGCCTGGCCCTGCTCGAAAACACACCCACTGTTTTAGTGATGAAGCCCGGCACCCAAAACGATATATACACGTTGAAATGTGTGTGTATAGTATTATGCATAGGCTCAAGGTGTGTATCAAAAAATATATTCCGCCGATGATGATCTCGCAACGGCCAAATTATACGTTTGAAAAAAAAATCTCCGATTTCAAAATTATACCCACTGAGCTTATAAAATAATATAAAAACAATGCAGTTCTCGTTTAGTGTATACGCGCATAAAAAGCGGAAAAAAATCCATATATTTTATATACAGTTTCGTGCGTATATATACTCATAAGTACGCATGCATCGACATTAAGATAATGCAGAGAGAAGAGAGAGAGAGAGAGAGCACCGCCTGGAGTTTTGCCATGGCCGGCTATAGTAGCGTAAACAAGCGCATTAAAGAGCCGAGAGAGAGAATGGAGAAAAAGAGCGAGAGTCCGCATTAAATGAATTGATAGCGACAATTAATCGAGCGCGCGGACACGCCGGGGTCAATTTGAAGAAAAATTTCCTCCGCAAATGTGTAGGATACAGTATATATATAGCCGCTGCTGCTGTGCTGCTGCAGCACTCCGACGCTTGATTGGAATCGCCCGGCGCAAGGTTAACGCGCATTACGTGCATTATGTGCACGATGTATATAGGCAGCGGCTGAGAATACACGGCGTAGTTGAAATAGCTCGAGCCATGGACCCGTGTGTGTGTGTGTGTGTGCATCGCTGTACACACAGCTTTATATACTCTCGAGGCTCGCTGCACAGTTCATGTTGAAAATAAAAATAAAAAAGGGAAGGAAGAAAAAAAAAGAGCGCCAGCTAATAAATCGCTAGAATACCCTTCAAACGTACATACATACATACATACATACACACACACACACAGATATACAATATACGTGTGTGTCTTATCGGCGCATTGGGAAAGCCGACGATGCGGACCATTTCACTGCACATTTGCGCGCAGCAGCAGCAGCAGCTGCTGCATCAAGAGCTATAGCTAGCTGCTGCGCACTCGAGAGGATTCCGAATGCGATAATTCTTGGCGTTCGCTGCTTGCGGATCTCCCTCGATGCGAGCAATGGTTATATAGGTATATCTGTATGTAAGTATAATGTAGCAACGATGGAGAAGCACAGCACACACACGCGCGTTATACGTCGATATGCCGCCGCTAAAGGGAATCCCTATTCCTGCGTTTGGGAAATTATGGCTTGTTTGGCCACTACCACACTACTAGGTAACTACTGTACTGCTGGTGAAGGCTAGCTCGGTGCCATTCCAAAATAAATGCTCTGCTATATGCGTTTTGTATACACATCGAGCGAGCTTTCCGACAAAATGAATAATTAAAACGTGCTTATTACGAAGCTCCAAGTGTACCGCCGCGTTTCGCTCGACGACATTTCGCAAAAATGAATGTAAAAAAAAAATGCAAAAAACAATTAACGGAAAAAAATTATTCCTCTCGTTTCCCTCCCCCGGGTTGTAAGGCGAAAGGACGTCTCGCGAACGGCGACGCTGCACTCGTAAAAATGCGCGCGCGCGCGCGCAAGAGTGAGACAAGTTTTTACAAAGAAAAAGGTCATTAGAGTTGAAAGTGTAATTATGGAAGCGGACTGGGTGCGCGCGAGAAAATGGTTATTAACGATGGGGCTCGCGATAATTAGCCCCCCCCCCCCCTCAGCTCCTCCGAACTCATACTACTATAGTCGAAATAAAAGGCCGCGCGAGCTCGATAATAATAAAACGATCGTATAATAGTGTGCGCGGACACACAGAGACAGAGAGACAGAGGGAGAGACTCCTTAGGATCGCCGAGCTCATTAGCTCGACGACGACGACGTCGGCAGCGGCGCCCATGAAGCCAAGCGTAAAAGCGCATATAATTGATAACGCAACTGACCGTTGCAGCCGAGAAAGAGAGAAAAGAGGCAGTGTGCCGGCAAAAAGGTCACTTTAAGTTTCCGGCGCTCGCTCGACGTTTTAATCGATCGGGTCGCGAACTTTATACATACGAAATTTATATATCGCCGCGTTGCTCGAGAAAATCGCCGAAATTCTCAGCAGTCGCCACGGGACAAAAGTTATATTATATATATATGCTCATTTTCACGATCGTCGCTTGATTAAAATACCGGTCCATAATGCGTTATAATGTACGTATACGCGAGCCGAGCGATGATATTCATCTCGTGTGGGTTTTTTTTTAAGCGCATGCGGCCGACGTTATACGCGGTGGACATAATACGGGGTCGCGGCGCGTTATAATACGTCGCGCGAGCGCAGCACACACGGAGAGAGAAGAGCTCGACGACGACGACGACCGCGACGACACATATAGCACATGGCATTCGAGTGCTCGGGACCGTTTATTATACGTCCTCTTTTCTTTTTGTCCGCGTTGCCAGAGCTCGCTCGCTCGCTCGCGTCGTCGTCGTCCGCACCGTAATTGTGACGTTAAGCAGGATAATGAGGCTTTGAAATGTAAAATAAGGATTATTCAAAGGACGCGTGGTGCGCGCGCGCGAGAGCAGCTTTCGTACGCGTACACGTACACATACACTCGCGAATTTTTCAGTTTAGAGAGAAATTGCTCGGCAACATGCGAGTGAGAGAGAGAGAGAGAGAGATGAAGCACATCGAGGAAAATGAGCCGTATGTATATACCATCGTGTGCGAGTGCACACGAGTGTGTGCAGATGAGGCACGCGCGCGCCAACGAACGAGTTTTACGTCTATCCCGCGATGCTCGTAGTCGTATAGTAGTATACGTATACGGGCGTGCAAAAGCTAGAACCCGAGATAGAGCCATATTATATTAGAAACGCAAGATCCAAAAACCCATTGACTCGAGTAGTGTACACGCTATCAAAGAAGTATATGGGATACTCTGTATATATACGCGAATCGCCCTGGACTTTATGTATAACTCTCTATTTATATACATATATATTCGTGCCTGCAATGCGCACACATCGTAAGTTGCACCGTTAAGTGCAGATAAATAATCGCAGTTTTCTATATTAATTTCCGGTTATAGGCACGAGCTTGTAATTGCCGCGCTGCGGCTTTTGCGCTAAATTGGGTTTCTCGAGACTAAACGATCGCCCATCCATCGCGCGCATATTGATATAAAATATATTTCCAGTTATTCGGGGCATATTATCCGCACACATTTCCCTCGACGGTCGTGTATCGTATTTCACGCGCCTCGCTTCAGAACTTGTCTCTTTTCTGCTGCAAGCTGTACAGATAAAATCCTAGCTAGTGTGCCGAATGGCATGGATAGTAGTATTAGTAGTAGTAGTTGACTTTAAATAATCGATACACGATCGTCAACGCGTCGTCAACTTCCTCGCGTGTGGCAGCAGGAAATCTCACGTGCAAGAACGAGGAGGAGGAGCTAGAACTGCAACGAGAGTCACCGCGAGAAAGAGAGTATATAGTAGGAGACACAAGGCGCGCACCACATGCAGCAGCCATTAAAGGCAAGGACAAAGAAGGTACGGTTAACAAGGTCGCGTCGCCGCGCGCGTCATTGCCATATACTATGCAGACTAGAGTGCGATATAGGTATAGGTATAATATATAATAACGAGCCGCCGCGCGACCGCCATAATGCCACTGCACGCGAGAGAGGAAACTTGGACTTCGTCCTTATGAGAGAGTACTGCGAGATGGTCGTTATTATATAAGGGCCCCAAAGTCGCGCGGCGGCGATCAGCAGCGCCATGGCCGGTGTACACATTCGTATATATATACACTGTAAACCCTATAAATGTGGTAGTTGTACATGCGCGCGTGTGTGTATGCACAAGCTCGCGCATAAAAATACTTTTTACGGCCCTTCGGGGCTTCTCTCTCACTCACTCACTGTATACACGCAGGGACTCGCACAGCGCTCGTATAATATATACACGCACACATCGACCACTACGACGAACCGAACCGCCGCGGTCGTGATTCAAAAGCATGACGTCGGCGAGAAATTTGCAGCGCTGCAGCAGCAGCAGCAGCATCAAATTGGACGAGCGTTAATTGGGACCGCACTGCACACAGCACAGATCGGTGAAAGCAGCAGCAGCGAGGCCCGCGCGATGAAATTATTTTATGACTCTGCCGCGTAGCAGTATGTGCGATCGGCCAGCAGTTGAAGCTCCGTTGAGCGGATGTATCTCGCGCGCGCGGCAGTTTCTAATCTGCGCTGCAGTTGTGGTGCGTTACACGCGTGCTACACATACACTGCCGTAATATAATCGCGAGGTGCAATTTGGCATGTACAATTCGAAGCCAATAACAGTCGAAATCGATGCATAAATCGTTGTACGTCCTCGTTGAAATAATCAGTCGCCGTGGCTCGCAGACTAAATAATCGAGGTTAAGCCCTTTCGTACCCGTCACCCAAGTTATGACTGCTGGCATATTATATACAGCCTGGAGAAAACGCGAATCCAATAAATAACCGTGCGAGCGCGCGTAATGCGCGCCCCTCGCGCGGAAAAGAAATACGTAATAATAAACGCGCTGCGCTGGCGCGCAGATTTGCGACCGTCGCTTGAGTCAACAATGCGTCGGGCAATGAAATCTTTTATTCTTCCTCTACACGTCCATATGTACACCGCAGCAGCGGCGGCGGCGGCTCTAAAAGCGCAGTATTATACCCTCGCGCCGACGCATACATGTATGCATAGCATATGCAAGCATTCTCGTTAGCTTCAAAAATTTCGAGGTCCTCGCGGTGATTTTTCACTTCTTCTTCTTCTTCTTTTTTTTTCCTCGTAATATTTTTCATAAAAAAAAAACCGGCGCGTTTCCTCCTCGCGTATCTCCGCGTGCTGCATATGCCTTAAACGCCGTCGATAAATTATATTCGCCCAAGAGAGCGCAGCGAAGTTCCCGTCCTGTCGTGCCTGTGGTGCGCGCGTCGTTTTGAGCGCATCGAGGTATAGGAGACTCGAGCTCGTGGTTTTTTCTTTATTATTTTATTAAGCGCGTGCGCGCAGACGAGGTATAATATTGACATGGTCGCTCCGACTTGCGCGCGGTATATATATGGGCTAAAAACAACTCTTTCGCTCTCTCCCATGACGTGCCCATACGACTGTGTTATACGGAGCTTAAAAATTTGCCTCCTACCAAAGTTAACGAAACTCAATATTCATGCATACGATGCGTGTACGTATATGAATACCAATGAAAACCGCACAATGTGTGCGAGCAGAGTAGATGAGAGGATGGATTTTTCATGCATACAACACCATGTAACTGCGTTTCGATGTCAGCTCGCGAGCATATATAGTGTACGATAGTATACGCAGACACACATAGAGTGCGGAATTTTGCACCGAAAATCTCGGCTTGAACAAATTAAAGTTGCCTCGGTACACAACCCTCCCCCGTACGCATACGATATATAGGGCTGCTGGTATTTCATACCCATTGAAAATAATACACAACGAGGTCTGTCAATTTCATCGGAATTTCCAGGCATTCTCGGTTTAAAGATTTTTCGCGTTTCGCTTCTGCCTCCTCCTTTTTTTTTCTTTTGTATCTTCTCTCGCTCACTATATTTATACATCGCTTCAGTAGTACAAGCAGTAGTAGAGTCAACTTGGCGCCGCGCCGGGCTCAATATTTTGTTTTTCTCTCCTTTTTTTTTCTCTCTCTCTCTTTCTGAATCTATAATAGCTTTGCACACGGGACAGCCGCATACATGAATATATAGGCATCGAAGTGCGCGCATGTATAATCGAGGCGCGCTACAACAATTTTTAAATGACTCGTCATAGATCCTCTCGCTCGAAGAACATCGAATAGGAGGGATGCGAAAATCAGCTTAATTATACACGACGTCGCCTATAGAGTGTGCGCATACCGACTCTCGAGTTCCACAGCTCGTTATAAGTAGCTGCAGCAGTTATAGTATATAGTAGCAAACAACAAACTCGATCGATGCTCGCTGATTCTCTAATAAATATATTTACGATGTCAATATTTTAAATAGGGATTTAAAGCTCGAGTCGTCGCAGTTAATAACCATCCTGTACTTATGTATATATTTCGCGATCGATTGGCAACGAGTATTATAGCAGCAGTATTATGTAATAACATTCGATCGCGCGGGGTTTTATAAAAATGCAAAACGAGTTGTGTGTACCCGCGACAAATCGTCTCAAATTACTACGTTATATCGAGAGAAAACCAATCGCTGATGAAGCGCGACGAATCGAAATAGCACACCGACAGCAGCAGTCGCGATGCGCAGCAGTTATGTGGTGGATTCTTGATCGATCGATCGATCCAGTCTCACTGGTTTTCACTGGTCGCAAAATAATTGAGTGCGTATACATCGGGCTCGGATCCGTTATACACACATATACGCGGATTGTATATATATATATATATATATATATAAAGCCTGCGGAATTCTGCATTCGCGCCGAGTCGTGATGACGTTGCGACTGCAGCAGGCATTATCCTACGTACATATACGTAGCGATGTCAACGATGTGTGAGTTTTCAAAAAAAAAAAAAAAGTGGAGTAGATCGCGCGAGCCAAACGGCATCGTCGTCCTCGTTGTCGCCGTCATCGCAGCGCTCGTCAAACTCGACGATTTCAAGCCTGGCGTTTACCGACCAGAAACATGAAAAAAATACGTGTGTACTCGCCCGAAAAATATATCACGGATCATATATGCTGGACGATTGCAGCGTGTAACTGTCGATTCGCTACGTTACACACATATTTATATGTGCACTCGAGGTCGTTATATCGCATTCCGAGATTTTTATATAGGCACGTATTAACCCACGTCATACGATACAACGATATTTTAATTGTCCATCGCCTCCCTTTCCAAGATGTCTTCGAATCAATCGTGTATACGTCCGCATCGACGGTATCTTTACGCGTGTCGACTCTTTTATTCCTTAATTATTATACGTATTCAACTAAGCTCTTTTACTCTTGTAGCAGCCCGATATATGACGTACGTATCGCGCGCAGCTTTGGCTAGGTCGTCATTAAAATATATCCGGTTGTCGCGCCCGAACAAAGCTCGCGTCACCGAAAGCTCGGCTTCGTATATATATATATAAATCACCCGCTTATACGCAGCGTATGGGAAAAAAGAAAAATGATGAAGGTATATATCGCTATTATAACGCGAGAGACGCGACGCACGAAGCGTACGTCTTTTTTCCTCCGCGCCCATCGGTATACACGTACACAATAAGATAGATCGGAAGCTGCTGTA
Organism: Trichogramma dendrolimi; assembly: GCA_034770305.1. Classification (NCBI taxonomy): domain Eukaryota; kingdom Metazoa; phylum Arthropoda; class Insecta; order Hymenoptera; family Trichogrammatidae; genus Trichogramma; species Trichogramma dendrolimi. The sequence continues at coordinate 7,630,972 of JAPMIB010000002.1, read as the reverse complement.
TATCGGCACGAGAGAAAGAGTCAGAGCCCCTGTGGCTCTTTTGGCTGCTGCTGCTGCTGCTGCTAAAGATCGGATCGCGTGCAATAATATACAGAGCGAGAGGAAGAGAGAACAACAAACACGATATAAGGGTCGCCCTCTGAAGCTCCCGTATAGTCGAGTATACATACGCGCCCATTCGGTAGCGAGAGATATAGCATTGAAAAATATCGAAATCCGATAACGCGCGAGAGAGAGAGAGAGAGAGAGAGACCACGCCGTTAACGGCTCGAATAATTTTCTGCCCACGGAAGAGCAGTGGCGGCGGCGGCGGCGCACGCGAGATTATTATTCAGACGTCAACTCGTTGCTGCTTCTGTTGTATCTGTACGCGAGAGTGAGAGAGGCGCTCCCTCGTGCGAGCACACAAACGAGCAGCAGCAACAGCGGTATAGCGGCGGGACGGAGGCCGTATCAATTTCTGCGAGAGAAATTATCGAGAGAGAGAGAGAGAGAGACACCGCTTGACTGCTTCTTTATATACTTCTCGTTCTGTATTATAAGAGCATTACTTTGTTCCTTCCCTTATTCGTCCACCGGAATCTTTTCTCTGTTTTTCTATAACTGAGGCAAGATTGCAGCTGTATACGGTCAAAATCATTCGAGATTTCTTTTTTCTTACAAAAATACGTCATTCGGTGCGGCTTGTATATATATATAAAGCTGCGTGTCGCACATTATACCCCGATCGTACCCATAATAGGCCGTAAAGCTCGCGCGTCGCGTACATCCTTTGTTAAAAATACCGCGGCCTATATACCCCGGCATTCGGCTTACTCGGGTTGAAAAACATCACCTACAATCGACGACGACCGAGTCCCGGCCCCCTCCTCCCCCATTGAAATCGAATTTATCGTCGCGCCCGAGATTTCATTTGCACGGAAATTACAGCAGCTCTATACTACTACCACAATGCTATACACAATCCGCTGCGTCGATGCATAATGTATGCTTTATTGTGTAGCCGCAGAATGTGCGTGTGTGTAAGCGCGTGAACTGCACCGCCGCCACGGCCCGATTTACAATAATTGGAGTCGTGCTGCTGTATAGGACACACGCAGTCGGCAATAATACCGATATGTGTGTGTGTGTGTGTGTGTGCGGTATATACGTATAGTATAATAAGCACGCCACGCGTTTCATTTTGTCAATTGGATTCCGCGGGTATGTATCGGCGAGGCGCGTTGAATAGCGAGCGCAGAAAAAAGAGGGGTGAAACTGGCATCGAATTGGATAACTCATGGGATCGGTTTGTAATGGCTCGTTATCTTTTATCCACACGCGTACACACGCCCGATAAACTATATTTTGTGCTTTTTTGATGAAAACGTTGATGAAGGCGCGCCTTCGCGAGGAAAATACACATTACATACTTCGTATATAATATGTATCCTAATCGTATATTAGTTTCAGCTATATACAGATTTCGAAAAAGAGTACAAGAAGCGCAGCAGCAGCTTGAGTCGATCTAATATCATATTATATACAGGCAGGAGATCAGAAAAGAGGAAAAAGAGCCTCGTGTTCTCTCGCTACATACAGACCCGCCACCGAGAGAGAGAGAGAGAGATATGGAATTTGTTCATTAATATGTGATTTATGTCCGACAGTTAAATTTCGATGTATCGATGGAAAATCATTCGTAGCAATCTTTTCTCTCTATGCACACTTCTTCTATATATACTTATAGAAACATATATTCGCGCGGACTCGATATTATTATACTCTATAAATCGTAGCGCTTGCGGTTTTATCCAATATTATAGACGCGAACATTTTAGGTAAAAGCATCAGCAGCATCAGCAACAGGCTGCGGATCGTGCGCGATCGTCGACTGCAGCAGCAGCAGCAGCAGCAGCAGTAGTAGAGTGTATGTAGTAGAGCCGTGCAAGTGTAGTAATATATACGCCCTGCAGCCGAGCTCTCTTTTGCTCTCTTGCTCTCTCCCTGCAGTTGGTATCATATTTTCCAGACGCGCGGCAAAAACCAGTTTAACCGAACGCGCGCGCGCGCGCGTATATGCTTTTTAATTGCTGCGCAATTACTGGCAGCTCTTTGGCAGTTGTAATGCTCGCGGATGAAGGATACAACAAAAAATAAAAATAAAAATAAAATTCAAGGGGGGGAGTGAAAAAAATCGGTATAAAAAACAAAATTGACACGCGAGAGAGACGTTTTTCCAGCTCCCCCTCTCTTTCTCTTCCTCGTTTCGATAATGCATACACGGAATTTAATATTGGCAGCTCTCTCTCTCTCTCTCTCTTTTTCTGGTGGTTGTACGATCGGTTAGAATGAGAAGAAAAATTAAAAACATTTTTTAATTTTTTTTATCCCTTACGGCGCCGTCTATACTTTTAACGTATATATATTAGACCGGTTCGTTTTGGAAAAATTTTTTTTAATTTTAGGAGCACCGGCAGAATCCTTTAGTTAAACTAAAAACATGAAGTTTGCCGTCTACCTGGTGTCGCTAGGTGCTCTGAATAGCTGTCGATAGCTTTTTAAAGTTTAAAAACGTGGTGCAAAAATTGTACAGCATCGCTAAATAAGATTTAAATTGCCTACTGTGCTATGAGGGTAAAATCTATATTAACAAGACGTTTTCTTACGTAATTTTTTGCGTAGAATTGATCCCCGTCGTTATTTTTGACCTAAGAGTACGATAAAATTGAAAAAAATTCACTTTTTCGATTTTTTTTTTTCATAAATTTCGAAAAGTTCATGTTCGAGGGCGTGTCAAATGAACAGAATAAATCTAGAAAATTTTTTGATACTACCAAAATTTAGGATTTTTTATGACAAATCCAACGGTATATATTAGTATATACTTTAAAATTAGTTACATACAAAAAAAAACGACGTTATCCCAAAAAACGACATTACAAAAAATTGAAAAATTGAAAAGTGTATTAGTTTCTTCTAGGAAACGGCTAAGTAAAATCAACTATGGAAAAAATTGCATGAAACCATCTGATAGGTTTTTGTCTCACCTTTCCAACGCCGTTTTCAGAGTTAAAAAATTCGCAAGATTCGCTGAGATACAGCGGTTTTTGTACGATGAACTTTTTTTGTATGATTCTGCGTCGCCGGTTTTTGATAAATCGAGCTAGCTCAGAATTATTGAATTTTAAGCTACAAAAGTTCATCGTACCAAAACCGCTGTATCTCAGCGAATCTTGCGAATTTTTTAACTCTGAAAACGGCGTTGGAAAGGTGAGACAAAAACCTATCAGATGGTTTCATGCAATTTTTTCCATAGTTGATTTTACTTAGCCGTTTCCTAGAAGAAACTAATACACTTTTCAATTTTTCAATTTTTTGTAATGTCGTTTTTTGGGATAACGTCGTTTTTTTTTGTATGTAGCTAATTTTAAAGTATATACTAATATACCGTTGGATTTGTCATAAAAAATCCTAAATTTTGGTAGTATCAAAAAATTTTCTAGATTTATTCTGTTCATTTGACACGCCCTCGAACATGAACTTTTCGAAATTTATGAAAAAAAAAAATCGAAAAAGTGAATTTTTTTCAATTTTATCGTACTCTTAAGTCAAAAATAACGACGGGGATCAATTCTACGCAAAAAATTACGTAAGAAAACGTCTTGTTAATATAGATTTTACCCTCATAGCACAGTAGGCAATTTAAATCTTATTTAGCGATGCTGTACAATTTTTGCACCACGTTTTTAAACTTTAAAAAGCTATCGACAGCTATTCAGAGCACCTAGCGACACCAGGTAGACGGCAAACTTCATGTTTTTAGTTTAACTAAAGGATTCTGCCGGTGCTCCTAAAATTAAAAAAAATTTTTCCAAAACGAACCGGTCTAATATATATAGAGAAAGAGCATACGCGCAGATTATAAATTCGAGGTAAAATTCATGAAAAACTAGATTAACGTTCAATTACTCTGTCGCGTGTGGATCGTCAGTATGTATAGTACACTCCTCCCCCGACACACACACACACACACACACACGAGAGAGAGACAGAGCTAGAGCCGCTCTTTCGAACGAAGCCGGGATTAATTTTGCAATCGCCACCGCCACCACCACCACCAGCATCACTTGCGTACAAGGCTATAAATTTCTAGCGCAAGTACTCTTCATTAGACAATTAGACACAAAAGATATGATTAATTGAAATCCCCTATGCGCGTTAGAATTATTTTCCAACTCCGACGTCGACGTATGTACTGTACTGTATACGCGAGTTAATTAATCGGCGGCGTACTGGACACGTTGTATCGTCGTTATACGTATATCGTCTCTCTCTCTCTCTCTCTCGTGCTTTACACATATTCATACTACGCGAGTGCATTATAATACGTACATACATAATATGGATGGAATGGAGCTACGGTTACGTAGTGGTGTGTCTGTCCGTCCGTCTGCATCTGTGTGTGTGTGTGTGTGTGTGTAGCTCGGGGGCATTGCGCGCGAATTACTTCGAAATCGACGTGTACACAATATGTATACTGCAGCACACACACACACACACATACGTATACTTGTCGCTCCGACTCTCTCTCTCTCTCTCGTTTTGCTGCTACCACTGCTGCCGCTGCTGCATCGATCTCATTTTTGAATCTGCATAAATTTAAATAATGAACAGTTTGCCGTATCATTTGCTCTCGCGTACACATACATATACTCTAAACTTTTTCACTATCTTTTGCGCCGCTTGCATTAATCGACCGTAATGTACGACTCGCAGTAGTAGCTAGCAGTAGTCTGGCAGCTTCCTGATCGCGATTATTTATATTTATATGTATGTATGTATATGCGCGTCAATATGTACTTAAAAACACGCCGCGACGCGACTATGATTTATAAAATCGTATAGGTAGACGCGCGCTCGCCGTTCCTTATTACGACGATCGAGCTTGCGCGCGCGCCATATAACGTGTAGCGGTAAAGCGTAGCGCGTCGCTGCGGACTTTTTCGCGCGAATGAATCAAATTCTCGGGCTCTCTTTACGCGCGCGCGTAGTCGCGTGTTTGTTAAGATTCGACGCCTCGTTATATAGACCGGAATAAACCTCGCAGCTTGTCAATACAGAAATTCCTTCCGCGAGCGCACACGCACGCAATAACGTAAATTCATCCCGAGTAACGAGTTTAGCTCGACGACGACGTTATAATATATAATGAGAGCTGTCTCTCTCTCTCTCTCTCTCTAAGCCTATATAGGCCTATACGCCAGCAAGGAGTTCGATTATTCTATAATTATTGTGTAATGGTCGTTAAATTAGCGGCTAGTTGGCGTGCTATACGTACGTATATAGTACTCTCCTTGGCACGCGTGCTCGGAATGAGGGAGAGATAGAGATGAAGAAAAAAAAAAGCTCGAGACTGCACTGGTATACGTGTGCTTTTAATGACCATTAGTTGTCCCTTTTACAGCGCCTCGGATGTGATGAATTATGCAGGAAAAGTGCGAGTGTGAAAGAGAGAGACATCGCGAGAGTAGTAGACAGGTAGTATGAAAATTATTTCCACCACGTCTGTATTATATCGTAAACCCACGTGCGATAACATTATTGAGTGTGGTTAAGTTTATTATTATTGCATTATTATTATTATTATTATTATTATTATTTCGTGCGCCCGTTGAGTTGCCCCATTGCCTCATGCATATACTGTATGACTTACTCGAAGGTAGCCGTTGAGTCGCCCGGTTGAATGTCGATGACGCAGTGATCTAAGCGCGAGGACGCGGGCGACGACTGCGCCGACGACGAGTTCCCACCAGCCCCGGCCGTTATCGCCTCGTCGTTTATATTGTGCCGGCAGAGAAACTCGATGCACTTCTCGGTGGGGCTGGCTCGGGGCGCCGCCAGCAGCTGCTGCCTGCGCGTCTGCTCGCTGGCCGAGACGACCTGGGCCGACTGGACCTTGAGCGAGCTCGTGACCAGAGACGGCGGTGGCAGCTCGTCGCTCGTGCACAGGGCCGGATTGGAGACACCGGCGCTGACGCTGCCACCGGCCCCGGGCCCGCAATGATTGTACTTGCGCGAGTAGAGTCGGCGCAGGTGGGCCTCCTGGTGATTGCGCGAGGCCCAGCAGGAGGGGGCCCACCAGCGCTTCGAGCCGAAGATGCCGCCAGAGGTGCGCCGCTTCAGCGCCTGCTGGCTCGTCGTCGTCAGCACGCTGCTGGTGCCGTTATTGCCGACATTGGGACTGTTCGGGCTTTGACTCGTCGCCTGCGTGATCGTCGTCGTCTTGCTGAAGCTCGAGATCGTCGTCGTGCTGCTGATGCTGGCGGTGCTGCTGTTCAGATTGTGATGATGATTGTTGTTGTGGTGGCTGTTGTTGATGGCCGTAATCGGCGATGATAATGTCGGCGATTCCATATCACTGCTCTGTACTACTGCGCGCAATCGTTTCAGTCACTTGGTGAAATTTTCACGCGTGCGATTCGCATAATGACGATATCTGTAAATCCCGATAGAAAAAAGGGGTATTGTAGATCAACAACGTGTACAATCGGTTACAGACCCTCGCGCTCGTGTCGTACCGTCTATTATTATCTTTTCAGCTTGTTTCGGGGGCACTTATGTATTACATTCGACGTTGCATTATTATATTTATTTTATAAAAAGGAGCAAGCAGGCAGGCGCAGCAACGCGGCGCGCGCGGGTGAAATAGATGGACGACGCTACATAAGGCTATACACCTAGAGCATGGAAGATTGGTCTATTGCCAGCTTGCAGCTTGCAACAACGCGGCTCGCAACTATACGCGAACAATCTGCATTAATGTTGGCGAGCTACTACTGTATATATATACGCGCCGGGGCCACGAGTGACGATGATAAACGAGCTAACGTATATAATATAACGGACGCATCGGGCAAACAATGCTATATATCGCAAGGGAGAGAAGAGAAGAGAGCTGAAATTGTTCTACGTATATATATATAGCTGCAGCAGCTATTTCGCGTGCCGCTGCTGTTGCTGTTTACGCGCGCGCGCAGATGCTGTGCGTCGTTGTTCGCGTGGACTCTCTCTCTGCACCTATGTACATAGTTATAAACTTACATGAGGGACCAAGTGCATTATACATACACACACATTATATATGGTAGTGTGTGTGTGTGTGTGTAGCTCTACGTTATACACAACATGCCGCTGCTGTATGGCCGCGAGCTCTTTTCTCCGCTTGCCGCTGCTGCAGCAGAGAAGTAGCATCAGCAGCAGCAGCAGTTTATCGTCGTTTTCATCAGTCGTAATTGCCGAGATGGCAATCAACGGGTGTATATACAGACAGAGATAGAAAGAGCTCGCGCGCGCGCATAACACGGCTAATTTCTTTCGTGTACTGTACAATACAGCTAGCCATCCGCGCACTGTCCCTATGTATAATGATAATATAAATACAGCTATGCAGCAGGACCTTATAAAACAACGAGCTATGCGCGCGGTGCTTAATGCACAGCTTTTCTCTTTAGCTCCGTTTTGCTCTCTCTCTCTCTCTCTCTTTCGCTATTGTCTATATATACATAGGTAGGTATAGTAGTAGCCCCCAAAGTCTCTCTCTCTCTCTCTCTCTCTCTCTTGGGCACTACTACTACACGAGGGCAGGCCCTTTCTCGTGCATACATACGCTATATCTATCTGTGCACGCGGAGTTTCTTCTACTTCTTCTTCGTCTTCCACTTCTATACATACACACCACGCGAACGCGAATAGAGGTAAAGCTACCTATAGGGCTATACTACGGGCACATGCGCACGACTTCCGGCATTCCAGGTAGTAGTAGTAGTAGTAGTAGTAGGTAGTAGTAGCTTTGCTGCCGTAGCCTATAGGCTGCTACGATCGCATCAGTAGCTGCGCGCTATCCCAACGGCAATTTGATTACTTCTCTTGCGCCATCTCGGGCCCTGCGGTATATATATATATATATATACCTACTATATACCGTGTACCGCATTATAATGTACCTACGTCGCATACTCTCGCGTACCTATATATAAGATCCTCTGCACCCGAGCGAGATCGCGCGTCCCTTTATTATTTGTTCAAGCTGCTTTATAAGATCCTTTATTTTCAAAGCCGCTGGCGATTTTTATATATATATAACACACTGCAACGAGCGAGATGAAAAATATTATTACACGTATATACGTGTGTATAGGTGTAGCACGCAGGGAAGGATGACGCGGCTATATAATCGCGCGAGCGAGAATAAGCGCGTCGATACGTCGACTCGATTAACCGATCGTTATCGTCATCAGCCTCTCTTATTCTCTCTCTCTCTCGTCTCTCTGATAAATTTTGAGAACACATCTCGCGTTACCACAGCGTCGGATCGGACTCAAGCTCTGCTTCTGTACGTTTATTTCGTTTTTCCGTTAATGCAATATATCGCAAAACAGGATCTTTGGCGGTATGTGTGCGTATATATATATACAACATATAACTCGGGTTCGCTCGCTATTATGTGTGCCCGGCCAGTCTGCAGTCTGTGCGTATACCTGAATTACTTCGAAAGCGAGCGCAGCAGCTATTTCGATTCCCGAGCGAGCGAGAGCAGCGGCTGCTCGCACACACGCATTTCCGCGCGCGGCGCGCACGTATTATATACACACACACACACGCATGCAGCTCGAGTTATCTAATCTGCGCAATGCAGCAGTGCACCACTGCTGCTCTTTGTGCAAAAAAAGGAAGGATGAAAGTAACATGCGCTGCGCAGCGCGCGCGCGGCAAAAGAATTTTTTGATACACATATTGAATTTCGCATGCGAATTACTCGAGGTAGGTAGCACGCGTCTGTGTGTTGTGTGTGTGTGTGTGTGTAGCATAATTAAATAGATATACAAGTCGACGCGAGCTTATACGCACACACACACATATATTCTTTCGACTATTACTTACTTTGATTACGCTCGCGCTCGGGCCTGTACGCGCGCTAATCGATTCGCCAGTAGAGTGCATGTGTGTATATATATACCGCGCGGCATTAAGAGATACGGTAAGAGAGACAGCGAGCAATCACGAGCGGGAATTTATCGATGCGTCGATTGGCCTGCGCGTAAATAGGCATCAGGCCCGTATGTGCAGTAGCTGCAGCAGCAGCGGATCGTTCGCCTCCTTTTTTCTCTCTCCAGCTCGTTCGCGACTAATGAAGTCAGTCGTCAAAGTAGTCGATGATAAAACCTGCAGCAGCGCGGCGGCAGCAGCTCGCGGATCGCGACATTCAAATGGGTGGCGAGCGCGCAAATGCGTCGAGAAAATTGTGATCCATTAGCGGCTATGCGGTGCAACGGTGCATCGCAGAAGAAGAAGCGGCAGCTATATATAGCGGCAGTACAGATGTAAGCGCGCGTCTATATTTAAGAGTTTTCCGCGTGTCTGTGTAGTGGCGTTTTGTGAACAGGTGAACGCATCGTATATATATGCTTCGCGAGGATAAAAACACCCGAGAGACCGAGAAATATAATGCTTAAATGTATCTGTCTCGCGTGAAATATTCGATGGGACATGAAAGACAGCAGAGAGAGAGAGAGAGAGAGAGAGAGAACGACAAAAAAACGTCAAACGTCGGTCGTTGCGGCGTCGGCGCGTGTACGAAGAAACACGACGACGATCTTATAAGAGAGAAGTCTCGAGGAAAAAACGATTTGCTCTCGCGGTGGCACATACACATAGTATAGAACACGCGTTCTTCCCTTTGAATTCGCGCATCTTTCGAGCTGCCTGCCAAGTTCTCACGCTGCTGACACAACAAGCAGAGCTCGGCATTCGCGTATAGTAGTGGTATAAGAGGTACAGCATTGATATAGGGAGCAATTAGACGCGCCTAAACGGAACTCGCGCGCGTAACACATGCTGGTATATGGGTGATGATGAGTGGTAGCAGTGCAGTCGCGTCCCTTTTGTACGATTTTCGCGCGCGGATATATGCACAATGCGGCGAATGCACCGTTTTGTGTGTGTGTGTATGTGTGTGCCACCACAACGCCATACACAACGACGATTTCACTCTGTATATAGAGCTTACACATACATAGGGTATTATAGGAGTGAATTTTTACGGCCCCGCAGCTCTCGCACGATGCAGCAGCAGCAGCAGCAGTCTCGCCGCGAGAGCTGCCGCTTGATTGATTTTTCCTTCATCCGCTTTATCCTCTTTCTCACTCGCTCTCTCCTCTATCTCTCGTGTATAGTTGGTTTATACACTATATACAAAGTATTAAATATATATATATAGCGCGTGTACCAGACGATTTCATCGACCTGCAGCGCACCACACCGCCACCAACGTAAATGTAATACCGATCGATCGATCGATCGACGTTACATAGCTATATGATAATATCGCGCGCACGCACCGTGGAGTAGTACGCGGCGGAAAACGTCTCGATCCAGCGCTCGCGAGTTCGAAACATATATAATGGTGTAGTGGTGGTGGTGGTGGTGGTGGTGCGCAAGTCGATTCGACGATGATGATCGCGCTCGGGCTTTATATACCGAGAATCATTACTTATCGTTGCGCCGTACTGCACTTCGCCCACCACCAGCCAGTACATAATGTTAGCAGCTCTCCGCGAAGGAGTTTGATACATACAACGATAATGATAATAATATTACGTATAGATCTGGGAAGAAGATGCGCGCGCGACCGTCATTAACGCGAAATAAAATACCATTTCTCGTTCGCGTGGAAAATTGCAGCTAGCGAGCGAGAGAGAGAGAGAGAAGAAGCAATGAGAACCTCCACGGCTTGTATACGTATTCGCCAAGGCAGAAATTATTCGCAAAAATCACCACGCACGAGTGCACAGAAGCAGCAGCAACGGCAGCAAGAGAAAAAGTCGATAAACTCTGTATATACGCACTGTATACAGGTCGATCACGCGATCTTCCCTGACTGCTGCTGCTGCTGCTGCTGTTACTCATGCCTCGAGTCGACGTTTTATATACATACATTTTATGTATAAAAATCTATGCGGTGTATAAGGAGCAGTGACAGCGTCCCTTATACATATACAGTGTATACATAATGTGTGCCTACACGCACTGGCAGGTCCGTCGCGCGCGTGCATAGCAGCCGCCGCTGCGTTCTTATGATTCCACGGACAGGTAGGCGCGTCGAGCTGCCGCTGCTGCTGCGCATCATCAGCCGCGTGCATGTGCTGCATGCGCTGCATTCGCGCGGCAGAAAAAGAAGAGGAGGAAGAAGAAACTTGGGAAAGAAGGAAAGAAAAAGGAATATATAAGAAAACGCGCAGGGTTCGAGATATATAAATAACCTAAGCTTATAAATATGTGTGTATGAGTGTGTGCATAAGACGATAGCATCGGAACCACGCGAACGGGCCCATTAAGACCAACTCTTTTTCTTTCTTTCTTTCTTTCTCTCGAGTCGAGAACGACTCGGCGATCTTTTTGATTTTTCATCGCTCGTCGACGACAGACGACAACGATCGTATAGCCCCTCTCTATCTCTCTCTCTCTCTGCCGGGTTCAAGGCCAGATCGTTTAAACGGCATGCGTTAGTCGAGCCGAAATAATACTGCTACTGCTGCCACGGGTCCTTTGCCTGCGCCAAAATCATTTGCTATAATATATCCTGATCGAGGCTCGAATCGCACACATTGATCCTTGCCGACGACTATCGCGCGGCGCGCGGAATCCTTTGAATTTTTCCAACATATTAGAAACGCGCCCGCGTAATAAGTTTTACTACTACGCGATGACAGCTGCTGTGCGCCGCCGCGCGGCGATTCGCGAATTGTGCTTTATTATTACAACGGCGGCAGCTCTCTGCCTTCTCGTACGTTCGAGTTCCTTCTTCTTCCATGCCTTTCTCTCTTGTGCGTGCGTTGATTGCGAGCCAACGTAACAACGAAACAACGCAACAACTCCAAAGAAATAATTGACTTCTGGCCCTCGCCGCCATATATAATCGCTCTCTGCGCCGATTCGCGAATTGGTTTTTGGCTCGAGGAGTTAGGAGTCGTCGTCGCCGCCGCCGCTCCGACGACGTATATAGAACCTCGTCCTCGGCGCACCTTCCATATAGCCGCGTATAGAACAATATTATCACGCTGTACTGAGTATATATATAGGGTATGCTCCGAACCCCACTGCATCCTTTGAGGTATACGGAGAGGGCCCTTCGCTCGGGAGTTTTTTTTCGCAAGAATTTTCGACTCCGGAGGCGCTTGGACTTCCTCTCTCCTTCGCTCTCTCTCTCTCTCTCTCTGCTTGGTAATATGCGCAGGGCCGGGGCAATTTTTTGTGCGCGCTCGCCGCAACAATACACTTTGGGGCCGCGCGCAGGACGACGACGTTCGTGAGACACGCCAAGAAGAAAGCTTGGCGGCGGCATCGGCGGCGACTGCTCGAAAAAGACTCTCTCGCACATACACACAGACGCAAACGTGTATATAAACACACAGCGCACGATTGCACGCAGAGAGGAGAGCTGCGGAGAGCAGAGGAGCAGCGCAGCGCAGCGCATTATGCGACCTTGGGATGATCTACCTTCTTCTTCTTCTTTCATCTTCTTTCTTTCTTTTTTTTTTTTTTTGTTCCATCTTTCTTTCTCTCTGCGGAGCCTCTATCATTACGGGCCAATCATCTTCCGGGCAAAATCCAACTCTCTCTACTCTACTCTTGGCTTGAGCGCGCGGCTGTGCTCGGCAATTTCTTTTTATCGCCCAGCGAAAACAGCGCGAGTTCGCTTGAACTACACAGACACACAGACACGGTCACGTATAGGTATAACGCAACTATACGCTGGGCGCCGCGAAATCGCTGCGAAATCTCAACACACACAGACAGACACGCAGCAAAGAAGAGAACAGCAAGCTCGAGCCAAGACGAGAGTGGAAGAGGGAATAGGTATATAATGTAACGCATTATACGAAGAGTTCGTGCAAAGTTCGGAATTCGTGTGTAGTACGTATATGTACACTTTTCAAAACTGCATTGCGTTCATATACGTTTATACTAGCGTTTAAACTCCGATGCAGCACGTTTATAACGCGCAAAGCTATATAATATAATAATAATAACTGTACGTACGTACAAGCGCGGACTCGCGAGCTTTGCGCCGTGCGGTAACGAACTTTTAATACGATGATGAATTCGAAATTGATTGCCCTTGCGCAGCTCGTTTATAGATATACGCGCGTGGATTTTTATAGGGCACACGCGCGGAGGAGAGCGCGCAATTCGAATCAGCGCAATAATATCGCGCTTTACGCGCGTCGTACACATTATGTGATATATATAAGATTGGTTCCGCGATGCTTACGTATAAATAGAGCTGCTGCTGCTGCTGCAGAACGGCTTACTCCTCGCATATTTGCTGCAGCCGCCACTCTCGCGCGAAGAAGAGGAGCAAAAAGAAAATGATCGGTAACGCATCATCGCGCGATGGAAAACGTACTACTATATATATATATATAAGTAATGGCTGTCTTTTCGTTGAAAAGTAGTCTCTCTCTCTCGCGCGCGCCGCGTGCACAAAGCCTTTGCGTCTTAATCGACAAAAGTGTCACTCCGGAGAGAGTGTGTTTGTGTGTGTACTGCGCCTCGGACAAATAATAAATTACTCCGACACCGCGCGCGCGCGCGCGCACGTCCCTTTTCGCGTCTCCGTACCATAAGCACGCATACATACACACAACGGGTATAATTACGCGCGCTTTTGCGGCCGCTCCGCGCCAATCGACGCGACTCGGCTTATAAATGCGAGAGAGTGTGTGTGTGTGCATACGGCAGATTGCTCGATTGCCGCAACGAGGACATTCATATTTTTTTTTCTTTCGTCCCTTTTGCTGCTGCTGCTTGCTATATATGCGATCGTGTTGTATAAGCTGCTGCACGTCACACACACGAACTGGCGCAATTTTCGGTTAAAGACGCATTAAACACGACGAATTCGCGGAATCTCCCGAGAGAGAGATCCAGCAGCAGCACAGCAGCGGCACACGATCTCACAACGAAGATGCACCGCAGACTCACGCACACGTGAGTTTCGCTCGATTTTTTTTTGGGGATATTCAGCTGAAAAAATGCGCGCACAGACGACGACGAATGAAAAAAAAAATGAAATAAAAACGAATTACGTTCCGCAGCCCGGGCGCGTACGTAAGCGCGCGATAAATAAAATAGCTCGCGAAGAGGGAAAGTGTGCGCGCGTCTGTGTGTACCGAGAGGACGATGGTACTCGCTGCACGCGGATAAAGCGTTCGCGTATACATATAATTCGCTTTCTATCCATTACAAAGGTTCTGGTTTTTCGTGCGCCCGCGTCAACGTTTATATACATACACGTTCTTATATACTATACGTCGAGCACCGTATACATGCATAGAATTTTCCCTTTATCCACGCGATAGATGCACACATTATACACACTGGAGCACAGCATACAGTATGCGAGCGAGCGAGCGAGCGATGAAGCTGCTTCTGCCGCGGCGCGGAGCCAGTTAATTAAGCTTGCCTGTGGGATTATCCCTGCGGTTTGCCTCCGCAACATTCTTGCCTGCGTTACTTTTACTCGCATGTCCTGTGTATGTGTGTGTGTGTGTGTACTGTGTAGTATCGCATGGGCCTGCGCTCAACTCTCGCTTGCAAGTATATATAGCGCACTTACACACACATGTACGAGCCTCTGCACCGACGATTATCTCCATCTTTTCTCTCTCTCTCTCTTCCTCTTTTTTCCCTCCCCCTCGCCGCCACGCCGTCGCGCGGTGCAGCTCGTACACACACATTTACACACACACATGTGGCTATACCTCCCTCTTCTATATACACCTATATGTATAAATCCACTCATATCTTTTGCTCTCTCTCTCTCTCACTCACCCAACTAGAGCCGAGCACGCGCCGGGCTGCAATATAAGCACAGCGTGCAGCGCACACGGCATTCGTGGCTTTTATCTGCGGACACTTTTTTTCCCGCGCGCGAGACGAGTACCGAGCACGCAGCAGCAGCACAAGCGGGACTAGTCTAGCTTCATATGTATAGCTATTATAGTGTATATATATAACGTGAGCTTGCCCCACGCCTGAGCTTTTTTTTTCGTGTGTATGCCAAAGGTACACTACTACCTATATACCTTATTACGAGCATTGGCCGATACGCAATGGCGATTCGGCTTTTGTGCGCGCGCCTCGGACTCTCTCTCTCTCTCATTCTTTCGAATCGATATTTATTGTATCGGGCGCCGATCGCGTACGACTCGATTTTCCTTTATATACCCAATGTATATAGTTTCTCGCGCGCTAGCCTATTATACAAGCTCGCAGAGATTCGAGTGCGTGCATGTGCTCGACGGTATAACCATATACTACATGACGAGAGAGTCAAAGTTACCGTTTGCAATTCCTCGATTTTAAATCGGACCAGCAGCTCTCACGCTTTTATATAGTAGAAACCAAAAAAGAAGCAAAAAAACACAATCGTTGTCCCGCGTGCTTGATTCAATATTCGTACGTCACCTGTGTCTCTTATTTAAATGCTTTTTGTTTGTTCGTTTGTTTGTTTTTTCTTTTCTTCGTCGTCGTCGTCGTCGTCAAAGCGCGTTAAAAAAATTTGCGGATTTCTCCGAAGTCATTCGCATTCTTTCGCTGCTCGATATCGGGGTAGGAGATCTCGTGGCGCGCGCAGCGAGCTTTATACTTCCAGTAGCGGAATACAGCACTTGTCGTTCCCCCCGTAGCGTATACACATATATAAAATGTATATTAACGCAGAGAAGCATATTATACCACCACGCGATCGTTGCCGTTGTTGTGGTGGTGTTTGATCGCGTGCGTTGTATATTTGAGAAAAAATTGATTTAGACGCGTAATAAGAACCAGTGGTGTCAATCCGAGGGTTGTATATAGCGAGCTTTTGTGTATCATATCTGTTCTCGATCACGCTAATAAAGATGACAGGATTTTTTTTGTCTCACTGCTACTGCTGCGTTAATATAACATCCAAACGCAGCGAGCTTAGAGAAAAAGACAGAGTATACGAGTTTTCGGAGTGCAGCTAGAGCTATATTATACCTTATACATCGAGAGAAATGTAGACGTCACGCGATGCCATATTTTTCGCGCGTTCATCGGGCAACGTAATAATAATGATGATAATAATCGATAAAGTACCATATACGAGACGTCCGAAGATCGCAAGTTCCATTCAATAGCTAATGATGAGAAATACATTATTGTACGGCCAGTATAAGTGTGTATGCGTTATGGCACGCTGCTGTCCGGTTCGTGCCTTATATATATATACGAGGCGGGGCGCGCGTTATATCGCTGTTTAAGGTAGCAACAACCCACGCGCGCGTCATTCAATTTAGCTCTCTCTCGTCTACTCTTTCTCCGCACGGTGCTGTATAGCATGTCGTATAAGCTATAACGCATACTCCACACACACACACACACACACACACACCTTGAAATATATATCTCGTCGGGAGGCTGATTTTTCAGCCGCTGCTCCCGCTGCTGCAACTTCCGCCTTCTCTCTCTCTCTAGGCGCGTGCTATCCTACGGCTAGTTTCGCATTTTTTTTTTCTTTACTTTTGCTTCTATCCACGTGCTCCGCACGCCGTGTGTATATAATATATCTGACACATACCGATCGGCCAATATTATACCGGTGCACCGCGCTGCGGCTGGCTCGGCGGTGGTGCGGCGCGTGTGCGGAGCTAGCTAGCTAGCTGGCTAACTTTGTATGTATGCGCGAGCTCGCCTATATACAGCTAAAGAGAAGATAAGGATCAATGAAAATGCGCGCTTACGTGCCGATAGGCATCTCTCTAAGCTTCGATACACACTGCACAGCCGCAGCTTCTATGTGCTGCTGCACGCATAGCTAGTTCGCGCGCGATTAATTTTCTGAATTTTTCAGGCTGCAGTCGCGTACGTACGCGCGATGATGATTTTTTTCCCCGCAGCTTCCCTCCTTAATTTTTTTTTCTCCAAGTTTCTTATTTAAGCTTCTTCTTCCGCGAGCTAGCTAGTTCTCTCTCTCTCTCTCTCTGTGGCGCGTGAGCGGCGAATTAATAGACGCGCGCGCGGCAGCCGAGCCTATACATACGAGCTTTATCGGCCGCGAGGATCTATACTATGCCGCGCGCGGGGATTTAGCACTCATTGAGCGCAGTGGTATATACTTGTGCACTTGTGGATACGTACGTTCGAATGTGTCGTTGTTTTTTTTTTCTTTCTATTTTCCTTCCGAGTTGTATACCTCGCCTCGACCTGTGACAGCATGCCGAGTGCTGCTGCGCTGCTGCGGTGCAATTTATCATCTCGCAGGTGTGATCGCGTGCGCATCTCGCGCCTATTCGAGAATCAAACCCGCGATATCATCGCACAGATACAAGACAGTTTTTCCGCGGATCAGTTCTGCAAATTGCGTCATGCGTGTGTTTATAATACACGCACAAACGTAAAATTGTTTTTCGTCGGAAACGATTGCGGGCCCCGCGAGTTGATGCATTTAAATACACGTATAAAAAAATAATTTATCCAATATCCTCGTCGCGCGATGCGGATGATCCGCGAGTATCGAAGACGTTAAATGTGTATACGTATACGACGCAGGGGCAATTTACACGTCGTCGACAAAAACTCGTTTAGTCGCCGCCGCCGCCGCCGTGGCTTCAATCGCGTATAATATTCGTCGTCGTCGTCGAGCGACCGGAGAATCATGTATACCAGCTCTGCCGGCGAGCGCCGACTGTCTTTTATACGTTTTACGATTTGCGTACCTGCATACTACTATATGTACGCGTACATACATATTGTATACACGGCGTTGTACATCGCGAGTCGATTGCCTCGGCGCATATAGCATGCAGCAGAGAGAGAGAGAGAGAGAGAGAGAGAATTTTACGACGCTCTATAAGCTCCGAACCCTGTGTAATGGACATTAGAACAGCTGTTGCTAATCTGCTCTCGTCGACGGCTGCTGCATGCTGCTGCACCGACAATTGCTCCGCAACGTATATATCGAGGCTCTTCGCGCTGTATATAATGTTCTATCGTGTGAGTCGTGTGTCGTTGACACAGCGCGGGTCAACAGCAGAGCCACAACGGAGCTGCTGCTGCTCGACATTTAACGACGCGTATCCTCGCGCTCCGGGCTAGCTCGCGGGCGATTAAATCGGCAGCCGATGCCGCTGCTGCGCGTATCATAACGCGTTATATTACGGGCCAGAGAGAGAGTGAGTGAGTCGGTCAGCCGTGTGTATCGCGTACGGATGTGCATAAAGCACACGCACGCGTACTACTACACTCGCGATAATAATCACGAAATTTTCCAATAACACCGCACACCCGCGTGTGGCCCGGGATTATTCGGTCGGAGCTTTATTACCTGTTGAGTCGAGCGGCTTCAACCGCATATACGTGTATACGCCTACGAGTGTCGAAGCTTTTACCTCGCATATAGGTTCTCATGTATACTATTTTGCACGCACTGCACATGGCTCGCCCCGCGCGTGCACAATATAAAAGCGAAGAGCGAGAATATGAGTTGTGCGTATTTCTGCGTAAAGATCTAGCTATAGCGCGCGAGTACGCTACTCGTACGTATACCATACTCGTATAGCGTTGTACATTCTACGGATGTATAATAAGGTACATATAAATGCGAAACAAGCTGAAAAGAGCGACGATGCGACTATGCGCGCGAAAAGGGGTGAATTAATTAATCCAAGAAATTACGCTTAAAAATGTCGTCGTCGTCGTCGTCGTCGTCTGCAGCCGAGAAGAACTCGATGACTCGATGCGGCACAGCGCCGGCTCTGCCTTTTTCCTCGGAAACGAGTTGCCAGTAGTAGTGGTAGTACTTTTCTTTTCTCCTCTTCGCTGCTGCTGCTGCAACGTCCTATAATGCGTTTTTATACATATATATATATATATACGCAACGTGCAGAGGAGCTTAACGATGGTGCTGCGCGCACCTTGCTGCGAGCGAGTGTCTGCACGCACACGCGTATATACCGGCTGCGTGCACCAGAGGGAAAAGGGATACTACTCACATAGACACTTGTGGAGCCAGCACGAATACGCACACAGACGCACACAGACGCACCAACACTGACACGACACTTTACACACACTGACACTCGTCGTAGTCGTCGTCGTCGTCGTGCTGCCGCTGCTGGCACGCACCACTGCACGCGATATTTCCGTTCTCGCACTTCTCTTTTCTCGATGCTAGCCTAGCTACAGCTCTGCCTGCACACTACCAGTACGTGTGTGCGTATATGTATATAAATGCGATATGCAGCTCGTCTCTCCTTCTTCTTCTTCTTCTTCTTCTTCTCGTCCTCGTCGTCTTCTTCTTCTCGGGCTGCCTTATAGAGCGGCCTAGGCCTTATTTAACCGAGCATGCAGCTGGTCTATGCTGCTGCACCGAGAGACTGCAGTTCTCCTTCTTCCTCTCTCCTCTCTTTACTCTCCTTCGTTGATCTATCCTTGCAGCGCAGCGCTTATACCTACATACTTGCACAGGCAGCGATCGGCTGCTGCTGCTGCTGCTGCTGACTCATTCGAGCGCGAGCAGGTTGTTATACTGCACCGAAGAAGAAGCTGCTGCTCTTGTCCTATGGAATAGTTGCTGCTGCTGCTGTTATATACGCCATTTTAGCCTATAGGTTGTGCGATGTTGCTGCGTGCGTGCATAGTAGTAGGTACGTCGAGTCCACGCTCGGATTTATTATTATATGCACGCGACTGTGGCTATAGCTGCATCGCTGCTTCTGCTGCTGCTGCTGCTGTGGGAGAGAGAGGACAGAGCAATGAACGACTTACTTATAAACTATTTACCGCGTTATATCCCTTACTACTATCGCATACTACTTCTAGACATTACCGCCGTTGCTATCTTATACACTATAAGTACAGCAACGTCGGCAATTCTAGCCTCGGCCAAATGAGAAATTTCAGGGATATATCGCGATGCTCGCAAAGCGATGTATGTATAGAGTGTGCTGTACACTGGCTCGCCAAGTTGCAGCGTTGCGTGCAGTACAGTGCAAAATGCCTTTCGCGCGCGAGTTGCTGATGCTGCTGCTGCTGCTCGAACTTTCATTGTCATAAAGTTGCGAGAGAGAGAGAGTCGAGATTCTTGCCGTTACTGCCGCTAGTATTAGGCGCGTACTTTAGCCCTCTAAAGTCGAGCCGCGAAAATGTGCATTAAATACGAAGTAGAAGAAGAAGAGGAGACGACTCCGAGGCGTGCTAACAACAACAACAACAACAACACGAGCGCTAACGTATATTATATAGACAATATATATATAAACGCGCGCGCCGCACGGATATACATAATTACCCCTGTCTCGCGCGCGCGTGCGAGCACGCTATTATGCAGCCTATGAGTGTGTGTGTGTGTGTTTCGAATTTAATAGTCGTGCGAAGTAAAAAAGCTCGGAGAGCGAAGAATTCGCTCGTTGTCGTCGTCATCGTAGTCGTGCGCGGGACGGAAGGGCCGATCTAGGATTATAACATAATACAATAAGCGATACGTTTCGTTCTTAATTCCTTTCGCGTACGCGTTTGCGAGCTTGCACGCGAATAGAGCGGAGGATGCAGCATACCCCTTCGTTGTCCAAAGCTCTTGAGTCAAATTGATCAATTTGTTTCGACGTTAATTTTATTTTTGGTGAGTTTCTTTATATTCGAGCTTTCCGATCGCACCGACAGATGGAGTATCGCGAACTCGCAAGTGTCAACAAAATTTCCGATTGGCTTATATCGCGGACCAGGTCGAACTATTTTTATTCACAGTTGTATTGTGCGACGGATTATTATTATCATTATTATTATAAATACGCGGCGCGCAGCGGCGGAGCGACTGGGCAAAAGGTACGCGCACGACGCGTATACGCAGGCCGGGGCTCTTTACATATACTTCGGTTATACGTGCACGCGGCCGGTTCGGCTTCTATTATACGTGGGACGACGACGGCGCGGTTCTCGCGCGACTTCGCTCGACGCGCACAAAAAACTTGCTCGACTTGCCCGCCCCTGCACGGATACACGTACAGACGCACACAGACTTGTTCGCCGCGGTATCGGCCGCGAGCGCGAGCTGCTCCAAAGAGTCGAGGCTGCGATACGCCGCAGGATAAATATATCACAATGCGTCGTTGTGTGTATAATATTGTTGGCCGTCGCGAGCTGCTCTCGTAATTCTGCATTCGAGCTGAGGTGTGTATCGGCGCAAGTGGGATAACTTTCGATGCCGATTTCTTTGTCGCGGTCCGACTGTAATATACTCGCTGTGAGTATGTTTTTCAATCTCGATTTCGCGATCATATACCTCTCCTGCGACCTTTGGACGCCCAGAAAGGGATAGAGAAGGAAAAAATAGAGCGTTCGCTATATGCGATGCCAGTTCAAAGCCGCGCGTACGTAACAGCGCACGGAGCCGTAAACACCGTGTGTACCTGTAATGTTTTTGGCACGCGTATACACAGTGGAAGCGAAGTACAGAGAAGAAAAAAAGGAAGCCGGTGCAGCAGCAGCAGCGTCGAGCTATTTTTTCGTAAATAGCGTAAACGCGCGCGACTCGGAGGAATTTTTTTTCCGCGTGCGGCGGAGCGTGTGATATAAGTTTGGCTGCGGCGCGCACACGTATCAACTACGTGCGCGCGAGTGCCAAGTGCAACGCGCGGTGCACTCGACAACCTTATAGGTATACCTGTACGTATATACGATATCGTATCTGCGATTGTAAATCCGCGCTGTGTAGGACACGTTTTTTTTGCGCTCGCGAATACAGGGCGCAATTTTAGTCTCTTATTTGTAAAAAAAAAGCCGGCCACTGCACTCGTTTATATTATATAATTTGCCTCGCATTCAAATGCGAGCTGTTGGCCGCTAAGCGTTCCGTTGTGCACGATACTACAGTGATGTGTCAGGTGCACACACGAGCCCCAAATAGCATAGTCTCTCTCTCTCTCGCGCGCGGGCCATTACGGGCCACTGCACCGTTGCACTTGTATTTTATATATTATTATTATGCAGCGGACTCGAGTTGACCCCTTTTCTACGTACATACGCACAAAAGGGATGTACGGACGAAGACGAAGACGGCCGGCGCCTTCGCGTACACCCGTTATTATACATGTATAGTAAATCGTTACAATATGTACCTGCGCCGCACGATGACCGCGCGCGAATCATCGCAGTCGCATGATTTTCGGTCGAAAATCGGTCTACGGAAAAACGACCTTGAACTAATACAATGTAGCAGCAACAGCAACAACCTAATTCTCTCGCAAAAAGGGTATTTCGCACCGCTCGCACTTGTATTTATTACACAGTATAGAGCAAAATCAACGAGGCAGGCACTAAATACAGCACACGGTATACACAACACTGCGGACTCGACGAAGCGCTGAATTAGCGGCTCCGCGAAGTTAAGGTGTCGACTCGTTAAACGACTCGGCGGAAAAACTAATTGAACTCACACTGCACACACACACACACACTGCGTTGTTCGGTGCACGCGATCGCCGATTCGCGGCTCTCTCGCTCTCTCAACGAAAAGCACTATTATATATATTGTATTATTATACAGGCTACTACTACTGCCTGCTCTGCTCTGCGAGCGAGGAGAGAAACGATCGTCGAACTGAAAGAATCGGTACTGAATCGCGGAGGGAGAAAAGCCGAGAGTCGAGGCCGCCGCTTACGATCCCTCCGCGTGCAGTGTAAACGTGTTTGTCTGTGTGTGCGTGCGTAATAACAGCGCGTCGAGGAGGAGGAGGAGGAGGTGGAGGTTGAGGAGGGGTGGGGAACGCGACCGAGCCGACTCCGCAGGGCCCAAAGCCAAGGTCCGCTCCTCCTTCCCTCCTCTTTTACGTGCATAAAACCTCGCTTGCGCTATGTATAACGTTCGAGCGCTCGAGCCGATCGCAAGACTCTTCTTACCTCCTCTCTCTCTCTCGTCTTCTCTCTTTCTCTCCTCTTTCGCATATACCTTTCTCTCTCCCTCTTTTGCGGCTTTCGAACACACTCGAGTATATATCTCGGCGAGTCCTCTCTTCTATATGCATAGCCTGTGTGTGTGTGTTGCCGCCGCCGCCGCCGCCGTTGCACGGGATGGACGGAATAAGGCCGCGCTGCGGTGCGCGCAAGGTGCCTCGACTCTCTCTCTCTTCCTTCTTTTTCGGGCGCCGATGTATTTCGAGTCCGCGTTGCATGCAGCTTTACACTGCACCGTGTCGCGGAATTCGAGCGGAGCAGCACGCATATAACACAGCAGGGCCCTCCTCCCCGCGTAATTCTCCCCTCTTTCTCCTGCAACCTCTTGCACACACATCTTCTCTTTGTTTTTACCTCGTGTGCTGTACCTGTATAGTGTATACACGCACGCGGGGTCGAGACATCGCAAAAGTAGCGTAGCGCGCCGCACGAATTATGTAGCAACAACTTGTTCATTTGCTCGACATCCATGTATTATTATACAGCCACCCCCCGATTTCTCGTCTATAAAAATTTCACCTCGTAAATTAATTTGCTCGTTAAAGAGCTGCGAATCGGTGTCACGATATTACACTCGACGAACTATTACGCTAATCCTCTCTCGGCCAGTGGATGTAATATAACGGCGCATCGCAGAGCACTCATCAATTTTACGCCTGGATTGGTCGGCAATTCGGCTATACTGCTTCGACGTCGCTGCCGACTGCGCTGGAACTCGAATTTTTCCCGCATAAATGCAATTCTCGCCAGCTAGGTTATATAACGCGCGCGAAAGGATCCGTGTCATTTCACCGACGATCGCTGCACCCCCGCTCGCGATAATACATATTTTACACCCCGTTGGGCGAAAAATTGGCCTTGCTACATTTGTACTTATCGTGCGAGCGGGGATACATTTATTCTCTCGGCCCTACACCGGCTCTTGCTGCAAGTCTAAATCGTAAATTTTCAGAAAAATTGGAACAACAAATTTATACCCGGGTCCTCGTAACTTTTCCAGCGTAGGCAACCCTCGGGCTGGGCACCACTAAATCTTTACGCTCTCTCTCTCTCTCTCTCTCACACTTACATAATTCAAGTTTTCCCGGCGAGCTATATAACGTTCGTGCTACTGCTGTTGCTGCACTATTACATCCACACTTGCGCGCAATCTGCTTCTCGAAATCTTGCCTAAGCTCGTTGCTCGTCGCGAACATTCTTGATTTATCCCACAACTTTGTGACGCGCGCATTAAAGTTCAATTTTTTGCGTTTATATTTTCTTCTCTCGTTTTTCTATATTATAGTTATTACGGTTGCGACTCGATTTTCGATGCACAGCGCATCGATTCGTCCTTTCCGCTTCCTATAACGGTAAAAAACAGTGCTACGTATATATGAAACCAATGCAAAAATGCCTTGCCGCATACTCCAGAGAATCGCGGCCTTCTTTTTCTTATCCTTTTTTTTTCATTTAATAACTCTTGATATATATATATATATATATATCCTATTATACATACCGCGCGCACGGATGTGCAGCATGCAGCAGCATCTAAGGCAACTCGATAGCTGCCGCGGCGGTGGAAGCCAAGAGG
The DNA here is from genome assembly GCA_034770305.1 of Trichogramma dendrolimi. Taxonomy (NCBI): domain Eukaryota; kingdom Metazoa; phylum Arthropoda; class Insecta; order Hymenoptera; family Trichogrammatidae; genus Trichogramma; species Trichogramma dendrolimi. The sequence goes on along the minus strand of JAPMIB010000002.1, from coordinate 7,606,380 downwards.
CATTTAATTCTCATAGCCATGGCAGGCGGATAAGTCGACTTCTCGCGCGGCAGCCGGCGCTTTTCGCGACTCTCGAGCCACTACTACCACTATCTACTGCGAAGGAAACTTTTGCATAGCTGCACGGCTCGGCGCGCGCGTATACGGATCATTATATTTCGTATTATATATAGCTATAAAGGCTATATACTTTCTCTCATGAGTAGACAATGAAATGCGCCGCGCGCGGCTGGATGGCTGCCGATGAGCTTCTTCGCGTATATTATAAGTATTCATAACGGCGCATAGCTGCTGCTGCTGCATGCCACAACGACGACGACGACGACGACGAAAAACTTGAGAGCAACTTGCAGCAGCAGCAATAGCGAGCGAAAGAAAAAAGAAGGAGAAGGGGGTGCGGTCGCGCGCGCGCTTAGCAATTCACAGTCGTATTGTATATAGCGTTCATAGAGCTATAACTTGGTACTTTAAGACAATCGGAAGTTGTGCGCGCTGTATATGGATGGCAAAAAAGCTCAGGTATATAAATATATCTGTATATAGTCGGGACGATTTTTGCATTTTGTCGATCGATATTAAACCGTGGCAGCAGCAGCAGAAGCAGCTTCTTCTGTCCCGTCGGAGTTTCCTCCGTTTGACAGCAGCGACAACAACCGCAATAACAGTAACGACAAAAAATAAGTAATATTCGACGTGTATTATTAAACGACATACATGCACCCACATAGAGTTCGGGACTAACCTGTCAAATTCAAGAAAACGGCAACATTTTCACGATTCGCCACACTGGAAGGATACGCGCAATCTGGCGGAAAAGCCATATTATATATAGATGCCGATATACCTACACGTGCAGTACATGCGCACGCTACAGTGCATATATGCGCAATAGTATACGCTTGGCCGTATGTCACTCGGAGCTATATATCTGCATGCCACGGGGACGCAAAGAGAAAGAAAGAAAGAAAGAGAGAAAGAGTAAAAAAGCTTTGCGGTGCACACATACACACATACTCGACGTGCATTTCTAATAAGAAGCAGATATATGTTGCAGTATATCGAGCAGACGTGTACGATATATATAACGCCGCTGTCTTACCGCTGCAGAGAGAGAGAGAGAGAGAGAGCGAGAGAGCTCCGAAGATGCCGTACACAGACAGGAGAGAAACAGCAGCGAGCCTCTGGCTCTTCTTTCTTTCTTTCTTTCTTTCTTTCTTTTTCTTTCTCCCTTTCTCTGGTATACGCGCGGAGCAGCTACTACTCACCACGTGCTGCAGCGTATGGCAGAGAGAGAGAGAGAGATCGGCGCAACTCGCGCATATTTTTCGATCCCATTCTTTTGCCTTCGGGAGCATTGCGCGCACAGGGGGCTCGCTGCTGCTGCTCCTGCTTCTTATTGCGGTCTGTACTCTGCTGTGTGTATGTGTGTGCAGCGATCCCTTGTCTCTCGCAGCTTCCATCCTTTTCATCGTTTCTTTCATCTGATCGAGGTTGGAAATAGCTTCGGCTCCTCTTTTTTCTCTCTCTCTCTCTCGCGATCTTTCCTTTCTTTCTCTTCTCCCTCCGATAAAGAGAGAGAAAGAGAAGCGCGACCAATTCGACGAGAGGTACATTACAATACATAAAGATCTATGAATTTTCAAACTGTGACGTGAAATCGAGCTGGGCATAAAAACAACAAAACAACAACAACACTTTGGCGAAAAACAACGGCGTTAAAAGCTGCGCGCGCGGAGGCGGCGTATATCCACGGCATTAAGAGCATATACGAGCGCATTTAAATCTATAAAAGCATACGTATACACGGTGTAAATGTGTGGGTACGTACACTATAAAATACGTATATAACGCCAGAGCTGCCGCTGGGAGAGTATATACAGAGTAAGTGAAAACTGATGATGACAAGCATCAGCGATGTCGAGTTCTGATTTTATGCCGCGCGCGCGCACACACATACGTATATATGTACGCACACACGCTCTTAGCACCTCGTTCAAGCTGCTGCTGCTGCTGCATCATCGCATTTCCATCCCACAAGTTTTCTCCTCTCTCTCGCGCTCTCTTTTTCTCTCTCTCTCTCGCTCACTCGTTTACGGCGTTATGCTCCTTTTTTTTCTTACTTTCAGGAGCTGCCGCGTATGCACCGATAAGAGAGAAGAGTTGCTGCTGCCGCTTGCCGATCGAACTTCTCGCCGCGGGCTCGGTGCACAGCCGAAGCCGTAGTTTTCTCTTTCTCTCTCTCTCTCTCGCACACACGCGTTCGGTATTGCTCCTCTATTAATATTAAATCGCCCGGGAGCCAGTCGAGCGCGCTTATATATACGGACGGAGAGTTGGCTGTGGCTCTGCTCCAGCTTAGAAGCAAATTTTGCCTCTCTCTCTCTCTGTCTCTCGCTATATACCGACTCTCGAGCATTACCTATACACACATACACACACGTACGTATGATGCGATGCAGTGCACAAACGCACACACATACACATATATATAGACGCTACTTATCCAAAGAGCTTCTGCTGCCGCTGCTACTGCTGGAGTAACACGCCTTAATACGAGCCCCACATGTAATGTGCTTTGGCTTCATTCCGTTTAATTCATCATTGCTCTATAAGTACGTATGTTATGTGTGTGTGTGCGAGCATATATGCAATCATCTCTCTCTACACCTATGTTTACACGTGCGTCTGTATCTGTGTCTGTGCATACGTTATATATATTAATATCAACTGGTTTTGCTGGCCAATACGAGAGCAAATATTTATATTGCAACTGCAAGTATAGTATAGTATATGCGACGCGACAATCGTGTTTATGAATAATATTTGCATTTATAGCTAGCTGCAGACGAGAGAGAAAACTCCTCGTGCGTATTGTGCGCAAATAGAAAAAAGCTCGAGCGTCGAAAATTGCCAAGCGTGTACATTACGATGTTAATCTTGCATTGCGCCGAGAGCTGCAGTGAGGAATGTGCAAAATTACGAGGACGCGAACACACATACATACACGGGAGTCTCGGATGATGATTGTTTTTTGGATGAAAATTGATACACGCGCGCGGTCTCGAGAACATGAGTGACAGCGGACGCTGCGCCGCAAAACTTTGAATTAAGAGTTAATGATCGAATCGTGTAGCGAAGCGAGAGAGCAGCCGAGAGCACTCGGCACTCTCTTCTGCGAAGAACGAGCGAAAGAATTAGGTTTTCGGCTTGGCAGCCTCGAGTGCGATAATGTGACGCACACGACTCGACGAATGACAAAAAAAAAGTTTCGATTCAAAGGCAATGAAGAGCGTTATGAGGCGACGGAATTTTTCAAAAATTACATGCGGTTTTTGTATGGGATTTTTTTTTGAATCTTACATGCAGCTGCTGATTGATTTTGATAATAATTGATATTTCTGTTGAAAAATAAATGTGCAACAATCGATTGTGAACTTTTTGATTTCATCAACAGATGGAGTATTGTCAATCCACAAGAGACATGATAATATTTGCCGTATATTCGTGTAGCAAAAAATGCTTAAGTTTAATTAAACAATGCTTTAAACGATCTGTACTAGTTATCAAATAATAATAAACAATCACTGCTTGTTATTAATAAGTTTTATTTGCGTACAATTCGCGCAGTGACACGTGTCACAAAGATGTCTCGATGCAATACAAACAGATGCGAGACTAGCACAGTCTCCGATCGTACTCGCTTCGATCGCGTCAAAAACAAAAAGGCACCTATAGCGGTCGATAAGTTGCTTTTTAAGCTTTAATGATAATTGAAATCAACATAATTTATACCTTACATTATAGAGTGAAGATAACTAATGCTTCAACGCAATTGTAAACTTTCGGATTTCATCAACAGATGGAGTATGGTAAATCCGCAAGTGACAAAATATTGTAAGGATATTTATTTATCCTGATCGATTCTCGAATGACGTAACAGCGTAATTAACGTAACAGCTGTGCTCTATGTTCGTTCTCCTTCCAAGCATACATAATTTTAAATTACGAATAAAAAATTAATATACTCTGCGCGCTCGATTCATATAGAAAAAGTATACACAACAATGCGCAAATAAACTATTACACATATGACTATACGTGCGCTGCACACCGTGTCAGTGTGTATCCGATCAAATTTATATCTATGCGAACTCTCGGACTTTGCCGTGCGTATTGACGAAAAAAAAAAAAGGAAAAGGGAAAAGAACCTAACCGCAGCCGAGCGTATATATACGTCTCGGGGAGAGATGTATCGATCGGAACAAATGCAAGTGCATGTGCGAGCACTCGGGGATAGAGTACTATATACGCGCGTGCCACGAGAACGAGCAAAAATAAGTGTTACACATCCGGGTACACGCACAGACACACTGCACACACACACACAGATATCGGGCGCTCTCGAGTAAGAGTAAAAGAGCGAGACGATGTTGTAAACGCGAAGAAATGGACCGACGATGCCTCGTGCACAGCACAGTACACACAGGCTCGTGCTCGCTCTCTCTCTCTCTCTCTCGAGTCGGTTTCTGCCAAAGGAACACAACCTTATATATACTTGTGCGCGCCTGGGCTCTCTCTCTGTATATATGTATGTACCTATATAGCCGAAGCGCACCGCACAGCCAAGGCAAGCCGGGGCAAGCTCCGACAATTTGTTCCCTTCGAGTAATTCATATCTGTCGTCGACTCCGTACCTCACGTATATAAACCGGGGGTACGCACACACACACATACGTATACTTACACACGAGTAGTAGTTGTGCTACAAGTGTGTGCATTCAGTCGAGTCGTATATCGAGGCGTGCATGCGTCGTTCTATGAACACACACACACACCATTTGAACTCGTCGATGCACTGCACACACACACACACACACATATAATACGCGTGCACTCTGATCCTTTTTTTTGTGTGTGCCCCGCGCGACTCTGCACAACGAAGCTTGTTGCAGTGCGCAGATACACGGTGTATATATATATATATATATATATATAGGTACCTGCCATATGCAATATACACATGCGCTATATAGGATCGAAGCGCGGTGAAAGTATATTTCAACCTCGCTCGTTTTTTTTTTCCTCGTTTTTATACGTGTGCGCGCTGTGTATACGTACGCACACGCAAAAAAGCTCACGGCGCGCGGAGCCAATCGAGCTCGCAGAACCTCGTTTGTTTTTTCATCGTATATACATATATATGCGTGTATGTTCGCGAACATGTATGTACTATGTATGTGTACATCTCTGTATGCAGCGTACTACATACCGCGTGCGCACGCGACAACACGTCGTTTCGAAGCTCGTCGAAATTAGCTCGTCTTTCAAATGAGCAATCCCCGTGCGCGTTGTGCAGCATACGTACGTATACGTACGTGGCACGTGTGTATCCGGATGGATGTATGCTGCTGCTGTGAGCAGTCGAGCTTAAACGATGCACCATACATATACATATACGCGTGTACGACTACGTGGTGCGCCGCGGAAAATTCAATTTCTGATACGAAATTAAATCTTGCCTCCAGAGATAGTGGAGTCCGACTTTGGACACACACATACATACACTACACAAAGAGTAAATCTAAGCGCATTTAAATCACCGTACACAGCAGCAGCAGCACAGCGGAGAAACGAAGAAACTCGCAAATACGCCACAGAGAGAGAGAGAGATTCGCCTCGGATATTAATATCAGAGCTGCCGCTTTCCGCGATTCAATTTCCGGCGCGAAAAGTGGCCTGCAGTGTGTGTGTATACATACGCGTGTACATACACGCGAGCTAATACACGCTGCAACTACCAGTTTTCTCGGTCGACCGTATAAGCTAATTTTTACTGGCTTGCGCCTCCTCCTCCTCCTCCTCCTCCAGCTATATATGGGCTATGTAGCCGAGCTACACACAGGCAGTATATCATAATCACGGCGCTGCTTAATAAGTGCACGCGCCAGCCACTCGCCCGTGTATACGCACACATAGAGAAGCTCGCTAGATGAAAAAATATTCCCACGTGCTATTATATTGCAGTTTTGCGTGCATCTCGCGCTTCTCTCTCTCTCTCTCTCTCTCTCTCCGAGGTGTATATATTACGCGTCTATTTATACGCTTTGTGCGCGCGTATATACACGCGCATATATATCGGCCCTTATATCACTCGCGCCATGCGAACATCGAGTTGACTTTGAAACCTCGGGGAAAATTGCGATGAATTTTCATGCCCTATAATATGTAAGCAATTAATATTGCGAGTACGATACACGCCTGGCGCGAGAGAGGGACAATGTATGCGTGAAATTGCAAAGTCATCGGCTGTGACGAGTGGCGCGAAATGCGAGCACACCGCACGTCATATATTGCAGAAAATTCGATGTAGGCGCGCGGCGGCTGCGAATTCTGAAAAATCTGCGTGTGCTGCTGCCGCTGCTGTTCATCGTAGAGGAAAAGTCAATATTGGTAGCAGCAGCAGCAGCAGCAGCAGTGTTCGGCAGAAAAAAAAGAAAAAGACTCGCAAAAGAAGTTTGCCTTGCCAGTAGTAGAGAGAAAAAAATCTCGGAAGACGTTCTCGCGTGCGTGAAAGATGAAGAAATTTTCGATCGCAGCAAACTTGGGAAAAACTACGCGCGGATACTTTCGCGCTTATGGTAGAAGTTATATATCGGCAAAGCAAAAATGCAATTATGTATAGGTGAGGCGAAATTAAGTTCTTGAATTTTTCTTTTTCGCGTTATATAAAACTATATATAACGGATCGCGTTACGAACGCTGGATGAAGTCAATATTGAAGTAATACTTTTTATTTAGTTTTTTTAGAGGGATTTCAGCGGCCATGATTGAATTATTTAGAAAGGGATCTCTCTATATCCTTCGTTTAGATACATTTATGATCCCTTTTTTTTAAAAAAGGGTGTAAATATTCAACATCGATCGGTTAAATAACGTTAAAATTTTAACTCGCTTCACGGCTGTGCATGTCTGAGTCGCGAAAGCATTAAAGCTCTATATGTGTACAACTTGATTAATTACGAACTTTTGCTGAATATAAAAAAAATGGCTTATCCCACTAGGAATAGTTAAATATTTTAAAATTCAGGAATGATTATATCGCAAAGATTTTAACTCACTGGAAAAAGCAGCATTCAACGCGGGGACTTTATTTTTACTCAACTATGCTTAAATATTTAATCGTAGGAAAAATATCGCGCAACATACATATTTTTTTTGATTCACTGAAATAGAATCCTAAAAAATGAAAAAAATTCAATGAAAAGAAGATTTTTCATAGAATCGTCGAAAAAAAAGGAACAGGAGGCGCAAAAGTATAACTCGTTTGATGTATTGACTCGTCATAATTGGAAAATTCATCAGTTCAAAATTCACAGAGCTGTCGTTCGAATTGAAATTGCGAGTAATAGTTGCTTTATAATAGCGCACAAGCACAACACACCACATGCGCGCGGTCTATTAAGCGGCGCATCAACGATATAAAATCGTTTTCTTCGGATCCGCAGGCGCAGTAGCAGCAGCAGCAGCACGATATAATACAGAAAAGAGAGAGATAGAGGACTCGTCGTCGTCGAGCTGCTGTGCAGTAGCAGCAACAGAGCACTAATGGTCGTTTGCGAATCGGAGGACGAAAAACGAACGACGAAAGAGGAGAGAGAGAGAGATATAGAAGTGGTTTTTTCTCTGTAATTTGAGGTGCTGCGTCCGCGCGCGCGTGTGCACATATAGGCAGCAGTCGCAGTCAGGCAGGCCTCTGTCTTTCCCCCGAGTAAGAAGAGACAGAGATGACTTTTCCTTGTCTTTTTGCGTCCCAGTGCAGCGGCAGCAGCAGCGGTGGCGGTCTCGGAAACACGTATTATATATAGGTATGTATATATATACGAGTCCCCCGTTGCCGTTGCGATACAAAAGGCAAAGCAGCAGCGGCAGCAGAAGCGCAGCGCTCTCATCTCCTCGTTTCTCTCTCTCTCTCTTTCTCTCTCTCCCGTTTTCTCGTCGGATGCAAGCCGAGAACAGGTGGTATGCGGTGGCAGTACAATACACTCCTATATTGCTCCATATAGCATGTACTACCTCTCTGGGAGCTACCCGCTACCGCTGCAGCAACGTCGTTGTGGTCCTTAACTCCAGTCAGGATCAAATTGTTAAAACGCCATTGACGACTACTACTACTACTACTACTCCTACTACCACTAGACTAGACTAGACTGCTGCAGTCGGCGGCGGCACAGTGCAGATTCAGCAGAAGCTCCTATTTTCCTAACGAACGCACCGAGCTCGTCGCGAGAAACTTTCCAACTTCGACTGTTACCCAAGTACATACATATACCCGCACAAGTACGTACCTATATACCTGCGAGACACATTTACCGTATTATATACATACTTGCATAAACGTACCACGTAGTGCAGCGCCAAGCGCGAGCTTATATTATTGACACGAATCCACGACGACTGGGTTTAAGTTGCAAGTTTTGCGGCTGCAACGTACATACGCATACGTATATATAGGGGGTGGAGGTAACGCGACCTAGCTCTCTCTCTCTTGCAGCAGCAGCAGCAGCGTCGTTATACTACCGCGAGTACGTATACGAGAGAGCTTCGCGCAAATCTTATGTATATCCAACACATATAAAGTCGAGTAAAATTTTGCGCTAGCCGCAATCCCATCTCTGGGCAAATACAACAAATGTGTATTTAGTTTTCCCCCCGCTTGTTTGCCCAGAATACACATACACGCACGGACTCGAGAACTTCTCTGACTCTCTCTCATCCACCTATGTATGTATAATCTCTCTCTCTCTCTCTCTCTTTCTGCTGGCGGCGGCTCTATCTCTCGATAGACACTTGATAATCTTGTAATTGAAGCCTCAACTCGAGACTCAACGTGTACATATATGTGTTAATATACACGAGCTTCGTGCGGTCGTCGTCGCTTGTGTGCGTATCCGTGTGTATAATACCTCAGCATATACACAAATCCCATACGACGATGCGAGCTCGCGCGCAAACTTTTGAGAGATTCATCCCGACGTGCATACGCGCGCAGTACAGCATACAAGCAGACATTTACAAACAAGCGTACAACCTCGAGCTCGTGCGCGCGAGTATTTGCCAGCCAGCCAGACCAGTGTTGTATTTGCAAACTTGCATTATTGCATCATAAACGGAACAGACGAGCCGCGTATGTGTGTGTGTTTATATGTTATGCACATGTTATATGCGCGCAAGCACTGCATTATTAGAACTTCGCTGTTTGATAAAGAGACTTGCGCCGAAATTTAGCCCAGGTCAGGTCGCGTCCGCGCCTCGTTACATACTACCATGCGTACGGTGTACGACTGGGATTGTCAAAATTAAGTACCTTGAATCGACGCTACGCGGCGCATGATTCGAGAGTCGTGGATCCCACAAGAGGTTGAGCAGAATTTTTGCTTAAGTACGGGCAAGATCGCTGCTACAGTCAACCTAGTTTCCCTTCAGTAAACGAATAAATCTTTCGCCTTTTACTAAAGATTTCCGTGGAGGGGAACATTTTATAGGTCTTATGACCAATTTTTGATTTGGCCGAATGCAAATTCGGCCTCTAAATTAATTCAAACATAATTCAAGCCTGCGCATTGCGGCTAGTCTCATACACGGGACTACTGCTATATACGCTTCAGCTTTGACTGTGTGTATGTAGAGTCGTGTTTTAAAACTCTGTCTCTCTTGTGTTGCGGCCACGCTCGTGCTATTACGCGTGTCATGCTGGTCGCTCGGTAGATGATTGTTCGAGGGAATTTGTGGATAGAAAGAAGACTTGATACGACGATTGATATTTTGTAACAATAATGTGTATTTTGTTTAAATAATACCGTAAGTACTTGAAAATTTATGCAAGAGGTTTTCGATATAGAGGCGATCTCGACTTTTTGACTTAGCGATGTAAACTAAATTTACGAACGTACACGAATTATAAAAAAAATTAATAATAACATTGACTAAAGGTAGCGCGACAAACATATTATTGGTCAAGGCAACGGTCTTAATTTGGAACGATGATACATGTTTAATAAATTTTTTATTATATCGTTTACGCATACGTACAGAAACCCTTATAAATGCATCTTAATAAACATTAGTACATATTAATGTAATACATTTAAAAAAAAATTACATGCCGTTTTTTGTGGAATTTTCACTTTTTATAGCTGCTCTTACGCAACTGCCAATTGATTTGAGTAATGATTTATATTTTAATAGAAAAATATGAAAATTTTTTTCTAAAATTCATCATGTATTGTAACAACATGTGTAGTAATCGGAAGTGTCTCATTTGATTATGAACTTTATGATTTAATCGACAGATGGACCATGGTCAATTCACAAGTGATAAAATAATTTCTGTAGGATATATAGAACATGTAGTTGTGTAGAAAAATTTATCGCTGTCTTTTTTTGAATTCTTACGGTATACATTTTTTCTGAGACCAGTCAAATAGTATTTAGAATCGCCTGCGTATTTTTCCACGTCAGGCATCGTGAATCAGTGAGATGTGTCTGAATGAACAGCAACTTTCACACTTACGGTTTAAAATTGAGGAAACTCTCATGTAATTTTGACAGTCAGAGATAACAAGTTTATTTATGAAACTTTTTATTTATGATACGTTAGCCACCGACGAAAAAGTGATTACAATCTTTATTCAACAATGTGATTTTCAAGAAAAATAAAATGAACGTTCTATTCATAAGTTTGTTAATAATAGAGAAACGGCTGACAACGTCCAAACCAGCTCGCTCCGAATCGCTGATAATTCGATGCTCGACCTGTCACGCGCTACACGCACCTAGACGGCGGCGGATAATCTCGGCACTCGCCTCTGCATCTTATGTTGGCGCAGCTTATACCTGTGGGTCGTCGGTAGCACTTGCCCTCGTAGCACTCGTAATTATCCCGACAGCGCACGTTGGCGCACGTCTTTTGCTGCTGCGACGTAACCTCCCTCATGGTCGTCGCGATGGTCAAGAATAGTAACGCGAGCAGCGCGAAAGATACGTTGAGCTTCATGATTCTGTACTGATCGCTGCGATTCGCTTCGATGCTGTGAATACCGAGTGTGTAAGCGCGAGCGATGCGAAAATGCGTGACTAATGTTTGAGGAAAACCCGCGCCTTCCTTTGTTTATATACGAGCAACCGCGACGAGTTCATTATCATTTTACTTATCTTCATTTTCATTTGGTTGTTTTCCTACTTATAAAAATGCACACGATGATGGCATACCGCAAGTCACACGAGCTTCACGCAAACAACTCGAGTTTTGAAAATGTCTACAGGTAGAGGATTTGGTTATTTGTAGAGTCGTATTAAGCTTGATCGAGTTAACTAGCCGCAATTAAATCGTATTCGATTAAACGACTCTTCAAAAAAATTTTATACGTACTTTTTCATAAACTCCGTTGACAATTAATTTATCAACATAAATTATCTATAATGCAAAAATAAAACCAAAAGGATTTAAACTAACATTTTAACTTTTTGATTAAAAATTAATGTTTTAATACTGATTAATTTTTTACTCAAAAAAGTTTATAGTGTCAGAGCGTGTAATCGCGTTACGCATGCTACTGACATGTGCATTGCTTACTCGTAGCCCGCCGATGTTTATAGTGCAAAAAAACATGTCCAGTATGATAAATCATGTTTGATATTAGTATCACCTTAAAGATTAAGTTTTTAACTTTCAAATGACGTGTCTAAAATGCGTGACCACGGAGCTGACCCACTATCGACTGCCGTATCTATGCTGCGAAATGATCGTCGACGAGCTGACGAACTAAGATTTATTCAATATTTGCTTGGCAGCTACCGAATTTTCATATCCATTGTGCTTCGGATGAAGAAATATTTCAAATTGTAAAAAAATATTGTGACGGGTTTTGATACATCAGTTGGTATAGAAAAAGGAGTGTTACATTTGAACTGAATAAAAAAAATTGAATTTATAAATTTGCTTTGATTTTATTTTCCTTGAGTTTATTTCATTCAAAATACATTTGTAACTTTAACTTTAACTTTGAGTTTATGTGAAGCAAATCACACTCAAAGTCTTAGAATGTTTTCTCCCTAAAAAATACCAAGGGATCGTTACGGAAATTAACCATACAGTACTGCTAGCAGCACATCATCTTTTTCTCGTGTGTCATAAATACCATAGTCGCATACACACAGACACACACATGTATTGGCGTGCGAGAAAAAGAATGTCGATCGGTAAACTAGGTGTACAACAACGTGTTAAGCGGCTAATGAGAGGCCTGCTCTGCTCGCTATATAGTAGTACTCCACTGGGCTGTTGCTGCACCAGATGTAATTTCTCTCGTGCTCTCCCGCGGCCACGGCACAAGAGAGAGAGAGCGAAAATTGCCATAGTTTTTCCGAGAAAGACTCTGGTTTTTCCGTATAAAGCTGGAAGCGAAAGAAGACGACGTAGCGTAGCGCGACGCGGCGGGGGGGCTTCGATGCACGCGCAAAGAACAACGAGGGAGAGAGAAACATGAAAAAAAGCAGCAACAGCCAGAAGCATCAACAGTATCGTACGGCCGCGCAGCTTAACACAAAGAGACGCTACTGCCGCTGATGGCGAGTCTGCACAGCGTCGCTTTTAGAGACAGAGACGTACAGAGCAAAGAGACACGTCCGTAGTGCGCTGCGTGCTCGCGAAAAGCCTGATATGCGCTCTACTTTCTAGCGAACTCACACACATATACACACATGTATAGAGATTAGAGCCGACAAAGACGAAGCGCAATGCGACAAACCTGTCGTTGAGCTGCTGCTGCTGCCGCTCTCTATTTTTCTAATGTGACGGTATTTTTCATGCCTCATTTCAGGCACAAATTAGGCCCATAGTGTGTACTAACTGCAACGCGAGTGGTGGTAGGTAGGTAGGTAGGTATGAGCTGCTGCCCATTGTGTTTTGTAAAACGTAGAAAAACTCTGCAAGGGGGTTGGTAATACGTCTACACACTCGCGTTATATGCGAGTATGACAAAAAAATAAAAACAGCGGCAGCAACAGCGAAGTAGCCTGTACTTTTGCCACTTTTACGAGGCCGGCCTCATTTTTTTTTCTTCCTTCTGTATGCGCGCTTAGCTGACTCGAGTATGTGCACGTGCGCATGTATAACACATGCATACGTTCGCGAGATAGGGAAACTGACGCTTAGTTGCTGCTACTGCGCTCGGACGTCATTAACGTTCCAAGACGGAAAAACCGTTCCTCGCGCGGCAGCATTAACGTCGCGTATAATATCCTATATAATTCCACACGACGATGGCTTCCGAAAATCTCGTAACTGCCTCACCTAAGGTATGTATTATGTACATTCGAGCCTGCCATCCTATACGCAGGGATAGCATAGGAAAGTTCCGTATTACGATCGAGCTTAATCACTCTAGCCACTGCTGCTGCTGCACTTATACGTTGACCTCCGTCTCCTATCCGTGCGTGAGAGCTCGTCAAGAATCGCGCTTAATTCGGAGCACAACGTAGCGATCGCGATGCGGTGCGAATAGATTATAAGCGCGAGATATACACGACGCACTCGTGTCCGAGTGTCGCACTTGATATTCGTGCACCACTCATGTGCATAATAGGAGGATGCAGGCCGAGAGGCGACGAGCTCCGAGAGATTCTTGGCATTGCAGTATACGTGGCGCGTTGCATTTCTACCTGTATATGCAGATCCTGAATCCTGGCTATAGCATATAGTGTTAGTAGGGAATGCAGAGAGAGACACACAAAGACACCCGCAACGCTTACTCGGCAGAGTTGACATTTGCAAGTCAACGACGGTTATTATCCTCCTGTATACGTAGAGGATACCCTCCTCGCGCTCACGCAGGTAAACACCGCGATATATAGGCTACATAGCTATACGTAAACTCTGACATACATTCGGAGAAGCTCCCGCGCGCGAAAAGATTCGATCTCGAATCTTTATACCTGTGCCTCTATGCGAGTACAGTCGAAAAAGGATTTAGCGATGAGCGCGCGCGCGCGCGCCCGTACTAGAGCAAATAGTGATGCCTTTTGTTATACGTGTGTACGCTTTTCCGTATATAATGTATACGCGATGCACCCACTGCAGTGTGTATATATATAAGAACGCGCATGTGTATATGACCCTTTGTCTCGCTCTCACTTCTTGCGACTCTTTCCCACGACGGGTCATTACGACTTCCTGGGCGTTTTTATACACGCGTATACGAGACGCACCTCTACGTACGTAATATGCGCACCACCACCAAACGGAGCGCCACTACTCGCTCGCCCGAGTCGTGGTAGTAGTGCAGTGTACGAACCTTATACCTCTGTACGCTATATAATACGAAAGGGCTCGAGCGAGATGCAAGAATATAAGGAGGAAACACGGCACTCGTATAATGCCTTGCGCTGCTGCTGCTGCTGCTGCTGCTACCGGCCCGTGCACTGCACACCGAACACTCCAGCGGCAACAGCATACAGTGACTCGGCATTTTTTTCGACGTTTTAAATGGCTCTTTATGCACGATACTTTTATCGCGATTAGCTTGAGCGAGTATTACACGTATATAGCGCCGAGTATATGAATATAACCTGTTCTCTTACTTCTTCTACTTCTTCTTCTTCATCATATAGCGCGCAACAGCTCGTCGTCGTGTTCGAGCGCCACATGCGAGTGGTAGTACGTAAAGATATGATTATACATTAGCGCGTGTCTTAGAGGTTGTCGCTGCTGCAGGCACAGGTGCAGCCGGTGCGGTAGCTGCAATAAGAGAATGCGAAAATTTTCGTCTCTATTGATTTACGACCCGACTAGACTAGAAATTTTTAGCTCCTTATCTCGCGCCCCACTTGCGAAGTACACGTTATACATACGTATCTCATCCCGTGATATATTTTCATTCGTGTAAAGCCTTTTTCCAGTTTTTCGTTGTAGATACCGAATGCGCGATATCTCGACTATTAGCCGGTTATTTGTACTTGTTAGGATGTGTAATGTGTGCCATTGTTCGATGGCAGAAACATGTGAGAATTAAAATGCTTTAATCACAAGCAGTCAAGTACTGTCCCACTTGATCTGAGTAAAATGGGTTCAGATAGTACGAAATAAATTCGATAAAGATGAAAATGATTTGCTCTTTTATAGTTTGAAAATTAGTTCACCTGCGCACAGCTCGCCATATAAAGTATACAAACGAATTGTTTGCACGATGTTAATTGAAACGTCCCGATCTATAAAGCAACGCCATAGGAAATTTCACACGCGCAGCAAGTAGACCATTAGATATAACATCTCACAATATAGTATCAGGTCTCGAAGCCACATATACAATATAGAAAAGCACTTAGATGCATAATGCGCGATGGAAAATATGAAACAAAGAAGAGTTTGCCGATCGGAGCGCTGGATTAATATAATAATATTGCAACGAGTCACTTTCTCGCCACACACACACAAGCCGCCAACGCCTATTTTATATTATTATATACATACATGCGAATCGTGCGTCATAACAATCGGGTTCAGCTTCGTTTATTTCCTTATAGCTCGTGCGCGAGATCGCATAATCAGCCCCCCGCACGCGCGAGCTTATATAGTTGCATATTGTCTTGTGCACTTGGGACGTGCTCGACTTACTCGATGCAGCTCGCGTGGATGTATATCTAGGTCTTTTTAAGCATTACATATATAGTATATAAAGTACGGGCACGCGCAAATATCTATAATAACAATTCCCGCATTTTATACGCCAAAAAATTCCTCCGGATTTGATCGAGAGAGAGAGAGAGAAAGAAGGAAAAAAGTGAAGAAAGAGCCCGCAGGGCCCGACGCACACACACAGACACACATACACACAGAAAAGTTGCCCTGAAGTACTCGAGAGAGATCTACACGCGCGTCAAGCGCGCGCAAAAAAGCACTCGAAAGTTTTGCAGCGTCGAACTACTAGTCTTTGGTAGTAAACGATAAGAGATATATTGGGCGTTTTTCGCCCCGGCTCCCTACGTCGCTCCGAATATCAATCTGTTGGGAGCCGCCGTCTTTATCGGAAAAATACGGGCGGGCTTGATGGAAGCTGCTGTACGATGAAATCTATGAGAGAGAGAGAGAGAGAGTGAAAGAGAAACGCCGGAGTAAAGGGAAGTAGAGAGAGAGAGAGAGAGAGAAAAAAAAATCTAAGCGAAGGGAGGTCGTCGTCGTTTTCGCGCAAACGACGACGACAACTGATAGACGAGGCGATGAGAGAGAGAGAGAGAGAGAGAGAGATGAAAGTAACAAATCGATGCTGCGGTCCAAAAAAAAAAGAAGAAATACCGAGATGCAAGCGAGCGTCACATTTGTCGAGAGATGGGCCACCCTGTGCGCCGCGCCACGCGCGCGTTTTATTTTTTATTTCGACAAATTCGCTGTTCGATTGCCAATATAATCCGTACGATAGAGAGAGACAGAGAGAACTAGAGAATCCGCGGTGGTATGCAGCTTAAAAACCTATATAAACATTTTATTTCTCGGCTATATAAATGTCGAGAATTCTCACAGAGCGATCGCTATATAGAATTTTTCGTCTTGTGCCAGCGAGCGGTGCGCATTAATATATAGAGCAGCGCACTGTTTCCTGTCGGCAGTTAAAGCTCGCGATGATCGGTACTTAAAAAAATTTGCCTCTAATGCAAGATATATAATGCACGAATTATACAGCCTATATTTATTTAACGATCGGTAATTGTAAATTAATAAGAATTACGGTAAAACGCTAGATCGTCCGTTAAGTTACCCGTAAAATTTAATTTTTACAATTTAGGGTCACGTTTTTTTTTCTAATACGTGAAAGATATATGACGTATTCCACGCTCGACCAGACAGTGCGTACGTAATGTACCGCAACTTTTTTAACTCGTCGTGGCCGGCCCAATCGACCCAAACATTTTTGTCTGTTCTTTCCAATGGTGGTATATTCTGATTGCTTTGTAATGAATGAAAGAGGTCCTTTAGAAAAGCAAGATGTGACCACCGATCTAAAAGAACATCAAATTTCCAACAGTTCAGCTCGTGTAAAAAAATTAATATCTACGATTAAAGAAATAATTAATCCATTTTCGCACGTTCTGAACAAGTAAGTGATAGCCTATTAAGCCCCCTCCATCTTTGGTATTTTGTGTAGAAGTTTCTTGGAAACTAAAATGAAGCCGCGTAGCGGTCGATCGAGGTACTTTGCGTATACGCATTGTTTGAGACGAACTGATTTTTTAACTTCAATTTTGAATTGAAAGAGCCCCCGCCACGAAAAAAAGGCATTTCACACCAGCCAAGCGATAGTATAAATTTTTCAACCATATTGAACGGTGTGAATATTTACACTATACATGCAGAATTTATCGTTGTACAAAGTCGAGTGGACGACGCGGTGTGTCACGCGCACCACGAGCCAACGCGCACACGATCGGGAGTGAGGTGGAGAAGGAGCACGAGTATCCAGTGTCAAAATATCGAGTAGGTGTATCGATGACTATTAAAATATACCCCTCGTGGCGCAGCAGCTGTTATATAGGTATACAATAGAACACTCAACGGCACCGATGCAACAACAACAGCCGGAAGGT
The DNA here is from genome assembly GCA_034770305.1 of Trichogramma dendrolimi. Classification (NCBI taxonomy): domain Eukaryota; kingdom Metazoa; phylum Arthropoda; class Insecta; order Hymenoptera; family Trichogrammatidae; genus Trichogramma; species Trichogramma dendrolimi. The sequence goes on along the minus strand of JAPMIB010000002.1, from coordinate 7,588,746 downwards.
AATTCGGAGGCTCTTTTTCACATTTTAGGGTAGCCCATACGTGAGCGCGAAAAGCTTTTTATTCCCTACACTGCGCTGTACCTGCGCGCGATATTTTTCTCCGTTTCGCACCTGATGCAGTATAGACGTTTACGTGCAGGTCGATGCGCGAGCTGCAGTTATTTAAAGATTATATTGCAGCTTTTGCAGCTTACTTGCATATGTATACGTACGAGGAGTGTACGTACGTACTACATATAGAGTAATGAGCGATCGCTGCAATCGGTCATGCATTCGCCGAGCACGGCGCACTTTCTCAGCGGGTAAAAGGCGCTACAGCATTATACACGTATACGACTTTATTAATTTGAAAATGGCAGATGGAATCGAGAAGATAAGAGTACGGAGCGAGCGAGAGACTGGACTATTGCAGCGCGCGACGTGTATATAGAAGTCGTTGTAAACATATTATTAAGCCGCGTACGGCCGAGGCGCATTTCTCTTGCGAAGCTGATCGGGTTTATTTTTCCTCTTTTTCAAGAGTCGTACTGGCTAATTTACTCTCGTTCGGCGCGAGGAGCGTTGTATTGTATATAGATATATATTATGAGGATACAAAAATTACGCTATGCCAGAGGAGGAGAATTGCAGTGCCGGAGCGAGGTAAACAACAAAAATAAAAAAAAACTAAAGCAGATCGAGAGTGTAACTGCGGAGAGAGAAAAGGATACGAATGAAGAGAGAGAGAGAGAGCATTTCGTCATTGGCGAACGCCTCGGGGACCCTGCGCGTAAATACAACGAGGCGATCACGCGATCTTTTAGCTGTGCTGCCACTGCCGAGGCCTCGCGCAGCTCGAAACATCGCGAGAGATCGCGTCGGATATAATTTGCGCTGCAGTGGCTGCGCGGAGTGAGTCGAAGTACGCGTCTTGAAGCAACAAATTTCGAGGCTCTCTTTGTACGTCGAGGTTCAGTGCTGCGTGCAACACTTTTGAAATTCGGTAGCACTGTGACTGTAGCCATATTTCGAGACCCGGTATAGTTGTACGACGCACCCTCTCTTTTCGTGTTACGGATGGGTCTTGTAAACGCGGCATCTGCGTCATGACAACGCTATGCAATGGTAATGGACATTCGAATAAAGATCGATTCGTACACAAGGTACTATATGCGAACCAGTATGGATCACAACTCGACCCTAGAACGTATTAGCGATTTTGACGTAATCGGGACCCACTTCCACAAAATCTCGAAATCGCGCGCCTAAATTATTTTCATGCGTAATCCATTACATGAATCTGGCGGCAAAAAATTGTTCAAAAAAATATATCTTTCAACTCGACGAATTTCGCATTGAAGTTGCTCAGTATTTAATGCAAGAATCAGAATTAATGAATGATGAGTGTCTAGGATGCACAAAAAAGGATAATAATTGTATTTATGAATGTGAGAATTGTCATCGTTAGTTACATGAAAGATTTGCTGCCAAGGGATTATATCGCCAAGACAGTAATTTGTGCATTCATTGCAATGGTTTGGACATTGAAAATTTTCAAGTAAAAGTTGGCTTCCAAATCCAAAGGGAACAAATTCTTGTTTGCTAAATGCGAATCTATGATTACTTATGAAATTGCCTATGTTCTGTATAAAAAACAATGAACACTGGTCATGACGATAATCTATTATCGAATATTAAAACTTTGAAAAAGTACTTAAAAATAGAGATTTTCGGTGTATATAAAATCGAGAAAATAGTAACGTAAGTTTATATTTTTACACGAATAAAAAATTACAATACATTTAATTTAACTACTTTATTACTTCCAGAAAGTGAAGGGATCATTAAACGTCTTAAATAACTCTTTTGCTTCAACCCAATAACAAGATGCTCATGATTTTGAACTTGTTTAATTATTTAAGTTTGAACTTTGAAGCTATTTCTCCAGCATTTGAGGATTTTAGTTATTGCTTGGTACAGACGTATCAATGTTTGTTTTGTCACAAAGAAAAAAAATTGAACATACAGGATTTATTTTTAATTTGTACTTTAAAGAAAATGTGGGCCACGATGATTTGAATAATTTAGTCAATCAAGTATTTCAAAACAAATTTATCATCGTTAGATTGTCTCACGTCCCAAATAAATACATTGCATACAATGATTTCATTATCATTATCTCATATGTTTGCAATACGGCTAGTTTTTATTTTTCGACAGCTGCGCCATCTCCCTCCGTGGATTTTTTACAACTCTATACAAGATTGAGGAGCTTCGATTTTCGCTTGTTCCATGACGTAAATAACTCTATTAGAAGGACTCGGTTTTACAGTTATAAATCGATTCTTGCTCTCGAAGTCTCGTACTTACGTACTTGTACCTAGAACGTTGACATTTCTCTTGTGATTTGGGAAAATTCGGTCACGTGCCCTCTAGCGGTAACTTATGTACTCGCTCGTTGAGAACGAGGCTTATATAATCGACGTCTCAAAGAAGACTCGCAACAATATGTATCAAGCCTACTTCTAAAACTCAAATGTATATTTATTAAATATTTGAACGTTTTTTGATAGCATAATTCGAAAATAGTGTTAAATTTGAAGTGAAATATCTCGGAATCGGATAAATTTAATAATATAGCGCAAAGCTCGCACACGCAATTAGAAACGCCGGATTCTCTAGCTAGTATATTATACACTATCATCAGTTCGATGAGAGAGAGAGACGCGCAGATGGAAAAGTCAGGATAGCATCTCGGGCGAAGTTCGAAGTTCGATGGCTCGAAGATCATCTTTGGCTTTTTCGTTGCGGATATAGAGAGGTAGTTTATAAGCATGGAGGCACAAGCGCTGCACGTACAACGTCTCACGCGGAGCCGCTGCTGAGCTCGGCATATATCGGAGGGGCTCGAGATAATATAAAGTGCGTAGATGTAGCGAATAATTCTCCGATTCTATCTATCTATCTCTCTCATGTCTGTCTCCTTCTGTTGCGCCCGGCTACATTATGTAGATTGACATGCCTATACAGGCCGGGGGAGCTGCTACTGCTGCTTCTATACTACGTGAGCGACAAAAGCAACCACCAAAACATTCATCATCGTGCGTATATGGCTGTAGAGTCGCGCGAGCTTTTACGTATGCAGCGCTAGTCGCCGTCGACGTCTGATTCGTCGCGTATATACTATTCCATACGTGAATTCATATATAATACCTGTAGCTAAACGTGCTTATATTCTATTTATTAATGTTGTATATCCGCCGATGCCTGTCGGCACGACGACGACTGCGAGCTACTCGAGTACAGTCGCGCGACGTGTCACGACTCACTCAGTCACTCTCTCGGCTCGGCTCGACGACGTGAGCTTGGTATGCTGCACGTGCATATAAATACACAATGTAAGCTCGCGCGTCGCAATGTGCGCAGAAACAGCCGATGATGCATCGCGCGCGACTGCACTCGAAAATTGGATTAAAGTTTGAAAAAATGTAATATTGTTACTAATATGGAGCAATCTGGGCTCTAAAAATGATTGAATGTTCATATTTTTATGTTTCTAAAAACTTCCGAGTCAATTCAACGGAATAAGTATACTATGTCAATGGTACTGTACACTCACCTCTGAGCTCGGAGCCTCGTTGATTACGGATCAATGTATATATTCACGAAACGGATCGATCGCAGCCACCACCGCCGCCTCTCGTATATCCCATTCGAGAGCTAAATATCTCTCGCTCTCTTAGCTTTGGGCGGGTGGAAGCTATAGCTGTGTCATCCACGCGCGCGCGCGCAAGGGTGGGTACGTGAATTCGTCGCCAATAATTTGTGCGTGCGGATAGGCGGCCCTATAGGTATAATCTCGTCATCGATTGCGTTCAGGCGTATAACGCACACACACACACACACACACATAAACGAAGCTCATCGATGCACTAACAAACACATATCACACGAGAACTCGGTGCATATGACCACTGCTCGGGGGTGATATCCCGTGTTGACCGTTGCGTTGTCGCAAGCTCTGTCCACACACACACACACACACACAGACACGGAGTGATGCACTGCGCTCCGATGCGCGCGAATTCCGTATTAATGTGTATACTACTATATACACCGAGGAAAACTGCGTAATACATTATACAGCGAACTGCACACATCTACCCTGTGCCTATACAGGTGTAAGTAATACACGATAGGTAGGTAGGTAGGTAGGTTGAGGTACTCTCCTCTTGCGGATCATCCTCTTGTGCCGCAGCTCTACGAGTGTTACTTATATACCTCGGCGTGCGCGCCGCATCATCCGCATATAACACCGCAGTCAGCAGCAGCAGCAGCGTCTCAAGCGCTGTCCCATGTGCCGTCGTGCACATGTATTATATACATATATATAATACACCTACGTCTAAGAGATGCTGCTGCCTTCGAGCTACAAGAATAAAGTAGTAGTCGGTCGAGGAGAGAGAGAGAGAGAGAGAGAGAGACTGCCTGATGTTGCACACATACACTGCACTGCACACATACATACCACAAGACGTAATATCGCTCGCTCCTCCGGCCTCGCTATACTAGCTTCTCTTTTATCTAGACGGTCATCTCTTGAGACTCTCTCGGGCGCGCGCGAGGGCGAGCTTCTATATCACACTATGTAGCTCTTCTCGTACACACTTTAACTTATTCTTCTTCTTTTTGCCTCCCGCGCGTTCCCTTCCGCGTCACTCCCGCGCAGCAGCAGCAGCATCACCGACCCAAGTCTTATTACCTTAAACACTTATGATATACCGTATAGATAGCCGGGGCTATCGTGTACTGCACACACACACACACGAGACACGTATCTCGGCTTTTATATAATGGCACGTAATGCACCGAACTGCACTCGTCGAACACACTCACTCCACTTTTTCCCTCGAAAACCTTTTTTAAACGCTTCGAAACAATCCCTCTATCGCGTCGAAACGTCGAACGGGAGCTTTTTCAAAAAATGCAACGGTAAACCGTGCGCCGCGTTTACACGGAGTCGAATGATAATAAAATATTATGTAGCGGGCCCACGACCGATGGTGTTACGCGCCCATTGTTGCGAACTGTTATTAACTCAAAGACAAAACAAAACGTTTTCTCAACAATAACCGTCTCTCTCTCTCTCTGCTATCTCGCGTGAAAAAAAAAGAAGAACGAGCGAATTATTTAAATGCGCGGAACGCGCGCAGTTAGGCGCCGCCGGTTAACCGGTTGAAAAACGCACTGGCGGACTGTTGGGCGCGGGAAAACGTCGCCTGCACACACCAACCGGCGTCGTGCGTGCAAGAGTCGAGGGGCGATAGATACGTTAGCGCGAAAAAAATACTCTAGAGACTTCCGAAGAAGCACTTCTCGTTGCAAACGTCGTATTTAAGAACGTAGAATGAATAGATATAGGTACGTATGTATGTGTGACGGAGTGCGAACGCAATACCAATTAGCGCGGGATCGTGCACGCACAATGAGGCGATCGTCAGTTTTGAGCTCTGCACGTTTGAATCCAGTGCTCGAAAACGCATCGTTCGATTCGACGGTTGGCACGTTTATACACATACGAATACTAAGTATGCATGCGTATAATTTTGTTTTGACTTGACTTTCGAAAGTACGATAGTAGGCTATCGTATACACACACACTACACACAATCAAAAGCTACGCATTACGCACGCCTATATGAGTAGTTCATATCTGCAAGGTATCGAGTTGCCGCCGCCGCTACTGCTGCTGCTGCTGCTGCTGCTGTCGTCACTGCGTAAACATTGGCACGCTCTCGCACGAAGGTATTCCCGCGATATACATTTGACCAGTCGCTCGTCTTACTTCGCAAGAGCAATTCATCTATCATCGCAGACATTGTATTTTTTTATTATACACAGAGTTTCGGCGAGAGGTCTTATCGATTCGGTCGCGCCGCCCGAACGTTACGACGTGCGTATATACAACTCTGCGCGACCAAGTGTCGAAGCTATTTTTGTTTCCTCGGCAGTTTTCGTGTCCACGCAGCGGTGCGTCGTATCGAACGCCTCGTCCACGCATCTATACAACGACAGAGATTATAGGAACAAAGAGGAAAACTCGTTCAACAAAGCAGACTGATTTTTCGTCCCAGTGCTGCTGCTGCTGCTGCTGTTGCTGCGTGAGAGCCAGTTCGAGCGTGTGATGCACCCGCAACGACGTAGACGACGACTGTTACATCTCGACGACGAGCCGTTGACTCGCTGCTGCCGATTTCGAACGTTTCACGCGACTACTGCTGCTGCTGCTGCTGCTGCTGCTGCTCGTTGTACGACGCACTGATAAGGTGAGCTATACATATACTTTAATGATTGTTCTGTTTACTATACGCCGTTGCTCTTCTTCGTGATTTTTTTTTTTTTTCGAGTGATTATTTGTGTTATCGCGAATGTAATGATTTCTCGACTCGACTCGACCATGTTTTTAATGGCAAAAATGTCACGCTTGACACAGTGCGCGAAAAGTGGATCGTATAACGACGCACTGTCTCTCTTATCGTCGTTCGTTTCGAGGTTAGGCGCGACACGCCGGCTCTCTGCGTTTTCGTTTTGTTATCATCGTAATTGTTGCTTTATAGCTCGCGCCGTGTTTGGTTATGCCTTGAATCAACGTTGTTTCTTGTACAGCGCATCGAGCCGCGAGTTTGCATAAATATTTTCAACATAGCCAACGTTCGATTACGTTTGTGTGTTGGGGTGTGATGCAGAATCGAGTCGCGTGTTGAATCAGTGATGCACTGCGACGTCGCTTAGTTGTTGTTATTGTTGTTGACACACTGGCCATTAAAGTCACCGACTTCGATGGTGTTCTGTTTATGCTCGATAAAAACTTATACTCTACTTTTTCATTCGTTGCAAGTTTATTTTATGATAATACAAAAATAAAAAATGGGAAATTTTTCGTCAGTCTTGGCGCAAGATCCTTCCGACGAATCGATGAACGTGGACATGATGGATTCGGAAACCATCACCCCAACGTCGGAGGACGCACAAATGAAGAGCGCAGACGCGCCACCTGCGACGGAGGACAAAAAACTCGCCTTGCTGCAGTGGGAGAACGAGAGGTTGAAGGAATTTTTGACGGAAAGAAATACCGAGCTGAGAAAGCAATTCAACATGCTGCTGGCCCTGCAGAACGAGATCATGAAAATTTGCAAGGATTACAGAATAAAATTCACCGAGGCCAATTATTTGATCAAGTTGCTGTCCGAGAGGGTAAAAAATTCCGTACGTTTCATTTTTTTATATTTCTACAAAATTTAAAATTCAAAATTTTTATCTGAAATTACGAATCTTTATTGCAGGCACTAAATGACTACAGAACGGTCGACGCGAACGGCGAAAATGTCGCTGCACCAGTCCAACCGATGAGCACCGAAAATATGTCGGAGATACATAAAGTTTTTCACACGTTGATTGAAAATATCAAAATACCGAACGACGTGGAGCTGCTCTCGTTGATGGACGATAAGTACAAAGAGTATTTGGAGGGAAAGTACCTCGCCGAAATGAACGTATTTTTAAAGCAATTAGCGGAAAATGTAAGCCACGCGCATTTTATATATCGTTGCATAAAGTCGACGCTATTAATCAATGTTTTTACAGAAATGTGATAGTAACGACGTGGATGTGGAGAACGTCGATAGTCAAAAAGAAAAGATGTTGGGCTTCATCAGATGTTTTCAAGAGCAATGCCTTAAGCATCTGAATCCTGAGGAATTACCGCAGAAATGCTCCAATTTCATCAATAATGTTAAAAGTATTGTCATTCGCAATAAGGAATTGCAATTCAAACGTCTAGATAAAGAAAATAGCAACAAGCTGTTTAGTCAATTAAAAACCGTAACTGATATTCAATTACAAATTATAAGGGATGAAACGGTGACTGCCAAAGTTCAACGAAATCTTCTTCAAACGTTAGTGGATTACGATCGGGTAACCGATATTTTTACGGTATTGAAAAATCAATCGCCCGTTGATTTTAATAGTGTAGAACTTAATAATAAAGACTGTAAAGTAGATAGCGGTGAAAAAAATGATGAGGAAACGGAAGACAGCGAAGAAGCTAGCAGTGACGAAGAAGAGGAAAACGCCGAAAGTCTAAGCAGCGATGGAGATATTACGGATGAGAAGCCTGCCGCTGAGAATAAACAAGGCCCCAAGGACAATAACGCCGCATTTATCGAACTCGATTATATAAAACAATGTGTAAAAAATGACAAGTTAACGGAAGAACTTGCAAAGGCGCAGCAAGAAGTGAAAAATCGTGATAACGTTATCCAAGCACTTCGAGAGGAAATTTCCAAAATGTGTGACAAGGTACAGATTGTTTATTATTTTGTATTTCAATTTTCTAACGTAAATACTTTGAGTTAATTTACTTTTTTAATTGTATTTAGGAGGACATAATTACTGCTTACAAATTGGAAGCTGAAATAAGAGATTTCGAAATAATAGATTTGCAGCAAGCCGAAAAAGAATATCTTCAACAAATACAAACATTATCGACTACAGTTCAAAATCAAATGGACGAGCTCGAAAGATTGCGACAAGCTGCTGGACCTAATCAACCAGCTCAACCTGGAGTACTTTAATCTAGTTATAGTTATGTATATTTCTAACTGTAATGTATACTCTAATTAAGGTTAAACGAATGAGTGATCGTATAAATAATTTTTTAATTAGGTACTAATGTTTTGAGAATGTGTTCAAACGTTTCTTAGAGGAACAACAGATTTATGAATCAAAATATTTATGAAGCTAAAAGATTATTACTTTTACTTTTTAAAAGTATACGAGCCTAAATAAATATTTATTTTTATATCTAATCAAGTTTTATTTTATTATTTCAAATAATGCATATCTACAATGCTAGAATATAATGCACATTTTGAGAAATTCAAATTGATTTCAAGAAAATTTTAATTGAAGCGGTTAAATGAGTTCGAGATGTATAAGGTAATATCACAGCTCTCTAAAAAAATGATTATTCAAACGAATAAAAGTTCACTTATTGATTCTTTTAAATATACTTTCACAGGTAACTACAGTAAGTTTCACATTTTTCAATTGAGTCGTCGCTTGAAACTAAACTCAACGAGACGAAAAATATCAAACTGCAGTGTAAATAACTATCAATTTTTAAAGTAATTACTTCGATTTCCATTCGAGATTCGTTTTTTAATTCTAAAAAAATCTTGTGCACAATGTCAAAAATCTTTCATTCTCACATCAGATCGACAACGAGAACGGATTTACTCGATCGTCTCGTGAAATTCAATCCATCCTTCAAACATTGCCCGCAGTATACAGTTGTGCTCCGGGCCTGGCATCAGTGAGAAACTTCAGCGCACACAAACGTCGAACGCAAAATTTGTGGAAGGATAAACGAGTTTGGCCTTACTCTAGACATGCACGAGTCGCAGAGAGAGAGAGCGAAAAGAGCAAAACTCATTCGCATGCGTGTGTGTGCGTGGAGCACTGCGCACTCAGAGCTTGTAAATTAAAGGCGTATACGAATTACGAATCGGGCCTTGGGATGTGTATCTGCGTGCACCCTGTGACCGCCACCGCCGCAGCCACTGCTCTATACCGCAGGAATGTCCACGCGCTGAAAGACGACGACGCAATGGTGATCGCAAACAAACCCTCGCAAAGACTACTTACTACTACTCCGTTCGTAATAAAAGACTCAAGTAAGCTTTTCCTTATAACATGTATAAGTACACGAGAAGCGCATGCTGCTGCTGCTGCTGCTGCGGTCTGCGAGCACATAAGTGCATATAACCGCTTATTTTCCGCTTAGCCGCTGCGTGTTTTACATCGCGTACAACCGTATCGTCGTAAGGCAGGCACATAAATATGCACGAGTGTCTATATACATCGAGTTTTTATTTCCCGATGAATCGCAGCGAGCTTCGAAAAACTCCGGAGAGAGATGGATAGAAAAAAAGGGGGCTGCAGGTAAAAAAAAAATCGTATAAATATATCTATCCATCCGCGCGCGCGCGCGCGTCGTGCGCACTGAGGTCGTCAAGCCAGGCGACAGCGATAAATCGCGCGCGCGAAAAGTCAGAGCGAATAAGCGACAATTTTATATAGACGCCGGAGCTTTTTGCTGCTGTATGGCAACTCTCGATATGTGTGTACGCCATCGTATAACACGCATGCTGTATGGAGCAGCTCGAGCGAAGTGTATATAGCGAGAGAGAGAGAGAGAGCAAGTGACGGCCCTCCGACGTTTGATCTGTCCCGCGCGCGCGTTGCGAGTCTATGTGCTCGCGCGCACACTAATTAATCGATGCTATACATCTTTTCCCTCTTTCTTCGGTGCCTGCCTATATACTTCACGCGTTTCGCTTTATACGAGGGAATATCGAAGTTCAAGCATCGGCCAGCACACTGCAGCTCTCACGTGAAGATTATACGATCGTTCGCGCGCGTACGTATAAGTGCACGATGCGATTTTTTCTCGAAAATTACTCGGTCTTTCCTTGGTTCTTATTTTTTGTTTTCTTTTTTCTTTAATATGCAAACTTATTGCGCGTATAATTTGTTTCAATTTTTCGGCATTTATAACGTTCAATTAAAATTCCAGCGTTGCGTGGTCTGCTGCGAGCGCGAGAGAGCCGGGGCTTATACGAGCGCAGCAGCACACACACACACACACACACACGTTTGAAATTTACGCCGAGATTTATCGCGGAACACGTTCGTTTGCTTCGAGGGGACTATTTAAATTTTGTTTTCTCTCCTTGTATAATGCTGCGTAAATTGTAATACAGCGCGCGCATCGAAATTAAAATTTCATTAGTTATACACCGGGGCGACCTGCATTTGCGGGGCCAATCTTTAATACCGTATGCACGTTTGTGTGCGTTTGTGTGTATGCTACTGCCGCCGTATTATATATACGTAGGTAAATAAAACTTGGCACTGCTCCGCTGTAAAACTGCTACTTATGCCTCGCGAGCGCGTTATCGAGAGAGAAGAGCTGAAGAGAAAAAATAAATAAATAAACGAGGAGAGAGACGGAGAATTTTCATTTCATTACAGCTCGTTATAAAAAGTTTTATGAAATTGAACATTGCTCGCTGGCTGGCTATGGTCCGCGCGAGGTAATGAGCAAAATTACCGAGGATTGCGCAGGCAGAGAGACGAGTCGTCATCGTTGTATGCGCGCGAGTTGTAACAAATTTTAGCATAGCAATACTACTACCCAAGAAGAAGAAGACGAAGAAGAAGTCAGGACTTGGAAAAGTATTAATCGAATAAATATTAACTCGTTGCTCGAGCAATTATTCATAATAATTCGCAGCTGCCCGCGTACACGTCGTGTATATATACCTTGACGAAATAAGTATATACCCCCGTTCGCGATGTAAACTTTCGCGCAGGCTCTAATAGAAACGTGTCCGCGTCTTGACATTTGCTGCAGCTATTAAAGATCTCGGACGACGACGACGGAACGACATCGCGCGATCGGTGTGCGACGCTCTTCGGCCGAGTTTCTCGTATATACGTATAAATATACCTTTAATTAATCGCTCGATTCCATCGGCTGCTGCGACGCGTATCTATATATATCCGAGATCTTTTAATGGGATTTTTATATACGTATTATATACGCGCCGCAGCAGTGAAAGTCACCGGGCCCTGTCGGTGCCTCTGATCGACAAAACAATCGTCTCAACCCTCTGCTATATAATGTGTACGGATGCGCGATATCGATGATCGAATGGCGTTAACGCGTTAGTCGCTTGAACATATCTAGAGCTTTCAAGCGTATATGTATGTGTATATGTAGGCCTCGTTAATCAGCTCTAGATGTGTGCAAGGGGGGAGAGAGATTTTAGTGCATCGCATCGTGGCTCGACGCGCGAGGTCCATTAACGCGCGGGCCTGTGTCAATGTCAGCTGCAGCAGTCGCGTGCCCGAGCTCGTAGTACAGCTAGTAGTAGTATTAGCAATATTCCTATGTGACGGCAGGTCGAGTCAAGCGCCGATCTCTCGAGCTCTCCATGCATGCACAGACTTGGGAATGCCGCCGCTCGGGTATTTCGCGTGTTGTTGCTGCACTACGTATCGCTGAATTATAGCCGTTGAACGTGGCCAAACACGCGACGTACGTAGCTGCTGCTGCCGCCACCCCGGCACATTGTGTACAGCTACTATCCGTCGACGGCGACGACGACGACATATCAGCTGCGATATAACGCATAAAGCATGTGACCGGCGCGAAGGGGAGCACAGCTTTTTTTTTTGCCCTCGCCCTCCGCGCGTGCTCTGCGCGCCGTGTTATTCTTTCACGAGGAGCTTTTTTTTTTGCAGCTTTGGATTTGCGCGCAGTTTTCGCGCGCGCGCAAGCCTAATCGCGTCCTGCCAAAGTAAAGTTTGATGTAACGCACTTCCCAACGCGCAACGGTAGCTATTCTTTTTATTTTATTTTATTCGCTCGGCAGTTGCCGCATATATACGTTTCCTGCCCCGTTGTATTATATATACACCGGTGTGGTAGAGTTGTTTCTATATACTACCCACCCTCGTAGTGTTCTTTTCGCTTTTTCATCTATATATTGTCTATGTGTGCGTGTGTGTCTGCGAACGTAACGCCGGGCGATAAAAATAAAATGTTATATACGTTCGATCGACGCGAGCGAGTGTCGACTTTTTGAGTGCATTTGTCTTGGCTTTCTCGAATTTCGCGCGTGTGGAATATATTTCACGGTATAAATCGTGAAATTCCACCCCCTCTTATACTCTCTCTCTCGCTTCTCGTTGATGTCGCTACTGCTATATATTGTTACTACTTATGTACGCCGTGTTATTATATGAAAATATTCCGGTCCATTCGGCGAAAAATATATGAAATAAAGGGAAGGGGGTCTAGTGGCAATAATTTTTATCACGCTTTTGATGCATCAATTCGATCTGCGTCGTATGCGTATATATATATATACTTTATGTGCGCGTATGGTCGATTGTAAAACTCCATCGTTCGCTCGTTCTTTCGCGTCGTTGACGAAATGTTCGCGCATTATATATGTATAAAACGTAGCGCAGGCAGCGACGTAGCTCGCAGCAACTTATGAATATTAATAAAATGAAGAGAATTCTAAAAAAGCGAGTAGCTACTGTCTCATTTTTTATTCCATCGAACACAATTCAGTGGCAACAGCAGCAGCAGCAAGCTGTGCTCGCGCGTATGGAATCGGCAAAATTCCACTGTGACTCTCGCGACGCGTTGCTGCACGCAATTCGTACGTATATGTACGAGAATTTCCTGCCGTTCGAACGAGCTGCGCGAGCTACCAAAAAAAAAGAAGAACTCGAAGAGAAAAAAGCTCGACGAATATATAATTCGAGAACGGAGAAAAAAGCCAACGCTTGACACGCAACGCGCGAGATGATAAAATAAAAATTAAGTGTAAAATTATCATTATAATTGACTTCACGATGGACCCAGTGCACAGGTTTCGAAAAATGAAAAAAAAAGTCCCAAGATAAGAAAGGCACGACGTAATTTATTTGCGATTTTTTGGCACGCGGGACATAAAGATACGCTGTCGTTTATACTATAAGAGGCAGCATCAGCATTAGCGAGAAATTACACGGCTTACGGATTCCGCGACTCGCGCGCGCGCATATAAGTCAATATAACAAAGATAAGAAGACGCTCCTATACGTAATATAATTCCAGCGTTATAGACGAAAATTACAGACCAGTAAAATGGGGATATACGACGTACCACTTCATGAGACTCGACGCGTGTATGATGCTGATGCTGCTGCTATTATACATTATACATACGTATTCGCGAGCGCACAGAGAGAGAGTGAGCTGAGTTAGTTCGATGCTGCATGATCCACGGCTCGTGTGTGTACGTATATAATACGCCAACTTTGATGCTAATGCACGCGTGTATGTGTGTGTGTGTGTGTGTGTTTACGAAAGCTCAATTAAGCCGCGCCAGAGCTCGCTGACTCGTATATAGCAAGAGATAGAGAGAGAGAGAGAGAGAGAGAGAGAGATGCTAATGCATACTAAAATAGTAATTTAGCTGCCTCTCTACTAACGTGCCTATTTTATTCCTAATTTAATTCATTGCTTAATTAAATCTCTTAATCGCTTCGAGATTAAAGTCGCGCGTAGTATCCTGTACCTCGCGCAAATTGCCAATGTCGCCGATCCACAGCAGTATCGTATTATATACCCTCGTACATCTCGTATTTTCATAATCAAAGATGAGAGGTAGATTCGTCACACCCACAACGTATTAACGCTGGGATACAATACAGCGATTGCACAATCGAGAGTCGTGGAGAGTATAGTAGCTATGAAAAATCATTGTGTAAATAACGTATAATATGACGAACATACATAAACACACACACACAATCACGATGGGTGTAATGATACATGGGGCGGCATAAAGCTATTATTATATCTTCTGTATTATATAGCACATAGAGAGCCACTCTCAAGATGCGCGCAGAAGCGAAAAGGGGCGAAAATGTCACGACATCTGCTGCTACTCTTGTCGTCGTCGTCGTCGTCGTCGTGCGCGACCTTGTGCAGCCCCGTGAAAATTATTAATCCTCGTGATATGTGTGTTACTTTACTCTCTTACTCTCTTCTCTCTCTCTCTCTGTTTCCGTCTCCGAGTGTGTATACCTCCTATATATAGGTATGTACGGAACCGTGGTAAATCGCGTTTACTCTGTGCAGCGGCAGCAGCAGCAGCAGCAGTGGCAGCACGGGTGGGCCGCGTCGTTCGCTTTGATTTACAGCTCTTATACTTCTTCTTCGTTCGTTCAGTTGGCGGAGCTGAGCTAAAGCCCCCGCGGATTTAGACTCTACTACTGCTGCTACTCTCGCTCGCTCTCTCTGCTCCTTTTTGGGAGGAAAGAAAAGAGAGAGAGAGAGAGCCTAGCTTAAAGTCGGAGAGAGAGAGAGAGAAAATCCATTGTCGCGTATTTCACACCTCGAGTGGTGGTATACGCACGATGCGCGCGAGGATTTCGCCTCTCTTTTTTCTTCTACTTTTTTCCATCCCCCGCGCATATATACTTTTTCTTACTTTTCTTCTTTTTTTTTTACATTCTCCAGCGCGATATTTCGGCAATCGTTCGCTAAGCCATTTGTTTCCCAGCTTTCTTATAATATATCCAAAAGGAGGAGGAGATCGGCCTCTCGCTCTCAAACTCAAACTCTCGTTTCCGCGCGCACAGATGCGCGCAGTCGAGGCCCGGTGCACCGGGCGGCGGCGGCAGCGGCACCTCTGATTTATAGCCTCGACATTACGACTTTCGCACTTTGTCTTATCGGGAAATTATCGCTCTGTCCGATCGAGTTTGCTTTGCGCTTGTCACGACGCGTACCCCCCTCGCTGCTGCCGCATCGAAGTTTTAGCCACCATCACCACGCGCGCTTATACCGCCAATATCGCGCGCGTTTATTATTATTTCGTCGTTCGAGAGATGAGACGCAAAGTTCTAATTTCCAGCCGAGCTTATGGCGTATATACAGCGAGTTTCCTGCGTGTATAGCGCGTACACGCTACATCGATGCTTTAGTGAAATATTGTAAAACAGCTTGTCGAGCCCGAGCCCAGTCCTCATTGATCAACGGTGAAAAATGAAAGGTACTTTTAACACGCGTAGGGTGGAGCGCGCGACTACATACACATACAGAACACTGTGATATATATTTCCTCTTCGATTAAGTCTTTCAAACGCCTCATCAATCACGGCCGCTCGCGCACCTATACATACATTGCATACACACACGTGCGTGTAACTTATACTTGCCCAGGCGCGCGCAGAAATGCATTTATATACCCGGGCTGTTTTCATTTAAAATTTCATCCTCCTTTCGTACCTTCTCGCGCGTATATATGTATTCATCGGCTCGCTCGCGTATACGCACGTGACCATTATATCATTTTTCGTCCTTTTCTCTCTCTCTCTCTCGGGCGTATACCTGAACTTTCCTTTTTGGTGGTGCGGACGCAGGTATATACACGTATATATTACACAACATAAAGTGCACTTGTGTATTCGTTAGCGTGTAAAACATAATTCCGTTAAATAAGAGAGCAACTCGAGCTTTAACTAACTAGTTCCTACCTCCTCCTCTCTCTTTTTCCCTCTCACTGCGCCTGGCAATGTCTCTCCGCCGCTGCCGCTGCTTTAATGGAATTTTTGAACGCGACCAATAGAACTCGTCGTCGTTGTCCTCCCTTTGGAACACGCTGCAGCGGCAGCAGCTCTAACGTACTTGTACTTTTCAACCCTTTTTTTTCGTCGTCGGCGTCGGCGTCGTTGTCGTCTGTGTGTCGTGCAGCACGCGCGCGTAAGCTCGTTTCCGCAATTAATACTACTGCTGCCTACGCGATTTCGCCTCGCCTATTCTACTCTCTTTCCTCTGTCTGTCTTTTTCCCGTTTTAACAAATGTCCTATCTCTGCGCCGAAAATATATAAATGTATACGAACCAACGTGTCGCTTGCGCGCGCCCCCAGTAGTGTGTGTTTTATCCCTCTGTCGCTTTATTGCATTTTATTGTCTTTTTCGCGGTCTAAAACCGCACCGAGCGTCATAAATAAAAAGAAAATTTACCGCTTCTCTTCTCAGCGCAGCGCGTGTAAAAGCTCGCTGCAAGCTCTATTTCCTTGTCGCGCGCGGTCTCTAATGCAAACGAATGAAAACTACGGAGAAATTTAAAGCTCGCGACGAGACGACGACGACGACGCCGCCACCCGGGTGACAATTAAACGATGATATAGGCCCGCGCGGTCGTACGTGCGTGTAAGCCGAATTACATACATCGAGTCGAATAATTCGGCAATAGAAAGAGAACGTATAATCCAAGGTAACTCGCTCGCAAGCGCGATCAAGACGAGAGGTGGGAGGACTCGGAATCGCTGCTTAAAGATCATAAACAAAAATGTTCCGCTTTTAAGTACACGAGCGCACACCATCGTCGTATTATTATACTCGATCGTCGAGAGTTCCTCGTGGAGTTTGACGTGCGTGCGCCGCACCTACGACGACGACGAACGAGAATCTTCCGATCATCCTCGTAAAAGTCAAGATGCGTACTACCCATATAGTACAGCCACCTTCTTCTTCTTCTTCTTTGTCTTCTACTCTCTTTACTCCGCTCCGATTTAGCCTTTTCCATGTAATACTGCGCTATATACGCGTCGTTGGGATTACCTCGATCTCGCGAGCACCGCAGCAGCAGCTTTAGCGATCGACTGTATACGATATGCCTTATTAAGTTTAACGTTGTGCGTTTGCGCAATGGCTCTATCGACGCGACGACCTTCTTCCGTATTATATGATCTTTTTGCATTTATAACCTCCTCCCCCGCATCGTCGTCGTCGTCGTCGTCGATATCGGGCGATGGTTTTGAAGCACGAGTAAAAAAAAAACTAAGCGAAGAATGAGACAGGAAAAATTGCCGGCGCAAGGAGTGGGGGTTGATCGAGCCATGGTTATCGATCTCGCCCATAGATGGCTTGTAGCGTACGATTCAACGTGTATATAAACGAAAAAATATTAATTTCGTATATATACGTATATATATACCTTCACCATATTATCGCCATTCTAACATAATTTATTAATCGATTTTCAATAATTCTTGGAATTTAAGTTCGAGTTGCATTATGTAAAGTTGTAACGGCTATTTTACGTTATACATATCGATAAAAAGAAAAATAATTCGGATCGACGGGTGATAGACGTGCACATATGTTATATAACAAAATCGTACTCGCTCGTATACCTCGAATTGATTTGAATAAATATATACGTCTATTTTTTTTATATTGTGCTTTGTATCGTATCGCGCGTCTGCCTCGGGCAACAGCAGCAGCTCTAGTTAACAATGCAGATTATACACACACAGCGCAGACCTTCGCGGATTAGTTCGATTACGCACGATCGGCTCGTATAGGTAAACGCGTTATACGCGTATAATACCAAAGATAGGGGTGTAGAGATGCTACTATACTCTTCGCGGCTGCTACCGCCTGTATATAATATACACGAGCGATAATTGCTGCTCGATCGTCGGGGAGGGGAGGTATATATTGCGCACATCGAGGCACGCAGAGATTAAGATTGTTATAGCAGCAGCTCTCGCAGCAACTAGAATAATTAACAGCCCGAGCTTTTCGTCGTCGCGCGCACGGAGATTTTAATTGATTTATCGCATTCATTTGCAGTATTTCACTTTGGCATTATCGTACGGTCGAGAGAACGGCGCAGGGGAGGGACTGCTGCCTGCCTCGCTATTGAGACACAGAACAGCGGCAGTAGCCGGCTTAGTTCGATCCATTAATTTTGTCAATTATTTAATTCTTTCGATACTCGATCGGTTATTCGGTGTTGTTTGTATAAAATAATATACATACACGTTGCATTATCTCTATATATATAGATCCTGTTTACCGGAGTCAAGTATACGTGCTCCTCGCGCGAGCGATGTTTGTCCTAAATACATCATCGTGTTTCCCGAATTTGGCGATAATTAAATGCGGATTTTATACTTTGCCCTGCAGTCTGCAGCGCTTCGATCTAGTAGCAGCAGCGGTATAGCTCTCGAGAGTCATTTGCTTTTGATGAATGCATTCCGTTTATAAACATCGATTGTATAATATCTCGAACAAGCGTAAATATGTGCGTATACATAAATATCGAACGAATTGAAAGAGAGCCGATAACGCACAGATCCCTGTTCCGCGAGTGCAGGTGAATTATTCATCCCCGAGGATAATGAATTTTATTTTTTTTTTTACTTTTCGGATCGTTCGAACAAGCACGAGCGACCGTGTAAATTCGCGTCTTGTTTTCAGCTCTCTCTCTCTTTTTTTCTCTCTCTCGCGACAGCAGGTGTTCGAACCTGGATAAAAAGCTCGAAAAAACGAATTTCGCAAGCTCGAATCAATATGGCCAAGGGATTCGCTTTTCTCTTTCTGTCTCTCTCGTAGACATGGGTTACCAAAAGCTTACACTACGTGCACCAACAGCCGCGTACGTGTTACATTATATTACATATATCCGAGCACGTATCTGAACTTTTGCAGGTATAATACCTCTACTAATATCACACACACATACGAAGCGAATCTTTGATATTCTCTGCGTCGCGTATAGTACAACGTGCCGTGTGACAGAGCTACTACTATATACATGCTATACGTAGATATACGCCGTCGGCGACGACGACGACGACGACGACGACACGAAGCAGATAGCCATTGGCTTCATGCAAATGAGCTTTCTCGCAAGGCTTTGGTCTCTCCCCCGGCGCGTCTCTCTCTAAATTAAGATCGTTGTACACTTATGCGTCTCTCTGCTACACCCTTTAGCCCTGCCCGCGCGCACACCTCCTGCACAGCACAGCTCTCAGAGAGCACGCAAGGAACGCGTACACGCGTATTATGTAACCCTAGACGAGCTCCTAGACCTTGGCAGCAACACACGCCTTCCGTATAATTAATATCGCCCGCGCAGGTTAATCCGCAAAACGACGAGCGCTTCAATTTCCTTCCTTTCGGCGCACGCTTAGGTATATATACGTACGTAAAATTCACCGCAGTCAAATTCAGACTAGTATATAGAGTATATAGTAGAGGTGCATTCGAGAGAGAGAGAGCGAGGATTAACTGGCACCCAGGGACCGTCGTCATCGTCGTGAGGTACCACCGATATAGAATAGAATATATACACAGCCTGTGTGTTTTGCAACCGTCTGCGTGTCGAGAGATGGCAGGCCGCTCTTCGCCCCCTTCCGCGCACATATCCTCCGGCTGCAGCAGCAGCCGAGGAGGATATATTTTGATTCGAGCTTTTTCTCGCCATTAAAGCTCTCTCTTTCTCTCGCCCCCTGCACGTCCAAAGGGCTTTCGGTAATCCGTTTGGAAATTTCGCTTCGATTGGATCGACCGTATACATACACACGCGCACGCATCGCCCTCCACGCTGGCTTACCGCGCTATATCTACCGCTGGCGCTTTGCGAGCAACGTTTGTCGAGACGACTTTTTCCGAACACTGCACGAAGAGAGAGAGAGAGAGAGAGAGAGAGAGAGAGAGAGAGAGAGAGAGAGAGAGAGAGAGAGAGAGCTTCGATTCCGAAAGCTTTCGCATATTTCACGCTTTTTTATAGCCTCCGATCCGAGCCGCTGCTCTCGCGTGCGCGGAAACCCAAAATATATATTTATGCGGAATATATAACAATTTCGTGGCGGCGGTGGTAAGCCGTCCGCGTTTTATAGCGTCCCGGCGCGCGCGCGCGCGCGCTAAGTGAAGTTTCGGCCTTATGTATGCCGTATAATGCGTGCGCGCGCGAGGCGTGAGCCCGTGCGCGCTCGCTCGCGCAGGATGTGTTCTTCTTTTGTTTGGCGGGATGAGTTGTGCGTCGCGCGCGGGGAGGAGGCCGTTTTTATCGACTTTTAATAATAATAAAAAAGAGGAATATAATGCCTATACACGAGAGTGCGAGATGCGCGAGCGCCCGCACGCACGCGTCGCTCGTAAAATTATTTGATTTACCTCTCTCGCCGCTCGAGCTAGCGCCTCGTGCGAGTGTTTTTGCATTTATGCTGGCGCAAGCTTCTTCTTTTTTTTTTTTGGTGTTGTCATGCGAGACATAAATCCCGCGGGGTCATAATCTGCGTTTTATATACGCTCCGATATGATATATGTCACGCACGCATTTCGAGAATCAAACAATCCTCCTCCGTATTGTCCCTGTGCATATGCTGCCGTTGGTGTACGCGCGCGATATAACGATTGCGCCCTGCGAGCTTTCGCCGGAGAGCTTTTCGCTCCGCGTTATATAAGTTTCGATATAAATTCATAATGTGCTCGCGAGCGAGCTAGCGCATAATATAATAATAAGAAAATGCTCGGCGCGCACAAATTAATCGCTTAAAATAAGCTGCTGCTTGCAAAAAATAAGCTAATTTCTAACAAAGAGCGATAAAAAGAACGAGTTGAAAACAATTGGATTAATATAATCTGGCGCGCGCATTGCTCTCGAGCAGCAGCAGCAGCGAGCTTTAACCCCCCCTTGGGTAATCAAGCGCGAAAAAGAGAGGAGAGGGAGGTAGCGAGCTGCTGCTCTTTTCGTGCCGAGCTCGGCACAAAAGTTGAGGGCCGAAAAACATATTTCAACAAATAATGAGTCTCTGTACTCAGTTAAAGAAGTCATGATGATCACGAGAGAGGACGACGACGATGAGGGTCGCGCGCGAGGTTGGGGCTGTATAGTACAAAATAGAGAAAGAGAAAAAGCACTGCCGAGGACGAAGAAGAAGAAGGTAGCGAAGGGCCTCCGGCTGCTCCCCAGGGTGCAAGTCGTTCGTCGTCGGGGTGGTGGTGGATACGGCACAGACCGGCCGTAGCCCGAGTAGTAGCAGTACCTATACTACTACTGCTCTCTGGCGCCTCGTATAAGCGTTTAAAGCGACGCGAGGCATATCGCGCGCGCGCTCACGGGGAAAGCTCTGCTTGCACTCCACGCCGTATATATTTTATAACGTTATGAATGCATAAAAACTCCTGCGTACCCCCTTCCCCCTCCTCATCGCGTCAGATATATATAGCCTCTGGGGTTCTCTGCGGATACTCACGACTGTCTTTTCCCTCTTTCTCTCGAGCAGCAGGTATACACACGCAATATATATGCGTACCCGGGAGAAACGTCAGATTTCGAGCGCGCGGGGTGAAAAAAAGCGCTGATCGACGCGCCGGTGAAAAAATGAGACGCGCGCTTGTAGAGTTCAGTTCTCTCTCTCGGCAATCCGACGCTATTTCGCCTGAAAAATGACTGACGCTGCGTAAGCAGCTTATGGCTTCTTTACATTTTTGCTCTCTCTCTCTCTCTCTCTCTCTCTTAGCCTTGCCGCGCGCGTCTTACGGTTGGTATAGTAGTATAGGATGTATAATATAAGCTTGGGACGTACGACGATGCTTCAGCAGAGAGAGAGAGAGAGAGAGGGGCTCGTAAATACATCGAGAGACAAGCTGCAATCCGTCTGCGCGCTGAGAAGTATAAGCATGGAAGAGTGAGTGAGTTTGTTGTGTACGTATATAACGCGTACAGTATAGTGGCTCGTGCGTATATACCGCGCCAAGGATCATTGCCGCGCGCTCATGGCAAAATACGCGAAACGGTACCTGTTATCCGACGACTATAGCTACTAATCCGTGCGCGACGAGCTAGTCGCCGCTATATATACCCACGTCTCTGTGTATATTATGCAGTTTAACACATACACACACACACACATACGCGTGCACACCACAGGTATTATATCGACGTCTGCGTGCAGCAGCAGCAGCAGCTCCTCTATATATGACGTATAAACAGCGGCTCGAGTCTAGTGCGGTATTAGCAAAGTTTTGGTAACTATAAGCGGGTTCTCTCTCCTCTGGCTTCGATGTTTATATACGAGGGCGAGCGCGAGGGGGGTTGATGCTATACGCTGCACGCGAGCTTCAACCTGCTCCGTTTATAGTTTTGTACTTATGCGCGCACACATACGCGCACCCGACCGCAGAACTACATGTGATGATGAGTGTGCATGTATTTAGATCGGCTCGCGAGAGAGAGAGAGATAGAGATTTCTCAAATAAGCTGTAAATTGGATAATGGAGCGAAGTGTATTATTATAATATCCAATTCGCACGCGGAATTATATAACGAATGATTTTCACCCTGCAGCACGAGCACGGGTCGAGCTTGCGCGAGCCTATTTTTATTTTATATTTTTTTTAATTTTCGGTACAGCCGCTACTCCCGCAGGGATGAAATGCACTTTAGCGTTATACTACCACTACCGATCCATGGAGTCGTAATGATATAAACTTTCCTCCGCTCGTATATAAAAGCGATCGTAGTCGTAATCTACGCACATCAACGCGCCGTGCGCGCGCGCGAGCTGCTGCTGGTATTTCCCGTCGTGCTACTACTACTACTACTACTACTACTTGTATTTATATTATGTATATACAGTGCAGCAGCAGCAGCGGCGATATATAAATCTCGGCGCGCAAAAATCGTAAAAGCTCCTTTCGGAGAGGTGCTCTGACGCGAGCGAGATTATTTGCCAGCAGCTAAGGCAGCTAAAGGCTGATGGAGGCTGTCGACGCTTAACTAAAACGAAATCTGCGCCATAAAACTTGCGTGGCAAGCAAGGCAAGCTGCTGCCGCCCATCGTCGTCGTTTTTCGAGAGAACCCGCTGCCTGCTTTGCCTTGGCTTGCTACCCCCTTCGCTCGTCCTTTTGGCATATAAGAGCCGAGGAGAAGAGAGATCGTAAACTCTCGAGGCGCGTGCTACGATTGTCTTCTTGCGAGGAGGACGACGAGGAGGAGAAGGATCAACCCTCCCTTTTCTGGGCCTCCGACACGCAGCAGCAGCAGAGAGAGAGAGACTTTCCAGACGGTTATATAGTTGTCTATGCTAATGCCAGCCAACAGCCAAGCCCAGTGTGCGTATTGTCTTTCTCTGCTCGCCGTCTATTATATACATATAGCTCTCGAGTCATTACTTACTTATGGTACCGCCGCACAGCAGCACCAGCAGCACAACCCGCGCCGGCTTTAACACGGAATCTCGCTGATTCGACAATTTCCCGTGAGCGCGCGCAAGTGCCCATTTTTCATGTCGCTTATATATATACACACAGGTAAACGCAAAGTTTGCGCGTCGATACGGTTTTCTTTTTTTCTTTCTCTTTTTGAGAGAGAGAGAAGAGGGAGAACAGACGCGATAAGTCGAAGAAGTTTAGCGTGCCGCTGCCGCCGACGCGAGGAAAGTCGAATTTCCTTGCGGGATATCGCTCGCTCGCGAGAGAGGATATAGCCCGAGAAATGGTATTAGGATATATTCGACTGAGTTTCCTCTAGCTCGGGTGCGCGAACAAGCTCGAAAGAGAGAGAGGTGATTTTATCGGAAAATGTGTTTTGCACGCACATCGTCGGCTATGTATATATTCCGTGTGTGTACGTGTACCGTGCGCGCCGCGCGTTTTCCTCAAAAGCGGAAATTGAAGCGGCCTCGAAAGCGAGTTTCCATGCGCGCGCGCCTGAAAATTCAAACCTCCATAGCTAGAACGGGGAGTCTTTGAGCCAAAAAAAGTGGATAAATCTCGGCTACGGCAGCAGCGCGCGCGTAGGTATGCTCTATATAGTGGGGAGCATTATCAGATCAGTTAAGAAAATTCACCGGTAAAAGCAAACTCGACTCGTGTGCGTATTATGGAGGTGTGCGTGTAGCAGAACGCAGAACTAGACTCGATAGAGGGCGAAGACTCCGTAGTTTTTCGAGTTTTGAAACTTTGTTTTCTACGGGCTGCATTATCGAAGATTAAAGAAAAGAAAGACATCGCGTTTAACAGCAATATTTGATGCATATATAATTCGAGAAATACATTTAAACTAGATACATTCGATATACTGTATGATATGGTTAATTACGGGCCTCCGATTTTTCTCTGTCTGTCCTGCGCACGTGCCCATGCGTCCGCACGCTCATCCGTTTCTCCGTGTCATACAAAGACCGACACTTATAATACAGTCGCGGAGTCATTTAATTCGGCAACGATTTGAAAGCGTAAGTGCAGCGAAGTAGGGGCGGCACTCGTACCTAGTTCTATACTACCTTTATGTTACTATTGTCACTTACGTCACATACACACACACACACACGTGTAGCCCCTACTATTCTAGATTTACTCTCTTCGTTACCGTAAATTTACTTCGCTGTTTTATCTTTTATTGCGTCACCGGGCGTGTGCTCTTTCGCTGCAACACTGTATATTGTGAACGGCTTAATCGACCGCTCATGACACCTTATTAAGACCAAACTTATCTATGCAAAAATTAAAACTGTTTTACTATCATTAGAAATATACTTACTTGGCTCCACTCGAACTCGACCAGTCGATCAGTTTCGAGACGAGTAAAACTCAAAGCCCAGCACGTACACACGTGTGTGCGTTCGCAAGCTGTACTGACCATCTAATGACAAGACTAAAATTCACCAATTAACCCTACGCTTCGAGTTTACAGATCAATTCACCACAACATATTCAGCCCTATGCTATACATGTATGCGATCATTCCAAAATATATAATCGAGACGGTCGCGCAAAAGGTAAAACCGATATCTAACCGATCGCGATTGCGAGTCACGTAGTACGAGCTTGGGCAGAAAAAAAGTTACCAAAACTAATCTATATCCAAAGCGAGTTTATATCCGCACGCGGCGGATAAGTTCTCGTGGGACGTCAGAGAGAGAGAGAGAGAGAGTGAGGGTCCACCAGCACCTCCACGCGTTTATATTCGAGGCGATAAAGCGGTTCGACGCTTATCTCGAGCTCCGCAACGCGCGCCTGTATACAGCTTTAGTCTAGCCCGCGGCGCGTAGGTAGGTAGGTATAGGTACGTCACGCAGGAGCTAACTGCAATTATTATTCCGCGGCTTGCGATGCCCCGTATATACGACCAGCAGCAGCAGCAACAGCAGAAGCCCTCGTGCTACCTACCAGTGCAGAGAGATGATTAAGGATGGCGAGCAGCAGCAGCAGCAGCCCCGCTTCCCTCCCTCGCTCACTCCTTCGGGCAATTGGACAGAGCCCTCTGGCAGCCAGCAGGAATTATATGTGTATGCGCTTACGCAGTACCTACGTTCGGTGCGATAAGCTAAACGCCGGCAGCTCCTCACTCTCTACTCTCTCTCTCTCTAGGCTCTTGGGGTCTGCCGTCGTCGTCGTCGTTATATTATTCGTGCGGGGCTCGTGGAAGATTCACCAGGGCGCTATAATACATATGGATGCGGGTCTTGGGCTTGTAGTAGTATAACGTTATAATACCCATGCATGTATACCTGTTGTATACAGCCGGATGAATTTCGTTTGGTTGATCACTTTCCCTTCTGTGCATTTGTGTATACGTGCGTGGGTGTGCTGCACGTATATGCACACATACGCATATAAACGTCCGAGCCGATAATTATTCTTGCTCTCTTTTGGACGCGCCGTGTTATTTCAAATTGACTTATTGATTTATGCTTGTGAAATGGTACGAATACATATACATCGTGGGTTTACTTACGAATAGCCGTGTGCGCTCCGTGTACACGGCCATAATAATAATGGACTTTTTCGGAAAAAAGCACACACAATGACATCGAATGTTTCGGTCGGCACTCACCTGCAACAAAAAGACAGAACAAAAAAACAATGATCAGTATACACGCATACGTGTAGAAGTGAGTTTAACGTTTTCGATCGAAAAAGAGAATAATTTAATGGCGCAGCAAAAAAAGGACAGTTGATGGGAAGAGCGTATTAGTACATACGAGAGCTATGCTATATAGTGGGGGTGAAGTGCGACGCGCGCGGTTTACGATCGGCGCCAATTAATCTGCCGCTGCTTGCCTTTCTCTCGTTCACCCTAATTGATTTTTATCAGCTCATCCTCGTCGTGTGTATCGAATTTCTCGTGACGTGTGCTGTGCGCACACGGGGGTGTGTGTGTGTGTGTCTGAGTGTCCGTGTGTAACGTTTGCTTATCCTGCAGCACGTCCTGCGTACGCGCTAGAGAGAAATGAGAGAAGAAGAGAGAAGTAACGAACGCCCAGACATGTCACGTTTTTCATCGAGATATATATTATGTGTCTCTAACTGTTACGGTGAGATGAGATGAGGCCTTTTCCACAACAACAGAACCTAGCTGCACGAGATGTGTGAAATTTCTTAATAGAGTTCATTTGTGTAAATAAGAGATTTTTGAAAAATTTCCATTTTCCTTGACAAATTAATAAAGTTAACTTTCAACATTAAATATCTCGAAAAGCGTATTTTTAAGATTTTTTAAAATAATCCCAATCGAAGGCTGAGGAAATTTCCCATCGAAATACTTATTTTCCAGAGAGTACATTTTATTTTTACTAAATGATGAGATTCAGCGATGTAAAAACGTGAAATTCTGCGCAGCGCGGGAACGGGCCCCTCGAAATTGTCGCGCGGGAGAAACGTTGTGTTTTTACACTTTCATTGCTGTATTTCAGTTAGCAAAAATAAAATATATTCCCTGGAAAATTTACTCTCAAGCTAATTTCCTCAGCTTTCAATTGAGACTATATTATAAAATTTTCAAAATATACTTTTTGAGATATTTAATGTTGAAATTTTACTTTTTAAGTTTTTCGGGAAAAATTACTTATAAACATTATTGATAACTTTTGGTTTATTTTTAGTGATAATTCTTAACGTAAAAATATCATAATTTTGTCAATTTGTCCATACAGAAATCGATTAGATAGTTTTCCGTCCATTTTGTGACCACGGCGCCACGTGGGTATCTTATAACGTCGAATTTCACTAAAAAAACGGTACAAAAAAGTCGGTTCTCCGGCAATGGCTCCGGCAAGGTGATCCTGCGCGCGTTTATTTTCGTATAAACTTCAAATATGACAGCGCGATGACTTCCCCGTGCAAGAACTTCACGACTTATATACAACCTGCTGGATAATCCCTCGAAGTAAAATGAAGTAAAATGTCGATTTTTGTAGTGATGAGCCGCGCGTGTTACGTTCATAATATCCATGTCTACGAGGAAGAGAGAGAAAGATAAAAAGAATAGGAATAGGAGATCGCTGAGTTCTGCGCCGGTGTCTACAAAATAGTCGGAGCAGTAGATTACTAAACGGACTCTTCTTTCTACTTTCGCTCGCCTTACAAGTACTGAAGATACATTGTAAATGCACTGCTTGAGAGGATCGTAGCAGCCTAACATAATCGCTTCCCTTCTAGTCTTACACTTGTTAAAAATGGCGGGAAATCTTAACGTACGAGTAATATTTGTATCCTACGTAATTTAAGTGGACGACCATAAGGTCCATAGTAACGACTTTTTTGTCGGGACTCAGGTCTTGACAAGAAAATACATAGAAGTTCAAAAAACTTCAACAATATCTTGTTCTTTACATTTTTTTTGTTAAATTTTTTTTTTATTGAGATAAATAATCGTAAAAGTGATTTTTTCACGTTCAAATTTGTCTCAAAATCACTATTTTTTTATTTTTATATAATTTTCTAAGGGAAAGTCCTGACCAAAAAAGATTCCAAGATAAGTTCCTAAGTCTTAGAATTAGTCAGAGAATTTTTTCAGATCTTTTTGAAACGATTTCATACATTTTCTAGTAATTTTATTTCCACTAAGAAAAAATAAAATAAAGCTCGAAACATAGAATCGAACGAATAAATCATGGCGTCACTACATTATAAGGAACGTAGCTCGCCGGTCCGAACGGACAGTGCAGTAGGATTGTTTTACCCCGACTCGAATCTTTTAAGAGGACCCGTAGGCTCGATGCTAAAAGCTGTTCCCCTCAAAAAGCCTATATATGCTTGCGTGTTGCGTGTGCGTAAGTATAAGTAGCAAGCAGGACAAACCAAGGGAATAAAAGAATCCACCCTCTCTCCCTCTATCTCTTTCTCTCACTCTGGCATGTTCAATCTCCTCGAGATAGTGGCCGGAAAAGTACGTAAGTGGACATCTGGTCGTATTAAAGGACGCGTTTGCGGAAACGCAACCGAGCAAGAAATACAAAAAAAAAAAAGTCGGTCTTTCTCTCCCATCTCTCTATACGGATATTGAAATGTGTTCTGGCAATTTGCCGCGCGTTTGTGTACTGTGTAATACGCGGGAGTTTCTGTATTACGTATGCATAATCCGCGGATAAGCGAATATATCGTAGAATAGTATAGTAGTTGTACGCGAGGAGCAGCTGAGAATATAATCGACTGACCTAGTTATACGTATAGGATCGTACGCAGCACTACACGTGTATACTCGACTCTTTTTCTAGGCAATCATGCATACAAGGGGGGGGAAGATGCATCTTTTCTTCTCGCGATGAAGAGAGATGTATAGACAGGGATTTTTCAACTCGTACTCTTTTTGTATGGCTAGCTAGCTCTCAGCTCGCGTGTATACGTAAGCCTGTCTATTGTATAACGAGCTTGATCTGCATCTGCCTACTACTACTCGCAGAATCGTATTTTCCATATTATATACGTGGATTTTCATTATTATCCGTTCCGGAAAGTGGCAAAACTATTTTGTGTGTATGTGCCCGATCTATACGCGTGGCAGCTGCGGAGGAGCAGTTCGCGTTTAAAACGGAGAAGCAGCCGGAGTAGTAGTGGTGGTTGAGTCCTCCACCCACGCGCCTATGTGTATAATACAGATTCAATCGATGCGCGCCTCGACGAGGAGTAGTCGTCGCATATACGCAGTTAACAAGTGGTTCGAGATTAAATTCAATAACTTCGTCACGCGTCGGCAGAGGCTACGGATGTCTGCTGCTGCTATATTATGTATATACACGGGCAGACAAAGTTCCATTTTTCATCGGGGTCTATCTCGTTCTGCAAACGTGCGGAAATGTTCGTAGTTCATTTTCTTCTTTCGTCTCTCTCTCTCTCTGCCTCTCCAGAGAGACGTCACGCTACTGCTTTTGGGAGGGCGAGAGAAAAGGAGAGTGCTAGAAACTCACGACAGAGAGGTGGAAAGGTGACAGGACGCGATGATGAAAAAGTACAGTAGTTGTAGTATGGGTACTACGATGTTCGTGCGCAGTGGTAATTATCTGTGGCGCGTCTCTGCGCGTTGTCTGCGCTGCCACGTGTAAAACTATCGGCTAAAATTTCCTCCGTTACTGCCTTGCCCCCCCCCCCCATCCCCCCGCGTGCCTGCGCGACGGTCCTCGATGTTTCATTCGCATCACGAACATGACTTAGGCGTGGAGAAGACGAAAAAGTATTATTGACGAACGAAGAGAGAGAGAGGAAAAAAAAGTTGAGTAAGAAGAAGAAGTAGAAACTACCCTAAGCTTTTCCAAGAAAATACAATTCGCTACGCGTGGGCTAATCATTTATCTTATTTTTATTTTGCGCAATATATCCTTTTTTTTACATATGTCTACTTTCGAAAACCTTCCCTCTCTCCTTCTGAGCTTTCGCTTCATCGCTACTTTGAATACACGCGTACGTCCACACGCACGTCTCGTCTCGGGAATCTCGTTTTTCTTTTTTCCTCTATCTTTCTATTTTCAAAGCTATTTCCTCGAAAGACCGGGGATAGTCAGGAGGAGGCAGGAGGGGGAGGAGGATAGAGTGATTCCAAGCTCGTCTTATTTCGCGAAATTTAGCTTTGAATAGGGCAGCACACGTTCGAGCTTTTTCGTACATATACGCAAGGAATGCAAAGAGGCAAATAAGAGCACACACAGGCGGGTCTGTGCGCACCACGTATACCGAGTTCGAGAAAGAGAGAGAATCCAAATGACCAAAGCAGAGTAGGTACACACATATAGAGGAAAAGTGGCACGGACCGACGCGACGACGACGACGACTGCTTGGAAAATTCGAGCCCGAGACGGACATGCAAGTGTGTATACGTGTGTATGTGCGGCACTGCTTGTTATTCTGCGAGTGAATTTCTTTTACCGTGGAGGGGTCGTGATTGAATCTACCTTGTCGCGCGTAACTGCGCGGCCCGTTATATTATACAGCTCTAGATGCAGCCGCCCCAAAGGCGTTTATATATATTATATCTACGCACGCGGGCGTCGTTCCTCAGCTCCTATTCCCCGTTTAAATCTCGCCAATCTGCAGCTTCTCGGCCGGAGGGGGGTGGGCAAAGCCTCGTAATCGCTTTTCTTCCTTTTTTTTCGCGCGCTACGCGACTCGATTCGATTCGACGCGTGTCGCGAATAAAAGCGATTGTCGTCGTCGTCGTCGTCGTCTCTGACCAGAAGCTTGCGCGCGCGCACGATTTACACATATATGGGCGTATTGTGAAACGCGCGCCGTTTTAGGCGTACAAAAGAGGCTTTTTGCCCCGTTGTATATATAGTGGATGGACGAGGCTATCTTGTATTTATATACGGGAGAGAAACAGTTGGCCGAAACACACGCACACGCGCAGAGGCTATTTTACGACTCCTTCGACTGGAATGACGTATATAAACTTTTTGCCGATCGCTTCGACGGTATATAGTCTTGGAAAACAATACGAGCGCGAAAAGTACAAATAAAAAAATAAGGAAAAAGAGAAATAGATCGAAATAACTTTTGCTTTTTTATCATTTAGTCGCTCAACAACGACGGATGAACTTTGCCATTCGCGAATTTTCTATTTTCCTGCGTGACTCTTCTTCTTCTCCTTTTTTTTTCACTTTTGCTTTGGCGTAGTTTCAACACCCGAAAGTTCGAGTTATTGGAAACCGGACTGAGAGATTTGTTATTTTCCAGTTGAGCAAAAGCGAGAAAAAGAACAAGATAAAATGAATGAAAAACCGATATCGATCGAGCTGTATTCGCGAGTCGTGTCTCGTTTCGGGCTGCTGCCGCTGCAACCTACCGCGTGGAAGTGCACGCGACGTTGCATACGTCGCAGGCGCGGCGGCGTACAATACACTATATACCCACACTTGTTTCGGATATTTAGTCGTAGATGAAAAAAAAAAAAGGAAAGTTTACTCAAACAATGTATCGATGCGTGTAATATGAAAAGAAAAAGTCATTCGTTTTCCAAGGCGAAAGTTCCGAAGGGACGATCGCGTCGTTTGAATACATAATATCCCTAGTCAACAGTCTGTCTCTTTCTTTCTCTCGCATACAAGACCAATGCGTGCGTGTATATGAGTAAGAAGAAAAGAAAAATCGAGTCTCCAGAGTACTATTTACGTAAACATGAAAACATCGCAGCGCTTATGTAATTTTTTTTTTGTGGTCCTTACTTTTCTCTTTATATCGATACACATACATACGCATACGCCAAACTTGGTGGTTTCGAGTTAACTCGGAACAATGTATGCGGTATAATACACGCATGAAGTGAGCCGCTGACGCTGGGTTGGAATCGACAAAACGTAACGAGATTTTGTTGCGAGCACAAAAAATCGACTTTTCTTTGGAAAACATAGGAGTGAGCTTTTTGCATTTGTGTCGTGCAATATACGAAGGTATATTTTTAAGAATAATATAAATTTTAAAGGAACTTCTTGAGTGGCAAGTAAATACTTCAACCAAATTCCGAACAGTTTAACACAAATTGTCAGTTAAGTGCTTAAAAATATAATAGAAGTTAAGAGGCTGTTTTATAATCTTGAATATAAACTTATATTTTAAGTACAATTATTACACGAATAAAACTTTTTCAAAACTGTGCTGTACTTATATAATTTTTTTTAGTTTGCAACTTGCAGATTTACAGACGAACTGACTCGCCATCTAGTGATGGGGACTGGCACTAATTATCATTGAATATTCGTAAATTTAGTGAGCTTATTGATCCAAAAACCAAATCATTATCAAAATATGCATTTTCAATCAAAATGTTCAAATTAAACAATAGAAATAAGTTTTGGAATTAAAAGCGATGCGTACAATTTCATTTTATTAAGGCTTTTTTCGATCGTCGTAAAGATGGCGCCTGCACTTTTGGACTCACACATTTTCACGTGACGAAGTAATAATCATCACGGTACACGACGTGAAAATGTGTGAGTCCAAATTCGACGGAGTAACTTCTTCGTGTTAAAATGATGATTGATTTAGCACAAGCTCAAAAACTTTTTTGTGGAGAAATCGATCTTTTTTAGAAAACACGAAGTAACCAATGTAAAAGATTTTTTCTACACAAATATCTTTCGGCAGCAACGAAGCTGCTGCCACACAGATCTTTATGGCAACAAAAGGGCATGCATCAATTATGTCTATATACATAATAATGAAACAAAAACTCGTGTATGATAACAATGATATACCTTATCGCCGCATACTTGACGTGGTGCTGGAACACGTTGACCATTTGCCATTTTAACGTCTCGGCGAAGAATATCGGCGTCCCGTACATTTTGCCGCTTATAATCCCCGATGCGAAACAGAGACTCCGATAAATTTTAAAAATTATCTCTCACTCTCGATCTGTCCACCTTAGCGCGTATGTATAAATTTCGTGCCCTGCGCGACGTCTGGATTTATTATTGTATCGGCTATAACTCGATAACCTCCATAAACGTCGATGATAATTCAACTCCGTTCATCATCGATATGTGACTTATATGCACACACGCGTATACAGAGTCACCGAGCAATAATCGGAAATTCGAAACCGATGCTCGGTTCGTGCGTAATTCGTTTTCTCATCGTCGCAGTATAGCCGGCATCATCATTACTACGCGCTCGCCTGACACATCGATTCGTATATATACATTTCGCTGCCATATACCCATGACCGGAACTAATAGCACTTAATGGCTCGTTTTGCTCGGGAACATCTGTTGTCGGATCTCCATGTTTCTTGTACGGCTCGACTGAAGTACTCGAAAAAGTCCTCGAAAAAGTTCGCACATGAACAAAGTTTCCTCTCTCTCTCGCCAATGTTATAAACTTTATCGTACAGTATCCTTTTCTGGATTCTGCGTACTTGGCTGCTGCTGCTGCTGCGTAGTAGATGTATAAAACATGGGTCCGCTTAAAGGGGAGCCATGCTGTCTAGCACCCACCAAGAGAGAGAGAGAGAGAGCGAGAGAGAGTCAGAGAAAGCAGAAAGTGTTGAAGCTCGTCGATAAAACAGAACACTTTCACTCTCGCTTACCCTTGCGTATATAAAGAAGCAGCCCGGCACACGCATACACACGAAGAATGCGCGTATTATAAGGGTAGCGTTTCAATGCTGCTGCTGCTGCTGCTGCTGCAGGCGACGTGCTCGCTGTCACAAGATGGCAAAATTTTGCATTGGCGTTATTCTCTTCTCTTTTTCTATATTATTATACTTTCTCTCCTTTTTTCTGCACACGCGTCGGAAGCACTATAGGTCAGGAAAACGAATGAATTTTCGGGGCAATATTTCAACACGAGTACCGCTGCTGCATCAGACAGGTTGACAAAAGAGCCGCGCCGCTGGTTATACGTAGCACGTACTTTATTTTATATTTGTACAAAAACAAAAGGTGCGTGAATGCGTCCGTCGGCGTGGAATCGGGTAATTGAAATATTAATTACCGGAATTAAATGCGTGCGCTCGAGTGCGTTGTAATATGCACGGAATGTCGCGCGGCTCGTCGACTCTTTGAAGTGATTCACAGGCAATTGGAATTATTACAGCGCAAAAAGCGTGTCGCGTCGACGCACGCGAATTTGCATGGAAATCACGATTGTCTATAGTATGTCTCACTCGAGTCACTGCCGCTGCTGCTGCGATGAAATGACAGCAGCAGCGTAAACAATAACAACAACAATAACAACAGAAACAGCAGTAGGAAGAACAACAAGTACAGCAGCACTAGCAGCCGGCACTGTTATGCAGTTTATATATATTATTTGTGTGCTTCTCGCACCACTGGCACAAACGAGGAGCTACTCCGACTGCTGCTGCTGCTGCTGTTGTTGGCAATGCGTATAAAACTCGAGCCGCAAAGAGATAAACAACGACGACGAAGCTCCGCTGCACCGGCACACACACACACACACTATAAATGTTTATATGTTTAAAATAGTGCAGCAACACAAAGTCGGCGTTCCGACGACACGAGTAATAGCGACAACACACGGAGATATTTTCGCAAACACGTACAGTTTATAGATACACACTCGGTTCTGTCTCTCTGTGTCGCGCACTTTGCGTAGTGCGCGGCGCGGGGGTGGCAATGTGCACGAGGGGAGGCCGAAGAAGAGAGAAACAGAAGCAACACCGCACACAAGTAGCAAGCGAGCAAGCAAGCAAGCAAGCGAGCACACGAGAGATCCGATAGAGATGCGCCGAACACGCAGCAAAGTGTCTGTCGTCTGGATATTTATTTAGCGCAAATAGAGATGTATAAAATAGTGATGTTATACACTGACAGTTCGTGCGCGTGTTTATAAGTCACACCACAGCAACGAAACAATAAAATAATATAACGCGTAACTGTGCGGCGCGCAGAGGCGACACATGTGCGCGTAAACTTTTTACACGGAGAAAGAGAGGCCCCGCGATAAGCAGCGGCCGCGTCGTCCGTATGTGCCAGGGGTGGCGCCTGCGTCGAGACGCGCACCCCTTCGTGTGCTGCTTTTGTGTATACGCGTACACGCTTCCTTGGTCGTGTATACAGCGCACATACACCAGCTGAGGGGGGTTTCTTTAAAGGTCCGAGGCTGTTGCCGGTTGCAAATGATACAAAAAAATATCGGCTTTTTTTATTCGCACGTGGCCATCTTATTTTTGTTATTATCGAAGTAAAACGTCCGCATAATTTAGGCGAATTTTTTTAAAAACACCTGCCCAAGTCTATCGAGCGTATCATAGATACAGAGAGAGAGAGAGAGAAGGGATGCCATCTTACTCATGCACGCATACACCTACACGAATGCACGTATACGTATGTATGTACAGGCGAAAGTAAAAGTGAGACGGAAGCGCAGGAGAGAGAGAGAGAGAGAGAGAGACCGGCTAGCTGCCTGCGGTCGCCTGTGTGTACCTTGCGTGTGGGTGCGTGGGTGGGTATATATAGGTGGGAGGATCGCGCCGCGTATGACTCAGAGCAGCAGCAACAGTAGCAGCCGCTTACATGCATCGTGCGACAGGGGAGGGAAAGAACAGATAGAATATAGAGGCTAGCTCGGCACGGTGTGTTACAACCCTAAAGGTCGGTAACGTTGTTAGCTTCTCTCTCGTTTATACACACCATCCAACACCACCGCCCCCAGAGGTTGGCAGTTGGCAGCAGCAGCAGCAGCTACTCCGTCGCTTGTTTTCCGTTCGAATCACGACGACGATATTATATGTATAGCTGCGGCATGGGGGATCCCTCGACCGCAGAGCAGCGACGACGACGACGACACAGTGTCAGGCGCTAACTTCGTTTTCCTATCCAGTGACCCCGAAGCTCTCGCTCTCTCACTATCTGTGTCTATTACAGCGCCTGATAGCTTGATAGCCGGAAAATATGAAGTTTTGGGACGAATAATCTCGCGGCAGCCCCTCTCGTGTCAGTTAGTGACGATCGTCCCAGAAGGGAAGACACACCGATTTGATTTGCTTTAGTTTCTTTTCTACCCAATGAATATTGAATCGAAGCTTTTAAGCCGTTGTATCGTCGTGAGAGAAAACAATCGAGAAGCGATGATAATCACGCTGAGCAAAGTTCAAAAATCGTTGTTTCAATTTACATGAAATTTTCAGAGTGTATTCCAATAGGTTCGAAGACATGCTGTATTATAGTTTTTGGTACAGCGATCTAAATGTAATTGTATGAATTTTTATGCACTTTTGACGAACAAAAAA
This sequence comes from Trichogramma dendrolimi, assembly GCA_034770305.1. Classification (NCBI taxonomy): domain Eukaryota; kingdom Metazoa; phylum Arthropoda; class Insecta; order Hymenoptera; family Trichogrammatidae; genus Trichogramma; species Trichogramma dendrolimi. The sequence continues at coordinate 7,552,364 of JAPMIB010000002.1, read as the reverse complement.
ACTTTTTTCGTTTTATAATTTTTTTCTTCAAGTTTCCGAGTACTCGACTGTTGTCGAGTTTTGAATAGTACCACACGGTAATTATGAACTCCGAAAACGATGTGGTGCGTCGCATCGGCCGTGTGTGTGTCGATTGATCTTTAGTCAATCGGCGCACGGGTAAAGATTAAAAAAAGCCCTCAAGTCTATATAGCGAAATTTGGGTAATGATTTCCGCACTCGTTGTACCAATATTAGTGACTCTCAGACTACACTCTAAGTATAGCTCACCCGCTGCTTGTTATATCTATTCTAGTTTCGAGCTACGGCTAAGACCATATCTTTCTGTATATAATATCATATTATGGTATATTTTATATAGTCAGTATACGTTAAGACGCGCGGTGCGAACGACGCGCGATTCTTGTGAGAAAAATAAAGCGATGTTTAATCTTAAATATTGCAAGTGGCTGTGACGACGATGGCCAGCGACTTGGAAAAATTTAGACGTTTGTGAGAAATTTCCCGGCACACCTTAAAAAGGCCAGACAAATATGTCTGCCGGCAACTCCGCTGTTTGGCCTACCATTGGAGGGATGAACTTCCCGATCTCTGAGAAATCTTTCGGCCCGACGAAATCGAGTATATTCTTACGTATTACGTGTATTAGAACCGAGAAATATAGTCACGAGCGTCTGTACTTTGTCGAGTTTGTGGTCCGAACCGGCTACAAGATCGAGCCCGAAGTCGACGATAAAGACGTCAAGTCTGCGATGCCGCTACGGCGTACCACACCGGTGCATCACGCTCATTGCCGTAACAACGACTGCATGATGCGTCATCTGTTCAAAATCTAGGACCGGTGCGACGCGAATTACATCGACGAGTTTGGATACACGCACATCCACCTGGCCTGCGAGTTTGGCTATCGAGACGTCGTCGAGAAATTCCTCGAGCTCGGCCAGGATCCCGATCTCCTCGTGCAAAAAACAGGTGATTCCCCGCTGCACTTGGTTCTCGCCGCCGGTCTCAAGGAAGTCGCCGAAGTATTGTTGAGACACGGCGCCAATCCGAATCTGGCCAATCACGACGGACAGACTCCGCTAAATATCATCTGCCGGAGAGTCGTCCATGATGACTTGGCAGAGATATTTTTGGGCGCCTGCGACGAGGCTCGGCGACAGGTGCACTTGAACGCTCGCGACAGGCTGGACGACAACACGCCGCTGCACTTGGCCCTGGATCGGGACAATCGCGAGCTGGCCGAGTTGCTGCTGAGACGAGGCGCCGATCCTAATCTGGCCAACGACGAGGGCTTCAAGCTGTTCCTCGAGGTGCGCGCGGAATCGAAGAAGCCACGGTGCGGGTCGACGCCCGGGACGAGAAGGGCCGCACCCCCGCTGCAGTGGGCCGTGGTGAAGGTCCTGCCGAACGCGATCGACAGATCGACAGAGCGACAGATCACGGCGCCGATCTGTCCAGCTTCCGTTTTCCCACCGAGGACTACTTCGGAAAGATATGTAAATCGTGCTTTATGAAACTGATATTCGCAGCTGCTGCTCTGAAGAGCCTCGAGCGCCTCGAGAAAAGAGGATACGAGCCGAAACCAAGCGACATCCTTACGAGCATGAAAAAGCTCATTTTGTACATATTCATTATAATTTTTTTCGATAAACAAACGCGTAACGAATAGTAATTAGGCTTTTTGATTCAAATCATTAGATTGTTACCCAACACGTTGGAAACACGAAAAAACGGCAAAAAGGTTTAGAGAAAAAAAGCGCATCGATTTTTATGAGTACATTGTCATTAATAATGAAATAGTTCGTTTAGAATAATTTAAAATTTGATCTGTCGATTCGGCCCATTAGTGATTGAATTTAGTACAGAATTGATGAATCCATTATTGTACTGTTTTTAAAATAGCATATAGATCTTAAATCATTCTTGATCTAAGCGCTCAGCATATTGTGCAACGACGTCGCCACTATACTAGTATATATAGCTCAGTCGGCGCGTGTCGCGCGCGTCCGACTCTGTAACTTTTCTAAGATTTGAACTATCGGAAAAACATCAAATTAAAAAGTTTCGCAGGCTATATACATATAATTACTTTGATACGAGATTTGCCATTGAGTAGTAGAGAGAGAGAGAGCAATCACTCATATACCCGGGGAATATAAGATTATCCGTAGCGTCGCCCGCCGTGGACGATGAAAAATTACTTTTTGCACTTACGTCGATAGCCCTGATTATGATGATTATTATTAATTATGATGATTATTATTATACATATAGACGCGGTTGTTTGTCTTTTTCCCTTGCAGAGAGAGAGAGAGAGAGAGAGAGACCCCGAAGTTTGTTTGAACTTTGTGCGGAGAAAGCTCGGGTGATTAATTTCATTTCAATGTTTTCACCGGGTTGAAATCACGGTAGGAAAAAGTTCTCACCCTATAGTTATACAGTCCGACGAAAGACGAAGAAGAAGAAAGCTTCAGCGCGGACAGATGCAAGAGAAATTGTTGACTCTCAACAAGTGCACGGAGTTAATAATAATAATAATATAATAATAATAATAATAATAATAATAATAATAATAATTATTTCGACCCGGAATGACATTACGTTAATGAGATAACAGAGGCGCAATTTTTATTGCAAAAACTCGATGTATAACTCAATTACGATGGAACTCGATGTACATTTTAAATTAAATAAACGTGAAAAAAAGAGAGAGATATACTTAGTCTATGTATAATGTCATGAAAGTTTAAAATGGATTCGGAAAATAAAGCGCGCGTCGAGCGAGTGAGTGAGCCTCGGAAATTGGAGATGTCTCTCTGCAAATATAATTTGACGCCGCGCACCGACGAATATCCGAGGATTAGTCGAGTGTAGAGAGGGAGAGAAAAAAAAAGAGACGATCGAGGACGGTGCCATTTGAAAACGTGAAAAATTCATTAAATAATCATACACCACCCCCTGCGCGCTCACGTCGATAATCCCCGACTGTCAGTTTCATTGCCTATGTATACATACAGCTGCGAGAGTCACTTTTGACTCGTGCCGGGCCGACTTATGTCTAGACGTCGATGCACAAAGTATATATTCGTTGGGTCGAGCTTTATGAGAATATAATTTTTGACGTGCGGTATTAGTGCAGCACATTGTCGGATTGCGCGCGTGTATATAATAGTTTCGTATACGATGGAAAAGCTCGATGGGGAATTTGATGCTGTCCATAGAGTAGCTCGGGCGCACACAGAACAAAGGGGTATTGTTCCAAGGTCTATGACTGAAGATTTATACATACACCCATACGTATATATGAATTGTACAAAGTCACTACTCTCGTGCCTCGAAATATCATTGCTCTGTAACTGCGGTGCATTCGACGAAAAAAAAATGATTCCTTTCTTTCTTTTCTCCTCCTTTTTTTAATACATATTGTTGATGAAAAAAATGCTCTCTTCATTTGATACCGCGCAATCTTGAAAACCATTACATTTTTTTACCATCGCTCGTCGTAAAGATGAAAATATATATATATATATCAACGTGCACAACAAAGCCTATATCGAGCGTACTCATCTCGGCGAGCTGTGTCACACGCGCGTGTGTCTATAAAATCTTTTACACGCGCGACTGCATGTAGTCCTCGAAACACCGACACTCGTAAAATACGTACATATATTTTGAGTTAAAAGCGCAGTTAGTAGTGCCGCATGCATCTATGTGCAAGTTGCTACGCGTTACACACGCATATATATATATGAGCGAATCCAGCATTTTTTCTTCCAAACATGAAGTCTTACAGCATTTTTTCATGATACGCGACTTTGAGGTCCCAGAAATATAAAAAATGCGCTCTTCATTTGATAGTGTTAGAAATATTTTTATATTTCTGGAACCTTAAAGAGCACTTTCCCACGACCCTTACTCGCTTACCACGAACAATTTTTTTGGTATCGATTCAAGCCCTTAGTTTGAAAGAAAAAAATCTGGATTTGCTCATATTACTACTACAGTTTATCATCAAGCGTAAAAATTCAGCGAAGTAGGGGCGGCGCGTATATCTGCTCGTGCGCTATTGTTATTAATGTGAGATATTGTATGTTATACAAATGATATTCTCCAAAAGGCCCCGTCTTAAATGTGCGGAAAATTAAATACCTAGGGTAGTCGGACCAATCAATGACCGGGCACCAGTGAATGAACATTTTGGAAAATATGATATGAAAAACAATTAAAAATAGGGGAAGTCGGGGTATTTAGAACCACTTTTCTTTAAGAGATGTAAAATGAATTAAAATTTGAATAAAATTATTTCAAAAAATTTCAACAATAATTTGAAACGTTGATGAACGAGTTTCAATATCTTATATTGTAAAAATCAACGATTAAATAAAATAATTAATAAATAACCAACATGGATAAATTTGCTCCCATTACCCCAGTATTGGGTAAGACGAGCATAGTGGTGGGGCTAAATGAGCACACAAAATAGGGGTTAAATGGCAGATAAACTTTTTTGCCTAAAATGTATACACATACACTTTTCTTAAATTATTTTTATGTCTCATGTCTTCAAATTCAATATTGAAAATGATTTTATAAGACATGGAATTAAATTAAATAAACTCTTTATTTCGTAGTTAACTCTTTGAACTTATAAAAATTAGAACACTTAAAATTACTAATTTTCATTAAGTTCAACTTAGATAAACTCTTTCGATTCACAACAATTAGAACACATAAAATGACTAATATGTATTAAATTAAATTTTTCATATCCGTAAAATACTGTATAATCATATCAATTTTAATTGCATAAATTAATGATTATATTTTCATCGAAAATGCTTGCATCATATTCTACTAGGATAGTCATGGATCGGAAAGAATAAAGTACCACGGGTACATTGCTCAAATCCAACAAGTAGCTAGCATTTTCGATATTATTTAAATTAGACTCAGGTGTTTGAAACTGACTTAAGGAGATCCGTACCTCAGCCCAAAAATCGAAATTTCGATCCAGTTTTCTGAAACTTCTAGTGAATATTTCTCTAAAAGGCTCTATGGCGACCTTCATCTTGATGTTTTTAAGGTCGCCATAGAGCCTTTTAGAGAAATATTCACTAGAAGTTTCAGAAAACTGGATCGAAATTTCGATTTTTGGGTTGAGTTACGGATCTCCTTAAATCATGAGTATCAAGAACCAGCGGTTCTTCAGAGAATTTCTCAAAATCAAGTGAATTTTGTACCGTGTTTACAGGTTTTTTCTCAATCACATCCTCATCTTTTACATTTACTTTTTTTTGGTAGATACTTTCTTTTTTAACTCTCGATTAGCCACCTTATTCGCTACGGTAACATCTAACTTTGAATTCTTAGCTTTGGGTTCTTTTTTAACTTGTTTCATTTTTAAAGATGCTAAATCTTCTTTATACTTATCACTTGTTATCACAGTTGATACGCCTTTTGCTCTCTTTCTCTTTGGTGCAACATTATCAACTTTTTTTTTGGTAGATATTATTTACTAAATCGCCTAGCAAATCGGCATCAGAATTTTGCGTGGCAAAAGCTTCTTTTGCATAGTGATTAGTAACATCTTGAAGAGCGCGTGTTTCATTTTGATCTGCTCCTTTTTGTTGATGACGAGAAATTTCTTGGTAAGATTTCTGAAAAATACATATTAAATTATGTTAAATTTAGAAAAAAGTGAATTAAAATGAACCTGCCCTAAAATTGCTTACATAAAACTCAATCATAAGTCCGAGACTATCCATTATAGCTTTAGGCACCATAACTTGGTCTTCTTGAATTAAATTTTCATTATAAACAATTCTTGAAGAAGATTCTAAAGGCTTTTCATTATTTACACGTTGGCCAAAAAAGTTTCATTTTCATCTTTGGTTGGCTTCATTATATTTTTGATTACTTCAACGTTCTCAATAATTTTAGAATTTGAGGAACCTTTAACAGTGTATAAAAATAAATATATGTTACAAAGAATGATTTAATGGCAATTACCGTCGTTAGGCTCTGAATGACTGTTAATTGTTTCTTCACGACATGAAGCAGCAAAATCCTTTTTTGAGAAAATTGTAGGGTTCAAAGGATATATTCCTGTTTTCTTGAAGCCATTTACGGGGGTTTCAATTTTAGCAGCACGCATAAATGCTTTTCCAAGAAGTGAGAATATATCTTTCATAGTTACTTTTTTACCATTCCTTTGGAAATCTAACACCTGCTCTGAATAATACTGACTGAGTGGCTTCATAAAAGAGACGTCCAGAGGCTGCAGTCGATGTGAGCATTGCGGAGGAAAGCATAGGATATGGACTCCATTGTCTCGAGCCATATCAACTACTTTTAAGTTTTGCTTCCTCATAGAGGAAGTTCTGTGATAGGGTTGAAAACGAGATTTGGAACCAGACGTCGTAGGACAATTTGGTTGGCACGGGGTTTGTTTTCTCGGCCATTTGGCTAAGACAGAGAGAGGACCCTAGACAGTGAAATTAAAAATGAAATAAGAATTTTTCTTTTAATACCGATCCCTTTACAATATATTTTTTACGTGGAAGCTTTTTGCCAATAAATTGGCAAACGGTTTTTCCCTCCAAATTTTTAAAAATTTTTACCGCCAAAACTCAAAAAAAATTTCGCGACAAATTCTTAAAATTATTTCCCGCCAAAATTTCAAATTTTTTCCCGCCAAATGTTCAAATTTTTTCCCGCGAAAATTCAAAAAAATTTCCCGCCAAAATTCAAAAATTTTCCCGCCAAAATGAAATTTTCCCGCCAAATTTTAAAATTTTTTCCCGCCAAAATTCAAAAAAATTTCCCGCCAAAATTTTCAAATTTTTGTCCCGCCAAAATTTTCAAATTTTTCCGCCAAAATTTCAAATTTTTTCCCGCCAAAATTTCAAATTTTTTCCCGCCAAAATTTTTCAAATTTTTTCCCGCCAAAATTCAAAAAAATTTCCCGAAAAAAAATTGTCAAATTTTTTCCCGCCAAAATTCAAAAAATTTTCCCGCCAAAATTTTCAAATTTTTTCCCGCCAAAATTCAAAAAAAATTTCCCGCCAAATTTTTGAATTTTGGCGGGAAAAAAGTTGAAAATTTTGGCGGGAAAAAAATTTCAAATTTTGGCGGGAAAATTTTTTTGAATTTTGGCGGGAAAATTTTTTTGAATTTTGGCGGGAAAAAAATTTCAAATTTTGGCGGGAAAATTTTTTAAAAATTTGGCGGGAAAAAAATTTCAAATTTTGGCGGGAAATTTTTTTTGAATTTTGGCGGGAAAAAATTTGAAATTTTGGCGGGAAAAAAATTTCAAATTTTGGCGGGAAAATTTTTTAAAAATTTGGCGGGAAATAATTTGAAAATTTTGGCGGGAAAAAAATTTCAAATTTTGGCGGGAAAATTTTTTAAAAATTTGGCGGGAAAAAAATTTCAAATTTTGGCGGGAAATTTTTTTTGAATTTTGGCGGGAAAATTTTTTAAAAATTTGGCGGGAAAATTTTTTAAAAATTTGGCGGGAAAAAAATTTCAAATTTTGGCGGGAAATTTTTTTTGAATTTTGGGGGGAAAATTTTTTAAAAATTTGGCGGGAAAAAATTGGAAATTTTGGCGGGAAATTTTTTTTTTGAATTTTGGCGGGAAATTTTTTTTGAATTTTGGCGGGAAAAAATTTGAATTCTACAAAAACTCGGCCTTGCGTTAATTATACGATGGACGTTATCACGCAAGTGAACAATGTTTCGACAGATTCCTCGAATTTGTGAACAAAACCGTCTACAAGGACGAGCCCGAAGTCGGCAGAGATGGCGAGCCACTGTGCCGTCGTACCACACCGCTGCATCACGCGTCTCGACACGAACACCAGTCCTTCGTACTCTGCTCGGTTCGGAATCACAAAGTCATTCCTATGGTCCGTAAACTTTTTAACATCTACAACAGATTTGACTTGAATTACATCGACGAGTATGGATACACGCATTTCCATCTGGCCTGCGAAAACGGCATAAAAGACGTCGTCCAAAAATTCCTCGAACTCGACCAGGATCCTGATCTCCTCGTGCAAAAAGCAGGTGATTCCCTGCTGCACTTGGCTCTCGCCGCCAGTCACGAGGAAGTCGCCGAATTATTGTTGAAACACGGCGCCGATCCGAACGTTGCCAACAAAGACGTAAGAACACTTCTGCACGTTCTCGGCAAGAACCACCGGAGGTCCTCGGATATGGAAATGGTGTTCGAGCTCAAGGACAAATGTAAGTCAGGGCGGGTCGATGTTAGGGACAAGTGGGGCAACACACCTCTGCACTTGGCTGTGTCAACAGCTGTTGCTTCCGACGAGCAGGTGGTCCGAGCGTTGCTGGAGATAGGCGCAAATCCGAATCTAGCTAACGAGGAGGGATTGACTCATATGCATATTATTTGTCGGAGAGACGCGAAGGCGAACGACGAAATCAATGATTTACCGCTGCAATTTTTTAAGATCAACGACGAGATCGGCTGGACGGTGCAGCTCGACGCCCGGGACAAGTTCGGTAATACCCCGTTGCACTATGCTGTCGACGATAATTGCGAGATAAAACCAATTGTCGAACTGCTACTGAGCAACGGCACCGATCTGAACTCGGCCAACGAGGAGGGGCAGACTCCTCTTCACATTATCGCCAAGACGGCGGATCGCTTCGGAGTAGGTAACGGGGCGAGCATATTCTTCAAGACGAGCGAAAAATTCAATCGGCCGGTACGAGTCGACGCTAACGATAATTTGGGCCGTACGCCGCTGCAATTGGCCGTGGCGAATCTCTTGCCGGACAAGGTCGATGTGCTCTTGGACAATGGCGCCGATATTTCCAGCTTCGTTTTTTCCCACCGAGGATTATTTCGCCGAGAAATTGAAACCGAGGCGTCGCGAGTGGTGGCTCAATTTTAAATTGAGAGTTGCGTCCGGTGCCATGGGCTGCGTCGACTGTCTCGAGAAGCGAGGATACGAGCTCGACCGAAGTGACGCCCTCGCGGTCATGAAGGTTTTCGCTGACTACGAGCTGTTCGAGAAGTCGGCGATGAAAGCAGGACAAACGAAGAATATGATATATAATCTACACCTACTCTCGAATAGGAGTCTGCAGCTCTACCGCGTGATCCGGTTACGACCCGAAGAGATGACGAAGCTAATCACATTCAAGGAATGCAACTTCTTTGCGCGCTATAGCACACTTCGCAAGCTCCCGAAAAAGCTCGTCGAGGCTTGTGTTTTGCATCTGTGCGAGACGATGTCGAGAGGAATCTTCCGGTCTTGGGCAACGATATCTTTCTTGGACCTGACGCGCTGCAGGTGGCCGGTTCTCTGCTGTGAAAACATCATCGAGAAACTGAAGAGCGAAGATTTTCATCGTATTTGCTTGGCGGATACCTTAGATGCTATTTAATGTTGTATATATTTTCCATCATCGATCGTTTAAATAAAATAAATTTGAAAAATCAGTTTCGATTTTGTTATTCATAAGCACACGATCATTCCAAGTAAAAAATGTTTCAAATTTTGCATTCATTATAGCGACGGCATGTTATCGAGACCAAAATCTATACACGCATCAAAAATATACGTATTAAAATAAGAAGGATACTATGGTGCAATTGAAAAGGTTCAAATGCTCGGAAAAGAATTCTAGCTGCAAAATCTGAAAGAACTTTCATTTGCGCATTTGTTGAGAAAAACCTTGATAATTTAACGCGTCTCAAAAGCTTCTGGATCGATCTAGTTGAAGCTCATAACAATGAGAAGATCAAATTCTTTTCGCGAATTGCATTAAATATGTAATCAAATTTAAAGTATAAAACTGAGTCTCTCATTCTATTGTTACGCGTTATATCAGGATTGCGTGGGTTTTATCAACGTGATGTCACTTTTGTTTTCAACAAGGCAACTGCAACTAATCAAAATATTGAATATTTTTTATAAAAATAATTGATCTTAGAAAACTAGCGCACGAAGATTTGCCAGATTTCCCTTTCAAATTTTAACCTAATATATAATCAATTGTAGTATGACTTCTCGCCCCCACAGTCGCGCTTCCTCGAAATGGAAAATGAACGTTTCGCGATAATGTATAAGTCGCGTTGACTTAGTAAAATTCTTTTCATATTCATTAAATAAGCAAAAAGTACGATCAATCAGCATCTGCAATCGTCTCTAGTGCACTTTGCGATTAAAAATCAAATTTTTTGCTCCGCACACGCGTACCGTGAAACATTTTTTGGGTGTCGATTTACGCCCTCGTTTTGGGGCGGAAAAACAATCTGGATTCGCTCATATATATATAGAGCGCACACGCGCGTACACATAATAGGGCGCGTCAGAGAAAGCTCGGAAGTTAATTCATGTACAGAGAAGCTGCGTTTGTAGTGTGTGCAGCTTTTGTGTCGTTGCTCTGCCAGCTAGAGTGCGATTTTGCGGGGGGTGAAGTGGGTGTTTGTTGCTGCTGCTGCTGCTACTGCTGCACCGCCTATAATACACACACGTATACACACGCAGAGAGTTAGATATCGGTATTATGCTCGTCGGCGCAGGCATGGCTCTCTCTCGGCTCGGGGTCGAGTGTGTGGCGCATAATTTATGCGCGTTATTCACACACACACAGACTATATACTATGCATGGAGATGCTAGCCGCTATTTTCGGGCCGTAATAAGTTGATATATGCGGCCAACTTCTCTCTCTCTCTCTTACCCGCTTCTCTTTCTACTAATAGTTTGCCGTTTAATTGGACTCATCCTATATGTGTATAGCAGACACCCACACATACATGCGGAGGTGGTTGGGGGTATATAGAGCTGCCGAGCCGCTCTGCGCGCGTGCCTCTGCATATTTAGAGCTTTAGAATTTGCAAACCGTGCCGTAGCTGCGTTATTAATCTTCCCACTTCGCGCAGTCTCGCAAGCGCAGTGTACAGCTAGCAGCTAGCACCAGCGCCAGCAGACTCGCCGAGTCCTTTCATCGTTGGCCCGCCCCCGCCCCCGTCCGAGCGACAATTCGATTTTCTTCTTTCGCAGTCTCTCTTTTAATTCTCTGTCTCTTTTTTTTTTTAATAGTCCATAGCACACATCCGATGATGTATATACCGCGTGGGTTGTCTACGACGACGAACGCACGCACGCACGCACGCACAGCATCACGTGAGTAATTGATAATCAGCAAGCGAAAGATATATCGAGAGTATCCTCTGTCTGCAACTCGTAACAAGGAATGCGCGGGAACGTCGCTATGAGAAAAAAGTTACGAAATAATCCTGATACATGAACTAATAATCCGTACACGTGGAACGAAAAAATTTAATATAAAAAGAGAGAGCGAAGGGACTGTGCGTGATACATACCATATATGGACAATAAGCGCGGGCCAAAGCTTAAAGTTATCGCTTTAATAAGATCCTCCACTATTGCTGCTGTTGCTGGAAGAATTCGATAGCTCTCGGAATCATTCTTTCCTGTAGCTAATAATAATAAAGCAGCTTTAACAAAGCTTGAATCATCACCCGCGCGCGCAATGAAAAATACGAGCGCGCATCATCTCTCACTTTTTCTTTCTTTCTTTCTCTTTTATCGAGGAGAAGCGTAAGTATAGCACCGGGTCCGACGCAGCTGTGCTCAGAGAAAACGTAGCCGCAGAAAAAAAAGAAAAAAAGTCCATTATCGGTAACTCCAGCTAGCCCCCACCTCCGAATACGAGCTGCGCGAGGATATCTTCGCGCTAAGTATCTTATTACTATATAGTTGTAAGGGTCTCCATACCTGATTTCTATAGCTCTCCCACGTTTACCACAATTTTTAAAAGGCCTTATTTTTACGTGTTTTTTGTTCATTTTTCATGTGATTTTGGCACTTTTTAACTACTGCACCGCGGATAAGTGAAACTGCATGGTCCTTTTAAATTTCAATCCACTGCCGCCGCTGTTACTAGACTCCATGATCATAGGCTTCACAGAGATTATAAATTAAGAGTGATTGTGTTAACACTACAATATTCTGTAGGTTCGATTTTGGTAAAAGATATTTTAATCAAATTTTTTCCCCAGCGCCAAGCTGTGAAAATCATAGAAATAGTAAAATATTAATAATTTATTTCATAATTTTAAGTTGAAAATTTCATTTGTTATTCATTTACTCTAGGTGCGAATAGCTCGCAATTAGAGAGTAGAGCACCCGATGAAAACAAAAACAAGTAGCAAATTTCTTACACGGTTTACCTTTGTGACTGTCTGCCTCTAGATGTCGCTTTGTGAATGACAGTTCCCGCAAGCAGTAGGATATTGGAAGCAAGGGTATATATATATATATATATATATATTTAACGGCTCCGATCTTATACCATAGATGTGGCCATCAGCACTAACTAATCTTCATTTGGGCAGAAGTCTTCCAAATATTTATGTAACGACCCCGATGGATGGTAGTTTAAAAATACGCACAGCGCTGTTAGGGATCCCACTCGCGCTATACGATCTTTCAGGAGAGATAGATAGATAGATAACGTTTATTTTAGCCAAGTTCCAATGGAACAGTTTGGCTTGCCAATACATTTTCAAAACATATTTTACTGTTTCAGCTGTAACGCAGACAGCTCATAAGGTGCCTAGCACAGAGCGCAATATTTATACTATTTTTATTATAGTTACACACTATACAATCACATACTATTATTATTACAGTGCTACAACGACCAATCGAAAATTTTCAATAGTCGAACCATGTTCGACCATCGCAATCTTAATACTAAAAACATTTTAAATTCGAAAATACAACTATATCTAGGACGATTTTTACAATCAAAGAATTTCAATAATTTAGAATAATATAACAAGAGAGAGAGAGAGAGAGAAAGTATTTGAGAAGATCGCACGCATTATAGGACGGCGTAATGTGCTCGAATCTCGAGACTCCAGTGACGAAGCAATACCGCAATCATGCATATCTCCATTCTGGTCGCCAGTTCCGTCGACAAGTCAGCCAGCAGTCCGGCTCCGTAGTCCAAGTGAGGTAGGACGAGTGACTTCGTCGACATCAGTCTGATCTGGCGTTGGTGTACGGCGAGGATATCTTCGCGCTAAGTACATAAGTATCTACTTACAAACACTGCGAGGTGTATGTAATGAGCCAAAGGCACTTTTGGCGTAATGTCTGTCTGGCGCGCACTTTCTTGTGGCGCGAGAAGAAATACACTTCATCGAATTTGTAACTCTATCCCTCCTCGCAGCTACGGCGACAGTGGTAGTTCGAGAACCTCCGAGTAAAATATATATATATATATATATATAGGTATTGTATATTAAGGAACAGGCGCCGTGGTGACTTTTGACGCGCGGCACACGCTTAGCATACAAAAAGTCCCGTACATATAGTACTATATATCGCGCGGTGCGAACTAATATTATAGACAGTGTGGGTGCGTACGGATGCGCGACGGCTGCTGCTACGCACGCGCCGCGCATTTATATGTGCACGATCCTCGCTCTCGAGACAGGTAGTACCTCTCATATACGTGTAATATATTTTCTCTCTCGTCGCGCTCCGCCGGAGCATAATGTACATTCGACATTATTTTTTTCGCCGCGTCTTCGGGAAATTTAAAATGAAGAAGAAAAAAAGATGCGCGGATGGCATACGCACGTATATTATCCGCGATACGGCAGCCGTGCTCTGCAGATGTATCAAGCGAGAGCTTCGACTTCAAACGTATAGTATGTACTCTCTCTCTTTTTTTTTTTACTTGTACATCGTCGTACGTACCAGCATAGAGTTGACTTTTTGCCCGTGATTATGGCTCCGCTACTGCTGCGAAATCAAAAACTTGACAGTTTCTGGCGGTACAGTGCACTGCGCAGCGTAGTGCAGTCTGTGCCGCGATCGTTACGCCATGGATGAGCAGTCAAAGCTCGCGACTCAAAGCTCCGATACACACCCACCCACATACACTCATCACGCGGCTGCAGCAGAGATACACAGTATATCTGCACGAATGCTATTGAAATAGACGCGCGACCGAGGAATCGTTCGCCAAGCTCCGGCACTGTACTTTGCACTGCAAGCCCGCATGTATAATATATATATATACAGAAAAGAAGAGGATATACTTTGACGCTGCGCACTCGGGCCTCCGGAGCTTCGAGTGGTAGCAGTGGTGGTGGTGGTGGGTGGTGATGGTGAAAAAAATACAGGTAAAAACAACACACACAGTCGGATCGCGCGACAAAGTGGGAAATGAGCTTGCGTCGGAAAAAAAACAACATCCGCGTGGAAAGCTCGACTCTTCTCGCGATGCGATCGAGATCGAGCTTTTATATGTATAGATCGAGGATCCGATGTACAACGTTGGAAACGCATATTACACGGCGCACGGCGTTCAAAGCTAGAGAAGTGCACTCGATCGAGTGAGAGAGCCAAACGCGCGACACAATTTCGACTGTACTGCTGCTGCTGCTACGCGGGCGATTGGCGATAATAACGAGTTGGCTTCATCGATTTCACTCGCACACCCACACAGGCAGTGGCTAGAAATACACATAGAGCGATCCGTAATTGCATGAATAAATAAGCATGGCTGCTGCCGCTGCTAGGGCAGGTTCTCATTGTTTATATAATCGGACGTGAAAGTGCATCTGCGGAATGTGTGTATATATATACAGCACGACGATGCGACACGATATTTTATGAATCGTGTGCGACGTCTAATAAAAATTTCTCTCTCTATTCGTGTATAGCCAGAGCTTGCGATGTTGTTCGTCGCCGTCGTCGTCGTTGTGTTGTTGTCGCCTTGCTGCTGTTCCTTTCCCACGACGACGACGACGACTTTACGCTCGAAGAATCAAGAAGTCGCACGACGATAATTATTCGTTTTCTGAAATTATTCTCACGAGTTGATTATTCATCAATTTACGCGCTGGTATATATACATGTAGTCGCGAGCTTGCATTCTAGCTCGACTCGTGCCAGCAATAATATTATAACACACGAAGGTGCGCACGAAGAGAGCAGCAGCAGCAGAAGCAGAGCAGCAACGATATACGATGTATAACACGCAGAGACGCATCGCAGCCCAGGAATATTCAGGATGATAAATGCAATTTGCGCGACGTGTTATCTTTACATCCGCGAGTATATAGTTATACGTATAAGTTGTATAAGCTTGGGCTAGCTGTGTGCGTGTGCTGCAAGACCGGCACACACCTCTGCCACTGCCGCTGCTGCTGCTGCTGTTGAATGAAATTTACGCGCTTATCTTGGCGAGTGCCTTAGCAGAGTTAACGCGATATATACTATACAGAGATTATTATTATATATAGGTATACAATAATGAGCTTTATGTCAAAGCTTAATACGTGCACACACGTCGCACCGTATCTATATAATAACAAGAGAAGTAAAAGTCCGACATGGTTTTTTTTTTCTATATGCGCGCAGCGATATAAAACGATATATATTATACCTTAGAAGTATACGCACATACAGGTCAGAACCCATGTCTCGAGAAAAGCTCGGGAGCTCGAGCTTTGCCAGAAGACGCCGACGACCAGAGAAATAATATATAGTATGTGTACTGCGTGTGTGTGTGTGTGTGTGTGTCTGAGCAATAAGCGAGCATTCAATCAGCGTGCGCAATCCATTGGGATCGTTCCGGAAAGAGCAAAAAAAAACTCATACACACGCGTATACGTGTGGTAGCTATTGCAGGCTCCTTCTTCGACGAACTAACGCACAGTGTCTGTGTGTATATAACAAAGACCTCTACGGCAAATACGACGAACGTATACGCGCGCGACCCTCTACCAGTGTTTGCGCGCGCGCGACGTTTGTTATATACGTGTGCGGGTGTATGTAAGCATTGCCGAGTAATAAAAGCCTCGTAAATCAGGCCACGCCGGTACGTATATATATATAAACACGTACGACACACACACACGTCGCAGTCGGGAGCTACGAGTCCGTCCGTTCGAGCGAAAATTGCCGTACTCTCTCTATACGTATAATAATATCTGTGCGCGCGCTTTCGTGAAAACATATTCAACTACGACTGGTTGCCGTTGTGCATTATTATTATTATTATATATATAACGCAGGAGCCGGGAGCTTCTTAACGTGCAGCGCGCAAGCTCGCGCGCGTATTTACGATATATAACGCTCATTCGTATATATATGATACGCATGTGCGGTACATGTAGTTATATACGTCTCGCGCGTCACTCGAGCGAAATTGCCGATGAACGACTACTACTGCTGCTGCTGCTGCGCGACAGCAGCAGCTATACACATATAGGTATATAAAGCATAGGGTGTATTATACAACGGAGTATAGTACTAGTAGTAGTAGTGGGACAAAAAGCCGAAGCAGGAGCAGGTGTCTATCGCGCTTTTCGATCACTTAAACGGCACACTCGGAAAATTGTCCTTCGAGCCCCGGAGGCTCCTCGCTCTTTCTCCTCGAGTAGGAAACGACCCGAGACGCAGATGTCTATCGGGCCCCATATAAATACTCTATATACGTTACGCCCATCCCTGCGTTAGCTCATTCATTGTCTGTCGTACACAGCATATATATCGTATATATAAAATCAAGGGTGTAAATAAAATATACACATCATGCTGTATGTGCCAGTGTGTATGTTCTCGAATTCACGCGAGCTAATAGTAGTGAGCGCGTGTAATGCGTTGGACGCGCGGAAAAAAGCACAGAGAGAGAGAGAGAGAGAGAAGAATTCAACGCGACGGTGACGAGAAAAAAAATTGCATCAAATATTTACTCAACTTCTTTAAGTTTCGCGTGTGCTCGCACACACACGCCCATCCCTAGTCCTCTCGACACGAGAGAAAGAGAGGGACATATACTACCTAAAGCTCCGTCGTCTGAGGCAGTAAGTATAGTACAGTCCATAAGTAGGGAGTCCCAAGGATGCGCCCGGCAAAAGGTCGTCGCGAGCGTCGAACATCGGAAACAGCAGAATCAGTTAGAGTTCAAACTCGTGTTACCGTACGTAAGAGAGAGAGAGAGAAAAAGAAAGGAGGGAAAGAGGCGGGCTGCTCTGGGTATACTAGTACCCAGCGATCGACACAAAGCGCTCGAGACAGAGGAACGAAGAAGAAGAAAATTCCGTACGACTGCTATATACGTAAAAGAAAATTCACTTTTTATCTCGTTGCTGCCGCTGCTGCTGTTACTGCGGGGAGAGTTTGTTCGAATAATTTCCGAAGACTCGAGAGACAGAGAAAGAAAGAGAGAAAGAGCTTGTATTTTAGCTTTGCGATGCTGCTGCCGCTGCAAGTTCGCTCTCTTCTTATACTCCCTGAGGACGTAGCAGCAGCAGTCGACTGCAGTCCGAACCGATCGCGCGCGCGCACACACACACAAGTTCCGCCGATGCGAAGGAAAGAAAAAAATTTTTTTTTTCTTCTAAAACTATAGCGAAGGAAATGTCCAAGTATATATATATATATATGTATAGGCAGTGATTACCGAGTCTCGATATATGCAGACTCCGAGGCGGTATATGGCGTTTTATCAAGACGGTATTATATATATGGAGCGAGACCGCGACGCGTCCCACGGCGCGCGATCCTTTTGACTCGCAGGCTCTGAACTCCACCTTACATTATGCATTACACCGCGCGACTACGCCATGGTGCGTAATACATCTATATATATATACGTTACCTACTGCGTCTAAGCGAATTAACGATTCCCTTTGTCGAAGTGCTCGATTTAGCCCAAAGAGAGTGAGAGAGAGAGAGAGAGAGAGAGAGAATATACGTATGCACGCGCCTTTGAGAGGGCTGCGGTGTAAGCTCGTGTAATATATTCGCCTACTGCGCCGCGAGGAAAGAGAATTTAACTGCAATATTTAACGAGACACTCGATATCGCGTAGCAGCAGCAGCGGCAAAAAAGTTTTTTCGAACGCATAATGAACGTATATAACCCGCGGTCAAAATCGTGTTTCATCTACTTTTTTTTTCTCTTTTTGTTTCGCGCTTTTCGGGAAAATCTCAGGCTGCTGAGATTCCATGCAATAATTTTCTCGCATTGCAGCGGTAATTTCGTACATTCATAAATATATATATATTGATAACGAGAGCTCATTGGCATGTAATAACGCGCGGTGCATGAACTCGTCCCGTAATGAAGCTAATTTGCGGTGCAGATGTGTGTACTCCTTATTATATTTCAACGGCTGCGCGACGATCGGTGCGATCGTTTCAAAGTTTTCTCTTTCGTGGACTCGTATATAAGTACGAATAGCCATTGAAAAAATATCTTTGAATTCGAGGCTAAAATCGGAATTAAAATTTTTGTCACTCGACGCGAGCAATGGTTCTTGATGATTGTTCATTGAGGTCCCAGGAACGTGGGAGAGCGCGCGAGCAATGGGAATTTTAATAGGTATTTTTCCTACAGTTATTTTTTTGTTACAGAGGAAGAAAAATTTCGTTTCATCGTTAATACGTGACAATACCGAAACCTTACGAAACTGTTGGATCATCAAAAAGCTATACACAACATAACTATCAAAATTTCCTTAATTCAACAATTATCAATGCTCAGTACTTGCGTCCATCGACAAAAATTTTAATCGCTATTTTAACTTCAAATTTTTGATCTAGATACCAGAGAGTCTTTTGGGGCATATTTTTAGCGAAATTCACTGGTAAAGTGCCTACATACACAGAACAAAGCGAAACACGCTCACAACAACTGCGTTTGGAAAAAGTCAACGGTATAGAGGGGGAAAGTTTTGCCAGGGAGCCATTACAGTCCGCCAGATCATCAATATACGTCTGATGTGTTCACTCTTTAATGTGAAATTATTTCCACGGCGAGCAATTAGCGATTACAAATTATTTCTGTAAAAAAGTTCCATATTTGAAATCGAGCGACTGTATCAGCTGTTTGAGGCGTTGTCTCGAATTTTTCTCAGTGTACTCTGTACCTAAAATTGACGTACATACGCGAGACTTATAACCTCAAATATTATCTCAGTGCAGTGTGCATATCGTGAAAATTGCAGTGAACATACATAATTAAGGAAGTGATGGATAACAAAAGCGACATAATCAGGTACAACTTTTTCGTGCGTATTACTGCCAGAATTATTTTTTTAACGATCTTATAATAGTCAACCGAATTATTCTTCAGGGTGAAGGAAGAGCCAAACGATAATTGTACGAATACCGCTTTCGCTTCGGTGGACTGTTGCAAACCCGAAAACTCTGAAACAGTGCCGTTTCTTAAATCATCGGTGAATTTAAAGATTTAATATTGTGTTTGGTCGATCCACTATTAGAAACTAATCCATAATTTTCATTGCAGGCAAAACATGTCAATGAGGCTGCGACGTTTCAAGAGAGATTAAATGAAAAAATAATCATAGATTTTGAGTGCAGAGATGTTAAACCTGAAATACCTTATTTATCGAAAACCGCCTGCAAATTGGAGTATCAAAGTCATCAACCTTATGTGAAAAAAGAAAACGCGGATCCGACGAATTATACGAGTGAGAAAAGTCTAATTATTCTAATAAAAAAAGGATTTAACTACGATAACAACTGTCAAAGGAATACGAAATTTCCCGTAAAACTGGCCGAATATAAAAAACAAAAAAGTTTTGAGGAAATTGTTGAAAAAAATTCATCGTGTAAAACAAAAATCAGTCGAAAAACTTATAGACCAAGAGTAAGTAGTAAGAAGCATTCGTTTAGGATACTTCGAAGTAATGGACAGTGTCTCTTCGATTGTGAAATATGCCATAAATCATTTGGACGCAAAGGCAATTTCAATGTGCATATAAATACAGTCCATTATCGTAACAAACCTTACGACTGTGAGATTTGTCACAAATCATTTGGACACAAACACATCCTCAACAATCACATAAATATAGTACATAATCGAAGCAAACCCTTTGAATGTGAAATTTGTCACAAATCATTTGGTCGCAAGGATACCCTCAAAATTCATTTAAATGTTGTACACGATC
The DNA here is from genome assembly GCA_034770305.1 of Trichogramma dendrolimi. NCBI lineage: Eukaryota > Metazoa > Arthropoda > Insecta > Hymenoptera > Trichogrammatidae > Trichogramma > Trichogramma dendrolimi. The sequence continues at coordinate 7,532,351 of JAPMIB010000002.1, read as the reverse complement.
GCAGCAAATTTTTCGAGTGTGACATTTGTCACAAATCATTTGGATACCAGCATGTACTCAAAAATCATGTTATATCAATACATGCTCGTAGCAAACCCTTCGAATGTGAGATTTGTCATAAATCATTTGGACAAAACATTACCCTCAAAGTTCACATTGATACAGTACATGATGGTAGAAAATCCTTCGAATGTACCACTTGTCACAAAACATTTGGACAAAAAGGTAACCTCAAATCTCACATGAATGCTGTACATGATCACAGAAAACCCTTTGAATGTGAAATTTGTCATAAACCATTTGGACAAAAACAACACCTCAAAACTCACATAAATGAAGTACATGCTCACATAAAACCCTTCTAATGTGAGATTCAACACAAGTCATCCGGCCACAAGGATTCCTTAAAAGCTTATATGGATAAATCTCATGATTTTATCAAATAATTTGATGAGTAAGATATACCTCGTGACATATAGACAAGATATTGTTTGCATTCATATGAGAATTGTAATGGATGAAAACTTTTGATATTTGTAAATATTCTTTAATTTTGTGTATTTTATTTCTCCAGATTTTTTTATGTATTTATAAACTTTATCATGATAGCTTTCTCTCACCCTTTGTACAATACATAAACTAATATATTCAATAAAATAGCTTTTGTCCATAATCTTTTTAGACATTTGAATTTTTTTAATTTCTAGTCCAAATCCCAAACTGATCCGAAAAATTCTAAAAAAAAATGCACGCGTATTTTGTTAATTTTGAAATCTTTTAAGTCTAAAAAACGTTCGTTCGTTGATGCGTGTCGACTGACAAGTAATTAAATTATCAATAGCTTGACATTCACTCGAAAGTATATTATTTACATGCAATTTTTCGTACCCTAACAATAACTCGGAATAAGTAGTCATATGTTGTACGAAAAAAAACTTCTAGACATAACAGTTATCAAATTTCCATTATTCACTCGTTCACGTCAAGCGACAAAAATTCCAATCAAGATTTCAGCCGCGAATTCCAAGTATCTTTCGCAGTTTCGCTCATATACGAAACACGAAGTTCTATACCCAATGCCCTCTCGTAAAAACCAACTCGACCCTGCACGCTCGCGTGTAATCTCGAGTCGCGCCGTTCGCTCGATACATACATAAACTTTACCTCTCATTATCGAAGATTATTTTGATTACGGTCGTGAGTGTTTTTTTTTTCCTCCTTACTTTTACGCATCTTCCCCGATACAAGAAGAAGAAGAAGGAAATCCCACCGCGAGAGCGCGCAATAATACTTATCGAGGCATTGAAAATTAATTAGGTTTCCGAAATTATAAAGTAAGGTAAGTTAAGGCGCGCGCGCGCATAAAAAGTCTCCTCATCGCTCCGCGCGTATATATTATACGATAAGACGAGAGTCAAAGCGCGCATACAATTATGATAGTACGCGGATCGAGCGAAATGTCAGATTCGAGGCTCTCGCTCTGGTGAAACAGCCGAGAGAGAGAAGGTTTTATACCGCGCGTGTCTGCGAGTATATAATTAAAACTGCCTTTGCACGCTCGCAGTCGTTGTCGTCGTCGTCGTCGTCGACGGCAGCTGTAATATTATAACCCCGTAGCCCCGCGATGCGCATTCCTGTACGATTGTGCATGCACCACATCAGCCCGCAGTGTGCTGCATGCGAATAGACGCGTGTTTAATTTTATATATTCCGCAGCAGCAGCGGCAACGATGGTATAATCTCGTCGGAGCTGGAAAACGTCGTCGTCGTCATTGAGCGGGCTCCATGTGCCGAGTATATTTCCGTACAACGACGACGACTTAGAGACGTAGACGCAAATCGGCGCGAGGGTTCGATGCCAGCTATTTTCCCGCTCGCCCAATCCGTTCCGTGTGTATACATATAAAACTCGGTGCGCGCACCCACGCGGTATATAATAGCCACGCGTGAATATAAACAAGAGCTTTATTCGTACAGAAATGCATTCTCTCTCTCTCTCCCCTCGGCCGTCCCGTTGCCGTAGAATTTCAAATTCGCGCGCAATGGTGCGCGCGTCCCGATGAATTTCTAATTACATGCAAATGCGGGGCTCGTTCCTTTTTTTGCCCGCTCGTATAATTGAGAAATAATTGCGTATACATATTCAAATGCACAATATCGCAGGCGCGCGTATGTATATTCTCGCGGGCGGAAAAATTCTAGTTCGCGAGTTATTATACAGCGCGACAGCAATAAAATGCGAATATCATATATATACCGAGAGCCGAATGAATTGGGAAGAAGGTATATGTTTGTACACTACCCACATGGAATAGCGTGTGAAAACTGTGTATAACGCGAGTTTTGAGGATTTGTCAACACGTCCCACGCGCGTTATATAGCAGAGCCATTAGACGCGTAGTGTGTGCGTTAGTCGCAGGGGGGACTAATTTAAACGAATGCGCCGCAACTCCCGGAGTTGTGCTCGCTTAATTTCGATTAGTAACTTTGACTCTCTCACACTCTTCTCTTACTTGCCGCAATATTCCCATTCATTAAAAAGCTCATCATCGTCATTCGCGCGCGCGCCCGCGTGTGTAGGGGCTCTTGTGATTGGGTTCGCGCACACACACATGCGCATATTATTTTGCCAAGGTCACAAAACAGAGAGAGAGAGATACGCACGAAATACGATGGGAGAATAAAAGGAAGGAAGTCTCGGCTGCTGCTTATTAAGTGCAAAGTTTGCCAACTCGTTTATTGTACACATATAGATTTGAAAAATATATATACGATCTACTAAAAGTTTTCTTATTAAGCTTCATTTAGCCTTCGACTTTCGATTGAATGAATCCGCAGGCAGAAGCAGCAGCAACCCGGGCCGTTAATTTCAAGCTTTCTTCGTATTTACCTCGTGCGCGCATAGCAGCTAATGTTATTTGACTGTTCAATTCGAGTTTGACTGCGCTCGCTCTCGCTCGCTCGCGCGCACTTAGCTTTTACTTGCTATGTACTGTTACTCGCGCGAGAAGAAAACTCGAGAGCTTCGCCGCAGCACACCTACCATAGTCTATCTCGCGCGTCGACGGCAAGCGAACTTGGCTTTTCCTCGATTGATTTTCAACATTTTACCTCGAACTCGTCTACGCAGCGTGTGGTTTTATAGGCAGCTGCAGCAGCACACGTACGCACACACACACACACTAGAGAGAGCTGCAAGTTCCAGCCTCGCGCGATAAGACATTTTTATTTGGTTTTGCGCGCGCGCGATCGAAAGCGATTGATTAAAGGCGAAAGAATGGGCTGCTGCTGCCTTTTTTTTTATATGCCTCGGTTTTATATTGTGTGTCGGTATAGAAATCGTTGATTCTTGCTCCGGAGCCGCGTTCGCTACTTCTCCGATAAGATTTTCCACGTATTTTAACCACTCAGGTAAGAAAAAAGCACGCTCCCCGTAGAGGTACGAGCGAAATGAAATTGACTCGTACATATATACAGTTGGCTGCGCTGGGTTTTCGAAGCCCAGCCGCGTGTAGCAGCGCAAGCCCTTTTGCTGCCTACACTGCCACCGTGGTATTTCAACAAAGTTCACACAATTTATATATGGGAATTCCATCGGAGCCGCAGCAGCAGCTGTGAAACTTCTATATAGGCGCGATGGTTATGAAAGTCGACTTTGAATTTTTTGGCTATTATACCTCTTTCGATTTTCAATCGAAAGATAATCCAATAACGAAGGACCGTGCGAAATTTCAAGTTGGAGACTCGAACGGTTCAAAAGTTATGTATGAACAATTATAAGTACCGAAAAACGTGGTTTTAACAAGAGTCGATATATATATGGGCTAAGCCATAGTTAGCGTGATGGTCAAAAAAATTTTATTTCTCAAATTATGTACTTTTGAAGAGTACATTGAAAAGTGAAAATCCTGAAAGTTTCAGCCCTCTAGGTCCAACCCTATTGGATTTTCAGGGTCTTAAAGTTGAATTTTCTTTTTCTGATTATATTCTGCTTGCAATTCTGATTTTCTAGGGTTAATATGAAAAAATTATCGAAGCTGTAAGAGCTACGCGCCGAGGCGACTTGTAAGTGAAAGGCCATAGACAATGACCCTACTAAGCTGGACTTTCACTTGTACGCACTTGCGCAGCACATAGAGATTTATGACGATACAGAAAAGTCATATTACGCTGCTTTTACCAAACTATATTCGTTTGATTTTATAAATTTTTGGAGTTTGGTAGTTATAGTGATAACACATACTTACAGTACCATACGCTACTCACAAAATTACACAGATTAAAAAAAGTTTAAAAACAAGCATGCCAAATATAGTCTTGAAAAAATTTTTATAAATCTAAAAAAATTGTAGTTCAAGCAAGGCAAAAGTTTAATTAAAAAAACAAACACTCCAAATCAAGGAAAATTCAAATTTCAGAAAAAAAATTCAATCATACTCTATAGAAACTTCAGAGTCCTTTTCCTTCGTTGAATTTTCTTTCTGAAATTTTGATTTTTCTTGATTTCGAATGTTTGTTTTTAAATTAAATTTTTGCCTTGCTTAAGCTACAATTTTTTTAGATTTTTAGAAAAGACTACGACAAGACTATTTTTCATACTTTTCTTTGACCTTTTTAAAGATTTTTCTTCTTTCATAATTCGATGTTTTCAGTTACTAGCGCTCGCAGGGACCGTTATGAATTTAAACAAGCTGCGATATCGCGTCGGAGCACAGCTACGTTCATATATTTTCCGCAACTCGCGCAAGACAATGGCCTTGGTCGAAATCGATCGAGACGCTGGAAGGTATATGGAAGAAAAAAAGAACCTTTGGAACCGTGGAAAACAAAGACTGGTGAATGCACAGCAGCACGCAGCGCGTGCGAGTCAAATGAGGTAATTGAGCTTTCAAGCTCGCGCATATATATGTCGAGTAAAGTGCAGCTACAGCAGCAGCAGCAGCGAGAGAGAAACTCGATAAAAGTCTGTGCTGTGCGTGTATGTGTGCCTGCATATGCCATATGCACCGCTGCTGCTGCTGCTGTAAACGTATTATTCTGCACCCAAGAAAAGAGAATCGGGACCCGCGCGTTGTTAGTACCGCCGCACCGCGACGAGGGCTATATCTATAAAACTGATTACATTTTCCGCGCGCGGGTATAAATCAGCAGCGGTAGAAGTAAAAGTAGTAGTCGCGTTGATACGAGAGCCGCGCGTCGTTATATGTACCTCCCGCTCGAGTCGCTAGCGATACGCCCTTTAAGAATTCCCTTTCTTGCGGCATCGAGTAGAGACGCGAGGAATTTTCATTTTATAACAATTAGCTCGCGGAGCTCGCGCTTGCGCGGAGAAGGGTACATAGAGAGAGGATCGGATTTTACAACGGATATTATTTTCGTTTGATGTAATTTCTCTCTCTTTCTTTCTCTCTGGTATTATATGGGAATTTTTAGAGAGAGAGAGAGAGCAGAGAAATCGCGAGTTTACGTAGAGCGAAAGCTTTTGCGATCTCCGCAAATAGATATCATCGCATTGGGCATGTGCTTGAGGGGGAGGGCAATTACATCTCGCGCGCCCAGCGTATGCCAATAAGAGAATAAATAGCGCGGCGAAGAAAACGTGTTCCTCAGGAGTTATATACCGTGTGGCTTTTGCGCTCGCGGCGCAAGGAGTTTACTTAATGTAACGTTTGGAGGGGAGCTCTCGCACACGCACATAGACGAAAATAACAAACCCGTTGGCCCGCTTGTAGCAGCAGCCTTACATACATAACGTAATATAAGCAGCACGAAGAACTGCTGCTGCAGAGAGAGAGACGCGGCGCACAGGAGGGATTATTTTGGCACAGAAACGGCAAAGCCCTCCCAACGCGTTTACTTCCGCCGCGTTTCTCTCTCTCTCTCTCCCTTCTCGGCTTTTGTAACGAAGCGTCGAGGCCTCTAATCGGGTTAACCTCGCGCCTGAGGTGTATCAAACATAACACATCTCGAGAGCTGCGCTGCGCTACGCTGCCGCTGCCTCCGCAAACGCCTCTGCATATAGATAAACGCGCAGCACAGAGCCTAGAACTGGCGCTTGCTTTACAGCGCTCAAGGGCTTTCTCTGTACTGGGCGCGTTTCTAGGCTTCCACCGCACAGACGCGCGTTAACCCTTACACCGCGCCTAGAGAGAGAGAGGGAACGTTAGAGACTTTGTTCTTCCGCGTGATCTGACGTCATAAAGCAGCTTCTCTGTGCGCCCTTGTACGGGCGTGTGTATATATTTTGCACTTGTCCGTTATTACATACGGTGTAGACGTTGCGTTACTCGATTGATCTTGTCTCAATTAAGAAACCTTATGGACAATAATTGTTCTAGTTCATATAAGTGTCGTGCTGCGAGGATCAAATCTTTATAATTGACCTCATCTTTTCAATTTATCAAATTCAATTATTCTAATTTCAATTATTACTTAATTCGATGTTTTCTTTAATTATATTAAAAGTATGTTTTAAGCAAACGAGAATAAATTAATTTTAAAGTTGAGACGTCTAAGAAAATTCACCTGCCTAAAGTACAACAATTAACCGTCTGAAATACAACGTACCATCCTCGATACATTCAACAGGTTAGCTTCCGGGTATTGTATATCAAGTTTAACATTAAACCTGTATAGTAACGCATTAATTGTCGATCGAAGAAAATAAATTACCCAAAAGTTGTTACACCAACTCTATTTAAATCCATTGATAGTTTCCAATCAATTAGAATGAATAACACAAGATCATGGAAAAACATCGATCGTAAAAATGCAGCAAGCTTTGACATAGCTCCTGTTTCCCCTTATCACAAAAACATACCATATTCAACCATATTACGAAATAGTCGCCTCGCGGGCCCGGAATCTCGCACGCGCGATCCTCTTCAACGAGGAAACTTTGCGGGACACGCATAGTCGAGAAAAGTATGCGCTCCCCGCTTGTATGATATATATATATAAATTTCTAACGGTGGGACGGTGTACGTGTCAGTCGCGCGGCGCGCGCCCCGAGTGAGTAGCTGGTCGGCTGTAATTAAAAGCTTCTCTCTCCCTCTCATATATATACCGCAGAGAGAGAGAGAGAGTAGCAAAGTAAAGCTGGTATTAAACCAAGGCACTTTGAGCAAATTCCTTCGATGTCAAGAATGTGGGCTTACGCGAAGATCCTTTTCGTTATCCGGACTTATATACCCAGTTAATTTTTTTTTTTTTACTTTTTTTTGCTGCTGCTATGCCGCTAATATATATAAGAGAACGAGGAAGAAGAAGAAGAAGAAGAAGCGGGAAAAATAAATTGACGTGACTATATACGGACTTGACCGAAATGACTCCGGAGGAGAGCATATTGCCTCGTTAGTCCCTCATAATCTCGTATAATTTCGTCACTGCAGTGGGCGGTTGCTACCACTGCTCGAGTCGAAAGTAAACACACTTGATTTTTGCCGAAATGAAAAATGGTTTTGCGCGCGAGAGGCCGTGTGGCGCGGCGAGAGCTCGACGAAGAAAAAAAAAAGAGAGGACAAAAGTCATTAGGGACGCGGCGGCTGCTGCTGCTGCTGCTGTTATACTACCGAGTCGAGAAGAAAAGATTGTGCACGCGCAAAAAAATGTACTAAGGTCTTGGTCAGGGGGGGACAACCCGCGATTAACCTTTAATTTTATCGTTATGGACTGCCCGACGCACATTCGATGCCGCCACTGCACTGCGCAAGAACTGGCATAAAAAGGAAAAGAGAGTCTCTGGCCTCGGCAGAGAGAGAGAGAGAGAGAGAAAGAGAGAAGCCAAACAGTGCGCTGTACAAACAATAGTTACGCTCGACTGCTCAGTCACTGGATGATGATGATGATGATGATGCCGCGCGGGCCAAGGCAAAAGAGCCAAAGAAAAAGGAATAGATAAAAGGAAGTGAGCAAGCAACGACAACAACAAAAAAAACAAAGAAAAAAATACAAGAAAGGCGAGTGTGTGTTGGTTTGTTCGTGTAAACTACGAAGCCGAAGATGCAGCGAGGAAAAAGCTGAGGCCGCGAGCTTTGTAATTTACTGCGCGCGCGCGCGGCTACTGCAGTTGGGCGACGCACGGCCGGCGAAACGAATTTGGCTCGACTCTCTCTTTCTGCTGTATACAGCAGAATATAAGATCATCCTTTGGCCCGCACCGCTTCATCGGCCGGCCGGCTGGCTCTATAGTACGATTTGTCACCCACCACGTTGAAAACAAAAACAACAGAACAGAACAGTAAGAAAAAGAAATCCGCGCGTTACGTAGAGAAGAAGAAAAAACACAGCGCGCAAATACATCGAAGAAGAGGTGCAACGGCGATAACTGCCCCGGACGCTAAGCTCAAAGCGGCCAAGCTCTTCGGAGCTTACAAGCCAAAAGATAGCCGCGCGTAGCGTATACTTCGAGACAGCTCGTGCGAGAGATAAGGCCTCTCTCTCTCGGTACCGAGGTACTAACTTATTCGGCTTACACGCGCTCCGTTAGTGTATGTGCATGTGTATATCTAGCTGTGTTGACGTAGGGCGCGCCGCAATACATGCAGAACTCGTTTCGGTGCAGCTTCGGCGGCGGCGACTATCTTTATCCCAAGCTACGTATACAACACGATACTTGCTGCTGCGGTGTATATATATACACGACGTGGTGTATTTCTAAGGTTTTGCAGTGCGCTCGGCAGCAGCAGCCGCTATAGCTCCCATGACTTTCGCTAGGCGCGCGTTGCGCGATAAATTCGATCGTTTATTATATATATAGCCGAGCGCTGCTTCGCAATTGACGCAAGAATGACTCGATAAAATGCGCGCGGCGCAGCCCCTATAACTTCGTCAATTTCAAGACGGATATCTAATGGCCCTTCCCGATACTACTGCTGCTATTGCTACTACCGCTCGTATAGCTCGATGCGTGCTTCGATGAGTCGATTCTGATCTTTACTGCATTAGAATCGTATACGCGGAGTATGATATCATATCCTTCGAGTCGTTGGTTCCTTTTGTCCCTCTTATTTTTGTACAATTATTTTTTCTTAAAAGTCACGTCGGTATGATACGCGCGCGTTAGAAAGCGAGCTGAAAATTTTTTTCCGCGTTTGTTTTTTTTCTTCGCGCAGCTATATACACAAGCTGCGCTGTCGAGGTAAACGAGTTGCGCTCGCATGTGGTAACGTAACATATACCCGTGCAATGTTGTAGACGTAAACGAACGCGCGCCCGTGTGTGTGTGTCGTTGCAGTGACGCTGCAAAAGCTAACTCATCGAGTTTCCCCGCGCGCCAACTTCCAAGTCATTCTCTCTCGGTGCGCGAGCGAGCTTGTCTTTCAACCTGAACGTATATAACATAGTAGTAGTAGTAGTAGTATATAGTTATAAGGGCAAACAAATACCTCGTAAAGTCCTGCGCTCGGATCGATAAGAGCCGCGAACGAAGGAAAAAAAGTAAGTAAGTAAGTAAGAAGAAATGATAATAAAGCCAATGAGAGCACACACGGGTGTAGGATAGGTAGGTATATATATAATGTTTGCGTAAGGATCGTGATTTACCACCACCGTACCCGAGAATTCCAATGTACTTAATACTCTTTTTGTTCGTCGATTCAAAAGCTACCCCTTTTCATCCGGTCGCGTCGAGTGACGAAAACGTATTTCGCACGTTATATACATGTATGCGTGCTAAACAATTGCGTATACTACTCGTGAAAGAGGAGGAGGCCACCGCCACCGATTCATCGAATATTTTCCACTCCTCCTGTTCTCTCTCGCTCTCTCGCCGGGGCGCAGCGGCAGCAACAACTCCTTGTAATTTCAATACTCGATGCGATATATATATTCCGTGCGCGCGCTTGCGAGCCGAGCGAGCGGCCGAAACTTCGAACGGATAATCGAAAACTACTTGAAGCGAGCCAGGCACGCGGAAAACGAATACGTTATAAAGCCCGCGGGGTGCAGTTACTGATTTATGTATGTACGTTCGGTTGGTCCTCGACTCGAACTATTTTCACTTTGGAGGTATAGTGAGGACGATAATTTGAAATACGACGACGGAGACGACGATGACTCGATCATTTGCATCAAGGCGCTCAGCGATGTAAATAATAATAATAATAATAATGGCGATGGTAAAAAAAGAGGTTTTCGTTAATACCTTAAAAGCAAAATTTAATTTACCGTAAAAGCTACATTGCCGTAAATTTTTTCTTTTTTACCTCCGTAGTACTTTTAACGTAACGCGTATTAATGTATATGTATGCGCATAAAACGAGCTTGCGTCCCATGTACGTGTGTGTGTGTCTGTGTGAATGTTTGTGAGTATGGCTCGCAAACACGCCTTTGATATTCTCTCTTTTTCGGTCAAAATCCTTGAGCTAATGAAAGGCGGCCGGGCCGAGCCGGGCGCTCGCGTTTGATTCGCTCGGTATATATATATAAATGAGAGGGACCTGTGCAGCGCACGGAGAAAGGACGCTGGGCTGCACTTTCGACTCTCTGTCGCGCAGCAACTTTGGAATGTCAATCGCGGCGCTCGGTCCAAAGTCGAGCGCCCGCGCGCAAAAGACGACGACGACGACGACGAGAGAGAGAGAGAGAGACAAGAATCGCTCGAGTGCTTCAGACAGCAGTGGCAGCAGCAGCGCCGCCTCCGCAGTAGTTCCGCACTGTGGTGCGTGCGTATAAACTTGTGGCTAATTAGTGTTTCGGCTCTCTCTCTCTCTATCTATCTCGACTCGATGGCACTCGACTGTTATTTTTTTTTCTCCCTCTTTTTTTTTTATCATCGATTCCACAGAGCTTCGTAAGCGTACATAATTTTTTTCCACTGCTACTATCTGCTACTACTACTAGTACTACTGACAGCACACTACTATTTCCTTTCATCTTCTCTTTCGTAATATAGCGCTATGCATTTCCAGGTCACGAGGCGCCTCGCGAGTCTCAAGTTTCGCGTTACAATGAACTGGAAACTTTTCATGTGCGACGACGACTACGACGACGATGACGAATCTCTGCGCGCACGCGGCCCACAAGACGAAAAGATTCAGAGAAGCAGATGATCCAATACCCGGTGCGTTATTTTATATATTGTGCACGAGAAGAAAATAATCAGCCTCTTTCACGTCGGGCGAATAGACCGCACGCGGATTATCCGCTATATACAGCGTGTGCTTTTTGCTCAGTGGCAGCCGCAGCTAGAGGAGCTTGCAAGCTCACTGAAATGCGCGCGGCGGCGCGCATACCTCCGGGAAATCTGCTTTATGCTCCGCGCGCGCACCGAGCAGCTGTCGAGCCTACAAAAAAAAATCCGCTCTGTATATACGCGCGCGCGTTTACACGACTGCGTAGTAGTCGTTTATTACCTGCGGTGCTTCTATTTTTTTTTTTTTTTTTTTTTGGGAATTTCGAAGTACGCGTGTTATCGCGAAAAACGTCGGGCGCTCGAGAGCACGCCGCGAGACACGCGTTCGAAGATAAATCCGAATATATAATATAAACGAGTTCGCATGTTTGTTGCGGTACGTCATTCGCGCGAAAAAATGTTCTCTCCCCGCGCGCACACTAAAAGTATTTATCAAATTTCCAGCTCGTAACTCTTTTCTCGGGCGCATGCCTTTTTTTTTAATACCTGAAAAACTATAATATATACTACCTTCGACCCGCGCGCTATTATTATTACAATATAATGCTCTCACTGAAAAGTTTGCTTTGCTCGCAACCGCTTGCGGGCGGCACATACAAAAGAGTATACGTACACGTTATATAGGCTTTATTAAATGTTCATGGCGTTCGCGTTTTATGGTTGCGCATAGCGTCTTGATATATAGGAAACTTATATATATATACGTTCGGTCGATCAACAAAAGGATACCTCAAGATTTATACGATATTTTTGCGACATAACTCAGCGATATCTATATAAATATATAACGCATATACTACACCGAGACCAAAGAATAAAAAATGCGCGTGGTGCCTTTTTTAGGTCGTTGGCCGCCACCGTCGCCGTCGCGCGGCCGAGTCTGTACGCGAGGAAACGACCACTCGGCACGAAAGCTCGACGAGCGATTTGTGCAAGTTAACGTTTCTTCGGCACGACAGCAGCTTTTTTGCCCCGCGCCGAGTCCTTCGAGGCTCGCGACACGATCGTCATCGCGGTTCTTTTCCTTTTCATACGACGGAGAAAGTGAGCGAGGAAGATCCTCGATTGTACGTTTCTTTTTTTCGTCGAGCTTTTCAATATAACCGTTCGAGATTGCATTGTTTCGCACACGACGCTCGATGATCGGTGCGTACGTGCCTCGGCACGTTCATTTGACCATATCAATCCGATACGATGTTTCAATTGTTTGCTTCGGCGCGCACTCGTGTATATATACATTAGTACGTAAAACGGGCGAATTTAAAAGAGCAATGCAGCGACGAAGGATTATTATTATTATCACGCGCTCGTATCCAACAAGCGTGCGCATAATCAATCGGAAGTGCGATAGGTAATTATGCGCATACAATCAATATATAATGCGTTATACATTCACGGGCCCATAGGCCGTGTTGCCGCTGCTTGTTTGCTTATCGAGGTAAACTGTTATACGCGGGTTTTTGCAATTCGATCGCTGCGCGCACTCGGCGGGTATATTTTCACATTGTGTTAATTCGAGAAATTTATTTATCCTAAAGCGCAAGCTCTCGTATACGTATATTGTATAAACGCACACGGGGCGTGTGCCTGCGAAAGTCATTAGAGATTTTCCATTTAATAGTATATAGCGCGCAACGAGCGGGTAAGAGGATGTGCGCATCGATTTAATAGATACTTAATAATTTTGCGATTATATCGGAGAATTTGTTAGGGGGGATAGTTTGTACAGCGCTTGTATATAACGTGTATAAATTCGTTGCATCCATTCGAGTCCGAAAATGCGAACGACCTACTATATGAATTGAATTGAATTGAATATAATGATGAACAGCTTAATTTTTTCAAAAAATATCCCCGTCCAATAATATAGTTTTCATACGGTTGAACCGCGAGATTCAAAGTAAGCTTACCTGCATCTCCTATCCACTTTCATGTGCGGCGTCTCTGCACGTGATACACGAATCGTGTACTCGTGTGTGTGTGGTGTATATATATTATTATAATACCGCTACTGCTGCACTCGCGAGCGAAGACGACGACGAAGCTCGCGCGAAGATTAAGCTCGAGAGCTTTCGTGGAGGTGATGCGCGAAGCTCACTCGTAGGTGTATACGTATAACGCGAACTTTATTACAACTCGGCTACTTTAACGCGCGGCTATATATACTTTCCTCGCTCCTTGTTGTCTTATAGCGGGAGCTCGCGTAAGCGCACGTGGATTTTCTTAATGTGTATAAATATCAGCTGGTGCCGCTATGTTGCAAAGTTCCTCGCGCGAATCATACGATGATGATGATGAGACACACACGTGAATAGTTTGCCGAGCTTTTCTCTCCGTGCACGTGGCTCTACGTACTTTGCACAAAATTATTTAAGCTCTGTATATTGTTCCGTCGCAATGTCGAGGACGTAGTAGCGGAATTATGAAAACACACGCGCACGCACAGACACACACATTCGAATTTTGAGAGAGACGCACTGGTTATATATGTAAAATATGCCTGCACACTGCACCAGGGAGAGAGAGAAAGAGAAGTTTTCACGCTGGTAGGAGAAATTGAAGCTCGAAACTTTGTTATATTCACACACACCGACTATAACAACGCGGAAGAAGAAGCCACATCGCACGCGTAGTTCACCGTATAGCTGTATATAATGGGTGGGTGGATGGATGGGAGCCGCGCCGAGAGCGACGGACGACTGAAGGCTTTTCGTGCTCTCGCAAGCCCGGCAAGCTTGCGACGGCGCCAGTCAGAGAGAGAGAGAGAGAGAGAGAGGCAGCCACACACGCACACAGAGAGCCGGCGCGTCATATACAGCGTGTATACATCGCGAGAGCGACTGCGCGCCGCAGCGTAAGAACGCGCACGTGGATTCGAGCTGCTGCAGACGGACAGATAGAGCGAGCTTAACGCGGCTGCGCGATCTACCCCCGTTATACGTATCGTGCGTGTGCGAGATATATCTGTTTAACGTTGTATAAATTCATATACACGTATAAATATACGCTGTAACGCGCGTGAGTTAATTAAAATCTGAAATTTTGGCCCGCGCGTGTGGCGACGAGAACTGGGCGAGCGACGACGACCACGACCACCACCGACACGATTACTTTTTCGGGTACATGTAATAGCCTGGGCTCCTATATCGCGTGTGTTTACATTCAAAGTTCGCCCGACATGGGTGAATTAACGAGGTTTTTTTTTGGTTGTGTTCTCGTAATACTTCCCTATAGTCGATCAAAACGTTTAATTTCTCTGGTTATAATTTTGATAAACCAGAATATTGATGATTATGATTTTCGCTTTACATTTTGAAAATATTATCAAAATGTTCAAAATAATCTACCAAATCGACCACGTAATCTCCCGAGTTTTTCCACCAAGTATAGCGCTCGCTACGCCAATCGAATCTCATTACGATTAATTTGAGTAACGATGGATTGTTTTGAAATTTCGAACACTCGACTCTCGCGCGTGTAACAGTCAGTCGTGGTCGGAGCCCTGAGAATTTCGCGCGCGCGCGCGCTCGTGTGTGACAGAAGCATCCCGATCGTATCAAGATTTTATATACCCGCAAAATGTCACATTTCGACATGTGCGGCCGTCTGCTGACGAACAGCGAGTGGAGCAGCTTTTGGTGGGAACTCGCCTGGAGCTCGATGGATCTTTTGAAGCACGGATTCATAACGTCGCCCGTATTGTACGTCGGCAACAACGAGGAAAAAATGTTTCGATTGGAGCTCCACAGAAGTCTCGCCGTGGACGCCGTCAATCCTCGAGCGGGCAGACCTTGCGTGCGTTTGATTTGTCCTACCTGAATCGAGCGTCGTTACCCTGCAAGTACAACGTATCGATAGTCAAGGACAACAAAGTTATCCCGTCCAAACGGATGATTGCTCCTTCGCTCCGAGTTACAGCGAGAGGCAAATTTTCAACATTTGCCCGAACCTGCTTCGTACTTACGTTTCGTCGACGGATATTTTAACCATCAGCTGCCAATTCAAATTTCCTCCGAGGAGCACGGAGAGCTCCCCCAAGCCCGATGTTGCGGTACCGACGCTCAACTTCGATTGGATATTTCTGAACGAAAATTTGAGCGACGTCTCGCTCAGAACCGCATCCGGGATAAAAATCCCGGCGCACAGGGTGGTGCTCGCCGCGGCCAGTCCCGTATTCCGTGCCATGTTCAGCCACGACATGATGGAAAACCAGAGCCAATCGGTCGACATGGTCGACATCAGTTACGAAGCCGCGGTGGAGATGCTGCAATACATCTACACGGGCGGCGTCAAGACTCAGGAATTCTCCCTGACCGCCAAAGTGTTGGCGGCCGCGGAAAAGTACCAACTGGAAAAATTGAAAAGCGAGTGCGAAAAGATCTTGGTGTCCACTTTAACGACCGAAAATGCCATCGAGGCTCTCAAGATAGCCGATACGTTCGGCACGAGCCATTTGAAGAGAGAAGCGGTGGATTTCGTTAGACGCAAAATAAACGGACAGTTGCCATTGGATGAAATAAGCGATATGCTTATCAATAAAGCGAAATTACATCCAAAATGATTTTAAAACCTGTATAGATGCTGTTACAACTTTCCATTATAATTTGATTATGTTTGTTTATAATTTTAACTTGAATATTGCTTGTTATTTATGTACTAATAATAAAGATTCATGGTTAAAATTTACTTTATTCATCCGTTCAAATATTTAATTCATTGCAGTATATTTTGATTATGAAAGTCAGAAATGTCTATCTTTTAACCAATTCCAATACAATTTTTTAATGGTAATCGAACATCAACAATATTTGCTAAGTAATAAAAACTTTTTACTGGAACTCTGTAGTATTTTCAAAGCATCAATTCAGTCCTACAAAATATACTCCATCCTTCTTTTCATAATACATTTGTAAATTAATTTCAAGCTTTGATGTTTCATTACGCTCCAAATCTTATATTTTTGATGATCTTCTAATGACAATGATTTTTTTCAAGACCATCTCGAATGGAATATACTGAGGAATTTTATGAATATTTGATTTCACATCGAGGCTCACAAGTCGCCAAGCAGAAATTGCTTAAAACAAAGGACAATTTTGATCTCTGTTTTAAATGTTAAGTTGTTTGTAAACACGAGTTTTGACTACTAGAATATCTTCAGTCGTAGTCAAGCCATCGGCCAAACCACATATCTTTGCTCAACAGTCGTGATAAAAGTCTCGAGCAACTTGAAAAATCACCAAATTGTTTCCAAATTATTTACGCAAAATGTCAAGTGACAGTACATACTTTACGTCGATTGATAAAGAATACTACAATTTTAAGTGGGTAATAAGTGATTATTCGTTTATGTTTACAAAAGTAACTGGAATAGAATCGCACATTTTTACTGTCGGTAGCGATGATGAAAAAAAGTTTCAATTGAAATTGAGCAATAGCACTTTTCGAGACGCTCAAGGATACTCTAAAACCACCAGATGTTTGTCTCTACACGTCGCGGAAATGTCGGGAAAATTACTAGTGAAATACAAGCTATCAGCGATGAAGGATGACAAAATTGTTGATACTAGAATTGGCCATTCGCCATGTCTAAAAGGTATGGAGATACAAATCTTAAACATGCAAATAGATGAAATGAAGAAGTTCGCTTCATCCACGGATACCATAATTTTTCACTTCGAATTAACAGTCTCCACGGGGAATATAATAAATTCCCTGAATTATGAAAATGCCAAAATGAATCAAGCTTTTAAACCTAAATTCGACTGGATATTTCTTAATGAAGAATTGAAGTGATGTCAAACTACAAACTGCATCTAAAAAGGAAATTCCAGCCCATAAGGTCGTGCTCGCCGCCGCAAGTCCAGTATTCAAAGCTTTGATTGAATTCAATTCGATTCAATCGATTGATATGAAGGATGTTAATTACGATCGCAGTTGAGATGCTGCGATACATCTATACTGGTAGGCTAGAAGAACACGAAATTTCTTCAACTATTGATCTTCTAGTAGCAGCTGACAAGTATCTAATAGAGGAGTTGAAAGTTGAGTGCGAGAAAATATTGAGTGCCAAGATAGCCTCTGAAAATGCTGTGGATATTTTAAAGGTCGCCGACCAATGTCGCATGAAATGTTTGAAAAAAAACGCAGTTGATTTTATAAAGCAGCATATCAACGTATCTTCAGACTCTGAGGATGTAGGTAATATGATTCTCAGTATGGAAAAACTTTTTTCGAAATAATCAAAAATTTGCATGAATATACTTTCTCGTTTTACTATTTTACATTAAAATGTTCGCTGTAACTTTTGTATTAAAAATAAAAATTATTAATCATTATTTACTCTAACTATCCGTATCATTACTTAGTTCATGACAATATATAATTGACTTTCATAAAACATCTCCTCTATTCATTGTAGGTATAGATAGTCAAAAACAATTTCAATTTTTATAAAAAATTTTTACTAAATTATCAAGATAATGCAGTTGTTCATAGCCTGACAGGTTCTAGCAGATTCGAGAAGAAATTTAGATATAACATTTTCGAAATTCAAAGAGACGATACGGTTGAAATCATTTCATCCATCGCCACGTCATTATTCGCTGCGAACTATCAGTTTTACAAATATCAAGTACTTGTAACATAATTATAAAGTAAAAAACGAGATATTTTAAATGACCCGCGAATGACAAATTAACTGCTTTAAAAAACTTAGACCAGATATCAGACCCTTGGCATACTAGAATAATACTTTAAGCTTCCACCACTAGATGGCGAGTATACCTTTATTTGTAAATCTGCAAGTGGCAAATCATTTGATTTAATATATTACAGACTCGTGCTAAAATTTTCATTACGTATAACTTTCTTTTTACGAACCCGGTGTCAGTTCCAAGAACATTTTTCATCGGACAAAAACTAGCCATAAAGTGCTGATGGTTTTTACCTGGTCAGAGAACAATTTGAGCTCGATGAAAGATACGAATCGTGCGAATGTCACGCTCAATCTTAGATCGGTCATTGAAAAGCCATACTTCTTCAATTTTTCTCTCGTTTCATTTTATCTCGATTCAATTTTTTCGTCGTCCATCGGACTGAATTTCGATGCGTCGTTAATTAACTCTATAGGCACGACAGGCAGACAGAGGCAGACGGCGCGCAGCAACATCGGGCGCGTCTTTAATCAGTGTTCTCGAAGTATACGCACCTAAACTTGGCTCGTATAGTATAGATATAATAATATACGTGAGAGCTTTTTCACGCGCAATATTAGTTCAAGACTCACCGCACTGCTACGCTTCTAGAGAGAGAGAGAGAGAGAGAATCTCTCCAGAGACGCGACGCAAATTAATTTCTGCGTGTGACCTCTCTGCTGCGTGTATCCGAGGGATCGTAAAACTCGTGTCGTAGGAGGCGAACTAAATATTATCATTAATTAATACGTATGGACCGACGAGCGAACGATTGTTGTGTATACACACACGCACACAAATGTGGCGGAAAGATAATCGATGTAAATGATGATTAAAGTACGTTAATCAGCGCAACGATAAAGACAAAGGCGTACGACACGCTCGTGTACACTTGGCGCACCGCTAATTCGATGGCTCGAGGTGAAGAACAAAAAAAAATAGTTCTCGAGAAAGAAGGAAAAAAAGCGACGCGAACGCGATAACGAAAAAAGTTGATTCTTGCTGTATACTTTCCAGGATATAGGTGGGTATATATACGTATACGCAAGTTGGTCGCCGCGCGCGCAAAAAAAGGATCTTTCTAGTTAAAAACCGGGCGAGACGTGATTTAAAGTACACCACTCGGCGGCGGCAGCAGCAGCAGCAGCAGCGGTAGCCGCTAGGTCTTATAAGTCATTAGAGCTATATACGGGCGCGCGCGCGAAGGGTAATTAGTCCCAAGTAGCTATAAAAACAAATGAGTTTAAAACTGCAATATAATATCCCGCGGGTATACCGCACAATAAAAGATACTGCATACTCGGGGCGCGCGCGCGCACACGGAGGAGGAGGAGGAGGATGAAGAAGGGCCGAAGGGCACGAAGGAGAGTCCGTACTATTTCTCGCGCGCAAACGAAAATCCTCTCTCTCTGTCTCTGCTTTGGCAAATTACTGTTTCCTTGCCATTTAGCATTTGCGGTAATAAGTTCCGAGTCGTAAAATGCGAAATGTCCCTTTGAAAGTTAAATAACGAACGCCTCGCGCTTCTTCTTTGGCTATACATATAGTTTTGACTAAAACTCGGGTACACTACGGGTAGGGTCAGAGGAAAACTAGCAAGGGAGAGAGAGAGAGAGAGAGAGAGCGAAGCGCAGGAATGATCGACGAGTTCGAGATCGCGCATACATTAGCCCTATAGGTACTGCTGTATTACGGGCCGAAATCTCTCGCCCAAGATTTAGTAGTCCCCTGGCCACGAGCAAGCTTCTCATCGCGACGATACGTAGATTATATATATGCGCGGGCGCGTACACGCACTTTGCGCATACACACCCCTCGCTCGAACTGGACACGATCGTAAAAGTTGGCAACAAAATGACTCCGCCGCCCGAGGGTGAGCTGCTGCTGCAGCACTTTGCAAATTTGGCGCGAGCTGCGTGCAATTTCGATTTTTTCGTCGTTTGTTAGTGAATAAATCCGCCGAGTTTATAATACGGATTATAAACGACGGGACGATAAACCAGAGTGCGTTGGTGTGTGTGTGTGTGTGTGTGTGTGTGTGTGTGTGATACACTCTCGACAAATACGCACGTGTGTACAGCAGCTCGAAAATATAATAATCTCGAGTCGAGAGATTTACGTAGTGGTAGTAGTAGTAGTTTCGAGGCTCAAAGTAGTAGTATATGGAGTTAGGTGCGGCGAAACGAAACGAATAAGTAAATTATGTATATAAAACGCACGTGTGGCGCGCGCGCGCGCCGACTCGACTAGGATAAATGTGGGTGCACGCGAAGAAGCGCTACTACTTGTCGGCACACACACACATACTATAATATAAGGTACTCTCTTTCTCCTCTCTCTCTCTATATGTAATATTTCTGGCGCATCCTTTACCACGCATACGTAAACAGCCGAAAAAATATCCCTTTTTCCGCCATAGTCAAACTGTGTGTGTGTGCAGCATATTGCTCCGCGAGAGGATACGTACGGTACGTGACAGCAAGGAACGCAATTCTATAAAAGAGAGTCTCGCTCTCGAAATGAAACGAAAGAAAAGCTCTCGACTCTTACGAGCTTTCATACCTAAACCCGCTGTGATTTCTCGCATTTTTTATGTAACCGGCCGAATTAAATGAGCAGCTCGCGCAACGGAAAAAGCACGAACAGAGACTGTGTGTGTGTGTGTGTATCGAGTGTATTATGTATACACTGAGAAAAAAGTTCACCCTTGGCTCAAGGAGACTAGTTCTGTTGGAATATAGCAGAAATGAGTTCACCTTAGATAAGTGAAATTTCTCTCTGTGGCAGGGAGAATCATCACTTGCCAATGAATAGTTGTGCACGCGGCTAATTGATATAAGTATCAACTGGCACTTGTAAAAATGAAGTTTTTATTAGACGAATTCAGACGCATTGGCTAACGACCGATGAACAGTTTCAAAGTTATGAGAAAGCAGCGCTGGACCGCAGCAATGGTCGTAGCATTCAAAGATTATTCACGCATACACACCCGCGCGAAATTACTTATTGTTTCTCTACGTTCCTGCAAGTGCAGAAGTCGATTAAAAAAAGTGCCGCCCCCACTCAAATCCATTGCTGTTCACATAATTCTAATACAATTATGAGAGCTTTTACTAATAATGGAAAAATTTATTGAACATTTTTTAGTTTAAATTAAACTGTTGAAGAGGTTTCCACGGTGGTTTTTTTTAGATAGAACACATTGCTCTTATAGACCACGTATCTTGTAGCAAAAATAATCTGTCTGTCAGCAAATTCATTTAAATCTTTCGCTAGTACATGTTTGATCGATTCGGAAGTTTGTTAAAAATTTAGAAGCCAATTGAATCCTCGCCCCATTCAAAGTTCCAAACAAGACGCCAAAAAACTCTGGGCTGATCATGCCACGAAGAGCTACAGAAACCATGTAGTCAAAAAATAAACAGAGAACAGTGATTATAGTAAGCGAAATCTGAAAACACCTCAACGTCAGTGTACAACGATGTAATTACATATGAACGTCTGAGGTTCAGGTAATATACAATTATCATTTCAGTACAATTTTTATTGAAATTTTAGAATAATATATGTATAAGAATCTATAAATATTTACAATTGTCAATTATCATTTCTCCTTGTATTTGTCTAAAGCAAAATCTTTGCAACTTTCATGGACTGTCCTTTGATGTAAGAGCAAAGACTGTTTATGTCCAAATTTTTTCTGGCACTCTTCGCAAGCGTAATCTTTGCGATCCTCGTGTACTGTCTTTTGGTGCTTTAGCAAATTCGAATTTTGTCCAAATTTTTTCTCGCACTCTTGCAAGCGTAATCTTTGCGACCCTCGTGGATAATTTTTTGATGTTTCATCAAATTACCTCGTTTACCTAATTTCTTGTCGCGCTTTTCACATAGAAAGTCTTTATTACCTTCATGGACTGTCCTTTGGTGTATAGTCAATTTCGATTTTTCTCCAAATTTTCTTTCGCACTTATCGCATTCGTGATCTTTTCGACCTTCGTGGTCTGTCTTTAGGTGGTTAAGCAAATCTGATTTTAATCCAAATTTCCTCCCGCAATTGTCACATAAGTAGCTGTCTTTGAAGACTTTCAAGATGAAATCTTTGCGACTTTCGTGGACGTATGATAATAAAAGTTGTCGCCTCGACACCACCACCAGCACCAACACCGCAGCGTATCTTCCTCTCTCTGCTCACGGAATGTGTCTCTGAATAGAAGCGTTGATGTTTCATAATACGGTAGATAGTAGTGGTACGCGTGTGCGGCTGATATTTGCTCGGCCAGATCGCGCAGTCTGTATTCTATTATACACACGAGAGCATAGCAGCGAGTATATTGCACCGACTGCACGACCCGCTTGATTGCATATACATACGAGATGTATGCGAATATACGGCTAAAGGTACATACCGCGCGGTACTGTGCACGGACCCTTAGTGTCCTGCCTATGTGTGTGTGTGTGTGTGTGTGTGAGTGCGATTGAACGACGACGATGATGAGCCGGCGAGGGCTGATGCCGTATACCCATTCGGAGCTTGATCGATACCTCCTCGCGCTCGCCATCCCCCGCGCACCACCCCTCCGTATACAAATTCCTCGGAGTTTCGAAATCCATTAAATTCCGCCAGTCTGCGATGCTATATATATATAGAGCCGCGCGCGTCGTCGCTATACAATATGTACGTCTGACAGCTGCTTTTCACTATCGTGGTGCTCATACAGGCGAAATGAACAACAGCGCGCCAACACACACACACAACCCCCTTCGCCTTTTAACGCGCATCACGAGGCGCGCGCGCGTATACGGTGTACAAGTCGAGCTTCATTTACCGAGCGTGCGCGCGAGACCGAGAGGGTGGTATTATTATATAATAGCACGAAGACGTATGCCGCGCGTTATATGCAACGCGGGGGGGATCTCGAGATTCGAGCTTTCTCCGCGTGTCCTGTACGGGTCTTGATTTTGCGGCGCGCCTCTTATCGCGACGATAATCGGCCCGACGAGTCTTTGCGGCTCGCACTTTTAGTTTATCGGACTCGGTAGGAATGCTCGACGTTGATAACGATCGTTTGAAATGTTTTGAAACGTGCATTAACATTGATTTGGATATTGTTTTCGGCGATTCAATTGTTTCGAAACATTTGGATTGGTTTTCGATCGCTTTGAACGCAATGATTCAAGCTTTCGTCGCTAGATGGCAAGTTAACTTCTTATGCCAATCCGCAAGTGGTAAAGCATATTGTAAATATTTGTATAAATAGAGCATGGTGTAGTATTGAAAATTTACGCTACACTTCTGACTAGTCGTTGTCTACTTCGTTGTCTAGTCGTTGTCTAAATGTGGATGTTGCGATTCATGTTGTTCAATCAGTAATTTCAAAACAAAATTTTTAATTTAATAAAAAATCTAATAAAAATATCAATTTTATAATTATCATTTGAAACATCGTTTGCGCTAATAATTATACATACTTCTATTATCATGCTCGGCGGATTAATTTCGCGCGAAAGAAAAGTTCACCTGATGAAATTGACATGTTGCCGTCGGAAAATCGCTTTTAATTAGCGGAAATACAAATTTATCTTTCATTTTGATGAATATGACTCGTCTCGAAGCGCCTCGCCGCGAGCCTCGAATAGTATCAACGCACGGATCAAACGCGCGCGTTTTTACGTCCAACCTCGATTAATTTCGAAAACTTGTTGACACGTTTCCATCAAGATTTTTCTCACATTAAAAGGATATTCCACGCGGATAAATTGTCATAACTCCCGGAAAAATACTGTCAAACGTGATTTATATAAATATGGTATCCGATGCATTAAAGTATTAACGCGCGGCATTCTGGAAATTTGATCGATCTGTGGCGTGCGATATAACGACTACTATCGGCTGCTGAATATTTAAAATACAAAAGAATCGCGCGTGAAAGCTCGAGTAACAACAAAACGACCCAACGGCATCGCTCCGAATTTGCCGCGCGTCTCTTTGTCGAACGCCGTCCGTGTCGTTGTATATTTCACGAAGTTTCCGAAAGTTGTTGATTTTTCGTCGAGGTGCAATTCAACGCGTTTAAATTTAACCGTTACACTCTTTTCGAGTATTTTGCCTCTTCGACCTCTTTCGATTCCCTTTTTTTTTCTTGTGCCCTTTCGTTCGCCTCCGGAAACGCCATTATTGAGAAGTTGCGATAAGCTCTCTCGAAAAGTAGCAGAAAATCCACTCCACGAGAGAATAAAACATGCAGGAAACATTAAACATGCATATATAACCGTAGCCAACCCTTGGTGTACGTAAGGAAAATCTTCGTTCGTAGCAAAGTGCCGATGCAATTTAGAGAGAGAGAACATTTTCCAATTGCTAAAGTTCACATCGATTTGCATGCAGGAGCATTTTCAACACTACGGGCGAAAGTCTATTACAATTAAGAGAATCTTCGGGCGCGTATACTCGCGCCGAGTTTAATATTTCAACCAATTGTGCAATAGTTGGGTTTCCCGAGCCCTCGCAGCGCTCGTAATAATAATTACACTTTGAAGTTTTAATGTTCCAGTTGAGAAGAAATTGAATGAACGAATGAAATATAAAAAAAAATTACATCAGTTTTCCTCGGGAAAGTGAAATTTTTAATTTCATCGGAAAGAGAAGTAAGAGCCGCTGCTGGTTCGACACGAGGAAAGATATGGGCGTTGAGTGTGCGAGGGCGCGCGCAAAAAAAACGAACGAACGAACGAACGACACTGCAAAGGGGGAAAAAAGACCCGTAAGGGATGAGAGAGATCCTCGGAATATTATACAAGAAAATGACAGCAACAACTGCTCGGCAACGCGGGTCCGAGTATAATTAATGGTAGCGAGAGAAAACGGCAAGAAAAAGGAAAGCTTCTGGCATTATATATATATATATATACTACGCCTTTTTTAGATTGCTATTCAAGGATTGTTTTTGGTGCACGTCACAGCGGAGAGAGAGAGAGAATGCAAAACATCTCTCAGACTTTTTACGTTTTCTATCTCAGCTCCCGCGTGTATATGGATTCGAAGAAGAAGAAAAAGTAATTGAAATTCCATCCGTCCGTTCCGTGCGTCCAGTCTCGAATATAGAATCTAACATGTATCGTAAAACATAATTCACAAAATCATCGATAGAACCGGCAGATAATAAATTTTTTCTTTGACCTCTCTTTTTAATTTCTTTGAGTTAAAGAAGTTTTCATTGCTCGCGCGCGGTATAATTCAGCGTTGAGGGTGCGCATTACTCGTGAAATAGACACTCCAACGGACGAAGAGGAAAGGGAAGGAAGGTGAGGCGCTAAAGTTTAAAATCCTGTAAGCGTACGCGCGTCGCCGCAAGGAAAGCTGCTACTGCGTAGATGCGTATACGTATATGCAAATGGTCGAAAACGCGCGCCAATTCCAAAGCTCACGATTTATGGCTTCTTTCGATTACAATGTCAAGCACGAGGGATACATTTTTCCGTGTGCCGCGCGGTTATATATATATATATATATATATCTCTATATTATAAAAACATATCGCCGCTGCTGCCGCCTGTTCAGAAATATGCAAGGTGTTATGGGTTAAAAAATGGGAGACCTTGTACTTTTTCCTCCAGGCCAATCGGTAAAGTGATTATTAGTGCGGATACCCAAAAAACCTATTCTTATATTGTTTGCTGATCAAGATCGTTCGAAATTTATTCAATAATTATATTTATTCACTGTGCAAAGGTACTAGGTATTGTAGATTGAATAATTGTATTTGGCTTCCAACAAAATGTGCAAGGTGTTGTGGGTTAAACAAATGGGAGACCTTGTATATGGGTCAATCAAATGGGTGATCTTGTATTTTCTTGCCTCCAAGCAAATGTGCAAGGTGTTGTGGGTTAAACAAATGGGAAACCTTGTATTTTTGCCTCTAAGAACATGTGCAAGGTGTTGTGCGTTAAACAAATGGGAAACCTTGTATTTTTGCCTTTAAGAACATGTGCAAGGTGTTGTGGGTTAAGCAAATGGGAAACCTTGTATATGGGTTAATCAACTGGGTGACCTTGTATTTTCTTGCCTCTAAGCCAATGTGCAAGGTGTTGTGGGTTAAACAAATGGGAAACCTTGTATTTTTGGCTCTAAGAACATGTGCAAGGTGTTGTGGGTTCAACAAATGGGAAACCTTGTATTTTTGCCTCTAAGAATGTGCAAGGTGTTGTTGGTTAAACAAATGGGATACCTTGTATTTTTGCCTTTAAGAAAATGTGCAACGTGACGTGGGTTAAAGAAAAGGGTGACCTTGTATTTTTTACCTCTAAGCAAATGCACAAGTTTCTGTGAGTTAAACAAATAGGTGATCTTGTATTTTCTTGCCTCCAAGCAAATGTGCAAGGTGTTGTGGGTTAAACAAATGGGAAACCTTGTATTTTTGCCTCTAAGAACATGTGCAAGGTGTTGTGCGTTAAACAAATGGGAAACCTTGTATTTTTTGCCTCTAAGAACATGTGCAAAGTGTTGTGGGCTAAACAAATGGGAGACCTTGTATATGGGTCAATCAAATGGGTGACCTTGTATTTTCTTGCCTGTAAGCCAATGTGCAAGGTGTTGTGGGTTAAACAAATGGGAAACCTTGTATTTTTTGCCTCTAAGAACATGTGCAAAGTGTTGTGGGCTAAACAAATGGGAGACCTTGTATATGGGTTAATCAAATAGGTGATCTTGTATTTTCTTGCCTCCAAGCAAATGTGCAAGGTGTTGTGGGTTAAGCAAATGGGAAACCTTGTATTTTTGCCTTTAAGAACATGTGCAAGGTGTTGTGGGTTAAACAAATGGGATACCTTGTATTTTGGCCTCCAACAAAATGTGCAAGGTGTTGTGGGTTAAACAAATGGGCGACCTTGTATATGGGTTAATCAACTGGGTGACCTTGTATTTTCTTGCCTCTAAGCCAATGTGCAAGGTGTTGTGGGTTAAACAAATGGGAAACCTTGTATTTTTGGCTCTAAGAACATGTGCAAGGTGTTGTGGGTTCAACAAATGGGAAACCTTGTATTTTTGCCTTTAAGAACATGTGCAAGGTGTTGTGGGTTAAGCAAATGGGAAACCTTGTATATGGGTTAATCAACTGGGTGACCTTGTATTTTCTTGCCTCTAAGCCAATGTGCAAGGTGTTGTGGGTTAAACAAATGGGAAACCTTGTATTTTTGGCTCTAAGAACATGTGCAAGGTGTTGTGGGTTCAACAAATGGGAAACCTTGTATTTTTGCCTCTAAGAAGATGTGCAAGGTGTTGTTGGTTAAACAAATGGGATACCTTGTATTTTTGCCTTTAAGAAAATGTGCAACGTGATGTGGGTTAAAGAAAAGGGTGACCTTGTATTTTTTACCTCCAAGCAAATGCACAAGTTTCTGTGAGTTAAACAAATAGGTGATCTTGTATTTTCTTGCCTCCAAGCAAATGTGCAAGGTGTTGTGGGTTAAACAAATGGGAAACCTTGTATTTTTGCCTCTAAGAACATGTGCAAGGTGTTGTGCGTTAAACAAATGGGAAACCTTGTATTTTTTGCCTCTAAGAACATGTGCAAAGTGTTGTGGGCTAAACAAATGGGAGACCTTGTATATGGGTCAATCAAATGGGTGACCTTGTATTTTCTTGCCTGTAAGCCAATGTGCAAGGTGTTGTGGGTTAAACAAATGGGAAACCTTGTATTTTTTGCCTCTAAGAACATGTGCAAAGTGTTGTGGGCTAAACAAATGGGAGACCTTGTATATGGGTTAATCAAATAGGTGATCTTGTATTTTCTTGCCTCCAAGCAAATGTGCAAGGTGTTGTGGGTTAAGCAAATGGGAAACCTTGTATTTTTGCCTTTAAGAACATGTGCAAGGTGTTGTGGGTTAAACAATGGGATACCTTGTATTTTGGCCTCCAACAAAATGTGCAAGGTGTTGTGGGTTAAACAAATGGGCGACCTTGTATATGGGTTAATCAACTGGGTGACCTTGTATTTTCTTGCCTCTAAGCCAATGTGCAAGGTGTTGTGGGTTAAACAAATGGGAAACCTTGTATTTTTGGCTCTAAGAACATGTGCAAGGTGTTGTGGGTTCAACAAATGGGATACCTTGTATTTTGCCTTTAAGAAAATGTGCAACGTGACGTGGGTTAAAAAAAGGGTGACCATGTATTTTTTACCTCCAAGCAAATGCACAAGTTTCTGTGAGTTAAACAAATAGGTGATCTTGTATTTCTTGCCTCCAAGCAAACGTGCAAGGTGTTTTGTGAATTAAACAAATTGGTGACAACAACTTATTCTTATTTTACCTTCATATCAAAATTATTCAAATTTATTCAATATTATATTTTTATTCAATATTCACTCCTATCAAATATAAAATTATCCCATGTCATGGTTTTATTAAGAATATTGAATTGTATATATCTTCCTGGCAAATATGCACGGTAGTGTGGATTTAACAAATGGTAGACCTTGGTTTTTCCTCCAAGCAACAAGTGACGAATAATTTTTTTAATACCTTTTATTTATATAATAAAATTTATTTCAATAACTAAATTTCTACTTTTATTTCGAAAAAAGGGGGTTGGTGAGCGGAGCGAGCAGGGGGGGAAGCCCCCCTAGTATATATATATATATATATATATATATAATATATATTGCACGCAGCACCGGAGGAAGAGCAGTCGAAGTCGAGTCGCTGCTCGGTGGGTGGGCGCCCCCCTTTTTCTTTTTTGTCTTATTTCCGTTTCGCTTGATCAACGCGCGGCGGCGAGAAAAGGTGTGTTTCCTCGGCGTGCGAATGCGAAAAAAGACAGAGCGCGTCGCTTTATTTTTTTTTATCGACCCCCGAGTCGCTTCATTATCATTCGCGCGCGCGCGCGCGCGGACTCGGAGAGAGAGAGAGAAAAAAAATTAATCCAGCAAATACAAGGCAAAAAAAAAGAAGCGAGAGAGAGAAAGAAGAAGAAGTCATTATTTCGTCCCATATACATCCGCGCGGAAAAGGGGTGGAGCCGCGAAACGTATGTACGTACGTACGTACGAAAAGGCTAAATATTAGACACGGCAGCGGCGTGACGAGTGTCGAGCGCCCGAAAAGAAAAAGAAGTGATTACCGTATATAGTATCTGTTACGGTGGGCGCGTGGGCGAACAGATAATCAGGGAAGCTGCTGCTGCTGCTGTCGCCGCCGCTACGGTATTACTTTTAATTGAATTCCCCCGCGCGCGCGCGCACAGATGAAATTTCTGCGTCTTTCTCTCGGAGCGAGTTTCTTCCTCCCTGTGAATCGCGCGGGTTTCTTCGAGTAGACAAGTTTTGTGCTTCTATCCTTTATGTACAGGAGCAAATTGTCGCAACCACAGCACACAGCACAGAAATCTTCAATTATTTTGGATACAACGTATTCTTTTTAATAAATGTAAATGTTTGCAGCTTATTTTGCATATTTTCTCGCGTTCGTAAATAAAAAAGTTTTCTTTGGGCGATATTGCACGAGCTTATGTATTGACGCACCTCGTTGTTTTTTTCGTCCGCGACTGTATATCGTCATACCTGACGTTTGTTTTTCCTGCAAATTCTTCCCCGAAAGAGAAAATTATTCGAAAAATGATCGACCACACCCTCGATAATACAAATTGCTGCGCGCGCGAGTTTTGATAATGAGAAATAATAATTAATTCGAGCTCTGTCTTTCTCTCTCGTCATTACATATATATACTAATGAAAAGTTGCTCCAGCAGCTCGAATCCCGAAGCTTGGCAGCGCAGCGTCATATAGCGCCGCCGGTTGGCTCAAGTGGAATTTAAGGCTTATTTTGAGAACGACGACGATCGCGGCGCGTAAGTAGTACAGGCAGTCTCTCTGCCCGTGCGTCGCAAAGGAATTCTCTTTAACGCGAGTAAGTAGCAGCGCATGCGGCATGTCGCGCGCGCTCCGCGCCAGCTTCAAACTCTCCTGCGAGGTGAAATTACCTCGGCTTCAGCGGGATTTTCTATCTCGTCTCTTTCTATCTCTCTGTGTGTACGTATGCGGGCGCGTCTTTTCTTAAATTGATCCCCGCACGCGTTTCGCGAAAAGCATCTTGTTTTAATTAACACTTTAAGAAAGTCGAGTCGACGACGACGACGACGACGACGACGACTACCGTATAGCACTGCTGTTGCTGCTGTACGATATGTGCCGCGCGAGGTAAAATACGATTCCGAGAGATATCCGAGAATTGCCCGGCGACTTTTTCTCGAGCTGCGCAAGCTCTGCCCCTTTTTTTGCCTCTTATCTTTTGTTTTTGTTTGTACATATACGATATGTGGGATTTTTAACAACTGAACATTCCCGAACTACTATACTTATACTGCGATACTACTACACGCGTTAAATTATTCAAAGCTGCGCGCGAAAAAAAAGCTTAAAAGTATATTATCGGCTTAAATTTATGATTATTTTGTTGCCCCAGCTCCTCGCTCTCTTATCAGCGGTAAAATTGTATTTTCAGCGTTTTCTTTTTATACCCTGTTGCTGCTGCTGCTGCTGCTCCCGAAAGCAGCTCGAAGAGATCGATCTCATCAGCGCGCCTTGAATGGCACGGCACAAACGACGCGCACCGATTCAATGTACGCGTACAGAGAGTGTCGCAGGTGGCACACGATATAGTCCTCTATATACACACAATCAGGCAGAGTACTGTGCGCGGCTAGGCGCTATATACGCATTATCCTTGTACGTGAATTCTCGTCGTCGTCGCAACGAGGCGCAAAGCCCAAAACAGCTCTTCGGTTTATATTGTATATACCTGCGTGCGTACGTGTACGCGTGCGTATACGCGGGAATCGAATGCGGCGAACTACTACTCTGTGCAGCCGCGTCTTTCCAGGGATACGGTGGAGCCGTTGAATTTGCATACAGAGCATCTGTCACCGGCTCCCCCTTTTCTCTCTGCGCTTATACGCACTGCAAGCTTTGGCTTCTATACATTTCGAGTGCGTGCGTGGGATCTCAGCTTGGGTACGTAAACGCGACCGAAGCGATTTCTTATATTATGTACGGTTTAAAGGGCGTACCTATCTACCTGTGCTACCCCTACATAGCATTTCTTTATTCCAGCGTTATAATGTATTATCGCGCGCGCAATTTTCCCTCGAGAATTGCCGAGACTTTTCAGCGAGATTTGCCATTCTTTTCGCGATGCGAGAGTCGACTCTGTTATATACACAGAACAGACACGATCATCTCGTTTCGTTGTGCCGTCGTCGTCGTCGTCGTCGTCGTCGTCGTTGGCTTTTGATAAAAGATGCGCGCCTCGATCTCTCTCGTCGCAGCAGCAGCAGTAGCAGCAACACTGGATCGACACGAAGTTAATTCGGATAAGTGCACACGTAGCGGTGGTGCAACTACTCCCAAGTATATATACAGCGCAGTCTGTAGGCAAATACTAAAGCTCGGAGCTTTCGTCTATATACCGCAGCATGCACAAGTTGATTAGGCAGACGGCGGCGGCTACGCGAAGTTGCACACGCCCGGGCGTATCGTCTCTCTCTCTCTCTCTCTCTCTCTCTCTCTCTCTCTCTCTCTCTCTCTCTCTCTCTCTCTCTCTCTCTCTCTCCGGATGCAGCCTGGAAATGTCAAGAACGCCTGATTCGTGTTTGTGGACTCGCGCAATTCTGCTGTACTCGCTTTGGTTTAGTCGTGTATGCTGTGTGTGTGTGTGTGGGTTTGGGTTTCTAGATGCTCGTAGTTGCGGTGCAGAATAGTTTTTGAGAGAAAAATCAGCTCTTCAAGATTCATTTTTTTCTTTTTTTAATAAAATGGTTTTGTACTACGATATCATTTATAAGAAAAATATTAATTTTCCTTTTTCCGATTAATGATCTAATTTGTTTCATAGTATTTAATGACTCATGATTATTATGTTTACATCTGATCGATCGAATTTTCATGCTATGATTTGTAAATACACATCAAATTGAAGTTAGTTAGTTTGATGTGTGACACTGTAACGGAAAGATCAATCGTTGGCAAAATTCAAAGTGACCGATATGGAATCGAGTAGCGCATTTAATTTTCCCGTCAAGTAATTTTTTTATTTCATAACGATTAAAGTATGAAAGTGTAATAGCACGATACTCATTATTTTTTTACTTATTTCAGAGTGAAAAAGGAGCCCCGTGACGATGAAGATTATTGTACCGACACTGAAAACGTTCTGCGAGAAAGCCCCGTAAGAGTTGATACTTTTTAACAATTTTTTACAGAAATTTACACCTAGTTCAAATTTCATTTACAGGCTCGAAGGTTTCAAGAGTACGACGAAAATCGTAAAACTGAACTCGGCGTCGTGAGTATAGAGTTCGAATGCAGGGACGTGAAGCCCGACGCGGATCTCTTGGCAGTTACGAAAATTGAGAATGAATCTCCGGATCACTTGCGCGATACGAATCGTGGCAATAACCATCAAACTCATAACAACGGGGTTAAAATAGAAGGTGTGGACGAAGTGAAAAAAGAATTAAATTTGAGCGGTGAAATTAGTCATTCGCGTGATACAAGTGGAAAAACATTTACACAGAGAGGTCATTTACAAACTCATACCGACAAGGTGTACAATGGTGTCAAACATACGAGCGATGTAAGTGGCAAGAAATTTTCACAAAAGGGTCGTCTCAATAGACACGTACAATTATCGCATCCAAGTATCGACCATATATGTGACGTTTGCGGACAAAAATTCTCAAGTGAGAGTAGTATAAAAAAACACACCAATTTGGTTCATAAGAAAATTTTGAATACATGTGATATATTCGGAAAGTCATATTCACGAAAATTTCATCTCAAAGTCCACATCGAGGAGGTGCACAAAAATATTACTCACGCATGTGATGTATGCGAAAAGAAATTCTCAACTAAAGGTAATCTCAAAGCTCATATCGATACGGCGCACAACGGTATCACATATACATGCAATCTATGTGAAAAAACATTCAAATGGAAAACTGATCTAAAGCGGCATGTTAAATCAATTCATGATGATGTTACTCATACGTGCAATTTATGTGAAAAAACATTCAAATGGAAAACTGATCTAAAGCGGCATGTTAAATCAATTCATGATGGTGTTACTCATACGTGCAATTTATGTGAAAAAACATTCAAATGGAAAATTGATCTAAAGCGGCATGTTGAATCAATTCATGATGGTGTTACTCATACATGCGATACATGTGGGAAGACATTTTTATATCGAAACCATCTTCTTAGTCATGTCAAATCCCATAATTAGAGTATCCAATCAATGTATAAAATGTATGTTCGATTGCGTAAAAGATCGCGACACATGATATAAGTGTATTCGCTAAGAAAATTAATCTGAACATTTTTTATTTATTACGATAAAACGGTCGCGCAAGTGTAATATAATACGACAGAATTATCCTGTAAATTGCTCGCAGACAATTCTACACTCCTTTGTTGATGTATCGTAAATCGATCGATGATCGCTAATGTAATTTATAAGACAATTGTATGTATTTAAATACCTCATCATTTTTATCAAAAATAAAATTTCGACACAGAAAGATAAACGAGCTTTTTTGAACTTGCAACCGTGTCGATTGACTATTATAATTTAAATCAATCTGTAAAAAAAAAGTATCACCTCATCAAGTGGCGGTTACCGTTTTATAGCGTTGATAAAACAAAATTGAGGATGAAATCGAATGATTTCTCTTCATCTCACGTGAAACCATAGGAAGCAGATCCGAACAACCGCTAAAGCTCCATTCGATTTACCTAGGCACAAAAATAGTATTTAGATTGAGGTTTTTCGTCTCATCCTCCCCGGCAGACGCGCTCGCTTGTATTTGAGATACGAGAGACAGCGAAATATATACCGAATGGAAGGAAAGTGTGTATTCCGTGTACGTTGTGTATACCTCGGCGCGTTCGCAGAAGTCGACGGCATATACATATATATAAGAGGGATAAGAAAAGTCAAGCTAGTTTTCCAAGCACGAACTCATCGAAATTCCTCTCGAGTCTCGCTTTCCATTTCTATCCGCGCGCGCGCTCGCTCAGCCTCGTCGTCGCATGCGGGTTCAGAGAGCCTCGACAAGCACCGCGCGCGCGCGCGGCATTATACCTAATCCAAAGTTCGATCTCGTCCCATTGCCGGTGGTGGTGGTGGTGGCTGTTGCGGAGAGCACGTGCTATCCGGCTGCAATTTGCCCTTTCCCTTTCTGCGGCAGCTTGATTTGGCGCATGAGAAAAATTTTTCTTGTTGTTTTCTTTTGTCTCGACGCGCTGCTTCTTGGCTTTCTTTCTTGCTTTCTCTCGCTCGCTCACCCCATCCGCGCCTTTTCCGATCTCTTTATTTTACATCCGAGGGTAGTGGTAGCAGTAGCAGTAGTATAGCGTGCCAGTGAAAAATCGCTAAATTTTACGGAGAATGAAAAATGAGCTGTCAGACCGAAGACATTTTTTTGTCGAGCTTAGAAGCGGCGTGCGGCAGCTCGAGAAGTGCTAGTGGCGTTATGAAGTATCAAAAATACAGGCCTGAGCAAATGTCTTGCAAAAAATTTAGTACAAAAGATTAATTTTTAGTTCGGATGTAACTAATAAAGTAATTGATGAAATGATGATAATTTTTTATATACTGCTAGTATAGAAATGATACCAATATGCATTAGTAGTTGGATACTGATTAATATTCCTTGTAATCGAAATTCAAAAATCATTCCTGAGAGTAAAACTAATTTGAATAACTAAGTTTGAATAAAAAACTTGAAATTGAGAAATATCGATTAATCTGTTGTAGCAGTTACTGATATATTTAACTGTACCATCAATGAATAAAGTTATAAGGATGTCACTGCAAAAAATATGAAACACATATCCTCGATAAAATTCATCTCAAAATTTAATATTTTTCAAAATTTCAAGATAAATTTTAATTTTTTTATTAGAGAAATAGAGAAAATTTGAACAACTCATACGGTTTCAAGGGTTTACCAACCATCACTAACCTTCCGAGAGCGGCTTTAACCTGGAGTCGGTTGGATAGGCAACTGCACCATGAAGCTTTTGAGCTGTGGAGGGTAAACGTTTTCAAATTTTTTATTTTTGTTATTTTCGAACAGGACATCAATTTGGCATTAAGTATTTGTTGATCGAGGAAAAAAAAAATAGTTTTTAAGATATAGGCCAATTAATTATTAAGCTTACCATTCATCATAACAAACCGGATCGACGCGTTGCTAAGGACGCAATAAGTACTACAAGCCACTACTGTCACTTGCACATTGCTTTGTGTCAAGGGGTTATAGTTTCTCCGACAATCGTGCGACGTAGATCGTTGAACTGCATTCTATATTCTATAAAGTAGACTATGTATAGCTAAGCAAAAATAGTCAATAGATTCAATACACTTTTTATGAGTTAAAATTTGAATTAATATTTATTATTTCGCGAGTGTGAGTGCGATGAAGGGTGAATTTTTGAAATAAACAAATATTTGTGTTTTTCTTTACGATTGGTTTAGACAAAAATTTGAATAAAAGTCATGAGCCCTCGAAAGTCGGCGCAAGAACGAAAAAAATCTGAATCGTCGAGACATCAAAGTAGTGATTTCGACGAAGTTGAAGACATTTCTAGTCAGAGTTTTGCCGATGATTCGGATAGACATTCACAGCGTATGCACAAGGTAAACATCATTCTGCAACCATACAGTTTTTAAACCGTGTCGTTTTACGAAAGTTAACTTGATTTTTTTCAAAATTGTTTTTAAGGATAAGAGGTCTTCTACGAGCGAAAAGCACAAACGTAAAACAGACATCGACTCCGAGGATGAATACGTCGACGATCAAAATCACAACGTTCATAAAAAGAAGAGACATAAAAAACACCATAAATCGGAATCTCGAGAGAGTACAGAAGGCGTGCTGTCGGACGATGTTTTTGGCGAAAAAACTGACGCGACTTCGAGAGAAGATGCACCCAGTAAAAGACGCAATTCCAGAAAAAGAGACGACAACGTTTCTTACAAGAGCGGCAGCGACAGAGACGTCTCCCTTAAAAACGATAGCTCAAGAAGTGCAAAAAAGAAACGCCGGCGACAGGGTAAGAATTTCAAATTACGTCCCATTGTCTCGCGCAGGCATCGAACCAATTGTTTTCTGGTTATAATTTTCAAGGAAAACCAGAGGAGTTGCCGATAACGGAAATTTTGAAGAAGGCCCAGGAGCAGCGCACCAAGTACGAGGAACCTCTGCCACTGCCCGAGCTGACGACCGACACGATGTACGTGCAGCGACAGAGTGGTTTCAGCGCCATTCGAATAAGCGGTCAAAGACAGAACAAACATCCTCGACGCAACTCGGAAAATCCAAATCAACCGTCGAGTACGCGACCGATCGAGGTCGCTATTTTCTTTCAAAGAATCTGGACTTCTTCGGGATTCATTTTCCAAGGACTACTCGGTGGAATGGCCATGCTGCATCTTATATTCGTAAGACAAATTTTTATTTGATGTCAACATTCATATATTTTGCCAATTGATGTATTTCATCATTTTCAGATGCAAAAATATTTTGATAGTTCTGAAGAATTTCTCAGTAATTATTCAGTCTTATCGGAAACCTATTCGAGTGCATTTTCTTTTTTGATCGCGATGTGTCTCATTTCTACCTTTGACAAGTAAAAATATTTTTATTTAATAGCAACAATGGATATAATTAAGAAAGGAAATTATAATTCTTATTTATTAGGTTTGATTTAGCTCATTTTGGACGAAGCCATTACCGCTATATCTTCAACAATTTTTTGAAATCGATTCCATCTGTGCCATTGTATTTAGCAGCTTTTTCCATTCACCAAGTAACGCTCGAAGTGGATGATAAATTAACTTTAATCCATTACAACAGCAGCAATCAGTTAATGGATACATATAACGTAATTTAAATTATTTCAAATTATACCGAAATTTTAAAAATGCGATTTAACAATTTTTTCCCCATTAATATGCAGATAACTAACGGATACATTGATACTCGAGAATTGGAAATGTGGAAAACTCTGACGCTATCAAAAGATGCATTAGCCATTTTTAGTTGGATTTTCGTTTCGCTCGACGGCGAGAAGGATATGTTACTGAGCCAATTAAAAAATATGAATAAACACTCTTAATGTGCCATATGATGTGCAATGTGATTTGTTATAAATTTAATTAAATTATCTCTTATCATAAATTGTTAATTAATAAAAAATATATTAATTAAAATATATAAATTGATAGTTCAATTTAGAGTAACATTGTTATAATTGTAGGTAATTTATAGAGAAATATGAAATCAAGAACCATTCAAAATAAAATATCAAAGCTGTATATGAATCGGAAAAATATGAACTGTAATTTAGTTGTTTTTACTCTTAGAAATGGATTTTAGTTTCTGCATAACCGTGCGTTTTTTAGTAGATTTTGATGATGATTCCACATTAACTTGCGATTCCGGTTTTACGTCGACTTTGAACTGAGGCTCCTCGATTTTTGGAATTATTTCTTTTACTTTTGAAGGGGGTTTGGCATTTTTTTTATTTTTCGAAGTAAGAAGCTGTTCAAGTTTTTCATCTAAACCATCGTGATTTTCATCCAGCATGTTGTTTTCAATACGATCGCTTAAAATCTAAGAAATTTTGAATGAATTATAAAAGGAAATTAAAATTAAATATAATAATGAAAAAAGTAGGTACTTGTTTTAAAACTCTAATATTTTTTGTTAAATTGTGCACTTTATCGACCAAACTGTCATCCGACATACTTGAGCAATTTAGTGAATCAAAACAGCTTTAGTAATAGATATTAGGGGTTATAAATGAACTAGTAACCTAATTTACATACGGTCGTACACTTGAACTCACTAAATCAGTAAGTATAGTACTAGCAGCAAAATTCAATTGAATAATTCAACAAAACTTTTTGGTAAATTTTATATTTTTTTTTATTTATAACAGAATATCGTCTGATATGTACAATATTTATAGATTTTCTAATAACTTATAACTAGCATATATTTCATATATTAATTTGCTGAGGCAAAAAGCATGATAACGCCTTAATTCATTTTTTCGACGATCATACAAATAATTCTAGTAAAAATTCAACAGTATTGCATTCATATTTTTCTAACATATATAATAAATATTAATTTTTTGACTATTAGCCATTGACAAATGGGGAAATTCGAAACAATCATTTAAAAGTAGATATAATAATTGTAAAGGCTAAAGCGTACTCAATATCTGTGCATAGTGCTCCGTTTGTGAAAGAAGTCGAAATTAATACTGTGTAAAAGTTAAATTCTTAAAATTTCGATAATAATTCTTTTTAATAAATCTTTGTAATCTGTACATTACATTAGCTTACATTAACATTGACTTACTGCATAATAAGGCACTGATTAGGGTTCGTTAGCTATCAGCAGCTAAATAATTACGGTTATTTTCATCACAAAATTTATGTTATATAGAATATAATTTCAGCTCAGCTGTGAATTTCATATTTTAATTCTTTCGGTATTATGTGTCTAAAATTAAATAAACGAATAAACTCTGAGCGTACATTCAAGACATTTATACGTAAACTCGAATTTTTGAAATAAACATGGATAGTTAAATTTAATATAGAATGCTACATTTTTTTGAATCAACAAGTGACTTTCTCGTAATCATTGAGATTTCATTTCCCATCTACATATACATGCATAAACAAATATACATATAGATATTTATCATACGGAGATTATTACAACTTCAAATGATTTACTTTTGACTAGTATGGGCCTCTGCGAAAATCCTTTGGACTTTCACCGTACGTAAACAAACGCCCGTGCAAATAATATTCGTTTTTTAATATTCTTTTACTCGCACAGTTAAACGATAGCGTTGAAAATTATGCGAATTATTGAAAACTGTACACATGATGTTATTCACAATAACATTTATAAAATAATCTCCATTTTTTTTGTTCCATAAAAATAATTTTGGGTTGACATTAGAAATATAAGTTTTCTTGCTTTAGATATATATTAGCTGTTTACTATAGAATTTCATAGTTTCAAATTTTCTTTTTTAAAAAATTATCATATTATTCACTCATTGTGCTCTTTACCTACTTACTACGATTCAAATATATTTGTTAGTTATATATATTTTTCATACTTTTAAATCTATCTTTACATACTTTTCAAATATATATTTATAACGTTCTCAAAATCAACTTGATTTTTTTCAATTTAATCTGCAGAATGTATTTCTGAACTGTGACTGGTTGACCTCTACAATTTTTACAATAATAATAAAATTGTGCAATTACAAGCAGTTAAGAAAATGGCAGTAATACTGCCGCAGTATACACTCAGCAATCAAGAATATATTGTTGCAATGCCATTTAATGGTTTTCATTAATCATGTGGTATTTAATAACCATATCGAATACGCGTTACATTGTTCTAAACAATTTTCGTCTCGGATCAAAATTTAATGAATGTTGATTTGAGAGCGATAAAAGAGATTTTAGAACATATACTTTGGTCTCGTCTTCTCTGCTCGCAGAGAACTTATGAAAAATTTCCTGGCACACGATTTTCCATGCCCTCGTAAATATTTACATGATTGTCATTCTTTAACTTTTCATTAGAAATATATCTTTTGTAAACGATTAAAAGTTTTTTTGAAATTCAATTAATACAGTTTCCATTCTCTCGTCGAAAATTCCAATGGATATCGATTTTCAAAATAATCCCAAGATAACGATTAAAAATTGACAATAATCATGTTCGAAGTAATCTACAATTATTTTTTTCTCTCGCAACTTTATAATATATAGTGTATATTTATATATCTACGTCCATTTAGCTATATCCTAAGGTCGTTTTCGCTTCTCGAAGGCTGTATAAACATTACCGTGATACGTATACATTATTGTAACAGTAGTAGTAATGGTAGTAGTAGTAGTGGTTAGCAAGTAGTAGTTGTAGGTGTAGAAGTTGCAGTAGTAGTGAGCATTAGTAGTGTTGGTAGCAGCTTTAGCATAGTAGCGCGAGTACAAACTTTAGCCATCTCTCGGTCCTCTCTATATCTCTGATGTAGTCAAGAAGCCTCGGCAGCACAGCAGCAACGACGACGACATCTTCGATTGCTTCGCTTGGGCAAATACATCGAGTGCGCGACGTATGTATGCCGCCGAGTTTGGCACTATCTTGGCTATTTTTTTTTCGCTTTAAAGGGACCGAGAGGAATCGCGCTACTATCCGACCCTCTATCAGGCGGGATCTTCTTGGGCGTAACGGCACCACGAGTGGCCGTTGTTGTTGTTCGCCTCGACGTAAAGTAATTCTCAGTCGTCGAAGTCGTGACGCAGCTTAATGTAGAGGCACGAGCCCAGAATGATGCCGAACACCTCGAGTACCGAGAGACCGAGGCCGACCGCTCCCAGTATTATCAAGTGATCCTTCGTCGTCTCCAGAAATTTGTATATGCAGCCCTGGGGAAGAGATACAAATGCGTTAAAAAATATCTATCTACGTATTTATCGGCTCGTCGAGCCAAGCAAAATTGCATCAAATATATATTACCGTGTATTGTATATTGGACGGATGATCTCGTTTTCCGCATAAGTAGCTGGGCGTTTTGCAGCAGCTGTCGGGCACGAGACTTCCGTTTCTCTGCACCTCCTCGTCCTTGAACCACTCGCTCGATAACCAGTCCTCGAATCTGACGGCGCCGCAGCATTTGAACTGAAATTGATAGAGAGAAAAATGAACGTTTTATACTTTTTTTTTCTACTTCTGTATGCGCTATATTCGCGTGACGTTGAGATGAGACGGAGGAGATAGAGAAGAACTAGAGTCTCGTGACGTTTCCCGTGAAATTCGAAGAAATGTACTTTTTTGTGCGAATTGAAAAAGCCCAAAGGTATTATACACCGTAAGTGCGAGTATCTTGTTGTTAATCAAGAAACATATTTCCTGTTCAATTTGAATGCAAAAAGGGTTATTTTTGACGCGTCATGCATCATCTATAAACTCCGTAACTCTCGTAATAAAAAAACTTTTAATATTTGAAATGGAAATGGTTTTTCTGCTCCGAGTCTTGTAAATTTTTAATCAATAATAAACAAGAAGATAGCATGAGTAACGCAGGAAAATGAAAATATACGTATTATAAAACACGACAACGAGTCTATAAAAGCTCGTTCATGCATAACATCCGCACAAAAACTTTCTTTTAGCGTTTCTCTCTCTCTCTGTCTCTCTCTTTTCTCCTCATCTTTCCAACTCGACGACCACGATGGCGACCATTTCAAAGAGACCATATGCAAAATACGCGCGCGCTTGCATACCAACCACCGGTGCACTCGCGCAGATATAGTTTTTCACCCACTCGATGTCAAAGTGAGTGACACACTACGCGAAAGCAAATACCGAAAAAAAAAAAGAAGAGCAGCTAGAGGCAGCGGCAGCAGCAGCAGCAGCAGTAGCAGTAGCAGATTCAAAAGTGTTATGAATGGTTTTTGGTTCCCTTTTTTTTGCTTGTGTACACGAAAGAGAGATAAAATAGTCGAAAAATTTTACAGATACACACAGCCGGATTACAGTTCTCGAGGCTCGCGCGCGCCACGCGCTTTATCCACACGTGTGAATGTCAAAGGACGTGTTATTTTTTCCTCGCTTTTTTTTTTGTTTCAAATTACACGAGAGCGCGCGAGGCTTAGCCGGAGATTTTCGAGGCTAATATTTTAATGCACCAAAGTTTTGCACGAGCCATAATATAAAAGCAGAAAAGTAAACGCGCATAGAACCAGGGGTATAAACGAAACGAAACAAATTTGATAAAGCTTTGCTATGAGCTCGCGAATAATTCAGTCACCTGTAATAAACGCTGCTGGGCGATTTTCAATGTGCCATGAATAAAGCATATATGCACCTCTCTATATAGAGTATATACGCGCGATCATTGGCCCCATTGTGATCGCGAGTCACGCTTGAAATGCTTTAGAATGCCCCACGCACGTTCGTCGTATTATATATATACGTTATATTACAGCAGCTATATAGCAGCGCATTGAACATTGCACGAGGATAAATAAAAATAAAAAATACCCATTCGCACGCGCGAGTGAGAGAGAGAGAGACGAGTCGAGCGCGAGGAATGCGAGTACGCGTGTTTCGGCATATAAATGTGTGTGCTCTGCACATACGCAAGCGCGAAAAATAGTTTAAGCTCCTGCTTCTTCGCGCTATAACGTGATACGCGAAAAAATACGCTGCACACGCGCGCGCGTGGATGTGTACACTCGAAACCCAAAAGAGTAATTTTCGAACCTCAAAAGAGTAACCTGCGTCATTTACTCTTTTTAAAAGAGTTACTCTCTTTGAATATTAAAAAAATATTTTATTATATATACATAAATAAATTAAAAGAACTTATATTAAATATTCTGTTAAATCTATATCTATATTATTCAGTAAAAAAGCGCGATAAAAAACTTCAACAATTAAATATAAACTATTCTTGTAAGTGTAGCTAAAACTATTTTAGGAAAAATATTCTCATTATTGCAAGTATAAAAAGTAAATTATTTTAAAAAATATGGCAAACTTACAAGAATAGTTTTTATTGAATTGTTGAAGTTTTTTATCGCGCTTGTTTACTGAATAATATAGATATAGAAATAACAGAATATTTAATATAAGGTCTTTTAATATATTCATGTATATATAATATAATATTTTTTCAAAGAGAGTAATCTGCTCGCAAAATTCTTATGCACGAAGTAATCTTTTCCAAAAAAAAAGTAATTGGAATGAATTACGCTTTTATCCACTCAGCATTTTTCGAAAAAGAGTAATCTACGTTATTTACTCTTTCTAAAAGAGTAATTTGCACAGATTACTCTTCTAAGTTTTAGCGCTGAAGTGAAAGGAGTAATCTGCGTTATTTACTTTGTTAAAAAGAGTAAATGATGCAGTTTACTCTTTTGAGGTTCGAAAATTACTCTTTTGGGTTTAGAGTGTAATAATATTTGAAAATGATATCACGCGAGTGGCTATAATAAATGACACTCTTCTCTCTTCTCTCTCTCTCTCTCTCTCTATCTATCTCGTTTATTATACTCGGCGAGCTTGCGTATATATATGTACGTCGATTTTCACCGACGAGATCTATATAATACGTATATGTGTATATATACGATATCTGTACGTGCTGTGCAATGTCTGCAGCTGATGCGTATGACCGGTCGTTTGTCCATAACCATTTCCTCGTATACATCTCGCATTATATATCGTGCTTCGGTGTATCGACTTGGAATATTGTGCCTCGCGTTAACCCTTTCGAGGACCGCCGCTACGATGTATCTATGCGTACATCGAAGAAAAAGCGCATAAAACTATCCGAATGATACGCGGATAATAAAGCCACGTCGTATACGTACGCGCGAGCAATGAAGAAGAGCTGAGAGCTTTTTATTTATTGCGAATCCATATGTGACTTATAACTATGGCGCGGTGAAGCTTTTAAAGAGGATTCGAGTACAATGGATGTGATGGAAAGGGTGCTTGGAGATTTTCACCGCTCGTATAATGACTAAATAGCCCACGCGCGTATGATAGTCACGGCGAGAAGTATAACGATCGAATATATATATACGTAAATCACGTTTAAACTTCGCTGAAATCCACGC
The DNA here is from genome assembly GCA_034770305.1 of Trichogramma dendrolimi. Classification (NCBI taxonomy): domain Eukaryota; kingdom Metazoa; phylum Arthropoda; class Insecta; order Hymenoptera; family Trichogrammatidae; genus Trichogramma; species Trichogramma dendrolimi. The sequence continues at coordinate 7,488,794 of JAPMIB010000002.1, read as the reverse complement.
GCAAAATCGAATAAATCTCCTCGAAAGCTCGTGCAAAAATTATACGATCACGTGCGTATGAGTGTGTGTGTGTGTGTGTTTACCTCTTTCTGCATCTGGTCGATGGCCGCAGTCTCTCTGGACCTCAAGGAGTAGGTCTCGAGGAAGGTGCGATTGAGATTCATGCGCAGCTCGGGGCCCACTTGTTCCTCGTACAATCGGGCCAGTGTGCCGACTCCAGCCTCGAGTATCAGCACGCCCATCACCACGAAGATGTACTGGAAAATAATAACAAAGAGCGGAGACGTGAAATCGTGAAACAGATGCTGCAGTTCATTTTTGCGCGTAAATGTTGTACAATGTTATAAAGGGTGAGGGGTAATACACAAAATTGCAATTAATCAAACGACCCATTGGATTTTGTCCAGGAATTTATTTATTCGTTGTATCAATTCAGCAGCTGTGCTGCCGTGTTACACGCGTGATTTAACTTTTCGATTCCCGGACAGTCGGGTCGACGCAGTATCCATAATTCGTCACTCGAATATCTGCAAAACAAAAATACATGCGAAAAATGATAATAATAAATATAAATTATGCAGCGCGATGTATTATATACACAGACACCGACCAGTGCCGCGGCATTTATTTTCACAGAGCATTTTGTAACGATTCACGTAGACGACTCCGTCGCTGCCGCAAATTGGCTTGAGTATTCTCGGGACTCGGCAGGCGCACCGCTGCTGTAGGCCATTGTTGTGCCCGATGATCGCCGTCGCCAGCGCCGCATCGGAAATCAAGCTCGCTAAGAATACTGTACCGATATAAACGCAAAAATGTAGGTTAATGCACGATCGTTCTAGGCTTATTTATAGGTTTATATATTACGAATGTTATACAATATTGTTATTACCGCACGATAAACAGTACACCAGAAAATTGCTCATTTTCTATTTTCGTATATCTGTCGGCGTGGCCCAGCTGCGGCTTCTGTTGCGCTTCCATGAAAACTTGCGAAAAGAGTGAGCTCGTGCCTGGATTCGAAATATCGTACACGTGCGCGCCAGGCGATTATTTCTCTGTTCTTGTATTATTGTCCCCCGCTGGTCGTCGTCGTTGTTTTTTTTCTCGCGGCATAGCTGCACGATTCGCACTAATATAATCATCGTTCCGAGGAAGATTTCTCGGAAAAAGCTCGAGAATGAAATATTATATCACAATAAATAAAAAAATACGTAATAGAATTTCGCTGAAAAAACGCCAAGTATCGAAGTCGTTGATTATTCAAGACTCTCATACCTATATACGTATCTCTAAAAACTTGCAATGTGTATGTATATAGCATCGAGAGTATTATACGCAATTGCTGTAAGGACGCGCGCGCCTGAAACGTTCCCTTTCGCATCCGCACGTAGCTCCGATACGTATAGCGTGCAAGCGACATTAAGGCGTCCGAGCATTTTCTTTCCGCTGCGGAGCAGCAGCACGTCGAAGCGTATCTCTTTTTGGTTTTTTTTGCTGCTGCTGCAAACGCTTCGATCGCGCACACTCGATTTATCGATAGCTTATGAAATTCGAAAAAGCATCTCTCAACTTTTCTCGATGCTATACACACACACAAACACATACACATACACACGTACAAAGTGTGTATAGCAGAGTGAGAGAGACACGCCCGCACTCGGGGTAAAGGCAACTTTACTCGCTGTACGTGGTGTATATAATACAGAGGCACGGTTCACGGAACACTTGCCGCGCGTGCATCTTTGAAAAAGGAGCGCGCAAGCCCGAGGTGTGCTAGCTGCTCTACATGTATACCTCTGTCTCTCTTTCTGTGAGCAGCAGCCTCTCGTAGCAGATATTCAGAGGAGCCTATAACATTCACGGCCGATTGCGGAAATGAATATCAGTGACGTTGCAGCACAGCACACACACCCCCACGCAGTGGCAGCGAAGACTGCGCGCGCGAACGACAAAAAATAAAGGAGAAAATTCACGAAAAACAGATAAGTGGAGTTTTATCGGCGCGGCGACAGACATGGAAAGTGTGTGTGTGTGTGTTTGTGAAAAGATATGTACTGGATGCAAATGGAGCGAGCGATAAGAATGATTTTAATTAAATTTTGACTTTTCTGGTCTTTACTTAATATTAATAATGGTCTGTGACGACTAAAAAATTAACGTTCCAGGTGTTTTGAAATACATTAACATTTGTAAGCTTGGTTTTGGCACATTTTATATTAGAATGGCGTTAAAAATATTGAGCGCATTTCAAATGACCTGGAAATGACGATTCAACTGTTTCAAAAAATGTACACCAGTTTTCGACCACCTTAAATACGAATATAACTTATAATTTCAACCACTAGATGACGAGAATCTTGAATCTGTGAATCTGCAAGACGGAAGTAAAAATATTTGTATAAAGTACGGTTTAAGTACAGTTAAAGTAATATGATGGTGTGACCAGCGCTCCTCGATCTAATAACTAAATCAAAGTAATATTGTGTGTCCATTCAGATGTTGTTTTTTGCACGAAATTTCTTCGAACTCTTCGAACAAAGATGTGCAAAGTACCGTTTCAGTACAATTAAAGTACGCGATTATAACAAATATGAAAATGAAGTACTATCAATTGCTTCATGGCATAGTCCGCTAATGGTCATAAAATAGCAAAACAAAAATGGAGCATCGCTTGTTCATAAAATGTTGAGCATTTCTGCGAGGATTCTTGCTTCTATTAAATGAGTACACAATTCCATCAACTTTATCAACGCCACTGTACCACTACCCCGCTATACCTATACAGCCACGAGTGCGAAACATTTTTACGTCGGCCCAGCTCTCACGGCCGCTACGATCTTCTCTCCCTTTTTCCGCGCGTATATAATTTAATCAGCGAATATAATATCGCTGAAAGCGTCGTGTACATTTTCCGATCTTGTATATCGTGTTTCGCATCTTTCGGATAAGAGAGAGAGAGAGAGAGCGCGCCCCATAGCGCTGACGCTGCGCGCTAAAAATCGTCAGGCCGCATTTTACATCGGCGGAAAAATTACGCAGCTAGCTGCGGACCGAAGTCTGATGCAGGGCTACGCGATGTTTATATACTAATATGTATATACTATAGAAAATCTACCTGCAGGCACCTCGTACACCGTATAATACTCCGTGTGTACTCGCACGTTGTGTTACGATGGAACTAATACCGCCCGAGCACGCTGCCGTATAATATACGTGTACATATATATAGTCTATACATGTATCGAGGTGTGTGTGTGTGCTTTTCCCTGCGCGGAAACTGCGGGTGGTCCCTCAGTCTCTCACTCTCTGTCTCTCTCTATATATCTAATACACTCGGTTTAATACACTCACAAAAGCCTTTGCCAGCTGTCAAATACACACTTACACGTGTACCATATAGATCTCCCTATACGTGTTTATTAATACGCCATAGCGCGGCGTACGCGTTATATTAATTCCATATCCTCGACGCATATACGCACGGTGAATATTTTACAACGAGTTTATATACAGAGAATGTGTATGCGTGTATAACATTCATGCATAATATGTAGTCCAAGTCGATCGGAAGTAAGGGGCAACCCGAGCGTAGGTATGTATACACAGGACTACAATGGATACACGTGTGTGTGTGTGTGTAATGCGTATACGCCCAGTACGCAACATTATGCGCGCGGACTCGTAATAACGTGTATATATACGCTTGCATTATATACATAATGTTTACGTTCGTGTGTGTGTGTGTGTGTGTGCGTCGCTGTACCCTCGCCCGCACACGCGTTATTATTATGTATCGATTATATCGGCCTGATAAGGATAAGATTCGCGTGCGCGTATTATACACGTATACGCAGAAGAAGCGCGCACAATAGCCTCGTGTGCCGGCACGAACTGCGAAGTTACGACGTTGCAGTGCTCCCATCCGGTTGGCTAGATATCAACGTAAGTATTGCAGCCGCTGGCGGGGGGTGGTGGTATAACGCACACAATGCACCGCCAGCGACGCGCTAGCCATTATTTTTCCGTTTGAATTTTGATTTCCGTCCAGTCCTGTGGAATCTCGATGCGCCCGCCCGCGTTTTAATAGGGATCGAACCGCTCGCGCGCGTGCCATCGCAGAGATCTCTACAAATATACGAATGCGCAATTGCGAGCTTTGACGTAAAATGGCTTTGACGGAAATCTGCGCTGCACCAGCTTGCCGCCGCCGCCGCTGCTGTAGCAACCAATCGAGGTGTAACGTAATTTACGAGTTCGATCGCGCGCGCGCCCGGGCTTTACACGAAATGAGACACATAACTTCGAGTCGAGTTACAAATGTGTATAAATTTTATAAAAGCTCGAGTGCCGCAGTATACGCGCATGTGTACGTGCTGTCGGTAAAATCATTATTGAGAATAAATAATTCGCGATGCGCGCATCATGTACGTGTGTATATCGAATTCATAAATTTACGCGCCGGCATGAAAGTTCGTATAATTTCTCCGGGACAATTCGAGCTTGATATTCAATTGAATCAATCGCGCGCCGTCAAATTTTGTATGCCACCGCGATTTATTTAATGTATACTATATAGAGCGTGCAGTAGCAGCTGCAGCCATCACGCGCGCGAGCATTTTCGCTCCATCCCCGAATATTATTATGAATAATTTTTATGCAATTAATTATTCACTTTGAATAATAACATTACCCTAAATAACAATCCCCGGGCTCGCGAGCGAGCGAGAGCTCTGTGCGTTGGCCGAATATTTGCACACAGGCGCGGGCGCGCGGATTAAGTGAAAATCGATCGAATTTTTTTGAGCGTAAAGAAAAAACGATAGAGGAAAAGAGAGAGAGAGAGAGAGAGAGAGAGAGAATCGAATTAAATTTTCCATGCCAGTAGAATGAAAATCTAGAAAATTATCTCGTTTAATACGAGAGAGAGAGAGAGAGCGAGTTGCAAGCGTGAATCGTTCGAGCAAAAGAAAAGTAAAAAAAAAACGCTTTCATCCTACACCTTTTTCTTTTTTTTTATGTTGCAATCTCGACTCTCGCCTCTTTTTTTCTCCGTGCAAGCGCAGAAATCGTTAGATTATATCAATTTCTAACGTTTCAACGACTACGAAAAAAAAAAAATTATAAAATAAATACGATTCTCGTTGTCTCCGATGTTATTTGAAATGTTCGCACCGTGTTCGCGCAGTGCGCATTATCGAGAGCCTTGTCCACAATTTGCACGATTTGCATATCACGGTGTACGCGCGTTATGCGCGCCTCGCACACGTACGACACTGCAAAGGTAATCCTCGTTGAAAAAAAATATTAAAAAAAAAAAAAAACAGAGAGAAAAAGTTGCAGCTAACGTATCTTCGAGTCGGATGGACGAGATAATTAATTGCCGAGAGATATATAAACGCGCTCGATTGCGATTGCCGAGAAATCAGTGTACGTAGATCTCCCTCTCTTGCGTTCGCCCCCCGATAATCAGCAGTAAAGCGCAAAATGTCTCTCGCTTGGCGAGAGAGCAGAAGTATTTTTTTTTATCATTTTATGCGAGTGCGCGAGGGGCAGGTTTTTTTTTGTAGCGCCGCGAGCGCGCGCTATGTATATTTTCGAAGCGCGCAATCGAGTACGTTTATACACGTACAATAATAACGTGTATATATAATAATGCACACAGCGTCGATGCAGATAAATACCGTATCAATATAAACGAAGATAAAGAGAAAAAGAGGAAGAAAAATAACGCGCGTAAGCTCGAGAGTTCGACCGGTTGACAGAATCTATATCCGGGCGTTATTTGCATGTCGTAATGAGGAGCAGCTGCAGCAGCCGCGGCGTCGCGCGCTGCAGTGGAATCTCGAGCACCCGGGCGATATCGTCGCTGTGTGTATATGTATTTCTCTCTCCGCGCGACTCCTTCTTTTTCTTCCTTTACTCGCTTCTCCTTCTTCTTGTTCTTCTTGTTCGTCCGTTGGTGGACAAAAAAGTGCTTGTTAAAGCCGCAAGAATACACGTACTACTACTACTACGACTGCACTGCACTGCACGTGTGCAAAAGGCGAAGGTAAATAATTTCAGATATTCGCTTCGTTCCGCGCTTGCGCTCCATATTAGATACGCACACGTGTAAAAGATCGCCGCTGGTATTTTTCGAGGGCGCGCAACACGTTTATATAAAATGCTACATAGCGTAGGTATATTCTTTCTCTCTCTCTCTCTCTCCTCTCCTCCTCTCTCTCTTCCTCTCTCTCCCTCCGCTCTCTCTCTCTCTCTCTCTCTCTCTCTACTCCGCGTCAACGCGTCTCGAGAGCGAGATATTTTATTCCGTAGCTTATCCGGCAAAAGAGCCTAAACGTAAATTGTCCATTTTATGCGAAACGCTCCCATTGTCCTGACACAAGCGAGACTGCTGTCTTAAAACTCGAGCTGTCGCGCGCTCCGCAGTGGTTATCCAAGTGTCAAGAGCTCAAAGTGCGCGCGCGCGGTAAAAGGATTTTTCGCGCAGCGAAATACTTGGGCGGTTGACGGTTCATCGTTCCCGAAAATCTCCAAAATACCACAAAAAAAAAAAAAACAAAACGAGAGCAAGCTCGTTACACGCGCGTACCTATACAACCCACGAAAACTCGATGATCGATGGGATATTTTTCGAAGCGGGCAAAAAGGGACGTGACTGTGAAGCTCTCTTGGCTGTGGTGTACGAGAGCGTATAGCTGTTATTATTTGTACGTGGCACGTGCGAGAAATAATGATTGGCCTTTTCGTTCATGATTAGCGTTGAGGCGCGCGCGCGCGAGCGATTGGAGTGGAGTGCCTGCGAGGCACGGCCGCAGCGTTAATCAAGCAACTAAATACGTGTGCGTATATATATATACGTACGCGAGTATATATACCAACGCGCCCGATCGTGCAGCGCCCGCCTCATTGATTGTTTCATTTATCTTCTCGCGCGCGTATATATATCGTGGTACACTTGTATACATTAGTGCGCGCATTTTTCAATGCATCGAATCAATTGCCCTTGCGCGCGAGCTTTTTTTTATTTTTTTTTTTAATTGGCAATTCTCGCGGTCCGTATAGAGATGGTGTATACACGCGCGCGTGTATAATGTATAGGGATCGCGATGAGGTGATCTCGGAAATTTATGAGGGTAGAAAATAATGCGTTCTACTTTTCATATTTAGAGGAGTAAATAAGAAATAATTCATTTACAAAGTAGGACTTATCATTATTTATAGAAAAATAAAAATATTGTAACAACCCTTCAGAAAATTTGTTAGTTTTGCATATTTTGATAAAAAATATGAGTCAGTACAAGAGAAATTTCTAAGCAAAATGAAAGATTGGCATCAGAAAAAATTAGAAAAAACTCGTTGTCAATTGTACATTATCTGTTATAAAACTACGCTCAAATCGAAGTAAATTTTTCACTGTTTTCACGCTTAAGTTTAGATACTCGATGCTGCACTTTCATGTGGTATTTCCAATAACTTTTTTGACCAAAAGCTCGTCCGTATTCTTCGCATTTGTGATCTCTGATTTCTTATGGACTACGGTTATATGCGTATTCAAGTTACTTTTCCTATTAAAAGCCTTCCCACATTCATTGCACATGTGCTCTTTGAGTTTCAAATGAACTGAATCTATGTGTTTCGTCAGATTACCCCGTAGTCCAAAAGATTTGCCACATTCTTGGCATTTGTGATTTTGGATTTTTTCATGAACTACATCTATGTGCTCCATCAGATTATTTTTTTGTCCAAAGGACCTTCCACATTCTTCACACGTGTGTTCTTTAGATTTCAAATGAACTGAATCTATGTGTCTCATAAGACCACTTTTGTATACGAAAATTTTGCCACACTCTTTGCATTCGTGATCCTTGATTTTTCCATGTACTCTGGCAATGTGCCTACCCAAGAATCTTTTGTCACCAAAGAACTTTCCACACTTTTCACACGTGTAATTTTTGATTTTCAAATGAACTTCTTGGATGTGGTTTATTAGATTCGATTTTCGTCCGAAAATCTTGTCGCACTCTTTACACATGTATTCTCTGATTCTTAAATGAATTTCATCCATGTGCTTCATCAAATTAATTTTTTGTCCAAAACACATGGCACACTCTTTGCATTTGTGATCTTTGAATTTTTCATGTACTGTGGCAATGTGGGTATCCAAGACTCTTTTATAACTAAAGGACTTTCCACATGCCTCACACAAGTAACTTTTAATTTTCGAATGAACTGCATTTACGTGAATTTTCAAATTATATTTAGTAGTGAAGATCTTATCGCACTTGTCGCATTTGTGTCGTATTTTGCCATATTGATCGCCAAATCTGTGCTCTTCCGAAGTTTTCATTTCAACAATATATCTTATTCTTACTGTCAAAAATTGTACCATCTGTCTGATATTACGACTATTTCCCTACTGCTCTCATTTGAAATCACATGTATACTTTGAACTGCGGAATGTTGTTGTTGAAATTTTGTTTACATCGGAACTAAGTTATCGACTTATTGAACAGAACAAAAATCAATTATATTTATAAGTACTACTTTTGAGTTATAGAAAAAATTTCAGAATCGATTTCTCTTTCTTTCCAAACTCGCAAAAAAATATAATAAGTAATCATGTCGGGTATATATTATACATGTAGCGAACCGATTTTTTTTTCTCAAACCATCACTTTTTTATAGAAAAACATTTTACGGTAAATAATTTGAAATAAGAATTCCACCGCATCGCACACACCTCTTGACATGAAAAATCTGCGGCTTTGTAAAATTTGTAATCTCATTGGCAGCAGCACGAGAAGCGGCGGCGTTTCTCTTTCTCGAAAATTTACAGTGAAGAATTCCAAAAGGCACCCTGGAGAGTCGTGTGCGATATTATACGCGTTTGCGGCGCGCCCGTGCCCAGTGCAGTACTACTACTACTAGCTGCTCTCGAGATGTATGCGAATCGAATTATATATGTCGCGGCCGCAATGATATTACACCGACTTGGTACGTGCTGGAATTCAAAATAATTCGCCCTCTCCTAGCTCTGGTGCTCTAGAACTAGCTGCTCGTAGATATGCTCGCGCGCGATTGTTCTCTCTCTCTCTCTCTCTCTCACTCCACTCGGCAGAGTGCGCAAACCCATTGTGCGGTTCATAAGTGGAATGATTAATTTTGGAATTTTCCTTTGGATTCGCTGTAGAGAGCACTCGGAAAAATCGTAATGTCGCGTAAGTGCATGGATGGCAACGCGGAGTCCTGTAATTCCTGGTCACGATGTCCGTGCTATCTGTATTTCATAACACACTTTAATACCGTGATGGAGCTTTTTTATCGGATCGAAACAAGAGAGCTTTCGCATTGGTGATCTTCTAGCAGCGCCACGCTTATAAACGGTCAAGAATTTAATTGTTGAGCAACTATGTAAAAAAATTCTCAAAATTTGAGGCTTAAATATTTTTCACTTGATGCATGCCAATGGTCGTTCATTGAGGATTTAGGAGCACGGGGACACGCAGGAACAAACAAAATGTTGACAACTATTTTGTCTATAGCTTTTTGTCTATAGCTATTTGTCTATTTTGTATATTTTTGTGTTACAGTGGACGCACAATAACGTTTTTATATAAAAAATATGACTACTAGTTCTGTTTTTGACATTCATTTTTAACCATATTTAGAAAAAATTCCCAAGATAATCATGGAATATACTCAAAAAATCTCTTGAAAAATAAGCCAAAAAAATATCCGATAAACGATTATGAATTTAGCCTCGAATTACGAGGATTTTTTTTATACACGCCGATGTTGAGAGCACCAAAGATAATAAACTCATTTTGGAAACAGGCACGTTTGGTTCTCTGGCGAACGAGAGAAAGAGATGAGAATCGACCGAAAGATTATCACACGTGCGTCTATCTCTCTCGTATAGGAAAAGAGCTAGTAAATCTCTCGAGGGCGAAGCTAGCGCGGAGCGTTTTTACTCGCGCGTGGAGGTGGTGGTGTGCGCCGCTCAAAAGCTTTTTTCCGACCCAATCCTCGGGGGGGGGGGGGGGGGGGGAACTACTCGCGGGGCTCGAGGAAAAAAATGTAAAACCACGGCTATAATGCATTCTCAAAAGACTTTGATATTGAGCTATAGACACACACTACAGCGCCGCAGCGCGGCGCAGGCAGAATCGGTAGCACGCAAATTTTCTCTCCGATAAAGAATATTTTTTTCGAGCTTACATGCTAATGTATATAAGCGCGGGAAGAAGAAGTGAAAAAAAGAGAAGAGAGATGGAGAGAGAGAGAGAGAAAAAAATTGATATTGGCACCGAGGTATGTGCGCACGAAAGATTATACAAAAAAAAAAAAAAATACGAGGAGAAATAAAATATAAGATCGAGCTGGGTATAAGCCAGAATTACACGGTGCAAAAAATCTTTTGAACGCGCAGCGCGCACTATGAAAATCGATACAGCTGTGCGCACATACTGCTGCTCATGCGTGTGAGTGTGTACGCCAACGCTATTTTATTTGGCTTTTATCAATAACACGTCCTATACCAGCGCCGCGCTATACATACGTATCGGATTATGCGTATGACCCATCATCTTTTCCTTATATAACGTATTACAATATTCCAACGCGCGAAAGCTCGCTGCGTTGTAGATCCCTGGCGCGCGCCGCGGAGCTTGCGGCATTCCAATGCGCGCGTTCGAATTCAGAAACGATGATACTGCACAAAATCTTTCTGACGCGCAAAATTCAAGAAGCAGCACAAAGTTCGAGGGTCTGCCGCTGCTCTCTTAATGCGCAGCTGTGCAGAGAACATTTGCGTTGGCGCTTAAGGGCAGCTTAAAGCTCGTTTAATTTTCCTTATTGCTGCTACTACGCGCATATATATCGGCGAAACTTTCTTCTTTTGCTTCGGAATTCAGTAATGAGCTGTTAGCGCTAATCGTCTCTCTCTCTCTCTCTCTCTCTCTCGTTCGTTGGAAACTTCCGATATTAAAGTTTATGCATAATTATTATTTGTTTAAGTATTGTTCTTACATAAGGATTCAACGTAGTATTTCAAATACGGATTATAATCTCGCGCGCGACTCGAAAATTATACCGATTTGCGAGTTACGAACGAGCAATCGTAGCAGGAGTAGATAGGAATAATTTTGCGAGTAATGGAGCACGATAATCAGACGAAATCGTTCTTACAACAGCTATAGAGCAGGAAAAGGACAACGACGATATAATTGGTTTTTCCTTGTTTGTCGCCTCTGCGAGCGAGCGAGCAAAAATACATCCGCGTTATGCTCTTTCTGGGTATACACCGAGCTTTAATGGAAAAATTAGTGCGCGCACTGCAGTGCAGCTACATGTGTGTGTGTGTGTGTGTGTGTGTGTGTGTGTGTGTGTGTGTGTGTGTGTGTGTGTGTGTGTGTGGTGTGTGTGGTGTTGTGGTGTGTGTTGTGTGTTGTTGCTGCGCTGCGCCTGGCTTGGATCAATTAGCATCGCACAGCAGCAGCAGCAGTGCTTCTCAAAACGGGTAAAGCGAGAGAGAGAGAGAGAGAGACTCGACGACGATCACACGGCGGAATAACTTCGAAATGTATATAGTGCAGTGTGTGCTGTGTGCTGTAGCTCGTCCTAATTAAAGCCAAGAAGTCGAAGAAGCCACTCGCCCGGAGAGAGAGGAGGGCAAAAAAAAGAGCCATAAAAGTTCTCGAGTCACGACGACGACGACGACGACCAAAAAATGGACGGTCGCGCGCGCCTCTATTACGTCTCGGTTTACACGGTATATATATACCCAGAGAGAACCAGAGAAAAGCGCAACTTGCCAAAAAGTCAGTCTCTCGCTCTCTTTCTCCGCCCTTAACCTCGCAAAAAATAGTCTACTCGTACGGTACGTACTCAATGCTGCTGAATCGTCGGAGAGCAGCTGGAGCATACACACGTACGCGCGCGGGTATATAACGCGCACATTTCGAGAAAGACGTCGAAATGGCTTTTTATCGTTTCGCTTAGAGCGGGGGTTGCACACACACATACGTTACGCTCGTTACGCGAGACGAGGCTCTGCATTAAGAAATGCGCCTCGGCAATATTCTACGCGTTTTAGCTGCACGGAGTCGTACAATATATTACCATCGACACGATTAGCGCCAAAATTCGCAATAAGTATTTCATTTTTCATTCGCGCAAAAACACGCATCTATATATAAAGGTTGAAACGAATGTATATTTAGATCGTGCGCAATTCACCAAGAAAATCGCGCATTATACGTTATATTCGCGAAGAAACGATGCGTATACGGTGGACGGAGAGCGCATTAAAAGCTTTTCAACGCACGCAAAGCCGCGTGACGCGACGATGCACATTATATAAAGCGGCGGTGTATACGCGAGCGAAGCTCGCGACTAATTTGATTTACGCGCCGCGTCGTCGCGCGCGAGCAGCAGCAGCAGCAGCAGCAGCTTGTGGGCTTGTACGGCAGCAGTAAATATGGTAACAGTCGATTCACAAAAGTACGTATACGAAGATCGGGAACGGGACAATTTTAATCCTCGTTATTGGATCGAGGAAATATTTTTCAAGCTTTCGAAGCGTTATTACGTCGCTTTTGCATACGAATGCTTTTATATACGCGTCGCGCGAGGAATGCGGCAGTTATTATATGCACATTTACCAGTGATATTTAAGAGCGTGCAAAATTTTCGAGATGATAAACCGACGACTCGATCGCGATACAGTCATCAGCCGCGTCTCTCTCTGACTCACGTCGTGTATACCTTTAGCAGCAGCAGCAGCAGCAACGCATACTGCCACTAGAGATACAACTCGATTACTATAGTCGACAGAGGCCGACTGCAGATTCGCCGCAGCGACCGATATAACGATATATACATAGGCTTGGTATCTGCTCCAGCGTGATGTATAGGATACGTGGTATATAACGATATACACGCGCGCTCGCTTATAGGGGGTAGAGCAGAAGGAGTACTGTTGCTGCTTCTGCTGCTGCTGGCAATGCCGCCAATCGATTATTATTATATATATATATACCACTACAGGTATGTATATACGAGCTTGCGCGCAGTACGTGAGTGTGTCGTCATGTAGGGTAGCTTTCGAACTACGGGACTGTACTGTGATTAGGCCACAGCAGCAGCGGCGGCGGCAGCAGCGCGACATTGCAGTCCTCCATCGTCCTATACTGTACAGCAGCGAGCAAACTATACACAGATGCTACTGCTGCTGCTGGGCGCAGCCGGACACTCGAAAGGGATGTTCTAGGCTCGACAATTCTGCTTACCACAATGCAATTAAAGCATGAGCATGTGTAAGTGTGTATATATGTGTGCGTGTGTGCGGATATTTGCTACTACTGTCGCTCTACCGACGTACAAAGAGCGAGCCGAGCTGTGTGTATGTACGTGTGTATGTGTGTGGGCGGGGAGAACAGCAGCTAGAAAGCGAGAAAGCCCCAGCAGTGAGCGAGAGAGAGAGAGAGAGATTGGTGATGCACTACTCAATTATGGAGCTTGATTGAAACTATTGAGCTCGTTCTAGCGTGTATATACGTTGAAAGCTCGAGTGCAGTGCGAAAGAGAGAGAGGAAGAGAGAGAGAGAGAAGGGGATAGAAATGATTTACCACTGTCTGCACTCAAATGACGTAGAGAGAGAGAGAGAGAGATCGAGATTTTGGTCGATTAACGCGTAGCCGCGTACTACTACTCTACTATGCGAGCACGCGCACTTGCGGTTGCAAATGTATAATTGCTCGAGTACATGTGAGTTCTGAAGAGCAGAAGAAAAAATTGTGCGGCGGTCCGAAGATATGAACTTGGAGCGCGGGGGCTGCGTAAAAGACCAAACGCGGTCGCAAGCTCTAAGTATAATCGAGGCGCGCAGCAATGTCAAGAATGGATTAGCATCAATCGAGCTTGATTCGAAAAAATGCACTTCGTTAATGACTCTACGCGCACGAGGGAAGGAATAAACTTGACATTGTCTGGCTGCGCACCGACTTAATATCGCGTGTACATACAAACCGGACGGATATGCGTCTGTTTCTCTGCTGCTGCTGCTTCCAGTCGTCGATCGTTCTCATAAGCGTACGAACGCACGAAGTGTACTCGAGACTTATTACCCGTTGATGCGTATGCATGCATCGCTAGCTATTAGTCGAACTCCGAGCCAACTGCTCGCTCGAGCTTATGTACTTATTATATACCACCGTTGGCGGATCGAAGGAACTTTGCGCCGTGTGTGCAGTTACGCGCGTTTGCGAGCAGCTGTGCCGCCGCCTATGTACTATGTTGCTATAATAATAATGAATATACACCGCGTTTGCGCTGGATATCGCTAAGCACCTAGATATATATATATATCCGATGGAAGTTATGAATTCGCGCGAACTCGCACGACTGACCCGAGGACGATCGTTGTACAATGCGAGGACGAAGCATATAACATACAGTAATTCAGACGACGCGTTGAACTGAGTTGTATACGCCATTATTATACGTGCCGTATTCGAATTCGCCAAGGGTGTATTTTTGATTACGCGAATGAAAAGAATCACGACTCCGTCGACGAGACAGTGCGTATAATTCTCAACGATACACTATGTGAAAAAATTTCGCGAAACCAATCGGTCGTGAAGGCGCGCGGGGAGCCTATAATGCGGCGACTGCTGCTCGATACAAGCACGCGCGCGCGCAAATATTAATAATGAAAAGCCGGAAATTCTCCAACGCGTATGGTATGGATGTAGCTCTGTATACGCGGAAAAAATAATAAAGACGCGGAGAAAGGAAAAAAAAAGAGAGAAAAAGAAAGAAAGTGCGATGCACCAGGCGTCATTGACAGCTGCACGCGGGCGCGCATCGCGACGCGCTTTATTGGACTGCAGCGGCATCGCGCGACAGGAGGCTGAGGGAGAGAGAGAGAACTGCGAAAATACGCGTGTAAGAATAACGAAGGCATGCACGCGTGAAAAATCCTTGGTAGAAATGCTCAACAATAATAATTTTCTAATGATGAAAAAATTGGTCCAAAAAATTTGTCCATATTTTAGAATAAACTACCACTAATTTGCTTGTTCTTTGTGATTTCTATGTTAAGAATAGTGTTGCAAATATTGAGCGCATTCAAGATGACCCGAACACAACTGTATAATTCTTTCAAAAAATGTCGACCAGTTTTCAATCATTTAGAATACGATCATATCACTTTCAGCCTTCGCTACTAGATGGCGAGTATCTCCATCCAAGAATCCGTAAGTGCCAAAGTAATATAATTGTATATACATATTATATTGCTATACGTATTATATTGCTTTGGCACGGAAAATGTTCATCTTTTTCCATCCATTAGCACTCTTTCTTTGACCAGAAACTATCTAACTAAATGTTGAATATATCTACCATAGGCACAAAAGACAAAAAAATACACTCGCGCATCTCCCTCTCTCTCTCTCTCTCTTTTCACACTTATGCAGCAAACTCTTGTGTACCGGAGTGCGGGCTACACACAGTGCATACACAGTCTATATACAGTGCGCCGTGCGTAAGCAAATATAATATGTTCAACAGGTTGAAGCACTCGCACACACACACGTGTATAGCACGTGTATGTACACGATTCGCGCTCAATATGTACGTATGTATATGTACGCGCCGAGGTGCCATACGATTTCGCGTCGCGCATTGTTGTCAATTAGTCATGTGTGGCAGTCACGCGCTCGCGCTTTTACCTCGTTGTATACGAGGATACACCTATCTATACGGGGCTCGTCTCGCTGTATTATAATCCGGTGCAGCGCGACGCGAACGCTGTGTCGGTGTGTGTATCCGCGCGTATACGCGTCGAGCAATTTTATTGTTGCGCGCAGTTTTGTGTTGCGTTTTTTTTTTTTTTTTTTACCGACTGCGCTCGACTTGCTCGACAATGAGATATACGTTTGTACGTAGGCGCGAACGCACGAACGCGCATCCCCCGCATTCGAATCGAGGGATCTACTACACGTCATAATACGCGTTATAAAGATATGTCTTAATATCACATCGATGCGCGTCATCGAAAATTTCAAAAACATTATATTTGCGAAGAATATTATTTAAACAATATAAGTTATTTATTTCATTTTTATTGGTTAATTGGCACGTGCAAAACACATGCACACGCTTATAATTAATTTAATTAATTTTTCGCAAATATAATGTTTTTGAAATTTTCGATGACACGCATCGATGTGATCTTAAGTCATATGTTATAAAGTGTGAGAGAGATTTAATTTTACGTTTCGCGGATCCAAGTCATATACGATATTTAATATCACCAATACGCCCGTTATAAACGGACGAATGTGAGAAAATTGAAATCGTCGAATTACACATACGATATGATAAATTTGCCATCGAGAGTACCTTATAATATAGCAACGCCGATGCAGCACCGATGCGCGGCATCAAATGCACATCGATCACATCGCGCCTGATCAATAGAAATGGACGGTGGTACGGTATTTAGGAGCGATCGCGAAATGCATACTATATAATGTATGTAGCGCGTGTCTCACGTGTGCGCCAAACGTATCGGCTTACAGCACTCTCGGATCATATTTCAGGCGCAAAAACGGAGCAACAGCAGCAGCAGCAGCACGGCGTCCGCCCGTAATCGAGTGATTTTTTCCCATCGTTATGATATAAATCCCGCGGGCGGCATCAATAATACACACTCCTTTTCTCTCATTAGAGCTCTCGGACTCTCGAACGCAATGCAGTGCTATGATATAAATGCATATATACGCGCGCGTTTCCTTTTCCTTCGGCTTTATCGCCAGCGGGGGTGTGTGTATGTACGTACATGTATTATACGCGCGTGGAAAATCTAGCTATACGAGTGCTGTTCGCGCGGCGGACATAAATCGACGCGGTAAGTATATATCGGTACTGCATGGTCGCACTACTCTCGTACATTATATATATAGAGAGTAGATACTTAGCTCCAGCGGTGGCACATTATACCGCGCGCGGAGTGTATGTAACGCCGTCGCCGCCGCCGCCGCCGTCGCATGTGCGAGAAATGACTTTCCAACCAGTTTTGCAGGAGGGAAAAAAGACAGAGAGAGAGAGAGAGAGAGACAGATAGGTATGCTACCTATATATTATATCATTTAGATGCGTGCGTGTGCGTGTGTGCTAGATGTTGGCGGCGGTGGAGGTGTGAGCGTGTCGCTTTATAATACCATACATACACTGCACACGCGATCGCGGCCCAGAGCGAGCCATGATAAAACGCGAGATTAAACGCGAGGCTGCGTCGCGATCGCGCACGCGAAGCTCTCGCCATAGCTGACCCGCGCTCGAGACGCTTCAATTTTTACGTAATCACCATATGTACCGGTGGCTTAGCGTGACGCGAGCGACGCGAGCTTTTCCGACGTGCGCGTATCTATAGTACCGAGCGAGATGGCCGCGCCGACGCTTGAACTCGAGTTGTGGAATTCAACCACACGCACACGTGAGAAATTGGAATGTTCATTTTTATATTTTGCGAGCCGCTATATAGCTAGGGTGGAGTCATCGATCGAAGGACGCGTGAGAAAAAAACAATCTTTATATGAGGTACGATAATATATAGTAAGTTTATATTACCTCTTGATAAATAAAGCCAAGGCGCGCGCGTACTTGCGTATACGCATCGAAGAAAGCGAGCGAGAAAGGCGCAAAAAGAGCACAGGAAAGAATAAATACGATGTGGCGCGCGCGGGTATACATGCGAGAATGTAGATGTGGCCCGGGCTCCGGAGAGATTTTGGCCAGCGCACCGGAATTCAAATTAAGGTGCGGCCGAGAGTCTGAGTACAATGCATTATAATTGCAAAAATAAATTCATTACATACTAATATAAATCAAAAAATAAATCATCTCTTTTATTTGTATTTATACTAATCGGAAACTTTTTTGCCACTTGCAAGTTGGCAATGCTCCATCTACCGATGGAATCTATAAGCTCATGATCAAATATGATGCTTAAAATTACAAAAATACTAATAGCCAACATAACAGTCCGTAATCCATAGAGCGGAATAAAAAGATAGGAATATATATAGTGATTGGAAAATTGTCTGCCACTTGCGAGTTTACAATGCTCCATCTGTGAATAGAATCGAGAAGCTCACAATCAATCGTGAAAAATCTGATTACGATAAATCTTGTTGCGATACAGAACGAGTTCTGGATTGTAAGTTCAATTCGAACGCATTCAAAATGAAAATACTCTTCGGTTTATCGTGAGTCTCGATAATTCGGTGCCTCCGCTGCTTCCTTCGATCGATACTTCACAAGCACGAACATTTTTCAATTTTTTTTACGCCAGCTTCTGCATTGCCTCGACGCTTGTGTTTGCCTCGCGTGATAGGGCGTACACATTTTTTTGTCCAGGGCATGAATGAAACTTCCACAAGCGTGTGTGTGTGTGTGTGTAATACGTATATGCGCGACGAGATTCACTTCTATATACACACACACTCCGCGCACTCCCTGCACAACTCGAAAGAGAGAGAGATTCGGAGCTGCTCCTCGAGCAATTAGCTCGGGAAGACGACGATTACACACTACCGCGCGCGCGCGAGTGAGAGAGGATGATCGTGGCACGATCCGAATCGCAGTTATAATGGATCTCTAATTCCCAAGTAGTGTGAGCCTCTCTCTCTCTCTCTCACTCGCACAAGTAAGTATAACACCCCCAGACTTCGTCTAAAGCAGAGAGAGAGAGAGAGAGAGAGAGAGAGAGATAAATGCCGAGGAATCCATACACTCGCGCGCGCGTGCTCGGCAGACTTTGTATGATGATGTATGAGGATCGGAGGTATATTATATAAGGTTCCGCCGCTACGTGCGAGAGATAATGAACGTAATTCTTATCACTTAATAATGCCATTATTGCCGGGGATCCACCGAGACTTGGGTGTATACATAACGTTGTAAAATAAAGAGAGAAGACGAGGCGCGCAGTATGAGTTAGATGGTACTAACGATACTGTAATTATTCCACAACCGACTCTCGTGTGCCACGGCAATATCGTCGGCGAAAATCATTATCATTTTCGGTGCCCGCGCGGATTCGACCCACTCGGACTAATTTGGATAATTACGAGATGTAGAATTCAAGAGAACGAGTGAAAATGATTACGTTTTTAGGGATATCGAAGGGTAAGATTGATTTCATCGTTATGATGGACGAGCTTGAAATCTCGAATTCGTCGACGGTCGATCGATTTTCAGTGTTCGCGCTCGGTTCTGCCAGCTGTCGGTTCGAATTTCGGCCGCTAGAGGTCGTGGCGCTTTCCGCAAGAGAAAAGGCCCAGTACGATGTATATTGGCAAGCGACGAAATTTACTGGGTATGATACCATTGATCCATGTTTTTTATTGATAATGTCAAAAACAATAAAACCTTAACTTTATGATACGAATTCATTATCGACAAAATTCAAATAATACCCATCTAGCCTTTGCACGTACACTAGACCCAATCTAGTTCTGTCCGCTGGAACGCCGGAATTCCTATGCTTATAAACGTTCCACTACTCTGTGGACCGGACAGAATTAGATTGGGTCTAGTGTACATATTATTTTCAAATATAAATTTAAATTATTTAAAAATATATATTATATGTGTGTCGAATGCATGTAAATTCATTTCAATACACTCAGTATAAAACATACATTAAAACGTGAAACGGGTATTAATACTTAAAAATGTTTCAAGTAATGTACCATATACATTTCTCGCATACTTGTAGTATTTAAAAGGCGGAACACATTTCATTTTGCTCGTCCAAATCAACTTTAATGTAACAGGTGATGTAGGCAAATTAAAAACATTACATTAATTGATTTATTTATCCATACATGCTAGTTGAAATGATGATGTTATATCATTGAATAACATGAACGCTCAGCGCGATGCAACGAACGTTGCCACTAGTTTATCACTTGACTCCCATAACAACCTACGTTAAGAACCGAGCGTACGCCGCCATCTTGGATGAAAACGAGCGCTGCTTCGGATCCCATTAGCTATGCTAGCTATAATTGTCGAGACAAACTTT
Source organism: Trichogramma dendrolimi (assembly GCA_034770305.1). Lineage (NCBI taxonomy): Eukaryota > Metazoa > Arthropoda > Insecta > Hymenoptera > Trichogrammatidae > Trichogramma > Trichogramma dendrolimi. The sequence goes on along the minus strand of JAPMIB010000002.1, from coordinate 7,468,689 downwards.
CACTTCGCACTTTCCATCCAAATGCCACTGTGCAGTAGCAGCAGTAGCAGCAGTAGCAGCAGCAGCAGCAGCGGCGTCAGTTGTAGATAGAGTCACATTTTGTCGAGAGCGACGTTTGCCATTCGGACTACTGGACGAATTACCGAATAATGAATTACGAATGACGCGTGCACTGCGAGGTCAGACATCGAATCGTGTTAATTTCCCGAAACTCGTGCGTACGCGTGTTATAGTTTGAAAATTCCATGTTATAAACCTCGTGTTGCACCGCAACAACGTCTCATTTGTATGATACACTTCGAAATAAGCTCCGGCATATCATGATTAAAATTCATGCTCGCGAAACAGAACCAGAAATTTTTTCCCATCCATAATATACAGTGGCGGCGGTGGTGGTGGTGGTATCCGTAGACCCGCGGGGGGTGGTAGCGGTCGAGCTTTTCGCATATAATTCGAAGTAGCGTTACAAATGCGCGCACAATGTGTGCGCGTCCGCAGCGGCGGACTATACTCCAGGCGCAACTCCATATACATACAAATGAAATAATTCGAGCGCGAGGCAGCTAGCTAGCAGACCCATTCTTGACTTTTCCCCGGGTCCAGTGCTTATTATCCACTGGATATATAATACAGCGCTACTGTATAGAGAGATGTACTCCTATGCGGCTATTCACACGGTGGTGGCGAACGGAACTGTAATGTAGAGATATACAGCAAATAGCATATAAACCAGAGAGAGGATATTCGAATACGCAATAGAATTCGCTCGCATAGTCAGCTGTGGAGAGAGTTTCTAGAAGTCGAATCCGCGTCGCTGGCTATATAATATAATAACTAAATTTGCAATGTTCCATATGATTTCACGAAATTCTTCTCGCTCGCCGCATTGTCTCTATATTATGTAGAGTTCAATTCTGTGGCCCAAGCGTAACTTTATCTATAGTTTTGAATACATTCCGCAGTAATTCAAGGCGCACTTAGCCAGTCGCGAAAAGTAATATGCAGGCGGGGGCGGGACGCGAGGCGTTTCGTGTATCTTTCTAACGCTATTCGACAGCGCACGTACACATAACATAACACACCTCTATGGCAAAGAGACGATCCTCCGAAGGTGCGAAAGATATACTTCGCGAAAGAAAAAAAGAGGCGATACACATCTCTCTCTCTCCTGGAAAAGGAATATTTACGCGCTGCGAGAGCAGCCTGGCTTACATACATACATATATGTGCGATGTAACGCGAGAATCGGAGCTCTCTCGCTCGCGACTGTATATCGATTTCCGCTGCATTTTTACCTTTGTTCTCTCTCTCTCTCTTTTTATTCGCGGAGCAGGTACGCACGGCGCAGTCACCCCCCTTCGGCATACAACGAAAAAAAAAGGAGAAGAGAAGGAGAGAAAAAATGTTTTACGCTCTCGCGAGCGAGCTCGAGTTTTTATTGCCTCGCTCTCGCGCGTATACACACGTCCATCGGTATTACATGTAAGACGAACCCGGCACTTTGAGTCGCACGCGCGTATATACGCTGTAATATACGCGCAGCAGTGCGCCGCGACATCGAACACCTATATACGGAGGGGGTATATTGGCGCGCGCGCGATAATCTTATTTGAATATTTTCATAATGCATCGGCGCGAGAGTTCGATATAAATGCGAACGCGTAATGTATAATAAACACGTCTCTCTCTCTCTCTCTCGGCCTATAGGCTAATTATCGATGCTCTCACTGGCACCGCGTGCACGTGATTTACGCACATGACGCCGCTGCACTTCATATATAACGCATATAAATACTGCTTAACTTACGTATAATCGAGGAGCACGCTCGTACTTCCTTTGGCTAAGTCGGCCTTTTTCGCTACTCGCGATGAGTCTTTTTTACTCTCGTTTGAATTTGATACGTTAATTCTGGAAAGTGTGTATAACATCTCGAAAAAAGTTTATTACTACGAAGTACGAGCGATTGAAAGAACAATCCACATCGAAAAAAATGTTCATCAGCAAAAAGTGGTCAGGTGATGGCCGTTCGATGCAGTATGTGAATATTTTAATTCATCAATAATAAATAATTTTAAAAAACCTTTAAAATACTACGATTTATTATTTATCTAGAATAAATATAAAAGTACAAAAATTAAATGATCATACAAATAAATTAACAAATCAATTGACAAAATGATTGACAATTTACAATTAACAAATCAAATGGTTTGATTTTGTTTTACCTTCATGTCTGATTTTACATTAAATTTGAATTAAATTTAAGTTTTTAATTTTAACAGTGTAATAAAAAGTCTAGTCCGATATCAGCCCTCTACTGTATCACACCTGACTAAAATCAAATTAATTATTGCTCACACTCGATCGCAACGTAATACAAGTGTAAGCTTACCGAAGCTGTACTGCCAGATCGAACATTTTTTGGATGCATATTACATATTACATTTTCCTACATCGCGTACGAGGTAACCGATATCAACTTTAATGCTTATTTTTATTTAATTATCGTTATAATCGCTATGAAAACACTACGTAACTACTGTCAACATTCGAGAATTCATTTGAATTTTGTAGCATGCGCGAGTCCAAGAGCCAATGCGCGACATTGTCTGCGCACTGCGCAACGCACGTGTTGGAGGCTGACTCGTTCGAAAAATCTACTTTCTAAAATAAATGCTCAATCATTAGACGTGTACATTACAGGCATCATTCTGTATAAGTACGTGAAGCTGTTCACATCTCGTCTTCTACCTTTCTCAAGTTTTGGTGCGTCATTAGTTTCGACCTCGTGTTAAATGTTTAGTGTTACGTGTTAACTAGTAGAATCAAAATCTATCATGGCAACAGATAATTTTAAAACTAATTGTTTCAACGTGAACAACATAAAATGTATATTAAACAGTTTTTCAATAAATGAATTTGAAATGGATTTTAGACAAAAAGAGAAATTAACAGATATGATAAAACGTGAAAATCCATCTACATTATTCAAAATTGCATTGAACGAGAAGCATTTAAAAGTATTTACTTTTATGAAGGAGCACATGGAGCTAAATATTCATACAATATTTGTAGATGGAAAGTCGGCAATTCATTATTTGTCCAATCTCAACTACGAATACAAATCGATCTTACGAATCGATTCGATCGTACTAAACGGTATTATCATTCCTAATTTCGACGATTTCTCACCCAAAAACAAATGGAGAAAATATCATGGCTATGATAACTTAAAGACTAAGTCCCTCATTAATTTTTTTCTGAAAAATTCCGAAGAAAATTACTGCGACGATCATGGATACACCTATTTACACGGAGCCTGCTTCAGCGGCGATATCGAGACGGTGCAACGATTCATAAGCCAAGGTGTGGACGTCAATGTCGACTCGTACACGTGCTCGCCGCTGCACATCGCCTGCAAGTACCGCCGAGTGGATGTCGTGAAAGTCCTGTTGGAAAGCGGAGCGGAACCAAATCGGCTGAGCAAAGAAGATAAGTCGACTCCGCTTCATGCGTTGGCCCGACTGCGTATGTGCGACTGCGCCGAACTCTGTACCGACAATATAGACGACGACAAGACAGAGAAAAAGAGAAGACCAGTCGACGAGATCGTCGACTTACTCGTCACTAAAGGAGCGAATATCGAGACACGAAATGCTCGAGGTTTCACACCTCTGGAATTGGCGGTGTCGCTTTTGGACTATGAGCTGACAAAGTCCCTTTTGGAACGAGGCGCGAGTCTGGACAGTTTGAGTGAGAATATTGCATTTAGTGCGGATTACACATCATTAGACTTGAAAGATTATCCTATTACTTTTCACATCGCCGAGATCATTCAATTGTTGTCGTCAAATGGATTTTCTTGTGACGTTTACACTCGACTGAAGATTTTGAAGTTTTACGTGAAATATCGCGATTTAGATATCATACATTTGATTGCAGACAACGATGGTAAATCATCCTACAGATTTGCAAACATACAGCAAATCACAGAAAATGAGATTTCCCTGTCTATTTATAAATTATATGGTTTTTATTTGGATCAAGAAACTGCGGATTACTTACATAAAAAACGTGATCAATCAATATTAACAGCCGATGATTCGTCGTATAGCATAGCGTTTTCTAATGCTGTTAATGAAGGCTTGCGCAGCAAAGAATTACCCGAATTTGAGAAAATAAAAGGCATGATGGTAAATGAAGACGTCTCGCTGCTCAAAATTTGCCAAATGAATTATCGCGATGCTTCTTCAATTTTGATCAAAATTAAAAATTATCGTTTACCAGCACTAAATTTTGCAAGCGAATTCACTCAATTAGCAGTAAAAAGGCACGTAGCAAACGTTCTGTTTAGGCTACAATTCGAACTGTTCGCCGCCGATCTGTTCATGATGGATCATTGTAAACTGAATCTGTCGTATACTGCCTGCCGAATAATTGCGGGGTACATGAGCGACAAAGACCTGTTTCGCTTGTACGAGCAGACAAAAGAAAGTGATCTAGAACAAACGACACCTGCCAATAGAGTAAACGATTGTGTAAACAAAGATTAATCTTATTTCTGCACAAGTATTTTATCCGAGGATTTTGACAGACATAAATGTTTTTTGTGATGTAAAAATACATATGAAATTTTTAAATAAAACGTAAAAAACTTGAAATTTCAAAGTGTTATTATAATTCTTATACAATTAAATGACTTTCATTAATATTAAGTTGATACTAATATTTTTTCTCGTTTACAATTACTGATTTTTAACTCGATGCAAAAAAACATAATTTATTTTACAAATCAATTAGCAGCTGTTAACAACAGTAATACTTTGCAAGTGAACTTTCAAAAAACATAGCGAAAAAAAGTAAATTCAAGAGAAATTAACACATAAAATAAAAAAAAATTAGAGGTGTACAAGAGCTAAATATTTGAGAAAAAAATTTCAATTTAAAAAAAAAGGTCAACGAGTTTGGAATCGAATTTTCACCCAACCTTGGCTTATCAATCCATAAAAAAATGTACTTTCATCAAAGAAGTTATATAATTGGGATTGCAGAACTTGAGTAAGAATTTTTTTGGTCAATCAGGTGTGGTATGAACATATTTTACTATCATAAAAAGAAAATGTCAACTATTTCGATTTACATGACTATTTTCGAATTGAAGCTTAACGAACAAAAATGCAAAAACGAAAAGTTTTGAAATTAATCAAAGAACACGAAAAGTTTTCTTATCGTCCCAAATAATTATTTTCGTTAAAATAAGATTTTGTTCGGCTCCAGACTTCAGCGTCGCGACTGAAAAATTCGGAAAAAATTGAAGAACATTTTATTGGTGTCAGAATTGAGAAAAAAATATTTTAGAATGGTACTTGGAACCGTTTGACCGAAATACAATTATTTAAATCTTCCATGGTATCTTTTGAAACCCGAGCGTTTAGGCTTTGGGCTCGAGCGCGTGTGGCTGTGCAACAATTGCGCTTTTTATGCGGAGTACCCGGTGCATGACGCAGTATTATTAAAAATAAAAATAAAATGATGTTTTTCAATTCTTCAATTAAATAATTTAATAAATTTAAGAAAACAATCGATCATCGACCACGATTGGGACGGCTGGGCAAGCAGAGTCATAAGTACGATTTTTTCATACAAATGATAACTTTACACGATCAAACTAATACATGCAGGCTTACAAATTGTGAGCTCGATTATCATCGGCCGTACGTATACACGGCTCTCGGTGCGCATACGTACGTACATTATACCGCTGTTGCTGTTTGCGGCATACGAAGCTCGATCGTATTTGTGTATGTATACGTGCGCGCAAGTACCAGCACACGAGTTATACACCTGATGCATTATATTGTACATATATATACACCACGTGGCCGCGTGCGTGTCCAACCGCATGCATCTCATAAATTTTAATTAAGTTCCGGGCAAAAGTTCTTCTCTTACCTCTCTCTCTCTCTCGCTTATATTTGCAGCTCGAGTCGAGGCGAGGAACATATTTATATATACAAGCGCCGTACATACGTATACGTTGCTGCTGCTGCTGCTGCGGCTGCCCAGCAGCAACGGGACTATCTCGTTCGTTTGTCTATGCAGGAGAATATTTAAAGTCAAGCTGCTGCTGCTGCTGCTGTTGGTTGGGCGCGCGCACGGAGCTACCGCGTGTTTTACTGCGCGTGTACAATTTAATCAACCTTGGTACTTGCTTATAAACTTATATACCTCGTGCATTGTACAAGTGCCACTGCTGCTGCTGCTACTGCTGCTGTGGGTCATGAACTTCTTCTTTCTCGGGAAAATTTTTATCAGTAATTTCAGGAGAAAAATTACGTCTCGTGCGCCGCATCGAAATTCTTTGAAAAACATATACACAGTGACGCAAACGCACACAAAAGATTTATCCATATCTCGCGCGGCTAATTCTCCACACGTATCCAGAGACGTACATGTATACCACTAATCACGTAAAAGATACGCCGAAACAACAATTGCGCGTGTACAATGTAATCGCGGCGAGTAGTACGTGTTTATACGTGAATGAAATTTACTCGCTCGCTGTAGAGTCTCCCTGATAAGAAAACGTATAATACGTACGTACGAACGCGCGTCGAGCGAGTTTACACGCATACACACACACGCAGACAAATAGTTCTTTTTCCTGCCTCTCCAACACGCGTATGTATATATAATAATAGGACCCAACGTTTTGTTCCTCCTCTCGCGCGAGTACTTTAAGTTCGTGTACCTGCTTGTGTTTAACACGACGACGACGACGACGATGACGCGCGAAATCTCATTAAAACGAACAATACGTTTGGGCGCGCGCGCGCGCTCGAGAGAGAGAGACAAGCTCGAGCGAAAGACATAGATAGGTAGGGAAGTTTTAAAAGCCACAAAGTTCGGAAATAATAGCGATAACGCGCGCGCGAGCGATATAACGTACAACACACCTGTACAACAAGCGTGCAGCTGTGTGCGCTGGTCTTTTTTTCATTACGTTCCCTCCGTCGTCGTAGTGCAAGTACAAACGAGAGTTGTGCACAAGTGCAACTTCTAAAAGGGCACACAACAGCAGCAACGGCAACTCGCTGTTGAAAGAATATATCAATGTGTGTATACGTATTATGTGGCAGTAAGTACGACGCGCAAGCTCCGCAAGTCTGTGCACGCACACACAGAGAGAGTAACTGCCGCGAGGACCAGCGAAAGTACAGCGTTTGGGCCTTTGAATAAAAAAAAAAAAAAAGAAAAACTTTGAAACGTTGTGCTACACAACGAAGTGTACGTGTATGTGCAGTCTGTACTGCTGGAGTGCAAGCTCGAGATTTTTTTTTCAAAGTACGCAGCTTTGAAAGAGGCTTTGTAGTGGCGGGAAGGGCAGAGAGAGGGAGAGAAAGAGAAGGAAAGCTTGTAACTTTTCCATGATGTATGAATGCTGCAGCGATGCACGTGTACGTACGTACCGTACCGTACGATCGACGACGAGAGTAGTACATATTATATAGCACCGAGCTATGTGCAGATCCAATAATGCCGGGTGCAAGTGCAGCACGAGTGTACCTGGTGTGGTACATATACATTGTATATTGTATATATTGTATGAGAGAGAGAGAGTATGCCAATTTCCCTCTCGATTTTTTCTCTCTCCTCATCTCTCTTTTTTTTTCATTCGAGCTAACAAGGAAGATATCCGACAAATTTAATTATATCCTGGGCGCAGCAAGCTAGCTAGAGCTCGGCTTTTTACAAAAAAAAAAAAAAACGATGGGGTATGGGAGCTGATTTTTTTTTACCGCGCGCACACGCAGATGAAAAACAATAAAAGATAATGACGTTAACCGGAGAGAAAAAGTTCGACGGACGGCGCGATGGGCCTTTGCGCGAAGAACCACTCACGGGTACTTTAAAGTTTTTCTTTTGAAGTTAATACACTCGCCGGTGAGCAAGCGAGCATGCTTATCGAAAAGCTCCTTCCGAGCCGCCGTAGATATATATAAGCTTTCCGGCTGCTGCTTCGCTCGAATCCATCTTCGTATTTCAGTAAATCTTGACTAGTGCCCGAAATTCGAACAATTAGAAAACTACTGCTGCTAATGCTGCTGCAGATGTTTTATCGCATTCGTATACTCGGAGTCGATTTTCTTCTTTTTTTTACATTGCTTTCTCGCGTTAAACTTTTTTTCGTACGGGTAATCGCGCCGACATCGGTATAGCAGCTCTATCGTTGCGAGCCGGCGAAACAGTTTAAAGTGTGTAGCGATCAAACTAAATGGTCGCACCATTCGGAGTTCGCACTTTGAGCAACAACAAAAAATCGCACAATGATAATAACAACCGAGAAACTTTGGAAGATAAACTTTCGCCACTAAAAGAACAAAAGCTTACAGGTGAGAAATATGTCTATCTCGCGTCGAGTATTAATTGCGCGAGATGGACTTTTCGCCGGTGCGTGCGTATAAGCCTGTTACATCACAAGAGCCATCTGGCGTTGCTGCTTCGGGCTGCCGGACAAGTTTCTCGCTTCTCCGCTGTGTACAAGAGCGATGGCCTATTCTTGGCGCCCGTGTGCTATATACTATACTCTATATATCGCGCCCATTCTCCTTCCCTAATCCGTGTGCTGCGTCCGTTCGTTCTTGCCGCGCGCGCCGCGACAAAAGAGGTGTGAGGCGCGAAATTAATCATCCCGCAAAGCGGCAGCACACGTATATAAATCTTCGACGGATGCGATCAATCTTTGCCGAAAAAGATGGAAGCGGATTTTATTTTATTATTTTGGCGCCGGTTGCCCCAAAAAAGTGAGAGAGAGAGACGGTTCATTATACGGTCGAAATCGACGAGAAAAAAAGGAAGGGGAACCGCGGTGAAATTGTGGACTGTATTAAATTATGTATTCGGTTTTATCAATATAAGAGTATATTGTGTGTGTGTTTCAATGTTGCGCGAACTAATTGGAGCAAAAAATAAAAACACAGCTTATCTTTGCGCGCGAGTCGTAAACAACACGAATCGATGAATAAAGAGCGTATGTAAAATATGACTCGACGAAGGTAAAAGTTATGATTAAAGGGACCATCCACGGCAACGGTGAATTATTCAATGATGTGTGTACACAAACAGCCGAGCTTAAAAGCTTTTATCTCGCTCTCGGTATGCTCGTGCGACTTAAAATATAAATTATAAATGCATTTAAAACGTGTGTGTATGAAGCGAGTTCGTGCCTCGTTGAGTAGAGTGACAAAAAATCAATCATAAATGATCGCAAGTGCATAATACGGGATATAAAGCCGTCCAATATATATTAATACGCTTAGTTGAAAACCTAAATTATACAGTTATTTTGACTTTGACACTTGCAGATTTGCAGGTGTGGGTGCTCGCCATCTAGCGGTAGGTGCTGAAAGTGATATTATCGTATTTGAAGTAGTCGAAAAAAAGGGAATGGTATGCTCAAACATTGGAAGCTATTTAGTCTCTATTTCTAGGTCATTTACAAATGTGCTCAATATTTTCGACGTATTTGTACCCAAAATGACCGCTCAAAACAAATCCAATAAACGGTTACAAATCTTAAAACATTTTAAGTATGGTCGCTTTTTGGCCATCAATGTTGATCAATTTTGTATATCAGGGCTTATAATAACAATTGATATATTCCATAATTGAACTCACCACGAGTATGACGCATCGGTTCTCGGACGTGACTCCTCCGCAGCCGAGCCAGCTGCCGATTATCGCCAGTCCGCCGGCGACTATGAGCGCGTAGGCCAGGAAGGGATAGGTCGAGGTCGCCATCAGCGATATGTAACTGTGCTTGGCGATCACCGTCCAGATTCCGATTCCACCTACCACGATGCCGGAGAGCTGCGAATAAATGAAAAAAAACAGGATTATAACATTTTTATGCGTATTATATACATCGAAATAAGGTACGATCAAAAAGTCTCGGATGTATATATGTTTCTTCTTTTATAGGCGGCAGTTAAAGTAGCGGAATCGAATTAATGACGATTTTAGCTGCAATAATTACAGCCTCCCCGCGCGTACCGTGTATATAAGTCATCGTCATTAGAGTGGGATAAATCGAATATACGTATTAAGTAGCACTTCCGCCGTATCTAAATTTCATCCAGCGCGCGCGCGCCTTAATGCACTACTGGTTCGTGTGTACATGGATCGCGTGTATAAATACGCGCGAGTGAGCGGCGAGAGAGAGAAAAAAAGGACGCGCGGAGGACTGGATTACGGCTGCAACTAACCATACGCGCGCAACGTGTCTCGAGTGGCGCTTGTGCGGAGACTAGCGTGCGAGGAAAAACAGCATCACGGTCCATAATTCCTTGACTTATCCTCGATGTATAATTTGTGTGCGTGTGTGTGTCTGTGCGCTAGACTCGATATAATGACTCAAAAAATCTTGGAATCCCTTTCGCAGCGTAAGAATGTGCACACAAGTGCCGTATGTATTATTATGAGTAATGTAAACCCATCGAACGCGTAGAAAGGTCAATATTGGTCGAGTGTAAATTTCTCGAAGCTTAAATTACAATCATAAATATAGCTAGCGCGGCGCGCGAAAATAAAGGCGAAACTCGCGATGTAGCTCGTTTTCGCGAATATATACACGATATATAATATAGACAGTCGTATATACTTGCATTTACACACTTGGATATATAGACGTACATGCTTACTTATGAAACACGAGAGTAAAACCACACCGTACCTACATATGTATGCAGGAAAATATAGTATTTACCCGCAACCACGTATACGTACGTACACATACACTCGCTCTTCTGCGCAGTCCATACATTTCGCCCTATAAATGTGCATTATATAGGTTCAGCGCGGGCACAAAGACGCGAGTTTATACGTCGTCTATATATATATATATAGCGAGTGCAATGGAAGGATTTACGATATCGGTTCGAGTTTTTTTTTTGTTGCGTCGCCTCCCTCCTCCCTTCCTCCTCGACACGTGTCACGAGCGCGAATGTACTTACTGCGCCGCGCATGATATGTGTGCGCCGCGCCGCGCGACGCTGATGTCCTTCCTATACATACGTATACGTACGCTACGTGATATCTCTCTTTCCTTTTTACTTTTTTTTTGTGTTCGACTCCGTGTGTATAAGCGTGCGTTTACAGACATTTTACAGAGAATTTACCGAGAGAAAAGAGAGAGAGAGAGAGAGAGAAAGAGATACAAATCGATGTACGAGCCGCCAAAGTACCTTCGCTTTACGTAATCGTTCGTACGTATGTAACATGTAGAAGAACTTTATGGTTACAGAGATCCGTTATGTTACAGGTCAGAGGTCGTGTTTATTTCACGTTAAACCGACCGAAAATTACATCGGGTCTCGTTCGTCTCCAAATTTTATAATTCATAATTTATAAAAGACAAATAACGACAAGCCCGAAAGTTCATCAATTTTCGCAAACGAGCTTTTGCATCCGCAAAGTATATACAAATTACACTCGGAGTCGCTTTATTAAACGTATTTAAAATTTATAAACACGCGCTCGCGCGCATATTTATATGCATTAAATTTATTCATTACGAACTCGTGCATAATTTACATAAATTGTGTATAACGATACCCATACACACACATACGCGTTATAAATTTAGCCGCGCGCGCGTATTGCGACGAGTTTGTCAGACGTTTTTGATGTTGCAGCTGCATAGCTAGCTAGCTAGAGAGCTGCCAATACGCCGACGAGTTCGTAAATATAAAGCTATCCGACGCAGCAGCGCAGTGGCAGTAGCAGCAGCAGTACAGCGGCGGCGGCGCTCACGTCATGTTTCACCTCTATTTATTATCTACAATATGTATGTACGGCGCGTGCATACTGCTCGCACAAAAATATATATAGATATGTACAACTGTGGCGTGTACGAAGTACGCCAACGTTAACGCGAATGGTAGCTCGTGCGTGTATAATATAAGGTACAGGCTTTCTTACGGCTTATTTTTGCGAAAGTTATACGAACGAGATCGAGATCGATGAGGTATATTGCGCAGGTCGATTTTCAACCCTTTATTCTAGAAAATGTATTAATTACGCGCGCGCAAGCTCCTCTTTTTTTGTTTAAAAACAATTAGCCGCGTTGCGTCGTGCGTCGTGGGAGACAGACAGAAAGTAGAGTACACGCGGAATATACATCAAGCCCTCATCCGTCTTGGGCGCGCGCGAGAGAGAGGCAGAGAGGTAAAGAAAGATCTCCATTGTTCGCAAATATAAAAGCAGGTAAAGAGTAACGAGGATTTCGAGGATGTATATTCTCGAGGGGGGCCGCTCGTCCGTCGACTTTAATGAAGCCATCTTCGAATTTAATGATCGGCTATTGTGAGGATTGTCCTGCGTGTGCGCACCAATGCGTACTATATAAATATATTTAACATTATAATACAGACACACGTCGACGCGCAGCCTTTATAAAATCATTTTGAAACTTTCCCGCGCGTACGTGCATGTATAAGAAGTGGATTTAATTCCAAAGCCGCCGCCGCCGCCGTTGCGCAGATTATAAGCCCAACTCGTTATAAAAGTTAAAGATTCAATTACGCAATTCGGCTTGGGTAAAGATTGACGACGGGCAGGACCTAGACAGGTAGCATAGAGCTTGACTTTGGGGCTTGTTCATAATGAATATATTCTTTGTTGCTAACTGTTACTCGTCGAGAAGCAGCAGCAGCAGCAGCGGTAGCGACGTTATTAATAGTTATATTTTACAGGGCTCGAAAACTTCGAACTCGCGAGTTGCAGTTATTACTATACGGTTGGATGCTGTATTCGTATAACGTAAAGTCAAATATTAATCCATAACGCGTTTACGACTCTGCGCAAGCTCGAATCATTGTCTAAATTACCTTCCCGCGTCCTCGCGGGAGGCGAAGACTAAAAATTGTTTCGCGAACGAGAAAGCGATTCGGCTGGGCTGTGCGCCACGGTTTTCCACGGATATTATGTACAATGTATAAAATTAAAGCGGAATAGTTGTCGTGCTGCGTGCGAAGTTAGATTTAATTGCTCGTTTTCGCAGGACCGATAACGAGATGAGCCGAGTGTCGAGCTTTTCCTCCGCAGGCAAAAAAGCTGTATGAGTTTTGTGCATACTTTCAGACAAACAACAACAACAACAACAACAAGAACAACGACAACAACAATAACAATAAAGCAGTGTGACTGCGTTCAATTATTTTCGTAAGATATAAGGTATACCACGACAAGCGAGGAAATTCGTTCTCTCTCTCTCTCTCTCTGTCGAGTTGAAAACCACAGAGACTTCGCTGCGCGCCACGCAGCCGCGCCTGACTGTGTACAGGAGTGTAGAGGCCTTAACCGCAGTTCAAATAACAGCCCTTGAAAGAGCACACGATGGAAAGCACACGTTTTTACGATTCTTCTTTTTTTTTCTTCTTTTTTTTTAACACTTTTTCATTTTTATCTTGGCCTCTCAGCTCGAGCTCGAGCGCTGCGCGCGGTGTGCCGTGTGCAAATTCTGCACAGGTCATTCTGTGCTAGTCACTCTTTAACAGCTTTGAAATGGCAGTCCGGAGCAAGAGAGCTGCGAAATAAAGAAATTAACGCGCGCAGCGCTGCACAACGTGCATAGTATATAGTATAGTGTATACAGTACCTACCGCGCGCGCGTCTTTGGCTTGTGTATAACTCATCAAAAGAACATTTCACTCGTTCGTTTCTCTTGCGCACAGGCAGGTATATATAGAGGTAGGTTTATATGTCTATAGTGTGTATACGTAGAGAATATTGAAAGCTGCTACTACGACTCTATATATGTACGGGCCGCAACGGGGGCAAAAGCGCTTTTGATCGCGTTTGGTCCACTCGAGAGAGCTTGCGAGCTTGCGACGACGAAAAGCTCGAGCTAGCGTACATTATCTCGTCTTCGTGGTTAAATAATAATTATCGCTCTTAATGATCACCCGAGGGAAGAACCGTGTCTCTATCTCCTGTCCCAACGAGTAGCAGCGGCAGCAGCAGCAGCAGCAGCACGTCCATCTTGCCTCGACTATATTCTATACGTATATAACGGCCTAATCCTCTTTGGTCGCGGGGGCCGAAGCCCATGCTTGCAACGACGACATAAATTATGCGCATCGCGTCGCACCATCGCGTGTATGATTTACTAGGAACCGTGACAATTTACGACTCGACTCTGCGCGACCGGGCCCGGGCGCTGCACACTCCGTATTATATATATACTAGTAGTAGTACGTAGTACGTAGTACGTCGCGACTTTGTGTTCTATATAATGTACTTGGAGCAGCTCGCAGAAATTATACATATGATGTACACAGCAGCCGGTACACAGCTACTCTGCACACGACGACTCATACTCGAGTTGGTCAGCTCCCCCCGTTATGGAATATAGATACTTTGTACACGACGATGTGCGCGTCCATTAATGATGTAGCTGTATGGCGCACTAGCATATAACCGGGGCTAAAATTTCTTTTATCACGCGGCAGGTCTGCTATACTGCACTCTTAGTTATGAATGCATGGTGTATAAAAGCGATGAGAGGCGCGGATTCGAGAGCTTTTCTTTTTGGTGTGAAGAAGAAAAAGCAAGGAGTCCGCCGAGCCGAAAGTGAAATATATCACGTGGTGCGAGGCGCATATTATATTATGTATATAGGAAGCGTGGCCTACATTGCACTCGCTCGCGCGTAGGTGCTTGCTTAATAATCCGGAAATTCGATAGGCGTGTATGCGACGGGGGCCGCCGCCACGTACTCTTATTATACCTCGCTCTCTTGTAATACCTCGTGTGTCGTATGTACAATATTCTGTTGTTTTCGTTCGACCTCTCGCATTTACGTATTCACGCTCGGTGTATATAACTCAAAATTTGAAAAGACTTCTGACATGCTAATTCGAAGACTTGTTTCTCGTATGTACAAATGGGATTTAGCTAATATCCCGTTTACGTCCGGACGCGCCGCGCTACTCTACACCGTGTCGCAATAAATTCGTTTACGTATGATTCAACGCGCGCCGATCGATCGAAGGAGGAGGAATACACAACACAGGCGATGCAAAAAAGCGTGAGCGGAACTCAATTATACGCAAGCGGATATCTTACAGGTCGCTGATGCTGCTGCTGTCGATTCATCGCGTCATATAAATGAATATGACGAAAGGACGCGCGTCGCGCGTCGCTCGAGTAAAACAAAAGTATGTATTCCTACCTGTCACGTTCTCCGACTCGAGCTTTGCTGCGCGAATGAACTCGCGCAGAGAAGGCGACGGAAGAGAAAAAAATTCATTTCCTAAGTCGTGCAGAGAGACAGAGAGAGAGACAGGGTATGTATACTAGTAATCTCGAAGGTGAGATTACAAAATGTAAAAAGGCACGCTTACATATAGCAGTACACGTCATACGTGTAGAAAGAAAGACCAAGAAAAGGCGTGCGCGTGTTATGTTACGTACGTATCTTCGCATACACACAATCTGCATCTCTACGTATATATAGGAGGCACAAACCGCATGGTATCTATACACGGGAGTGACGAAGCCACGCGCGCGCTCCAACTGCTGCGGCCGCTGCAGTATATATAGTCGCCGAGTCAGTGCCACGGACAGGTTTTATGGAATTCGAGCGTATATATATACATAACATAATACACACATACGTACACGGCCGGCGCGTATACTCCTTTCTTCGCGGCTTTAAAAACGCCCACGATAATCTCGGTTCCGATGCAGCAGCGGCGGCGCACGCGACTTAAACTCCCGCTCCTCCTCTCTCTCTCTCTCTCTCTCTCAGCTCTGTCTCTGCAGTTGCTGCTGCTACGCTATTATTGTGATTGGTTTCATCTCTTTCGCGCGCGCGAAAAGATTTCGCAGTTATCGTACAGCTGTGTCCGCGAGGCGCGGGTACGGTTCCGATGCAAAGCTACGTACCCCCCTTGCGGTCTCATCAGTGTATGTATGCGGTGATCTGCGAGAAAGAGTATACGTGCGCCGTATAGCTGGGAGAGAGGAATTGCCGAGAGGAATGAACGAGTTTATGACGCTCTCACTCGCTCCGGCATACATGTGCACGTATTGAAATTTCAATTATTCATATACATCTTGATGTACGTACGTACGAGAAATAAGCGCCGTATGTCTCGCGAATTCGTCGAGAATGTGTCGAGTTTTATTATTCTTTTCGCGCCTATGTGTATACGCGCGAGTCTCGAGATGTACCTTACATTTGCTTGATATTTTCTAGCTTATATACGTACACATATGGCCAAGCCCTTACGAAAACACAAAACGATTATTTTTATTTTTGAAATAAAAACATATGATATTAAAGCAAAAAGGAGGCCAAAAACAAAGCCGTGCAGCACACGCGCTTAGATTGTACTATTTGCGTTCTCATCTATCCTACATATATATACATAAGCGCGCGAGTTCGTAGCGAGTGAAAGAGAGAAAAGTCGATAATCCTTTAATCCATTTACATTCGAGAAACAAGCTGCTGCTGCTGCTGCTGCTGCTGCTGAGCGTCCAATCGAGCGTATTTACGAACAAAAAAAAAATTGTTAGACTGACGCTGACTGCGCACCCGCGCGCATAAACGTATGAAACGAAAAAATGCTGGAAAAAATCCATTCATTAAATCCCACCTGACCGGTAGCAGCAGTGGACACGCAGAATCGAGGATCGCGCCCAGCAGAAATGCGATAAATGCGCGTCTTTCGCGTCTCGTCGCGCTTATATCATTCGCAATAATAATTATTACGTATCCTACGCTCGTTTCGCGACACCTTACTCGCGTGTGGCTCTATAAAATCATGCGCGTATAATATAATACGCGCACCCCGGAAAAAGAGATGGCGAACGAAGATTCGTCGCTGAAAAGATCTGCGTTCGACGTGCTCTGCGCCGAAAAAACGAGCCCGAGCTCGCGTGCAGCGTAATATTACTCGCCCAAAAAAGCATCTCGAGTTTCTGAAATATCGATTGTTAAGCCGTCCGAGCTCGCAGCACACTCGGCTGCCGCCTGCCTACGGAGTTTATTTCTTTATTTTTCTTATATTTCATTTCGCGCTGCGACCGGCTCTCGTGTGGCGCTCGTAAAAATCATACTTGATGAACTTTTTCGATCGTGTGTAGTATAGTACTCGAAATTCCGCGCAGTGGTGTACGGGTGTGAAAACATATCGAGGTTTTTTTGCGAAAACGAGACGCGACTACGGCGCGCGAGTCTAATTTACGCGCGGCGTAATTTGACTCTCTGTCTGCTTTAATTATAATAATATTTACAATCGCGCGCGGGGAGACACACGACAGTCGTGAAATTAATCAAAAGCGAGAGGCACGCTACTTAGACGTCTCGACACGAATTTATACACGATTTTGCGTGTAGGCGTGAGTATAATCGTATAATTAAGAGGAGAAGCCAAAAAAAAGAGAAAGAGGAAATTAATCAGCTTTACGGACCGGAAGACAAATTGACTGGCACCTTCTTATGTATAATACGGCTGCTAATTCGATGTTTATATAGGTAATACGAAGCGTTGAAATGATTCACGATCGATTTATACATAGCACACAGTGAGCTCGCATACAAAAGTATTCATATACGAATACGACTGGTTCTCGCCCGGCGAATTTCCATGGCAACTCGAGAGCGCGAGCAGTAGTATAGTATAGGTATGATATATAAAAAGTTGAAATTGTTCATTTCTGCATCGAGCAGCATCTCGAGCTCGAGAGTTTTATTCTACATGCGCAGCTACTCTCTATATGCTGCAATTGTGCCGAGCTTAATAGAATTACGATTTCCCAAGGGAGCGGGGGCGGGGGTATGGTGTTCGCAAAACGCTTCGTGTGCGTTGAGTTATTTACCAACGCGTCGGCGGCCCTCGGTGGCAGGCAGCGCTCAGCTCGCGAACCTCCCAAGGGAACGATATCGTATGTATGCGTATGGAGCCTCGAATTCGCGCGCTATATAGAGGATACATTACGAGGAGTAGCGAGGGATCAAGTGTGAAAGACACGCGGGTTAATATGTATAACCCGAATAATGAAAGGGATATTCGTTGGAGCGTGAGCTGCACTGCGGTGTTTCGCGTTTAATGCGTCGACGCGATATCTGATGATTCGATTCTTTTAACTCTTTTCGCCGCGTTTTCCGGTCTATACCTGGGGGCTTGTCTCTGGATATATGTGCAGTTAATTACACGCTTTGACGAGTATAACGCGAAGAGAATGAAAAAAAATCCACACTTTTACATTAACGCAATAATCTTGATTAGATTTTTAAAATGAAAATACCTCGCTCGCTCGTGTGTGCCAGCGCAGCCAACCCCTTTCTGGCAGCAGCTGAAAAACTGCGCGAATCTCCCCGTTCTCAAAATATTTAGGCGAATAAAAAAAAATGGAAAGGAAAGAATTTCTACATGTATTTCGGCTAAAGGTAAAAATTTCAACCAAAAAATGACGAGAATTCCGCGAAGCCACCGGAGCGCCGCTGCCGCAATTGAAAGTGCACCTTTGAAAAAAAAAAAAAAAAAGAAAGAGGAAAACGAGAGGTACAGAATCTACCACTACGAAGCGCCGCGGCTCATCTTTTTTCATCGTGAAGCTGCACTGTACAGAGAGAAAATCGGTACTTGACTCGCACAGCGGTGGCAGCAGCGGCAACCCTACAGCAGACGTGTACCCATGTACGTCCTCGTCTCCTCGAGAAAGCTCACATGAAACGCTGTGTGCAATACGTCTACCATATACTGTATTCGGGAATTCCCACCGCCCTTTTGTGTCAATATAATGTTCAGCGAGCGAAAGATAAGAAGATTCCTCGCTCGGCTCTCGGCTCTCGACTGCCGAAAAAGCTCGCGCACACAAGTATATTCAATGAGCGATTGTGAATGATCAAGTATCCTCTCTCTCTCTCTTTTCCATGTAAGAAAAGTCCGCGGCCACATGTGCGGGGCTTATAAATATATAAATCCGCGGCGTACACAAAAGGAATTCGTGAAATACACGCGTGCAATTTTCGAAAATAACAACGATGAGTTCTGTTCTGGAATTTCAAAATTTTACGAGAAATACCAATTTTCGTGTTTGCGTTAATCAAACGCCTCGACGTTTCGAAAGTTGTTGTGTTTTACGGTGTGACGTGAAAAAACTATATAAGCCTATAAAAAAATATTATCAGGACCTATACGATACGTCGTTTTTTTTTTCTTCAAAATTTTATTAGAAATACCGAATCATGAATATTAATACTCCGTGCGATAAGTGCGAAAGTATAGACACCACGTTAAATTGTCGGTATCGGAACGTGTTTTTTAAAAAACTCATCAGCGTTTTATGGTTTATTAAAAAGCGACAGTAAATACAGTTCGATTTTCGGCACTCACGAAACCGAATTCCATTCGCGTTCCTCTTTTTATTTGTTTTTTCGTATTTATACCGATCCATCGATTTGGAAAATTCGAACTACGAGATGCGCGCGTTGCGAATAATAAAAAAAGATTTTATAGCGCGTGATTCTACATTAAACTAGTTTCTTGTATTATTATTACCCGTATACCTCTCGGAAACGGCATTATTTATCGATGACTCGTCGATATCATCGATCGTTCCAAAGTCGTAAAAACCAAAGATGTTCGCCCCGCGCGATTTTCGAAATCTCAGGTGCTGCTACTCCACTCGCGCATCTTCTCTAACGCTATAATATATAATATAATATGGTAGCACTAACGACCTCTCAAAAAATCCCCATTTTAATGGCGAACCAAGAGACAATCGATACGCGTAAAGTTTATATGCATAAAAATTTCCATAAATGCGGATGTTGCCGGTACGCCACTATGCTCACTGCTATACATCCTATAAATGCGTATAATGATATAACGGAGAACTCGAAAGTGAATAACGAGCCATACCGCGACTGCGTGTGCGTATGTATACGGAGGTGCGCCGCCCGCGCTTTCCTTTCCTCTCTTCCTCTCTCTCTCTCTCATCATCCTTATACGCAATATCAAACATTTCGTTTTTATATACAAACTGTCCTGCCTCGTGACTCTCCCGCGTGTGTTTGCCTCATTAGGCCTCGTCGAATTTTAACGCGCACTCTTTTTGATGGGGACCTGCAGAGGAGTTATGTACCGGTATTACATATATATATACCGGGTGACGAGGCATTTTTTTTCCAAGCCGAGAGCGCACGTCACTAATGAGTATTAAAGAGAGCTGAAAAAAAGTATAAGGAGTCACCAGCGAGTTCGCGACTACCGAGCGTCGAAGGACCGATTCGTTGAATTGCAAAACACATCCGTCGCGATCCCGTATGTGTACGCGCGCGATTTGTTGAAAATTTCGACGGCTAATGACTCTCGAGATCTCTTTTTTTTCGAAGTTGATAAGATACGGTCACGAAGTAATGTACGTAGTTGAAAATACTCTTTTGGCTTTTGTTTTCGCAACAAGCTGCGAGCCAAACAATGAATTTGCGCGCGGCGCGCATCTTTGAGCATATCACAAGAGTACCGGAGGCTGTGCACTACTACGACGTAGCAGCATATAACATGTGTACATAATAATAAAGGCTATATACGTATATGGCTCATCAAAGAGGGAAAACTGGGACTTGGATGTGTCGGAAGATTAGAATAGTACTATATGTATAATACGTGCACTCGTGTAGTTATATCGCGTCGTACGTATAGCTGTTGGCTTATATATATATATATAGTATACATACAGAGTTAGAAACTCAACGGAACTAAATCAACAGGTTATTCAAGTTTGCGTGCATAAACGCGCATATGCGCATCATATGCACGCCTTTATATACACGCAGACATATATTTTGTGTACAGCCTAAGCGAATTCCCTAATCTTTTGTAATCAAATTTCGTACAAAGGATGAAATTATTATTATTATTATTATTATTATTATTATTATTATCGTCATCGCGAGGTGGGGCGCGGCGCTTTATCTTCGTATATATAGTTTCGCACCGTATATACATACATGATAATGAAAGAAACCCGTTAAACGATCGCTGCGGCTAATTGCAAAATGAGCATGGAGAGCAGCAGCAGCGGCAGCGGTGGGCGCCACGAGAATGCCGAGAGAGAGAGATTATCGCTCGATGCTAATATAAACGTATATAATACTCGGGGGTTGCAGCGCTAAAAAGTTATTTAATGAAATAAAGAAATGACGAACGAACTCGCGCGCGCGTATCCCATATATAAAGCAAAATCTCGAGTGATATAAAAGTAATTTTAATTTTTGCAACGAGGCGAAATTGTTCGCATTTATACGCGAGCGAGTGAGAGAATCTCGAAAGAGTTGAAAAGAAAGAGGAAAAAAGAACAGGTAAAATTTGATTAAAGTTAGGCCCAGGCGTGCAATGCAATGTTTGGATACGCGTGTTTAAACGCGTACAATATATCGCATTTGAGCGTTTCTGCCCTTGAATAATAATATATAAGCGATGAGTCGGGGTTATTACGAAGCTCTCCCGCGGCAGGTATAATGTAAAAAATAAATAAAGATAATGGTAAGTGGTATACGCTGCCGTCATCGCGAAAAACTTGGAAGAGGTACTGCCAAGTATCGACTGCTACCGAATTTATCGTTCGATCGCTCGAAGCCATCGCGTGTATCGTACATATACCGCAGGCCATTGCCATAGCGATGTCGATCGCCGAATAATTGAATATTTTAACACGCGGCCGCCGCGCGCATACCCGTGATTAGTCCAGGTGCAGATTTTTCAGATTTTCATTCTTGCGGTCCTGCGCAGAGCGCATGTATACTTCCATATAATACACTCGATACAAGAGAACGCGGATCGCGCCTTCGTATAATTCTCTGCGCGCTCGATGCAGCTCGTGCGTATGCGTACAGATCTGCACCGATAATACGATCGTGTATACAAATACAAAACGGTACGTGCGATCCAGCTGACATCGATAAGCATCTCTATCGGCGCGAGCGCGCGCGCAGGGTAATCGTTCTCGTGCGTATGTGTGCTGCAGTGCAGTGTGCACCGCCTCGCGACCGCGCCTCGAGGCCTGCACGATCATATATAATATATTTTCTTCTCCCGCGGGCTTATACGGACGCAAATGCGCATACACGCGCAAACGTATTATACGCGCACAGAGGCTGATCGCGATCGTCCGTCTTTTATCGTCCTCGTTTTATTGGGTCATTTGTTGAAGATGTTACGCGCCGTTTCGTCGTTCGG
Organism: Trichogramma dendrolimi; assembly: GCA_034770305.1. Lineage (NCBI taxonomy): Eukaryota > Metazoa > Arthropoda > Insecta > Hymenoptera > Trichogrammatidae > Trichogramma > Trichogramma dendrolimi. Next base: position 7,446,435 of record JAPMIB010000002.1, on the reverse strand, counting down.
ATGCCGTAGTCTCTCTTCTCATTTCTTTTTTTTTTTTATTGCGATTGCGTCTTTTATTCTTCTTCTCCTGCTCCTCGCGCAAACTTCCTCTCGCGGAGCGACCGAACTTTATATATATACGCGTAAACAGAAACCGCACCGTAAACGTTATACGGTCGTATATGCAGTCGCGGTGCGCTGCAGGTACAGACGAATTCGTTGCGGTCATATCCCAGCTATTCGAAGTAATCACGAATAGATCTGGCCACGCGCATGTGTGGCTCTCTTATACCTACCTTACTATAACGTCAAGTTTAGGATCATCGTTATTATATATTCCTGCACAAATAGGTCTCCACTACGCGAAACGGGGTATATACAATAATGATGATATCGCGTAGAGAAGCAGCCTCAAAACCACTGCCGCGCGACGACTCGAAGGCCAAACGCTCGAGTATACTGTGTTATATGTATATAAACGCATAAAAGTGCCACAGGGCAATATTTGCATTCTTTGTGTGTGTGTGTGTGCCCAGCATCGTAGTCGTCGTTTGCTTTTACGCGCATTACACCCTTTCTTGGCCTTTTCGTATACAGCGGAGCGTCTTGAGAGTAATTTTCTAAAAACGCCTGCTGGCGAGTCGTGAAATTAAAGCAATTAGTCGTCCCTCGGAGAGTATGGTTTTGCTGCGCGCGGTAGTATAGCAGCTAAAAATTAAGCGATGCGCGCCGCGTGCTGCTAGCTTTTGAATTTATATACTTTTTGTCTTAAAAAAAAAAGCAGAAAAGATTTTTTTAACGAAGAAGAAATTCATAGATGGTTGCTCTGGATGCGATCGAAGCTGACGTGAAAAATGAATATCTGCATAAAAAAATTAACTTTAATTTTCGACAATTATGACATTCCTTGCTTCACGGTGTACGAAAATTTTTCATTTAGACGCAATCGTGCATTCATCCGTATACGCTGCATACATACACACGCGTACTACTACCGGGTAATCTGAAATATCATACCTCGCTGCACGTGCTGTATATATATATAAGCTCGCGCATTTTAACAACGCGCAACTCTTGAGATAACAATGTCGAGGAGAATGAGAGAGAGAAGGAGCGCACAAGGCAAAAGCATAAATCTTTCAAAGGAATACTATACGCGCAGAGAGAGAGAGAGAGAGAGAGAGAGAGAGGAAACCTTCCTTGTTAGCCTCCAAGGAGAATTAGAATAATTTTGACATGCTCGCTTATGTTTAAGCTATATACGCGAAAGTTGCTCATGCGTACGCTCTATTTCGTCGTTTGTGTATGTGACTGCGAAACGCGTACACGCGACACCGACGCGTAGTATTCTCTAGAACCGCGCAGCGCTGCACCGACAAAAGCCAATGGAAATTTCACAATTCTCGAGTGTAAATAATACGAATCGTCGTCGTCGAGCGTCGAGCGTCGACGGCGACGGCGGGGTAGCAAATAATAATCTACCGACGCGAACGCGCGACATTTGGACGTTTTCGCGAATCAGTTTTTTCCTCCTCCCTTGTTTTTATTACATGCACCTGCGCGCGCACGCTGCCTTTTTGTTGTTGTTGTCTCGGATAGCTATACACAAATGTTTTATATATTGCGGGAGTCGAAGGTAGAAAAAAGACTTTTTCAGCGTAGGTACAAAGGCTTCGGTAGGGCTTTCAAAACTTCACGGCAGTATACAGTGTGTGTATGTATTCGCTCTTTTTCTTCTATACCAGCGTTAAAAAATTTACGCTCCTTTTTTTTGCGAAAACAAAAAAAAATCAACAATAACAACAACAACAATAACAACAACAACGAGAAAGGAAAAAACAAAGAGAGCATCGAGGTTTTACCGTGACGAGAGACTGTATTGATATTTTCGACCCTTTCTTTCTCTCTCTCTTTCACTCCTTTTTTACTTTCATGTATACGAAGTCGAGCTGCAGTCTCGAATTTCAAAACACTCGAATCGGTGCAGGGTGCATAAAAATTAATTAAGATCCGTAAAAAAATAAGTTTGAATAACGCATATATATAAATAACGACGAAGATGCAGCGGATTTTCGGAAAATGAAGCTCCAACATAGACGTGTAACTCCACCGTATGTCGAAGAAAACTCCATCAATTCTACGTTAGCATGGTAACCGATGGTTTATATGTGCGCGCGCGCGCGACGAGGTACCTATTGGACGCGCGCGCGTATAACGTTCCACACGTGTAATTCGCCTTCTGGATGTCTTTTAGCATAAATCTCACGCGACATTTATGACCGTAATGCTCGATGCACACACACACACACACACACACATATACACAGAAGCTGCTCGTTCCCGAGGTATATGTATATAACGTACAGGAGTCAAGAGAGCAGCACGAGCAGCAGCAGCTTCGGGCCCAGGCAGTCAGCGACGTTGCATCGGTCCATTTACTTCGCCGCCGCGTCTCTCTGACTGTTAATCGAACTCGATGTCCCGCAGGATCGAGAATGTACAAGATCGTTTTCCCCTTGGCTGGTGCATGCGACTGCTTTTCTCTCTCTCTCTCTCTATGCTCGAGGCAAGCTCAAAGCATTATACGTCGCATATATATATTAAGACCTGCTCTCTGCTTCCGTATATATCGACGCTCGAGTGACTGTATAATACAATAATAATACGTCATCGGCGATTTTTGCAAGCAGCTATACCGCTCCGGATAGACAAATAACTTGTTTTTCGAATCTAAATAGCAAATGTGGTATTTGAGAATAGAGAGAGAGAGAGAGAGAGTAGGTCAAACGATCTCGCGGGCGGACTATAATCGGAAGCTGTGTGTAATGTATCGTGCGCGAGCGATCTCACGACGTTTGTTTTTCCAATCCGTTCTGATGTATACACCACTGACATGATTTTCAATTTTAAACGCGCTCGCGCGCAACCCCGAAGCGAGTCAATTATTATACGTCTCTGTTATACTTATACTCGCTTATAGCTGCCGATCGTTCGGCGAAATATGTCGATAAAAATTATGAAACGTATAATGGAAGCTTAGGCTAAAACGCGCTGCGCCTTGGGAAAATCGAATCGAGCGAAAACGTCACGTACGTTGAGACTGAGACCGATAAAAGTGAGGTCGATGATACGTGTATTTGCGAGGCAATAAGCGAGACTTATAGTTTCTATAGAGCGGTGATTGAGAGTTCGAGATCGGACGTTTCTTTTTTTCTTTGTCCCTTACGTACTGCAGCTCAAAATTAATTACGGATCGGATCGAATACTAGATGACGTAGAGACAAGCTTATCAGTTACCTGGCAGTGAGTGTAAATATCGTATATATTTACGGGAACGGTGCTCCAACCGGCACTCGAGGAGCAGCAGAGCTAGCTCGACCATTATCACATTTTGCCCGCAATGACAATAAACGCAGAGTCGATCTGCCTGTGGCTCTTCTTCTCCATACGTAGCGTGGCATATATCTCGACACCCGCCAAATTGCTATATCCCGCACGCATACGTCGTCGTCGGTTTAAATTAACGCGTCATATTCCAAATCCGAGCGCATATTATTATATCAAACATATATATATGCGAATACGTATCCTATATATTACCCTATTGTTTCTCACCGCTGCTGTTGCTGCTGCTACACATATATATACAGGATCTAGTCTGGCGTGAACTATACTCTCGCGTGTAATCAAAGGGATATATGTGTTGCCGAATGCACACGATGCCGAGGCTGTACTACAGCGCAGAGAGTCCCGCGGCCTATTGTGTTGTTTATGTATCGACGCTGCCGCTTGACGCTGTCGCGATCGGTCGACTGTGTACAAACACGCACACAGATCAGAGGGACCAATGAGCTCGATACATCGAGGGGGGCCGATAATAATTTCACGTGTGCACGGCTGGTTTGGCGATGCGGTTTGACGAATCGCTGCTATACGCCAGAGAAGATTAGACCTCAACTCGATTGTTTCTTTTTTCAAATTCGGTTAAAGACGCTTTTTTCTCATAAATGTCAACATTTTCATTTTTAAATCTAACTAATTAATTCATGAGTAAATGTAAGGAAAATGAATAAATCGAGGCTGTTTCTGTTGTTAATCATTAAATTGTTTTTGATTTCAGTACTGAGTACAACACAAAAGCAATTTAAGCGAATCATGATTTGTAAAATCATCGAGACGATTGCCGTGGAAGTTTTAATACTACCTGTAGCTCTAATGACTAATTGAACTTAATTTATAATATCACATGTGAAATATAGTAATGTAGTGTATTAGTGTAAGTTCTGAAATATATTTGGCTTTTGTGTCGATTTTCTCCACAAATAGCGCCTCGTGTGTAAGCCAATCCTGCACATATAATAAATCAAATTTTCATTACAATTTCGGTGTAGTTTTAATGATATGTGAGTGCCTCTATGCGTGTATCGCAGTACATAACTGCTTATGGCTAGTCGATGGTGGTGGGGGAATGTATCGTCGAGGAGCTATCGACATCGAGGGGTAGACTCGCTAATACTTTGACTCGACGCGTTCAGTCGCTACTGAAGAGTAAAATTCCATGGTAAGCAAGTGTTTACAAATTATATCTGTAGCAGTGAACAGTTACGTACTCATAATCGACTAACAGAGTTGCCTACTCGAGGGATTTAACCTCAAATATTTTCTCACAGTGATTTTGCGTATGATTAAGTGAATCAGGATGGAAAGCAGAGAGGACACAGTTAGGTAAATCTCTTTTTGTACACCGAAACAACGAACGAGTCGTGAGCACACGACAACGTCTACCCGTCACTCGAACTGTTGTGGCGCTAATAGCCAACTGCCATCGTGTGCTCAACACTCGATGATCGAGTAGCCGTTACGCGAGAAGCGTGTGTATTGTCTGCTGTGTAGCCCAAGCACGATTAACACGTTGGAACGAGTGCTGACTACGTGTATCTATCGTGCAAAACGTACAATATATTCAATCGCGAGTCGGATCGAACGTTTCATTGTCGCGCTGTGTCGTTGTTGCTGCTGTGCTCGTTGTTATTGTTGTTAATTATTAAATTGTCCAGTCCCGATTGTATTTGTTTCGGTTAAAACCAAAAACTTTTCGTTTTGTGTAAGTCGTTAACATGGATAAATTCAGCAAAATATATCCGAATTTTGCCGAAGTGTTGGAACACTTTTCTGGTAAGTAAAAGTATTGATAGAACTGAATTTCTTTTATCTTTCAAATGACCATGGTTGCTCATTTATCATTTTTATCTCTCTCAGACAGTGGTTTAAAATCAGAGCAGTTTTACAGTTGAAACTCCAGCACTTGAGATACTTTTAAAGCCTTTTTCAAATACCGTAAAAATTCATTTTTTGCAAATTATTTTTTTGAAAAAATCTATATTTGGATAGAAATGATGATTCCTCTTTGAATACGGTTAATGATAATGTAAATTATAAGAGACCACTTTCGCCAGAAAATGAATTTAGAAATTAATAATCCCAGTAAGCGACAGAACTTAGAAGCACCAGTGACAGGTTTTTAATATTTTTCTCTCAATCTCCTGATAGCTTTTGATTACTTGTTGATCTGATTTAAACTTTGTATTGCAGAACCATTTACTTTTAACAAAAATGAAATATTTTATTTGATTGAGAGCAAAGATGAAGGAGATTGTATTTTGAAAACTTATGCTAAATTTAAAGAAGTCGACTTTTCTAATATATTACGAATAGTATTATACAAATATATGTATAAAGATCCGTTTAAAATGTAAGTCGTCTCATAAATTGTAAATTCAATGTTGTCACTAACTTAAAAAAATAAACTTATTTCAATGTTTATAGAATAAATATTCAGTACTTCATATAGCAGTTTCTATATAAATACTTGAGAGGATTGTAATGGAATTATGTAGTTGTTCGGCCAATCGGATACCTTAAATTTTACACTTTATCTGCAAAAATGTTGCATTGATAGCTGTTCTTTTGAGGTGAAGCGTAAAAATTTAGTTTAGCATACTTAGTGCTGGTGTCTGAACTATTTTAAATTTAAAGTCAGTAGCTAATTTGTACTATAATGAATTTAATATAATTTTAATGAGTAGAACAGGAAAAAATGTTATTGCACATATTATATAATACATTCACATTTACTTCTACCTTTATGAACAAATCAATTTTACAAATGATCTTTTAACTGAGCTTTTGTAAAATTCCTTGATGTATGTAGACAGTAGATTAACGTTTCTAGATCTCCTAGCTGCTTTATTCTTTTTATCATTAACTAATACCAGTGAATTTAACTCAAATTAAATTATATTATGTTAAAATTCAGCTTTTTTGAAATTCCAATTTAGATTGAGTTTTATTCCTGTGTGGCTTTATTTCTTATTATTTAGCTGTGACTTTTCTGCTTTAATACTACGCAAATTATTAAATATTTCTTAATTTATGTGTGTAGAAAATTTTAAAAGTTGTTTCGACTTATACATTTTTTCTGTCCATTGAAATGATTTTAACGTAATGTTTTTGCAGAATAAGCACACCTACTTTCGAGTGGCTTTGTGATCAACTTGTTGAAGTTTTTCCAACCACAAAAAAAAATTTGTGGTATATACCATACACAAAAAGTACTAATACTACCTTAGAAGTGTCTGAAGGAGGAAAATTATATTGGAGCTACAAAGAGCTTCGTAGGAAATTCAAACGAGCAGGGATTATCATCGATGAAAAAAAGAATACCGTTGACAACCAGCCTCCACAAACTGCAGAGTCTGCCAATAATAGTAAGTTATTCATTTTTTTACTCAATATTTTTAAAAACCACATGAGGCATGCAATTTATAATAATGAATATTTATTAATTTATAGATCTTTTTGCTGAATTCTACGACTGCCTAACTGATAGCAATCGAGAAAATTTCAACGACGTGACAGTTGGGATAAGGTGGAAAGATACTTTCCAAAAAAGAACTGATTTGTTATGTACGAAACAGAGTGCAAAAATTTTTTTAATAGCACCACATTTGTACATATCTTCCTTTCAATGCCTCAAAGATCGTACATCAATTTCATTGGTAATTTTTTGTCTTTTTAATTTTTTTACATATAATGATAGTTATAATTATATTAAATGATTCTTTGCAGTTGGAATATGATTTTGACAGTATCATTGACAACCTTGTGACAAAAAAAATAATTGACATAAGTTATGCAAGGAGAGATACTTTTTTTGAGGATGAATGGCCAAGTATTGCCAAAAAATTTATGGTAATTTTTAACAAAGCCTCAGGTATCGACAAAAAGGAGTTCAGGAGTAAACACACGGATTTAATTGAAAAAGGTATAGAATTGATTTCATTAAAAAACTTGGTGATTGATATCTATGAATCTTCCTACCTTAGTATATATCTATATTGTTTTTTTCAATTTATTCAGGCACTCATGATTCTATATTGGCTCTTTTTGCTTTGCCGTATTATTTATTGACCCCAAAAGGATATACGAGAGACCAAGCTGTTAATGCATTTTTCCTACATGTCGAGGTAAATTACTCTAGCCATTTTTATTAAAATTTCTTTATTATGATTTTTAATAGCACGAATACTTGTTCACAGGATGAATCTAAATTAAAAACAGAAATAGAAAAGCACGAGAAAAATTTAGCAAAGTGGTCTATTAATATACCTTTATATGTAGTATTAGGCGGTGAAATCGAATCAATTTCTAAATCCTATTTAGCATTCAATGGAAATCTTCAAACTTACTCTAATCCGTTTAAAGCTTTTTTAGCTTGTTTTAAATGTCAAGCGGCTTTACGTTCATGGCCCGCTGCATGCGAACCAGTACATGCTTTTTTTCAAGCAGTCATTTATAATATCCCGACGAATAAGAGTTTATTTTTTATTCATAAATCTCACGGTTCTGTGAACAATTTGGTTCAAAAGTTGCAAATAACTGCAAAATAGGTTCGTTCTTAATTATCATTTGTTGATTTTTTTCTAACTTAATAATTAAGTAAATACAAGTTTGTACTTTTTTGTTATTATATACATTATAATATTCACTATGGATATTATGCGTTTAATAAAAGAGATTTTGCTCCTCATTTTGAATATTTATGCAGATCCTAATTTACCCAGATCTATCGTTGATACTGTGATCGATTTTTTTGATAATTTCAATAAAAATCATTTTATACCATCTCTTCGATCAGATATTAGAGGCATTACAAGAAGAAAATTTATCTGAGAGAACTAAAATACTGTTAAATTCTGTTTTTGAGGACCATAAGAGATTGTTTGACCCACTTCAAACAGAGAGTAATAGATTCAAACTTTTACGCCAAATTAAGTATTGCGATCCAGATGTTCCCGAGATAGCAAATGTATTAGAAAAAAAAACGATAGGAAATCGTAGTTGGTTTAACTTCCAACCAGTATTTGCGCTTGTGATGCCTTTGAAGATAGCTTTTCAATATTTTCTGGAAATTCCGAACGTTTTCAATGCTATCATAATTATAAATCCCAATTACTTGCGGAACAAAATCCTAATAATAAGGAATATAATGCAAGCTGATTTATTCCAGCAAAAATATAGCCACCAACATGGTCAAGATATTGTTCTTCCATATTTTATTTATTTTGATGAGTGCGAATGTGGAAATCCATTGAGTAGTTGTGCAGGAAAAAACAAACTTTCGGCGGTTTATGCTCAAATCGCATGTCTGCCTCGATGCATTTCTTCTCGCTTAAATTCGATTTTTCTTGCCTTACTGATGCTTTCAAAACATCAAAAAAAGCTTTCAAATCGAGAAACATTCCATAAAATTATTGATGAGGCTAATTATTTAAGACAAAATGGAATTGAAATCCATGTCGATTCTAAAAAATATATAGTTTGAACTATTCTTGGTACTGGGCGATAATCTAGGCTTGAATGATATTTTTGGGTTTACAAAATCATTCACAACAGATTTTTATTGTAGAATATGTAAGTTAACTAAAGAAGAGGCTAGCCTTGCAACAATTGAAATAGAATCTAAAATCCGAAAAAAAGCTGATTACGATTCAGACGCTAAAATCAAAAATGTTAGTGAGTCCGGAATAAAGGAACCTTGTATTTTCCATGAAGTTCATAATTTTCATATCATGGAAAATACAAGCATAGATGTTTTACACGATTTCTTGGAGGGCGTGTGTTCGTATGACATACATGAAATTTTAAAAGTTTTCATACTCGAAAAAAAAATGTTTAAAGTAAGCGACTTAAATGAACAAATAGACGATTTCGAATTCAATCTCACTGGATGTAACAAACCACCTCCAATTAAAGAGAGTCATTTACGACAACGAGCCAATTTAAAAATGTCTGCTTCCGAAATTTCATGTTTTACAAAATACTTACCTCTATTTATTGGAAATTTCGTGGACGAGGAAGATGAGCATTGGAAATTGTTCATTTTACTTCGTCGAATTTTCGATATTTTATCGTGTCATTTCGTTCGACGAGATAATGAAAGTTATTTGCAATCATTAATACAAGAACATCACGAGCTTTATATTAAATTATTCGGTCCTTTAAAGCCGAAACACCATTTCTTAATTCATTATCCTCGACTACTAACTCGGCCCATGTGTCAATTACTCGACCATGCGTTTTGAGTCACGCCATCGACCAGTAAAATCTGTAGTCACTTCTACGAGCTGCAAAAAAAATCTCTTGCAAACGATTGGTGTAAAAGAGCAATTGCGTTTGTGTAAGATAGTTAATAATCAGGTTTTTATAGAAAATGAATCAAATGGTGACGATTGCTTTGATATACAAAAAATTGAGTTGGAAGGGATTTATTATGAAGTAGGAATGTTCTTACCAATACATATTCAACGACATGATAAGCTATTTGGTAAGATCATAAATATTGTTAGAATTAATAAGAAAGTTTATTTAACGATGGAAACATACGAAGAAATTGATTTTCATTCGCATTACTATTCTTATGTAGTGCGTAGAGCAAACGAAGACCAATCTAATTATAAAAATTTATGTTCAGAAATTTATGGAATATTATACAAAAAATATACGGATGAAACATCTGAAAATTTATTATGTTTTCCATCTGCGTTCTAAATTAATTTTGTAATCTACTTGTTAATGTATATTTCTTGAAATAAATATTTAAAATTTGATAAAGTTGTAGTCAATTTAAAACTTATTTATGCATGACTATATAATTTATAATTTATTTATACTTGTAGGCTACTTTGAATTATATAAATAAAAAATCCATTTGTAAAAATAATTAATTGTAAGCATTTGCTGCAGCGAGCTCGAGGCTCTCTCCTGAGCCATATCGCGCCCTCCATGTACCGACCGCTTAGCACTCGATTTGTCGTGTGCTCAGCACACGATGCGTAGAGGAAAGAGCAACGCCACTCATCGGTGTGTCCCCACTCGAAATTCGATGAGTCAATGCTCGATATCGATCAATCATAACGCGAGAACCCGCGAGTGTCTGCTAGTAGATTGTCGTGTGAGGAGCGCTCGTCCGTCGTTTCAGTGTACATTCAATAATATTTTTTTAACCAATTACTTCATCAAACTCGATAATTCTTCAGGGTGAAGTTAGAGCCGAAGGATACATTACCAGATACAGGCGAAGATTATAATTTTGATTCGTTGGACTCTTGCGAAGTCAAAAACTTTGAAAAATTCACGTTTCATAAAACATCAGTGAGTTCAGTGATTAGTTTCATGTTCTACTTTTTCACTGTCAATAACTATTAAATAATTTCAATTTTAGGTAAATCACGAGAATGAAGCTATTGCGATACCCGAAAAATTAGAAGAAAAAATTTTCATCGACTTTGAGTGCCAAAATGTTAAAACTGAACTGAAACCTTCATCGCAAAAAATCTGCAAATCTGAGCATCAAAATGTCCAACCTATTGTGAAAGTAGAAGACCAAATTCAATCTAATTACTTGAATGAAAATACATTCATTGATTTCGAATGCAAAAATGTTAAGCTTGAACTGCCATCTCTATCGACAAACATCTCCAAATCTGAGTATCCAATTGGTCTACCTATTTCAAAAGTAGAAAGTAACATTCAGACTAATTATTTGAACGATAAAGATCAGGTGATTTCGATAAACAAAGAATTAGATTATGATAATAGTGAATTCCAAGTTGATTCCCACTTGAAGCTTGGAAAGTATGTGAATGTGAACATATCTGAAACTAAGTTACCTTATGAGTGTAAAACGTGCCGAATAACCTTTCAAAGAGAAGTGTGGCTTAACAAACATATCAATACGGCGCACAAGATTATTAGACAATATGAATGTAACATTTACTTCAAAAAGTTTGGATACAAGAGTAACCTCATTAAACACATAAATGTAGTGCATGATCTTAAAAAACCCTTTGAGTGTGAAATTTGTCACAAATCATTTGGATATACGGGTGACTTCATTAGACACATCAGAACAGTACACAATCAAACCAAACCCTTCAAGTGTGACATTTGTCAGAAATCATTTTCATTGAAGGGTAACCTCCATAAACACATAAATGCTGTACATGATCGAAACAATTCATTCGTATGTGATATTTGTCACAAATCATTTGCCCAAAAAGGTAACCTTAAAACTCATGTAAATACAGTACATATTCGGAGTAAATCCTTCGAATGTAACATTTGTCACAGATCATTTGGATTGAAAAATAACCTCAAACTTCACATAAATACAGTACACGGTAGTAGCAAACCCTTTGAATGTGATTTTTGTCATAAATCATTTGGACGAAAAGGTACCCTCAAGATTCACACAAATACAGTACACGGTAGTAGCAAACCCTTTGAATGTGAGATTTGTCACAAATCATTTGGACAAAAAGGTTACCTTAAAACTCACATAAAAACAATACATGATCGGAGCAAACCCTTTGAATGTGATTTTTGTCATAAATCATTTGGACAAAAAGGTACCCTCAAGATTCACACAAATACAGTACACGGTAGTAGCAAACCCTTTGAATGTGAAATTTGTCATAAATCATTTGGACGGAAACAACACCTCGAAACTCACATAAATACAGTACATGCTCGTATAAAACGTTTCGAGTGTGATATTTGTCACAAATCATTTGGATATCACAATGTATTAAAAAAACACATCAAGGCAGTACATAATCATATCAAATAAATTCAGTTCATATTCTTAATAAAATCTTCGATTGTGAGATATGTAATAAATCATTTGGACTAAATCAAACCTCAAAACTGACACCTGTGCAATACATAATAAGAGCAAATCCTTTGAATGTGAGATTTGTCACGAGTCATATGGCCGCAAGGATGTTTTTGAAAGGCACAAAAATGCCGTACATGATCGTAACGAGTGAGATTCGTCCGGAGACTCGTGGACGCAATAGAGATTTCCGCAATGGCATGAGTACGCTTCGCAATGCTATAAAATGTTTCATGTACATACGTTTCGATTTCGTGAAAAACAATAAATTATTTCAAACTATTATATTAATTTTGTTATAATTGTTAAATAACTTTTTACTCTACCTTTATATATTAACTAAAATATCAACAATCCTTGGTACCTGAAGCAAAATCAATGAATTTTTCTGAAATCCATGGTTATCTTTAATAATTAAATTCTCATTGAGCAAAGAGCGTTCTTCTAAAAAATTGTTCAATCCTTTTTTCACCAATAAATCTCCAAAAAAACATTTCCTACAGCATTACCAAAAATACCAAAACTTCCGAAAAATTGAATCAAAAAACACCCAGTTGAAAAACTAGTCTTCCAGCCTAATATCACAGAGACCTTCCACGCGGAGGAAGCAATAAACTCGCGCGGTCACGGCAATTAGTGGAAAGGGGGCTGCTATTGCTCGAGACGTCCTTAAAACGATTTCAAATACTCGGCAATGAGAGAGCGCGAGGCACACATATTATTACACACACGCGCGCGCGCTGCTCATTCACCTTCGCGGAATTGTCGTGATCGTCTGTGGCGCAAAAAGCGCATAGTATGCTACATATAATACGTATATATACGCGAGGCAGATCGCTGCTGCACCGAGTCTCCTCCGTATACACGTGTATCCGCGCGCGAGTATTTGGCTGCGTGTGCGATCGTTAATGAGATCCGTGGCAGAGCAGAGCAGAGCAGAGCAGAGAGCAGCGCAGCACGAGACGCGAATTTATGACCCTGTATTATGTGCGTGTGTGTACGGCTTTTTGATTTCCCGCCTACCGATGCTGTAAATGCTACTGCTGCTACTGCGCTGCTTCATTTAAACCGCGCTGCCGAGCTTTTTGCTGCGGCTTTTAATTGAGTTTTTATACTTATAGGCGGGCGCAAGCGCGAGTCCGTATAATGCGCCAGTCGAGCGTGTCTTTATAATGCGCCGGATCGGAGCACGAAATTTGCTGGGTTCTCTTTTTCGCTCTTGTTGGGCATCGCAATTCCTCTCGTTACCCGGGTGGTAATTAAAAATCGAAATCGAGTGATTATCGAATTTCGAAAACGTCTTCGGGTCACTCAAGGTTCATGTAAAGAGAGATGATTAAAATTGTATCTATGGTTTTGTTGAGATTTTACTTTCGTACACGAAATGCGTTTCATTAACTCGAGTGTACCGTTTGTTTACATAAATTAATTTTTGCCAACTTTCCATCTCTTAGAAAAATAGAAAGAGCGAACAAATATAACTAGCTAACGTAGTCTAGAGTTGGACGCGGCGAGCGCTACAACTATATATACAGAGCAAATAAGGAATGTTTGCTGACTGTTGCAAGCTCGAGAGAGAGAGAGGAAGAACTCAGGGGGCAAGGAGAAAATTAAATGCAGCGATAACAGATGAAAATCAACTCGAAAAGCAGAGCAGAGTAGTTCCGTCTGTACCAACAAAAAAAAAATAGAAGTCCCGCGCGCGCAAATAGGCACACGCTCTCTCGCGTTCTCGGGGATGCGCTTAACGGTCAAGTTGGCAGAAACAGAGAGTCGGAACAAAACAAAAAAAAAATGGAAAATAAAATACAAAAACAAAAAGTAGACGCGCATGAACACGTACAGTGTACGACGCGCGTATATGAGAAAGCCCATATCGCGTTGCGAGCGGGTAACAAAGGATGGCGCGAGTCCGCGAGAAAAAGAGAGACAGAGACAGAGAAAGTAAGACGAGAGAAAAATAAAACAAGTGTGTATATTGTGTGCGGCTGTGTCCAGTACGCCCTGAGAGACAACAAAGAAACACACTGGAAACTACGTCGAGTAGTAGTAGGTAAAAAAGAAGAAGACTGAGAGAGAGAAGGTAAAAAAAGGAGCAAACGCGCGCAAAGCAGCAGCAGAGGAAGAGAAGAAACACACGAGCGAGTAACGAGTGAGACTGCAGCTCTGAACCCTGTGTATATATCTCGCGCGCGTCGCACACACGCTGGTAACAAGAGGAGCTGCTGCTGCTGCTGCTGCTGCTAGCCACGCGCGCGCGCGCGCGACCCTACCTGGGAGATTAAGAAAAGAAACGGCTGCAGCTCGAGCGAGCTGCACGAGAATATAACGAAAAAAGAAGGAGATGAAAAAACGTAGCGCAGGTAGTAGAATAGCCACGGCACTAGCTAGCAGTACGCCGCTATAATTCAAGTTTAATGTCAACTCGAGGTGAGAAGAAGAAGCGTGTCTTGTATAATACGGTCCAGAGATCGAGCTAATTTCGCCCGCATATATGAGACATCGACGATGTCCTGTACCAATTTTCGTGCAACGTGACAACTATCTGTCCAATGCGTAGGAGATGTAATTTGAAAGTTTTTCATTACCAAACAAATAGTACCAAACAACAGCGTCTCAAAAGAATAAAAAAATCTTACTCTCAATTAACTCCCATATGCAAAGTGTCGCCTTGTACATAATTGCCCAGATACAATCGCACTCTATTATAACAAGTAACCGCGCGCGCCGAAGCATTCAACACTCGTAAGATAGTTAATACGCGGCGCGCGCTTCTTTATTCGCGCGAGAGCTATATTACACACAGCCAACGACGTGAGTCGCGCGTCAAAAGAATGTAAATTATATATATATAATGTGCGGCGTCTGAAAAGGCTATTATTCGCTCAGCGACACGATTCAGCTCACGTATATATATATAAGAAAAAAAAAAGGCGCACGCGCGTAATATGCTCGGGCGCGTGCTCTTCTTCTCTGTACCGTACTTCGCTCGCTTGTAATATACAATATTATATATCGTACGAATGCACGAGTAGTGGTTTATAAATTTCGAATAAAGAAAAAAAAGGGAAAGAAGAAGGAAGTAATGCTATAACGATTTCGTCTATGCTGTCGCGGTTATATATATGTAAGGAACATTGTCGAGCACTTTCGAGTCGTTTATATGAATGAAAATGCTCAGCTGATAAAGGAGCTTTTTTCGCTGGATGGCAAAGAGAATTCAGGTAAAATATATGTATAATAATATAGAAAAAAAGGGGGTCTCTGAAATATTGCACGCGCGTCTCGCGCGCGAAGTTTATTAAAGAAAAGTGCTAGCTCGGGTGGCGCGAGAGGTTCCGAGGTCCTCTCTCCGATCGTGAGCGACAGCTCACACGAATAAAGAAGAAGAAGAAGCGAATATCGCGTTCGCCGCGAAGAGAGAACATAAAGAAAAAGGTACGCTGCCGCGCTGGTAGCTCGAAGCTCAAAATGATGACGTGAAAATGACGCGACGACAAAGATCCAGAGAGAGAGAGAGAGAGAGAGACTATAGCAGCAGCCCTGCGCCACACAGTCATATACACCCTTTTTTCTTTTTTTTCTTTAGATATATAGTACATTTTTATATTGCCTCGGCTACACGCGCGCGGGGGCCACACACATCAGCTGATATCGCGCGTTGAAAGGAACTGCTTGCGCCAGCTTTTTGCGTTGATTAGCTACGAGCGACGTACATATCGTAAAGCTCTTTTTTTTCTTGCTAACAATGTAAAGCTTTCACCATATATTTAACGAGTTCCAGCTGTGCGCGTAATGTACTACTACTACCGTATCGATTGTGTAGTCGTAGTCGTCGTCGCCGCTGCTGCGCTAAAAAGTGCTCAATTCTCAGCTGGATATTCAATTATTTACTCGCCGGAGTTAGAGCTCCGAAATCGTCGACGTCGTCGTCGTCGTCGTCGTTGTCAAAAGCTCTATACTATACCATCGCGAGCCCGGGGTATAGGATTTTTTCCTCGCGCGCACACACACATGAACTATTACGCTCATTCGTTAAATAGACTTTCGGAGCCTCCGGGAGAGCGTGAAATTGAAAAATTAACACACAGCCCCGACGACGGAAGAGCGACAAAGCGGATTTGACAAAAAAAAAACGATGCTCGGGCGCGGGAAAAGTGCGCGCGGATATTATCGGTAGTAGAGAGAGAGAGAGAGAGAGAGAGAGAAGAAAAAAGTATTAACCAGCGTATATAACGCGAGCGATAAGCTCCGGTGTTATATCTATATACGAATCGTACAGCCGCGTAAAAAAGATGAAAGCAGAGAAATTACTCGCATTAAAATGAGAAAAGAACCCCCGCGTGTAGTAGTACTACTGCTGCTGCTGCTGCTGCTGCTGCTGCTGCTGCTGCTGTGACGAGAAAAATCGGGAGTACAAAAAAATAAAAGAAGTTGAAGAAGAGTTCGAGCCCGGAGAGTCAGAACTGGGTGTGCGTGTGTGTGTATTTCCGAGCAGCAGACCGTGGAAATGATTCGCTATATATACGTAAGGCCGAGGCAAAAAAAACGTAGAAAAAGAAGAAGGGTGTGAAAAAAATCTCTATCTCTCTCTTCGTCCTGCGACGAGCTAGGACACGACGCGAGCTCGCGCGCACGGCGTAAATCTAATAAACGGATGTAAATTTATAGATATTCCGGATTGATTGCAAAAGTGAATTATATATATTCCTAGGCTACTACTACTGCTATGTAACATCGTCGGATAATATTGTATTTACTCACGAAGAGAACGACGTTGTAGATGTGCAGCACGTATTTGAGAAAGTTGACGGAGCAGCAGCCGTCGTCGCGCGTCCTGATCCTGGTGTTGGTGCCGGGCAGTCTCTCCGCGCCCTTCGCCATCTTGAGACCGTGTCGGGGATGATTGTGGAGATGATGGCTGTGATGATGATGGAAGGAGGGCGGTGGCGAGCTCTCCGGCTGCTGATACAACTGCTGCTGCTGTTGGGCCTCTTGCAGCGATCGTCTCTTGCTGCCGTACCACGCTGTCACCTTGTCATTGTCGCCCTGTAAAAATGAGGATAAAAACCAGTTATTCAATGTTGCGATATGTTTGTAACCATCGGATATTATACGGTGTATATCGATTGTTGCGGTTGCCGCATATGCACCACCTTATGCAATACGGAGACTCTCGCGAAGCGTAAATAGCTTTTGTGCCATGTGTGTGTGTGTGTGTGTGCGGGCACCTGCACAGAGATCGAGCTTTGCTACTGACGCTTATAAAGCTGCCGCCGTCACCGCACGTCAATGCGTTTACTGTTTGGGGCTTGTGTGCAAATAATTGGGAATAGCGGCTAGCTAGCCATGGACAATAATGACATTGGTTCGCGTACGTGCATTTTGATCAGTCGCATATGCGTATCAGAGAGTCCGATATAGTATATAGATCAGATCTGATTTATGCAAGATTCGTACGCGTATGTTACGCGCGTAATTGTAATTTTCACGAGCTGATATGATTTTTAATTTTGTTTTGGTTTTTTTTTTTCGTATACATCGTCGAAACATCGTGTAAAACAAGGTGAATTATACTGCCTAGTAAAACCCATGGCTCGATTAAAATTAAATTTATAATATAAGGCAAAAGTTGTAAAACTCGTCCCGCGTGCGATTGCGGCCATAAAGCATCGACTAGTGGTAACAGTGTTTTTATTTTTTTTTGAAAGTACGGCTATAAAAGAGATTAAATATTTTTTTTTTGCAATGCTCGCTAACTAAACATCGAAGCTACGATCGAAGTCGGAAACACGTATGCAGATTTTAACGTGGGTTGTACATCGATGTAAGATCACTACTACGTACAATCAAGAAATCGTATTTTCTTTCTTGAGCTAGGATCATCCTTATTGATTAAATAAATAATTCAAAAGATATTTTTTCAATGTACTGTCGTATGCTATTTCGATGATTTTTTAATTTTGTAATAACTTTTATAATTCTTCAGCTTTGCTTCGGCTTACGTCGATATTTTCAGTCACATTTACTAAATGCACATCTTTCTAAATACATAATCGGTTTACCTGAAGCACGAGGATATTTATTTATGCAAACATATGGTACACAGCAGAGTCATTAAGATCGTGTGCAGCTGTACCTTTGGTCCGACCTATTTTTTAATACGCATATTAAAATCCTAATGTAAATAAATCGGTTGCTCGGCAGCTGTTCGAAAGCAATGAATTACAAATATAATACGCGATGCGTTGAGCTACGTTCTAGCTCCAAATTGATGCTCTTTAGAAGAAAAAAAATAACATCGACGACGCAGCCGCTCGCTCGACTATGCATACGATTAAAATTTTCATTCGACGCCTATATAGTGCTCCGCCGTACACCGCGTGTTTATGGGCGAAGCCGTAAAAGGCTAAATGCAATACCGCTGTATTTTTTGCAATTGATATAAAATTCGATGTACGGGCCGTAATTCTTCGCGCTGTAAATATATATGGAGCATCTCGGCACCTTCGCGCGCGCGCCACCAGGGGCTTACATTCCAATTTCTCGGAAGAAGAAAAAAAGTAGTCCGGGCGCATCCGAGGGGTTCGTTTCTACTTTTTTCCTTCTTTTTTTTGGGAGGTTCGAAAGATATTTGCACTTAGACACATGCGCGCGCGTACACGGTAAATACACCTCGAAAGAATAAGGAGAGGAGGCCCTGTGCTGCCTCCGAGAGTCTCGCGGAAAATCCGCAACGATTTATGTCGTTTCATTTTCTGCGCGTATGTGTACACGTGAGAAAAAAAAAGTGAGAGAAAAAATTCGAGGTACACAAACAGCATACGTGTTGCGTCTCACGCTGTCTTTGCTGCTCGGGAGTAATTTTTAAGATTTATTTCTAGTATACGTAGGCATTGATAAAGTACATTTTTTATTCAAACAATTTTTCGCTACTTTAAATCGCGTTAAAATAATGAATCTTTCAAAAGTAGGGGCGTTCAAAATTGAGTTTAGTAATGATTTAACACTAAAAGCTTCGCTAACAAAAAAAATCGTAAATTTAATTCCGATTCAATGTAAAATCAGACATTAATATTAAAGTAAGCGATATTGAATTTTATTCAAGGTACTTGCGCATGCAAAATTTCGTTGCAAATTGATATGTCAGCGCTGACACAATTTTTTACACAAACAAAAAATGTATGAAAATGCAATTGCACACGTTAATTTTAATGCAAAAATTAACTAAAAGAATTTCATTCTATATAATACTCAAATTTTAACAGTAGACCAGTAGGTGGCGAGTACCTTTATTTTTAAATCTGCAAGTGAACAAATAAGAATAACTGTATAAGTAGTGTGAGATTAGACATAATTATAAGATGCGTTTCCTTTTATTATTAGTTAATAAAAAATAAATAAAAATTTTGTTTTATTCACATTAATTTTAATACTTGAACATGTAAATATTTTAAACGGCGTTGGTATAAAAGTGCACGAAACTCTCGTGCTCCAAAAACCACGTTGTACCGTTCATACTTCGATATTCTCATGCGCTTGCATATAGACAAAGGAGCCAAAAGGGTGGAAAAAGAGTTGTCTCGTTGTTGTTGTTGTTGTTTTTTCAACACTTTAAAATCGAATATACATGTGTCGCGGGCATCCGAAGTTTTTCGGGGCTGCACAGCTCCCCGATACTCCGTATATAGTGCAGCGAAGAGAAAGAGAGAAGAGAGCCATATAGCTCGATCGGCGCTGTATATAGCACACGAGGCAGGCTCGATCAAGAGATATCCATCCCTCTTTCTCTCTCTCGAGGCGAGGAGATGGCAGTAGCGCCTTGTAAATTCGTTTGGCAGAGATCCAAGACTAATGTTTCTCTCTTAGCAGAAGCATCGAGGCCGCTGTGTACCAGTGCCCTGCACCACGCGAGTGTTTGTGTGTGTTTGCGGTGTTTCTGCTCGCGCGACACACACACACACACACACACACACACAAACGTAGCCGCGCACACACGGGATCTCGTCGCGCATAATGCAAACACACGCGCGTGTAATATATACATATAATGCCGAGCGATATCACGCTCCAGCAGAGAGACTCTATTTGCGTAAGTATGTTGCAGCACATATAGAACTCGATTGCTTCTTTTCCCCAGCGTTTTATGTGCGGCTATTACATTGCGTGCACTTTGGGGGTATCTTTTATGACGGATTAAGATTACATCGAAATTATCGCCGCGCGCGCAGCTGCGTATAGAAATTTTAGAAAATCAGCTTTTTACATCTAATTAAAAGTTGTATTCACGTATATATACGTGCGTGTTTTGTATCGAAATTGACACTCGCCGATTACGATGTAAGATATAAATTCTCTCCTTTATATCGTGTATTTTATATACATATATAAATAGGTGAGTCTGCGAGCGCACACACGCCTGCAAGCAACAAACCTCTATATATAATGTTCATTTTGCGGTTGTATATGTTAACGCGACGACAACGACGACGACGACGACTCGAGACTTATCTGAAAACGTTTCGCTGTATATTGCGCTCGCGCGCAAGTGGCGTTAAGATAACGCGTTCGCGATATCGCGTGTTCCTTTCTTTTTTTTTCTCTCCTCCTCTCTCTCTCAAAAAGTTATTCTACGATCTGCCTCGAGTACGCGTATAAGGAAACGCTATGTACGAATGATTTACACGCCCTTAGGCGCGTTATATATATATATATATATATACCATCGATGCGTGCACTCCTTCTTTAATGACAATTTCATTTTTTTCTCCTCTCTCTCTCTTCGAGACACAATCTTTCTGGCCCTGCGGAGTTATTGATAATTTATCAATTCGCGCGCGCGCGCGCGGGGGCTTTACCGAGGCCGCGCGCAATATATATAAAAGTAGCATCGCGCGTCGCGTGTCTGGCAATAATTTTTCATTGATTTTGGTGCACACGTAGCAGCAGTAGTGCAGCAGAACACGGACGGCAATGTTTTATCGTGTGCTTAACTACCGGCGCAGAGACACGCGTATATATATATAGCGAAGGGAAGTATATCAACGGTTGCGCGCGGTGGTGCACCGACGAGACAGTAGAGAGAAGAGAACTCGCGCGTGGATATATCTTTCCTCGATTGGGCACGCGTATATCTGTGTGTGCATGCCCTGCCTCGCAGCCTCTCTTCTGGCTCTCTGGGAAAAGATGTCGGACGTAATTCTGGCGCGAAACTGGTTTAACGATATACGCATATACACATTGTTGCGCGCGCGACTCGTGCGTGTGTGTGTGTGTGTATTTATTGGCGTATATACGCACTTTTTTGTTGTTGTTGTTGTTGCTCTCATCGACGCGTACACGCCCGCGATTATATTATTTCTCGATCGTCGAAAGCTCTTTGAAATAATATTAAAAATATTTCGAGGCGCGAGATACGTGTACACGAGCTGCGATGGCGATCTTGCGATGGCTTTTGTATCTCCCGGCGCATTATATTTATATATTGTATTTGAATGAAATTGCTACCTATCTCCATCGATTGTGTGTGTGTGTGTGTAGTGTGTACTCAACGTCCAACACAATTATCCGCTTATACGTGCGTCGATGCGGGACGCATACATGTACGCAAGTACGAGAGAGGAAGAGAGTCAAGAAGAATTATCGCAACGCAAAATCCCTGGGCTCGCGCGAACGAACGAACGTTAACATAAAAATCCCTGCGAGGAAGACAAAGTGAACACAACGAAGCTCTCTTCTCTCTCGCCAATTCAAGTTTTAAATCGCATCATATAATAAATACGCTCGTCGTTCGTCGCTTCCCACGAAAGAGGATAGCAGCAGCAGCAGATACCTGCAGACAGCCTTTCTGCTGCCCATACTGCAGCTATGTAGTTGCGCGAGGAGAGAGAGAGAGAAAACAAACGCGAAAGCGTGAAAAAAATTGAGTCCACGCGCGCGTATACAGCAAAAGCCTACGTGTGGTATATATATATAATACCTACGTTCTGCAGCGCGCGGCACACGCATCGTCGTCGTCGTCGTCGTCGTCGCTCGCTCGCGTATGGGTGTGACCGTAATAGCGTAGGCGATGCGGTTCTCACATATACGATACCTTCTCTCTCTCTCTCTCTCTCTTTCGCGCGTATAATATCATGGTACGCACACACATATGCACACACAGATTTAAGAAAGGTGCGAGAGAGAAACGTATGCTGCAGCTCGCGAAGGAGGAAGGGCTGGTCGCGTGGCGTTTTTCACGCGGCACGCGTGAGCGTCTTCTTCCTTGCGCGCTTTTGTTCGTATTATATTGCACGGGGCTCTCCGAGATCTTTGCTGCCTTCGCGCGTGGGAGAAAATACGCACGCGACAGTTTCGTGTACGGTGTACGTGGGTGCACCAGCTCGCGCGCGAAAGCTAGAGAGACGGAGATTTTTCTTTCTCTCGCTCCGGCTTCTTATACGGACGCGACGTCGAGATAAAGTATGACCTTCTATTAATTTACAGGAGGATATACAGAGATAGGTGGAGAACGTTTAGAAGGAGCGAGTGTACTGTAATTTAAGTTGGTACTTGAACTCGCTCTCTGTAGTAGTAGTAGTAGTAGTAGTCACGACGTGATTGATCGTTTGAAGTGTGTTTGCAACGAGATAAGTGCTCGAGGTGGTGACGAAAAAACGAATTTTCGAAAGTACCCTTGATGGGCAAAAATCATAGTCGCGGTCGTCGTTGCTCTTGACTTCTGTCCGTCTGGTTTTATAACTGCGCTAATGAGCACCAGACTAAAAGTAAATATAATTTAGCCGAGTACGCACGCATCTGTAACGCGCGCCGTCGATGGAAAAATATCAATTTTATTGATAATTAGTCTCGTAGCGGATCACGGCTGCTGGGCGTTCGATCATCGTTATATTACAGCTCGCATGCAAAATAACTTCGGTCCATGACACAGCTGCCGATAATTATCGCACGCATTAATGAATTTATGAATTTACGGAAGGAATTCCATTATTTATTCATTCATTTTTTTTCGGAGGGAAGGATGCGGCAAAAACGCGCGCGCGCGAATACCCGGCCTGCCCGCGCGCGTTTAATATCAAATTGAATAATCGATCGTTTCGACAGCTCGCTGGCTGGCCCGCGCGCTCTGCACCTCGCGCTGCGGTTGCTGTCAATCCATCTCTCTTCATATAAATGCGGCTCCAAGTCGAAATATGTAGATTTCGATGTACGTGTGTATTGATTCGAATTTTGCCCTGCAATGATAGAATCGTCGATATGCTCGGCTCGACGAAGGAAAAAGTACGCGATTTCAACGTAGCAAAATTTCGTGTGCGGTAAAAACGTCGATGAAAAATCAAATGAAAGCGGGATAATTGACTTACTCGTCGGAATGGCGCTTATAGAACCAGCTACCGTCGGATTAACACAAAACCAAAAAAAAATAAACAAACGATAAATTCGCAGCGATTACTGATGTATCACGAAAATAGCGTAGCACAGCACATATACATCTCACACACACAGCACGCAATCGGCGAAAAATCACACGTTCACTGTATCATATACCTAAACGAGCACAATATATAATAATAACCCGTGCACTTTCAATTTCCCAAGACTCCGCTATGATACAGAGACGACGAAGACGACGAATGCGACCGCCTCGGCGTTCGGATACTCACTGACAGGCGCCGGTCATCACACTTGACATTCTAGCTCCGGAGAGTATAGTTTCCCCACCTACGCCGTCGTCTACTACTACTCCTCATCCCGTATACAAAAGTAGTAGTAGTATTAGTAAGGAGCTACGCTCGCAGCACTGCTCGAGAGATCGGATCCCCCGAGCTGCTTCTAAGCGCGTTTCTTCATTCGCTATGTGCCGTATATATTATGGGTACGACAATGTAGTTCTTGTATGTAACACAAGTGTGTGTGTGTGTGTGTGTGCATACCTCGCACACGCGGTTCTATATATTACGTATGTATAAGAGACTTTTCGAGCACTCGCGCGCGCTGCGACTCGACAACGAAATCCTCCAGAATGTAAACAATTGTGCCTGCGCGCGCGATAATACGATCGTGACGCGCCATTGGACTGACATACACACACACACATACAAATGTCTAATACGATTTTGACTCGTGTTCCGAGGCACGTGTAATACTCGATGTACAAATAAAGAAATTAGAACGCGAACGTGTTTGTTTATATAAACGTACATTGATTATATTATAGAACGGTCTACTGCTACTAAACACATTTTTCCACTAACTTCGACTGCGCTGCAAAGTTTGCGTGCGTATATACGTTATACAAAAAGCATTTGTCAAAAAAAAAAACTATAGTCACGCAACATTAGCATAAATAAACTCTCCTCTACGACAGGGCTGACACTTTAAGGCCGTGCACAGAGCTTTTTTCGCGTAGATAGAGTACTACTGCTCGAGCTCCCGAGAAAGAGAGAGAGTATTTGAAAAACATTCAATCACGTAGTTTACTTCCTCGCTCGCGCGACCCGAGGTAGAGTGAGAGCACACACACATAAATGTGCGCCAGTAGTTTCGGCAGGCTATACGTATACGGTACTAGATCTTTTGCCGGAGCAAAAGTTACGCGCCGAGCGGCGCACGAATGTACGTATATGTGTGGGTGGGTGTTCGCGTACGTATACGCGTGGGTGGCGCGCTGTGTTTTGAGCAACATTTTTCATCCGTACGCCCGAAAAATAAAAGAAAAAAAAAAAAGAAAAACGTCATCGGCAAACTCAATTTTCCGACCTCTACTAGCAGCGGCAGCAGCAGCGAGCATTAGCGCGCCGTAAAAGTGCGCGAGAAAAATTTCGACGAGCTTTTCGCAGCGGCGGAATGGAATAAGACAAACGTACTGCTTCCGTATCCCAAAGCTTGCATTTTCGGGCGCATAAAGTTTCTCCATTCGCCTCGCGCGAAGAAGAGTCGAAACTCTCCCCCGTTATTTCGCCTACTATATAGAGCGTACTTCTCAACCCACACCCCTTAGGCCTCGAAAATATCCATTATCAGCTCGCGAAGCTGCTGCTCCTGCTGCTGCACGCGTGGCTGTAACGTTTATGTGTGTGTGTGTGCAGCGTATATAAGAAGAGAATAAATAGATCACCGGGGCGCGTGACGTATATTATTATACTCCCTTTTGCCTCGGAGCGACTCGCGCGCGCGCGTGCAGCCCGAGGTAAACAGAGCGCCAAGAGTCGATATATAATGCGCTACCGATACGGGATATAAACGCCGCCGCTGCTGCAAGAATTCCGGTAGTGCCTCTCTCGCGTCCGAAATATATATCGACGTATACATATATAGGCAGCACAGGAGAATGGACGTGAGTTATGGGACAATATGGGGGCAGAGTCGTCAGAGATTGTTGTTCGCTCGGCTGGGCGCGCTCTGCAGGATGATATCGCCCGAGAAAAAAGTTTGTATGCTTCGCGCGCGCGCGTGAATATATACTTTTTGAAAAAAATTGGAAGCGTAGGAAAACTCATACCGCTCATATAGGAAAGAAAGCCGACGCTCGATCGTTATTCAATTTAAACTATTTACGTTACAGTAGGCGATGCAAATTAATTTCCGTAAAGACTTCATCATCGCGTAGTATAACTCGTCAGGGTTGCGAGAGAAAATTATAACGTCGCGTTCCGCAGGTTGATTAAGGCGCGAAATGGCTATCCCAAATGAGATCTTGATTATCATCGCGTGGTATATAGTAGCGGTAAATAGAAACCTAATTCCTAAACACCTCCATGAATCAAGTGCAAAATCACGAGGATAAGAAAAAACAGTTTGATAAGAGGGAACGATAAGGTTGCGGCAGAAGCTCGATAAATAAATAAAAAGAAGCAGCCAAAAGAGTGCTAAAATTAATTGTTTTCATGCTTCGCAAAGCCGCAGAGTGCGTGCACGGCTCGTATATGCACACCACCAACGGCGTACGAGCTAGCGATATTTCGGGGTGGCTAAAAGCGTGAGGCGCGCGCGGAAAATTAAAATAATGGCCGATGAGCGGTAATGGCCTCGCGTACGTAGCCACACAAAGATAAGTGCGGTATACATGTATACGGAGAGTAAGCTTGTTGCTTTTTCTGCGGGGTGGAGGACCCGCAGTACAGAGAGAGAGAGAGAGAGAAAGTGCGTATCCGCGTGAGTATAAAAAGCTCTAGCACGCAAGAGAGAGAGAAAGCGGATTAATTAAAAGCTCGACGCGCAGCTCGTTCGCTATATATGTTTATGTGTTTAGCCGCGCGAGTTATCTTCAGTCGTTGGATGTAATTGTTCGATAGCGTTGCCTCTCTCTCTCACCCAAATACAGGGAGGAGAAGAAGGGAATGAATTTACGAGCGGATACTTTTGCCGCAAATTCGACCCTGGCGCGGCTCTCGAAGCGAAGTTGCCGCGGAGGAGAGAAACAGAGAGATCAATGGCGCGCGATTCGCTTTGCATAAATCGCGCGACTCTCGGGTGTTCGGATGTATAATCCAAATGAGAGAGAAGAAACGTATTACACGACTTTGAAAGTACAAATCTCCAAAC
Source organism: Trichogramma dendrolimi (assembly GCA_034770305.1). Taxonomy (NCBI): domain Eukaryota; kingdom Metazoa; phylum Arthropoda; class Insecta; order Hymenoptera; family Trichogrammatidae; genus Trichogramma; species Trichogramma dendrolimi. Next base: position 7,419,677 of record JAPMIB010000002.1, on the reverse strand, counting down.
GCCTCGACTGAGAATCGTGTTTCTCTCGTATATACAACCGATTGAAATCCTCCCCTTTTCGCTTTACGCTTTAGGTATCCGTCATAACCCTTAATCTCGAACGAATATCCAGCAGCACAGGTAGAACGAAGGTAAAAAACAATCGCGAATCTCGCGCGCTACAAAAAAAATAGTACCGCGCTGCGTATGTACGCGTCGTCGCGCGCTTTGAAAATCGCATCCCCCGTAAACTTACGCTCGATTCACGCGCGCGCGCGCCCCCGCGTTGAATTTCTCTCTGCGCCTCTCCGTGTTCGCAAGTTTACGTGCTTAATGAGTCGCGAACTAACGCGCGCGCGCGCGCGCGCGAGGATTAAAAGCGGCTTTTTGTTTCCTTTTAGTTTAGAGTTTCGCGCACGAGGGTGACAAGGGCGCGCGCGCCCGAAACACCGGGTTAAATTATGCATACCCGCGCGAAAACTGAAATTACCCAGTTGCGCGTATAGGAATAACAAAAACAAAGAAAACTGGGAAACTATAGCTGGAGTTTATATAACGGATAAAAAAACGCGACGTTGCCTCGAAAATGCGCGCGAGTTATCAGTTACCCGAGCTAGCCGCGCTGATGGGATAAAATTAATTACGCGCAAACGCGCGAGCGCGAATCATTTATCTGCTGTGCGCGCGGGAGGGATTCGATTAGAGAAACAAATGCTTCGAGGTGTACATATAATGCATGTAGTTGTGGGGTGGGGGAAAAACCCGCACGTATTAATCAGCGTTTAACAAGAAAGTGCATGGTACAACAACAAAAAAGAACAACTAGAATAGCTCAACGCAGCGAGTACGCGCTTTATCAAGGCGCTCGTATATACCGATAGCATCGACGAGCGCGCGCGACTGATCCACGAGTCGGATTTTGTGGCTCTCGTCCTTGAGCTTGCGGAACGCGCGGGCACATATATAATCAACGTGTGCGTATAACGACGACGACGCTAAATAGAGGAATCGACGCAGCTCTCGCGTCGTCGTCGTTAATTTGTTATACGCATGCACCGTACCTAGCAGCGAAAGACTTTATCAAATACACCAGGAAAATGATGTACTGCTATTCCCTGGATTAACGTGCCGTTGAGCGCGGTATACATACATACACTGCACATACACCGTATTCTGCGGCGTGACGCGCGACGATTGAAGAGCAGCAGCGCCGCCGCCGCGTCGTTATAACAGCTGTGTGGATCGCACAAAACATCGAATTAATTCCGATACTCCACGCAGCTATATGGACGTACATGGTCGAGTGCTTTTGGCCTCGTCATCGGACCATACTCTATATAATACGTAGTGCAAATAGAAAATCTCGAAAGGCCATTATAACTATGAAAATCAGCGTGAAAACTATTTTCCGCTGACACCGACGTGCTGCTGCTGCTGCTGCTCGATGGACGCGTATTGTTATAAATGGGGATTATAATCCTCGTGCTCTGTCTCGCTGTCTACCCAAAAGAGACAAAAGCTCGAGTTTGGCATGACAATCCGATGACGACGACTTTTTATTATTATTATTATTATTATTATATATTATTATATTATTATTATTATTATTATTATTATTATTATTATTATTATTATGATTATTATTATTATTATTATATTATTATTATTATTATTATTATTATTATTATTATTATTATTATATTTCGGTGATTTCTCGCGGTGCAGCAGCTCGACGAACATCTTCCCCCCCCCCCCCCCCCCCCTAAACGCGAGATATACACTGCGTCGTCGTGCTCGAAGGCAGGGTCTCTCTCTCTCTCTCTCACTGAGGGCCATATCCTCATTTATGCGCGCGCGCTATGCCACCAATTTGCCAATCGAGCCAATCATGCGTTGTACCAGAGGCTGCGAGATCGCATTAACCTTGTCGACCTATTCAGATGTATATATATATCTCTCTCTATCTCTCGTGTATGTGCGAGAGACAAACTCTTCGCGTTAGTGGCCCCCCGCTTGAAACTACTACTGCTACTAGTACTAGTACTACAAGCGATGTAAACGAGCGCCAGCTGCGGGTCTCGTTTCATTGGACGGTTCCTGCACTCCTACAGAGAGAAAGAGATCAAGAAGGGCATGTATCTATAATATATCTAGGTGTGTGTCAACTAGCGAAACGAGCTTTTGACTTTGGCGCGCGAGCTTTCGGAGCAATTTGTAGAGTACACTGCGCGAGAAAGTCAAAATATTCTTGATTAAAACAAGCTTTGTATACGTAGCAGAGAGAGCGAGTAAGCCAATTTTTTTCACGCGCGCTCGAATCGTTAAAATTTTCCGTAAATATATCGATTGCGCGGGCGCGCAAGCAAGGTTCGTTCAACCACTACAGCGAACGGAATTAAATGGCACTATACAGAGTTTCTCTCTCACGGTTAATTATTCTACGCGCAGTTAAAATGCCAAGTGGGCCGAAAGGTGTTTGATGTTTCTAGATACCTATATAGATGTTATGTACATCCTTCGCTCTCGGCAGCAGCAGCTAAACTCCTTATATATCCTTGATACTCGTTTTCTCGAGTAGGAGGCTGCTGGTGTATGCATGCATGTATGGGGTGAGTGGGTGGGGCGGGCGCACGCGAGAGTATACGGGAGAAATAGCTCAGATCTCCGGTAGAGATATATAAGCTCTCGAGCAAGTAGTACGCGCAGGGCTCAAACTTCAAAGTTAAGCTTCACATACACACACACTCGTACATTATACGTAGAGAGATGAAGTAAACGACGTTAAAAGCAAGTGTGCACGCTCGCGCGAGCATCTTCCCTTCTTTAAGCAGTCGGAATTTGCACGAGATCCACGCGAGAGAATAGCCCTCCCTAAAGGAGTTGCGAGCGCAGTTGTTGCCGTGTATATATTTTACCTCCTCGTTCGAAGCTCTGTGTATAGAACAAAGGAACACGTATATACGCGGACTGTCTTTCGCTTGCGCAAATATTCATTCGACCTTCTAAATTTCGAGAGCTGTGCGACCCGTATGTGTCGAGAGAGCTAGGCTTTGATCGAGAGGAAAGAAGCGCATACAAAAACATTTAAATCTATATTTTACAAAATGGAACAATAGAAAGAATGTTAAATGACTTTAAATACGTGAGAAATGACGTAATTTTGTAATTCTTCGTCACTCGACTCTGTGTGGTTTCGATTGCCTTTGACGATCGCGTCGTCGTCGGACGATTAATTTAAACATTCTTCTCTCTCCGTCAAAGAGCAGCGCATGGCAGAATCTTTTGTCGGGACCGGAACTAATTTCTTTTTTTTTTATTTTAATCGATCGAATCTTTTTGACATCGATCGAAATGTTTAATACATGCGGGACGGTACGTCTTTATTCGCGAGCACTTCAAATAAAAAAGCGTTTAGCGGTACGGAACGGTAAAATACGATCGTCGCGATGTGTGTATAAAAAAAAAAAAGTTTCAAATGCAGATTCCGACTTCAAAGTAATATTTTTCCGCTTTGATCACGCTGAGCAAATTTGAGCTTTCGATGTATATACGTAAGAAAGACGCGCGCAATATTTTTTTTTCTCGTGCTGACATTTCGAAACGAGAAAAAAATATATATTCAAAGTTTCTAAATGAGCTTTTCGATAAATATTTATAGCTTATTTAGCAGAGTTGCGCGACATTGTTTCGTTGTATATATGTTTAATGTTGGCACTTTAACGCACAACTTGCAAGCTCGCATTGCTCTGCGTGCGCGCGCGCGCGCGAACTCGAGTTGTCGTGACGTCGTCGCAGCGTCGCTTTCTCGCCTTTACAACGACGCGACAAAACATCGGATCGGAAACGCGAGACACGCGCGTTATCGAGTTGACTCGGCGCGGATAAAGTTTCAAAGTGTGCTGCAGCTCGTGAAGGCGCGCGTACAATAATTCATCGAATGGGAGTAGCGAATAAGAGAAATGAAATATATGTATAAAATACAAAAGCAAATTATGAACCAATTGGCCGTAGGCGTTGATCAAGCACAAGGGTGTGTCGGTGGCGCTCATCGCAGAATCAATGATCCACAACACGTATAGCAGCACTACAATCGGCACCTCTCACTGCATCATCGTATCGCATACAAAAAAAAACAACCAATCACTGTATAATATAATCACTCGCGAATCATGGATCTATATATTATGAGCTCACACGAGTCGAGGTGTCGAACACGCTTTCGAGCAGCAACGAGCTTGGAAAGTGAATATTATATCATACACACGACGATGATATAGCCTATACCAGCGCACGAACGAGGTGAATATATATAGCGCGGCCAGCGGGCGATGATGTGGCCCACGCCATCCGTTCTAGCTTCGCCGTTATACGATCCTAGGCCTCGCTATGTGTCGGCCCATGCGATGATGCACTCTATAGACAGCCCCGCCGACACCGCTTCTATATACACGAATACGCACGCACTGCGGGTATACGCGTGCAGTTATACGTACGTGTGACACCATCTGGCCTGGTGTGTATATAATATGCGCGCTGCGCTTGGATTAAACGTACGAAGAGCTGTGCAGCGAGCATATATGGAAAATAGGTGAATTTGTTTGTGCTTCGTATGTATATATACGCGATGTGCGCTGCACTGCAGCGCCGCTGTTCTCTTCGTCCGTGCCCTAGAAAAGTATAATATAAAGCAGAAACGCACTAACCAACGGCGGCTATTTTAATGGAGCTTATCGCACTGCGTTCTCTCTATGTTGCGTGCATTATGTGTGTGTGTGTGCTTACAAGTGCTTTAGTAGTCGCGCGTTTGTGCAAACTCGAAGATTAGAATCACGACGTCGACGCTCGTAACGACGACGACTACGACGACGACGAGTAAGCTTTTGCTCAGCTCGCAGCTAAATCTTGTAATAATTCAGCGCTGCAGCGAGAGCTAATTAATAATTAAACGACATCAAAATTCTCCCGCATCTCGTCTTCCTCTTCTCGCGTATGTATGTGTATATAACATACGCACGAACACCTAACCCGCTCTGTACATAATGTATATATTCTTGCAAAGCGTGTGGGGTGTTCTTCTCTTTGCGTAAGATTCTCTCTCTCTCTTTCTCTCTAGCTGGCAAAACTCCGCGCGCGAGAGAGTTGAAGCAAATTTGTAAACTCGCGCGCGCGCGCGCGTTACGTTATATCATATATAGACTCTACTACTCCGACGTAGCTGCACAGAGTAATATACTCGCGCGGCGCAGTTTGTGCGTTGAAAACGTTGCCGTTGTTGTTGTTCGATGCGCACTAGAAGCAGCTCTGCAGTGTAGCACTGTATACTCTCATACACAGATATCGCGCAATAGCGAGCTCCCGCGAAACAATCGGGGCAGAATGATTCGATCCGACTTGCGCGATGTTTCTCCGCGCGGAATATCATTATATACTCGCGGTATGGAACTTCTCTGCTTTCTTGGATAAAAAGTTTTCATTTCCAACTCTCGATCGTTGTATCTCTCGTAAGGAGTGACACATTTTGCTGAAATTTAACGAAACGTCGGACAAGAATAAACGATCGTGTATGGGCGAGGTAATATAATGTATACGCGCGCGCTCGACGTGTACAACAGCTTGAATGGAAAGTGCAAGAGAGCATCGTAACGAACGCACGACTAAATGTTTCATAAATTTCGGCTGTCTGCCAAAATTTTGCACCTCGAGCCCATGTACCATTCGCTGTTATATATATAGTTGACAGACGACGACGACGACCAAGCGAGCAAGACCAAGGTGAGAGATAGACAAGCGAAGCGAATATGTATATACGCGAGATGAGAAAATTTCAAGAAGCACGCGAAAGCCGCCGCCACCGCCGTCGAGTAATGAAATAGAATTTTCGCCTTTTAGAGTCGACATTGTTCGCGTTTATATATATCTAAAGCTCGACGACTATAACCCAGAGAGGCAAAGAGGAGGGAGTGCAGCACGCAGGATTAGGTTTGTTTAAGCGTTCGCTTGCCGCGCAGAGCTCGGGATCGTCTCTCCTTCTCTCCTCTTTCCGCATGGAGTACTTGGGTATATACACACAGATACGCAGACACAGACACACGCACACACGTACTTAGCTAAGAGGGATTTGTGTGAAGCTATACGAGAGAGGTAGACGACGAGGGAAGACAGATAAATTTATGCGTGAACAGTGTCAACATTAACGAGTATACGCGAGCGAGTGTGTATGCGTGTGCGTCAAATACATCTATGTACTTGTGTGTGTGTGTGTGGTGTGTGTGTGTGTGTGTGTGTGTGTGTGTGTGTGTGTGTGTGTGTGTGTGTGTGTGTGTGTGTGTTCTTGAATATAACACACACACACACATATACACAGGGACGTGGTATTATATACGTATACGTAAGAGAGCGTGCGAGCTAACTCAAGGGCTACATCGCACGCCTATATAAACGCTAAGCTGCAGCGCACCACAGAAGCGGCGGCGGCGGAGGCACACATATATACAATATATAATCGTATCGCATGCGCAGCGGCTTGTGTGCAGGCTAGCTGCTGCTGCTGCGCACACGTCTGTATGCGTTTTGCAATCTTCGCGAGAGCAGCAGCAGCAGCAGCAGCAACGACGCATATATATATAGAATCCGGAAGGTGTTTGGTTGCTAAACAAGTACTAGCTACCCATGGCTGGGCTACGGTATTGTACAACGCAGCTTGTTTACCCCGAATTAAGAGGAGCCCAGAAGCAGCAGTGGAGGCGGCGAGGCTTTAGTATAATAGGCTGCGCCGCCGAGCTCCGATGCTGTTTGTGTGCCGGTATCCCTTGTATACCTCGATATTGTATGTTTTGGGATTATACGGAAGTTTAGTAATAATCTAATACGTGAGAAGAGAAATGAGCTTTTTACCAAAAAGCTCGATATAGCGAGCTTTTATTCTAGCAAGGACATCGTTCGATTGGAATTTTAAATCCGAATGTTTGATGTCTCGCGCATGTATAGAGGGACGGTACGGCGAGATTCGCGAAGCAAAAGCGAAAGAGATGAACTGCCAAAGCAATCTCAGCGTATACCCATACGCATACTGCAGCCATATATACGTATGTGTATTATAAATATACAATAGAGAAGAAACGAGGCTTATACATTATATGACATATAGAAGAAAGAGAAAAAGAAGCGAGAGAGAGAGAGAGAGAAAGAGAGTACATTCAATCGGCAGAGATAAAAAGGACCTCTTGCTCGTCGATATAATACATCGGCACAGCGTCCGTCACCTCCACCCCCGCTGCCTCGTGCTGATGTGGCTGCTGCTGCTGCTGTTGCTGCTCCATATTCATCTCCTCCTCCTCCTCCTCTTCTTCCTCTTCTAACTTGCGCTCTTTATTTTCTTCCATTCACTCATTTATTATAACGTCGCGTATGTGTGTGTACGTATGCTTTTATAACGTGAGCTTGCGTGTGTGTGTGTGCGTATACTGCCCTGCGAACCATTATACATACATATATAATAACATGATATGAGAATTGTCTCGATCGCTCCGTGCGTGCCTCTCTCTCTTTCTCTTTCTCTATCGTGCGTCGAGTCCCCGAGTATTATATCGCGTGTACGTGATTTTCCTCCGCCCGGAGAGTAGTATGTGCCCGAACAAAGATCGAGCTTACGAGCTTTTTTTTCTCTCTACTTTATTTTCTTATAACCTTTCTCTCTCTCTCTCTCTCTCTCTTGTATATACGTACGCGGCCGTGTGTGCGAGCCGTTTTATTTCCGTTTTGTTATTACCCCCCATATGGCTTCAATTTTTAATGACGTTATATTTACTATATATACGAGTGCGCGCACGTCCGAGTGCAATTCTTCTTTCCTTCTTTTCTTTTTTTTAATGTAATTTATTGGCACTCGATCGATCGGTTATTTTTATGTATTACGTTTATTCGTTTGTTTTCCTTATTTTCTTATTTTTATGTTGCTACTACCAACACATATAGCTGTGCTCTCACGAATTTGCGATGAAAACGCATCGACACACGCGGCGGGCTCACGGCGAACCAATGTGTTTTAGGAAATATGCCAAAATCGTTTTTCTCTCTCTCTAAACTCGTGTGCGCGCACAATCGTTACAAGGTTACGTTGCATACGAGAATAAAATATTTTGCTGAACTCGAGCGATACACACGCACAACATCGAAACGAAGTCGAACGCGACGTCCGAGTTATTTTTATTATTTGTTTATTTCCGATTGTTAATGGAAAAAATCGTTAGTGTTTTAAAGACATCGAGGCCCAAAAAATAAGCTCGTATAAGTAAGAAATGTTATTTACGAGTTACAACGTAAAAAAAAAAACGAAGCTTGCACACTTTTGAAGTTAACGAGTTAACGATTATCACGGTGTTACATCAAGGCAATCTACGCACAGTACACACACAGCATCAGCGAGACAATTGCCAATTTTCACTCACCCACTTTTTCACCCGAAATATAATAAAATCGATGAGAATCGACGCACAAAATTACTTATTTCGGCACTTGTATTACACTGCAACTATACCGGGTTATGATATTAATCCACCGACGCGGGCTTATGACGCGCTTACGACAACCGACCAACCGAGCTCGGAGCCACTGTATACGTCGAGCTACTACTACCGCTCGAGAGAACACCTTATAGGAGCTGGCGATGCTCGGTGCACTCGCTCTTTTTTTTTTCGCAGCTTCCTCCTCCACTCACTTTCTCCTCTTCTCTCTATCTCTCGCTCTCTCGCGATGTGCACTATACTCTCTTGCGGACTTTTGGTCGTAGAATATAAAGCGGGACGAGAGTTAAGAGAGACTGTGCGAGACGTGCGGTCTATTGCGCGCGAGGGATCGAGCTGCAGCAGCGGTAGCGGCAGCGGCGGCGACGAGGCTATATAGTAGTCAACGGCCCACGCCATCCGTTTCATCGGGCGAGCTGCTGCTGCTGCTGCTGCAACAGTGGCTAACTATATACTTTATACTACTTGCAGCGACAGCACACACATGCACACGGGCTATACGTAAGATATAGATGTATACAATATATAATACGCGCGCACGTTGATGCCGAGAGCAAAGCAGAGAGTATACCGTGTCGCGGACGTGCTACCGATACATAATAGGCCGACTTCGTACGTTATATATTACACACAGCACATCTACACACGAGAGTAGTGCCAGAAAATCCATCAGTTTTCTCTCGATTCCGGAATTTATACCGATTCCCTCCCCCCGATTGATCGATCGGATAACGTGTTTGTGTTATTGGGTTTCGCCCTTCTCCCTCGATCCACGCGGATGGTTACGTTATCAAAGAGCGCACAAGGGGAGCATCAGTCAAAAAAAAAAAAAAAATATGCAGGCAAATAACCGGTAAATGAAAAATCGAAGCTTCCGCCGCGCGCACGTAATTCGCCTCCCGCTAAAAGCAAACCTTTTTCGCATAAATGTATAATATATAATGCATAGGATATATATCTATACCGTCCGGGAAATTGTGGCGCGCGATTTGCACGAGTATATATCTGCTACTAAAAGCCTTCCTCCGTTTAACTCTTAATTTTTCACGTTAATGGTTTTTTATGCGCGAAACTCGCGGGGGCAGCAGCATGCCGATTGTGTGTCGAGTGATCGATTTTTTTTTCTCTCTTTTTATATTTAGCGAGAGGAATCGCGGATATAAATAACTTTTAATGCGCGCGTATTATATAGACGTGGAAGTGCGCTGGAAAAGAAAGAATTCCTTGTTTTATGTGTGTGGAGCATCTGAGACCTTAATTAGCACCGGATAGGTGCCAATATAGACCCTCGCTGTCTGTCCCTTTCTCCGAGCTTTACACACACCGGACATAAGGTACAACTCTAATTGCTCACAGCAAAAGCCAATATGTATGTGTGTATACATTACACACGTATATCGCTGCGCTTAAAAGGACTATTTTCACGTATACATTAGTAGTATACGTGTATATATAGATCGACTGCTTCTCTCTGTGTTCCGAGAGCTCTGCACTACTAATGAGAAGTCGCGCGCGTGGGTGTGCCTGCTCGACTGCCTGTGTGTGTGTGTATGTGTGTAGGAGCACGAGCGTGTGCAGCAGCAGTGTGTGCTCGCGATTCCTCCTCCTCCTCATCCTCATCCCAAGCGAGAGGACGAGCTGCTGCTGCTGCTGTTATGTGTATGTGTGCACTGAATGCGCCCGTTTTGCGCGCGGCGCAACAAAAAATAAAGGAAGGAAGGAAAATCGTGCAGGCAGGCTGGCTGCAGAGAGCTGCAGTTAGGTAGCATCATCACGTCGGAGCAAATTTAACGTTAATTCTCAAAGAAAACTGGCGTTTATTTATACACCGAGGCGAAGGTGAATGTTTGCCAGCGCGACGACTCGTCGCGTATATACAAACACACGGAATTCGCGCATCGTCTATGTGTATAATTTTTCTACGCGCTCTACTCTCTTCTTATACGCTGCTGCTGCTGCTGCACCGTCGTGCATAATTAAAAAAATATTTTTCACCTTAATTAATGCACGTGCGTACAATATATATGTAGAAGAAACCCCTTGAAAAAAATATTGCACAATGTTGCTTACATAAAAACCCAATTTCACAAAAATTTAATCATCTCTCTCTCTCTCTCTCTCTCTCTCTCTCTCTCTCTCTCTCTCTCTCTCTCTCTCGTTCTCTCTATTTTGAAACGTAGAGGGATTTAACCAATTTGAATATGGCATTGAAAAAAAAATCGGGTTTCGAGCGCTAGCTGTAACGTGTCTAGATGCGTAGCGCGTTGATTTGCTCTGCACTCGTAAAAAAAAAAAAGATTTTTTCGTGAAAATAAATAATGAATTACCGGAGAAAAAAAAAGTAGGTCTCTCGGTCGAATCGAGAACTGACAATAATTGCTACGTACGAAACTATTACATCAACGGTATACACAAATTTTTCGTCGGCAAAAAATCCATTAATCGGCTGGTATACGTAAAAATATCGGTTTTCAAAACTCCGCAATAGATATAAATTTGTTTATCAGATATATAGACAGACAGAGCCGTAGGATAAGCACTTTTTTCCCTCCTCCTCCTTCTCCTCTTCGTTTCGCTATGTTTTCTTCGCTCAAATAAACAGTTCAGAGAGCCCGCTTCCCCAAGTTGAATGTCCCGGGTATATGGCTCTGGTATACACGTCGAACAAAAAAAAAGAGGAGACGAAGGAAACAGAAAAGAGAAACTAAAAGATAAATCGAGGGCCGTATTGCAAAGGTTTTTGCTGCTCATGAGCCCACTTTATAGTAGGTACAAACAGCTCCATTGCCAATTGAAGAGTTCAGCGATTTTCTCTATTCGTTGTGTTTGCCTAATGCTTCAGCGTTAATTGCGCTTTATATCTAGTCTCGTGTATTACATTTTTCCTAATGTGAGTATAAATTATCTCGAATTTTCGGGTACCTAATAGAATTTTGAATTATTGACCCTCGCAAATGAACGCAATCTTTTGATCGAATAAAATCACAAGCAAAAGCCAACCAGAGTCCTCGGCGAGTGTCTCACGTACACGCAACAAAAATCTTGCAGGGCATTCAACTTTATACCCGAGTATAGACGCGCGCACAAGCAGACACTGCGCAAACATTCGTACGTGTACATACGTGATAACGTGTACTATAATCGCGAGCTAACCTATAAACCGGTTCATTATGCGCCGAGGCCCCCATTATACATGCATAGCTCACGGAGCTTTTGTGGCTTATACACACGACGGCGATATAAATAAGAAAATAATGCCCCGCGCGTATATAAAAGCTTCTTCGGTCGCGTAACAAAGGAAAAAAAGCTCGACTCGAGTCTCTCTCTCTCTCTCTGTGCTCTGCTAGCACTGGGCTCTCTCTCTGCCTTTCTCGTCATTGAAAGAGCCAAGCAGCCCAGAGAGGTATACGTTGTGGAATGAACAGAGAGAAAGAGAGAGACTTTGAAGCGCGCAGAGCAACCAATCATTTTCTCCTTTCAACGCGACGATTGCTCCTACAGTCATTTGTATTTAGAATGAGAATCGTATAACTTACTGTGTCTGCTTGTGTGAGCGGGCGGGCAGACTCGGGCAGCTCTCTCTCTCTGCTTTTATGTTTCGTATACGCGATGTATACAGAATCTACACGGCGCATAATACAAAACACGTTGTTTCAAAAGCGTAATACGTATACAGCTTTATTACAAACACAATGCGTAAGCGAGTAAACGGTTGGATACGTACGCTGGGCGTTCGATACGTATATATTATTACTTCAAATAAATTGTTGAAATCGTGCAACCACTTATACGATTATGTTTACTTTTCCACTTGCAGGTTAATGGACGAAGGTACATTGCCATCTAGCGGCGAAGGCTTGAAGCGGTATTATCGTGTTTACAGTAGTTGAAAACAAGACGTCCAAAATTTTTTTTTAACAGCTAAATTGTCATTTTTCTATTTGTTACATACAAGCCGGATCGATGCTAACGTATTTTAAATTAAAACATTTTAAAACATTTCGGGTTAATAGCTGAGTTACTCGAAAAAATTTACTCCGCGGAATAGAGCGCGCGACGAGGATCGGCAGCGCGAGATAGATTTTTTTTTCGTCGCGCATCGGCCGCCGTACGAAACGCGAAGCAATCACTAATAGATTAGCTGGATGCGCGAGCGATACAACGACGCGCGTTGTAATTCATCGACACGAAAATACACGCCGATTATCCCCCGGAATATTGGCCTCGCACCTGCAAAGCAAAAGCAACAACAAAAAAAAAACAATCCGTTGGCAAATTCGCTTTCGGAGGGTTGGGTTTTATGCGTGTAGTATATATTCAACGGATCAAGCCCTGTTCACACGTGCGCCGTGCCGTCGTCGTCGTCGTCGTACAATTTAGCCCGTTGATTGTGCAAAAACTCCTGAACAGCTGTGCGCGCGCTTGTGTGTGCGTATACGCTGCACCCAGATATACACGCACAGGGCAATTTATCGTTACACAAGCCCCCCCCCCCGAACCTTCTCCTACTTCTCTCCTATACTGCAGCCAACGACTAATTTACGGCTAACGTAACGGATTAATTTGTCGTCGCAAGAGAGGAACTAAAGCCGCTGCTGCTGCCACTGCGCAGTGCACAGAACGGACGTTTCAACAACTTGGCTCTCTCGCTCGCTCGCGCGTGAGCGTATCGAACTGTGAAATAAAAAAAAAAGGGTAAAAGAGTTGAAAAAAAAAAAATACTAAAACGCGTCACACGTCCGATCAGCGATTTTTTACCTCTGGGCTTTTCCCCCCCCCCCCCCTTCCCACGAGAGTCAAAGGAAGTTCACCGCCGCGTTTTTGGCAACTAAATTTGCTGCTGGCCTCCGATGCATGTTACGCTCGCTCACTCGCTCGCGCCAACCCCCCGTTTGAACTCCATGCGGCGCGCGCTCGTTTTTTTATTTTTTATTTATTTCATTTTCTAGCTCGTTTGTCTTTTGACTATATCGACGTAAGTGAAAACTCTCGATTTTTCGTGTCTGTCGTTTTTTTTTTCGATTCAAAATACACAAATCAAGTTTTTCACTTCTCAAAAAGAAAAAGAAAATTGTGTAATCTATCTTACAATTTTTAACTCTACTTCAGACCTGTCTTATTTAAAATTTACACGTTTAAATCGTGAATTTCAGTTCGCAAACTTACGAACGTCTGCAGTAGAAGGAGTTCGGTATTTTTGAGGCTGAAAAAGATTTTCCGACTTTCTGACTGAATATGCATCAAAAATATATGTAAGCAGCGTTGTATCCGCCGCATTACTTCGTGCTCCTCCGTCGTATAAACAAGAAAATAACAGCAGTGAGTTGGGCTCGAAGGCAACTTTAATGTAAAGGCACACAGACAGGAGAGTAAAATAAGTGGAAAAGGGCTAGAGAAAGATAACTATGCAAATTTTACTCTCGCTACTCTCGATTTTAGTTTTCGTACTGTGTGTATACTTTTGGTTGAAAATATTCTGTAAATTTTTCAACTTACCACAAGAGTCAGCGTTTACATGTACGCCCTTGCTGCAACAGAAAGAAAGCATCACATTGACATCGCTGATTTTACATACTTATGATAATGAATGAAATATATGCAATTATTAGAAGAAGCAATATACGTAGTAAATTTTGCAAAATAATTCGTAATCGTGATATTTGCAGTCTATAATGTCGCGTGGGCGCAACAGATGACTACACCGGTATATCGAGGAGCACGTGTCGCGCTCCGAATGGCAAGTATATGACAGACGAGCAGCGTCGCTTTACGCTCCTCGTATGTAAATAAGAACAGGGCTGAGAGAACGAGCAGAAATTGAAAACACAAAAGAGTTTAATTGAATGAAAACACAGAGGAGTCAGTCCTTTGGCGTTGGCCAAATTCGGATCGGCACCGGCCCTCAGTAGCAGTTCGGTCACTCGTCTGTTCCAGCCGCTGCTGCACCTCACGGCAAAGTGAAGCGGAGCATCTTGGCTAAGCTCGAGAAATTCATCGACGACATTTTCACAGCCGTGCTGGCAGGCCACGTGGAAATGCGTCAATCCGTCCTCGTCGATGTAATTCACGTCGAATCTGCGGTAAATTATAAACAAACTATGTATAGCGCCGAAGGATCTGTGAATTTGGCCGCGCGATGCAGCGCAGTAGTCCGACGCAATGCGGGATTGCCATCCTGGTCGAGCTCGGGCTGGTCTTTGTAGCCGGTGCGCGCACGAACTTGACGAAGCATCTTCCCACGGCATAATCATTATCGTTCGCCGCCCCCGAGAGAAGCCAATCGATTTCTTCCGGGCAAAAAATTGTCCAAGAGATTCGGAAGTTGGTCCTTCCAATTTTTGAGCAAGGGATAAATTTTACATAGAAACTGGTGGCTGTTTTTTTCTATATCACCGTCATTGGCTCTTCGGTGCGCGAGATTTAATTTTCTCAAGTACTTTTGCTTGTCTCGGGTCATTTTTCCAAGCACTCAAACGCAAAATCACTTATTTTATTTTTATTAATTTTTCACTAAAATCACTTGCAGCAGTCGGTGCGATCTTTCGGCGTGTAACTCGTACAATTTTCGGGAACTACTCTGTTCTATATACTTGGAGTCTAGTCCGGTGCGTCGCTGCGTTTCTTGATCTCCCAAAAAAAAGGATTATACATTTACTACAACGTAATACGAGGGAACTTCGGGTAGCGGAGAAGAGCGAACGATTACTAACACGTGCGTACGTATATAACGTAAACACGAGAAACACACGCGGCGCGACTATACACAACGTATATTTATACACAATATAATAACGCGTGTATATATCTGTAGCAACGCTGCGATGAAATATCATCCTGCATCTATATAGCAGCGCACACGACAACGACGCATTTCTGCGAAAACTGCAACAATAGACTCGCGCGCCATAGAGAGTAGAGAGAGAGAGAGAGAGAGTAAAAGCTTACACTAGATATTTGTGCCGCCGCCACTGTTGCTGCTGCAAAAAAGGTGGAGAAAAATAGGAATTTCTCCCCGTTACGCTGTGTACATATCCTCGCTCGGGTAATAGCTCTCGGATCTCTCGGGCGCGGGTGCGACAATCGTGAGCTACTACCGCGCGTATATACACACATACACACACAAACACACCTCACACACCACCAGCCATTATCGCGCGCACAGAGCTGGATATATATAAGACCTATACCTTCTTCCACCGACGAGATAATTGGCCTCGCCGAGGCGAGCCAACGTTATATACTATATAGAGAAAGAGAGAGAGAGAATGCGATACTACTGCTGCTGCCGCAGCTGCCGCTATATCTTATCCGGTTATCGGCCGATGTCGCGCGCTACGCGAGCCGTGTCGGAAAGAAAACTGCTCCTAAGTAGCCCGAGAGAGAGAGAGAGGCTCCTCTCTCTAGCTATATACCTTTATATTGTTGCTTCTGCTTCTGTTGCGGAGTCCACCCACGGCACGGTAAGTGCACGACGAGACCGGGGGTCTATATCAACTTTTGTTGGTCGCGCTCGGGGCTTCTTTTTTTTTGGAGTTTATTTTGTCGACCTAAGAGAGAGAGAGAGAAGCTGCACGCAGAGCCTAGTGAGAGAGGTCAACGTGCCTTCTTGGAAAACTGCGATTTTATATCGTATGACGTGTACGCTGCTCGGACGACCGCTCGACCACGCGTATCGACAGCTCTTTTTAGCAACGACTCAGTGTACGGTCTATTATATTATTATACTCTCGTTATATATATATGCAGTAAAATAGTACACTTTAATAATATATAAAGGCAATGCCATACGCGTCACGAGAGATAAATCCATTATTATCTTTATTAGAAGACACACTGCGCACACATCGACTCGCATGTAATACATTGCCTGGGCCTTTGCCTTATATCTACTTATTTCTCTTACTTTTACTCTTCTTCTTCTTTTTGCTGCTGTACGTCGTCCACAAGAACGTCCTCTCTCTATCTCTCTCTCTATCTCCACTTTGACAGTCGATTTTTCAGCCGGATTAGCCGAGTTCATTAAAAGACTACTTTATTATGATAATCTCTACTAGATTGTGCAGTGTGCAGCGCGCGCTAATAAAAGTGTGCGCGAGCTGCTGCCGAGTCAAAGGCACAAAAAGCCTGCACAGCAGAGCGCGCGGCTAAGCCGGCGTGTTCGACTCGCAACGTCGTCGTCGTGATTTTGATGTTTCAGTAATAATATGCCGCGGTCTGCTAGCTGTACACGAGCACCACGAGGGATTAAAAGTTGAAGACTTGGCGGGCGACTCGCGCGAGTGGAATAAGTTCTTGTTTCCTTTTTTTTTTTTAGATCTCCGTACGAATTCAGACGACTACGTAACAGCAGCCTACATTAACGAATTCATCAATCACGTCCGATCGAATTGTATACGAGCTAGCTTACTACCACTACTATTACTACGAGGAGGGCAGACAAATGCCATTATTTGGATTACGATTCAGTGTCGCGCATCGCTTTCCGTACATATATATATTGATGTTTGCTCGTCATAAGCTCATAGTGCCCGAGTAAACACATTTACCTAATTGAGGCACGCGCGACCAAGATACGTATACGCCGCTGAGACTCGGTATATACATTGCTAATCGGACGAGTGTGTTGTGCGGTATATACTTGTAGTTTCTTTATGCCTTCGTGGATTACATTCCAAGCCGTGTCCGAACGTAAACGATTAACAAAAAAAATAAATAAATAAAATCAAAAGCAGCCCTGTCATCGGAAGTTGCAGTATGTATGTGTGTGTATACAAGGCAAAGCAGCTGGTATCGTTACTTTGAATTCGATCACGGAGTCGCTCATGCGGGTATATAGTAGCTGCTGCTGCAATGTTATATGAATGTATGCATCGGTTGATACGGAACACGTTGTAAGACTACTGCTGCTACTGCGCAGCTGTTAAAGAAGATAAGAGTATTATAAGCCACCTCGAGCAATATTGCGCACTCCACGTACGTAGTCATATCCTTGAATGAAAAATTAACTGGTCGTATGTGTGTGTGTATAGTAATGCGTGATTAACGGGCGGTACGTACACGCGCTTGGTAATCAAAGTCATAAATTCAATTAAGTCGTTTTATTGGTAATTAGTAATGGTTTTATCGCGGAGTGCTCAACTCAACGTGAAATTTGAGAGTGCATAGAGAAACGATTTCAGCTATTTTGAACGATTAAAGACTCACAAAAGTGCCTTTATTTTATGTAAAAAATCGTATCAGCTTTCTCTGCAAGAATGTAAATGTTGCACCAATTAAAAGATGAAACCTCGGCAAAAAGTAAGATGCACAAAAATTAATTTCAAAAAACGCCGCACTGCAAATATCGCTGAAAAAAGATAAGGTATTTTCGAAGAAGCGCGCGCGGATAAAATCTTTTTCTACTTTCGGGCGTATTATATTCTTAACGAGCCTCGCAGAAACACGAGAATCGTTACCATAAAATATAAGACTCGAAAGTGTATACGAGAACATAAATTTTCCCAAGTAAACCGTTTATCGTATGCGAATATTAGTGTGTATCTTAATTCAAAAGCTTTCGCCTAGCAGCAAACGCGAATTGATAATTTTCAAGTTTTACGCACAGCCGAGTGAAGTTTTCGGCTTTTTTGAGCATAAAATTGCCTGCGCGCGGAGTACTTCGCGTGTGTACGTATACGAATCTCTCGAGATTTCTCCGCTCGAGCACCTAAAACTCGAACTAGTCACTTTGAATTATTTTCGAGATGCACGCGTTTCCATGGAATATCGCGCACCACACAGCGCATCAAAGCATCTGTACACACCAAGAAGTCGCGCGTACACACCGCACCCGACTGACAATTACCGTACGGTACGTCGAGCATCGCTACTACGAGCCCCGCGTGTTTCTTCCCGATCAGCGAGCTTATCTTGACGATATTTATCAATGCATCGGTAAAGAGTCACGGTGTCAGGATCGCGACGCAATGAAACTCTAGAGAGAGTTTGAGCGGCGAACAAAGTCGAGAGAGTTCGTTGCGGTTTCGCCACGGTGCAGAGGAGGACGACGACGAACGGAGCGATCGCGAAGCGCTGAAGTGCGATCGAGAAAGAATGTCAAAAGGATCTATGACGGACAACTGAGAGCGACTAAAATCTTTTGCGGAATTTCCGGGTCGATTTGATTCAAGTATCATTCAAATCAGATAATCATAGTCAATAATTCAGACTTTATACTAATCGGACATTTTTTTGCCACTTGCGAGTTTACAATATTCCATCTGTCGATGGAATCAAAAAGCTGATGATCGAGCGCGACACCTTCAATTACGATAAATTTTGTTATAATTACAAAGCAAATTCTGCAATATTAATCCTTAAATTTTCATTAATTTATTAAAATGATGAGATTGTTAAAAATAGAATAAAACAAGACAGTAAGGGAAGATCGATTCACCCGCATCGATGATAAAATTTATTCAAATAATAATTCTTACTGTTTGCTCAATCAATGCGAAAAATTGCATCTGCAAGTTTTTATCAAAATATACATTGCGCTTTTGCATGTTTATTTGCAGGGTAAACTGTTTACCGTGCCGAATAAAATTAAAATGGAATTCGATAAATTTTAAACAATCGCGCGCTTATCGCGAAAAGATAATATATCAAATTGTCCTCCCCGATATATCCTGCATCAACGATTTCTCATTTTTATTACTGAAAGTCGAATTGATTACCGTATATAATTCATAAAACATCCCAATTTTTCTCAAATATTAAAACTAGTTAATATCCTATTATCGAGTACCAATGAGAGCTCAATTTAGTCTTCGAAGTCAAGCGCTACCTTGGGGAATAATTACAACATTATTAATACACGTTACAGAACCGATATTACGAAGCTTTCGAGAAAAAAAAATTGAAACGCTGTAAGTAAAGCGATTCATCAATTTGCGTTAAATCCATAGTTTGTCAGGTAAGTTAATAAATTTGAAGAGCACTACGGATACGCGTATCTATATACTTGCGAGCTCGTGTATGCACAAGTTCGTCGAGTATCACAGTCAGCTTAACGAGCCGCGCGTATATATATAGGTAGACACTAGACAGTCTGCTGCTGCTTCTGCAGAGAGCTGTATGTCGCTTGTGCGAGCGAGAGGAACTTAATGAGCTTGCAGGGATAAATTACGAGCTTTTCCTCGTGCGCATATACGCGGAGAGAGAGAGAGAGAGAGAGAGAGAGAGAGAGAGAGTCTGCTTCAACTCGCGCACACCGGTTATATCTAGCAAACTGAGACAGACACGTCCTTAAAGCCTCTCTCTCTTTCTCTCAAGACAGCGTGAAAATGGACGACTGCGCTCGAGCAGGCAGGCTAGGCAGGCAGGCAGTCACGGCAATTGTGTCCAAGAAACTTAAGCAGCCGACGCGAGAAGCTCCTGCGTACATATATAGCTCTCTGCCTGGCGGCATCAAGAAACTTGACGCGATTAGGAGGAACTAATCCAAGTTGCCGCTCCATGCCATGCCTACAACGCGAAGACTAATAGAATCTACCCCCGTCGGTGACTTTCGAACACACATGCGAAATCGTCATTGTTTATACGTAAACGGCCGTGTACGTACGAGAGCTTGCGACGAGAGAGTAGCGGCAAATTGCTCGTCGCGCCGTAAAAGCGCCACGCAGCAGCTGCTTTATCTCTCGACGGCGGCGATCTAAATGAAATTTTATAACGGCGTGTATCACGCGGTAAAGTACCTACCTCCCGAGCGAGATAGCGCATGGCAGCGGCGGCGGCGGCGGCAGCGGTTCGATGGTTGTATGTAAAATGTGGAGCCTCGCCGCATGTGACGCTAACAATATGACTGCGCGCGCGACCCGAACGCAACTTATACATGTATAGCATATTCCAATGTTACGTATATTGAATACGTATGAGGCCGCGGGAGATATTAAAAAGTTCGAGTGCAATGAAACACCCACACACACACGCACACGCGCAGCACCTAACCTACTGAGGATGTTATTGCTCTATCGCGAAGAATATCGAGTACCGCTGTAAAAAATGAATCATGCATGAGGCCCTGGGCGCGTATACGTTTTGCGATTTTTATTGCAAACTTTGTCGTCGCGAGCTTCTATTTTTTCCTTCTTTTTTTTTTTGAGTTTCGCGTGTGCGTCGAAAAAAAAAAAGAATAAAATAGAAATTGGAAAATTTTCCTTCCGGAGAAAGATAATACAACTATATACACACACGAAAGTATCGTCTTGCGCGCTCGCCCTCGAATTGATCTATATGCACGCCGTACAACATTCCAGGGAAGCGGGAAACTTCGAGCTTTCGCTTACCACCCCCGCTTCACAAAGTAAAGTGTATACATATAATATAGGATATGTATCTGGTGGCACACACACACACACACTGCGGATCGGCTTATATCACGGGGGAACAAGACGCAGGCGGGATACACTAGAGGGATTCGCCGAATTCATCAGCCACGGCGCATATATGGCCGGTACACATAGTATATACGTATGCAGTATGCACATAGGCGCTCGGACAACATATCATCGCAGCAGCGCCTAAGCTGGTTTTACATTATGTGCCGCTCTAGCTTATGTGGACGCGTTTCGGTGGCGGCAGAGCTTCGAGCGAGTTTGGAAAATCGATGGTAGCATCGAGGATTGATTATCGAGACGAGATATAGATATAGATGTATATGTATCGTGTACAGACCACCTTTGAATTAGAGCATTGTTAGTTAAACAGCCCGTGTAGCCTAATTTTTTTTTCTTCTTTTTTTTTTATCGGTTTCGACACGGACGAGTACACATTGGAATTTATGCTCGCGTGGGATACACACACAAACTTATATCGATAAGACGGCAGATAAAACTCGTCCGTATAATGTCGTTGGCGCAGACGACACGAAATAGACGTATATATTGGCTCAAATCGTATAATATAAATGCACTTCTTGGATCGTCGCGAGGAATACAAATTTTATATATAATACCGAGTCGATGCGCTTGTGCGGGCCGAGTACCGCGCACAAATCTTGCGGGTTATATCAGGACGCCAAATCGTTCGCTTACGTATATAGGCTTGCCGCGGAAATATACGAGGAGAATTCAAAACGCTGCTGTCCTGACTTTATACTATGCTCCGAGTGTATATTATGTATGTGTATGTATGTGTGTGTGTACACACTGTTCGAAGCTCTCGGAGAAATATCTCGTATTTCGATTATCCGCGCGTAGCAGCAGCGGTAGAAGCAGAAGCAAGGGATTCCACGAGGTCGTAGAATTTCTGCCTATGATGCGATCCGAAGTGTTTCCACGATCTCGAAGATGTTTCCCCCGATGCAAAACGATGAGAGAGAGAGAGAGAGCTATGTAATATATTATCGATCGATTCGGATACACGCATTGTTTTTCGAGAAAAGTAGACTCTCCACTCTCAAAGGGATTTGATATAACTAATTTGCATGTTATAAATAAGTTTCTCTCTTTCTGTGATATAAAGCTTGCGCGCGCGCGAGATTCATACAAGAGTCGCAAATCTTAATGAAATTTCTTCCGAGCGTTTTTCAATCATGATTAAAGAGTTTCAAGTGTTTCACACGCCAACTACCACTGAAGTTTCGTTATATACTCACTCTCGAATCGAGGAAAAGTTTCTGCTGCTGCTGCTCCTTGGCAGCAGCCACCACCCCCGCGCGCCCACTCGTAAGGGCTCAAAAGTCACGCGAGAGAGAGAGAGAGACAAGAATCCTTTTAGCTTACCCAGGCAGCGAGCTCAACAAAAAAAAAGAGAGAGAGAGAGAAGAAGTGTAATTTAAATAAAAACCAAGTCGGAGATAATGAACGCGTCGGGCAGAGAGAGAGAGAGAGAGAGAGAGAAAAATTTCGTTGTAAACTAAGCGCCATGGCGAAATATCGCGCGGAAGAACAGAAAGTTGAACTTATTTTTCTTTTTCTCTTCCTCCTCGCGCTAGATCGATATCGTATAAACGAAAAAAAAGGGAAGAGAGCTTGGGCAGTACAAAAAAAAAGAAGGAACGAAGCCGAGTAATAAAATGTTTTTTCTTTCTAAACATGGGCGAGATCGCTTTGATAGAAAAAACCCGGAGAGATAAGTAAAATCTCGGTAGCTCAAAAAAAGGAAAAAGAAAAAATCGTATATAGTACAAAAAAAAAAGGGTCGAGAAAAGTCTGGGTCGAGCGAGTCCTTTTTTCGTACATATACAGCGAATTCGAGAGTTTCCTCTTACGTATGAAAGGGACAGGTAGCTTTTAGCCCCGTTTTCTCTCGTACATAAGCGAAAATTCCAAGGCGCCTACAATGGCGCGCACACATACTATTTCACTATGTAGGACCGTGTGCAGCATTGATTAATGGGAATGTTTGTGTGGGTGTATGTGTATATACGTCGCTTAGAGACATACAGAGAGAAAACCCGAGTCCACATAACGAGACAGTAAATTATCTTGGGGGCTGGAGTCGAGCCCTAAACCCGACTAAGTGAAACTGACTGACGAGTATATATACGGAGGATCTGTGGTGTACGTATATTAACCACAAAGCGTATAGAGAGACATAGAGATATCGATGTGTCGTCGACGCGAATCGACGCACGTATCGACGCTTCCCATCGAGTAAAATTTAATTGAAAATACTTATAGACATATCCGGCGCGCGAGACACAATCGCTCTATTATTCAGCGCGCTGCCGCTTGTACACCACCGAATGGCAGCGTCGCGACGAATGCAGAAAGTTTCGGATCAAACGGAGACGAATGCATATATGAGCAAATCCAGAATTTTTCTTCCATTTCACGGGCTCAAATCGACACCAAAAATTTTTTCGTGGTACGCGAGTAAGGGTCATGGGAAAACGTTCTTTGGGGACCTAGAAACATGAAAAAATACGTGAACACGAAAAATTTTGATAGTGAATTTTTCTATATGCACTTTTGTGCACCGCATATGAAAAATCACGATTTAGCATGGTGAGAGTATAGAAACACTTGTGAGTATCGCAAAATAAGCGTAAAAAAAATTTCGAAAACCCCTTACCCAATGTATTTTTCGACGAGGAATCCAACGGTGACCTTAAATTTGACCTTGAACGTAACCTTGAAGCTCCAGCGATCCAAAAATCGGTTTTTCTAAGGAGAACCCCCATTTTTATGACAGATTTGAAAAGAGTGAAAAGTTTTACATAAAAATTAACTTTTTGTATTTTTATCCAAAATATTTCATTGATTCACCAATTGCGAAACTGCGAGAAAAATAAGGGTAAGGGAGGTTTAAATGAAAAATTTAATAGAATTACACTCGGCAACGAAATTATCGCAACAAATAATTTCATCAAAATGTTGTAGATTTTCAAATGCTTCTATTTTGGGCTATATTTAACGTATCGACACGATTTTTTTTTGATTTCTTGGAAATTTTTTCCTCTTTAAATCCATATATACTATGATTAGATTCGAGTCAATATCGAGTTACCAGTAGTATTTCAGCGCAACACTAAAAAAAACTGAAAATAATTATTTGTTTGAACGTGTACCAGTACCACAGTAATTTTTTTATCGAAATCTCACATTCACCATCTCAAAGTACTCTTTTCAACAAGTATTTTAAAAAAAAATAGAGCTCTCTACGATTTTTTTAACACCCTGTAGGAATATTTGAAGGTACCATTTGAAGTACGTAAAATCCGTCGTTTAGCTGAAATCAACACGATTTTCTAGGCATTCTGCGTACACAAATCGTACCTTCACATCGACCTACAGGGCGTTAAAAAAATCGTAGAGAGCTCTATTTTTGTTTAAATACTTGTTGAAAAGAGTACTTTGCGATGGTGTATGTAAGATTTCGATAAAAAAATTACTGTGGTACTGGTACACGTTCAAACAAATAATTTTTTTCAGTAATTTTTAGTGTTGCGCTCAAATACTGCTGGTAACTGGACATTAACTCAAATCTTATCGTAGTCTATCTAGATTTAAAGAAGACAAAATTTCCAAGAAATTAAAAAAAAAAAGCGTGTCGATACGATAAATATAGCCCAAGATAGAAGCAATTGAAAATCTACAACTTTTTGATGAAATTTTTTGTTGCGATAATTTCGTTGCCGAGTGTAATTCTATTAAATTTTTCATTTAAACCTCCCTTACCCTTATTTCTTTCGCAGTTTCGCAATTGGTGGATCAATGAAATATTTTGGATAAAAATACAAAAAGTTAATTTTAATGTAAAACTTTTCACTCTTTTCAAATCTGTCATAAAAATGGGGGTTCTCCTTAGAAAAACCGATTTTTGGATCGCTGGAGCTTCAAGGTTACTTTCAAGGTCAAATTTAAGGTCACCGTTGGATTCCTCGTCGAAAAATACATTGGGTAAGGGGTTTTTGAAATTTTTTTTACGCTTATTTTGCGATACTCACAAGTGTTTCTATACTCTCACCATGCTAAATCGTGATTTTTCATATGCGGTGCACAAAAGTGCATATAGAAAAATTCACTATCAAAATTTTTCGTGTTCACGTATTTTTTCATGTTTCTAGGTCCCCAAAGAACGTTTTCCCATGACCCTTACTCGCGTACCACGAAAAAATTTTTGGTGTCGATTTGAGCCCGTGAAATGGAAGAAAAATTCTGGATTTGCTCATATATATAATACAGAGCACGGAAAGAGCTGCGAGCGTGCGCCACACAGCACAGTGGTAGCAGCAGCAGCAGAAGCAGCAGCAGAGCTAGCGCGTCCGAATGCATAATTCAGTAATAGCCACTTCCAAGTGACATTATCCTGCACTCTCCATCTCGTTAAATTGCATAATTCAGAGTCACACGGGCGACGGCGGCCGGGGAGAGGCGACCCGGGGAGCTAGTCACGAATGCAATATCTGCAAACTGCACTGTGGCTGCATGGCTCCGTCTCATATTTTTAGCACGCCACTATATACTCGCGTATATATGTTTAGAGTCCTCTGCCCTCGGCGCATTATTCACTAGGTTGCGCTCTCTGTATACCTCATATATATACGCGCTACACATACACGCTAGAATGTTTTAGGGACTCGTAAAAATCTCGAGAGCAGAAGCTTTCGCGCTTCCATTCTCTAAGCGTAAACGTATAAACACACGCAGGAATTCGAGAGGCGAATTGCCGACGCGATAGTGAATTTTTTTGTTTCGTTGGGGGGGCGAGACGACGCGAGTATAATACAGTAGACATTTTTTAAGAGAGTGAGAAAAGCGAGGAGATTCAATTTCCGGAATTTTTGCCGCTGATTTTATGAGCGCAGGAAGCTCGCTCGCGCGCCAGCTCTTTCGCCTTAATGCGCCTCTCGCGCATAAATGACTGCTGCCTCTCGAGTGCATTCGTATATAAATGACGATGCGGTGTTTTTGATGAAAGTTAATTCATCTTGAATGAGAATTAAAGGGATTACGCGACGGGGTACGCCAAGGTAAATTTGCATTGGCCTCCTCGAGCGGAAAATTCTTGTGAAATTTGTTTTGTTTACGAAAAGTTGCCATTATACTCCGGTTGAGAGAGAAAGAGAGAGAGAGAGATGTATATATCATTTCCATCATTATTCAACTTCCAAGAGAGAATGACGGGCGGGCAGGCACGAGTTTTAAGAAATTCAGCTCCGAACGCGCGATAAGACACAAGGTTCGAAATAACTGCGCGCGGGGAAAACGTATAATGTACCTTAAAAGCTCGAAGCGACGATATATATTTTAGTACTTCTTATCAGTTTTGCTCGGTTAGAAACTTTTGTTTAATATATTTGCCCTGTGATTAAGGAAAATTGGGTTGTAAAAATTTCAAATTTGACAAATAAATAGCTTTGGAAGGGATTGAAAATGCGTTTGAATCATAGTAGCTTATAAATATTACAAACTCTATAGCAATAGCTGAACATTATTAAAACAAAACCTTGAATTTACTGCAGATTCAACGTAAGATTAGACATTGAAATTAAACTAACCGATACCAAATTTGATTTGATATTTTTTAACATGAAATCTTCGTTGAAAATAAATGTATAAGTTCTGTTATTTTGATAAATTGCACAAAAATGCATGAAAACGCAATCAAAAACGTTATTTTTAAAAAGCATAAATCAACGAAATCAACAATACTGAATTACTACTGAATTTATTTCAGTCACATTCTAAAAAATATCACGAA
Source organism: Trichogramma dendrolimi (assembly GCA_034770305.1). Lineage (NCBI taxonomy): Eukaryota > Metazoa > Arthropoda > Insecta > Hymenoptera > Trichogrammatidae > Trichogramma > Trichogramma dendrolimi. Next base: position 7,392,987 of record JAPMIB010000002.1, on the reverse strand, counting down.
AATTTAATGATAATTAATGGTAGACTCCACCACTAGATGGCGAGTAATCTTATCTATGAATCTGCAAGTGCCAAAGTCAGAATAATTGTATAAGTAAAAGCATGATTTGTATGATTGGGCATAGTTTGTTTGTGTTTGGATAAGTGGCTCGAATATCTTTAATATCGATGGAACTGTCTGTTACTTCATTCTCTTTATAAAAGCCTTCAAAACCTAGTTCATTTTAATACTTCAACACGAGGTTAAATTCTTCTATTCGACGGAGAAAATGCTGTTCATTGTTTTTAGATCAATTTCAATGTAAATATTTTCAACGGTGTCATCGAAATTCGGTAAATGGCTACATTGCTCGTAAATGCGGCGCACGAGTTTCTTTAAGCAAAGATCATCGCGCTCATCATTTGTGTATAGCATACACACACAAACACAGACATACCCACAAGCAAAAGCGAGCAAGGAAGAGAGAGAGAGAGGGTGAGGCGTAAGAGTGAGTGTAGGATATAATTCAAGAGTTCCGCGAGAAATGCCGCAGCCGTTAATTACTATGCACGATCACGAAGCGCATATAGCGCTCCCCCCTTATTCCCTCTTCTCGCTGCTGCTGCTTTCTCTGCTGTTGGGATTGATTCAAAGATTCCAAGAGCAAGAGAGAGAGTAGAGTAGAGTACCATTGTATAAAGAGGAGAGCTGAAGGATTCGCAAGAGAGAATTCAGCTTTCGGCGAGGCAAAAGATTCAATGTTCAATTATTCGCTTGACGAATGGCTCGCTCCGTTCCCTCACTCTCTCACTCGTTCTCTGTGTTTCTCCTTCGCAAAATTCAAGAAACTATGGCAATCTCGTATCGAGCACTCGTATTTATGCCTCGCCGATGCTTTTGATCCGCTGCAATCGCAATCGATATTATCGGAAATGCAATAGCAGGACGATTTTTAACCCCTACTTTTTTCCTCATTGTTTCATTCGAGCTTTACTACACGAGTTACTCATTGGAATATAGTCGAACGTCGATTAGACATTTCGATGCTGTTAAAGGGGGCTAATTACTCGCGTCGAAAACTACGAGACTACGGATTAAGTTATGTCGACGTAGTTTCTCTATATCCAATTTTTACTTTTGTCTCTTGTCTTGAACAAATTCGAAACCACCGTTACTGCCACCATCGCTGCCGTCTTCCACGTCGTCGTCGTCGTTGTTCGTGTGCAATGCAAAGTTTTGCGAGAGCAGCAAGTCAAACGTGAACGAGAAGTGACACGGTTTAACGCGCGGAAGTGACGGAACGTTTACTTCGGGGACTTTCGAGTGAGAGAGACTTCGCCGTTGCCTGCACGAAACTGTACTTCTCGCGAGCGCGTATATATATAACATTTATACACGAAGATAGTCCGAAGTGTGTGTGTATGTGTGTATATACGTCGTACAACAAGCCGAGCGGATCCTTGGAAATGCGAATAAAAGCTGCTGCTGGGGATATATGCAAGGAGAGGAAATTCGCGACTCGCTGGTGTTCGCGCGGACCAATGCCGGGCTTATACCCTCAGAAAGGAAGCGAGAAAAGAGCTACAGTGAAAAAAAGGACGAGGAGAAAATCGAGCAGCAGCCGCAGTAGTACTGGCTATATACATCGTCGTATATATACTTACCACTTGTGCAAACGATAAAAGGCACCACGATTATTTGAGGTACTTTTCGAGCTGCCGGAGCGCGACGACGACGACGACGACGACGACTACGCGGACTGCTGCTGCTGTAGCAGAGAAACAAGTTACGACCTCGAGGCACATAAAAGCGAAAGTTTCATATCATATCGGGTTGAAGCTGTTTTTTTTTATTTAGTCGTCGTTGTATTCGAGCTGAGAACCGGCGGGAGAGAAATATTGTCATTTTGGATTGGGAAAATTTATCGAACGCACGTCCGCTCGTACTTAACGCGCGTGTGTGTTTGTGTGCAAAAAAGTGACGGCAAAATATTATACGCGCAAGCTCTACTCTGTGTGTGGACACAGAAAAAAAAAAGAAGAAAATATCGATCCGATACACAATATATATAAACGGATAGAATAATATATATCGACGCGTCGGGTATATATGAGTAATAAAAAAAAAAGGCCGGATGATAAAGAATCGTAAGTGGCGCGACGAGTGATATGGAGACAATATGAGAAAAGAAAGCACGGTACGCGGAAACAGGAGGTAGGTCATCGGACGTCGGGGTCCGAGGAAAAGGAGGGAAAAAGTAGTTTGACGAAAAGTTAATGTATAAGGGTCCTCTCTCTCTCTTTGGCTCTCATCTCCTACCACTTCGACTACGACAACTTTTCTCGTTCGTCGATTTTCTCTCATTTGACGCATCCGTTCCACCTTCAATATAAGCTCTCTGCTCTCCGGCTATGTACTATATATATATAATACAGCGCCTCGGGGGTGGCGAAGGGTAGAGAAAAAGCCTCGAGTAGAGAGCCTTAACTATATACTACTCTTTCAAGACTAGCTACTAGCGCAGTGGCACGTCAAGTGCCAGGCAGCAGCAGCCGAGAGAGAAGATTTTCGATGAGAAAAGACGCGCAAACTTACGTACGCTATCTACTGCGAGCTTCAAACGGAGTTTCCCCCCGGCCAAGGATGCTAATAACAATGAATTAGACTTCGCAGAAGCTAATATAACGAATGGATCGAGTTCGAGGAGAAAGGGTCGATGCTCGCACGAGCGGCGATCTGTATGCATCGAATCGCGTGCCATATTGGTTATAATTATTTCGTCCTTTTCTTCCTTTTTTTGTTGTTGTTGCTATACCCTCTCTCGCGCCGGAAATTGAGTGCCAACGCGTCGACGCCGGCGGTGCAGCAGTTTTTAATGGACTTTTTGCGCGTTTCGTCATGATTTTTCGAGAGCTTGTCACACACTTTTTATCCCCAAAACAAATCGATACTCTCTGCTCTTCGAGCTCATTCATGCATATGCTAGGGACGAAAGATAAACAAAAATTCAATGAATATTCTTGTTCGTATACATACGGCAACGGGGGAAAAGAGCGATCATATCACGCGGCCCGTGCCTCGAACGCGACGATATTTTCCAAGCTGCTGAATTTGGCCCGTGCAATACGACAAATGTAAAATGTCCAGTGTACATCGAGTGTAATACAAAAAAAAACAAATGAGCTTTCGGATTCGTGCTTGCGCATAACCGCGTACGGTTTGTTAACGGGGATAAAAATTTTACCCGGCTTACGGCTTACGAAGGAAAAATAATGCGCTGCACACAAACACGCGCGCGCGGCGTGAAAATTTTTCGAGAGACGTGCCGATCGCGCTCGAAAAAAAAATACGTGTTTTTCTGGCGTCGCAAATTTCAAGAACAGAGTCTTATCGAGCGAAAATTGCCCGCGGTTACGTTATAGTTTTTCCAACCTGTTTTTTTTTTGTTATTTCAAGAGCCAAAGCGCATTTTGGGGCTTATATTCACGGTGCAGCTTCGACGAATATTTTATGACACTATGCATTGAAACTATATAACGCTGTGTATGTGCGTGCGCGTGTGTGTGTTGTGATATTGCATCGAAACAAAATCTCGCCTCAAAGCGCTGCGTCCCGATACGATTTGCACTATATAGACTCTCTTTGCGATGGCAAATATTTGCTTTTGCAAAATATCAGAGAAATGAGAAAGCTGCTCGCTCTACGGCGAGTCCTGTGTGTACAATGGACCTTCGAAAATAGTTATACGTATCTCTGGTAGTAATGCTGAACATTGATAATGGTCTAATGACCAAAACATGACCAGTTATAATGTTTTGAAATCATTGTTATCAATTGGCTTGTTTTTGTGGATTTTCGCGATACAATTATGTTAAGAATATTAAAGGCATTTCAAATTACCTGAAGATATCAATTTAATGGTTGCATAAAATTTAGACTAGCTTTTAACCACTTTCAATACGATAATTTTACTTCAAGATGGCGAGTGCCTATATCTGTAAAACTGCAAATGACAAATTCAAAATAATAGTATAAGTCAAAGCAAGATATAAAAATGTTCAACATTCCTCTATGTTGAGAAGTTATCGAACTCTCTGTGGTCCCGACGAGACAAAGACGACGACGAGCATCTTAATTTTCTTCTGCGGTCGACTTAGGCGCGCAGCGGGAGTTACGACCCCGTAACAACTCAAATTTTACCACACGGTTTCTGCGAATGAGAGAGAGAGAGAGAGAGAGAGAAAGAGAGAGGATATGTCAGCTGAAACCACCAGGGGTTGTAAAGACCTTATAAAAGTTTCACCGTGTGCGGAGATTTCTGTTTTTTTGGCTTAGACTAATCTTTGAAATGACTGACTTCAAAGTTATGTAAAAAGGTACAAAGTTTCGAGCTTTAATTTGGTCCTATGTGCGCTTAGTTAGTTAGAATTGGTCATGTTTTCGCGCAAGTATATTCAGAGAAGTACAAGATCATTAAATTTACTAGAATTTAAAAATTCTCATTTGTGAATCTACAAAAAGCGGCAGCAGCAGCTTCCTTTTAAATTACTACTTTTCTCTTTACACGTGCGAACCTAACATAAAATGCAACTTCAAAAAAAAAAGTGGGTGGCAGCCCGCGCGACGAGCTTTGCGGTCGAAGCTCTATGGGAAAAAATTCATTTACGTCATTGCCCGTAATAAAAGTAAAAAATAAAAAATTTTCGCATCTTAATTACGCAATGTTTCAGGAAGAAATGCAAGCGAAAGAATTCAGGGAATGTCATAAATTTTTGCCGCACATATGGGGGTGCCCCGTGCGTGTGTACACATACGCAAACGCACGTACAGCTGCTGCGGCTGCCGCTGTTGCTAGCTCGACTCAATATCGCAAATTCTGTTAGGGTATACACAACACTGCACGCGGCAGTGCGCGCGACGCTTCGGCCGACACTTTTCCGGAATTTCAGCACGACGTTCGAGATAGATATATATACATACGTATGTGCGTTGTACGCGTTTACTATACTCGTACGTAGAAGGCGAAAAAAATATTTTTCAGCGGTCAATATGGCAACAGGCGCGCGCGCGCGCATTTTGCGTGTCGACATGGTTCCAGTTTTGCGAGTAAGAGTAAAATTTTGTACAGCGATTTTTAAATCGCACGCGACCTGTAGAATAAAAATGGCATTATTCGCGTATCGGATTGATTTGTTTGGCAAAAATAATAAATAAAACCAATAAGCTAATAATTAATATACAATAATTATACAAATTCGTTGAGCGTAAATATGCCGTCGAAGATATGATAGGTAGAGCACGTGGAGTTGTGACTCCAACTTTGACTTATATTAATTCCTTTAAATTCGCCACTTGTAGGTTATACAAATAAAGACAATCGCCATCTAGCGGCGGAGCCTTAAAGTAGTATCGTCGTATTTAAGCGATTGAAACTCGTGAATACTTTTCGAAACAGTTGAACTGTCAGCCGCGGTCGTTTGAAATGTACTTGTTTCAAAACATTTCGAAACATCATTTCTTGAATATTAAGAATATAATAAATATCTATAAGATATATAATAAATACCTATAAGAATATGATAAATATCGTAGAAGTATATTCCTACGTGCAAAAGCACGAGTCGTTTTTTTTTCTCGCGCTGTAGGCGTTGAAACGCAGGACCGAATCAAATCTATCTTTTGTCTCGCTTACATCCCCGTATTTATTATCTCGTATATACCCTGGCTCTGCTCGTCGACTTCGGGCTCGTGTTTGCAATTTTCGCTCTCCTTTTGCGTCCGCAAGTTCCTTTGATACAAGTATCGTGGCTGTATACGGTATATTACTCCCCGGCCCGTAGCCCAGTAGCAGTAGTAGTAGTAGTATAGTACCAAGTGCACCAATATGAGTTTCGTCTTTTATTTTTTCGTAATATTTCTTCTCCTCGGATGCATCGGAGCCAATTTCTTGCCGAGAGAGAATACGAATGTACTTTATGAAGCATCGGGAACCATATAAAGGAGTATTACGGTAAGCGATGCGTGTGTGTGCCTGCGCATTCGCCCTCTTACATTTACACGCTAGGCACAATTTATATATAATGTATCTATATGATAATCGTCGCGCTTTAACACACACTCGGTCGCGGAGAGAGCCATGCATCTGTACTTGCACCACTAGATCCTATTATAATATAGTGCAGTGGCAGCTTCTCGAGCGACTATATATAGAGAGAATGAAAAGCGGGACGCGCGAGCGAGCAATTTGTACGTCATGAAGTATGTACACCGCTGCCGAGCGTTCTCGAATTTTAAGACGATTAACTTCGCGCGCCAGTCGCAGCTCTCGAGACAGCTAAAAGAGACACCGCGCGCAGGGTGGAATGGAAGGGTACGCATGTACATATATAAACTCGCGCTCGAACGCATCTGAAATTTTGATTAGGTTTTTCAATTTTTAATCATCCGCGAGGTTAATTCAATTACATTAGAGAGAGTGAGTTCGAGTCAAGAGAGCTTACGAGCGCGCTCGACTGAGCGGTAAACTTTTGCAGCGGGCTAACTTATTCAACTACGTCGTTAATTATCCGGTGTGACGGGTTGAAATTTTGTCTTCAAAAATATTATTATCCCAAAGACTCGTTTGATCCGAAAGTATGACTTATTATCTATTAGCGCGATGTGTATTTTTTATACACGAGTGTCATCAAAGAAACGCAAGTTAAAATGAGTTCGAGCCGCTCGGAAATGAGCATCGTGCTTTGTCAGATTAAGAGAATGTGTACGTAACGCGCGCGCGCGCGGGGCTGAAAGTTCAATTTAGAACATTTTAATGTTGGATAGCTCTGCTTGCCCAGCGAGAGATAGGCAGAGTCCCCATACTCTTTTTCGTAATGAAATTCCGACTCGTTTTCTAAAATTCATTTCACAAAACTGGCGCTTGTACGTATAGTACGTACGTACTATGCACAATCGCGCGACGCACGTGGAAAATAATTAAAACACAAAAATTCATTTGAACCAGAGAGAGAGCGAACGAAAGTATGGATAATGTCATTCCACTTTACGGTACGTACGGAATAAATACGGGCGGCTGCAGCGAACAATCTGTAACTTAAATTAGGTGAAATTTGATAATAAGAAAATCTGTCAAAAGGGGCCGTCTATCTCCCATCGAAACCACGTTGAATGTATATATTTACGATTGCGTTCGTAGAGTTAATTACATGAAGCCTAGCTCGCGCGGATATGGCTTTCGCACCCCGCGAGCTGCACTTCTCGATGGCGTAACGAAATGCACGCAAACATTTCAAAAGATAACCGAGAGAGAAATGCGCATTAAAAAGTCCGTCACGTGCCCTATATAACGCGGAGCGAGACTTAAGCGCAGTATCGTTTCACGGAACTTTTCGCTCGCGATTACTTATTTTTGTTACTCTCTCTCTCTATCTCCGAAGTTTAGCTCCGAGAAAAAAAGTTTTTTTCTCGCTAAGGCAAAGAAGTGTGCGCGAGACCATGTTAATTCGTCGAACGTAAAATTTTCAACTTGAACTTTTTTTTCGTACGGAAGACTGATAAAGTTTTTTTTCCGAAACTATAAAAGCTCGCTTTTTTTAAGGTAAAGGATACGCGGCGGCTGCGAATCGCGGGTAAAAATTAAATCGACAATGTGTACATTGTAACGACGAAGAAAGTGGCGTATATATGCGGCGCAATACTTTTGGGGATATACACACGCGATGATTATTCTTTGAAAACAAAACCAATCGAGCGTCTATGTATGGTACACGTTACTGTGCGTGTCTGTGTGGCCGAGTGAATTTTTCAACAGCTTCGGAAGCGCGACTCGCTGCTGCCAGAAAATGTATGAGCTTCTTTTCGGGTCTGGTAAACTTTTCGATGTAAAGAAAGAAAAAAAAAGGATATGGAAACAGTATACAGGTGATCACAACACGTAGGAACTACAACAAGGCGTATGTGTGCCGCGCGCAAAGCTCTATAAGCTGTTCGTAACGCGCGCCTGCCTGCCTGCCTCGAGAGCCCGGGAGCGCCATTCGCGAGTATAGTGTAGTAGCTACTGCAGTGTGTGTAGTTGCAAGGATCCCTGCAATATTCATACTACCTGAGGGATTTCTGAAGTATATGTGTATATACGTAGAGAGTGAAAGATGCGTACAACAGAACTACTCAAGAACATACACAAGTAAACTTTTGTCCGATGCGGCTGAGAGCTGAACGTACGAGGATTAGACAATTTCAATATAGCCAAGGCTATTAAATCAAATTGAATAAACATATATCCATCTTATTTATTTGGAAATTCACCCGATAGATAGACACACTCGAATCCGTATACAGCGAACCTCGTTGTTCCGCGCAAGCTTCGAGATGTAAATCTTTTGTAATGGCATTTTCTGGCTGCATATTGTGTGCTGCTGCAGCAGCAGCAGCAGCACGTATGTGAATTGCGTTATCTACATGTTATATACCGACGCGAGCTTTTGGGGATTGCGATGAATTTTGTATTAACAGTTTTTCATCTCCTAAGTGCACCGCGCGCGTGGCTTATTTTGATGAAAACTTTCAAATAGCTTAAAACTTTTCCTCCTCCACCACCCCGAGTCTTGAGCGAGTGTAAAACCGATATTGTTCATTATGCATGAGAAAACATTGTCGAAAAATAAATAAGCTAAGGCAGCAGCGGCAGCAGCAGCAGCAGCGTATATAAAATATGGTTAGACATATTTTGCGTGAAACATCCTTTCTTTTTTTCTCCGTTCGCGCTGCAGGGTCGATGACGTATAATGCGCTTTCCATTAAAAAATAGTTTATTTTTCGTCTGAATATTGCGTTAGAAAATCGTTGTTTAATATTCGCTTAGAATGCGAGCGCGCTACCTCTAAGCTTCAAAAAAAAAAAATTCTGAAGCACCATCGGAATGTTTCATTAAAAAATAAAACACGCATGAAATGTAAATATTAAAATCAAGAAAATTTACATATTCGCGTGTATACATAGAATCTCCATGCGCAGCAAACAAATTCATTCGTGCGCGCGTGAGAAAAAAAAATCAACCGCGCGCGCGCACTACTCATCGTCCATTACAGAAGCTCTTAACTTTGAGCCAAAGGTAACGCTTTGAAAAATACTCATTTCCTCCTTCGTCTTATATACAGCAATCATTGAACCGCGAGCGCACTGACAAACGTAAATATATGCAGCGCAAATATATATATATATATATAGCCAAGTAAAAAGGAAGAGAGAGAGAGAGAGAGAAAACTGCCGAGGGTCAGGAGTGGCCCGTGCGAATGGAGAGCAGCAAAATGAGAAGAAAAAAGAAAGAGAGAAAAAGAAAAAAAGACGAATCGCTCGCCTCGCGACGACGACTCATCTTCGCGCCGCGGAGAGTTCATTCCTCGTCGCGCGCAAAGGTAGGACGACGACGACGCAAACGCAAACGCTTTCTTTTGTACCTCGTAAAAAAGTCTTTACCGCACTCGGGGCGAGCGAGCGCGAGCTAGCTGCGCGTATATACCTATCCACCTATATACATGCGGTATACTTGTACTACTACTATATATATATATATACGCGCGATGCCCGCAGAGAGAGAAAAAAAAGTCAGGCGCGCGCAATGTTTCTAGACACACTCGAGTAAACTTTTTATTGTCATTTCTTTGTCAGGAGAAACTTTTTCTCCTTGGGTCTTTTTTCTCTCGCCCTTTCTATATCCCTTCTCCTCTCATACCGCTTCTGCTGGTGCTGCTGGTGAGCCAAGCCCCGCGAACACTTTGAACGTCCTCTCGTTGAGCGTAAGCGCAATATCGTAAAAGTACATGTCCGCAGTGACAACTTTTAATGCAGTTCAATCGTAACGCCTCGCTATATAGCCTGCGCTATTATTATTTCTTTTTTTATGCTTTACTCCTCTCTTAGAGGGTAATAAATATTCTTTTATCTCGAAAAATTATTGTTATTTCTCTACTTCCTCGACGTGGCGCAGCTTTCGTAAGAGAGAGAGAGAGAGAGGCGCGCATACAATTAAAATGTACGAGCAAATCTTTTCGCGCTCGTAAATCTCGCATCAAAACGGCGCACATCTGGAGATAGTTATAAAAAGTAAATAAACAGCTGTATACGTTAACAAGCTTCGATAGCGTAATGTTTTTATATTTATTGAACCTATTTTTTGGTCGTTTTCAATGAGTACTTTGTACATTGATCCGCGTTATTTTACAGTACGATTCTATCAATATCATCGCTATTATCAATTTTAATTAACGGTGAACGGAGACCATACAAAATCATTCAAATAAAAAAAAATAACATATTTTTTTTCTAACAATGAAAATACATTCATTCTAATTTTTATCATAGAGCTAAAGAACTGTACAGCACTGCGGAATATCAAATAAACATTTCAAATAAATAACAGTTTTTTTTCGCCCATAGTTCCGTGGCCTAGCAATATGGAAAAGTCCAATTTCAATCACGCTTTGTCGGATAACCGCAAATAACAGGACACGGAACATATTTCTGTATATCAAAATTCAACCGTCGACTCGACTCGATCGTCCAAAGAGATGCTCGCGCGCGCTATAGATTATTCGATAAAAACTTTTTAAATGAAAACTTCCACTGCGTTCGTATTACTTTTTTTTTTTCATCATTCCATTATAATTTACTTTCTCCATTTGTAAAATCTAGATCCACATTGTAAGCGACACTGTAATTACTTTAAGCTATATAGCTAGTCGTTCTGTACATAGGAAACAAATATAAAACTATTTATATATAAATATAAATGTCGCAACAAAATGAAACTGAGCAACCTTAAGTATAACAATGACATACTTAATGGCGTTGACACTTTAAGGGAGGGTACAATTTTGGGTACGTCAAAAAATGTTTATTGTCGAGCATAAAACGAAGCTTTTAAATTATGTAAATATTCGTCTGCGCGCGCACGTGCACGCGGCTCGACACAAAGAAAACTCCTTATATTATCATTTCCATTGAAACTTTAGCCCGAAAACTTGCATTAAGTACACCCGTTAAAACTTACACCGCCGAATGTAACGCGTAAAAAGTTTCGAATAACTCAAAAGGCTCCAGCTCCGACGACGGTAGATTTACCGAAAAAGGACCATTGTACGAGTAACGAGCGAGCGAGAGAAAGAGAGAGAGCAATAAATTTTATACGAAGCTCAGCTCGGCAAGATAAATAATAAATGGCGAGTCCCGAGGTTAAGTAGCAGCAGCACCAGTTCAAATCCTCGACTAATACAGGATCGACGCGGTAATTTACATTCAATTATATACTCAATGATGATAACAATGCCCTTCCCCCGAGTGTACGAGCGCGTGTGCGTGTGTGTGTGTGCGCGTGCGCAATAATACAAATGTAGTAGCAGTTGCAGAGAGACTGATAAATGGAAGAAGACGAAGAGGAAAAAAAAGAGAGAAAAGAAGGGGGAAGAACGTAGCAATCGAGAAGTTAATCCTCGTAATTCTCGAAGCGGATAACAGGGCATGACAATCTGCTACTGGCAATGCTGCAAGCTCTCGTGTACCTATACACTCACCAGTGGAGAGAGAGCCGATCGCCGTAATTAAACCATTAATGCTAATTCACGAGAGACCGTCTCGGTGCGCGTTTTAGATGACAAAATGAGACGAGAGGAAAGTATAGTTTGAACTTTTAGAATTCATAAATTGATGTATTGAATTGGAAAAATGGCCATAATTTTCCGGGATTTATAAATAGCATAGAGGACTTTAATCACACATGTAGAGACTCCAGGCGTGCAAATTGAAGAATGGAAAAAATATCAGGACGAAATTCAGAAAAATGCATAAAAATGTGTATTATCCACTCTTAAAATAATGATGACCTTAAAACTGAAGCCAATCTATTCGGCCTCTGATCGCTCGACTGACTTTTGACTGGAAAACTAAAGTCAGCGAGTGACCCCTACCGGCTGCGATTTAACCGTTGATTTTTACGCGGTGGTGGTCATGTGCATTACGAACCTTCTAAGGGTGAACATCGCAATCAAACTATTACATTACATTTGGCTCTACATTCGATAAGTGTTTCTATCATTGCTATTCTCTGAGCTAATAATAATTTTAACCAAAAAAAAAAACTTTGAAATGTTTTTTTTGCTACAGCTGAGAGAATCAATATGGATCTCATTAGAAACAACACTACATTTGAGAGTTTACAGGACCGAGACCAGGCGGGGTACATATGACTTTTTTAAAACAATTAATATCAAAAATAAATTCAAAATAATATTTATGCATAAAGAAAAACTTGTATCCCTATTACCAAGTGATTTCCAATGTATGCATTTTTCGATCCACCCTTATTTATTCTCCGACGCGTTCCATAGTCGTCTGAAAACACTCATTCTTGCACGCAAAAATTGTGGAGTGAACTCAATTTTCATGTAGAGGCTCAATTTTCAAAGATAAACTCTGGAGCTTTTCAAAGTATACTCGACATAACGTATATTTCTGAGCAGCGCTTAGTATGCGTATAATTAATCGAATCGTAAAAACGCTATACAGAATATATCGTATTTACTTCAAGCCCCAGCGATGTAACGAAATTCGTTCGTTGAAGTCCAGGTAATACGAACGCCTGGATAAAATTCATACGAGTTATCCTCTCAAAGTCCTCAAATTAATCAAGCTAGAGATTTTGCGCAGTCTTTTATACCGAATGATAATGAACGTCGATGGGGGTTGCCTGCTGCTAGAACGTGACACTCGTCGGCACTTAATTGCGATTAAATTCCTCTGTTTATATACGGAGAGAAAGATCATAATGGGTCGCATGCGCGCGACTAATTTCGAGGATGCAATTTTTTAATTTCTTTTTCACAAAAAAAAACAAAAAAAACCTCAGCGTCAGTGTGTTGCATAATTAATTCACAAAAGTATACACGATCATTAAGGAGTTTATAAATTTTACGGAAAACTTCGCATCGTGAATTATCCACGGCTCGATTATACGCGCGCGCGCAAAAGCTACATTATTGCGCGCGCTAAGTGAGTTATTAACAAAGAGCATATAACATTTTCCACGCGCTTGTGTGTCGGTGTGTGTGTGTGTGTGTGTAAAGTTTTCGTAAAAAAATCCCGCGGCGTGTACATCGTACGCGATTATTAAGCAATTAATAAAATTTTCTACCACGCGGGGCTTACCGTGTTTCCAAACACGTTTCCACCTGAAGAGAGTATACGGTATAAGTTCTCGGCGCAGTTATTCAAGAGCCGACGCTGCTGCTGCTATACTATATACACGCGCGAGAACGGCTACGTATGTATCTACGTGCCCAGGCTAACTCTCGAGTCTCGGCTCGTCTATTCCCTACAACTTCTTATCTTAATTGACGATCTTAATTCGCAGAGGCCGGCAAAGCTCGCGCGTGTAACACATCCTCGTCGTCGTTCTCTATATAGCTTTTCTCTCTCTCTGTCCTTATAGTATAAGACTCTTGCGGCTATCGCACACTGTATGGTCACTCTAGGCGCACCGGTACGTAAAATAATATATATTAAGCTCGTTAATCGCACACACACACACTCTGGCTCTTGATATAAAAACACAAAATCGATGCTTGGTTTTTCGCGCGCAGCGGAACAACTTCGTTTCTTTTCTTTTTTACTTTACTTCTCGTTTACTTAGGGAAGCGCCAGCTTGAAATTTTCGTTGAAATTTACAACGCCCCGCGTGCACGCGCACCAGACACGTAATTTACAGTTATAAGCGCGCGCGCGCACGGGTGCCCGGAGAGATGTATTTCAAAATTTAATTGAAAAGACGCTACCGCGCGCGCTTCTCTCTAGCAGCGGGTGGTGCTTTCTTTCTCTCTCTCTCGCTCTCACACGCGAGTGTGTATATAATACGTATATAACATGTAACCGAGCGAGTATTGTGCACCCTGCTGCAGATGCGGCGCGAGCGGAAAAACAAAGAAGATCTCTCGGCGCGAGGGAGAGAGAGAGAGAGAGCTACTGCTGTTACTCCTGTGCTGCTACTGCTTCTGCTTTCAGCGAGCGGCGAGTATAAATCGCTCAAAATTTCTGCGCCTTGCCGTGGGTACAAGTCGAACGAAATAAAATAGTAAATTTGTCGAGCTGCTGCTGCCACAGCGACTCGAGCGACGCTGAGAATTGTATGTTATGCGTATAGATATAGGACAAGCTACTGTGTCTAGCTGAGACACAAGATTTACATGTAAGATTTTCGCTTCCTCTACCTCGAGGCGTGCGCGATTGGAAATTGATAAATCACGCAAAAGTCTCCGAAAGATTGAGCGCACGTGATTTATACCTGATAGAAATGTATGAGAAAATACCCACTGATCAAGCCGAAAATTATGATATTCACTCCGAAATAAATATTAAATTCTGTTGATCTCTAACTAAAATAGCTCTTAGGACTGAAACTTTGTTTTTCTCTTTTTTTCTGTTGTTTGTATTTTTCTCCGCTTATATCACACGTTGTATGCGTAAGCAAATTATGCGCCTGGATGAATGACACAATTATTACAATTTTGTGCATTTTCAAACGCGCGCGAGTGTCAACGCAAATCGCAAATACATTACTTCGTGTGGCTAGTCGACGGTAGAGGGGGAAAGTATCACTGAGGAGCTATCGCAATCACGAGGTCTCCTCGCTAATATGCGAGTAGTACGTATAACAGCCGCTAACAAGGATGCCCGAATTCCTCAGTGAGCGAGTGTTTACAAATTGGTAAATGCCACATACTGTGTTGGCTACTCGAGACATTAACCTCAAAAAATTTTTCACTGTTCGAATATATTTTCTCAAGATACACAGTCATTTCATACAATCAAACGAGTGATAAAAAGCAGCGGGTGCGTAGTTAGGTATAATTTTTTTCGAGTATGCCATAATATTTTTTGAAGCTAAATCAAATTTAATTATTCTTCAGAATGAATGAAGGAAGAGTCAAACGGTTCTTGGACATATGCAGGTGACGATTATAATTTTAATTCGGTAGCCCCTAGCGAAATCCAAAATTTTGAAACATTCCCAGATATTAAAACATCGGTGAGTGTAGCGAACGTAAAAAATTATTTTGTTTTTAAATTATCAAAAATAATAACATGATTTTAGTTATAGGCAAAGCACGTGAATGTGGCTATGCCATTTCACGATGAAAAAATATTCGTCGACTTTGAGTGCAAAGATGTTAAACTTGGACCGACATCTTTATCATCGGCGATCTGCAAAATATGAGTATCAAAATAGTGGACCTATTGTGAAAAGAGAAAGCGAAAATAAAACCAATGGCATAAATGAAAAAATATTCGTAGATTTCGAATGCAGGGATGTGAAGTCTGAACCGAAGTCGCTATCGAAAACAATCGAAAAATCTGAGTCTCAAAGATTTCAACCTACAGTGAAGATAGAAAAAGAAGTTCAGAGCAATGATAAAAATGAAAATATACTCATTGATTTCGAGTGCAAGGATGTCAAATCTGAAGTAAAGCCATTATCAGAAACAACCTGCAAAACTGAGGATCAAAATTTACTACCAATTGTGAAAATTGGAAACCAACTGCAGACAAATTACTCAGAAGAAAAAGATCTCGTAATTTTAAGAAAGAAAAAATTAAATTACGACAATGACCGTCAGATCCAAGAAAAATCCCGATTGAAAACGAACAAATCAGAGGAAATAAAGATACTTGAAAAAACCACTCAAACAAAATTATCTTATGAGCGCCAAACGTGTCGAAAAACGTATAAGTCGCAAGTGAATCTCAGAAGAAATATCAACACGACACACAAGAGGATAAGACCATATGAATGTGAAATTTGTCATAAATCATTTGGACTAAAATCATACCTCAATTCGCACATAAATGCAGTACATTATCGGAGCAAACCCTTCGAATGTGAGATTTGTCAGAAATCATTTGGACAAAATCGACATCTCAAAAGACACTTAAATGCAGTACATGATTGTAGAAAACGTTTCGAGTGTGACATTTGTCATAAATCATTTTCACATAAAGCTAGTCTAAAAATACACATAAGTTCAGTCCATGATCAGAGCAAACCTTTTGAATGTAACATTTGTCAAAAATCATTTTCAGTAAAGTGTAACTTCAATAAACACATAAATGTAGTTCATAATCGGAGCAAACCCTTCGAGTGTGACATTTGTCATAAATCATTTTCACATAAATGTTATCTAAATATACACATAAGTTCAGTCCATGATCAGAGAAAACCTTTTGAATGTAACATTTGTCACAAATCATTTGGAGAAAAAGGTACCCTCAAAAGACACTTAAATACAGTGCACGATCGTAAGAACCCTTTTGAATGTGACATTTGCCACAAATCATTTGGAGAAAAAGGTACCCTTAAAAAGCACACAAATGCAGTACATGACCGGATCAAACCCTTCGAATGTGACGTGTGTTTCAAAAAGTTTGGATACAAGGGTTACCTCAAAGTTCATATCGATTCAGTACATGATCGGAGCAAACCATTCGAGTGTGAGATGTGTCAAAAATGTTTTGGATCCAACAGTTATCTCAAAAGGCACATTATGACAGTACATGGTAGTAGAAAACTTTTTTAGTGCGTCATTTATCAAAAATCATTTGTATACTAAAATGTACTCAAAAGTCATCGTGTGATAGCTCGTAATCTTAGAAATACCTTTGAATGTGAGATTTGTCACAAATCTTTTGAGTACCAGGATAAATTAAAAACTCACATAATCGCAGTACATTATCATAGAATGCCCTAGAAGCGTGAGATTTGTCCGAAGAAATTTGGACGCTATGTAATTTTGAAACATTTATCATATAAATACTCTTTAATTTTATGAATAACAATAAAATATATGAAATTGTAACTAATTTTGTCATGATTATGAAAAACCTTTCACTTTTACGTTTCATCAACGATTTCAAATATGAACGAAATTTCGTTTTTTCAATTTACTTTTTCAAGTATTGCTCCTGAACCGAACTTTCGATATTTCAATAAGCTAAACCTTTGCTCAACACAACACACAGACACATACATTGTACTCTCGTTCCCAGCTAACTTTAATTATATTATTATTCGAACGAGGCTTGAAACACACCTCGTAAGTACACGCGTGTCCCGAGAGCAATAATCAGATGTCCGGGCTTGCGAATGCATAATTCGTACGCAATTGCGAGACCAGAGATAAATACGATAGAGAGAGACACGCGTACATGCACGCGGAAGTGGAAAATAACGCGAAAGGAGTTATAACGAGCTCGTGCTGCTGCTGCGTAGTACCAAAGCACCGCCGAGGAACGGCATAGAACTGATATTATAGCCATTTAGACCTCCTCTCTCTCTGCAGTATTATACTCTCTCTCACTGTAGCTGCGCGACGAGCGGCAACTGCAAATTGCACGATCCTCGCTCCTTAAAAGCCCGGGCTATATAAGCATCACCGCCGCGTGGAAATTTGGGGGCTGCCGCTGCTGCTGTTGCAGCTTCTTTAATACCCCCTCATGACCGCCCGTCCGAAATGGCCATTCGGATATATCTATACGTATATATACCCGCCGTGTATATTTCTGGAAAACTTGCTGGCGGTGCGGGATAACGCGTCGTTTCACGCGCCGGCCACCACCACCGCCGCCGCCGTCTTTTCGGAAAACTACGCCAAGGAAAATTACTTTGCACCTTAGTAGCAGCAGCAGCAGCAGCCGCAAGCTAGCCCAAACACCTAGAAGTAAGCTCGAGAGAAAGAGAGAAGCGAAGGAGAGATCACATTTTTGGGGGGCAGATTACGCTTAAGCTGGTTTTATATATTATATATAGCACAGGACTCGCTTGTATATTAACCTGCGTTATAAATATGTGCCAAGGATTTGTATACGTAATACGTATATAAGAGGGGCACAGCTTCCGCGCAGATACGCGTGCACACGCGAGGCGCAATGTACCTATATGGTCAACTTATATAATATTTCATCTCTACCTTTTTTTTTATATTCTTCTTGACGTACCTCTCATCCGAGCGATATAAATAATTGCCGTTAGGCTCGATCGCGTGCGCATCAGCGTATACTCTCGAATAATCACGCGTTTAAACGAATACTCGGTCAATATTTGGCCGATGATATAATGTACGATAAATATAAAAGCGGCTTCTTTTTGCGGAACGATCAAAAAAGTTAAAGCTTTTATAAATAAACACACTCGCGCGCGCGCGCGTGGGCGCATTTAAAACCTGTATCATCTGTCAAGCGCACGCGGTAAGCTCGCAATCCCGCGCGCGCGCGCAAAAGGCGTTTCGGGGGTGGCGTTTTAAATCGGGTATTATGTACATATGAAGGATATAAAAGGATCGCGCGGAATCACGCGAAGCGAAAAATCGGAGTTAAAATCGCGTAAACAGCTGCAGCAGGCGGAGACTAACAAAGCTTGCAATCCTCGCGTCCGACGCTCATCAGCGCGGCGAGTATTATACATACGTGGCTGCTGCTGCTGCTGCATACGTGCAAAAAAGAGTGAATTTTCGGCATCGCTGGGCATTCGTGTAGCGCGCAGGGCTTAACGTACAATGATAAACACGTTTACAATGCAGATGTATGTATTTATAACCGAATTGTGTCTGTGTGTTTGCCTCTGTCTGCGGTGTGGCCGAGGCTTAATAATCAGCGGTTATTCGGAAAGAGAAAGAGACATGTGCTGCTGCCGCTGCCGATGCATATAGGATAGACAACCCGAGCCAGAATGATATAATTCAACGCAGGGACTCTGTTCTCGTACAGTAGTAAAACATCGAATGAATTTACAATTCGTAGCAGCAGCAGCAGTTGCAGTTAGTGCGCTACGCTTCGAATAATTAACTCCCATGTATATATACAATACCTGGGCTCTCTTTGCGCGCCAATCTTATTCACGAACTGTGCGCCGTGCACGCGAACAAGCGCCCGAAATTTGGGGGGGGGGGGGGGGGCCTCCATTGTAATACATAAATCGGAAATAATACTATTGCGAAATAATAATTGATTTTGCCCTGTGCCACGCGGCTCTTGAAAATTGCTTTCATAAGTTTGTGTGTATATATACGTCGGCGCGGCGGCACATTGATGTAATTATAAATATACACTTCGAAACTCATCAAATATACATTTTCCTCTTTACGCAAAGTTGGCAAAGAATATTTACATCGTGTAGCTAGCTGCTGCTGCTGCTGCTGCTCCTCTTTGAGTAAAACAAAAACGTATATATACAAAAAAGCATCTGCTAGGCGCGTTATATATTAATATTCCAGTCGGATTTTAAGCTTTTGAGTGGAACGAGAGAGAGAGAGAAAAAAATAGCAACGCACTGACGACGACGACGACGACGAGTGCGCTTCATGAGTTTTGAAAAATTTCCGTTCAAAAGTTGCGCGCGCGCTTCCCGCGTGCATACATTCTCGATATGTATAGTATACACATTGCTCCGCAGCCGCCGCGATCAATATTCATGTGGCGCGCGCGCGGCTTGAAACTTTAGCGAAACATTAATTGTGTATACACGAGGATTTTGCCGCTGGCACACACACAAACACACACACACACACACACGCTGGGGTATATAATGTCCTGGAACACCATAATGCAACAAAAGTGCAATCCACCGAAAACGCATTAACCGCAGCGCGCGCGGGTAGTGCGGCAAGATCGAAACCCTAAACTTTTCGAAAAATCGATCGCTCATCTTTAATAATATAATAATAACAACGTATCCTCCTCCTATATAGTTGTTGGTAAGAGTCGAGACTCGATTTTCCCGAAGCCAAGGCTAGACGCAACGACGACGAGCAGCTTTGTTTCGAGTATATGTGTGCTCGCTCGCTTGCACACATCGTCGCAACTCGCGCTAGCTAGAGTTTGCCGAGCAATTAGATCCTCGGTATCCGCGAGAGCGAGCGAGCGAGTTCGCGTCTTTCTGTGTATCTTTAAACTCGATTCTCGTGCGGGAGTATATAGCAGCTCACGTGCGACGCGCGACTGATGAATGCAAAATCGTCTTGTGTGTGTGTGTGTGCATCGTCTGTTTTGCCTTTATATACAATATTATATACTACTGCATGCGCGACGTTTGTTATGCGGGTGATGTGGCAGCAGCATCAGCAAAAGCAGCTACTATGATGGGAAAAGAGCGTAATTGCTTATCCAGAGGAGGAACACAACTAATGTTTGTTTTCTGCTCCCGCTGCTGATGCCGCTGCTGCTGCTGCTGCTGCTGCTATGCACGGGCCGACGAGCAGACAGGCAGCGTTATGTATTCGCCGAGGTAATGGAATTTCATAAAGTGCTCGTTGAAGCTTTTAGCGCGCGCAGCTCGCAGTGCGTCTATTTTTTTTTTTCTCGTCTCCTTTTTCAAAAACTGTGAGCTCACCTTGAGAGTTGTTGTTGATGTTTGAAAATCAGCTTTTCCGCGTGCGCGCGCGCGTGTGTATAACTCTCGTCTGCTGCCGCCGCTGCTGCCTCGTGCGCGCAATTTAAAAGTTAATTTACAAAATGCGCGCACGCGAGAGACAATAAGTTGGAATTTGTATTTCGATATCTCGTATACATCTTTTTGTTCAAACGCGCAGTTGATGGAAGCGTCAAGTGCGTAATTCTTCGATATAATACGCGGGATGAAACTCGAATAGAATCCCTTTTAACGAGGCTCACGCACGCACGTGCGTATACATATAAAACTCCCCGTGCACGGTTTCTTCGCTCTCTAAGAATCTACGTCGTGATACGCGCGTGCGGAGAAAATCCCATTAAAGCTACATTGGTTGGAAGATAAACCCGAGGAGGTGGTGTAAGTAGTAGTGGTAGTAATAGTAGGGCTATCAACGCTACGGCGCGAGCGGGAAGATAAGCTCACGAGGCTGGTACCGATAGAGGTCGATTTTGCTGCGCCACCACGAAGCCAATCCGATTCTGCTTAATTTAAGAGACTTCGAGGAGTATAATGCTCGCACGCAACGGGGCTATATTCTCGATCCCCTTTTTCACACATGCTTCGCATAGAAAAGACCGCTATAATTTCTCGCTCGCAGCGCAGTGATAAAAGAAGATTTTTATGCATTCTTTGCGGACGAAGGTGCGAGGATATACTACATCGGGGGACGATTCCTTGCCAAGGGGTTACATTTTCGTGGCTTATAGTAGCGAATCTTTGGATTAAAATAAAAAAAAAAATTTAATCGTGATATAAGTTACTTGAAGAATTAATTTAAAGCGTACCTTTGCCAACGAGTTATTCCACGATGAGCTGGAGGCTGACGCATATAATCAGTCATAACTACATTATTTATAATGTTTAATATGCTCTTGTACTTCGAGAGAGCTCATCTATGCGTATATTGGAACTCAGCTATTTATACTACGCTTAGTATTCGCAACAAGTTTTCCCTCGTGCATAATCGCGGAACAACCATTTGCTTTGATTAAACAATTTGCATAAATGATATTAGTTTAAATTATCGTTTTTCTTACGAGGCGATCATAATATCTCATTATTCGTAATTAACCGTATTATTATACCGCACGTGTACACAAAAAGAAAAAAAAAGTTAATTGCAATGAAAATCACATTCGACTTCGAATTACAAAACAGCCATGTGATTCGAATTTACTTTTTGTACGCCAATATTATTATTCAGTTTCTCATTTTAGACAATAGGTCTCGCGTAATATCTCACGTGAGAAGTTTCATTAGGGTTTGTTGTTATTATTTTTATGTCGAGCTCGTCGATTGTACTTTGGAGACTTTCAGAAAAATTTACATCACAAAACAAAAAAATTCCTCATTTATTCGATAGATATTATATTATTTCTTTTTTAACAGATTCATCGATCATTATAGTAATTCAATCAAAAATCCATTACTCGCAAATAAATTATCGCTCTTACCCTAGAACTTTGCTTTCTTCTCTTGTGATTTACGAAAATTTGGACACTCGCCATCTAGCGGCATTTAATGCTTTTCTAAATAATGACAAGGCTAGCCGAAATCTCAGAAAAATTTGAACGTTTTTTGATCGCATAATACGAAAAGTGTTAAATTAGTGTTAAATATTCTATTTATTCAACATTTCCTTCGCCTTATTTGGTATTTTTAAACATTATCTAATCAACTATTCCGAATTTTACAATAATTCCAATTACACAAGTTAAAATTATGTGATTTCCACTTTATATGTTTATCAAGTACACGAAGGCACGAACAATCGCGTATCAATCTAAAGCTCGCGGGTAAAACAAATGCCTCGCACGCAGCGGCAGCAGCATCAGGACCGCTGCAATTTTTAATTTAATCATTGACTGTCCAAATTGATTTGCTCGCGAATCGTGTTGTACACGTGGGTCTCTCTCTATACAGACGTTACATAATGACCGGCGCGTCGGAAGGCTTTTAATCAACTTGTTTGTTATATATTCAGCACCGACGATTCAAAACCAAAGTCATTTTCGTTTTCGCGATATAGACCCTCTCTCTAGCTTATAGCGCGCGCGAAATGTACTGCAGAGCATTAATGACGCAACGGCAATTAATTCTTAACGAGCGCGGGCACGAGAATTATAATATGCGCGCGCGCGCGAAGACAAAAGGCAAAACGTTCCCAATTAATCTTTTTCTTATAAAGCGCAGATGGTCTCGCAGATTTTCGCGCGCAAATAATAAAGCGAGTAGAGAGAAATTATTCCGGACCTCGACGCGAAAAACGTTCTTATTATTATATTCGTCTCAGAAATGAGGGGGTGGTGTGTACATTATGTACTGTACACGATATCGGTGTGTGCGGGTACATAAACACCACATATTGCAAGCCACCCGGCTGTATAGAGGCACTTTCATCCCCCTTGCCTTTAATGGGACGAGCGTGATATAAAAGCTTATTAATACACAATGATGAATTTTCCAATAATACATTATCGGAGATTTCGTATTAAAACGGGTCTGAGGCCACGGCACGGCACATGCAGCATGTAAAACAAGAGCAAAATGCGACACACAGAACACAACACGAGGAGGAGCGCACAACATTGTTTTTGGACGGGGTTAATATTCGATTTATGTTACTGTATATACTGCGCACCGACGAGCTTATCGGGTTGGTCCCCTTATACACACCACTGCTACATATCATACGGTACGATCTAATTTTTCAATGTCATACTGCTAATTAACACATTCGGGGTAGAGATTTCTCGGACAAAACTGTGTGCGTGTGTAATATATATACCGGTTGATATCGCGACTGGAAATTTCAGAGCTAATAAGAGCGCGCGATAATTTAACGGTATTTGAAAACTCGTCGGTGCGTACTGACGCAACTGACGTTGACGCGCATAATTTGCCCCGGGATTTTATCAAATTTTCAGAAACTCGAAGAGACCCGTTCGATGTAACATCTGACTCGTTACCGATATTCAATTTTCCCCGGAGGTAGCAGTAGTCGTCGAGCGAGCGGCTGAAACAATGAATCGGAATAAAAGAGGATTCGCGAGGAAAAATGATGAAAAAAAAGAAAAAGAAGAAAGATGCGAGAGTATAATGAAAAAATCTGATTAACATAATACCCAGGCATGAAATAATTAGGTTGGCAGTGTATTATATTAGAATTGCGAAACTTGCCAGGAAAAGTTTCGAGGAAAAAAAAAGTAGGGGATCATTATTAAAGTAAGAGATTATTGCATCTTCCGTATTATCTTAAAGTTTATCCACTGTGCGCATTTTTTTCATTGTATAATATATAATTTTTTATGCATTTTTGCAGCGGATCGCTTACATCCCCCGCGAGTCAACGTGTAACCGAGTTTTTTCATATTACTATTAAGCGTTTTATACGGATATTATTATTTTTTTTTTGCGAACTTTTAGTATAAAATAACCGACCTGCGCATAATACAAGGATAATTGCTGAACGCGCAAAAAAACAAAGAGGAAGAGGAAAGTCATATACTTATAAAATGAAGAAAACGACTGGGGTAAAAAAAAAGTAATTAACAAGTTTTATCATTATTGGAATTTTAAAATGAGAAGATTTTGTTTTAAGAGTCGCAGCAGAGAGAGAGAGAGAGAGAGAGAGAGAGACAGAGAAAAGAGAATGAAACGTCCGCGAAACAATCGAATTTCACGCGAGAATAAAATTCGAATGTCTTTATTTCAATTTGTTGCGGGGACACTGCGAGTCTTTGAATCACTTTCTTTGGCAGAGAGGAAAAAAAAGAGAGAAGTATTACACGTCTTTCACGTCGAGGATTTCACTTCACGGAGAGGGAAATGGCAAAAAAAAGGAAACGAGAATAAAGAAACGGGTGTACGAGTTCAGTTGGACCTTTTTTTTTCTCGTTTCAATATTGCACATTACAAACTACTACCCTGCTTCCGCACATATAATATTATTAGGCATAATTAGCTAGCAATATCTATTCGAAAGCTTTTTTATTTTCCTCTGAATAAAAGATCGTAATCTTCTCCAGTCTTTTTTCCATCATCATTCACCGAGAAAACGCATTAATAATTCACTCGGCGCAGCGAAAACTATCGATAATATTATACATTAATGGCCCGATAATATACTCGCGTCTGAAGTCTTCATCGGGAGATCAAAATAATAATAGGTTCATAATGGTGGCTGCGCGCGCGCGTTCCAGGAAAGAATCAATTTATTAGAAAAAATGCCCGAAAGGGAAAAAAAACTGCATCCATAGGCGAGCGTAGTCCCGACGAGTGATTTTTCGTTATTTCGTCTCAATTTCTACGCAGATTTCGGCACGGGATTTTTCTCCGCCTTCCTCTCTCAGAGAGTAGCAATCAGTATTTTTTGCCACACACACACACAGAGGAGAGAAACAGAGAGAGAGATACCGATCGTCAAAGCGTGGGAGTGCTAACGACGCGACGCATCAATTATTTCATTTAGAGCGGCATTAAGAGAGACTCGTTCACGGCTCGCACGAGATAGAGAGAGAGAGTTTGGACTGCTGCTAATACGCTTGACCCAGATAATTTAATAAGAGAATAGCGCATCGCTTTTCGCGCCTCTCGTTCTTTGCTGCGCACATATCTCGGGCGCACTCGGTATAAAAACAAGAGCGAGATTGAATTTCGAGCGCGTGCGCGCGCGATATTTGCACTCGTGTTGCTCCGCAGCAGTGCATGTGTGTGCGAGGTTTATTGTTCGTACGCAGCAGAGACGAGTCTGTGCAGTGTCTATCGCACCCGCGAACATAAACATGCATAAAAAAAAGAAGTTAAATTCACGAGATAATATTGTTGAAAAATATTAACAAATTTTCATGCAAATTTAACAGTGTGATGCACTTTCCGACGAGTGCATTGCACAAAATGTACAATATTGTCGTACGATTGCAATTCTCCGTTATATTATTCTGTCTGTGTGTGTCTCTCTCTCTCTCTGTGCATGCTCGCAACGAGACATAATAAATATCGTTTTGATGGAAAACTTTTACCGGTACGGCACAACGGTTCGCTCGCTCGCTCTTTTCACAAAGTACACCGCCAGTATATACGCGCGGGGCGGGGGTCTATTAAATTTCAGTGTACACAGCGCGAGCCAACAATATTCCTCTCCTTCTCCTCCTGCCGAACGTGTACTACACACACACATAAACGAGCAATTTGCAAGGCAATTGAAACGTTACATAATTAACTTTTTTTTGTATCGCGTTCGCGTCGCACAGATATATATACATTTATACACTCGAGAGTTATATATATACATGGCAACTACTCCTCGGAGAATAATCAATATTATTATTTTTCCAGCTGCAGTGGCAGCAGCAGATCTCGAATTCCTTCGATTGCGAGCGAAAGAGAGAGAGAGAGAGATGCGTTATACGTTCGACGCGATTCTCGACAATTTGCGCGACTTTTATTTACAGACTGCTACTCCTCGATGTTACTTTTTTTCCTCTGTATGTGTGTGTGTGTCAGAAACTCGCGTCCGAGAATGAACGTGTGTGTGTGAGAGAGACGAGACATTCGATGGATACACAGTAGCACTTCATTAGCGAGATAACACGCTCTCTTGCTGCTGCTGTACCGTCCGTCCGCGGCTACTACCATAATGTTTGTGAACTCGAGCGATACTTTTTGCCGACGCGTCTCTGCAGTACGTTCATCAAAGCGCGCGTGCGCGCGAGCATTATATACTCTCGATGGCTGCGCTATATGTTTTGCACCTGAGCGTATATTATTATGTACGAGAGAATCGCGAAAGTTTTTTTTTTTTATTCTGTGTTTTTCAAAGCCGATCTTTGAGAAAACGAGCTGATACGTATCACGTCGACCTCTCCGTTAAATAGTCGACTGTAAAACGATTGAGTTTCAGCGGCGACAAAAAATAGTCTGTTTTTCTTTCTCTCTCTGTCTCTCTCTCTCATTCGGCGTAACGAACTTGTGCGCCTTTTCACACATTGACTCGCGGTCGCTGCGTAGGAGTACGCGTGTGTGCAGCCGTAGTGTGCACACACGGATCGGTATATATAGGATGAGCGTGTGGGGCGCATAAAGCGCGCGGGCGCTCCAAAATAACGCAAACGCTCGAGCGTGAAATCCAATTATCTATCAGAATGGAAATAGTTAAATTGTTGTAAGCCAACTTGGGCGTTAATCAAGATAGTTTCGTATCCCCCCAGCCCCATTCACCCCGTGCGCTTACACTACTATAGCACTGCTGCGCCGTTGCAGCTAGAACATATACAGTAACAGCGGCGGCAGCAGCAGCAGCAGCAGCAGCTCGATGGTAGTGTACCTTTTGGGAGAGAGAGATCGTTGCTACTGTATGAACATAGTACATATAAACTTTTCGGCGCGGTCTAGGTAACATCGGCTCTCTCTCTCTCTCTCACTCTGCGGCAGTAGCAGCAGCAGCGCGGCAACGAGTACTGCACTACCAGAGAGTCAACTGCTAGGGCTACACATACACAAATTCATCAGTGAGTTTTCGACCAGAGGGTCGAGGTATACGCGTAGATTATAAAGTAACTTGTGCTGCTGCCGCTGCATAGCGGTAAGTACTACATCGGCGAGCTGTAATGGCTTTCTTACGCTCCTCTGCGGCCACCGCAAAAAGCTGGACGCCTCCTACGTGTATGCTACGGGCAGTGCATCGCGTGTAATCCAATTCGAGAGAGTCGAGCTTGCGATAATAACAGCGCGACAAGCTTCGCGCTCGAGCGCGACGATTATAAGGTAAACCGTGTATTCGGCAGCTTCTGTAGAAAATATCAATTTTACTCTTTGAAAGACGCCTCATTTTACGTAAAAAAACCTCAGGCTTCCAACGGAACTAAAAAATGCAAAAAAAGTGCGTTTTTTGAGATATTCAAGTGTGAAAGTTTACTTGTGTTTTCTGAGGAGAAAATGGAAAATTCCGAAAAATCGAACATCACTAGTACAAAACTGAGCAAATTTTTCTATCGAAATCAAAAATTGGTTATTTTTTCTAGGTTTATTTGGATACTTTTACAGCGAGTCGGAAATTGAGCAATGCCGCTCAAATACGCCGTTTTGCGAGGCATCGTAACTTGGTTGAAAACGCTTTACGAGTGCAAAATATAGTTCGGTGCCAGCCTCCGCGAGTACTTGTTAGAATTTCAGAGAAGCAGCTAACCTATCAATATTCATTGGCTGTTTTTATCTTCATTTTTTTTGTATTCTCTTTCTTTTCTTTTTTTATACACTTTTTTTTCTTTACTCTTGTAAACATAATTCTAAATGTACACGATATTCGTGCCGACCGGGAGGCTGTACAGCTGCCTGTGGACTATGTTGGACTTAAGTCCTTAGGCTTAATAAAATAAATATTAAATATCATTCAAACAAAAACGGGCCAGTAAATATTAAAATATACGAGTCCTATTTAAGCGATTAACTCAATAAAATTTAACAAAAGTTTCTAGTTCAACATCTATCGGCGACTTATGGAATTACTTTTGTTAATTCGGTTGCGCGTTTCTAATGCGACATCTATTGGTGACTCATTGAATCGACACCCAACTCGCGAGCAACTGTTTCGATCTTTGGATGCGAAATATTACACGTTCAAGAATTTCAACAGTTGATTCGGTTACTTACGATCGCCTCAACAAGTTCAAGAAGTTTCACGATCGCGCTTGAGAACTGGACCGCTTCATCGCGTTAAAAAGCGTTTTTATATATCGGCTTAATTGTCGAGCCCCCCCACGGCTCTATGGCAAAAGATGCATCGCGCGCAGTCCCCGAAGTCGTCAAAAAAAAGTCGTACGCATTCTGTATATCCATGTTCAAAGATAACGCATAAAAGAGGTGTATGCACGTGGGGCATCGCGGGAGCAAGGCGCTGAGGCAAGGCGCAGCGAAAGCTCATCGTCAAGATTACGTTGCGTCGGAGGAGCAATTTTCTCGTTAAATCCATCGTCCTTCTTTCTTCTCCCTCGCTCTCGTACATAGCAGCAACAGCAGCAGCAGCAGCAGCAGCTTCTTCGGCAGCAGTAAAGATAGAGATAAACGGAGCTGATAGAGCCACTACAGTCTGCCGTCTATAGATACGTGTATATACTGCATCAGGCAGCTATTACTCGCGTCTTCGTCTTCGTCGTTGGTCGCGTCTTCTTCCTCTCGTATATACACACACGTATGCGCAGCGTTTAGCCAATTTACAGCCAATCTGCATCTCTTCAGGAGTTACTGCTGCTGCTGCTGCTGCCGGTGCTGTATAGGACACGCGATGACTTACGCGCGCGCACGCGAGAGCCAAGCACGTAGCTTACATGCGTATAATCGTACATCATGCGCGCGTTTTAAACGATGGCCAAGAAGAAGAGCAGAGCAGTATGTGCTTTTAGTGTGTGTGTGTGTGTATACACGCAGAGTTGACACGCTCGTTTTCTCGCGGGCGAAAAATTCGAGAGCACAAGAAGCGCGTGTATACGAGACAAGTTTAACGTAATTAGAGAGAGAGAGAGAGAGAGAGAGAGAGAGAGAGAGAGACATACGTACAGGGACGGGGAATGCAAAATCTCGTGTCAATTGGATGATTACTCGTTGCTTGGCTCTTCTTTTTTTCTTCTTCTTCTTCTCAGGATTGTGCGCTTGCACTGATCGCCACTGTGTGTGTAGTATATACCACTAACTATACAAGCGGAGGAGATGAGAAAAGTGACGCAATTTGTCGCGTCACGTGGGAATAAGTTACGACCCTTCGCGCTCGGCCACAATTTGCATGCAAGATCGTAACGAGGATGTTTGTCGCGCACGAAAATTAAAAGATATATACGATATTTATACGTGTATAGCCTAACTACGTGATACTGCACTTGAGAACGCGCGCAGCTTTCTCGGCGGTAGTAACAACAACGGTGATAAGCTAATTGAGTTCGCGACGTATGTTTATATACGGGTTTTTACGTTGTTATAATACACATACGCACACATATAATACGAAAAGAGAAAAGGAGACGCGCGATTTTGCGGAATTGATAACGTCCGCCACTTATGCGTGGCGCAGAGCTGTATAATTGAAATCGCGACGCGCCGGCAATCGAGTGTGTCCTATGCACTAGCTCGAGGTTATATAGAAACGGTAAATAAAGGTGTACTATATATATCGCCCGTCTCGGATCTATCGGATATAAATCACACAAAGATTATATGGAATGGAGAGGACTATATGGCGACTGCGATCCGCACTCGGCTATCCGAGCAGCATTGTGGGATTTGAGATTCAAATGTGATGTCCTCTATAGCCTCCCCTCGTCGACGACGCGATGATGATCGTCGACGACGACGCAGGGGGCAATAAGAAACCTATGATGATAATGTATAAGAGCGGCCACTCGGTCAGAGCTATATATAGATAAGAGAGAGAGAGAGAGAGAGAATGTATAACGCAGGAGCTGCTGCTGCTGCTGGCTCGCGTGCAGGAGTATCAAAGTCACGCGATCTCATCTCTTATATAGCTTTCTTGAGACAGAAGAGCAATTTCGTCTATACTACATAGTCGAAATCGATGGCGAACACTCGAGGCGATAAGCGATCTCTCTTTCTCTCTATCTTTCGGAGGAGTAGGAGGAGGGATTCATTCGCATGCGGCCAATACTTTATCTCGACGCTGCGCGCGTATATATATATATATATATATAGGAGGCCTGCTAAAAAAGAAGGTGAACAAGAAAGGACGCGACTAATAACGTCGTGAGTCACGATCGCGCGCGTCCTACGTGCCTTTATATTTTATACTCGTACCTACACGCTGTTTTACTCCCACGTTATTATTACGATGTATGTATAAACCGCGTGGCGCAGCGTCGAGAGAGATAGTGTAAACCTATCCGATCTCGGCTGCTGCTATATAGCAGCAGTGGACGCGCGACGAAGGTGAGCAAGAAAATCTCTCTCGTCGCTAAACAATCCTCTATATATACACGCGCGCTATACATTATATGTATGACGTACGTCGCGTCCACCGCGAGCGGCGTGATGAATGCGACCAGGTAGCAGCTTCTTGTGTTCTTCGCTGCTGTTGCTGCAGCTGGCCTTTGTGCACCGACTGCTGCGTATACGTATACACACAGGTATATTATATATTTGAAGGATCGGCGCTGTACACGGAGTATCCATTAAAGCTGCGCTGCTGCCGCTGCCGCTGCTGTGAGCAATGAATAATAAATAATAGTTTTGTGCGCTGCGCAGCCGCGCGCAGCTTTTCACCGATCGAGAGGTCAACTCTATAGGCTATAGGCAATACATATGTATATTCGAAATTGCTCTTACTGCTGCTGGTCGTAAGGAGACATTTTAAGCATCGCAGTGTGCCAAGGCGATAAGCGATACATGTATATTCACTCACTCACTCACTCACAACGGGCAATGTTCCAGTATACCAACGCCAGTGACAGATTGAAAAACGATAAAGGCTAGCGCTCTTTCGCGCGGGGGCAGTCGCTGCACGAATAGATTTACATCGAAGCCCCCGCCCGTCACCCTCCATGCGACAGAAGTTACGGCTTCCGAAAATACTTTAATGAAAATTTATCGCGCGCTTTATAAACATTATTGTACCGCTGCGATTGCTCAGCGTGCCCGAGCGCGCGTTGCGCAATTATTGTATTAGAACCTGCGAATATTATGTACGCGCACACTGGAGTGAGATTTTTACGAAAAAAGACCGCTCTTTTCATTGATACGTCCAACACAATGAATATATAACAACCGATCCTCGTTACTTTGCACGGGGGTTTCTCGGAAACTAGGGCGGGAGACACACAGCGGTCGGTCGCGGTACTTCGAGTACGCATTGGGGTCCAGCGGCGATTTCTCAGATGTATATTATTTGGATTTTTTTTTTCATCTAAAACTTGTTTACCTCGCGAACGAGCATAAAAATCCCCGTTATATCCGAAAAATCTCCCTCGTACACGTAGAATCGTAGAATCGAACCTAGTAAGTTTCAGATTTGCTCTCGTTGCGATCGCGAGCTGTCAATTACGTAACGCGCGCGCAAGCTCGGCTCACGTAAACGAGTTTCGCTGCTGTGCCGCTCGAAAGCGCGGTTAAGATCGTAAATCAAGCGGTTGATAATTGTTAGGCTCTCGCGGTGATCGTATAAGTAGACGATTAGGAGATAATCGACGATACAATAAAAGTAAGAATAAATAATTCCGCAATGAGCTCTCTTGCTCTCTCTCTTTGGCTACGAGATGAGCTGCTATACACCCAACGCAGTAAAATCGTGTGCGATCGGCGGGCCACATGGACGCGCGAGGCTCGAATTAATAAAACATCCATTTTTACGACGGCTCGTCGTATCATTATAAAGTCCACGCGCGCGGGAGATTCTTAAATATGACAAGCGTGAGCATAAAACGTCAGAGAGAGAGAGAGAGAGATATCCTCGGCGAATCGTAAAGACGCGGTGCAGCAGTCTTTGGCTCGAAGCGCCCGCTGCCGCTGCTGCTGATCTCTTCATTCACTTTTAAACCCGTGAGGCTTATATAGCATTTCAATCTTTGATATAACGTCGGCTTCTTGTGACTCGACGCGGGCTTCATTTTTTTTTTTTTTTGTTTCGACGTGCTCATACAGAGATCCGAGTTCGCGTGAGCGCCGCGTCGCTTGTATACTTTTTTTTCTTTTTTCTCTATACTTTTTCGCTTTGTCGTATAACCGTGCGCGCGGCCGGGCCTGGCTCTTTTTCAAAGACCGCTACAAGTGCAGCCGACGCGGCAGCGTGCGAACGCGTCGGCGCATCGGATTATGCGACCGGCTATGTATATATACAGGATGGTCGGTGTACGCGTGCCGTTTCATACATAAGTAATGCGATGTATCGCTAAAACGTGCTGGAGCTACTTCTGCTGCGGCTACTGCTTCTTGTTGTTGTTGTTGTTGTTGACCCGTGAGAAGCACTGCGTTCGGTCGACAGAGACGAATAAGTACGGAGGCGAGTTTTCGGATGGAAAAAAATGGATCGATGAGGACTTTTCCGCTGGATTGAACCTTCGAGGGTTGAATTTCCGCTTTCGATTCTTTGCTTCTTTCTCGTTATACACACACACATTCCGAAACAGCTGTGTTTCTATTTCTACGTTCGCGCACTTTCTAAATCGAGGCCGAGGAAATCATAATTATCGCCGTGCGTGTATGAGCGTGCAGCAATGCGAATTCAACAACGACACGCGGCGTGGGGTACACATAATTGCGGTATCGCCAACGCGATCTATCGCGTTCGCGTATAGTGTATATAGCAAGAGAAAATATATAAGCCGCGCGTAAGACAACGAATTGTCCATTCATCGACTCCGTGCGCGCAATGTGCTAGAGTCAATCTTTGACTCGATACTCCCACGCGTTACGCTTATGAATGGATGTGTGTGTGTGTAGCGAACGATCGAATTGCGCAAAGAAGCCGCGCGCACACACGGCGAGCTTTTACGTATCGATTCGTAATCGTTCACTCGCGACTTTATTCATCCGAGTATACGTGGAGGCGTCATCTGCGGACAGGAGAGATCCGCTACGACTGCACCAGAGGTAATTGATATATCGAATTCATCTATACGGGTATTGTTATTATTGAAGCCCTGGTAAAAGTGCTCGATGTGAATAATGACCTAATGATCTAATAATTAGCATTTGAAAGGTTGTAAAATAGTTGACCGATAATTGGTTTGTTTTTGTGACGTTTCAACTGTTTCGAAAAATTTAGACTAAAATTCAACATTATAGGATATTACTAGTTTAAGCTTCCACCGCTAGGTGGCGAGTACCTTTCATTCTGTAAATCTGCAAGTGACAAAGTCAAAGTAATTGCATAAATCAGAGCATATATATTAAAAATTCAGGAAATCCATGACGCTAAAAAGTTTTTATTCACTTCTTATATATTCTTATTTAATTCTTATTTACGCGCGAAAACAAAATTCGCAAAGGTGAAAGAATAAATCGATGTAGCACATATAGCTGTAGCCGATGTAGACATAAAAAGTGTTAGGTCCTATAATTTCAATTAAATTTTAATGAACTCCATGCGAACACCCCACGATCGCGCTGCGAAAAGATAATTTTAACGTGATTCCAAAACAATCTATATTCAATATCGCGCGTTCGTATCGCCGTTCGATTACGAGTCCGCGCGCGCTGACTACACGACCATCGCGACCGTCGCGGCGTCGATGTAATTTGCCGATCGGCGCATTAACGCAGCGAATACGCCGCGATGATATCCTTTATTTTTCATCAATCGAATAATCTTAATAGCTCACGCACGCAACTCGCTACTACCGTTGGTGGAGTTTTTCAATCACGTGAATCTTTATATACAGCAGGAACTGGTCACCGTGAAAAACGAAGCTCGTGCAATCGCAACGAGCAGCGACTCGTCTCGTGCAACACACGTGTATCTCGCTTTTTTCTTAAAAGTTTATGAGATTAATGCGCGGCAGCGTCTTCCCATTTCAATTTTCTGACATCCGTGCGAATTAGTTTTTGAGCAATGCTAACTCGGAAATGCACAAGCGAGAAATGGTTACGCATGCCCCGCGCGTACGGATACGCGGCGTTTAAGTGGAAAAATAGCGCAGGCATAATTGACCAGGCTTCCCGCGTGTGTAATACACGTTTTTATACTTGTCAAAATGTTTTTACCTGTTGTGTTTGCATACACCATGGAATGTGAAAATTGTTCTTACCTGTAACAAAAATAAATTTGTACATAAGTATTTAAAGTAATAAAAGTACGTTAAATAAAAAAGTATATATTTACATCGTGCGCTTATAATACGCCGCTTCCACGTGAAGCAACGGTACAAATTAAGGGGGAAAAAATCGTAATCAGCAAAGAGAATGCAGCAAAGTGA
Source organism: Trichogramma dendrolimi (assembly GCA_034770305.1). Lineage (NCBI taxonomy): Eukaryota > Metazoa > Arthropoda > Insecta > Hymenoptera > Trichogrammatidae > Trichogramma > Trichogramma dendrolimi. The sequence goes on along the minus strand of JAPMIB010000002.1, from coordinate 7,358,613 downwards.
GAGAGAGAGAGAGAGAGAGAGAGACACGTTTCGCAATTACAATATGTCGATATCGTTCAGTCGACGCAGAGCAGCAACACCCACAACTGACATCGGAGGTGAATTTTTACTCGCTCGCTCGAGCTCGCGATTTCTCTCTCTGTCTCTGTCTCCTTTGTCGCTGCGGCGGCGTTGGTCATTTGCATGCAAATAGCGACGGCTCTCGATAAGCTATATATACCCGCGCGGACGCCTTGGAAACACAGGCGCAGGCATTTATAATCGCGCTCGGCTCCGGAACGTAAGAGTTGAAAGAGAGGATGGGGGGGGGGGGGGATCATCGGGGGCACAAAAAAACAAAACCGCCTCTTCTTCTTCGTTTAATGGACCTCGCGCGCGGAACGTACACACACACACACACACTCGAATGACCACCACGTATACCGAATCAGATGTTATAAACGCGAGTATCAAGTTCTCTCGTGTGGTTTTTCGCACGCGATCACTACTGCATATAACCATTTTCCAATGCTGAGCGTGTTATAGAGAGTACGGCTCCCGATGGGGATTAAATCGATCTAGGTGTGTGTATGCGAGCGCATAAGTGCGGATTTTCGACTCTAGCTTATCATATATACTTTTAATGATTGATTTTCATCGTTTTAATTTTTTTTCTCTTTTTTTTTTCATTTCGATTTCCCACGACGCAGCGGTGGTCTAGAATTCGATATTCGTGAAATCGGTGCCGCGTCGTTTACGTTATCGTCGGGAGGGATTTACACCCTCTCTCTCTGGATCGCGGGAATGTAATAGAGACATTTCCCGTGCGGAGAAATAAAAGAATAAAAAGCGCCCTGGAGTCTCGTTCGAAGCGGGAAATGCTTATGGCCCACAAAGAGCGGAGGAAAAAATTTTAATTCGAATTGGATTGGATGAAATTCTCGAAAATAAATCGTGTAATCCTTGAACTATCATTGTCTCGACAATTTTAGAACTTTTCGTGTTTCGTTATCTTTTCCTTCAATTCGATATAGCTTGTCGGTCGTGCAATTGTTATCAGTATTCCATAGAAAACCAAAAGTGTTCGACAATTTTTTTTGCAAAAAAAATACTCTCGAGTTTCAATTCTGATTGCAAAATGAAAGTTCGTGTTTTCAGTCGGTTCGTATGCGTAGGAGAGAAAAAAATCCTTTCAACGTTCGTATTTGAATTTCGAAACATTTTATAATTTGAAAAAAATTCTTCTCTTTGGAACAGTCGAAATTTTCCACACGCGAGCGATAGGTATTTTTCTGCACTTTGTATGCTATTTTCTACCCTTTAATAAAAAATACCACTTTTCTCGGTAAAAAAATAAAGAGTAAAGCGCGCGTTCAAATCAAATATGATCTTATTTTTCGTGAAAAAAAAAAAGTTTATTTCTCTCTATTTTCCGAATAAGAAAAAAGATAGTTAATTTTAACGGCATCTTAACGAAAAATTTATATCACGACGAGCAAACTTATTTGCAGGTAGATGAAAATTTCCCGAATATAAATTTGTCGAAAACAATTGTAACAGTTGAGAATACGAGAGTCGTCTCGCTCGAGTCCGAATCAGATTTCGAAGCAAATTTCCAATGTTTCTCAAGGATGTACGCGCGCCTCTCGGGCATATAAACAAAAGTGTGCTTTATTTACACACTCAATGAGAACGTCTACGATATGCTATGATAATCTCAGTTATTACGAGGGACGCTGCGCGTCTGCGAGCGGAGAAGCGGCAATATTATCCAAACGCGGCGGCGCGCACTGTTATTTGCATAAAGAATAAATGGCCGGGAAGGTGAAATTGTTTCACGTGCAGCTCGGATTTTGCCCTGAGATCGGAGGCGCCCGCGCCACGCGCGTGTAAAATCGGGTGCGTATCGCACAATTACTTGCTCGGGAAATAATTTAAACGTTAAATATTGTCATATTTTATTCAAATACTTCAGACGAAAAATGAATTGAAAACAATTGCGTTTGCCTAATGATTGTATCGATAGGTTGTGTAACGAAGTTATAACTCGATTGAGCAAACATTTTTTTGAAATGTTATAGCAATGTTCTAATGACCGAAATGTTTAAAATGTTTCAAAATACGCGTTCGTTAATTTTTTACGCGGGATTGTGTTAGAAATATTTAGCACATTTTGAATGACTTGAAAATGACAGTTCACTTTCATATCATATCACTTTCAACGTTCACCACTAGATGGCGAGTACCTTTTTCTGTAAACCTGCAAGTGGGTAAGCTAAAATAATTGTATAAGTCGAAGTACAGTTTCGAAGAAATATTATAGATATAATAAAATAGAAATGAAGATTCAAATCCAATAATTCGCTCGTACACGATTCTACAACTTTTAAAGCTTTAAAATTTTACAAAAAGCGTATAATTACTAAAATCCATAAAACAATATTTGCACGGATAGAACGAGCACGAAACGTTAACGTATCGTACACGCAGATATTTTAATATACGTGTAAGCGATGAGCGTGTTCTCACGAGCTGCTGCGTAAAAGAAAAAGAAGCAGAAGAAAATAAAAAGACACGCCGGACAGAGAGAAAGATGCGCAGCAAGAGAAAAAGAGCGAAAAGTAAATCAAAAAATATATTCTGGGCGGCGCTCGACCCAAAGGTTCAACATTTATATATATATATAGTCTCTCTCGCTCGCTCGCCTCGAAAAGTACTTCGAGGAAGAAAGGTATATAGGGAACAGTTTGTGAACTGCAAAGTCGACTATTTATATAGCTATATGTATAAGAAAGATTCTATAATACGGAATGAGGAGGGAGGCGCACGCGCGCGCGGCCGAGGATGAGCGATCTTCTCTCGTTGGGAAGGAAAAAAAATGCACCGTTTGATATGGATTCCATTTACTGCAGGGCGCCTCTCTCTATATCCTAAAGGCTACCGCTTGCTCGATATTCCGAAAGGCCAAATTATCCTCGCCGATAGATTGCTTTTCTTTGCCCCCCTTGATACTCGTTCCTTTTCTGCGTTATATCATACCATATCTATGAGTTTTAAATCAGTAATTAGCTTCTTAATTTATTTTCTGTATACACGAGAATATATTATATCCCGTTTAATAATATATACTTCATTATCTCTCGTCGAGTGGGTGGGGTGGGCATTTGAAGAAATTATTTTTTAATTTATCACGCGCACACACACACAGCTGATCGCCCAGCGAGCGTTGAGGATGATTTATATCGAGGTCAAAATTTATAAAAAATTAATACCTGTACCGAAAGAAGGCAAAGGAAATAAAACTTCGAGCCTAAAAAGCCTCTTCCAAAAGCTATTAAGAAATTCCAAAAAAAAAAAGAAGAAGAAGGAAGAAGCCGTCAGTCATACAGTGGCACGTGCAATGGCCGACCTTTAAAAAGAAAAGCCCACATAAAGGAAAGAACTGCTGCGCAGCATTGAAATATTCACGAAACCACGTACATAAGCTCTTTGACCCTTTAGCCACGTATAGCGCGGCATGGCATGGCATCTAGACGCTTGCGCTTGCGCGCGCGCACTTTGGCCTCTATACTTTCGGCTTTATATACACGGGTCGTTGAAATAAAAGTCACGTCTCGGCCATGAAAGGGCGCCAAAGGGGAGAGAGGCCCGGGTTATATACCGTAATAAAAAAAACAGAAAGTTCAACTCTTGTACCCTACCCACAGAAAAGTATATAGAAAAGCTGCGAGAGAGAGAGAGAGAGAGAGAATAAAATGAGAAAGAAAAGCTTTAACCAAGTCCAAATAAGACCGGGCGCGCGACGGTTGAAACGCTCGCTCGCGCCCATGCGCTTGGTGAGAAACCGCACCACCGAATGCTTCGTGTGTACACGATGAAAAGCTCAACAGGTTGTTCGGGGAAGGCTCTCGCGCTGCTGCTGCTGCTGCTGCTGCAGTGTGTCGCTCGTTCGCGTCTTCCTATACACTGCTCTACTGCCGCTGCTGTATACCGTGCCTTTTACAGAGTTTCCTCGGGAAAAAATGTACACATAAAAATGTTGCAAGGACTACACACACACACACACATACATTGTTGATAAGAAACGATCGGGGGCTATTTCGACGATGTCAAGCCTTCGGGACAACGACTTGTCGTTGTTTTTCTCTTTTTTCGCAAGTCGTACGCGTCAAAAAGCCGTCATCGTGCGAGCTTTTTTCGCGCGCAAAAAGTGCAGCTGGCGCACAGGAGAGCTTGCGCGTGTTCCATGTAGCATAAAAGAGGAAGTGCAACGTCGTATAAACCGACGACAGAACAAGAGAGCCTAGAGAGAGAGAGAGAACCGAGAGAGCCTATGTGTACACGCCAAGTAAAGGTGAAAACTCGAAAAGTGCATTAGCATTAGTACGCGCGGCAGAGAACGTCGTCATCGTCGTCGTTGTCGTCGTCTGTGTATGCGTATCGAGTGAGAGAGCCAGCAAGCAAGCTGCTGCTGACTTTATGACTCAAGTTCCCATCGCACATGCAATGTATGTGTGTGTGTGTGAGAGATGACGTACTGCCGAGCTGCTGCTCGAGCTCGAGTTCGAAGCTCTTGTCACATAAAAAAAAAATTTTTATCTCCCGTCTCGAAGCATAACAACAGCAGCAGCAGCAGCACGCCTCGTAAAAATTACTCTCCTACTAGCTGCAGTACACGCGGCTGCACTCGAGAGTATTTATAGGTAAAGAGGAATTACGGCCGCTGACAGAAATTCGAATTTTATCATTCAAATCAAATAGTAAAAGGAAAGAGAGGAGGAAGAAAGGGAAAGAAAAAGACGAAGAGGCGGGGATCCATTTTCAAGAGCGATAAGCACATGTTATTCGAAAGGAAGAAAGTGAGCAAAAAGGATTGAAAAAGTGCACAGTGCAGCAGTGACGGCAAAAGAAAGCCATATACGTATATATCTACCAGTGTCTTATTCGCGCAACTCGGCAAAAGAGACACGAGAATAGGAAGAGAGAGAACGAAAAAGTAGACGAAGAGTTAGGAGCATGCATCTGGGGATTTTTGCGGAGAGAAGCGAACCAAACACGAGAGAAAGAGAAGCCCATCGGGAATTGGTTTTATCCTTTCTTTCTTCCTCCCACCCTCTCTCTCTCTCTCTCTTTCGAGCTTTTGAGATTAGATTGATCGAAAGGTATGTTATTAGGGTTATCGCGTGGAGTGCACACGCGTATATAGACCCGCCGCGCGTCTCGATAATACAATAGACAATCGCCGTTATATGCCTCGTCGTCTCTCTCTCTCTCTGAGTGCAATTTTTTTTTTCATTATTACAATCAATTTATGGCATCGATTTTGCTCGATCCACTTTACCGCACCACACATTTGTAGTACATAAATGCCCGCTTTGGAACAATCCAGTCTCTTTCATTTCAGCGCTCGAATTTACGTAAGTACATTATCATTGTCATCATCATCGTCGTCTGCTGGCGATCATGCATTTACGCAGCGATACACGTGCATTTGTGTGCACACATGTAAATACATACAACTTGTCGCGAGTCGAAAAACTGCCACACACATTCGTAATGTGCATGTTGGTTGTGCCCGCGCGAATTCGCGAATCGTCGACGCGTGAAATCGATTCGCGAATTATCCGCTCTACGTTCGATCGAATAAGTTGCAGCAGCCGTGCGCGCGTGCACACGGTATATCAATTATTGCGTCCTATTACGATCGAGGTTGAATAATACTTTAAATCTGCGCGCGCGTGAAATCCGCACCGGGATTGAAGAATAGATCATGCGTTGTTGCGCGAGCGGCGTATCTTACCGATTGCAGGAGGTCGGAATTTCAAGGATATAAACACGTACAAACGCTATAAGCACACACCCGAAACAATTCAATTTAATCACGCGTCGCTGCGAGTCCACAAGTGAGAAAAATAAAAGCAAAGAACCGTAAAAACGAGAAACGAACAAAAGAAACGGAAGGGAAGAAGAAGCGCTCCAAAGTAAATCACACCGTGATAAGCTGTATATTATTTCCTGTGCAGCTTAAGCGCCCCACCGTCGCCGTTGCCACCGCTGCCGCAGCTGCGCTCGGCTACAGCGGCACACGATCAAGCGCTCTGGGTCGAGAAATCGCGTGGATATATACTCTCGCAGTTATATACACGGTATGTCTATGTATATATAGCGTGTGCGGAGTACAGTATCCCTCTCGAAACTTTTCATTAACTCTCGGGTGCAGCAGCAGTGACCACGCGCGCGCGCGCGGGGATAAAGAGCCTATATAGCTCGCTGCTATATACAAGTGCGCCCCCCCCCCCCCCGCATAATGGGTTACCGTTAGGATATGTAATAATACCACCGCAGAAGCGAAGAGAACGTCGCTGCCTGCAAATCTCTGCGATATATACGGGCAACTTTATCGTTTCGATTGTGAGTTTACGTTTTTCGGAAAGATCGACACCTAGCGTCGATGGAAACGATCAACGACGCGTCCACCGACCGCAGCGTCTAAATATCGGCGTAATAAGATCGGTATACAATACGCTCCTCCGGAAGCGGAGTTCTGCCTCTAGATGTCGTCGTCGAGCCCACAAGTAAAAATCAAATTCCTTTCCCTCATTATGTAGCTGAAACTAACAAGTTCTACGATGTTCGCAAACGTTCGGACTGTGTACATTGAAAAGTTGCGCACCACTTCCCTAATTATACGCCAATAAATACTATCTGTCTATCTAAATCAAATCCTCGGATGTAAAATAATACTGAATGGAAGAGTCCAATAGGAACCATGACAGGTCATTGATTTGTGTCCGATTGAAATAATGACGCAATAAAAACGTTTATCTCGTACGCATATTATAGACGAATTCGTACCTACGCTAAACATTTTTTGTAAATTGGAATTGCTATCCGTTCGAGGTTTCAGCCATATCCAAACAATTATTCGCTTGGCAAGGGAAGTAGTATTCTGGCGCGCTCCACATAGGTTAATGCAAACGTAAATATATATTTTTTCATGCGTACATCGAGACTGCGGATGTATATATTTTCATACATTGCATTATACAAATGGACGCTACAAGGAAGAAGCGGTGAAACTATTTCGCGATAAGATTGCACGCGTATTATCGATTGCGAGTGCCCCGCGCGCGCACACCTGCTGCGGGGCGCAGCGATACGATATTGGCTTCTATATATATAAGCGACGACGACGACGACGAGGCAACGTATACAGATCTCTATATACAATACGCACGGTTCAATTGCGATAGCCAATTAATTCGATGGCGCGTGGACTTTATCGATTAAATCACCGATTGCGCCCGATTCAGTCCGTATATGATATATCGCGATTGGATATAGAAAATTATCAACAGCTTGTGCACTTGACTTCGCGCGGGCAAAGATGTGCATCGTCCAGCTCGACAAATATATCCCGAACTTTGATTCGATTCGACGGTTCGAGTGCATTAATATTATACATAACGTTTCCTCTCCGACATATTATTGCGCTTGCATGCATATCGCTCGAGAAACACTACTACGCGTGTTGTACATATATACACGTAGGACCTCGAGCGCCTCGTCTCATTGGAGTCTCGAGCGAAGGATGATGGACGACGGGTGAGCATATATATAGTATATACACCACGAAGAGATCGTCACAAACACACTCCCCGTCGTCGTCGTCGTCGTAGTCAAGACAGCAAGAGCAGCAGCATCAGCGTCGGTATAGCACTACTACTCTGCGAAGCTCGGCAGATTAATGCATCGGTCTGCCTTCCACACACACACACACACAAACACACACGTGCACACCTAGAATTTCTCTCTCGCCTTGCTCCACATATATGCGCGGCGTGGTGCACAGCACTTGCGTTTCAATGTGCAAATGACATCGGGTTGGATGTACACGGACGACAAGTGCGTGCGCTGCACTACGTTATACATACATATACGCCGACGCGCAGCATGAGGCTCTCGAGAGCGTTATATGAAATTGATACGAGAGAGGATATCACCGAGAGCGAGGGAGAGCAACGCGGCTGCATTATAATGGATTATATGCGCGCGGTATATGTATATATATATCACGCACGCCAAAGCGGAGAGGCTTAATATTCGTTCGCTATCTATATATATATGTACGCACGATGTAGGTCGGCGCGCGACGAACACACGAAGAATTTGATATTCCTTGTTTCACGCGCGCCTGTCAAAGCGCGTATATAACAACCGAGAGGGCCCGATTGGCCGATCAACGTCTTTCGCGATATATGCAGTAGAGGAATTTACGATCGGCCTATGCAGAATTGGCCCGCCGATCGACGTGCTGCGAGCCGCGTGTTTTTCCTTTATCTCATATATAGACCGCGGCGACTCTGCTCTGCGCGACTGCAGCAAGAGAGAGAGAGATGATGATGGACGCAGACACCTAACGGTTTCGAGCGATTATCATTATTATTGTTATTGTTATTTTCACTCGCGGAACGTTTGTCATATTGTACATAGATAATATATAATAATATATGTATACGATCGATCAGCGATCGACTCGAGCACATAGGATATAAGCACGAGTATTCCATTTGGTTGAGCGATTGTCGCGCGCGAGAATATAAATTTATAACGCATACCACAGAGACACACATTTCTCTCTCTCTCTCTCTCGCGTCTCCTCTTGCTCGCGCGTGCAACTTTCAAATAAGACCAATTTCCATTATAGATGCTCGCAAGCGAAGAGCCAAGTATATAGAGACGAAGCTCTCTGCAACTTGCTTTACATACAGTGTACCCCATAGGTGTGTTGGAATTATCTCGAGTGCTATACAGCTTCCGAAGGCGGCCCCCGATATACAAATCGTATACGTGGCGTGTGCGGACGCAACTCTGCACGACGCTCGGGTGTTGTACTCGTATGCGTGTACTACCGACTCGACTCTCTCATCTCCATTTACTTTATGCAACTATACTGCCTGACGGCCTCCGACGCCGCCGCCGCGAACGATACGTATTAGTGTGCAGAGAGCACTGTAGCGTATACTATACGTAGTATAGTAACACACGCAGTAACATCGACATCGATATATAGTTTTGCATTGATTATGCCAACGCCGTGCGAGTGTAGTGTACGTCAAGTACACGCGTCGATGCCGCTGCTGCTGCTGATGTGATATTGACGTCTGCCTTTGCAGCAGAGCAGCCGGCTTATAGGCCTGTGCGCGGCTATACGTTATCGAAACTATATCATCCAAAAAGGTCAATACGACTCGCAATTTCGGAGTTTATGTAATAACGAGACTACAGGTATAGCTCGTCGACGAGAATCATCGACGATGATCGATGTAAAAAGCTCCGTCAAATTGCTGAATGTATATTACGCAAAATTTAGTTCATTTTGAGCCATCGCAATTACAAATATTCAAGTGAAAATTAAAATAGAAGCGAAGGAGGTTCTTTTTACAATAGAAAAAATCTTGGATTTTCATTATTTTAAAACAATGCTTTGACTTATACAATTATTTTGACTTTGCCACTTGCAGGTTTACGGATAAAGTTACTCGCCATCTAGCGGCGGAGTCTTTAATTATGACGATTTTTCGTACATTTTTTTCGTCAATAATGTTAATAAACCATAACTGATCCGTTAACTTCCAAAGAGGATTTTATGTAAAATTACTATAAATAAGTGTTATTATTCGCCACTTCAATTTGTATGCCTATAATGATATATAAAATCTACATTATATTAAAGTTTTCTCTAACGGTGTATTGCAGATTTCTAGCCCTCTCTTTCTCGCTCGTTCGTCTTGGTAATTATTCAACGGGCTCGATCGATCGTACAGTACGTACCGATCCCTTCTTAAACAATTCAATATTACAATTAGTACGTGCGCACACACTGCGCTTAAAAAATTAAAGTATCACTTACGCGATATGTGCACGCAACACACATACATTACACAAACATTACTTCTAAGACACGTCACTTAGAGAGCCCATAATTTACAATGTGAGAATCGAGAATCGACTTTGGCTCGTCGTCGTCGTCCCGAGCTGCACTCGCGAGCCCGTGTAATGTACTGCCTCGAAACACTCAAGCCATCAAGGCATTAGCGCTACATATTGGTATATATATATCGAGACTTGCGTGAGTTCCGAACAGATCCATCAACGGAACAATCTCGCGTATAATGTATGTGCGTTTGTGTGTGCTCGCGTGCGGTACTCAGAGAGGATCGCTTTATTACCGAGTATATACGAGCGTATTTGACAATCCGAAAGGACGAGTGCAGAGAGAGAGGCAGAGGCTCGTAAACGCGGGACCGAGAAATAGAAATGATAATATTAATTATTATTATACTCAACGTGGACCGGCGGACTTTACGTATACGAATTAGGACTTTATGCGCGCGTTCGCGAATAGTTTTCGTTTAGATCCACGGTAATAATGTACGGGATTACACGTATACATTATTATTGCATACCATGTATACGCGAGATTGTCGACGATCCGCACGAATGAATAAAAAAATACAAACGCGCGTACATACGTATACGGCGCGTGGGTGGGCGGGCTCTATCTATCTCTCGGTTACAGCCTGTATTATGTTCTTGTCGTTCGTTATGTATCTATCTGTGTGTACGACATTTGACTATAATATTTCCGCGTCCGTGCGCCATTACGTAACGATCGCGAATATATGTACGTCTGTAATAGAGCTGAGCTACTCGAGTCTTTTTTTTATTATCATTATTATTATTATTATTATTATCATCGTACATCGCCTATACATACGCATATTATTACTTACAGGTAGCAGCGATATAAGCTCGAGAGCTGCGCGCATATACGTACTCGATGTATCGGCACACGAGCACCGCGTTCTGGGATTAGTCAATTATTCCGGCGCAAATATTGGGATAACCAATATATCGGGAGAAACTTGGTGGTCCGTGAAACTGTACAATGATATTAATATGTTTATGTTCAATTACGGAAAACCCGGGCATAATTTATATAACTGGCTACAAGTTGGGCTGACATGTCAAATGTCAGGATATAAAAATAGTATAGTAATATTTGAGAGACGAGTGAGTTTTTTGACATTAAAATTGTTAAAGCCTGCTTGCTCTTGTTCTCCAAACTTTTACCGTGAATTTTTTTTCTTTCTTCTCGAAAAATATTCGACATAAATTACGGAAAAAACTTTTTCGAACATTTTCTCTTTTTATTTCTTTTTACATAGAGATTACTATACTTACTACATCGTACGTACGTATATATCTTGTATAACTCAATTGCGCAGATTTTTGCGTACTCCTCAATTTTTGGCATTAGCTTTTTAGCGTATTAGGCGCTCCCGACTTTTCGACGCGATATCCTGCAGTGAAAAATTTTTCCCGAATAAATCCTCGCTAACTCGATCATTTTTATCCTATAGCAAGAAGAGAAGTCAAAGTTCTTTTGTTTTCTACTAATAAAAACTCGATCCTCTCTCTCTGCACGCGATCAAGTATCTGAAAAATTCAAAAGTTTATACGGGCGAAGTCGTATTATATATCGTATAAGCTTCCACACTGTATACACACACACACGATCGTTCCAATGCGCCTTATCTCGTTTTCTTCTGTACTTTATCCTTTGTCCCAGCTGAATTCTTCTCTAGTCCTTTGAAACTTTTATCAACATCAGCGGCAAAATATTGCGCGCTCGGTATTCTTAGCTTTTCAATTACAAATCCAACTACGAACCCTCCTTCCTCGAGGTATCTACGTTTTGTAACGAAATATTGCGTAATCAAGTAAAAAGATCGTCGCGATTCGGCGCATCTTCTCTCTATCGGATCTTCTAATTGCGTCAAATCCGTATACACTTTGCGCTCGCTCGGACTCGGGCTCGCGCGCTTAACGATCGGCTTCGTATTTATAAGCCCTATTAAAGGCACACGCATACACACACCAGTCCGAGTGAAAGTCTCACTGTGTGTATAATATAAACTACTCCGCTGCAGCAGCAGCGGCGGCGGCTCGGGCTCGTTAAGAACTTCTCAATAAGGAGCGCTTTAATTGGCAGGACTTGCCGCGCGCGACCCGCAGAGATCTACACCCGCCGCAGCCACGCTATATAGATGCGCGCGTTCGTAGCTATACCTTATTTGGTCAGTTTGTGTATACATTTCGTGCTCGGCATGTATATATTCTTGTTTGCTTTATTATTATATATACATCGAGTCTCTCTAGTATATATATATGCACAGACGTACATTTCGGGATCGATGAGAAACGACAACGACGTTTTTGCTTAATACGTTTTGAGGAATTCTACGAATGTGTATACGAACGCAAACATTACTCGAAAAGTCCCCTCCGTCTCTGCAGTAGTGCAGGATTTGCTATATACATACATACATACGGACATTGTAAAATTAGCTCGGCCGAACTTTTGTATCTGTCTCGGTGTACGATTGTGTGGTTCACGTGTGCGAGGAGGATCCGTTGTCGGTGGCGGTGGCCCGGCGTATACGGCACGTGCGCCACGGACCACATACGATATTTCCCAACCAAAGTTTCTCGGTGAACAATTTCCAGCTCGTATAATGATCCTCCCCCGTGGGCACGTGTGTACGTATACGATATATACACCACATATAGATGGGCTCTCAGCTGTTATGGATACGTATACAACGACGCGCAAGTGTAAGCTTCGTTGTGTAGAGAGAGAGAGAGAGAGAGCTTCGCGAATAATGACAATAATTATGAATGCGTAGGCGAGAGAGAAAGAGCGGGTCGTCCGACCGCAACTATCCGTGGCTGTTGCTGCTACTGCTGCAGGCGGCATAGAGATAGAGAGATAGAGAGGAGGGAGGAATATATACTCGAAAACAGCATTAGGCAAACAACAGCAGCAGCAGCAGCGACAGAAGAAGAAAAAAAGCACGAAGGAAGTGAGGTTGACTTCATTAATTCTTGATTAAATCGACTAATTAGGGTCAGCCACGTATTGAGAGAAAGAGAGTCGCCCGCCGTTGCCGCCAGGCAGGGACGAGCGGCGGCAGCCAAAGCAGCAGCAGCAGCAGCTCCAACTCTAACATCGGCGTGCATATGGTGCTATGCGCGCTCGGTTATAGGTATATACCGGCCTCAATTTCATTAACAACTCGCAATTAACGGGCAAATTAGCTCTTCTGAAGTGCATCCGAAGCAAAGAGGGAAGAGAGGAGAGAGAGAGTGTGGTAGTATATGTCCCTTCGTTCGCTCTCACTTTGTGTGCGAGAGCATCCTCCTATACTACTGCTGCTGCTGTTGCTAAAGAATGCCCACGCACGTCGACTGTTTATAAGCAAATGATCGGGCACTTATACTATTTGTACTTTTTCCTTTTTTTTCAACCTTTTAAAATCGTTTGCGACCGAGTGCCTCGAAAAGGCAATGTTTCGAGCGAACGATAAGAGGTTAATGAAAAATTACCTTTTTGTATTTTTTTTGATTATTATGCAATCGGAAGCCCGGTAAAAATGCTCAGCATTTTGAGGATATTTTTTAGCCAACGAAAAAGTTTTTTTTAGCCAAAGAAAAAGAAAACCATTCATTAATTGGACTAGAAGTATTTTTGCGCTTTAACTTGTATACAATTAATTCTACTTTGACGTTTGCAGATTTACATATGAAGATACTCGCCATCTAGTGGCGGAAACTAAAACTAGTATAATCATGTTCGAAGTGGTTGAAAAATTGTCATTATTTTTGGAAACCGTTACATTTTGAGGTCAATAAAAATACGTTTAGTATTTTTAACATAATTATAACAACAAAACATTTGAAATGAAGTCTTTGGTAATTAGGTGGTTAATGATATTAAGAGATATTAATTTTGCTTTTATATTCACATAACTTGATTTTAAATTACTATCGTGCAAAAAGAGACCCTGCAAACTTTCCATGAAATGTTTATAGCGCATTGTTTTAGGCGTTGAATGCCTTTCTTGACCAGTTATAAACGTGTTATAATTATTTGTTCTCGCGATCTATTAAAATTGAAATTTTTCACAGCCATAATTTTATAAGCCGACCCCCCATAAACATGATTTACGGGGCAAGAATACTGGTTCGCACAATACCCGTTAGATTTCATATACTGTGTTACTGAGTCTGAAAAACGCGGGTAGATTCGAGACTCTACCTCTGATTTGACATTGTTGAATAGCACAAGCTGAACGAATGGAGGAGGGGGAGGGGCGAGGTGGGGTGCTCTGCAACGAAAGCGAAATAATGTACACAATAGACACATTCTTATGCAGAAAGTATGCAATAATATCATATTGAGAATGGCGCGCAGCAGCAGCAGCTTCAGGTGAAAAGGAATTTTCAATTATGATTTGCATAATGCAGAAATTATTACATTTCCGCTCGCAGTAGTTTCAAATTATGTATAGATTAAAAAACACACACCTTTCCAGTGAGGAATGTTACAGTTATGCGCTTCGGTTCGATGTACTTCTCAATACTAACGTATGCAAGGTTTAACGATTTATTTTTGAATTTACACGATCGTCCCCCACGCAGGACTGTGCAAGCTCAAAAATTTGTATATGTACGCGCTAAATTTCAAGCCCTTTCTATTTACACATGAGACAGCGTACAAAAAGAGCAAGAAAATGTATGAAAAAAGTAAATCAAAAGAAAACTTGTGTTATTAAAATAGTTTCTCATAAAAATGTGCTGTATTAAATTTTAATTTTTGTGACTTTCGCGAGAAAAAAGCCGGGAGCTAACTTTTATTCAAATAACATGTACCGATCTCAAAGTACTCGGAATAATTGCAACGAGTTAAATAAGATTGCAGCGCTAACAATTAAACAACACTTACGAAATTGAAAAAGTCACAAAAGAATTATCAAGCGAAAAGTTCGAAAAAGAGCGGAATCCGAAACTATATGGACGCGCGCTGCATCTACTTTATTACCTTCTTTCGCTTTTTTTTACCCCCATCGCGCGCTCCTTCATACATTTAAAACTTGGGTCGAAAGACGAAAACTTGCCTTAAGTAATCAGATTTAATTAAAAATTAGCATTTTTTCACGCTTTGAGAGCCACTCGGATCGAATTAAAATGAATTTCATCGAACTTCGCACTTATTTTCCTCGTCTCGAGTTCTTCTTTTCTTTTTTTTTACTTCACTTTACTTTTCTCGGCCGACTGAATCTTCTCGATGTCTTGTCGAGCAGAAGAAACTCAATCAAAGGTCACGCGGGTTGTGTTTTCCTTTTTGTTTTCGTCGTGTGTATACAGCGAGCAGTAATGCGTGATCCGAACGTGAGCAACATTTTTACAACGTCGATCCACAGGAGAGAGAGGACAAAAGAAAACTGCGTAAAGAGTCGGAACATGAAAACTTTTTATGGCGTCGCGTATATACAAAATTGCCGCAGTGGGTATATCGATTCCGATACCGGTATAAACGAATTTTATTTTTATTTTTATTTATTTATTTGTTCTTTTTTTTTCATAAATCCTTCCACTTGATTTTCAACATAAAGTAAAGTTTCGATACGATAGCAGGCGAGCGTTACTGACTAGTCATTATTTCAATATACGTAATCAATTACAATCTGCACCAATTATACGGTATATTGTATATCATCGCGGAACGAGAACAAATAATAATACTAAAAAGAAAATAATTCATACGCTGTTATTCGATATTCCTGCGTGTACATTTGATTACGCGAATTCATTAATTTTGTACTCTTGATGGACGGTGCAATAAACCGTGAATATTACTTTGGAAGTATGAAATTGTTGACCCATACGTGAAAGTTAACTCGTGGATTTTATTCACGGATAGCTAAAAAGTGCAGCACTGTTAAATTTTGTTGTCGACTTTTATACGCATCATCGCCATCATAAATATCGATTTCGCCATTTTTCAAAGTTACAATATCCTCATCGGTTTCCATACATCGCGAAGATGATAAAAACACCATTCGGTTTGATCGTTACGACATTTGCTTATTATACCCGAGCCATTATGTAGCCGTATAACGCATACCTTTAATCAATCAAGTTTGAACTCAAAGTTTTTTCCCCATTCATTGCTCCCATTTTTGCAGTATGCACAATTTTTATGCCGAAGGAACGGGGCACATACATATATTCTCTTTTCATTGTTGGCGACGTTGTTTTTTTTACGCTTTTTTATGCCGCGCGCACTTTTATACATAGGAATTTGTAACGATCGTCAGGCGAGAAAGTCAGAAAGAGAGAGAGAGATGCCTTTGTGCTCATGGAAATGAGGAACCGTAAGCGTATAAAGCGCAAACAATTCATGTTTCGATGCGAGAAAATTTTGAGCTTTATGGAACTTCACGGGGAAAAGTTTTTTTTTTCGTCGTCATGGATGTACAGAGGACGAAAAAGAGGCACTAGAGACGACGAAAGTGCGAACACGTGCGAAAATTCAAATTTTTGTTCGTGCATACGAGTAATCTACATAAATTTCCCAAATGCAACACCCAGCCCGTTGCATTGTTTAGCGCGAAGACCGATTTATACAGAAATAGTAAAGGTCTGCGAGCAAACAGAGAAAAAAAAATCATGCATTTCATCGGGTGTCGAGGTGCAAAAAAAAGTTCATTCGATTTCGCGCGCACACACACAGACGGATTATAAAGCTTAACTGCGCCCCGGCGCTAACTTAATTCGTGCCGATTCTCGGCAATTATACCCCGCGAGCTTTTCTCCGACTGCGCGCGCGAAACCGTCGAATGAAAAATAGATAAAAGTTTATATACACTTTGCCGCAAATGTCCACTTGGGAAAAAAGTGTCCAATTAATGCTAGAAAGTCAAGCTCGCGCTTTTTTTTTATTTTTTAGGACGTGCTCGATCAGAGAGCACATTCCCATTTTCATCCGGCTGCTCAATGGTTTTCATAAAATTTTAATGCCAGATGGCCGATTCGAGGAGTTTTAATCGATTCATGTCAAATTATCGGGGCAGCAAAAATACTCTTGACTTTGACGCTCTTTTTTTTTTATAAAATAAACTATAGGATTACGATTGAACATAATGAGTCGAGTGAACAATAATTCGTGGAGAAGTCATCGATTAACAAGTGAAATTTTCACGTACTCGTGATTCCAAGTCCGAGTTCTATGTATGAACATCGAGATAAAAAAAAGCCTGCCAGTTTGATGAATTTTTTTTTCGTTGCGAGTTCTAAATTGAAATCTACTCTATGACAGGTCGAGGCACATCGAGGATTTGCACGGGCTCGTGGATTAACTCGATTGTCATCGATTTATTCATACGAAGAGTCGAGAGTTTTGAGTTTTTTGCGATATACACACGCGTGCCAGAGCGCGATACGTATCCTAGAATATAGCTAGCTGCGCTTCACCCCCTCGGACGTTTCGATTGGCATATTATACGATATTTCGTTATTTTTCTAAGCGGTGACAACTTGTAGCTAGAGGGCCCAAATAGTCTGCTCGCTTCGTTTTTTTACATCGATAAACCCCCTCTGCGCGACAGTCGATTCGATTTTTCCTTCGGCGCGCGCTAAATCGTTCGAAATATGTCAACGTATAATGAATGCGCGAACGAGAGATAAGAGCTGAGAGGGGTGAAAAAACAGAGGAAGAGAGGCGGTTCCAAACTAGAGGCAGAAAAATAACACGATGTTGCAGTTGGTTACCAAGACAAAGATGATGTTCTCCTCGCTTTTCTCTTCCCGCTGCTGCTGCTGCCTTCTCTTCAACTGCCAAACGAAAACGTAATACGCAAAGTCGGCCGTGCACAGACTCGACTCGGTTATCATGGTGCGCCGCCGTCGCGTCGCGAGAGAAGAGAGATGAATCACAAAAGTTTTTCAATACGAGAAACGCTGCGCGCCGCGCTCACTACTACTACTACTACTCCGTCTGTCTCTCACAAGTGCATAGGATGGATAATAAAAGGGCTAAAACACCGGTCTCGGATAGTTGTGCTCCGTCGTCGACGAGAGATAGAGGAGAAAGAGAGAGAAAATTCGTATACGAATTTGCAAAATTATATCGTGCGCCGAGTAGTTGCCTTGTGTGTGTGTTTCGACGAGATATATAATATACTGAAAATGAGAAATATAACTACCTGCGTTTAAGACGAGTGTGTATTGTGTAGAAGATATAATATATATCTCCGGGAAAATTTCACGTACAACATAAAGCTAAAAGATAATGATGATGCTTTAATCATCCCTGCGAGGCAATGCAGCGGCATAACACAACAGCATAGAGTCCTAGTGTAGTGCACAGGTGCATTGTACTCGTGTACAGGCGATGATAAGTAGCACACGTATAGGTACGCGCGCGCACGCGCACGACATTCTGATGAAAATATCGCCACGTAAATCTGTTCATCGCATTCTTGCCAGCTTGTTTGTTATCAACAACGAGCGAACGGGCGAATATATACTCTGTGTGTATCTTTCCACATGCACCTGTTACTTATGCGGAAAATCCGGGGGGAAAAAGGCTCGGCGGTTTGAACAATATAAGGTCTTTGTGTGTGTGTAGTATGTACTCGGCTCTCTCTCTCTCTCTCTTTCTCTCTCAGCTTTGCATGTTTTCTAAAGTGCCTCAAAGCAAACAAAAGTAAATTTTTGCAAATGCGCTCGCTCGCTCACTCGCTCGACTCGTTTGAATGCGCGCCGAAAGACATACACTCATACGACGCACGAGGTTTTAGACGGAAATATTCCTGCTGCTGCTGCCGCCACCGTCACGCGTATTATGAGAAGCCTAGAGTTCTTCGTTCGCGTTTTCTCTTTGTGCGCGCGGAGTGGTCGTGCAGGAAAATCGCTCATTCATAAAATTAGAGTCACGGGCGCAGACGGGGGAGGGGGATTAAAGCTCGAACGAGCGAGCGCCGAAATTAGAGTTGAAATTCGAAGAATCGACTGCGCTATACCGCTATAGACTTTATTTTCAAGTATGGGATGGGAAAAGTTCCCCCTCCGCGACGAAACGAGTAATCGGCTTTTCATGACAATCGCTCGCTTGGTCTTGGGTTGCAGAAATGACCATTCTTATGAAAAATTTTGACGTGGCAAGTGAGCGTTTTTTATTCGTTTGATTGGAAACATTTTTGTAGCTCATGATAGAGCCTCGTGTCAACAATGAATGAGTATTTTGATATGCAAACCTTTCGTAAAATTATTTGTCGTACTTATTTTTCTACCATATGCAATACCAATGACTAATTGAACTCCATGCCAAACATTCACACGAATAATACTATTATATGCACTGTATTACCGTGAGTTCAGAAATATATTTGGCTTTTGTGTCAATTTTCTCCACAAATAGTGCCTCGTGTGTAAGCCAATCCTGCTCATATAATGAATCAAATTTTCATTACAATTTCGGTGTAGTTTTAATGATATGTGAGTGCCTCTATGCGTGTATCGCAGTACATAACTACTTATGGATAGTCGATGGTGGTGGGGGAATGTATCGTCGAGGAGCTATCGACATCGAGGGGTAGACTCGTTAATACTTTGACTCGACGTGTTCAGTCGCTACTGAAGAGTCAAATTCCATGGTAAGCAAGTGTTTACAAATTATATCTGTAAAAGTCAACAGTTCCGTACTTATAATCGACTAACAGAGTTGGCTACTCGAGAGATTTAACCTCAAATATTTTCTCACAGTGATTTTGCGTATGATTAAGTGAATCAGGATGGAAAGCAGAGAGGACACAGTTAGGTAAATCTCTTTTTGTACATTCAATAATATTTTTTTAACCAATTACTTCATCAAACTCGATAATTCTTCAGGGTGAAGTTAGAGCCGAAAGATACATTACCAGATACAGGCGAAGATTATAATTTTGATTCGGTGGACTCTTGCGAAGTCAAAAACTTTGAAAAATTCACGTTTCATAAAACATCAGTGAGTTCAATGATTAGTTTCATATTCTACTATTTCACTGTCAATAACTATTAAATAATTTCAATTTTAGGTAAGTCACGAGAATGAAGTTATTGCGATACCCGAAAAGTTAGATGAAAAAATTTTCATCGTCTTTGAGTGCCAAAATATTAAAACTGAACTGCAGCATTCATCGAAAATGTTCTGCAAATCTGAGCATCGAAATTTCCAACCTATTGTGAAATTAGAAGACCAAATTCAATCTAATTACTTGAATGAAAATACATTCATTGATTTCGAATGCAAAAATGTTAAGCTTGAACTGCTATCTCTATCGACAAACATCTCCAAATCTGAGTATCCAATTGGTCAACCTATTTCAAAAGTAGAAAGTAACATTCAGACTAATTATTTGAACGATAAAGATCAGGTGATTTCGATAAACAAAGAATTAGATTATGATAATAGTGAATTCCAAGTTGATTCTCACTTGAAGCTTGGAAAAGAATCTGAATGTAAATATATCTGAAACTAAGTTATCTTATCAAAGAGAAGTGAGTCTAAAGAAACATATCAATACGACGCACAAGAGCATCAGACAATATCAATGTGACATTTGCCTCAAAGGGTTTGGATACAAGGGTAACCTCAAAATTCACAGAAATGCAGTACATGATCGTAGCAAACTCTTTGAGTGTGATATTTGTCATAAATCATTTGGATACAAGGGTGACCTCAATAAACACACATAAATGTAGTACACGATCATAGCAAACCCTTCGAATGTAAAAATTGTCACAAATCATTTGGACAAAAAAGTACCCTCAAAATTCACATAATTACAGTCCATGATCGTAGCAAACTCTTTGAATGTGAAATTTGTCATAAATCATTTGGACGGAAACAACACCTCGAAACTCACATAAATACAGTACATGCTCGTATAAAACGTTACGAGTGTGATATTTGTCACAAATCATTTGGAGAAAAGGGTAAACTCAATAGGCACATAATGATCGCACATAATCTTAGCAAACCCTTCAAATGCGAGGTTTGTCGCAAATCATTTGGACTAAAATATAACCTCAAAACTCACATAAATGAAGTACATGATCGCGTAAAATCTTTCGAGTGTGATATTTGTCACAAATTATTTGGACGAAAATGTATCCTCCAAAATCACATAAATGTAGTACACGATCATTGCAAACCCATTCGAATGTAAAATTTGTCACAAATCATTTGGGCAAAAAAGTAACCTCAAAATTCACATAATTACAGTTCATGATCGTAGCAAACTCTTTGAATGCGAGGTTTGTCGCAAATCATTTGAACTAAAATATAACCTCAAAACTCATATAAATGAAGTACTATGATCGTATAAAACGTTTCGAGTGTGACATTTGTCACAAATCATTTGGACTAAAACATAATCTCAATCAATACATAAGAACAGTACATGATCGTAATACACCCTTTGAGTGTGAAATTTGTCATAAATCATTTGGAGAGCAGACTAAGCTTAAGAGGCATATAATTGGGGTACATGATCGCAGAAAGCCCTTCAAATGTAATATTTGCCACAAGTCATATGGCCACAAGGATATTCTCAAAAAACACAAAAATAAAATACATAATCGCCAAGTGTGAGATTTGCCCGGAGACATTTGGACGAAATAAAGACTTCTGCACTCGCATGAGTACGCTATGTAATTGTAATAAATTTTTCGCATAAATTTTCTTCAATTTCGTGAAAAATATTAAAGTATTTCAAACTGTTATAATGATTTGTCGTGATTGTGAAAACCCTTCTACTCACCTCTATTACATCAATTAAAATATTAATCATAATTTTATATGCATATATCCTGACGGTAAAATTTGAAGATCCAAACTACTTTAACTTGTAAAGTAAGACTTAAAATTTCCATTTCTGGACAAATTAGACGAATACATTTCAAGAGTATTGAAAAATGATTAAGATGCAATTAAGGTAAGTTTAAAAATGTAAAAATCGCGTGCATTCTCCATCAGCTCAAACATTGGCAGCCGATCGCTAATCGAGCCGTTAGACAATTGACGATGTTCAAGTTCAAAAAGTCCAAAAAAATGTCCACAACCTCGCGAGTTTCAGATCTTCTGCACCGAGGCAAAGAAAAAAGCACGAGAATCTCGTTTGAAGTGCAACCGAGGCTTTAAGGCGCACTTGCTCTCGCGCGCGTTAAAGCAGTAGCAGCGCGGAGACAGCAGCAGTAGCCACTATAGCCTTTAGGCCAACATACACACACACACATAAACACAAAGAAAGAAGCTGACGAGGAGCGCCATCGCTGTCGCAAGTTTAAAAGCTACTACTACTACTACTAGCCACCACAGCTTCTCTTCTGTGCCGAGCGCGCGAGAAAATAAATTCGTGTCAAGCGCGCGCGAGCTTAAGCTGCTGCATTCATATTTTAAACGTCCATATGCAGCGCGGAATATTTCTCTCTACCTGTGTACAGGCATAAAGAGCGACAGAAGGAGAGAGAGAGAAAAAGTCTTAAAGAGGATAAAGCGCGAGTGGTCAACGAATGAAGAAAGTCTCACGCTGACGGATGATGAAAAAAAAGAAGAGAGGAGAAAAAAAAGAAGCAAGCGAGCGAGAGCAAACATTTCTAATTTTAATGTTTTCGTTTTGCCTGAGCTCAAGACGACGACGACGACGACGACGACGACGCACTGGCACTGGCAGCTTGACTGACCTCATCTTGCTTTCTTGTTATCATAATATGCATATGTGAAGCAACCGTATGTAGGCCAGTTCGCGATGTCATTTCAACAGCGCGCGTGTGTGTGTGTGTGCCTGGCCTGCATCGCGCAGCAGCTCACGTGTTTACGTACGTTTTTTTTTTTTTCATCGCAAATATGAAACACAAGTTAAAAATTAATACCTCACGGTGGATGCAAACGCGGTAGCAGCACGCTTGTGCGTCATTTTTTTTTTTTCATCGAGAGAATAAAAAGTTCAACCTGTGGCGTTCATCATCAAGCACGGGCGATATACGATGCGGGTGTGCGCATAGAGACACGACGACGACGACTTTGCCGAAGGCGGTCTTGTACAAAATCGAGACTTTTAAAATTACCCTAGACGCTGCTGGGCGAGTTTTTTGCGAAAGTTTGCGAAAGAAAAATTGTTCATTTTTTATGAATCGACTCTTAGAAATAATTACTATAATTTTTCGAGTCAAGAAAAAAAACGCGTATCCTTAAACGCAGGCGAAAGAGAAAACTATGGCTTTTACTTCTTCCAAATAATTCAGAATTTTTTCTCTCTCTCTCTCTCTCTCTCTTTCGGAGATAAGTACTTATCCCACTTTAACAAAATATCCATCTTAAAAGAGAGCATCGGCAGAGAGAGAACTACAGCAGTAGAAGAGAGCAGCGTAAAACGAAAAACTCTTAAACGGGAATAAATCATGGCGCGCGCGCGCGCGTATACGTGTATTAACCCATAAGCACGTGCGCGCGCGAAAAGCTCGAGACAACTCTTGCGCTCGCGAAACGACGACAACGACGACGACTACGCTAACTCCAAGATTAATGATCAAAGAGAGAGAGGACAACGACTCGAACGACGACGACTGTGTGCGCGAGACTCGTAAGATTTGGTCATTTGCATAATAAGCCCCTACGCCAACAGTCGAAAGGATATCGCGCGCTGCGCTTGTATTATACAATGCCGCTGTCGCTGCTGTTATTTTTTTTTCTTAATCGCCCGACGATAATTACAGTCACGAGCGCGTTTCGACGCCATTCACTCACTCACGCACACAAACGTACATATACATGTACACGTATAATGTGGGCTGTATCATGCAAAACACATTACGCGCGATCGCGTCGCAAAGCGCATTTGTACACATTTCGAGAGAGAGACAGAGAAAATCGCTGACACATGCCTGCGTGTCGCGAGCGAGGAAAAAGCTTTCGGGTGCGTTGCGCCTCGTGTTTTTGTGTCTCTCGTTGTTGATGGTATGCATCGAGCCGCGTGACGAATTAATTCGTTATTTATACGTAGCGATTATTTGAAAATGTATCCCTCTTTTATGTATTCTGTACGAGTGACGTCGCCGCCGCAGACACCGATCTTGATTAAGCATCAGCTTGGATAAAAAAAAATAACGCGGTAAATACAGTTCGAACGATTTTGATGTATTTTCTGTACTGTGTATACGACGTTCGACGCAGAGCCGGAGCTGTCGCATTGTAAGGTTTTGCGGCAGCAGCAACAGCAGCAGCAGTGGCTGCCACTGTCGCACAAGAACAAAATACATCTCGAGAGAAAATTGACGCGCCGCGACGACGATCGCCCGCGGGGGATATATCCCAGCACAGCAGCAGCAGCAGCGGGAAAAGAAAAGCGACGCGCAGAGGCCAATAATTAGATACCCCACCCCCCGAGAGATCCTAAGTTTCATTAAAAATGCTACCCTGTCATCGGTTATCCTACGCATCCGTATATATATAGAGAGGCATCTAAACGACGACGACGACGACGAGTGAGAAGAAAAACCTCGTGAAAATGAACCGCAATCAAACACGTGTTCTTTCAGGCGCACACCCGAGACCTTTATCCTTTTCTCCTTCTCTCTATTTTTTTTGCTCCCAGCCCTATATATCTCACACTCCCTTTTACGAGTGTGGAGCTTTAGCTCCCTAGCCCATCCCGAAGGAGTGCAGAATCGCAGCAATAGCAGCAACGGCAGCAGCAGTTGGCGTGACAAATGTCACGGTGCTTTATTTAATTAGCTATTATTCCTCGCAGTCACGGGCTACAATTTTTTTTGTCTTGTCTCTCACATGTGTGCGTGCTTTTTCATCAATTTTTTCTCCCCACATTGTGTCGAGCTTTTTTCACTAGCGCTGTCTTTCCACTCGTGATTCGCCATAGGATAATTGCACGCCCCGAATTTTTCTTATACGTAATACGATTTTCGTTGATTCTCTCTGTTGCTGTTGATTAGATTTATATATTGATGCATGCGAAGTAGTGAGACGCGTCGCCGCTAGGTGGCACAAAGCATAAATGTAATTTACGCAGATAAAATTGTTAAGTGTAACAGTTAAATCTAGCTCGATTCTAATTTCAATGTTCAATGGGACTTAATAGCTCAAATACATCAATAATATACAGCTCGAGGCATTCGAATTTCTTCGTACGACGGGTTTACGCGTATTATTATACATATTAGACGCGAACGGCTGCCGTGTAATAAGAGAATAATTGAAACGTTTACAGCCCACGCGTATACATACGTGCACAGCTTACCTTGCTCACACACACACACACACACATGCGCACTAACGGACACTTACTGCAAGCGAATATTCAAAGATCATGGCTGGGGCTCTAATTAGCTCGTCTGCCCGCGCACGTATATGTGTCCGTAGTTGTAACGCGTGATGTTCTCCTCTATACACGTTACACACACACACACAAGCTCAGCCGACAGAGATCGAGCCGATGTTCGAGCGCGTTGCGCAACATCCGCACGCGCAAGGATCATTCGTTCGACCTTTTGCCTCGTCGTGTGCATAATTTTGTCGAAGATAGCCCGCGCCGTTTTCATGTAATACGTGTCGCACGTATTACACATCCACCCACCCACACACACACACATGTAGACAGATAATGCAATAATTTACCGTGCGCTTATGCGTATAGCCGCAGAAAGAGAGACTTTTGTGCGGAGCTTTACGGTGAATACAAATTTGTAACATTAGGTTATACACATAATACGCGGGTATTTAAGCGCCGCGACGTACATAATATAATAACGAGTGCATTATCTCTCTCTCTCTCTCTCTCTCTCCGCGCACACACGGCTTGGATGCTATCCTCAATTAATCACGACTTTTAATACGCCAGCTATTAGTAGATTTTACACGAGCGAAGCTTGAGTCAAAGCCGAATGGTAATGCTACGTATGATATTATGGACTGTACATTTTTGCAGATTCGCGTGTGAAATCCATTACCGTGATTTACTCGGATAGATGGGATGTGAAAAATATATACATTGAATAATGTATATTTTTTTAATTCAAGAGAGAGAGAACGAAAGGAGAGTACGGCGATCGCCTGTATGCAGATGCGTGTGCTACATGGCACACATGCCAATGCCTACGCGTATATCTACGCATTTCCGCCTCGAAAGAGCCACAGAACTGCACAAGTTGGCCCATTGTGTGTTTCGAATCACGCCTGCGCGCACACATTGAGTCATAAACTAATAAATCTCCTCTCGGAATACAACGCTTCACTGGGCGCTACTGCGGCGCGGCTGTGTGTACGTCGATCAGCGTCGCGAGCACTGGAGAGAGAGAGAAAGAGAGCTGTCATTGATAAAGGAGTCGAAGATTCGAGAATTCGGTGCCGATAAAGCTATACGCAGCTGTATCAAAGCTGTACCGATGAGGCCAAGATCGAATTATTATTATCGGAGAAAAGCTGAAAAAATTTCCGAGCTTTATATCGATGCCAATTGGCGCAAATACATACGTTATACGGAGAAAATTGTTTTTCATTTTTCGTCGAATTTTAACGAGTTTTTCGACGATCGCTAGGAAAATAAAAAAAACATTTCTACGCATAAAATGGTATAGCGCGTGTAACATTCAACAACGACAGTGTGTGCCTCGATAGACGCGCACCAGTAATTCACGCAAACCATTATTCTTTATTAAAATCAATTGGCTCGCGCGCCTGTAACTTGGTTCATTTTGCTCGCGATCTCGCGCTTTTATACGTGTGCGCATAGCTCTCGTGTGCAGTGCGCAATGTGACGGATACGCGTCGAACTGTGTCAATGTCGAGCCCGAGCGCGCGTAAATTAAGACAGAACATAAAAGTTTTTTTTTCATTTTTTTTTTTGTGACAACGTATCTATGCGTTACTTGTATTGACATTGCGAACTACGGAGCAAAACAAAAAACAGAACGAGACAAAAAAAACGAACTTTGAGAGTTGTTAATTTTTATTCTATATGCATGCTATGTAAATGATCGTGTCTCGCGGATCGGTTGCAGCGGCACGCGCGCGAGAAGCGAATCAAATTCACGCGGGCGCGCGCGTCGACTAAACTGAATTATTATCACGAAGAAGCATGCAAGGCAGAATAATACTCGCTCACTCTCCAGAGAGAGAGAGACTATATGTCTCGCTGCATACAGTATTCTTTTTTTCTTCTGTCGCGCTCTCCTCTAACCACAGTGACTTTTTTCATTCTTTTCTCGCTCTCTCTCTCTCTCTCCTTCTCTTGTGGCAGGCGCATGCCTCTACCTCTCGGTTATTGCACCTTTCGATATATATTATCCTCTCTCTCACTCTCTGGGATGTGCTGCTGCTTCTGCTGCTCGAGATGCGCGCACGCTAAATCTCTTCCTATTTCTCGTTTCCGCCCGCCAGTATAAAAGATTTCGTTTCTCAAAAAAAAATACCTGCAGCGCACGTCGCGTATACCGCACACACATAACACAGATATATAATGTGGCACGATAACATCTTTCGGAATTGTTTCGAGTTTTACAACGAAGTAAAAAAAAGAAGAAAAAAAAATACATATCCCTATAATATATTGCACGCGAGGCACATGTGCGAGCACGCGGCAGCAAAAGTTTGTAAAGCTATATTATTATTTTATCCATCGAAGTACGCGCGCGCGCGCGCGCAACAGTTGCATTCGTCCGCACGAGAGACGAGAAATTTTCTGACAGGTTTAATTATATATCTACCAGTCAGCGCGACTAGACGACTGTATTATTTTCTGCGGATACTGTGTGTGTGTGTGTTGAAGTCGGTGGTGAGCTCTCGTATATTTGTAACGTATCTGTACGTATATAATAAATTCTTTGGGACGTAAAAGCAGTTAACGGGACGAAAAATGGAAATTCATCGTTTTTCACTTATACGTTAGAAAAAAAAATTTTCTTTTTCAAATACTTTCGACCGTGTCTAGTGCAATATAACACGCGGCTCATCACAAGAGGCCGCATAATAACAATAATATCGTCGTCGTCGTTCGGGTAGTGCAAGATCTTAAAAGTCCACCACGGCTAATTGCTAATTACAAGACATATACATAAGGTAAAATTTATCTTCGCAATGGGCACCTATAACGTTTGTTTATTATTGTACACGCGCGCGTATATAGTATAATGGTAGTAATAGTACACAACAACTACGTGTTCTCTCTCTCTCTCTCTATTGGGACATTATGCAGTTGTGCCTCGTCAAGAGCCTTTCTCTAACAGTCCCATTCCGCCCGCCGCACTCGCTGTATTATACTTCTTTCATGATAATTGCGGCGCTCATCATCAACCTGCTCTCCTTCTCCCATTGTGCTTTTGTCTTTCAATCGTAGTCGTCGTCGTCGTCGTATACGTATATAGGGCCGCCACCGCCTACAATGGTAATTTCATGTTATTACCGAGTCATATTCTCTTCTCTACTACTACTACTATCCTCGTCTACTAGGATACGATTTCGGCTATTACGAAGTCTATCAACGCAGCGGGCAAAGAAAACATCGTTGCGGCGCGGTCTTCTTCTCTCGAAAAATGACATTTTAGATCGTGTATAGTAGATATGCAGCGTAAACGCAGAGGTTGTAAACACGGACCTCCCCCTACCGCCAAACACGCGAGTGTGTTGTTTCGCTCGAAACATTTTATAATGCGGCCACACGCGCGAGACATCGAGTGCAAGTGCGGGGAAGCTCTTGAAATTCTGACGATGCGTTTTCGAAATTATGCTACACAGTTTTGTTTGTATATCGGGATTCTCGGGTATGTGTATACATGCATATGATTACCGCACGTATGTGCACAGAAGCCGAAAACTCTGAGTCGAGTGGCAGTCTCGACCTCCTACAGGTATCTCTCGTCATTTTTTTTTTTTTTTTTTCATTTCCAGGAGACACGGCATGAACGTTTCGTCTGAATTTTGCAAGGACACGAGCAGCAACAGTACTTCATAACCATATCGCTTGAAATAATGACAAAATTACGATCGTCTTTTTTTTCTTCTTTTATCACTAATACTTATAAGGCGACGAATGTACCCGGGCGAGATATGGAAATCGAAGTGTGCTGCAACAGTTATATAGGCGCGTAGAATAATGTAACTTATAGTTCCGCCGACACATTTGAAAAATCGAACGTCATTATAGAATCGAACGGTGCAGCGGCAGCAGCCGTTGATTGCTCGCTTACACATAACGCGCGCTTGTATATTTGCGCGATCTCTCTCTCTCTCACTCGCGGCCGGAACGTCGAAGGAAGAGAGAGACTCATACATATCACGAGAGAGAGAGAACCGGTGTGACTGGCGCGTGAGCGACTGTATTATGTATCGTTGAAAATCGCATCTAACGCATGTGGAGCTGTATTGAAAAACAGCAACAGCAGCAGCAGCAGCGTCGGTAGTCAAACACAGGCAAAAAACAGTTGCGAGATGGCAATCGGGAAAACATGTTCTTCTCGTGCATAATATAATGCGATCGTACTCACCGATTAACAATGGCTAGACGACGACGACGACGACGACCACGATGATGTTCCCGCGCGCGCTTATTGGCGAATTTTCACAGCGCGGAGCAGCGGCAGTTGCAGCGGTTGCGTCAGAGCGCGAGCCACTTGATAACGGCTAGAAAAAAAGAACACCACGCGACGACGAGTCGATATGTGTATAGATATATATCTAGACGCGCACTCGGTTGATTTTTCCGTAAAATACAAAGAGTAACGATGATAGTTGCGTTGTAATGTATACTCCGGCGCGCACTGGCTCGACCTTAACCTTATTATTTAGCGCACACACGCGCACACCCGGCGCGTTACGATAACTTTAATATATTTCGCACATTAGACAACACGCCGCGCACGCACGCACACACACACACACTGACTCGCGGGGCACACAGAAGACTAGCGAGCGGCAAACAGACAGAGAGAGAGAGAGAGAGAGAGAGAGACGAACGAACACTTTTGTGTGCAACGCAGTGCACGCGTATATTTATCTTCGCAGTCAAAAGAGGCTTTTCTACGAAGAGAGAGAGAGAGAGCATTAACTCGTGTTTGCATGCAGATTTTTTTTTCGGCTTTCGCTATGTGTAACGCCGCACTGTGCGGCACACGTACAATCTGAAGACACACGGAACGACTTTATTAAACTGAACCTAAATGCTCGCCTATTTAATACGCAACGGTCGACGGTTCTTGTCGCGGGTTTCGATCGAATCCATCTATCGGCAGACGATACCAATGCAATCGAAAAATTCACTCGCGCACTCAGAAACGAACGCCTCCCAACAACAACAACAACAACACGGAGCTTTCGTTGCTCTTCGCGTCAACGATCTCTCTTTAAGCGTGTTCTTTTTATACCGGCGTATCTGCCTCAATGAGGGGATATACACACATTAATATCGAAGCGCGCGTGCCACGATGCTGCAGCAGCAGCAGCAGCAGAGCACAACCACCGCACGGGATGCGGAGATAGAGAGAGAGAGAGGGAGTAAATTCGCGCGTGTTCGATACACACATACACACACGGACGAAGGATATATACGTATATACGTGTGAGCGACGCGCACCTCACGAGTGCCGGCACGAGACTGCAGATGGGTTTCGCGCCGCGGCTGACTGTGGCATGAGGCCGGGCTTGCAGGCGCTCACAAGAGAGAGAGAGAGAGAGACGGACGGCGCGCCCGCGCGATAGAGGTAAAGGTCGAGGTACGTACGACGACGACGAGGCGTTCGCGGTGAATGAGAGGCGCGCGGAGAGAGAGAGAGAGAGAGAAGAGAGTCGGAGGCGCGCGCCACCCGTTGATCCTGTGCCGAGCGGCGCACGGATACGTATATATATATATGGAGTTGTTGATATTAATATAAATGTAGGATAACGTTTAATGCGTTACGCAAGTGGAAAATTATATATAATGAAGGAATTCCTTGAGAGATATTATATTGTATGCGATTTCAGCTCTCGAAGATGCGATACGATAAGTCGCGCAGCGTTAGAAAGAAGCTGAGCGTGAGTCACATGGCAAAAGTCAAACGTATCATTACGAAGAGCAGCCTCGCGCGGATGAAATTATGATTTTCTTCTGCGATTGTCGCTGTCGGCCGTTTTACAATTGCGTATTCGCATATTGTTCGTATAGCAAGTCGCGTGCATCGTATATACGAACGATAATTTCTTCATTTTTCTTTCCTATACTTACGCGTGATTTTATTCAACAATTTTCCATATCGCAATTTTTACGCGAATGATTTTGTTCTTTTAAATTGATCGCGAAACATATTTGTTACGGTTTATGAACACGCGATCGTGCGAACTCGATTGCGGCCGCGCGTATATGAAAACACGCTTAAATACACTTCTCTCGGCAGCAGCAGCAGCTAGCGATCGCGTTAGTATTATAGCTTAATATCATTCCAAATTTAAACCCGGGGGCCACTATAACAGCAACAGCTCTCGAGCTCCGATCGATTAATTCCACTACACGTATACACGGATCGAAGGCGAAAATTCTCTCGTAGTCTTTAAATACTTTTGACTCGATAAACACCGCGAGAGGGCCACGATGTGTATTTCGATGAATCAAACTCTCTGAATGTAAGCGATCACAGTTCGGCGTCAAGGGGGGTCAGTGAAAAGAGAAGAGAAAAAAAATCACAATGTAAAAATTTCAATGTTTTAATAGAATTTTCTTTTTTTCTCGTGGATGGACTCTACGAGCGATATAATGATATCATTTATACGTAATACATTACAATTATTTATGTATAATATAATATATTCAAGTGCGCATATTTCTTTTTGTTTTTTGTAAATATAACGACGTCTTTATTCTCATTGAGTGTTATCGAGTATTTTTTTTTTTTGTATTATTTGCCAGACTTGTTTTCTCTGCCTGCCACCGCCGATGCTGTCCGGTGGAAACGAGAAAGAGACGATATAACATTTCCGACTCTTTCTTCCTCGGCTCTGGACCCAATTTCCATCCTATATATCGAATAATATATGTGTGTATATGTCTGTGTGTGGTGCATCATGCAGATATACATCTACCCCAAAATGATCTAAAATGCGTTCGAACAAAAAAAAATATGAGAGAGAGAGAGAGAGAGAAGCTCATATGCGTGTGTGTATGTAGCGATGGTGCGTTGGATGTCAATATGCGTGATCTCGTGACGTCAACAGATGGAAAATATGTGGTGCTATATGGGAAAGGCTGGCCATCCGTCACGTTTGAAGGATTACGCAGCGGCTGGAACAAAAAAATTCGGAAAAATTTATGTTATCAATAGGTATCGCATACGTTTCGGGTGTTCTTTTTTTTTTTTTTTTTGAAGAATTTATTTTTCTTCGCATAAAACATAAATCTCGAATCGTCCGATGCTCAATTTATTCGACATAATTGAATTCGTATATCGCGACGAAAATAAAAATAAACGCCCCCCCGGCCAAGAATTATTGTTTATCTCATCTCGTGTACCTTCGACGACTGGCGCAGACTCGGCGGGTGCGGATTCCACGGGGACCTCGGCCGGTGGCGCCTCGCCGCCCTCCGCGGCCGGTGGTGCTGCGGCGTCGTCGGCGGCCGGTGCCGCGGCATCGCCTTCCGCTGGTGGCGCGGCTTCTCCTTCCGCCGGTGCCTCGCCGCCCTCGGTCGCGGGCGCCTCACCCTCCGCGGGTGCGGCCTCCTCTTGTGGAGCCGCCGCTAGATAGAGAGAAAGAGAGAGAGAGAGAGAAAAAGAGTTGGAATTATTTTATTCGAAATAGAAACGACGATGCGGTGGTAGGCCTAAAATCTATATAGCGGCCAACTGTGCCACTGAGGGGTGTGATGCAACTGATTAAAAAAAGTAACGAAGCCCGAGCTATTAAACTTTTATAACGGAATTATAAATAGATTAGTAAGCGATTCGGCCATTGCCAATATAAGATCTATACAAAAAAATAAAACAAAAATTATGGTACTGACGATTGATCTAACAATAGACGCGACGTTCGGAATTACAAAAGAGTTTCTCAAGTATGATTCGTTCGATACTCACATGGATTTAAAATGTAGAAAATCTTGTTGCAAAGTTCCATGTCTACGTCTGTTACTTCTCCGGACGATTCCGATGTTTCCATGGCCTTTAGTTTCGAGAGCAGCAGGTTCAGCACATTGAGTGGATTTGGCTGTGGTGGCTCTGAACATTTTTTCATAAAATATTAATTAACAAGTGATCGGGTCGGATCTCCAGCGTTTTATTAACGTTTCGATATATTTGAAACGATTTTTCTTTATTCTCAATGAAGTACACAATTTTGAGTTGAATTAAACGTCAACATTTATCGAAGCTTATTTATACAAAATTCAAAGTTAAACCGTAAATTAAAAACACTTTGAACAACAAATATATGGTGTGAGGTTGATACAAAGAGTCACTGTTACACATAAAATACACCGAACTTCACTTGATTTCTGAGATTGAATTATTTCGTGTTGATTAAAAATGATAATTTACTTACGATTGTCCTTTTCAGGTGGTGGTAAAGTGATAGTCATTTTGATAAGTATTTGTTGAAATCAAAACGATCGCAAAGTACAGTCAAACTCGGTTGCACTATTGAGTCACCCTTTCTCTAGGACGTTAAGAGTTAGAATGAGCGCGTCTGTATTTAGTGCAACGCATCGTCTTATGCAACCGTTCGGGGTGACGTAATTTTTTGACGTAAATAGAAGTAGTGGGGGTGAACATTATAATGTTAATTAAAAAAATAAATTATCGATTTTTATTATAATGATTTACCACGCCGATCGGTCACTGACCCTCCCTCTCGGATTCAGTGAAATAATATTCGTCTGAAACAGTCGCTTATGTTGGTATTTTTTTTGCCATGTTCTAGGGAAGTTTATCAACAAATATTAACCCGTTAACGCCCAGACGGACAGAATTTTTATTTCTTTTGTAGTGACCAATAAAATCATCTTATCAGGGCGAGAAAAATTCTAGAGTACTCATTATCGATGTAAAATTTAATGTACTTTTCGAATATGAGTTTATAATTGACCTACGATGCATATTAAAAAAGTTATAAACAAATTATTGCAAAAAAACACGATTTTGAATCCTGAAAAAAAATTTTGATTCAAATTTTTTTTATGAAAGAGACTTCGATTGTGGCCAATAATACCCAAAATTGTGGAATAACGATCTAAAGTTTAAAGTACCGTAGGTGGGATTGGAAAATTCAAGATGGTGGACACCAAAAAATACACTTTTCCAGAAAAATGTACTAAAAACCTTTGGTATTTTTTACTCGTAAACGATCAACTTTAGGAAAAAATGTTACTTTACAAAAAGTGTTTAAAATCATTCAAAGATTACGCAGGAATTTTTTCAGAATTTTCTGAAAATTTTTGAAAATTTTTGAAAAATGACCGAATTTGAAAAAATCGAAAAATTCTTAAACATTCTGAAAAAATTCCTACGTTATCTTCAAGTGATTTTAACCACTTTTTGTAGAGTAACATTTTTTTCTAAAGTTGTTCGTTTAAGAATTAAAAAAATGTTTTTGTTTATAGTCGAATTCGGTCATTTTTCAAAAATTTTCAAAAATTTTCAGAAAATTCTGAAAAAATTCCTGCGTAATCTTTGAATGATTTTAAACACTTTTTGTAAAGTAACATTTTTTCCTAAAGTTGATCGTTTACGAGTAAAAAATACCAAAGGTTTTTAGTACATTTTTCTGGAAAAGTGTATTTTTTGGTGTCCACCATCTTGAATTTTCCAATCCCACCTACGGTACTTTAAACTTTAGATCGTTATTCCACAATTTTGGGTATTATTGGCCACAATCGAAGTCTCTTTCATAAAAAAAATTTGAATCAAAATTTTTTTTCAGGATTCAAAATCGTGTTTTTTTGCAATAATTTGTTTATAACTTTTTTAATATGCATCGTAGGTCAATTATAAACTCATATTCGAAAAGTACATTAAATTTTACATCGATAATGAGTACTCTAGAATTTTTCTCGCCCTGATAAGATGATTTTATTGGTCACTACAAAAGAAATAAAAATTCTGTCCGTCTGGGCGTTAACGGGTTAAGGTCAAAAAATAAATTAACGTTTTACATAATTCTTTACCGAGTCCATAACAGGTAAATATTCTAACGATGCATTGATATAATTTGTTATAACCATACACTTACGATTCATATTAAAATAAATCACTTTCAAGACACCTTATTAATAGTTTTTAAATATAATGTACATCATATAGTAATTACCACAGTATTACATTATTCAAATTAATTATATTAATTAATAAAAAAAAATTGTTTGCAGTTTCCATGTACTGGTGCACGTATTTATTCAATTATGATAATCACACATATAACGTTGGATTAAAAAAGTGAAAAAATTAAATTACAACTTGTTAGGACAATATTAAAAAGTATAAAATAATACAATGAAATATCCTGCTACAGAGTGAATGTAGACATGTAAACGTTGTTAACTGCGTACAAAACATTTAAGCTTCGATTTTGTTAAGATACATTGTCATATACATTGAAGTCAGGTCGAATCTACCTTTTGGAGGCTCTGGCTCAGGTTCTGGTTCCGGTTCGGGTTCTGGTTCTGCAAGTAAAGAGATCGAAATATCAATCGTTTTTGAAACTGCCAAAGTTTCTTGATAAAATAGTTATTGGTGTACGAATGAAAGTGAGAAATACTGATTGGAAATTGAAGTTTGTCAAAAGGCGAGAGTCAAATGGCCGTTTACGAAATTATTTCGATGCAATTCCGATAATAATACAATCGATAAATTAGGTTGAAAAAAATAACATTAATCTTCTAAAAATTTCTAAAAGAGTGTGGCTTTCATGAAAACGATGTTCATATCTTCAGTTGTTATTTATACGAGTAACATTTTCATTAATGTGAAATAAGTTTACACGAAAAACATGCAAAATAGTCAACTTTGACGTTCCGTAATATTTGACTTGAGCCTGCCGCTTCGCGATATTAAAAAAAAAAGAAATCCTAATGAACACTTGTACACCCGCCGGGTTAGATACTCGGACCTCGAAAAGTTGCGTTCGATTAGTCGTTTGCTTCACGGCGCAACGACTTCGGGTCTAGCGTCAGAACTTCAGACAGTCCTTGCGCTGTGAAGCAAGCGACTAACCGAACGCAACCTTTCGAGGTCCGAGTATCTAACCCGGCGGGTGTACATAATATAAAGGAGAGCATAGTAATTGCTAACCTCTAAAATAAAATAAACGAATGTTTCGAGGTTTTTGAATTCGAGATTAACCCATTACCGCCCAAAGTGACAAAATTTTTCGTTCTCGATCGATGCGATTTTTTCCCGTGTTTTGGACGTTGAAAAGACTTTACACATATGTCATTTTCTGTAAAATTCAATGCCCCTTCAGAATCCGGGCTCAAATTCAAGAATTTATTCTCCGTTAAAAAATGTTGATCGTTTAAACAAACAAAAAACGTAAAAATTTTTGCAAAAAATCGGCTTGAAGTTTTGAATTGATTTTGAAAAAGTCCTTAGTTTTGTTCAAAATTGTTTGAAACAGTTCAATGGTTTAGTTTTGACCATCGACATTTTAAGTTTATCAATTTCGTAACTACTAATAGGTTCATGACGTAGTTATTTAAAATGATTTAAAATATAGTGCCATCAATTAGTTTGTTTTGGCAATTATGCTGTTACGATTATGTTGAAAATATCAAACGTATTTTAAAAGACCTGAAAATGGCACTTTGATTGTATCAAAAAATTTAGACCAGTTTTCAATCGTTTCTATCATCTTTGCGGTAATACTACTTTCAGTCTCCACCACTAGATGGCGAGTACCTTCATATGTAAATCTGCGAGTGGCAAAATGAGAATAATTGTATAAGTCAAAGCGAAGTTTGTAGATTGCCATTCTATAAACGGTGATATTTTACTGTTTAGTTCTAGAACAGCCATTTTTTACCCAACAAACTTTTTAGCTGGTCAAAAACTAGTCAAAAATGAATGTTGAGACTTTCTACTAGAGTTATTGAGGAATTTAATTAAAATTTTCCAAATTTTTGTTTTCAATGTCATTTTAATCTACTTTGGGTAAGATAGTCTCGTTAATAGCTTTGTGGTCATTTATTCGATAAATATGCATTTAATAGATACTATACCTGGAGTCGGTTCACGTGGTGGTTCTGGTGTTTCGGGTACAGGGGACGGTGTCGGTTCCGTTGACGTAGCTTCTGAAGTAGTTTCACTAGCTGGTTCCTCCTTCAGTGGAATTTAACAACATTTCTTTTCATTTTTGCTATTTCGATTACGTAAGGGCATTTTTTACGGTTCAGTCGGAGATTTAAAAAGTTAAGTTGGTGCGGAAATAATTCATTCAGGTAACAAACGATCAGATAATAATTTTCTGGACCAATAGTATTCATTTAAATAAAATCAAGAGGAAAAAATATTTTTTGAACGAAATATGCTCCAGTAAGAATTAAATAAAAAAACAATACCAAAACATTTGTATAGCTTATTTAAAAAGGGTAAAAAATGCGTTAAAATTTTGAGAATAACAAATTATTAAACGCGGAAATATTGGAATTTCTTTTTAAAATATTTTACAAATAATTGGATGTACTGCTTTTTCTGACATTTCTTCGTTGAGATTAATTAAAATAAATTTCACATTTAACTTGCATTATTTATAAAACTTTACATAGGTTTAAAATTATCGTACAGGGTATCAAAAATTATTGAAACAATTTTCAAGTTGGTATAGAGAGGTTTCGGGTCATATAACATAGGGTAAAAGGAAAAATACATTTTTTAAACAAAGCCTTGTTCATAGTATATTATTATTTGTTTTTAATTACAATAAAACTTATATATCATTCCCTCAGATGCGCCTTAAAGACATTCAGTCACAAGCTGGATAGGATTAAAAATTGAACAAATTAATTAACTCTTGTTTTCATTCTTTATATTATTACAGAAAAAAGTTGTATCAAGGTTTAACCATTACTCTTAAAATCTTTAATTTCGTAAGTATACAATTTTTAGAAGTGACAGTATCGTTAGATACCAATCAATAAGTAATGGAAAGTGCAGGATAACTTCCAGGTAACAATGGTAACAAAATTCTGTTTACTAATGATCCAAGGATAAAAAACAAAAACAAAACAGGGAACATGTAGAGGATAAAATCATCAAAAATAAAAATAATTCATTCTAGTACAGAGTAAGTGCAAAGGAAGTTACTGGTATGTGATTTTTTTTTTTTACAAGAGAGCGATAGTCGATTTTCTTGATAAATTTAGGATTGCGTGCTCAGTTAAACAAATAACTATCGCCTATAGTTCAAGTTTCAGTTAACGGATGGAACAGTTTATCGGAGATACAATTGTTTGGTTTTTCATGCCTCAACTGCAGCCTCCTCCTCTTTTACCTTCTTTTCTTCTCCTTTTTTCGACCATTCGGGCTTTTTCTGAAAATACGAAACAAACAAATTAATAACGTAATTAGATCAGCATATTTTAATTTTTGTTATAAAAATACCAAATATTTTAGGTAAAATTGACTCTTCTAAAAAAAATTCTAGCTAAAAAGTGGCTAACATATTACTCACACTACTTTGATAGTAATTTTAAATTGAGATAAAATAAATAATATCTATAACAGTATTAATAACTAAATTCGTTAAAAATGTAGTCTAAAAAAATGAAGCAATCAGGATAAATTCCAGTCTACAAAAATCTTAGATTAGCTTAAGTTTTAAACAAAGCAATGATCTACAGAATCTACAAGTATGGACTCATCAGGCAAATTATATTGATCGAAGCCTTTCAATTATTTTTACCTTATCTTTCGATGCATTCTGCAAATTTTAAGCAATATTAGTCAACATGACAACGAAACAAAGAAATTATATTATTTACAAGACTGATAAGTATTACAAAATCCATGTAAGAAATTGGTTTTGTAATAATTTTAGCCATGATAGTTTAAATGTAAAACGAATACACTTTTTTTTAATATTCATGTTTTATGAACTTTGATGATTAAAAATGTATTCACACGTAATGTAATACACAGAGCATGTCAACACATATTACAGACAGAAAGCTCGGCAGCCGAATCGTTTTTATTTTTATGTTTTATTTCAAGTCGTATTTAAATATGCTTTAATCGCTGTACAACCCCACAAATATAACTTTTATTACTTCGAAACAACGCAAAACTGAATAATGCAAATCAACAGTTGTATTAACGAGTATAAGTCATTATCTTAAATAAAAAAAAGTTGCGCATAATAAGCAATTATGTTAAGAGATTTGCAATAATATTTTAATAACATTATGGCGTGAGAATAATACAAGAAATACAAAATTTCGTCTCACCTCACTCTCACGTAGTTTTACTTCAGAATAATACTTTTTGAACGTTAAGTTATTAGAACATATTAATGATAGAAATTTTAATTAGATTACCGAATTCAAAAAAATCCGATTGAAACGATTCGGAAATACATAAAATCGTACTTATGCTTTCCAAAAAAAAACACAAAATCTGTTCATCAGAAAATGAAAAAAAAAGTTGTGAGATCACAAAAATCACATAGAAAAATATTGTTAAAAACCAGCACATATATAGGCTACCCTAGGTTATTCAAAATTCAAAAATATTGAAGTACTGAAAAAATCAGGGTCAAAATATTGGCAGATTGGCACGTAAGAAAAATTGTTTCGTGTAACTGCATTTATGTTTATGTAAAAAATCGTCTTTTTCTCATCAATATAACTGTAAGATTGGTTTCGAAAATGTGGTGTAAAAAATTTCATATAATAGTCATATTACATTTAAATATATTTATTGAAATTTTTGATGCTTGTGGTAACGCGAATCTTATAATGAACTTTCAAGTAAATCGATTTATAATTCAAGTGAAAAAAAATTGCACATTATGAGTAGTCGTTACAGATGAGAGTTAAGAACACGAGTAAGATCTAATTCATCATCGACTGCTCGGATGATCTTTCAAAAGTTATTGATTTCAATATAAATAGTTACAAAAATGTATCTGTCAACGAACAATTCACGATTCATCTGTCTGGAGTTTCAAATTCAAAAATTGAAATGACTTTAAATCTCCACGATTTTTACTTCGTCAATTTTCGTGAGTTAAAGCATGATAATTGTTTAAATTCTGAGGTTGTATGTTCCTATTCTACTTCTTCGTCTGCCATTCTGCCTTCTCGGACTTCTTGGGCTGTGAAGAATAATACATTGCCTATTCAACTACGGATTTCTCTACTTTTATCTGGTTTATACTCAGCTCCATTAAAGACTCTTTCGATACTTTTGTGAACGTCTACATAGTTATACTTCTCAATGTATCTCAAGAGCTTTAAAAAGCCTTTAAATTCAGTAATGTATTGTTAAAATTAGTTACAATCTGCTTACTGACTGT
Source organism: Trichogramma dendrolimi (assembly GCA_034770305.1). Classification (NCBI taxonomy): domain Eukaryota; kingdom Metazoa; phylum Arthropoda; class Insecta; order Hymenoptera; family Trichogrammatidae; genus Trichogramma; species Trichogramma dendrolimi. The sequence continues at coordinate 7,318,208 of JAPMIB010000002.1, read as the reverse complement.
TTGAGATTATTCAACATAAAAAAAAATACACGCAACATTTAACGTTCACTTATTAATCAACAGATGTAAATTAAGTGAATTGAACTTCTTAAATTTTGAGCAGATCTAGAATGTATATTTTTGAATTACTGAAAACTCCTTATCCAATCGTAAAGTCGTTGTTTTCCACAATAATAAAAAAATAACTGGCAGTGATATTTTTGATCGACATTGCCCTGAACTGCAATTGTAAAGAAAAAAAAGTTTTACCTCTTTGTCTTCTTCTTCGAGGGTGAACTCCTTCTTTTTGACTTGTTTGAGCTGGTTACGGAAGTTAAATTCAGCAGCCTTCTTTTGAAGTTTGGCGAATTTGTTTTCATATTTGGACACCTTTTTCAATGTGGGTTTCATGCTGGTAAAATAAAAAGGTAAAAGTATTAATTAAAGCTCTAAGAACAGTAAGAATTTCTTTGTATTTAATATTCGAACAATAGATCGAAATAATTTTACTCACAATTTTCCACGGAGATCGTTGACTTGACTGTTCAACTCCGAAATCTGTCAAAATAAATTTATCGTTGTACAAAAATGTTTATAATCTCTTTTTGTTTACAGCGAAGCTTTCTATGCTCTTGAAAAGTGCTAGAAATTTTTCAAATTTATCAACGAAAATTAAATAAATAATTCAATGAATTATCTACGTGAAATTGGAACTTAATTCAGAATTAGCAAAGGATACTTATATTTATTGCAAAGCGCCCTACATTAAAATTTCTATAAATTAAAAATATATCGATTAGTTAAAGAAAATCTCACACAAGTTTTAGTAGCACAAACTTAAAGCACTGAAAGCACTATAAATGGGTTTTATTTACAGGCAAAAGGACGTATGGTAATTTAGGATATTCAAAGAGCATAATGTGAGGAAAGAATTGGAACATTTTTTTTAATGAATAACTAATAAATTGAACAGAAAAACAAAGAAAGTAGCAAACTACTTGTTTTGATAATGGAAAAGTATTAAAAGTACGAATTGTACTTTATTAAAACATAAAAAAGAAAGGTTTGAAATCACTCATTTCAAAAAGTTCTTGTTTATACTGTTTCAGAATATATTATACGAGAAAATCTAATGGAAATCGATACCTATATTCTAGTGCTATAAATCTAAAACTTTTTACACATTACTCAATGAAATTCAAACCATTGTGGTGCAGGGTAAACACAAATTTTGAAAGTTTTATTATCGTGAATGAGGGAATCCTTCCAATTGAAGGATTGAGGGTAAAAAGACAAAATTCGTTGATTCCACTAACGAATTTGTGAGTGAACTGTGAATCAACACTCACTTGATGGGATGTCTAGACAACTTTCCATGCTTGGTAAAGTATAATTTTCTAGTTTAGGATTGGGGAAATTGAAAACATTATAATGACATGGCTGCAGGGCACAAAGGGTTTGTCCAAACCCCATAAATCATTATCTTCGTACAAAATTGATTATAATTCTTTTTCTCGAAAATCCACAGTTTTAATTGATTACGAGGTAAAAAATCAATTATAATAAATTCTGCACAACAACATCGAACTAAGAAATTCGAGGGTGATTAAAAAAAGTGTATAGAAAATATCTCTTGCTCTCGCTGCTGTTCGAATCGTCATTCATTAAGACGCAAGGAAAGATGTATGTTGTGGAACAGCGGCAATAAATCAGGCTGTTCGTTCTAACTGGTCATAATCAGTTATAATATTTTATAAGGAATGGCGTATCACTATTAGGGCGTTTTCATTTATATTATTTGATTCTTTTTATCGATAAAACTTTTAAATTGAAGTATAATTTTTAAAAATTAAATGATTAAATGAAAACGCAAATCCGTGATTAATGTTTCCACGTACTGGAACGGTTAAGCATGATAAAAAGCATGAATCATTTTCACATGCTACTTGGTGCAAAATCGGTGCGAGTCATCAAATAATTTCAAATTCAAATTTGAAATTGCTGTGCATATAATTAAAAGTCTTTTTAATTAAGGGCGAACTTATCAGCTAATTATTTTATTTCATCGATATATTTTGTGATATAATCATTTATTGACAATTTATTTTCTTTTTCATTTCAAAAACCACGAGCATGTACGCTTTTATAAACGAATAAGCACAATGGAAAATTCGATTGCAGAGAATCTCAGCATGGCACTTCCTACGTAGCGATTTTTTCGATGTCGTTGGTCGTAAAAATGCGTCCTTTTGTGAGAGCCTTAAGTGTATTTTTCACGTGATCTAGACTAATCAGTTCATAAATATGCTTACCCTAATTCTTTCCTCTAACTATGTTTATTATCTATATCTATAATTTATTAAAAATGTTACCGAGATATTTTTTATGTTTGTAATATATGTCCTGAATTCTAGGTAATTCTTAAAAGTATTTTAACTTACGAATTATGAAGTGCCATACTTTTCCTTCTAACACTTTAATTTTTCGATTGTACCATATTTTTTCAAATTATACATTCTAAATCCATTATAATTATGAAAGTATAAATAATATTTTATCAATTATTGATAGAATATACCTTTATCTAGAGCTTTGCTTTTTTATTATTACTGAAAACCTTTTGTTTATAAGCCATGCAGTGAGCAATAAAGCAATTTAAAAATTTTATACACTTTTTCTTTATAAGATTGAACTCAATCGATTTTGCACCGTGTAAATGTAAAAATTGTAAGAACTAGATCATCAAAACCGAAATAATTTCCAATAAAGTTGAAAAACTCATCAATACGATGTAAATTTCTGGGGTTTAACCATTTCAATTCGACAGGATGATTCAAAATGAATAGGGACGTTATTGACTTTCAACAAAAACTTTTGTTAAATCATCTCTCGAAATCGAAAAAGTTACAAAATTATTATTAAAGAACATTTTAATTGAAAGAAAAAGTTTTGACTTTACTATTTACTATTTGAAACTTATTCAGCTCGAGATAATTTAACAAAAATATTGTGTGTGGAACAATTATTATTCGCATGATTAGGCGATAATATTTTAAATGCATTTGCCACTACGTATAGCATTAAATAACTATAAGCTTGTCCAGCCCTTGCCAAAGATTTTGTGCATGACTTCTAAAAATATTTTTTTCATTTAAATAAAAGTTAGTATAAGCTTGCTTATAATTCTTTGACCAAAAAATAAAATAAAATAAAATAAAATCTAGTAAGCTCAAAAAGAACAGTCGATGAACTTTTCTTCGTTCAACTTTTTAAGATTTACGTAAAAAAAGTTAATAAATAAATGCATAGACTAAATTAAATATAAAAAAGTATTGTCTCCAGTTTTAACTGTAAAATTTGAAAAATAAAAGTAATAGCACTTCATATAATTCGTAAAAATTAGTCTATTTATAAATAAAAATAGTCTAAAAGTATGAAATTTGCAGGACTGACCAAGATTATAGCACCCAGATTTAAAAAAAATTAATTTTCGGTTCTTGCGATCTTTTCGTAATTACGATGAAACTATTATTATTTTCGGTTTTAAATGATTCAAACGTTCTGTTTCATTGACATTTGATCTTGTATCATCTTTATGAATGGTAATGATTAAGTATGGTTATTGAAAAAGGGAATGAATGATTAAAATCAAAGTTTTAGGGGTCTTGATCCGCTATGAACTCATTTGAGTTTTTCATTACTATTAAAATGAGTTATTTTCCTAAACGCTCAGAGAATTTCATAGAAAATTAATTTCTTGGAGCTCATATATTATAAAAAGCACAGGTTGTTTACAACGTTTGTTCTCTGAGCATTTGGATTTGCGTTTTGCACTAAAAAGGTAATTTATGATTTTTAATGTGACGAGAGCAAAATTAGGTATATTTTGCTTGAAAACCCTTTTTTCCGTTTAGTTTTATTATAAACTGTGCACGTTGATTTGATGGTTAAAAATACCTCGTAGTCCCTTTTTCGAACTTCACGCTCCAAATCCCACTTCTGACCCTCACAAATGTAGACGCGCTCATGATACTGTTTGCAAATCTGCTTCAATGCGGCTATAAAGAATATCAATTGACAAAACTACAAATCTGTTCATTTACAACATAACCGGCATACAAATTTTGATTCAATAAATTTTTAAATAATTTAATTCGTCGTTTGCAAAAAAAATAATAGCCCCGAGCCTTAAAGAATTTAAGAGACGTCATGATTGTCACATGATCCGTATATATAAATAAAATAATGATGCCGATCAAGCATGATTATTTTCAGTCATGATCATCTGCTCTGAAAATTATCTCATAATAAAACCAAATGGCCTCTGATGAACAAAAAGGTTATTCATATTTTTATTTTCTCGCATGGTGCTTAGTTATGCGTATTTCAAAAAAACGCACGTGCATGTTTAATTCTTTTTTTATATTAAATTTGTGATTTTAGGACAAGGTCGATAAATTGTATTGCATTTTGGGCTACATACTAATGGGGTGTTTCATAAAAAATACGTGATGTATCACATTTAAAAAAAAAGACATCAACAGGTGTATACAATGATTAACTAACGTGTAGGACTGACAAAATAGGAGTACAATTATAATTTCATCTCGTTATTTACATTAAAATAAAAAATGACTGTTAAAAAATACAAAATAATTTTTAACAAAGAAAAAACATAAATATTTGACCAAAAACATTCCGAAATTTAAACACTGATAACGATAGATTGATTTGTAATTGTGCCGATATTTGCGCCTTGTTTTTATCAGCAAAATACAAAATTCGAATCTCAGAAAGTTTGCTCAAAAGATTCCACGATGATAAAAACGTGCGCAATCAAGGATTTTAAATAAAAATTTTGGGAATACACTTAATTCATTTCATAGGAGCTCGTTGAGTTTGGGTTTGATCAGGGATTTTTTTTTGTTTCAGACGGCTAGTTACCTCATAAGCTTTCATTGTACTTTGCCGTTCAAGGTCAAATTTATCACCCTCGAGATCGTACATTCTTTGCCAGAGGGACTGAACAATTGTCTGCAGCTCAGCTAAAAAAATAAAAATGCACGAACTAATTTTGTGGCCCAATTGGAATTTTCCCTTAGTATTTTGGTGAACCTTCGTCTATTCTTTTCAGTAAAAAAGTTTAGTAGCTTATCACATTTTGAATTTGTGCTAATATCTATAATTTTCTTCATGACAGTATAATTATACCACTAACTTTTGATTTACAAACTTACTTATGAAAGATAACGTTAGAAATATTTTCAAAAAGTTCAACCTCATTCTGTTACTTTGACAATTCGATTGAACGTGAAGAACATTCGAAAAATTGATTTATTGTCTTGACTCATCATTCTATATTTTGAAGATGCCATATTATTCATAAAAGAATATTTTGTTTCATTAAAAATAATTGGGAATTCTCGATATCTCTGAAGTGTAAAAGTTGAATTTAATAATAAATTACTGTTCGACGGGGAAATGTATGTACTGCATATCAAGGAAAAATGCTTGTAAAGTTAATTTTTGTGGAAATAGAATGAATAAAATTACTTTTTATGCTAAATACTGAGCAGCAATATCATTCTTGCTATTATCCTAGACTACTCGGAAATATGTAGAGAAACTTATTAGTCAGGGTCAGAAAATAAATATTTAGTTCACCTCATCAAATAACATTATATTCAGAATTTTAGAACTAAATATGAATATTTTGACCCAGAATTTTGAAATTTATCATTAAATTAAATAGTATGTCTACATTGCAGAGCATTAATAGCACTACCTGCACCAATCATTTTTAAAAGAAAATTAACAAAATATTATTGTGCCCTTAGTGAAAAATAACCTCGTGATCCTTTTTAGCCACTTCATATTCAAGATCGTATTTCTGCTCTTCAAGGACGGTGATCCTCTTATGATATTGATTAATAACCGACTTCACTGTCGCTGTTGAAAAGCGAAATATTGTGAATCGATGATCAACTAAATTTTAAACTTGAAACATTTTCAAGATCGTCATGTTATATGACAAATTATTTATACAGTATTCTAAAATTAGAAAGTAAATGACCACTGTGTATTCTATAGGTTAACATTGTTTCTTAATATTTAATGCTTGAATTTTGTGATCGCTCAAGCGAGTAGAGTGTTTCAACGATTTTAGAGACATACCTTGACCTAACGTGAAATGAAATCTCAGAAACCTTTACACGTGTAAAATATCAATTTTACCAATGCATGGACTGAAATTTACATCAGAAGCCGGAGGATTGTGGAATATTTGGGTTCTCGGAAGCAGTGTGAAAGGATTATCGTCAAATTTAGCCCAGAGAAAAGACAAAAACAATTAGCGCTGACTTTTTAGTCAATGATTTAAAAAAAATCCCATACGTTGGTGCTAAGCACGAACGTATTAAATTTATGCTTGAAGATAATAGAATATCAAAAAATGAAGAGTAGAATTTTGGAAAATAACGTGTAACGCAATTAAGAAATATGTATGCAGAAAAATGCTCCAAAGAAAGTCAAGTATATTTAGACAAGAAAATTGTTACATCGCATCTTATGAATTACACGAGATAATTCTTATAGCTCAGTTAGTCACAATTTTCACGTCTTATACAAGTTTCAAGAAACTACCATAATAATATACGAAAAACTGTCATTCAAACAAATTAGAAAAAAAATCGAGAGTATTGAAAGTGAATATATAGAACAATGAAGCATGTATGGCAAAATATTTATCAAGAAAAATTGAATTAAAAAAAAAATGATTGCTTCTGTTGATATATATTCAAACCCCATCCGTGAATGGCAAGTAGACAAGTGTCAACGACAATTCTCAGTTATTAAAAATTTCAATGCTAAGCTTGTTCTGTTTAAATGCTTTAACCGCAACATATAGATAGTTTTTGCACGAACATGATTAACAATCAAAAAAACAGCTTGAAAAACGCAAGTAATATACGATATTAATTTGTTTATATTTCTGCGACCAGCGCCCGACCGGGCGCTCGTCAAAAAAAGAAAATGAGAAGAAAATTGATTATTAGAGAAGTTGTTGTTTTTTTTTAGAAATACAAAAAATGTACAAAAAAAGTGTGTGTCAAAAAAAAATTGCGCGTTCATAAAATACCTCATAATCTTTCTTCTTGACAATATACTCGATGTCGAATTTCTTATCCTCCAATTTGGTAATTCTATCATGGTAATCGCGCAGCACCCGCTTCAATTGTTCTGCGCGAACGACGAAAAGTTGTTGTGTGTTTTCATTATTATCGTGTGTAGATTTATTTTAAAAAGAAAAATTTTAAAAGCTAGAATATCCATTTAATATTTTCCACTTGTTCGAAAGATCTTTTATTGATGCATCTCTTGGATGTGTCAAAAATGTATTTTTTTTCAGTGTACTCGCAGTATGCAAAACTAGTCTTTCGCAGTTCAGTTGTAAATTTTAACAAAGTAACCATTGTCTCTAATTTTGGTTCATACAAGTTACGAGAGCTACTTGATTCGACTCAGTAGTTGAATATAATTTTTGACTTGGCCAAAATATATTTAACTAAATTTTTCGTGGGTAAAAAATTAAAAATCCTCGAGAATAATATTGATAAACGTTAAAATACCTTCGTTGGCGTTATCGATGTCCTTGGGCTTTCCGCAACGCTCCTCGATGATACGCCTTCTCTCGGCTGCTTTCCTTTCCTGTTCTTTCTTCAATTCCTCAGCTGCTTTTTTACGCAACAAGAGCTAAAATACGAATTTCAGATTAGTATAAAATCATGCAATACGTCTCTATACCAAAAAAGACAAGCGATTCTCACCCTGAGCTTCTTCTTACGGTCGGGTGTCATGAAACCTTTCTTGGCCTTCTTGGCCTTGCTGGCCTCCTCCAGGCGGGCACGGACTTCGGCCCTCTTCCTGTCGGTCTCTGCCTGTTTCCTCTTCTTTTCCTAAATTTTTCAGTGTGCAAAAATGTTTGAGAACCCATTGATTAATACAGTAAGAGATTTTCTCAGAAAGTGTTTCCCCGTTAGTATTTAAAAGGTAATTTGTGTTGAAAAAAAAAGGTAAAAAAAAATCGTCAATAAGAATATGTCATTAAAGATTATGTAATAGGTGGATCTCTAAGTCTCTTTTTCCTTGTTACGTACATCCTCGATGCGCTTCCTCTGAAAATAAAAGAAAAATCGAGCGTTAAAATCATTGCTTTACATTCAAATCGTTTGAAATTTTAATTCTTGTGCAAAGTTTAATTATTTAAGATATTTTATCATGGTTTTTTATTTTGAACCAAATAAAGTTTTTTTTATCAATTTTTATTTATATTTTTTATCTTTACGTAATTTCATTTAAAATTTTAAGTGAGTAATTCTATCAACGTATCATTATTACTCATGCTCAAAATGGCAAATCTAATTTTACAGAAAATTTGTTTTCTTAAATCGAAATCTAAACAAAAACACATTCTATTCTAGTATTAGTACGCATAGCTTTTCACACAAAACTATATATGAGTGTAATTTTTTATAAATGTATAGTGATCGAGTGTTTTTACATTACCCCACTGTATGCTCCTGTGTACAGGTGTTGTTGAGTTGTATCGAGTTTTAAGTTATATATGGGAATCGTTCGCGAAGTGAATCAGAAAGATATCGCGAAAAATCGAATTTTTCTATCGGGCAACGAACTTGGCGCGCGTCGATGTAAATTTATGGCCACAAAGTCGGAGTAAGTAATACAAGTTTGTCTATGTCCGTGTGTGTGCGTGTACTTCCAAGTGCTTCTCTTATACGGCGGTGGCGCCTTTTCATAATACATGAACTTTCTTTCACTCCGCTGTCTTTCGCGCGCCCACTCGCGTTAAGCCCGCGAAACGCGTGTGTCTATATACACGAGCGGCGGCCGAGTTATAAAAAGCATAAAAGTGGGTGAACGTCAGTGGAGCGTTCCCGCAACGAGTCCGCGTTCATAAGACGAGAAATCTCGTATATATCTGTATAGGCTTCCATCTCGACGCGCTAATATTACTACCGAAAATTTCGGGGGAGTTTCCCTATATATCGTTCCTCGTTTTGCTGCATGTATACCATGATGATGTGATGACGGTATAGTATAGATGTATATAGAGTCACATATATATTGTATGCATATATATATAAGAGGTGCCGGAGCGAGGAGAAGACAGAGAGAGTGAGAGAGAGAGAGACGGAGATAAAGAGAGCGAGTTGAAGCTTCTAAATTGGTATACTAGGTTAAACTCTGCGCGAAAGCCCTAGAGACTCCACGTGAAAATTTTTTCTTTTTTCGCTTTTTCCCGATGTAATATCGTCTGGGTATGTATGTAGATGTAAGGTTGAAGCTTGACTTTATGTAGGCCGAAAACGCTCGAAAATTTAGTATAGCCGATTAACATTTTCAGCCTGGCTGGCAATTTGGATGTGGAAATTTTTGCCCGAAAAATATGATGAATTTTTGGCGATTTAATAATCGAATTATACCTCGCGCGTTTATGTACCAAGAAAATTAAGAAACCAAGTTACATTAGAATTAAAGTAATTTCAATTTTTTTTTTTTTTGCTCCGTCTCTCTGCAAGCTCTGTCTCTCGCTCTCTTTCTCGCAGTCTTTGCGAGTACATTTCTCGTACACGGAGCAGGAAAGACGAAAAAGTTTTTTTACAGGCAAAACCCAAGGCGTCTCGCGGCAGTCGGTCGCAGTTAATTTATGCACCAACAGAGACAACGAATGCTCCTTGAGTTTTGTCGTAGTACATACACACTCGCGCGACTCCGGTGTGCTTATATACACTGGCACATTGGGAGCACGAGTACGAGTGTGTAACACACACACACACACACAGACACATAAATACTATGTGTGTGTGCGTAAAATAGAGGTAGTATAGTTGGGATACACGAGCAGTTGAAACTGTCGGTATTTAGACAGATATATACACACAACTGTAACAGCGCACGTTAATTTAAGCAATGCTGAAGCGATATGTCGTACCTGTTAAAATAAAATATTCATACTGCACGGCGTCGAGATCATTTTTTTTTTTTTTTTCATTTCGTTTGTTTTTTTTATGCGTTCCAGATGAATTTTTTCGGCGTTCGTCGAGCGGGTCGATGTATAATTGTGTCGAGGTGCGATAACCAGCAGCAACAGCAACAGCAATGAAAGCACCAGAGAGACATGGATGAATGACGTCAATCGGAATTCAGCGTGGCGAAAAACGAGTACATGGAAAAAAAGGCGAAAAATTTTAAATTAATTATTTTCGTCGTTCGTAGCATTAGCGAGAGAACAATGTAAAAGTGACTTGGTGTAACGTATAAAATTTTTCGGAAAGTTTGCGCCGTTTTGGGCTGTTCTGTATCGGTGTAAATACGAGTCTCGTATAGTATATAATTGTGAATAAAAATTTTTTTTCCCGAGTCTCTACTTTGTAATGTTTCGAAAAAGTCTTTGTGTGAGAATAATTTTGATTAAAATTGTTTAAAATGTTTTTAATTGGATGATTTTTTGCTTTGAAAAATGTAAAAATGAATGTATCAAAGTTTGCAAGCGGGGAATACTTTTTTTAATTCCAATCCGCTACTAACGGTCAAAAGTTACCCTGTAAAAATCATCAAACTTCATCAACACATTTCAGCATATCAAATTAATACTCGATAACCGATAACATCTCAAGATTACCCTCAAAATCGATACATACCTAACCTCATCGTCAGCCATGGTGGATCCTTGTTGTTAAATCTGCTGTCTGTGGAAAAAAAAGAAAAAAAAAATCATTTAAATCATTGTCACATTCATTGCAAGCTCCCTCGCGTAATTTTGCAATCGACGGTTACGCATCGTCGACGAAAAATGTCACACACGCCTTACGATATATATACAAAAATACACGGATGCGTGTGATTTTATCATCGAGCTTGCGAGAGAGAAAGAGAGACGAGTGTGTGTTACAATATACAGGCATAGTGGTATCCGGTGCGCTCAAAAATAGTTGAAAGCGACGTGTGGCAAAGTCTTTCCTCTTTCTCTCTCTCTCTCTCTGTCTCTTTCGTTCTGCGCGCGAGCTTGCAACGCAATCCAAATTTGGTTACAACAACCGTGCGCGGCTCGGCGCGCGTAACACCATCATCGTCGTCACCTCGCGATAACTATATCAATTTTCTCCAGCGGGGTATATTTCTGGATTCGTATAAATGAAAAACAAAAAAACAAAAAAAAAAAGAAGAAGAAGAAGAAGCGTAACGCGTTACGCGGAGCCATGGGCCTCGAAATTCGTGTATACAAAATATTTTTAAAAGTCGCCGAAGAGAGAGAGATTTTATTTCGGTTCTCCGGTATTTTATTTTCCAACGAGACTCTCCCCCTCTCACTCCATTCCATTTAGCAACGAGTGACCCGCGTATATACAAGTGCATTTTCAGTGAAATATTAGCGATTAAAAATGTTGATGGTTTCGAAGAGGAGGAGGAGGAGGAGGTGGCGGTGGTGCTGCTGCTGGTGGGTACATTAGGGCACGCGCGCAACACTGCACATAGAGCTTTTATCTTGGCCGAATGCTCTGCTGCGAAACGAACGAGTCACTGACCTAGAAATTCACTGAAAAGCGAGGGAAGGAACAGAGGGAGAGAGAGAGGGTTTCGCCTCTCTCGGACCAAGACTGCTCTGTTAGCCTTTAATGCCGTAATACTCGCCAACGAAACATAAATCAAGTAGTACCTACGTAGGTAGTGGTGGCAGTTGTTTCGGAAATTGATAAAAAAGCTCGACGTTGCGGCAATGAAGCACGATATTTTTTCACGATCGTTGAGTATTATCATTCATAAATAAAATTACTAATTGAACCGATAAAAATATATGAATCAAATGTCTAGTTAAGCCCAAATTATTCGAAACTGCTACTCGAGCGAGAGCGATCAGTCATTTCCGAGGAAATTCATTAAAGGCAACTCGTTCGCGCGTTTCTTTCCGTTTGACCCAAATTAATCAATCGAGAGAGATGAAAATCCTCATAAAAATACGTATAATACGCAAATATCCGCGCGACGAGAGCCGAAAAATCTATTTTCTGCGTTCATTCCGAGTGGAGGAATTACGTAAGCTCCCGGTTTTAAAAGGGGAACTCGTAAACAATGATCTTGCCGTAAAAATATACAAATCTTATATATATATATATGTGTGTGCTGTAAGCGAAGGTATGTGCTTTCTGTGGCTGTGGCGGCGTCAGGCAGCGTCAGAGGCAGGCAGGCCTGTGTGAGCGCCGCGACTCTTTATATTTATAAACGCGCGCGCGCGCGTATACGACGCTACGGGCTTATAAGCCGATCGGACGCCTAAGTTTAGACAAGAGAGAGATATTCGTGCACGGCAGTGGTAGTAGCAGCAGCAATAACACATATGATGCATATGCGCTGCTTTTCCCAAGGCGAAAAATTTTAACCCAAACTCTCGGACGGATATTATTATATTTGCGTAATTTCGATTCGAGATGTTATACAAAAAAAAAAAAAAAAAATAACATATATAGTCGATGTAATCAAAACAATTCCGAGGCGGCTATTTAATGCTATTTTTGGAGTACACATAATTTTTGCGCACGAATTTAGAAGGCCCCGAGAGATCGCGCTTTTTTCAGCGGATCTAAGAAACTATTTCAAATCAATCGGAGGAGGCACGACTTTCAAAATCAATTACACTGGCAATGAAATATCTTTAATCGAGCGTGCGCGAGACCACAGTGAAAGTATCTATACGGTGTACCTGCACTGTCAATAAGCGCACGCGCGTTGACATATTCATTGCTCTTTTCCGGCCCGTGTGTGCGCTTTTATTAATAACGCGTGCACTCGGATACGGAAATGTTGGCGGCTTGTACATCGAGAGGCGCAATCGATTTGCGGGCACGCAGAGGCTTGAATTTTCGATCGAGAGAAAAATTCCTTCGAACTTTGCCAATTGGGGTTTTGCAATTGTATATACGGGCATATGTGTGTCTGTGAGTGTGTCGTTCGAGAATAAAAATTTCGAGTCGCGTATACAAAAAGAGAAGAGAGTCCGAGAGGTTCTCTAAATATAAACTAATACCGACACATACGCACGCACACAAACGACTTGTCGCGCGCGTCCGAGATAGGTGTCACTAAATTTAGAAAAGAACTTCGCTATTGGCCAATCAAGAATTTTTGCGAACAATACTATACTACAACGCGACATCGAGCAAAAGTCCCGACACTTTTTCTTTGAGATCGAGTCAACGAAAAAAAAGAGCCGTAGAAAAGTTTGATTCGGGCATTTAAACGCACTCGCGAAATCACTCGAGAGGTAATAGTGGTGCATTTTATTAACACGCGCGTATAAATAGAAAAAAAAGCGCCCGCTCGAAAATAACTTGTTTTTTTCTCCTCGTTGCAATCTATCTCATCGTGCTGATTTTTCAAACTTAACACTTGCACGGAATTCCCGAGATAATCTGGAGAACCTCCGAAGTAGAGGAACGAACACTCGTTGGTCGATTTTTTCTTTTTTTTTTTAATGTTCAATACTCACTCCTCGGTGGGTTAACAATGATAATTAAGATGTTACAATGTCACCAGCAGAAGCAGCAGTTTTATCTACCAATTGGATATGTGTATTTACTCGGCCTCACAACTCACAATTCAATTCACGCGTGTATTAATTTATATCAATCTGCACCAAAAACCAAAATTGGCGCTTATTTTACTTCCTATACGATTTCACTCCGATTCGCACACTCTTTTAATTCAATTTTTTTTGTTTCAAATTGTATATATTCAAAATGATGCCCCGACGATAAATCTGCGGAATCTCAAAACAGCCTTACCTTAAAGATGTAACTGTTAACCGTTCGAACGGCTGTGCGTGACTGAACATTCAGCAGCAGAATCGCTCGCCCAGAAGATGACTTCTCGAGAAGCAGCGGGCGGACGGCACGACCAGTGCTCATTGGATAAGACGTTTTTAGGATTTAGCCCCTCTCTCTTTCTCTCTCTTTTGAACTCGCGTCAAAAATAGACCATAACGCCAGAGAGAAGAAAACACACAGGCGAGACGCGTATATGCTCGCGGCGGCCGCAGCAGCAAAATCGTCGTCGTCGTCGTTGGTGATAATCGCGCGGAGAGAGCGGGTGAACGGGTAAAAAGCCACCTCCGCGATGTAAGTGTATGCGTGTGTAGTAGTATGCGTGTTTATTATATTTGCGAAATCACGGCGAGCTTTTTTCGTGCTCGGAACGGCAAGCACGATGATTTCGGAAACCAGCAAAAAGCTACTTGCCTCTCACTATTCATAGACCCGTGTGTGGCGTTATTATTATTTTTTTTTCTGCTTTCTCAGACGTTTTGAAACGATCGAATCTTCCATATACACGGACTATAAATATGTAAGTCATTTGTGGCTACGATTTAAAAAAATCTCTTGAATGCTGTGCCAATTACACCGTGGTACGATAAAAATTAGGTGAAAACTACTTAGCTGCGCAAGGGGATTAATTTCATTTTAAAGCGAAAAACAAAAACGCATACCAATAAGCATCTTTGTTTACGACATTTCATATAAAGAGCTCTCGCATTTTTCAATTTTTCACCGCCGCTGCTCGCGCATTTTTTCGAATAATAATACTCTCTCTTGCCTTTTAACAAATGTATATAGGGAGCTTCATTCATTTGCTCTCTCTCTTACGAGGCATTTCGCATAGAGCTTCGTGAATTTCAGTGCTTGCGCGAGCTTATCCCAGAAATACGAACGTACAATGCGCGCGTTCTACGTTATAAGCTGTATATAGAAAACCATTTGTCCCATTGTAGAAGCCAAAAGCCCTTTGTGTCCCAATTAACGAAATAATTCATCGCGAGGCAGATAAATAGTAATATTGTAAATTTGTCCGCATCAAATTAGTTATTGTGCACAGTTATGGAAATTCGGTCTAGCAGAAATTAATTCAAAAGATGATTGATTGTAAGATTTGTAAGATCTAGGTCTGAATGCAGTTTTTTTTTAGTAAGATGAACGTCAAAGTTGAAGTTTGAAAATTAAACATTTAACAGTTTTATGATTAAATCAGTTGAACGTTGATGAAAATTCCAAACGATATTATTAACAAGGCGTCAAAATTATTGGCTTAATGCCACAGAATATTACATTTACAATGGTTCGGTGGGATTCATTTCAGTATGATTTTTCTCTCTTAAAGCACATTTTGAAGCACGTTATGAATTTTAGAAAATTTATATGCTTATGCTCATCGGCTCGAGGTGGCTTCTCATAAGTACGTACAAAATGATTTTAAATGAGATCTGTGAGGAATCTTAATTATATACATTACGATAGAGTTAAAAATTAAAAAAAAATACTTGTTTAGAAGATACCACAACCAGGGTAGAAATTAACATTTTAAAATATCATATCATTTTTAGCTGGTGACGGTTCATAAATTTCTCCGAAGATGTTTTTCTGCTTTTTGGAGCCTATATACTTGCAACCGAACACGCATCGATGAAAGAAACAGTCACGTATGTGGCGAGAGTTGGATCATTCACCTACTTGCAACTTTACATTCATAATTATGTTTATATTTTCGTTTGTTTCAAACATAAAAAATATGTCAGCTAGATAAACTATCAATTCAAAAATTAATCAAACTGTAGATCTCACAATTTTTTGATGCATAATAATGAAATCAAAACTATCGTATTAGTCAATAAGTTAGGATTTTCTATTATTCAAAGATACATCAGTTGAAAAACTGATCAACTGCAGTGGGAAAAGTTTTCCTGGTACAGCAGTGATCGCAACTTACCGTGAGGTGGTAGTTTTCTTCATTTTCAACCCTCAACTACAGAGGGCGCATAAAGTGCAGAGGAAAATTTTTATCAATGAAAAGCTGTTACAAATTATAATCAGAGTGTCGGACTAAAAAACGAATTCACATATTTTGTAGACTATTCGATCAATGATAACTAATCATAAAAATGTACTTTTTGATTAATCACATCAAATTTAATTATACTAATGCCATGATTCGATGAAATTAATAACTTGAAGTTTTTTAAAATTTTTTTTTTCGTAAAATAATTAGTCTATTAAAAACAACACTTTCTGGATTTATTCCCACTTGATTGAAAAAAGATTACACTTTTCAAATATTCATAATAATATGAGAGTTTAGTCTGACTCTACATTAATAGTTGTCTCTTATAAGGTAAAAGAAATTCAAACCATAATTTTCCATCGGCGATCCGGTCATTTCATGAATATAAAACCATAGTATCAATCCAACCCCTAATTCAAACATTACATAACTTCGCTAAATTATTACGTTTAGAATAATGTATCAAGCCTTCGCATTTTTTACGCAATTATATCATTCAGATATCATTCATCGTCAAACTTGACTTATACGTCAAGAAAATTAAAACAAGCCATCTTATTATTTTTATCCTGGAAAATTTTTTTATTATGCATTTTGGTACATTATGCATGCCGTGGAACACGGAAAATACGTACAATTTGACACGCAATTACATGGGAAACAATATACCGAAGTTCATTTTGACAGCTAACTCAAAAGTACAACGTGTATACGAGTCGGGTCAATTTAATTAAACTTGAAATGTGTGTTGCGTGACTGCGCGCGAGGCACCTAAACACTACACTGGCAATTTTCGCACACAATTTTCAGGACGTGTAATTCGCTTCGAGCGTGCAATTTTTAGCAGTAAGAACTTCTTACCCTTGATTAGGTGTTCACTGACCTTGATGACCCCCAACACCTTGAGAAATCTTTCATCCATTTTTTTGTATGAAAAATTAATCATATTTCGAATGAATTGAAGAAAAGTGGTTATATTATAACGTAACGATTTTAACATCCTCATTTTATATAATCTCGGGTATAATAATAAGCTCCATCAGCGATCATTTAATTCAATCATAAACAATCGAAAATTCGATTCGCCAACGCATAATAGCTGCTGCACACACTACAAACAACGGCAGAGTCTCAAATATATCGCATCTTCGAGGCCTAACATAATACACATAAAATCGACGTATGGATATTATATCGGCGCTCGAGTGCTGGGAAGTGTTCGTACACACACTCCATATATCTATAGGTGCATCGAGCGAGCGAGGGTGGCTTCGGATATATATCGTCGTCGTCGTCGTCGTCGGCGGCGGCGGCGGCGGTGGCTGCCGTGGGAGTTGGATTCTATTTTTAGAATGTGGGTCACCCATAAACCTGCGATACAGTTATGCTGCGAGATAGACGGCGCGTGTGTGTCCCACCCCCGCCGACTGCAGTGACGTCACGGGAATGCACCAGTACCACCACCACCACCACCACCAGCAGTACCAGCAGTACCAGTCGTCCTGGCAACACAGAAGAAGAAGAAGAAGAAGAAGAAGGATATGTCGGGTCAACTACCCGCGCAGCAGCAGCAGCAGCAGTGGCAGCGGCAGCAACCAATTCATGTAAATTGTTATCACCCGATCGTACAAACAATGCGCAGCTTTCATTGTGCGTATATGAATATATGGGCTGCGTTGGTAACGAGGGTCATGGATGTTAAGATTTGTGAATCAGCAGAAGGTCAATGCTTCATTTTTATTTTTTATTTTTTTTATTTTTTTTTACAAAAGATTGAAAAGATACTTATCGATACATAGAGTTTGCACATCGACCAAGACAAACGGGGTCGCTGGGCAGATATTTTTTTTGGTCGTAAAAGGCTGACCTTGAAATTCAGTTATACTTCCATTGTTGTTCTCTATACCAATGCCAAATTTTAAAATACGATAAAGAGAAAGAGATCATTATCAGCGAGGCAATCGAAGTAAATTCACGTTCGAGATGAAATTTCGAAATTTCGCAGCCAATTGAACTGAGACACGTTGATAAAATACTGCGTTGGAACAGAAAATAAAAAGGAAAAGAAAAAAGAAACTCGAGCTTAAGGTTTATTTTAAACAGTCGATGATACTAATTGTTATTTTGCTCGGTTGTATCGTAGCGCGCGCGCAAACGACAGAAATAGATTTTGATACTATTTATATATGACATCGGTTCTTCCAGGAAGGAAGAAGCGCGGCGCAGCGATTGGTGAACCGCAAATCGCGATCGGCTAATTATAAACTCATATCTCTGAATGTCGTGCATGTACTCTAAAAAGTTTTTGGCCACCTGAAAAATTTTTTGGGTATGTAAAAAAGGTGTCAAGAAAAATGAGTGTACAAATAGTGCTGTAACTTGAATACATTTATTTTTACTTTACCACTTGCAGATTCATATAGAATGCTGAAAGGTGCTCGCCATCTAGTGACCGATGCTGAAAGTGGTATTATCGTATTTAAAGTGACTGAAAAGAAGTTTCACATTTAGAGGGCAATTGCCATTTTCAGATCACTTAAAATGCGCTGCGTAAAAGAAAAATCGTCAAAAGCAAAAGAATTTGAAAACATTTCAATAATTCATTCCTTATCCTATTGTCAATTGATAAAAAGTCTCTATTTGAGAGAATCAAGACGTTTATTGACAGCCAATTTGTCAAGTCGAAGCACGCCATGTTTTCTTTTTCTTATTTCACTGAAAAATTTTAGAATAATTCAAGCATCTCTCATATCTATCCAGCACACACCAATCATATAACGCAGCAGCCGCTTTTGCAAATAAAATCAAGCTCTCCGAAGGCTCTCGAGAATACGCGCTCTCTCTCTCTCTCTCTCTTCTCTCCTCGTCGGATATATGCATAAAAAAATAAAAAAAATAAAAATCAGCCGAGAGCTCGCGCAAGCTGCGCGCGGACGCAATTACAAGTTAATTCGAGAATACGTTTGACTCTTCTCCTTTTCTCCCCCGCTCGCTGTGTTTTGTGTATAATGCGAAGCGTACAATGCACATTCGCAGCAACGAGTTCAACCGGAGAATTACTCTCTCGATAA
The DNA here is from genome assembly GCA_034770305.1 of Trichogramma dendrolimi. NCBI lineage: Eukaryota > Metazoa > Arthropoda > Insecta > Hymenoptera > Trichogrammatidae > Trichogramma > Trichogramma dendrolimi. The sequence goes on along the minus strand of JAPMIB010000002.1, from coordinate 7,299,252 downwards.
AACTCAAGCTTTCTCTCTCACTCTTGCAACCCCCGAACATCCCTATTGCTGCTGCTGTGTGCCCCGTATGTATACATAATAAAATATACGTGCGCACCTCCGCTAGAAGCTGCGAGCGCCCTATGTCTGTGTGTCTGTGCGTATATATACGACCCAGTTTTGCCCGGGCAATGACGTTAAGAGAGAGTAAGGAGTGACGTCATGCCGCTTCGGGATCGGTCCACGAACTAGGTCGTGCGCCAGAGAGACGCATGCACACATCTACACACACACACACACACACGTTTATCCTTAATAACAAGCAAATCAGCAGAAGGACGACTTCCTGGTCCAGGGCGCGCGCGATGCATGTATATCCATCGTTATCCCGAAATAAAGAGAGAGAGAGAGAGAGACATTTTTTTTAATAAATAAATGAATGAATATAAACGAGATTTCGGATAATCCACGATTGCCCTATGCTGAAATTCAAAACGAGTCATGTCCAACCTCAGAGCTCGATTATAAATTGAACTTCGCGTTCGTTTTCGCGTGGCGAGAGCTGAATTTTAAATGCTTTAACGAGGTAATAGATCGATATTTTATACGAATTTTGATGAATAATGACGTCGTCTCGATGACAAATGGAATAATTTTTAAATGACCGAGAGTAACAATACCTCGTTAGCATTTGCATCGCGACCGAGAGAACGCGCAGTGAAAAAGGTGACAAAAGCTGCGCGATCGACTCGATTCGAGTCGAATTACTCGGGAGGTAAACAAACGCTCATCGAGAAAACAGAATGAAATGCAGAAAAGAAATCAACTTATTCATAAATAAAATTATGAATGAAAGATGCCGAGCTGCTGCTCGCACTTTGTAAGCTTCTGGCCTTCACCATGGAGATAACAGACAAACATTTTCCTTTGCCGAAGGTTAAGTAATATAATATACATCTCTCTCTCTCTCTCCCTCACTCTCTCGTTGCTCATTCTCACGCATCGAACGAACGAACGAACAAGCGAGCTGCATTATGCTCGTTTATACGATGGGGAGAGAATAATGCAAGGATGGGCTTGCAATTGTACACGCGCGGCAGCTGCCCCGAAAGGCGCGCGAGATCTCATGAATGGCCATCTAATGTGAATGAAGCTCCAGTGACCCAGTTCTCTCTGCGTTGCGTTGCGTTGCGCGCGAGACTCGACCTCTCTCCCGCTGGCTTGGCTCGGCTTGGCTTGGCTGCATGCATCCCTCCGCATCCCTACTCCCTCTTCTCCTTCTTCTTTTTTTTTTTTTTTTTTGCGCTCGGAAAACGGGCAATTTTGTTACGTCAAGAGCTCGCGAGCTTGCTAGCGCACGGATTATTATATCCTATGTAGATGCTCGCGGCTGTATGCATGCAAGCTCGAAAGCTCGCCAGCTCTCACACACTCGGCCCTTGAGGCTGGTGTTTTATCGTATTATATGTTGCGTGGATGGATGGGGAAAAAAATCAAATTGCATCAGATAATCAGTTTACAATTCTTCTTCTTCTTTTTTATTTACACATTTAAAAACCAATCGATACATTACTTATTTATCGCGCAGTTCATACAATGATACATTTATTCATTCGCAATGTAATTTACAATTCTCGAAGCGTATAAAATACCCGATACGTACACGCAGCCTATCTCGCTCGATACGAACTTCGTTTACATGGCTTAAAAGCTCATTTTTTTCTTCGATCTACAACTTCCTCATGTGCGACTCCACGTTGTGCCGCCTCCACTCGTCCACGTGCTCGAAGCTGCGCTCGCACAGCCAGCACACGCACTTGTTACGCCCGTCCCGGAAGATCTGGTCGTAGCCGTGCGCGGCGTTGTAGTGCTCCCTCGCCCGCCTGAAGCTGTACTTGTGTACGCGGCCTGCCTCGCGCTCGCAGCTGTGCATCAGCTCGAGATAGTTGGCCTTGCAGTGGCCCTCAAACTCGTAGAGATCCGGGAACTGGCGATGGCACTTGGTGCAGGCCAACGCCATTCGCCGTTGATTGACGTTGTTCGGTTGGCTAAATGAGTCCTTGTTGCTGTTGGAGGTGGTTCTATTCGACGTCGCTTCTGGCTGCTGTCCTCCTTGCCGCCGCTGCTGCTGCTGTTCGGCGACTGGAGCTGCCGCTGCTTCTGGTATTGGTAAATCGCGTTCCACGACCTTGGAACCCGGCTCGGCTGTTGTTTCTGAACCCTTCAAGACGTTGCTGCACGAGTGAGGTGGCGGAGGTGGCGTCTCGACCTTTTTGGTCGAGGTTGTTGGCAAGTGACGCTTCATGTGCATGTCCAAGACGCTGCTACTTCTGCACTCGGCTTTGCAAAGACCGCAGACGTGATCTTTCCGCGATCCATCGGATTCGGCTCGATTTTGCTGTGCTGCGCTACCGCCACTGGCCACTGCTTCGACTTCTCGGACGATATCATCCGGACTTTCCTCGCAACAATCGTCCCAATCGGAATACTCCAGATCTGCGTCGTATTCGTCTTCGAGGTATTCGTAATGATCTTCCGAATAGTGCGCACCATTATTATCTCCTTCGTGACCACCTCGTGTGTGTGACTCATTATCATATCTTTGATCGTAATTTTCAGGTGATCGATTATCTCCTTCGTGACCATCTTGTTGGTAGCGATGCGCTTCAGGTGTTTGATTATCATCTCTCAAATCATAATATCCTAAACAATATGCACCATCTTCTTCATCTTTTTCATGACCATCTTGTGGGTTGTAATGTCCTTCGGGTCTTCGATTATCACATCTTCCATTATTATTTTCACGTGAGCCATTAACTCCTCCACATTCTTGATAGCTATTTCCCTCATAAAAATCTTGTTCCTCGTATTCACCTTCCAATGTCTCGTCAAACTCTCTTTCATAAAAATCTTCTGGAGCATTTTCACCTCTGTCTTCTAGACGATGATTTTCTTCAATCTTCGTGCATTGTACTTGTGGATAGTAATGCCCTTCGGATGAATCACTATCGCTATTTCGATCATCATTCTCATCATTATTATGTTCTCCTTTACCCGACGGATGACTTTTGACGCACGGGCCGTTGCCCCGACGATCGTTTTCAGACGATTCGACGTTCTCCTTGCTTCGATGGGTGCACGGCTCGACCCGTCGAGCCTCTTGATCATGATTCGCGTTGCGATGTTGCTCGACATTTCCATCGACTCGTTGATCGATAACGTAAATAATTACGGGATTGCTCGGGTGAGGATATTGTTGAGCATATCCGTGAACATGTGGATTGCCGATTGCATACATTTGAGGATTATGCGGATCGAAGACTTGTAGAGGATAGCTCGGATTGACTTGGTGATAAAAATTTCCATGAATACGTGGATCGACCATTTGAATCTGTTGAGGATTACTCGAATTGAGATGTTGCTGGAAATGAAGATGTGAATCGACGACGGGAATCATTTGAGGATTACTTGAGTTAAGAACTTGTTGAGGATTACTTGAATTTAAAACTTGTTGAGGATTACTTGAATTTAAAACTTGTTGAGGATTACTTGAATTTAAAACTTGTTGAGGATTACTTGAGTTGAGAACTTGTGGAGGATTACTTGAATTAAGATGGCGATGAACATTTCCTTGAATATGTGGATTAGCTATTTGATATTGTTGAGGATTACTGGAGTTGAGAACTTGTTGAGGATTTCCATGAATATGTGTATTAAGCATTTGAAATTGTTGAGGATTGCTCAAATTCAGAACTTGTTGAGGATTACTTGAATTGAAAAATTGTTGTGGGTTACTTGAGTTGAGATCTTGATGAGGATTTCTTGCATTGAGATGTTGTTGAGCATTTCCATGAATGTGTGTATTGGCCATATGAAATTGTTGAGGATTGCTCGAATTCAGAACTTGTTGAGGATTACTTGAATTGAAAAATTGTTGTGGGTTACTTGAGTTGAGATCTTGATGAGGATTTCTTACATTGAGATGTTGTTGAGCATTTCCATGAATGTGTGTATTGGCCATATGAAATTGTTGAGGATTGCTCGAATTCAGAACTTGTTGAGGATTACTTGAATTTAAAACTTGTTGAGGATAACTCGAATTGAGAAATTGTTGTGGATTACTTGAGTTGAGAAGTTGTTGGGGATTACTTGCATTGAGATGTTGTTGAGCATTTCCATGAATATGTGTATTGGCCATTTGGAATTGTTGAGGATTACTCGAATGTAAAACTTGTTGAGGATTGTTTGAATTCAGTTGGTGGTGAATATTTCCATTAATATGTGGATTATTCATTTGAAATTGTTGAGGGTTACTTGAGTTGAGAACTTGTTGAGGATTACATGAATTGAGATTGTGATGAACATTTCCTTGAATATGTTGATTGGCCATTTGAAATTGTTGAGGATTACTTGAATTGAGATGTTGTTGAGCATTTCCATGAATATGTGTATTGGCCATTTGAAATTGTTGAGGGTTACTTGAGTTGAGAACTTGTTGAGGATTACTTGAATTGAGGTGGTGATGAATATTTCCATTAATTTGTGGATTAGCCATTTGAAATTGTTGAGGGTTACTTGAGTTCAGAACTTGTTGAGCATTACTTGAATTGAGATGGTGATGAACATTTCCTTGAATATGTTGGTTGGCCATTTGAAATTGTTGAGGATTACTTGAATTGAAATGTTGTTGAGCATTTCCATGAATATGTGTATTGGCCATTTGAAATTGTTGAGGGTTACTTGAGTTGAGAACTTGTTGAGGATTACTTGAATTGAGGTGGTGATGAATATTTCCATTAATTTGTGGATTAGCCATTTGAAATTGTTGAGGGTTACTTGAGTTCAGAACTTGTTGAGCATTACTTGAATTGAGATGGTGATGAACATTTCCTTGAATATGTTGGTTGGCAGTTTGAAATTGTTGAGGATTACTTGAATTGAGATGTTGTGGAGCATTTGCATGAATATCGGGACCATGATGTTTCATCTGTTGATGATAATTCATATTATTGGCCTTATGGTTATTTTCTGATGGATATGGGCCATGATGTGGCATCTGCTGATGATGATTCATATTGTTGGCCTGAGAGATATTCTCAGCAGCATATGGACCATGATTTTGCATCTGCTGATGATGATTCATATTATTGGCCTGATGGATATTTTCTGATGGATGTGGGCCATGATGTGACATCTGCTGATGATGATTCATATTGTTGGCCTGAGGAATATTCCCAGCAGCATATGGACCATGATCTTGCATCGGCTGTTGATGATTCATATGGTTAGCATGATGGATATTTTCTGGTGGATGTGGGCCATTATGTTGAATCTGTTGACGATGATTCATACTGTTGGACTGGTGGATATTTTCAATAGGATATGGGCCACGATGTTGCATCTGCTGATGATTCATATTATTGGCTTGGTGGATATTTTCTGGTGGATGTGATCCACTACGTTGAGTCTGTTGAAAATGTCTCTGGTTGTCTGCCTGATGGATATTCTTAGGAGCATATGGGCCATGATTTTGCATCTGCTGATGGTGATTCATATTATTGGCCTGATGGATATTTTCTGATGGATGTGGGCCATGATGTGACATCTGCTGATGATGATTCATATTGTTGACCTGTGGGATATTCTCAGCAGCATATGGGCCATGATGTGACATCTGCTGATGATGATTCATATTGTTGACCTGAGGGATATTCTCAGCAGCATATGGGCCATGATGTGACATCTGCTGATGATGATTCATATTGTTGACCTGAGGGATATTCTCAGCAGCATATGGACCATGATTTTGCATCTGCTGATGATGATTCATATTATTGGCTTGATGGATACTTCCGCGAGCATTTGGTTTATTATGTTGTATTTGTTGAAGATGTTTCCAATTTTTGGCCTGACGGAAATTGTCTCGAGGATTTGGTCCAGCATCTTGAATCTTTCGATTATTCGTCTGATGATTCCCTTTCAGCTGTCGCACTTCATGATCTTTCTTGGCGGCTTCTAGAATGAAGTCCTTCACATTTTCTTTGACGATCCCATTATTCGTATTCGTATGAGCCACTGACTCCGAGTTCTCATTTTTACCGTGATGAGCATATTTACGAGCAGACTTTTCGACGTCCGAGCAGGTGAGAAAAGCATCTTTTCCGGCCTCGCGACCTTTACTCTTGAAGTAATCGTCGTCGTCGTCATCGTCGTCGAGTTGGTGCAATGTTTCATGGTCTTTAACAATTGGCGAGGGCTCTTTTTCGAATCGAATGATCTTCTTCTTGCTCTCGTTATTTTGCTCGTTGGTCGACACCTGCCTCGGCGAGCTGGTTTCGGGTAACGCGAAACTCGCATAGGGACCCTTCCTGGGCGAGCTAATGGCCGGACTCATCGGGACATTTTTGCTGATTCTTTTAGTAGTAGTCTCTGGTTCGCGATTCGAGCAATCATTTGTATCGTTAGAAAATAATACGTTTTTGTTGATTTTTGTAGCAGGACTTTCCGGTACGTCTTTGCTGATTTTCTCAGCAGGACCTTTAGGGTCGTCTTTGCTGATTTTTTTTATATTTAATTCGACGCCGGAGTTACGTTGATCTTTATTTGCAGCCTGAAATTTTGCATTGGGATTAACTTGATTTTTCGTATCAGATTTTCGTAAATCTTCATTTCCATTCTGACACACATTCTGGGTTTGAATAGCGATACTCAGAGATTCATGTTTCGTAAAGAGCTTTCCTTCATCTTTTTCATTTCCCGACTGCCTGGCCTCTTCGCTTTGGATGGCGGTACTTATAGATTCATTTTTCGTATCGAGTTTGTGGACATCTTTTTTATTTTCTGGCTGACTAACATTAATGGATTGAGGGCCAGTATTTTTAGCTTCATTTTTCACTTCGGGTTTTGGTACATATTTTTTATTTTCCGGCTGGCTGATATTTTCAGTTTGGATGACTATATTTTTAGCCACAATTTTCGTATCGAGTTTCTGGACATTTTTATTATGATCTGAGGAATTAACACCAGGACTTTTATAGTCGCTTTTGTTACCTTCATTGTTCGTATTGGCCCTTTGTTTGACTCCTCGGGTTTTATTTTCCAATTTTTTCACATCTTTTTTATTTTCTGGTTGATGGATAACTTTTGGTATCGTACCGGTATTTTTACCTTCATTTTTCATATCGGGTTGTTGTACGTCTTTTTTATTCGATGATTTAATATCGGATTTCTTAACAACTTCGTTGTATCTCAACCGGTTGAAAACTTCAGGTATCGTGACGGTATAATTACCTTCTTTTGCCGTACCGGATTTTTCTGCCTATTTTTCATCTGAAAATTTAACATCCAAACTTTTCCAGTCACTTGCTTCAAATTGAATATTCGCCTCGGATTTCTTAACAACTTCGTTGTATCCCAACCGATCGAAAACTTTAGGTATCGTGCCGGTGTGTTTAGCTTCCTTCTTTGTTTCGGCCTTTTGTTTAACCCCTTCAATTTTATTTTCGGATATTTTTACATCTATATTTTTTTTCGGCTGGCTGACATTTTCGTTTCGGATGATCATATTTTTAGCATCAATTTTCGGATCGGGCTTCTTAACAGCATCGTTGTATCCCAACCGATTGGCAATTTTCGGTAAAGTACCGGTAGATTTAACTTCATTTTTTGTATCTGGTTGTTGTACGTCATTTTTATTCAAAGATTGAACATGTGAAATTTTCGGGTTATTTTTTTCAGCATCAATTTTCGTATCGGGCCTTTGGACATTTTCTTTTTGATGAGAGGATTTAACACCTGGACTTTTCAAGTCTTTTTTATCAATTTCATTTTTCGGATCGGCCTTTTGATTGACTCCTTCGGTTTTATTTCCAGATTTTTTCACATCTTTTTTATTTTCTGGTTGATGGATAACTTTGGGTATCGTACCAGTATTTTTACCTTCATTTTTCGGATCGGCTTTTTGATTGACTCCTTCGGTTTTATTTTCAACTTTTTTCACATCTTTTTTATTTTCTGTTTCATGGATAACTTTGGGTATAGTACCGGTATTTTTAACTTCATTTTTCGGATCGGCCTTTTGATTGACTCCTTCAGTTTTATTTTCAGATTTTTTCGCATCTTTTTTAATATCCGATTGAATGATAACTTTGGGTATCGTACCGGTATTTTTACCTTCATTTTTCGGATTGGCCTTTTCAATGACTCCTTCGGTTTTATTTTCAACTTTTTTCACATCTTTTTTATTTTCTGGTTGATGGATAACTTTGGGTATCGTACCGGTATTTTTACCTTCATTTTTCGGATCGGCCTTTTGATTAACTCCTTCAGTTTTATTTTCAGATTTTTTCGCATCTTTTTTAATATCCGATTGAATGATAACTTTGGGTATCGTACCGGTATTTTTACCTTCATTTTTCGGATTGGCCTTTTCAATGACTCCTTCGGTTTTAGTTTCAACTTTTTTCACATCTTTTTTATTTTCTGGTTGATGGATAACTTTGGGTATCGTACCGGTATTTTTAACTTCAATTTTCGGATCGGCCTTTTGATTGACTCCTTCAGTTTTATTTTCAACTTTTTTCACATCTTTTTTATTTTCTGGTTGAAGGATAACTTTTGGTATCGCACCGGTATTTTTAACTTCAGTTTTCGTATCGGCCTTTTGATTAACTCCTTCAGTTTTATTTTCAGATTTTTTCGCATCTTTTTTAATATCCGATTGAATGATAACTTTGGGTATCGTACCGGTATTTTTACCTTCATTTTTCGGATCGGCCTTTTCAATGACTCCTTCGGTTATATTTTCAACTTTTTTCACATCTTTTTTATTATCAGATTGATTAATAACTTTAGGTATCGTAAGGGAATTTTTACCTTCATTTTTCGGATCGGCCTTTTGATTGACTTCTTCGGTTTTATTTTCAACTTTTTTCACATCTTTTTTAATATCCGATTGAATGATAACTTTGGGTATCGTACCGGTATTTTTACCTTCATTTTTCGGATCGGCTTTTTGATTGACTCCTTCGGTTTTATTTTCAACTTTTTTCACATCTTTTTTATTTTCTGGTTGAAGGATAACTTTTGGTATCGCACCGGTATTTTTAACTTCAGTTTTCGTATCGGCCTTTTGATTAACTCCTTCAGTTTTATTTTCAGATTTTTTCGCATCTTTTTTAATATCCGATTGAATGATAACTTTGGGTATCGTGCCGGTATTTTTACCTTCATTTTTCGGATTGACCTTTTCAATGACTCCTTCGGTTTTATTTTCAACTTTTTTCGCATCTTTTTTATTATCAGATTGATTAATAACTTTAGGTATCGTACCGGTATTTTTAACTTCAGTTTTCGTATCGGCCTTTTGATTGACTCCTTCGATTTTATTTTCAGATTTTTTCTCTTTTTTTTTATTTTTCGATTGATTGATGACTTTAGGTATCGTACCAGTATGTTTAACTTCATTTTTTATATCGGGCTTTCCTACGTTTTTTTTATCCGAAGGTTTAACATCTGAACTTTTTGAGTCACTTGTTTGAACTTCACTCTTCATATCGGGTTTCTTCGTGCTTATTTTACTCTCCAATAAACTATCGTCCTCCGTTTTCGAGTCAATATTTGTAGTAACCTTTTTCGCGTCATCTTTACTTTGTGTCAATATTATTTTATTTACAGCTACCGTTTTTGATAATGGCGAGAGGCTCCTTGGGGCTCTGGGTAACCTAATGTACCTAATGTTTCTACATAAGTAATCATTTGATTCAGGGTCGTCATAGAATTCCTCCGATCTTCTGCTTTTTTTTCCCTTTTTTTTTTCTTTCTCGTAAGCTTGCCACACTCGTTCCAAAGCGTCCAAGTTGTACCTTTCAACTCTTGTATCCCGTGGACAATAATGGTACAAATTATACTTCATAAAAGTTTCGCGTCTCCTTTTCGGGCCCACGACGAGATGCAGATCCTGCCGAGGATCTCTCTTCAATCGAACGAAACCCCAGCGATTGGCGAGTGGCGTAGGCGCGACGTACCAATGTTTCCGCCTCACGTGGGCCTTCGGTTGAAATTTGAACATCTCGTCGCAGTACACGCACCTCCACCTCGTGTTCCTCGTGTCAAGCTTGAAAGCTTTGGCCGCTATGATCTCGTCTTGTTTCGTGAATCTGCCCCCCCGCCGTCTTAACCACTCTATGAAGTTCGTCTCCTGGTTTCCGAGGGGCGCCTCGAGTCGGAAAAAATGGGCCTCTGCGTAGAAAAAGAAATTGTTACATCGGTATTGTGATTGGTTGTAACGATTACAAAAAATTATTATTGTTTGAAGAACGAGACTGTGCACTGACCGGGCGATTCGACGAGCTCATCGAAGCACGACGGGTCGATGTGGATCCCCGCGTGATGTAATCGCCTCCTGCCAATTTTGAATCTCGCGTGAGGGTGCTTTCCAACGTAGAGCTTTGAATTTCGTTCTTTCCTTTCCTCGATCATGGCGCGATATGGATTTTCCCCTTTCGTGAGATTGATATTACGTACATTACGTAGATTACCTAGATTACCTAGATTACATCGATTATGTAGATTACGTAGATTACGTAGAAAACGTCGATTTTCCCATTCCATCTTTAGTTTTGGCACCTTGACTTTTTTCTCTTTTGAAATTGCATTAATCTGAAAAATCAATATCGTCGTCAGCATAAAATTCGACACATTCCGTTCGAGGAAAACAATATTAAGAGTAGGATGAGATAAATTGGAATATGATTGAATCCAAAAGTAATACGCTGAAATAATTGCTTTTTTTGTTAATGGGATAATAATTTATAAAAGAAAATATTACTCACTAAAATATTATTATTCGAACGTTAGGCATGCGAAACAACAAGTAAGCGAGTCTTCGAACCGGCACGACGAGACACCGGCACGATGTACACGTATCTTGCTTACGCTTATGTTTACATAAATGTCCAACGGTCGAAGGGCGACCATTGTTGTATAAAAACATTTGTTTACTTTGATTTTGCTCGCTCAACTACCATTAATTACGACAATTTATAATTAATTCTAATGAAATGAAATACTCGCGTACTTGAATTTTTTAGGAATTAAAAAGTATATCACGATGAGCGATAATAATTATTTGAAGAAAGATCACGATTCACTTTGACAATTCACGCATAATTTTGTGCAACGATAGCTTATGATTTTGTTGGCAATTTAAAAATTTTAATTCGAGAATTCGACTTTGAACAAAAACGATAATGGCCGAAAAAACGATTCGAATTTGTGTCGCATAGGTGTAATGGGCAGTATCGTTGACGCGAAGCCAGTGTTTTCAAATGACGTAGAGTGAGCATCATTTGTCGACCGACAACGACACAGCTATCAAATAGAAACAATGCGACACGATAACGATCTTTTGCTTTGGGACAATCACATTCAAATCGAAGTGGTTTGCTCACATAAATTTAACAACTTTATCAGCCGATCCTCGTTGTGCTCATATTGCTGTGTTGATCACAAATTTAATAAACTTAAGCATCATTTATAATGTTTCTTGACTCCATTTCTTTTATCACAATAAATGTTGTGTCTCGCAGTACTTGGTTCGATGACGATATATATAAAAGAGGGATTAGGTCAGTTAGGAAATTTCTATCGTGAGTGCAACTGTTGTGTTTGGATAGCCGAATCTAGGTCGAACGTGGCTTCGTCAGTTGTTCGAGTTCCAGGCACCACTAGGTGGCGCCGATTCTACGCGTCGCTCCCGCGAGTAGAAAAGCAGAGATGCGAGCTTGTAAGGCACTCCTCAGGCGACAATGCTCGCGTGGTTTATTTTTGTTTGATTGATTGATTGATTGATTTGTTTATTTATGAGACCAGGGGGTAGAACCCCATATGGCCCCGTGTTTGAGTTACTGTTATTAGTTTTAAGGTTCAAATTACACTTAATGGTTTTTCACAAATATTTTTCCATTTCAAAATAGCCAAATTCATTGTAATGAATTCAATTAAACAAATTATAATTAGAACTTGGTCGATTAAGGCATCAAAAATATGTTAAAATTGCCTGTACCGTGCCACGCACGCGCTCTGCATGTGCTTCCCGAAAAACACAATAGAGAAACTATGTGAAACTACTCTAGCTGTAAAAAAAGATCAGCGATAATCTGCCCCCGACGCCATTCAATCGCTCGACCCATGCAGCCGCAGTGAATATCGGCCGTTGCGAAAACCAAAGGCTGCGTTATATGGCATTTACACAGGTTCTTATCCAAAGTAGGTAATTTTTTTTTTCCACGATTCGAAGGTGAATTTTGAAGATGAATTCTTCGAAACGTATTGAAACGCAGTTTGATACTTGGCTTGTTACGAAAAATCGTAATTATGAATTATACCCGACTAATAGACTGGAATTTATATAATTTAGAAAGAAATCAACTTCCATTTGAATATGTTTCAAAGAAAGTCAACGTGAGTATTCCTTCGGTAGTTCTCTAGACTTGAACTTGACTTGACTTGAGAAAAAGTACAAAAATCATCGCTTTGCCTCATCAATTATGTATGAACGAATGAAAACGCTCACGTCGCGTATAATAAATACACAACCATGTGTCAAAGTCAGCGTCACGCGGCGACCGCTTGGCCGCACTCTGCTGACGACTGTATACGCTTCGCTCTACTTTTTCGGAAATTCAACCGAGAGAGAGAGAGAGCGAATAGTCGCGGTTCAGCGCAGCAGCACCACCACCAGCAGAGAGAGGCTCGAATGACGTCACTCACTGATCGAGGAGTAACAGCAGCACACAGAGAGGCGTTCGAGCTTTTCCAGGCTCAGCGTCGACTTGCAAGCTCGACGGCAATGTTCGACGGCCTCCTTTCGACGTTGCAATGCACGAGACAACGGATACGTTTAGGCCATTTTCGCGCGCGTCGCGATGGTAAGCTAAGCAGATTCCATAAATAAGCTATGATACACGGCGGCCTTTATTGTGCGCGGGAGAAACTTTTCTTTCGAGCATCAGCAGCTGCAGCAGAAGAAGAAGAAGAAGAAGAAGAAGAGTCAGGGGGCGAGGTGAACTTTTTAGCGTCGCGCTTTCAACTTTATATATACGTAATATATATAAATTCATTTAAGCTTGCAGCAGCAGCAGCTCTCGCAACTTTTGCCATCGCGCGCCGCGCGCGGCCAACAACTGCTCTACTCAGCTGTGAGCTCCTGCGATGCTTCGCTCTCGCGTATTAGATTAGTTTCGAGTAAATTTAACACTCGCTGTGCCGTCTAATAGTTGCCTGAAATTATATTAGCTGAAGTATATATATAATATATATATATATACAGGGCTGAAATGCTGAGGGCGCATTTATACACGGGGATATGTTGTACGCGAAATATGTGTGTACACAAGATTTTGCCCCGAAGGCTAGTTGATCGATGGATAGTATATAGAAATACGCGCGACCGAAGTTTGTTGTGCATTATTTGACTTTGCTGCATGTTGCGGTACTATATATATATGCGATGCCGAAGATCGAGTTGTGTGTGCTAGACGGATTGACTTTTAACCGGGCGAAGATCGACGTCACTTAAACTCGAGCAAATAAAAATGCCAATAATGAATGCCTCACGCGCTTCAGATCGATTGAAATGAATTCGGTATCCGTGTAGCCGATTAAAAGGCACTTTCTCTTTCGTTTGACATGATCGATGGCTTATCAATCGTTTAAAAAAGTGTACTTTTTTTTTGAAAAATTAATCACGCTCGAAGCACGATTCGTTGATCCTTAAAAAAACGAAGGGTATATTATACCGCTGTTATCGTACAGCTTCGGGCCGAAACACAATTATATATTATCAACGGCGAGCTTCGTATAGCCGCACACACAATGACGCAATTTCCGAAGCGCGAGTCGTTACGATGTATATTATATCTCTGCAGGGGGCTGTATCATCAATTAAATTCAGCTGCCAGAGCGAGAAAGAGAGAGAGAGAGAGAGAAACGCCGAATAAATCTGATTTTAAATCGCGCGCACATACAGTACGGCTGGTATATAAAAATAATAATAATATATGCACGAAGGGGAGAGACAGAGTGAGAGAGAGAGAGAGAGATTGCGAGAGCTGCTGGGGCCCAGCTGGCACCACCCTTGAAAAACGCGTTCATATACGTAAGACTTACATAAAAGCTCGAGAGCGCGGGATATGTATTAGCATTTACGTATATAAAAGCTCGACATGCGCTAGATATATACCTACTGTGTGCAAGCTGCAGGCCAGAGCGAGAGAGGCCACGTGGATATATTCCGCTCTCTCTCTCTCTCTTTCTCTCTGCATAACGGGACGAACAATCGGCGGCGGTGGTGGTGGTGCGCGAGCAGAACGGCACAGTAACAGCGCGCGCGTGACGTCATCGGGCTCTTCGGCGAATAGCTGCTCTCTGCACTGCACTGCGAGCTATTCATTCAAGCACAGGCGGCCGCCTGTGTGCGTGTGTGTGTGTATGCAGGAGGAGAATATAACGCGGAATATATTTTCGCGAGGTGCAGTATCTATCTATCCCAGTGTGCAGTCGGCGGCAGTGGTGTGCACAAGCAGCAGTCGGGCAGTCAGGCGCGCGCATACACGCGACGACGACGACGGCACACACGTATAACGGCGCGCGACGCGGATTCCGATCACTGCCACTGTACTGCCTGCACCGTGCCACGACGATGCACAGTTCATCCTCGGCCACTGAGCAATGTGCAAGCTCGCGGCGGGAGCACGGGTGAGATCGTATTCATCGGGATACTCGGGGGGAAAGACGAGATTTGGCTCGTAGTACGTAGATCGAGTTAAAAGCTCGCGCGAGCTTTGCGGATTTTTGTAATTTTTGCGATTTTTCCACTTATATGTAAAAAAAGAGCTGTATTTAAGCTCCGAGAATTTTCGATGGTCGTTTTATTTTATTCTTTAATCGGTATCGAAGAAAACAGTTGTAAGATTAGTTCGAGACGGATTTTTGATCCCGGGGTTGATTTTATCGCACGCAAGAAAGAAAAGGACACTTATCATCGACTCGATCGCAGTGATGGTTTAATCAATCATCAATCGCAGCAGTCAACAGCCCGACGACTGGATATTATATCATTTTCATCATCGAAATACATCTAGGAAGAGAACTCCGCAATCGATTCATTCGGACACGAGAGAGTATTGAACTCCGCATCGCATCCCAATGATTTCTTATTTTTTGGGTAAGTTCATAACCAACTATATCTCTATTATATTATCAGCCATCGACGTCGTTCCTATAATAGATTTTTCATACATAAAAAGCTCTGTCGTATCGCGGGGCGAATACGCGCTTCGATGAAAAGTGTTCAATGACTCTTGCGCGCGCGGACGTGACTTTGCGCCCGCGTGTCTGTGTGTGTGCATTCGGTATCCTATGTCAACGGAAACTACACGACGACGACGACGACGACGAAGCAATCGATGCCACTCGTGTGGCGGAACACTATAGACTTATATCATTTTTGAATAATTAACATTTTTTTTTCGCCCTATTTTTGTCGCGAGCGGAGAGATGAAGAAAAAAAAAATTAATACGCGTTTACGCTTTTCGATGTACAATTTTGTAATGCATACGTTTTTCCTCGCGTGAAAAAAAAAAAAAGACGACAATAAATTATCATCGCGACAAAAATAATATACATTATTCGACGCAAAACAACTTGTAACATTATTTTCGTGACGCGTTATTTTTTCATGTACCGTAGGCAGAAGCATTAGCTGCGCGTTGGTGCGTCCCGTGCATATTCATACTCGCATCCTTCGTGACAACAACAGTTATAAGCCTATAGACGTGTTTTGCACTCGACCTCTCTCTCTCTCTCTCTCTCTCTCTTTCTGCGCGTGTTTAAAAACAACGAAAATCGATCCGCAAATAACGCATACCTCTGAATTCGTTGGTAATACTGCACTTTTCTATTTGCTCTTTTTTACTTACTTTTCGCGCAGAGATAATCCCTCGGTAAAAAAATATTATTCCGTATATCCGTGTTTTGCGAGGAGATGAAAAAACACGTTTGTTACAGCACCTCCGCGTCGAGGTGTACGCAACACACATACACGCAATTCGTGTTTTTTTCACGAATCGCATACATGCACATATATATATATATGTGTTGGCCAGCACTATAATATACAAGTGGAATAGATCGGGCTGGGGTCAGACACGGACGGTATAGTGCAGCACTTCATACGCCGCATTATATGTATGTATATCTAGATATAGCTGCAGGCTTCATCAAACCACAGTCACGCTTCTCGTCGCCGTCGCCGCACACACACACACACACACACACACTCAAACACCAACACACACGAGAGAGAGAGAGAGAGAGAGAGAGAGAGAGAGCTTCATATTCCATTGAATTCCAGCGCACGACGCGTCACGCGAAAGATATATACCGGAGGGGGGTTCAATAGACCGGATAACAATTACTTAATTGTTAATTTATTAAAACGAGCGAGGAGGGGGTCGCAGGCTTTGAATTTCTAATGCGGAGTCGAATACACATACACACGTCGATTGAACTCAACTTCCTTGCTGTCTTTTTTTTTGCGATATACTGCTCTATATTATACGGCATTAGGCTGCTGCTGCTGCTGCTACCGCCGCTGCAGTTGGAAAATTGAACGATCAAATATTAAGTTGCGGGTATCCCGCGCCGCGCGACGATCAATCCATCGTACAAAATTCATCGATCGGCTCGACGTGTGTGTGTGTGTGTGTGTATAGACGCACGAGGTTTATTGGGATCGTATAGCCCTAGCTTATATACAATAGAGAATCTCGACGATATCGTTAGCGTTGGGCGGCTCGGGCGAATAAAGAGAGCTTTCAAAGTCATATCAAAGTTTTTCGCAATAATATAACCATAAAAAATTGTCAAAATGAAAACTTAAAAATGTCGATCTTCAAATCGCCGATTAATCCTTATATACAAATTGCCATTCTGCTTCGCGTCAGTCAGTCAGCTTAATAAACGTCGCGGGGTGATCGACGCGCGGAGATTCGCGCGCCAGCGAGCGATTGGACGCGAGGACCCGGTTTACGTCATCCGCGACCGACTCTATACATAGGTATATAACTATCTCCTGGCGCGAGGCAAAGCAAGAAGAGGAGGAGGAGGGATGCGCACAGCAGCAGAGAGACAGAGTGCACGAGGGTTCACAGCTCCAGTTTCCTTGCTCGAATCGCAAGGCTATGTTGTTATATTGTGCGTGGAGGACAATTCGTTGTTTATTATTAGCTGCGTCGGCGCGTATAAGTAAGTTCGCTCGTTTTTTCATTCATAACTAATCGAGTCGCGTACCCCACGACGCACATCGAATGATTTTACAGCAGCGGAATCCACGTGCTGCCCGTATTACGATGGTTGGTATAATATGTTCTCACGTGTCGCGCCCTTGAGATGCTTTGCTTCTGCTTCTGCTGCTGCTACTCTACAGGGAGGAGAGGGAGGAAAGAGAGATAGAGTCTCTCGGTCACATCCGTCTAGATTTACTATACTACGTCTGAAAGCGAGCTAGCACTAAGAGAGAGAAAGAACCTCGCGCGCTCGTGCATACGTGCAGCTGCAGTCGTCGTCGCGAGCGCCGTTATCGTCAAAGGGCACACCCTTGAAAGAGCGTGTGACGCGAGCAGTGGCCGCTACGTACTCCCAACGGCAGCAACAGCAGCATATATATATATATAGCATATTCGTGTATATATGTAGCGTTTAAAGAATATACATGCATTAATGACACGACTCTCGAGCAGTGTGCTGCGAGTCTCTCTCGACGTTTGTAACGCATTCAGCGGCCCGGAGCTTTATTTATATTACATATTATGCGCTCGGATAATACCCTCATTACGTGGAAACGCGCGCGGAGATTCGTAAATTATTCTCCAGTTTCTTATTCTCTCTCTCTCTCTCTCTCTCTCATTTTTCATATCGTGCCCCCCTTGCGCGCTATATATCGTACACACTCACATGTATACGCGAGCTTGCGCGGAGTTAAAAAATGTAAAAGCGTACGCTGCTGCTGCTGCTGCTACGCAACATAATAGTCCGCGCGTATGCGCGTAATTTTTAAAAGGGCGCACGAGAAGCGAAAAAAAACACACACACACACACACACAACGAGGCGAGGCACTCGTCGCGCGAGTATAACACACAACTCCAAAGTTCACGGGGTCACGCGCTCCGATGCGGCGGCTGCTTCTGCTGCGTGCGTTATCGCGAACGAAGTATATACAGTATACATTGTGTAAAGGTCCGCGCGCGCGTGATGCAAGACGCTGATGGAGCGAAACGCGATTTTTGTAAGCAAGTGCATAGCATATTATAATTGTATGGCGTATACTTTGTTGTTGTTGTTGTTGTTGGGGGGGTGGGCAAAAATTTATCGAAGGGAAAAATGCAAAGATGAAATAGTTTTATTTTTCAAAGAGCCGTGTACGATACGAGTGTGTTTATGCATGCGCAGGGATGCACTTGGCTTCGCATGTATATACGTTGCAGCTGCAGCACCGGCGCTACATATTATATATATATATACGGAGCGAGCACTGGTGTACGACCCGCTGACCCACATTGGCACGTTTGCGTCATTCACAACATCCTTTCGAATCAACCCCCGCCCCCCCTCCCTCTACCTCCCTTCTTTACCACCCACCCCCATCCTTTCGCTAGGCACTGTTATACTGGCTGGCTGTATCGTAATAGCGTTATATGCCTTGATGCTGCTGGTGCGGCTGCAGCTGCGGATGAGGATAAAGAGGATAGGCGCAGCATCGCATTCTTTTTCGCGAAAAAAAAAAATGAAATAAAATAAATCGTTTGTATGCGTTGGGCGTGATTTTTACATGTACGCGAGACAATTTTTCCGAACCTCATTTTATAGTATGTAGAAACTTGAGAGATGCGGCATTTTTTCGAAAATTTAAATTGGTACTATGACAATTTGGATGACATGTGATCGAGAACGGGATAATTAGTGTTTCTATAAATATTTTTCTGTCTTCTTATTAGAATAATTTATGTAGGATATGAGATAATAATTCAAAAGTAAAATAGAGATTCCGAATTGCCAAATCTCGCGTGTGCAATGAACAGATACGCTCTATACTATTCAAGCCTAGCTGGCACCGACGAAAAAAAGAAAAGAAATCGTCCTTCACTTTTTCGATACATTTTCCAAAAAAAAAAAAAAACAACATCGACAACAACTTCATCCACGCGTAAAAGTAAAGTGAGCTCGAGCCTCCTCCGCGATCCGCGAACCGCAATATCTGCCATACACACAAAATATAAACACTTATATAGCATCTCGATCTATATACAATATTAGCTCGCCCTTGATACACAGCTCTCTTATATTTATACATAAACGCCTGATAAACTCGCGCTATCGTTCGCGAGAGCTATACTCGTGTATGTCTGTGTCTGTGTGCGTGCTCTCCGACGTTGACCCGAATATCTATATGTAGCGCGGAGACGCCGAGAGCTATTTTTAGAATTGCACCAAGATCGCGTCGCGACTTCACCATTTCTCTCTCTCTCTCTCTCTCTCTCTCTCTCTCTCTCTCTCTCTCTATTTTATTCTGACGCGCGCGGGTGGAGGGGGACGTGATTTTTTTTTTGTTTGCACTTGAGCGATATTTTTTCGTATGTATAGCTTTGACCTCTCGCGCACCTGCTCGATATATTTTCTTTTAATTTTTTTTTTTACTTTCATCCAGAAGTTTTTTACCTTCATCAATTATTATCTCGAGTAAAATTATTTACGTATTCGAGAGGGGGGCTAAGTATAGAAATGCTTGAAATAGAAAGAAGAAGAAAAAATACCTTTACGAGATTCTGAAGAATAATAAAGTACTACTTACGTATGTCGTCGAGGGTATATAGCGACTTTTTAATACAAATATGTAACTTTGACTCGAATTCATAAAGTTCTCCGCGGTAGTGACTTTATTAGAGACTTTTTTTCTTCAACAACTCCGATTCCCCCTGGCCAATTTATCACGGAATTACATCGAGTGCGATGCGTTATAATCTATATGCATTAGGCAAACAAAAAAAATTAGTTAAGCTCTCGACACTTTTTTTCCACGTGCCGTCCGAACGTTGATAAATCGTTTATTTTCTTTTATTTCTTTTTTTTTTTTTTTTTTGTTGTACGTCCTACTGTTTGTCTCGAAGTTTTACGACGGCAGAAATTTGGGCAGCCATTTATTTTTACGAAATAAATCGTATCCTACGCGCGCGCACACACACAAGAAACGCGATATATATAATAATAACTGCATGTGCAGCACATCTCCCCAAGAACCCCCGGATAAGCAAAAAACGCGCGGCGGCCCCCTTTCTGGCAGCCGTCTCATTTTTACCAGCCAACAACCACATGGAAGTATATAACAAAAAAAAAAAAATTATGTAGGTACGAAGAAAGAAGAAATCGATAAATTTATGTCAGATGTATTTTGAAACGTCGTGCAGCGTGGGATGAAAAAAAGAGGAGCTTTCGGTGTCGTGGGAGCTGATACGATGAAAAAAAAAGAATGAGAGAAAAGGTCGAATCGCATAGTCGTTGCTCGCAGATTATCGCGTCTAATTCCAGAAATATCTATAAACTCTTTCGTTTTGTAATATCGAAATATAGAGTTATACACGAAAATCGATGTGCTGACCAGTCTGAACTATCGGACACAAATTTATCCATACACACGCGTGTATGTGAAGACTAGTTTGCGATATATAGTAGACCCGAGCTCGTTGACATATTTTTATCGCGCATATGGCGAACGATATATAGATACAAGCCGATGCACACATAGCTACACACAAACCCGATACATATTACGTGTTATGCATCTCGAGAGATCGTTGGCAATCGCACTCCGAGGATAAGAGATTGAGAGAGAGAGAGAAAAATTCGACTTTATGCAGAAAATCGGCAAGATTGAACGGTTCAAGACGTTACGTATCCATTATTTATTTCGCAAAATCCAATTAGATATATTTAGATTTAATGAAAAGATTAATGAAAGGTATTTTATTCTATACTAGAAAATAAACATTTTTGCGTTAAATGTACGAAAAAAAATGCACGAAGATTTAATCAAAATTAAAACCAACCTCCACCGCTAGATGGCGAGTACCTTCTTCCGTAAATCCACAAGCGGTATAGTAAAGATAGTTGTATAACTTGAAACTACGTCGAAGAATTGACTCGTAGTACTCTTGCGTCCTTCTACGCTTACGAATTTGTCGCTAAAAAAACTACACGAAAATCAAAGTGAGTTGAGAAAATTAAATTCAAAAAGGTCACATTCATTTCGACGCGATATCGATTCGCGAAAAGATCAGAAAGTTTTAATTCTAATCGAATCGTTCAAAATACTTTCGCGCGAATTCGAATTCATCTTCGCCAAAGGAGGAAACTTTTACATTAATTTTAATGTGAATATATTTTTAACGGCGTCGTACCTTCCTCGTGAGTTCATTGGAACGATGGCTTAACACGTGATATATCATATAGCATATGTACATCGATGAATAGTTGATGCCGTTATACGGCGTATGCCCGCGAGCCCCCCCCCCCCCCCCCATAAACCATCATGATATATTCATAAAAACAGTCTCTTGGACGTATAGTGTCCGAATCGTTCATACACACACACGCGCACACATAGACAGACACAGGTAGACAGGTACGAATAACGCATGCTCGAGGGCGCGCGAGGAGGAGAGAGAAAAAACAGGAGGGAGCGATCGGGATGGAGTTCAGTGTCCGGGGTCGCGGCTGCGCCAAGTCACCTACTTATTTTATGTACAAATATATATCTGCTGCTGCTGCTGATAACGGGCGCGCGCTGCAACGAGAGTTCTCTCTCTCTCTCTCTGGCGCTCTGACGTCATCGGAGGGCGGCAATGACGTCACCACCGCCGCCGCCGTTGGCTGCTGCTGCTGCGGGTGGTGCAGCGAAGTGCGTGTTTATACGATCCACACGTGTGTGTGTGTGTGTGTGTCCGTGTGAGAGGAGGTCGACCTCGGCCGAGAGCGCCAGAGGAGCTGCTGCTGCTGCTGCCTGCCTGCGTGCATGCAGTCGAGTCTCGCGTTGCTCTTCGCGCACGAGACCCCAAGGACGTATACGCGAGATATATTTATCGAAACGCGTGTGTTCGCTCGTGCTGGATGGATTATATACCTTGAGAAATATCTTGAACTTGTGTAGGTTTTTTTTGGAGATACACGATTAAAAAGCAAAAGTAGCTGGAGTAAATAATTTTTTTTTTTTTTTTGAATCACAAGTCAAACCGCGAACGAAGCGTGCGATCGTTTTCGCGCTAATGTATATATACGGTGCACAGGTGGTATAGAACAACTGCACTATCTGGCCAGGTCGATAAAGACGCGCCGTCCGCAGCTTTCACCGTATGTATCCAGCCCCGCGCGCGCAGTGCGGTGCAGCGCCGTACGATATATCATATACGCAAAAAAGCTCGCCCCGCAAACGACGACAGGTAAAGCCGAGATACTGCTCGTTGTACGACGCATCGATTCCAGAGGGTAACGAAGCTTTCTTGCCTCCCTCGCCTTCTTTCTCTCTT
Source organism: Trichogramma dendrolimi (assembly GCA_034770305.1). Taxonomy (NCBI): domain Eukaryota; kingdom Metazoa; phylum Arthropoda; class Insecta; order Hymenoptera; family Trichogrammatidae; genus Trichogramma; species Trichogramma dendrolimi. Next base: position 7,276,634 of record JAPMIB010000002.1, on the reverse strand, counting down.
TTTTTTTACGTTACCTCGCTTCGCTGCTCCACGATGGCGTGGCTGGACTCTTCGACTTTTCTACATGATCGTTATTATTACGCGCGCGTGTGCTTTTTTTCCACTCTCGTAATAAATATCGGCTGGGAACTTTTGATATCGAGTGCGCGTCCGACTATTATTAAAGTTGAACTACTTGTGTGTCGCCGTAAAGATTTTTAATGTAGAGCTCGCACTCCGTCGCGTAAATTGATGTAGAGTATCGGAGAGAGAGTGAAAAGTTGAATTCCCTTATTTTCAACTATATATTTAATATACATGCTTTAGAATGGATCGTGTTACTTTTGTTACAACATCGAATGTAGCATAAGAGAATTCGTTTTTTATGAGAATGTTTCACTCTCTGCTTTAAATGTAGTATATCATCTTTATGCAGTTACATTTTACAAAAATTCAGAAAACTCATCCAGTTGTAAAAGTATATATATAAAAATGCAGCCACAAAACATCATCAGCGCATTATTACTTACACCGCACGAAAAATCGTAGAATCGACGCTGCGCACAGTAGTAGTAGTAGTAGTAGTAGCAGCAGCAGCAGCAGCAGAAAGCAGCTCAGCGACGTGTAATTGGCATTATGCATGCTCGCATTGCGTTGTAGCTCGTTCGTTCGTTCTTCTCTTTAACTTTATTTTTTTTTTCCAGGTATAGAGCGCAAGAAAATCTGCCCTCGTGCCGGCAGGCGGGCATTTACCTTTTTTTTTTTTTTAACTCGAGAGTCACATATAATATAGTTGTATGAAAAAATATGAGCTATAATAGTTGGGGGGGGGGGGGGCGGCATTATACGTGTCATTACAAGATGTATACGCGATGGTAATTACAACGACGAGACGATCTAGGCTATACTCGATGTACACGATATACGTATAACGTACGTATATATTATATACGCAAACGAGCGAAAAACTCAGGTATAATAATATAATACATGTAAGGCGCGCGTGTGTATACGGGGCTTCCCGTTGGCCCCCGAGCTCGCGGGGATTAATCCAGTTTACCTTTCCTTCTCTCTCTCTCTCTCTGGCGCGAGCGTGAGCGCGAGGGGCTTCTTTATGCACCTCGTTGACTCTATATATATATACGTACACCGCTCAGCGCGCAATGCTCGCATCGATATATATGTAATATAGATAGAAGGAGAGAGGCTTTGATTCGCGCGTCCAGACGAATCTGTATATAAAAAAAAAACATACGTTCTATGTAAGCTACATATGGAAAAAGGATTGCATCGATTTCTCGCTTTTCCGCGAACGAGCAAATATTTTTGAAATCGTAAGGTTTCGAGAGTTTGAACTGGCATGAAATTGAACAAGAAAGAAAAAATCGGAACAAGTTTTCTCCTCGTATATAAATGTCGCATACTTATTCCTATCTTCTCGCGCGCCGCGTATAGTGTATATACGTTAATAATATCGATTGGAAAAGCGCATCTTTTATTTCGCGCGAGCCACGCGCGGCTAGGCGAAACTTATGAGAATCGGGTCGCTGACACCACCCGCGCGCGGACTCGCGCACACGATCGGCTACGGAGATCCGACTCGGTAACTCGGGCTGTCGGTGGGTGTGCACTGCACAGAAAATCGTATGCGACCCCTTCGTTGCGGTGACGCGCGAATTCGACTCTAGCTCTCGCGTATGCATTACACAATGATCGCATCCCCTTTTGTGCATGTCTAGATGTGCGTTACGGAAATGTATATTTTTACTTGTGTACTCGACGTTATTGTAAAGAACGATTATCGTCCAAGAAGATTTGCCGCAGCTGCGGGAAAGAAGATCGAAGAACAAAAAAAATATTCAATAAAATAGGCAAGCCGTCTTATGTTTCTGTCTTATTTCATTGTACATTTGGGATATGAAATATGGCATAAACTTAAGGTGGTTCCCTATATAACCAACACGAGCAACGATCGACGATCGGCGGATGCGCACCTATATCTCTGGTCCACCTTCAGGTATTTTTACAATTTATCTTTTTACGAACACAATTCTATGTATATGCAGCGAACGCATTTATACTATTACAATATGTACGAAGCTGCAGAGTTGCATCGACCCGTAAACTGCATATAAGCCATAAGTTATCTGTTTCCGTCGCGGAGACAGAGAGACAGAGAGAAAACGAGAAAAAGCTAGAAAAAAAAAAAAGAACAAGTATATAATACATATCGAAGGGAGTGCGTGGAAACCCCGACGGGGGGGCCCGGTATAAGCCCGAATCCTGCCAAGTGTCGTCGTCGTCGTCGTCGACGCCGCTTCGAGAGCTTATAATATTGTGTGCGCGCTTGCCCCCGGCCACGCGGGTGCGCGATATAATGTTACGTATACTTACTCCGCGCGGCCGTTATGAGCTCGCGAGACCAGACGAGACGAGAGAAGTCGTTATTGTATCGCACGCACGACAGCTATATAACGAGCGATTCGAACGACTGGCCAGAAAGAGGGAGAGAGAGAGAGAGAGAGGCACGGATTTGTTTACATGAATGGTTATTGACTGACCAGCCCCCATCGTAATTGGCTAACTCGATAAAAAAAAATTAATTATTATCTCTAAACAGCGATCGTTCCGAGAAAGAGCGAATTTTGAAAAGAAGAAGTAAAAAAAAAAAAAAATAACGAGAACATGACAATTGTTAATTAGAACGAGGTAGCTCGAGAATATATATTGCGTATAAAAAAAAAAAACTACCAACGCTAACTTTGTCGTTTTTAAGGATTCGCTGCTCTACAAAAAAAAATGTGTATCGTGTATATATTTATAACAGCTTGTAGCTTTGTCGAAGTGGTGTAAAAAAAAAGAAGAATTAGGATAGATCGGACTTATACTTTGTAAAAATGCAATTGCTGTCTCGTTTATAATTTTAGAGACCGACATTTTTATCGTTAATTAAAATATCATCGATCGTAAAAATAGTTAAACAATTAAAATGAAAAAAAAAAGGGATGATGAAAGCAACGTTAACGAGCGCGTAGCGAATCCATTGGTGCGCAGAGCGTACGACACGTAGGTTTTACATATCGGCTCGCTGCCGATAATTTTGCGCGTCGAGCGCCCGCCCACATACGGTGCCTTGTGCCTCGGTGGTGGCGGCTCTCTCTCTCTGTAGGTGGCTCTTGGCGCGTCGTCATTGGTCAACGGATTAAGGAGCCGACCACGTGGTCGCCCCGGGGTATATAAAGCCGGGCACGAACGCCGAGCCGCTGCCAGTGGTGTGCTCGGTGCCCTGCCGAATCCATTCATTCGTTATATATCGTCGAATTTTTTAGTATTGTGTCTCGGTACTTGTACGAAATTCAATTTTTCTCTCTCTCTCTCTCTCTCTCTCTCGCTGTCGCACCTGCAAAGTAGCTCGTCGAGGCTCAAAAAAAAAACAAAAAAAAAAAAACATGGTGATATACGTTACATATTTGTGCGAGTGTGAGTCGAAGCAAAGTGAAGAATAATTTATTTAACGATAACAAACAAAATAAGTTGGTAATTCATGTCAATTAAAAAGTCTTGAAATTGAAATTTTAATATTTCGACGAGCGATATTAATGTAGAGTATCGTCCAGCGCTACCACCATCACCACACAAGCAGGTACTTGTATGCATACATATATCGAATTGGCTCGCTCTCGTATTATGACCAACGAATCGATTAACCTAAGGCTATAACTTATGTATCGTGGCCTACTGCTGAATAATACGTATACACGTATACTTGTGTATATGTGTGTGCGTGGGTGTGCGAGTGAAAAAAAAACATCGGCGCTTATTAATATACACTCGTCGGGGCTCGCAAGTGTCCAGCTCGATTTATTCATCGATACCAACCGATCGTTTTTACATTAACGCGGGGTTGAAAAAAAAATTATCGATACTTTTGAACGAAAAAAAAAGCGCATCGCTTACGTAAGACGTATAGAAAAGAAAATATATGTCGATAAGTAATCCATTTTTAGGTCTTGCGTCATAAATAATGAAAAATCTTGCCGTGACGATGTTTTATTATTATTATTATTATTATTATTATTATTATTATTATTGTATAGTCGAGTGCGAATGTAAAAGATGCAGAGATCGTGGGCGACGTCGTGCTGCGTAAAAATTAAAATATATTGCAAACACCCCTGGGGAAGACAATCGGTGTTCGGTAATTGATTGCAACACACGCGCGCGCGACTCACGAAATTTTTCGACGATCTACTCGTGCGGCGAACGAGTTTATTTTTCGTTAACGCAATTTTTTTATCTACGTTTGAATTTTCCATCCGCGATTGCGTGCACGTGTAGGTGCGAAAGCTCGAGAGTCGCTGACTTTTGAAAACTGCTATACAAAATAAGTCGCATCGAGCGAATATATTATCCCATGGAATTTATGTGGAAGTGCGCGTCGCGTGGCTCACAAACTTGCGCTGCGCCGGGTGAAATCGAAGTCGATGAATTTTGCATTCGTACAATAACGGCAGCGCGCGAGAAAACCGAGCCGATTTAGCCGCTTACTTTATTTACGACCCAATAATGTAACGATATGCGACAAACGGGCGGGTTTTTTTTTTTTTTTTTTGAAAAAAAAAAAGTAAAACATAGATTTTCGATGATCGCTACATCGCACATATACATTTGTATGTACCATACACACACACAGACACATCGAAAGTTACAAGGAGTATTGACGTATCTTACGAACGCCGTCTTTACACTCGCGACCGCGCCGACTTATATAGCCGACTAGTCCGAAGATTCTCCGCGATATACGTGTGTATTTATAATGAATCCGGTCGTCGAACGACACCTTTTTCGACCTGCACATATATATATCTGTTGTACGCGAAGAGCCTCGACTTTTATTCATACGCACTCGCGCCGATACCGAGAACGAAGAAGTCGCGACGCCGCCGCGTTTCAATATGCGTGAAAAAGAAAAAAAAAAAAGAGAAAAAAAAAGTAAAGTAACTTAATAATACCGCGTCGCGGCTTATACCATTTACTCGGCGACTTAACTGGTGCTCGGTGATATAAGAAAAAAGAAAGAAAGAAATAGTTGCTCTACGAGATTTATTCATGAGATGCGTGTAAGAGTGAAAAATTATGTTGTCAACTTTGAGGAATTATGAATAATAAAGGGCCGTATGAGCGACCGCCGCGTCGAGTGTTGGGAACGAAAAGTTTATCGATGATAATAGAATAGCTTGAAATTTTATTAATCAAGAATTTGCCGATTTTCAGATCGAGTCGTCGATCAACTATACAACAGCAAGTCAACAACTACAACGAATAAATGAAAAAAAAAAAAAAAACGATGCAAATATCGTTTTTTTTACGATGGACCCCAGTGCAGCTGCTGGCCACTGCACAAGATTAGACATAAGACTCTTGTGCGTGTGACAGCGGCTATGATGGGGCTTCCTTGATACAGCTTAAAGAGTCAAACGTGACTGCATATATACACACCCGTTCGCCCCCCTCTATATGCGAGTGCAGCAGTAAGCGAAGAAATGGGATACTACAACGAAGAGAGGCGCACGAACAACACCACCAGACACGCGAGTGTCGCGCGATATATGTTTTTTTTTTCTTCCTACTCTGGGTGAAATACACATCGTATGTAATAACACGTGATATCGGTGTAGTGTGTATGTATACGGAAGCCAACGGGCGGAAAGGGAAAAATGCACCTATCTCGATGTGTGTGTGTGTGTATGTATTATAGCGAAGTCCCACCGCGGCATTATTGACCGATGCGACGCACGCTTTATATGCACCCAAGCATATGTATGTAAGAATAAAATGTGCATTTCCGCCTTTTGCCACTTTTGAAATGAAGTCGAAGATCGGCGACACACGCACACACACGTGCATTTCCGGTTTTGTCTTCGCTCGCTGAACTCGTTGAATGGGATGGATTTATGCGATAGGGTAAAAATTGATACAAAGTTGGTTCAGGTCTATGTTGAATGATTTATTTTTATTAAAAAAAAATAGACGACATAGCCCGCTTAACAGACATTTGTTAAAAATCGATGCAATTCACGATTACAGCGAAATAAAAATATCGAATATTTCTCTTCGTTGCGCATCCCGAAACTCGTTCGTAAAAAATATTTCTTTTATAAAGCACATAACTTTTAATTGTACAATAAATAATTTGAAATTGTAACAAAACAGTTTATATTAGAACGTAAGATTAAGCTTTCTCTTTTTTTTCGGTTTAAACTAAGTAGTAAAAACAACATGTACCACAAGAAATCAAAATAATAAAAATCAAGACTAAATCGATGTTTTCATGCACAAAAAAGCATCGTTTGGTCCCTTTGACATACGTACATCAAAGAAAATTTGATCGACGTTACACTGGATCTATCGTCAAGCTCAATCGTCCGTAACAATTTTTTTTCAACCGCTATAAATATAAGATCATTTGTAATTGTATACAAAAATGACAGTTGATGGACATCATTGTTACAATGAATAAACTAAAGATATCTAATTTGTATGAATAAAAATTACATCACTTTTTTTTAAAAATGCAAAACATTAAAATTGCACTTGGATTACATAAACATTTCAAGTGTTAACTCTGTACTTCCTTCTCTCATCTTAAACTAATGCCTGCATTATCAGTTTAAATTATAGTTACAATTAAGTTTATACGAACTGTTTTGAGGAACTAGTTACAATGTATCCCTTGCAAAAGATACATCGATGTAAAGTCAACAGAAACATTTTTTATACTATTTTAACAAGTACATCATAAATATTCTAAACTTGAATTATATTCTCAGAAATATAAAAATATGCTTCATACAAAATATCATTCAATCATCTTGATAACCCACTCATTCAAATCAACTTTTATAATAAGTAATATATTTTCTATATGAGTCAACTCGTTGCAACTCCTTTGGTCAGTTTTATTTCTGTTTTACTTTTCAAGTCTTAATATCACGTAATTAAGGCAAAACATTAGACATCAGGCAACGTATCGGGGTCAATTTGAACAGCGAAACATTGAACGTGTTTACAATTTCTACCGTCGTTATCGCACAAAATACTCTCGTCTAGCCGAGTATGATGGGTCTCGAATTTATCCGGCAAATCAGTGATTCCAATGCACCACGTCGCAGTGTCATCGTATTTCGAGCCTATGAGGGGGAAAAAAAATTGAATAAATAAATAAAATACATTTTCGCTCCCAGAGCCCCACTTCAAAGGTATCGGAAACCTATTATGGTCATGCCGAATGAGAAAAATTGGCTTAGAAAAGAAAGCGATTAACCCAATAAACCGTCTACGGTCGTGCGAGAATGCACGCGCGGACACGGGACAGCGAGAAAACACCGCATGCAAATGTAAATCGGAGAGAAGTGTTAATGACAGGTTAATACCCGACACCAGAGACCAAGTACATAGGATAGATATAAACTGCCGATCGTGTGAAGAAATGCAAAACAATTGTTACGTGGCTCGCGTCAGTAGTAGCCACCGAAATCACCTGTTTTAATTTGGATCAATCTCTGCTGGCAGGCGATCGTCTGAAGTATCGTCAGAGCTCGACCGTCCATGGCGTCCGGCTCCACGCGCAGCGTCTGCTTCAGGTGGTAAATCGCGCCCGAATAGTTTCCCTTCAGATGCAGCAGCGTCCCGTACATGAAGTTGGTCATCGGCTGTGCAATTAAAATCGATCGGATATTTGAATGATTAATCGCGTTTGAAAAATTGATCGTTTCGTACCTCGACGGGATTGGTCTTGTAGGCCTCTTGCGTGGCGGACAGCGCGTTGTCGATGAGGCTGAATTTGTGACTAATCGAGGCTACGCTAACGAGGGGAACGTCTTTGAATTTGTCAGGTACGGTATCGAGGGCCAGCTGAAGGCAGTCTAGGGCGTTGCGAGGTTTCCCGACGATGCGCCAGTACAGCGAGGCGAGCATCGATAATACCCACGGCGCGGCGACTTTCTGCAACAGGAGTCATTGAACTTTTTACAATGCTGATTCTATTTATAAATGTGTACTTGTCGCATTGAGCAAACAGTCGTTACAATAAATGAATCATTTTGTGCAATAGTACAAATATATATTTTATATCACAATTGATACTTACGGAATTAGTCGCAGTTATGATGCGCTGACCGATCTCGGATAGCTCGGAATTTTCGACCAAAGCCGTGAGGTGAGGGGCTAAACTCGAGTCAGGCAAATTATTGTAGCCCGTTGTAGCTTTAATCAATTCGGCTGGAATATACTTTGGATTGAACGGTTTTGATCCCTTACAAATTGGTGGATACCAGGGCAATGGATGCTCCTTTACAGAACTCATTCCGATCAATTCATTTACGAATAAGTAAGTCCTGTACAATTAATGGCAAATGAGCGGTCAGGTTTGAGAAAAATAAATGAATCAACAATAAAAATGAAAACTTACACAAAGCCCTTATTTTCTGGTGGTAAGTAAACTGGGATATATTGTTTCACGTCGGTAAAAGGCATCATGTTTTCGCATAATGAATTTTTGGGCCAATTGGTTTGTTCAAATTCGTGAACGGACCTTTTTATTTCTAAATTATGGTATTTAGGCCTGTCAGTTGGATCCATAAATACCGAAGAAACTTTTGAATAATCCGGTAGTTGAATTAAATGTTCATATATATCTAAAAAAAAAGACGTGCATTAATTTATATTCAAACACAATCATTTTCGGAAAACAGCATAACGTAGAAAATAATTTACCCTCGCTTGTTTTTGACTTTGTCATACGTTCCCGTATTTCTTTGGCTCGATTTTCGAAATTTTTCAATACTTGAAGGTCCATCTGCAATTTTTGGGCGAACACTTGCCTCTCTGACACAACATCGCAAGAAAGTATTGATTGATCTTCGCCCCTCTGCATACAAGATTGACCTCTCGTTGATAACAAAGAGTCAAACTCATCATCCAGAATACCTTCTGGGGTAGTCAAAAATGGCATTTGCTTCAAATCTTCCCATAAAATTTTTTCTTGAAAACTTAATAACTCAGTCTGTTCACTGTGATAAGCTCGAAGCTCTGCCAATATATCCAGTAATTGTCTAAAATATTAAAAATTAGTCATAACAAATTTGTATCAGTTTCGATCAAGTAAAATAAAGGTGAAACATACTGATGTAAAGCACTCAATAAATTTTCCAATTTTAAATTACAACGGATTTGATGCTTAGCCCCTCTAGCAACGTCGAGACGAGGGTTTAGTTTCAGAGCATTATCATAGCATTCAATTGATTTATTATATTCTCCTAAATGTGCATAGACGTTTGCAAGAGCCAAGTGATGTAAACTTTCAGTTGGCATGTAATCTATGGCTGTATTTAAAACAGTTACCGCATCTGTTGAATAATTTGTAGCATGTAAAATTCCTCCTACACTTAATAAAGGTATATCTCTGTACAACCTAAAAAAAAATTAACATTGTTTTTATTAACAAAAGTAAGATATACTAAATTGAAGTCTAACATGTTTTGAATATCTTAAAATGATAATATACCTAGGGGCTTTCACAACTGCTCTTCTTGCACATTCTATAGCATTGTAAGCATCCCCTTTTATCCTCCAATAAATACTAGCTAAGTTTAAATGTAGCCAAGAAGTTTTGTTTTGTTTCAATCCATGAGCAATTTTACTTCCTAGATCTTCTAATTCCATAAAAGGTGGTATGTACTTCATGAGACTTTTTTCTGGTTTTTGAGTAAGTTCCCTTCTATCACGCATACCCTAAAAAAAAAGTAATAAAATAGTTGGTAATTAGAAATCTGGTTTATTTTTTGTTAATCTGATACACAATATAGATAAGATATACATTACTTTTAAATGTTCAAAAGTGAGCATATGGAAATTCAATGGGAAAGTTTCTGTACAGTTTGGATCCATTGTTTTCCTATCTATAGGCATTTCTTCTAAACCAAAATCCTCGCTTCTGAAAAGTATAATAAAATATTATTTTCTAATTTTATAGTTGTCAATGATTAATTGACTCGAACTAGAATCTTACTTTATTCCATCTCGAAAACCACCATCCATAACAATGCTCTGATGCATATCTAAATCCACATCATATTTTTCTGTCATTTTACAATCGTGATCAGTCTTATGCAGTCCATTTTCCACCTCAGATGCAGAATGTAGCCCTCTAAATAGTTTATGGATCATTGCCTTTCTTTCTTTCATGGTTCTCAAGAGCTCGTTGACAGAATCTTGCTTGTTTGCTTGATCCAAAAATGTGATAAGATCATAGGACTCTCTATTTCTTTGAAATTTTGAAATTCCCTGTCGACACAAAAAGAATCATCAATTTTCAAATGTAAAAATTACTTCAAATTAAACAGGATGAGTATATGATAGATTAATTTTCAAGGGTTCTTAGAATGAACATGAGACTGTAGACAGTAGACACTTTGTTATCAATTCGATAACCTCGAATGGTTTTAACAACAAGTAAAGTTAAGAGAAGCATTTGCAGGTCCCATTTCATATTGTAAAAGAACAATGATAGGTGTCAATAAAAATGCAAATGTCTACAGTCAATCATGCGAAACGACAACGGAATCAATATGACTCTCGAGTTACTCACCATAGATCGGATTAGTCCACCGTCCGTCACGACCCAGTGACTCGATCCTGGTACGTTGATGATATTTTCAAAAAATACCATCAACAGTATGGAAAATTTCATAAATCGATGCATCTTGGTGCAGTTGTGTATTATAATAAATTTATCGAGATCAATGACGGGTTATCGATATCAATGTATCGATCATCCATGAGCCGGCAGCAACGATGGGTCCACTCGCGCGATGCAACGACCGAAAGCGACGTTACCACAACACGAGGTGGTAGGAGCTCGTTAGCGAGCATTCACTTTGTGTGCAATTAAAAGATGCGGTCGGATTATGATTCAAAAACAAAAGTAGCGCCCACGTGTGTGCTGGCCAGAGGAGAGATGATGCTGTTTGCAGGTTCTGTGTCCTCTCTCTGTCTTGGCCCCTCGAATCGAATCACTCATCGCGCGATCGTTTTCTCGGACGCATGGCGAACTGTTGCACGCAAGAAAACTGTATAAGCTGCATAAGTTTTGTCGTCGTCGTCGTCGTCGATGCACGTCCCATTGTTATCGCGCCTATCGTACACTCTTATCCTCCAACGTGCGCCGTTTGTTTATCGCGAGACGCGACGCGAATAATAATTCAAAACTGTCGGCGCGAGACGACACGATATATACTTTTGACAGTTGTCGGGGAGAGCCGATACATTTCCCAACTTTTCGAGACTCCTATATATATGGCTTTCGAACGAGAAGTGCAGTGCGCGATCGCGAACTTTCTGCTACGAAACGACAACAGCCTGCTTGTTTTCGTCGTCGTCGTCGTCGTCGTCGTCGTCTACTGCTGCAGCACTGCCGCACCAACCATTGTCCCATTAACTTACTATGTATAGTATAGTAGCTCGCTCCCTTTTTTGCACGCTCGCTCGTTGAGAGATGATCACGCGACTTCGGTTCGCGCGCGCGCGCGCACGAGATTGCGAATGGCGTTATCGGCTCTTTCGACTTTGCAATATACGGCTTTAGGCTTCTTTTTTTATGCATCGACTCGTTACTTTTTTTACTCGCGATTGCATCGTCTTATTCATGAAAAATTTATAAGTCATTTTTCAAAAGTATCAATAAATTAATAAGGAGTTAATGAAACTTTTACAATTCCCCCGACTGATCTCATTTTTAATTACTTACTTAAAAGTTGATAAATTTTATTGTAATTTATCAATAAAACTCAATGAATACATGGTTATTAATTGCTTCATTTTTTTTTTTTCTAATATCTTAACTTGATAATACTCCGTTTTTGAATATCAACGCATGCGTTATCCTGCACGGACCACTGCAACAGCAGCCTGAGCCCTGGACTGTCGAGCCGGACCGGTGCAGCCATCTGACGCTACGGCGGCGCAAGCGGAGACACGAAATTGAGCGACTCCTCGCCTCGCGCGAGTCCGTTGTTGTGCGTGCCTGATCCGCCGCATCATAAGAGAAACTTCTGACGATTGATTACCCCGGAGAAAATAATTAGACTTAAGGCTTTGTTATTAACGAGCGTGCTAGTACTCATCGACACCTCATCTGGCTGCAATCATGGGCGAAGACTTCAACGGAGGTGGGTCGGGTTTTTCGCCAGCGACGCACCGTTTTTTTTGTTTTGTTTGACGTTGCTTTTGTAACGATTTGTAAATCCACGACGACAATGGCCGCTCGATGGCTGTTATAGGCTTGTGCGTGTGTGTGCGCGCGTGTGTGTGTTATTAAACCGTGAAAACAGAATTCTAGGTTAAATGCCTGGCGAAGCTAAACAACCTTTTTTACTTATTTAGTTTTTGATAGTTTTTGAAATTCGTTGAATAGCTGTTGATCAGGCTGTTAATTTTTTATTGATTACTTGATTACCATTGGTGCTTTATATTTGTGTATTTTTGTACAATTTCACAACAATCCTTGTGCTTGGTGAATAATTTAATTTTATATTTATTGTTTGGAGTCCTTGATATGCACAACATATACAAAAATATATTTTTGTTAATTGTTATTTTAATAATAAATATTTATCTCTCTTGCAGACCGTGATCGTAAGGAACACAGAGAAAGAGACCGTGGAGAGAAAGACAGAGACAGGGGAGAACGAGACAGGGATCATGGTGACAGAGACAGAGATAGACGACACAGATCAAGAAGTAGAGATCGCAGGAAACGCTCCCGTTCAAGGAGTAGAGACCGTAGAGACCGCAAACGTAGTAGCTCTCCCAAAAAGGGAAGTTCTTCCAGAGGCTCTAGACGAAGAAAGCCTTCTCTCTATTGGGATGTCCCTCCTCCAGGCTTCGAGCATATTACTCCACTACAGGTTCGTGAATAACTATGACTTTTATCAAAGCCATCGTGGGTCTTACTAATTTTTTTACATGTTTCATTTTTTTAGTATAAAGCCATGCAGGCTGCTGGACAAATTCCTGCAAATATTGTTGCAGACACTCCACAAGCTGCTGTTCCTGTGGTAGGGTCAACTATTACTCGACAAGCTAGACGTTTGTATGTTGGAAATATTCCTTTTGGAGTAACAGAAGAAGAAATGATGGAGTTTTTCAATCAACAAATGCATTTATCTGGCTTGGCTCAAGCTGCTGGTAACCCAGTATTAGCTTGCCAGATAAACCTTGACAAAAATTTCGCTTTCTTAGAGGTGAGGTTTATTAAAAATAATAATTATGACAAATATTCAATCATTTTGATGCACAAATTAACATCTCATAGCTGTTTCAGAATAAGAAAATTTTAAATTTATTTTAATATTTCAGTTCCGTTCCATTGATGAAACAACTCAAGCAATGGCCTTTGACGGTATAAACTTTAAAGGACAGAGTTTAAAAATTAGAAGACCACATGATTATCAACCAATGCCAGGAATGACAGACAATCCAAGCATGAATGTTCCAGGTAACTGTCATTTTAAAAACTGTAATTAATTTTTTATCATGGTAACTAATTATTCCCTTTTTACAGATTCACCACACAAAATCTTTATTGGTGGTTTACCTAACTACTTAAGTGAAGATCAGGTATGTAAGATGTTTATTTTTGCAACTATCACACACTGGATAATATTGATTTCATTTATTTCTGTATAATCACTGATTGCAACCACAGTAATCTTTGATATACACTAATACATGAAATAATGTTATGTGTATTGATAGACGTGTGTGCGATAGTTATCGTTTACACCCTTATCAAACAAGGGCCTGATTATTTTAAAAACATGTACATGTATACAAAATCCAAATATCTAGCTATTTAGCTTGCTGGTATTGGTTCAAGGTGCTAAGTAATTTCTTTGTTCATCGAGGTATGTATGAGTTTTTCCCAGGTGTCAGCGTTGAGTAGGATTCTATCTATTTTAGCAATAATAGCTAATTGTTCTTCAATTTTGAAAATCGCTATTTTGCGACAAAAATTTAGGTGTTTTTATCAGAGATTGTTGCTAGGAATCGAATTCATGGTGTTCACTGTTATTTTTGTGACTAATTTTTCAGGATATTTTAATTTTTTTCAAGCCAATCATTTTCCAAAAGTCTCAAATTATTATGACAATTTTTGTCACATTTCATAAACATAAATTATTTGCAAAATTTTTGAAAGAATATGATTAATTATATTAAAAAAAAGTCAATGAATACCTCAAATACTCTTACGAACACCATGAAAGTGAGTGAATGTCGTTACAGCTTTCTTAAACAGCACTGCTCAGCGACAAAGAAGAAACTATTATTTTCAGCCTTTTTTTAGGCACGCTGTCGATTGGTCCCTAGTGGTGTGTATATTTACAGAGGAATCCATATATTTCGGGGGAGACGCGAGTAAATTGGATTTAATTCGCTTAAATCTTTTCATTTGTATTATTTTCATCTTATTATTGAATAGTAATTCAATATATTAATTACTTATTTAAAAAATCAAAATATAATTTGATTAAATAGTTATGTTAAATATCAAGCAAATGTTGTATCTTGTAACTGCGAAAAATTAATGCGATTATTTAATCTATGATAAGGTGACCATACCCGGTGTTAAATCACTTCAGCTTAATTTTTTCTTCCAAATTATCTCGGTCTCTCCTGCATCCAGAAATTCTATTTTAGGGAGGAAACGGAACCCATAATTTTCAAAATAAATGATTTTCACTATGAAAAAGCAATCAAGTCTTTAGTAGATCAAACACATAATCTCTATGCATTCGCAAAAACGTCGAACGCACTGCTGGAGATCCGGGCCGAAGAATCGAAACTTTTTTTTTATCATTTAGGTATTTTGGGTTATCCTGCGTACGGCACTCGATGGTTCTTCAGGTTTAAAAAAAAAAAAAAAGGGACATCAAAATTTTTTAGGAACGCCAAGAGTGACAGTATTATGCTTTCCCTTTTTTGCAGCAAATTTTCTTTTCAGGCAAAATTTTTTCAGGCTTTATCTTCGAGTATATGCCTTGATATTTTCATGTTTCACAGGCTTTAATGAAAAAAAAAAAAAAAAAAAAAAAAAAAAAAACAGACAAGCAAGCAAAAAAAAGCAATACGTCCTTTTTCAGTAAAATCATCTTTCAGAAAAGAAAAAGTTTTCAACGAGAAAACCGAAATCTTCAACCAGTATAAAGATCACAACTTTAAAAAACAAAACAAAAAATTCAACTATGTGATGCACTTTCAGTAAAATGTATCTTTCCCTTTTCTGTCCCCCTATTTTCATAGCTTAGAGTCGCGCCGATCGAACAAATTTGCTTTCTACTTCTACTACTACTACTACCACCAGTAATGCACATGACAAAAATCCACAATGCCTGGAGAGAGGCTTACGCAGTCCCTCGAGGCAAGTACTAGTTACAACACAGTTCACACTCCAGTTTCCTCACTCGAGATAATATCTTTCATATCGACGAGAGAAAAAAACAGCTACGATTGCATTATCACACTTTAACCGACAAGCCAAAAAAAAAAGAAAAAGAAACAACCGACAAAGCGTTCGCGAGAGTTAAAGTCCATCGAGCGAATCGTACGATGCGTGCAAACACTTTTTTCGCTGCGAGCGATCGTGGAAAGACTTTCCTTGACCGTAGAAATTGCACGCGCACTCGTACACGACGACGAAAACGTTCGTGCTTATGATTAATTTAGCTCTAGCGACATGTCAGATCTGAAAAATGCATAAAACTTTGCATCATTGTTGGATCGAAAAGAGAGAATAAAGTACCTTGACGAAATTTCAACAGCTAAGAATGATGAAGCAGGTGTAAAAAAAAATTAGAGTTAACACTAACAAAAAAAAAGGGGATGATAATAAAGTCCATGTTTCGAAAGCTTTGGGCCTTGAAAGTTTCGTTGAATTCTGAAAAATTACATGAAATAATTTTTGGTTCAGTTTGTAATGATTTTTGTCAAAATCAAAATTATCATCTTCCAACGATGGTTCAAAGCGACGAAACATGGGGGGATGCTGAGAATAGAGTTGAAATTGTTCAAATATTTTAAAAGTATTGCAATTCGGTGTTGAGATATGTACGAATTATTTTGATCTTGAAAAATTACTTTATTGCTGGGTAAGTTTGTGACACCAATTGTACGTAATATTTTTCCAAATAGCTAGGTAATATTTAACTAAGAAACATCTTCTCTTATTAATTTACTCAAAGCTTTTGGTATTTATAAATTACGTCACAAAATCTTAGTCAATCAAACTTGCCACACTTCACGATAAAGTATTCAAATTAGTCAAACTTGTATCGAAAAGCTCTATTCTCAGTAAATCGTACGTCAAATTTACGAACTCCGACTCGTGATTAACCCATTTTCTTCTTTCTTTTTTTTTTTTATTTACTTAGGTTAAGGAGCTGCTAATGAGTTTTGGTCAACTGCGAGCATTCAATCTGGTGAAAGACTCTGCTACCGGCCTGTCCAAGGGCTACGCGTTCTGCGAGTACATCGACGTGTCGATGACAGATCAAGCAATAGCTGGACTCAACGGTATGCAGCTCGGGGACAAGAAGCTGATCGTGCAGCGCGCCAGCGTAGGTGCCAAGAATCCAATGATCGGAGCCCAGGCGCCGGTTCAAATCCAAGTTCCTGGTTTGTCCATGGTCGGAACGAGCGGACCTCCGACCGAGGTGAGTCGCATTCGCATTGAAAATTCGCGTAAAAAACTCGGATGTATTTTTCTAATCTCTTAACTGTCTTACGCAGGTACTGTGCTTGTTGAACATGGTCACGCCGGAGGAGCTCATGGAAGAAGAGGAATACGAGGACATTCTTGAAGATATCAAGGAAGAATGTAACAAATACGGCGTTGTGAGATCCGTCGAAATTCCACGACCAATTGAAGGTGTTGACGTGCCCGGATGTGGAAAGGTTTGCATCGATTTTCAATTTTTTGTTAAAATTGTGATCAGAAAAAATTTTATTAACCGATGCTTTTTTTCATTACAGGTATTCGTCGAATTCAACAGCGTCATCGATTGTCAAAAAGCACAACAGACGCTCACAGGTCGTAAGTTCAATAACCGCGTTGTGGTCACGTCGTACTTCGACCCCGACAAGTACCACCGTAGAGAATTTTAAATCACTATTTAATAATATTTTTTTCTGTAATCTTCACATAGTGTAAATGTCGCTTTGTTTATGTAAGAGCAATATCATCGTATAAAAAGAAAATGTATATTGATTGAGTTTCTTCGAAACTAGTATCTACAAAAATACTTACCCTGTATTAAATGGTTTTCAATATTTACATTTTTGTCAATGAATTTTATAAGAATGCCTATTATTCTCTTGAAATGCGTTTATCTGCACGCGAACGCACCTTCTTTTTGTGATTGGAACTTCGAGAGTGAAAGAATAACTTGGGTTTTCTTGAGCGATTGCGCGCGTATCTCGGTTCAATTATCTATACATGTAATAATTATGAATTTGTTTACGATAATGAAATTTGTATAAAACATCTAATTTGAAAAAATAAATCATTTTTTAGAGATATAATGCTAAAAATTTGAAATGTACTACGTCACTTGAGTATTTTGAAATATT
Organism: Trichogramma dendrolimi; assembly: GCA_034770305.1. Taxonomy (NCBI): domain Eukaryota; kingdom Metazoa; phylum Arthropoda; class Insecta; order Hymenoptera; family Trichogrammatidae; genus Trichogramma; species Trichogramma dendrolimi. Next base: position 7,258,970 of record JAPMIB010000002.1, on the reverse strand, counting down.
TATTTCATTCGAATTTTCTCCTTTGATTCAACAAACGCAATCGATGAAAATAATTCAAAGATACAATTTTTTTCCAGAGGTAAAAACAGCACTTAAAATTTTAATCTACGAGCTATACAATATTCATACTTAAAACTAGAATTATATATTCTACGAAGAAAAAAATACATTTTATTGGCCAGGTATTATGGTACACTCGTTCGGCGTCTCACACTTCTTCGTCGTGCATAGTTGCTGGTTGATAAGTAGGAATCGAACTCGAGTGTATTTTATCTTCGAAGATCTTTCGCAAACCGAAGAACGCGGCGACTCCGACGAGGATCTCAACGATTCCGACCAAGAGTGCGATTGCCCATGCCGGTAGCAGCGACGGTCCTGATAATTTAAAAAGCAACATTAGTAATTAAATCAACGAGTTAAATCATTTTGAAATAAAATAAAAAAGTATACATACTGTAGTATTGCCTCGTTATAGTTTTGCGGCCGCGCAAAATTTTCCTTCTGGCCTCTCCTTCGTTCGTGAAAACGGCGAGCAGAACTGAAAATAAAAGGATAAGAAAATGAATAAGATTGTGCTAAAGTAAATTTCTAAATTATAATAGATATTCATTGTTTTTTTTCTCGATGGATGGATTTCTTCGAGGCGCTTCGATGAATCTTGGGTAATTTTCTACGTTTTTGTTTTTTGAAACTACGTGAGTAAGTACATTAATCGGTTAAACGCGACGCGTCACAATTGGCAGTTATCTTTGGAAACTATATATATGTACGCGTATTTTTTGGGATAGATAACGCAACTATGCGCGAATATTTTTCTATTGAATTGAATCGAGCCCGGTTAAATGTAAAATAACACCTTCTTTTTCGATGTTTTTTCCATCGCCAAATTCGCTATCATCAATACATAAATTATTTCATCGATTAAAAGCACCGCTACCTAAGAATTTCGCACGCAAATCTCATACAATTTATATAAGAATTTTTTTAAAACAATAATCACTCACCCAGAGCTACCGCTAAGCAGAAGAAAATCCGATTGAAGCTCTTCATGACGATTAAAAACTTTTCTCTCTGATTTTTCTCACTCGTTGACAGACGGACGGGCACACGCACGAGCTCTCGGATACGCACCAGTCGAGCGAAACAAACGCACTCAGAGCCGTGCGCGGGCGAAGTATTCTTTATTTCCTCTCGCACGCCTCGTCGCGCTGTTACACACGAAAAACTCCGTCGACTGCGATCCGCGCCTGCGAGTGAATCAACAACAGCCGCGCAACGATAAGAGACGCGACCCGGCCCGTATTACAGAGATAGCGGCTATTGCACCTATGTATACTTATATATCTGCGCAGATAATGCGTACATATGTGAGCGTTTGTTGTACGGCAGTGCTCACCTTCTCTTATCTCTGCGTATATAATAATGACGCATTCTGATTCAACGGGCCGAAGGTGGAAGGCACTCGTTCGTCGTATCACTCATCGCATGCCTCACGGTCGACGGCCTACTTGTAATTAGGAAATCGTTACGTTATACCGGAGAGCTTCCTTCCGTTTTTCTTTATTTTTGCGCGACGACTTTTTCAAAATTGCTCAATTGCAATGACTTTTTTTTTTTTAAAGAAAGAGTCGGAGGATATTGAGTGTGGCGAGGGGTGATCGGGATGGTAAAGGTATTTCGAGACTTATTACCTAATTTTTTATTCTCGACAACCATCGACTCCGGCAATCGATTTGAATAAAAATGTCTCGTAATTAAGCAAAGAGCCACCTTCAATTTTTTTTCGTTCGAGTTTCATAAGGTTCTCATGTTTTTTCATCCTTCAAATACTGTCAAATCGTGCTTGAATTCGCGAAACAACGTAATGAAAGGAGATTATTTGGCAACGAATTTTCTTGAGCCTCGAGCAGATCCATGAAAGTTTAGGGCTGAAGGGCTAAATTTTTGAGACTTGTCATTTTTAATGTACTCTTTAAAAGTTAAAACACAGAAATAAAATCATAAATCGATGAATCTAATTTCTTTTTTTAAATTTGTTTATTTGAATAATATCGGAAATCTGCAACATCAAATTATTTTAGACATTAAACATTACAACAAATACGCTTGTCGCCATGAAGACGTTCTTCGCGTAAATTTTTGTAGTCAGAAGCAAAAGGAAAACACAACGATAACAACTTTAGTCGATGTTAAAATTTTTTCTTCATCAATTTTGTGACAAGAATAACACAGAAACTTCTTAAAACATACACTCTTCTAGAGACTTTAGATTTTTTGTAGCTTCTACGCGCTTTGCCCATTAGATTCTACATCTTGAATCTGCCATTTTGGATCGTTCGTAGATTTTCACGGGTCTTTTCTTATCATTACATTCAACCGAATCTTCTATCTGCCATTCTGAATTGTTCGTAGCTTTGATCGCAGTCGCCAAGCAAACATTACACAATTCTTCGTTATTCAAATCTTTGACGATCATTTCGCAGCAAAGAATCGGCAGTCGGTAATGCGTCAGCTGCATGAAGCGATCCAACCCCCAGCGCAGGAAAAATCCTCTCGACAGTTTCTCGGCCAGATGCGCGTCGCAAGGCAATCTATGCCTACGTGTATATCCCCAAATTGCATATTGATCATCAAGGGGGAACTCGCAATAGTCCGTATAGGCGAGTCTTTTGGCCGCCTCTTCGGGTCGCAAGCGGATCAGATCGTAGAGCGTCAGATCCGGCTTAAACTTCAATAGATTGAAACGGAACCTGTACTCGCGGTCGTTGCAGCAACGCTCGACTTCCTCCGTCGACTTCTCGAACAAGCTGTGCCTGGCGAAAAATTTCACGATCGTCAGGGCGTCGCTTAGGCGCAGCCGGTATCCTCTTTTGGTGAGGCGCTCGACGCAGGCCAGGGCGCCAGCTGCCAACTTCATCTTGTAAAACGTCGTAAAATCCGATCTCTCGGCTCTGTCCCTGTCGAAGTCTCTCGCACGGGGGAAAACGAAGCTGGACAGATCGGCGCCATTATCCAATAGTACATCCACTGTATTCGGCAGTAGACTCGCCACGGCCCGTTCAAGCGGCGTCCGGCCCGATGCGTCCCGGGCATTGACCCGCACCGTACGCCCCCATTTGCGATTGATCGCGAAAAACCTCGCCGCCAAATCGTCGTCCATGAAATGGCTCCTCTCGCAAATGACGTGCAGAGGAGTCGATCCGAACTCGTTGACCGCGTTCGGGTCGGCGCCTCGCGTCAGCAGAAATCCCGCTATCACCTTCTTGCTCTGGTACAGGGCCAAGTGCAACGGCGTGTTGCCCTCCTCGTCCTGAGCGTTAACCCGCACCGGCCAGTACTCGTCCTCGGTGAGCTCGAAAAACGTCAACGACTCGTCTCTGTCTCTTTTCATGCAAATAATGTGAAGAAGCGTCACTCCCTTGGCGTTGGCTAGATTCGGATTCGCGCCGTTTCTCAACAGCAGCCGCCTCATCCTCCTGTGTCCTTTGCGCGCGGCCAAGTGCAGCGCAGTGTCGCCGAACTTGTCCTGGGCGTCGATCAGCACGGGTCGATGTTGCTCGTTGCCGAACTCGATCAGAATTCTCACCGCCTCGTAAAGGCATTTATTGGCCGCGATGTGCAGAGGAGTCGATCCGTCGTCGTTGGCCAGATTCGGATCGGCCCCTCTTCTCAATAGAAATTTCACCAAGTCAATGTAGCCGTTCAGCAGAGCCAAATGCAGCGGCGTCCGACCCGACTTGTTCTTGACGTCGACTCGCACCGGCCGGCCGACCTTGTCGCTGATCTGGAACAGCGTCGTCACCCTGCCGTGGTTATAAAAATAGTCGGCGATAACGTGCGCAGGGGTCCATCCGTCGTTGTTGGCCAAATTCGGGTCGGCGCCATTTTTTATCAGGATCAGGATCGTGTCGATACACGGCACAGACAGCTGGGTCAGGGTGAAATGCAGCGGCGAATTTCCCGTTTTGGGCACGAGGCAATTGACATCGACCACGCCGAGCTCGAGAAACTTCTTGACGACGTCGTAGCCGCCGAACTGGCAGGCCACGTGAAAATGCGTGACTCCTGCCTCGTCCACGTAATTCACGTCGTATCTGTCGTATATCTCGAAAAGATCCGGGATAACGTCGAAAAATTGGCGTCTGGCCGCGCGATGAATCGGTGTGGCGCGACGCAGCGTGAGCGGCTTCCCCTCGTTGTCGAGCTCGGGCTCGTGCCTGTAGCCGCTGCGAGCCACGAACTCGATCGTGCGCTTTCCCGTATCGCACCGGCCCTCGTAGCTCGCGGCGTCGAACAGAAGATCCTCGATCTCGTCGGCACGAAAGATCTCGCGAAGATTCGGATATCGGCCCTGCCAATCTCCGATCAAGGGATAGAGCTGCTCGATCAAAAAGTCCTGTTGCGCGTTTCCGATGTCGCGATTGAATCGCGCGCGAATATCTTTCAATCGTCGTATTTTATTCGCCGACATTTTCACCGCGCACACGGACGACACACGATATCGCTCGTTAATTAGGAAATATAGTTTTCGAAACGATAATCACTCGCTGTAGTCGATCTATGTTTGACAGTTGTTCACGCTGCGGCGTCGTAACGAGTACTGTACACACACACACACACACGTGCCCGATGAATTAATTAGTGCTGCGTCATCGTTATGATTTAGCAAATTCATGCCTTCTGTCTTTGATTTCAGTAGAGAGATTCGGCCATAAAGGCAAATTCCTTAGGTCAGAAAAATGAAAACACAAATCTAACCGACGAATAATCATTTATTATAAATTTATCCGGCGTTTCACCGATCTACGTCGTATAAATTTATAATAAATGATTATTTGTCGGTTAGATTTGTGTTTTCATTTTTCTGACCTTAAGAATTTGCCTTCTTTGCCGATTCTCTACCGAAGTCATCATTATGACCGGAAGTGACTCGCATACCGGTATATTTTGTACAGAGGATGCAGCGATGGCGCTTTCCCAAATGTTCATTCTTATAGGAAAAAATCTAGTTCGAGCGGCCAACGCTGGCGTTTTTGACGCAGGACTTCCTGTTTTTTCCCATGAGATTACATGTAAATGGTGATCCTGCAGCGCCACTCTATATTTGGCATTTTTTCCGTACAAGTTTGACCACGTATTTAATATATCTATGTATATCTATAGATATATGTACACTAGGGTGGTCCACTTTTTCAAAAATTTTTTGTATCTCGGGGGATCCATCGGAATCTGAAAGTTTGAGGTTTAAAATGAAGTTTCCTTTAAACGAGAACTCAAATAAATGATTTTAGATGGTGTCGATGGATTTTTGAAGTTTAAAAACGTGCTCCTAAAAAGGAGCAAAATCGGGCAATCATTCGATTTATTTCAAACTTTGCTCAGAGTGTAAAAATGATCTTAACGATACATTTTCTCACGTATTTTTGTCTGCAGAATCGAATGCCGTAGTTAGTTTTGACCTAGGAGCACAATTTCATTGAAAAAAATACACTTTTTCGATCGTTCTTTTTCGCAAATTTCGCAAAGTTCATTTTCGAGCGAGCGGCAAATGAACAGAAAAAATCTAGGAAATTTTTTGACACCACCAAAATGTAGGATTTTTTATGACAAATCCAACGGTATATATTAGTATACACTTTAATATTATTTTAATGCCGAAAAGCACGATTTTATCCCAAAAAACGATATTAAAAAATGGAAAAATGGAAAAATATATTCGTTTCTTCAAGAAAATGGCTGAGTATAATTACTCATGAAAACAGTTGAATACAACTATCTGATAGGTTTTTTTCTCACCTTTCAAACGCCGTTTTCAGAGTTAAAAAATTCGCAAAATTCGCCGAGATACAGCTGTTTTTGTACGATGCACTTTTTTAGCTTAAAATTCAATAATTCTGAGCTGGCTCTATTCATTAAAAAACCAGCAAAGCAGATTTTTAAGCTAAAAAAGTGCATCGTACAAAAACAGCTGTATCTCGGCGAATTTTGCGAATTTTTTAACTCTGAAAACGGCGTTTGAAAGGTGAGAAAAAAACCTATCAGATAGTTGTATTCAATTATTTTCATGAGTGATTATACTCAGCCATTTTCTTGAAGAAACGAATATTTTTCCATTTCCATTTTTTAATATCGTTTTTGGGATGAAATCGTGCTTTTTCGGCATTAAAATAATTTTAAAGTGTATACTTATATATACCGTTGGATTTGTCATAAAAAATCCTACATTTTGGTGGTGTCAAAAAATTTCCTAGATTTTTTCTGTTCATTTGCCGCTCGCTCGAAAATGAACTTTGCGAAATTTGCGAAAAAGAACGATCGAAAAAGTGTATTTTTTTCAATGAAATTGTGCTCCTAGGTCAAAACTAACTACGGCATTCGATTCCGCAGACAAAAATACGTAAGAAAATGTATCGTTAAGATCATTTTTACACTCTGAGCAAAGTTTGAAATAAATCGAATGGTTGCCCGATTTTGCTCCTTTTTAGGAGCACATTTTAAACTTCAAAAATCCATCGACACCATCTAAAATCATTTATTTGAGCTCTCGTTTAAAGGAAACTTCATTTTAAACCTCAAACTTTCAGATTCCGATGGATCCCCCGAGATACAAAAAATTTTTGAAAAAGTGGACCACCCTAATGTACACAAATGTATATAGATATAATAAATACACAGGAATACCCAAAACACGTCTGCCCCCTCGTGGTCAAACTTGTACGGAAAAAATGCCTAATAGGTTCCGCCCCCCGACGCTCGGAGCGAATGGAGAGCGAGAAAGAAAGCTGACTAATCGAAACTGGCCAGCTGTGGACTTTTCTTGCTCTGATTGACGAATCTACCCGAGCATTTTCGTCAGAAAAATGCACACGTGGCACGTTTACGCGTGATCCCAAACCACCTTGAATTGTTTTAGATTTTTCGAGTGCTTCAGGTCTTCGGATGAAAGCATTGAAAATTTGAATGATTTTATTTTCAGTGAAACGGTTCGATATACCAGATCGGAATATTTTTTTCTTAATTTTGATACCAAAAAACGAAGGCGTTGCCTTCTAGAGCCGAAAAACGATATTTAACAAACAAGGGTCGTAGAAACCGGAGCTTCCAGTAAAAAAATTTCAAAATACTTTTTTTGTACTTTTCGTCTAATTTTAAAAAATTTTAGTCTTTCCATTTTTTCGATTGAGGCCTCCTAGTTCAATCTAGAGTATCACAAAGATTAATACAAAATTCCGATGGCATTTGAAAAACAATGTAAAATGATGAATGTCTTCAGAATAACGCGTACAATATAACGCGTAATGAAAGGAGATTCTTTGGCAACAAAGTTTCTTTCATATTCACTTTGTAGAAGCAGAAAAAAAATTAATAAAATGAAAATCCAACTTTGAGCTTCTGCAGATCCATGAGAGTTTACAGAGCTGAAGGGCTAAACTTTTGGGAATTATCACTTTAGAATGTACTCTTTAAAAGTACTTACTCAATTTTATTTTCATTTTTTGCAAAACAAAATTGTAACACCAAAAACAAATCATAAATAGTAAGCCAGCTAATGATTTCATTTTTTTTGTATATGTTTATTTAAATAACATAAAAAATATGCAAAATCAAATGATACATGACATTAAAAATTACAATTAATGTGCTTGTCGTATTCAAGGCGTTCTTTAGTCGATGATATAATTGTTTCTTTATTGATTTGGTAACAAGAATAAAACAGAAACTTCTCAGAAAACATACTCTTTTTTCCATTTTAAATTGTTTGTAGCTTTGACGCGTTTTTTCTTATTAGATTTTATATCTTCAATCAGCCATCCATCGCGTTCTGCCAATTTTCTCTTTTTACATTTTATATCTTCTATCTGCCATTCCAGATTGTTCGTAGCTTTCGCGCGTCTTCTCTTATTATTACTTTTGGCTACATTTTCAATCTGCCATTTTGGATCGTTCGTAGTTTTCACAGGTCTTTTCTTATCATTACATTCAACTGAATCTTCTATCTGCCATTTTAAATTTTTCGTAGCTTTGATCGCAGTCGCCAAGCAAACATTACACAAATCTTCGTTATTCAAATCTTTGACGATCATTTCGCAGCAAAGAATCGGCAGTCGGTAATGCGTCAGCTGCATGAAGCGATCCAACCCCCAGCGCAGGAAAAATCCTCTCGACAGTTTCTCGGCTAAATGCGCGCCACAAGCCGATCTATGGTGTAATGGAATATCCCGAAATCTCACCGGAAAACTCGTGAACTCGTAATAGTCCGTATAGGTGAGTCTTTTGGCCGCCTCCTCCGGTAGTAAGCGGATCAGATCGTAGAGCGTCAGATCCGGCTTAAACTTCAATAGCTTCGAAAAGCACTGGAGCTTGAAGTTGTTGCGCAAAAACTTGAGATTCTTCATCGATTTCTCGAACAAGTCGTACTTGACGAAAAATTTCACGATCGTCAGGGCGTCGCTTAGGCTCAGCCGGTATCCTCTTTTGGTGAGGCGCTCGACACAGGCCAGAGCACCAGCTGCCAACTTCATCTTGTAAAACGTCGTAAAATCCGATCTCTCGGTTATGTCCCTTTGAAAGTCTCTCGCACGGGGGAAAACGAAGCTGGACAGATCGGCGCCATTATCCAATAGTACATCCACTGTATTCGGTAGTAGACTCGCAACGGCCCGTTCGAGCGGCGTCCGGCCCAAAGCGTCCCGGGTATCCATCCGCAACGATTGCCCGAAATCGCTACTGATCGCGAAAAACGTCGCCGCCAAATCGTCGTCCTTGAAATGGCTCCTCTCGCAAACGACGTGCAGAGGAGTCGATCCGAACTCGTTGACCGCGTTCGGATCGGCGCCTCGCCTCAGCAGAAACGCCGCCATCGACCGCTGGCTCTTGCTCAGGGCCAGGTGCAACGCCGTGTTGCCGTCGGGGTCTCGCGTGTCGACGAGCTCGAGGCCTCGGCCCTCGCCGAGGCACTCGTAAAACGTGAACGCCACGGCGAAGTTCTCGGCGCCGGCCGTCGTCCGACCCTTGGCCTCTCTCGTGCAGATCAAGTGCAGCGGCGTGAATCCCCGGCCATTGGCGAGATTCGGATGGGCGCCTCTCTCGAGCAGCAGCGTCACCATGTCGAGGTGTCCTTCGCGCACGGCCACGTGCAGCGGCGTGTTGCCCTCCCGGTCGCGGGCGTCGATTCTCAAGGGCAGATGCTCTTGGCTGCTGCGCTCGAACAACAGCTTGGCCAGGTCCGCGTCGCGCGCTCGATCCCTCTTGCAGAGAACGTGCAGAGCCGTGGCAGCCGTGGCGGCGTCGGGACGATTCGGATCGGCGCCGGCTCGCAGCAGCAGCTCGATCAGTCCGGGATCGCCCGTGCCCGTGATGGCCAGGTGCAGCGGGGTGTGGCCCGCCGCGATCGGCCCGTCGACGTCCACCTTGCCCAACTTGAGAAATTTCACGACGGCCTCGAACACGCCGAACTGGCAGGCCACGTGAAAATGCGTGACTCCTGCCTCGTCCACGTAATTCACGTCGTATCTGTCGTAAATCTCGAAGAGGTCCGGGATGACCTTGTACAAGTGGCGTCCGGCCGCGCGATGAATCGGTGTGGCGCGACGCAGCGTGAGCGGCTTGCCTTCGTTGTCGAGCTCGGGCTCGTGCCTGTAGCCGCTGCGAGCCACGAACGGTACGATGCGCCTCCACACGCTGAAGCAGCCGTCGTGGTTCACGGCGTCCAGGAGAAGCTGCTCGATCTCCGCTGAGGTGTAGATCTCGCGTAGCTGCGGGAACGACGTCTGCCTCTGAGCCCTGATCGAGTGATAGAATTCCTCGACGTAGAGGTCTCGCTTCATCTGGATGCTGCGATTGAGTCGCCTCCGAAGCGACTTGATGTGTTCGGTTAACCAAGCTGGATCGCGCTCCAAGTCGTCGTCGTCGTCGTCGTCGTTGTCGTCGTCGGAGGAGGAGCTCGAATTTTCGCTCAATATCATATCGAGTATTTGGAAAATGTGTAAACCCTCGTCGGCAAAATCGCTGGAGCTATCCGAGGAGCTATCCGAGGAGCTATCCGAATTTCCATCGGATTCGTCGCTGGATGAAGACATTTTCACTGCACACACGCACACACAAAGCACAATGTATGGTTTGTTTATTAAAATATACACTTTTTTGAAACTAAATTCACTCGTTTGAGTTGTTCACGCTACGGCATCGTAAAGATTACTGAACGCACGCACGTGTTCGTATAGACTCCAATGAATTAGCAGCGTCATTGTTTTATAACCGAAAGAGACTCGCATGTAGGTAGGCACATGCGTACAGAGACGGGGAGAGCGAGAGAGAATGTCTTGACGATTCGTAGCTGGCCAGCTGTTGCTTTTTTTGTTCTGTATATATATATGACGAATCTAGCCGAGTATTTTCGTAAGTAAAATGCTTACGTGACGCTTTTGAAGCGTATAGTGTCCGTGAGCGTTTACGCATGTGCGATCAGCTGACGCTTGAAGTTTTTTTTACAGCGGTAAATTCATTTCTAGATTGGAGTCATTTTTGATAGAGCACTGTTCCTATTTAATATCAACGATTTAATTGTATACAAAGAAATTGAAAAAAAAATTGTTTGTATCGACCGAACGTGTGTAACAAAACTATATTATTTAAATACTCTTTAGGAATTTCGATCTTATGTAAGAATTTAAGTTGAGCGAAAACAGAATTTAATATTTATTATCTTTTTGACCATTTGGAAAACAAATGGCACAAGTAAATATTAAATTGAATGACAATTATTGTATATAATTTAAAAACACAACACGAGTAACACGAATTTGGACAAAACTTTATTCATTCAAATACGCGTAAATACGGTACCAAATAAATTTTTCTATTGAATGACGAAACATGAACGGGATTAACGGACGAAGCTGGACTCTGCAAGAGGACTGTAGGCTTTTGGAATTGGAAATTTTGGAAAGGCCTCGAAGATCTGTTGAGAAATAACAAACAAACATTTATAGTTTTTGATTTAAATGATATTTTTATTGATAAAATCATCGGAGAAAACTTAATCAAAGCAAAAGTACAATATGTGTGATTTTTTTTCATTCGTTATCATCATCATACGGGATAATATTGTATATTTTGAACGCAGTAATTGCGACGGTATGTTAAGGTTTCTTCTTCTTTTTTTTTTTTTTTTTGTTAAAAAAGTCATTTTTCAACACCCCCGCTATTATTACTTATAAACTTACAAGACATTTTTTGTTAAAACATTTTTTTTATACAAGTCGGCATGAAAATGCTTTCTTTGTATTTATGTATATCGTAATGTAGAGTATATTTATATACCCCCCTTCGACAAGAAAAAAAAAACTCACAGTGAGAAAAAGAAAGACGCGCGCGCGATTCGTTCGGCGATTTATGAGAATAGAAAATATAGATAATAATCACAAATATAAATAGCTGGCACATATACAAGGCATCTCAAACATCACGTTTCTTCCGTCGCTTTGGCCAAGAAACGAAAAATTTTCATTATACATGCACACAAAAGTTATATACTTCTTTTTTTTTTTTTTTTTTAATTTTTTCATCGTTATAATACTTTCTCGTTTTTTTTTTATTTATTTTGTTTATCGTGTATTATCATTCTTCCTCTTCGCTTATTCTCTACTTTCATTCTTACATCGTTACCCACTTTTTCGGATTTTCTTTTGGTATATATTGTACACTTTCTCCTCCAAATTGCCATCCCCATACTCACAGACTTTTTTTTTGTTTTTTTTTATACAGTTTTGCTACGTACTTTTCTTCGTTCCATTGTGCTTTTTTGTCATTTAATTTAATGTAAAGTACAGCACCATTCTAATGTGCGCGCTTATGGCAGGATATTACACACAAAAATTACTCTCTCCCTTTCGATTTTGCTATATGTTTTTTCCCCTATTCTTCGCGTCCATCTAATTTCGAAATAATACTGAATTCAGATTTAGTTAGCCGATCACGCATACCTAGTGCTTTGAATGAAAGTAATTTTTCAAACGGATCAGACTTTATATAATTTATAATTTTTACAATCATTCTTAAGATTGTAGCATTTTTATTTTTTAATTCTAAATTTTAGCTTTATGACTATAAGACTAAGACTTTGCGAATTGGATAGACGGATTATCGATTATCATGAAAAACGAAAGCAAAAAAATTATCAACGAAGGCGGGGAGTTAGGTACTTTAAATAATATATTGGGAGTAGGAATACATTAAAAAAAAACTTAATAAATATTTATTTGGTAACAATTTTTATGCTTCTGAAGCTCGAGTAATATTTCTGAACAAATGATAAAACTATAATCAACGTTTATGTTTTACAAAATAAGTTTATGAACTTAAACAAATAAGTAATACTGAATCGATACACGCGATCGTAGCTATGTACTCGGTGCAAACAATATAATTTTTTTTTCATTTCCAAGTAGCCCATTTTTAATAGTTATTTAACAAATAATGCTGAACCATCGAAAGAAATTTCATTGACAAGAATTGCTCGAAAAGAATTAATAAATAATTACACTTTTTTTTAAAGAGAATAATCAATATTTTCTTGATTCTACGAGTAGAATCGTCTACTTCTTTTCCCCTAAAAACTACGTACTTAATAATAATAGTTTATTCTATCTGTAATAACTATAACTTTTGTATCTCGTTCTTCGCATTTCGTATCCACAACGTCGCCTCTTAATAATGGATGGAATTCTATATAAGCTGCGCATGTAAAACTCAACGACGCACAGTAGTCCTAGACTACCTTTCGCCACTGCATGCTCTTACAGCTATCTTACATTTCACCACGCAATCGTATTGCTAACAATAATCTTTTTTTTTCTCGTGCATTCGGATTTAAAATGTCAATGAGATTTTAATATTCTAATATTGCGCATATTAGATTATATTTTTTTGTTTGTTAAATGTTGATAATTGATAATACAATTAATATTATTGCTCATTGAATTTCAACATCCACAACTCGCAGGACACTCCGTTTAAGCGATAACTGTATACGAAACTATCGCTGCCCTAAGACCTAACGCAACGTAAAGCTCAAGTCAATGAATTGCTTGAAATTGCTTATTACTAATTTTGGAAAATAATCTCGCCTTTTTTATTCAGGTTCCGATGGAACGAGTGAACTATACTTAGCATTGTAGTTTCGTTAAACTGGGAGTGCAGTTTTTTTGTGATATAGACTACACGCAACGCGACCCGAGTAAAATCACGATGCTAAACGTTTTAAATACAAACGACTTGATGCATTTTAATGATTAAAAGATCTGCCCCAAAATCGTTTTTAAAATGGCACTGTTATTGATAATTTTACCTTTAAAATGATCTTATCTACCTTAATAGTAAAATCTTTAATACATCTAAAAACAATGTATGAGCGAAGAAATAGTAAATACTAATCTCTCTTTTTTGTTAAAAGAACTTTATAGCTCAATAGACGCTATAATTTTTTTTCAGGTATGTACGTATACTTCTCTAGACTACAATCGATATTTAATCGTGATGATGAATCTTTTTGAAAGAAAAACCAGGCTATTTAAAAAGTATAAACAATTATTTTTTTCGGATATATTCCGTAAAAATGAACTTCGGCGATCGATTTCCACGCTCATTAATACGCAACAAGCACCTATACGTTACATCTAAAACAATGAAAATACACGCGCACTCGTAAGTTCATTCATTGGTGCGATAATAAGTATGAATAATTTTGAGGCAGAAATTAAACCACTTTTCTTCTTTTCTTTCTTTTTTTTAATGCATTCAACGAATTGAATAAAAGCACTTTGTTCAGTTTACTACGTTAAGCGTACCCGGACGAGCTGCTGAATAATTGACTGCACGATCTACATATATATCTGTATCGTGTAGCTCAGTATAACGCGTATACACAGCTGCATGTGCTGTTAAAAGTTTTGCGCAGCGTCGAGTCTACCTTTTTTCTTTAAAATTCGATTAATTCATCGTATGATGTATACTATAATCGATCGTAGAAATGAATTTCGAAATACATACGAGCTCGTGCGTGTAACAACTAGCGATCTCAGCTCTTCGGCGTGTATTACCGAATTGTCGCGTGACTATTCTGGCGAGCCAAGCGTTTGGGTTTACCTTGTGGCTAGCTGGAGTTACGCTCGATGTTGTCGCGTTTCGTCGTCGACTCGTTCAGCTCGACGACGCTGGCGTTGTTTCTGTTACCCTGATTGTTTGCCGAGCACACGACGACGCGCTCCGGAGTCGAGGTGCCGCTGATTCCATCGGTCGGAAAACTCTTGCGACCCTTCGGCGACTCGTTCAGACTCGTCTCGTCGGTTGCGCTTTGCGTCATCGACGTTTCCAGTGGAAGCTTGATTATACCCTCGCGAATGAGGGTACGCTTGAAATTTGCGAGAGTATTTTTGAGAGTTATGCAGAAGCCTTTCGACGCGGGTATCAGCGGGAACTCGGGTAGAATTTGTTTGTCTGGAAACAATAGAGAATAAATAATTAATAATCGGGAGCAATGATGTTTTTTTTTCAATATCGTGAGAGCAAACGAACCGAATGGAGAAGTTTCTTTAAAAGTAGTCGGCGTAACCGGTGACAAGGGATGCTGATTATTGTACTGCTCTGAAATTTCCATCCAGAGTTCCAGTCTTTTCAGTAATTTTTCCGCGTGCTTTTCAAAGTGTTGAATTATGGCATCTTTAAACACTGGCGGTGGGTATTGAATTAATTTGGTCTGCGACTGCACGAGCATCAAAACGACCATCTCGTTGTACATTCTTGAATTTTCACGGCCCTGCTGTGAACCCTTCTGTTTTTCAAATCCAGCTTCATTGAAGTATGGTTCAGCCACGAGAATAAGTCCCTGTATCAATATTTTCATGAGTAATTTGTAAACTTATCCATTTATGATTATTGAGTTACTGTACCTGAATCGATACGATAACTTGGAGCAAAGTCGACGAACTAGTCCAGACTTCGGTGCCGCGTCCGGCCCACGTGCCCAAAAGACTCACGCACACCTTGCCGTCCTCGTAAAGATTCGGATTGAGTCGATCGCTGCAGTACGAGATGTAATGGCAGAGCGGCGGCGCGGAAGGATAATCGACCGATAATTGGAAGTCAAACAGGAAGAGGCCATCCTCGTACGGGGTTTTTTCCGGTCCACGCATCATGACCGAGTACAGATCCATGCGATCCTCGAAGCCCTTCACCCATATACCAGGTGGCAGTGAACTTTTTAATAATTTCAGCTCCTTCGAGACTGTGCGGAAGAAGTTCGCTCGATCGGTCGGCTGGAACATGGTCAGCTTGAACTTGTGACTGTCCGGCGCCGTCTCGTCTATGGAAAAACCTTCGCCTTCTGGATACACGGGCGCGGGAATCTCCTCCAGGGATGTTTCCGAGGGTTCCGACAGAAACTCGATTTTTTTATCCTCGACTTTTTTCACCTTTTTACCAGTATTACTGGTGATGCTGATATTACTGGCGTTGCTAGCGATCACCGTTTTAGCAGCGTCGGACAGAGAAATTTTCGGCAGATCGAATCTCTTCGAGACTTCAGCGTGTGCTAGAACTGCAACATAAAAAACGTTGTTACAGCTTATCCCATTCAGTCAAATATACAAATAATTTTTTTCACAATACCTAATTGAGCTTTGATGAGATTGCAGAGCTTGACACAAACGTGCGGAGTACTTAGATGATTTTCAGGAAGCGGCGAGGTCTTGGACCCTTCGGATTGCGCGGGTGAACGGTCCATGTTATTGGTATCTTCGCTCAGAATGAATTCCCCGCTGGTATCGCTCGAGCTCGATTCTTTCTTAGACATCTCGGCGGAGTATAAACCAGAATCTTCGGGATTCCGATTGATGCTGACGAAAAGCTGATTCGAATTTTGTTCGGCGACCGCTGGATCGCTTTGATTTTCCTCGCTAATGATTAGAGATTCGTCCTCGGTGAAGATAACGTTGACTTCGTCCAAGCCTGACTTTTCGAACGAATCATCGCCGCTTTTAGAAGCATCGATCGGTTTTACACCAACGAGATCCACATCGTTTTCAGAAGCATTTTCGGATTGAGTAAACAATCTGTTCACCTAAGTTTGCAACACAAAAATAAGTAGACTCCAAAAAAGCTCGATAAATTTAAATGTGGTGAAAAAAAGACAACAAACCTGTTCAGCCATTCTTTGGGCAACGTTAGCTCGTCCCCTCTCTCTGACTCTCTCGAGCAAACCTTGGAAGTGGCTCTCGTGGAAAAACGAGGTACCCATCAATTTGTCCATGTAGCGGCAGTCTTTGTAAACCTCGAGTAACTTCCTCATGACCTCGGTAGTCTGCAGGGCGGGATTCTGCGTGAATATCTCCTCGAGCCTCGACATGGCTATTCGCGCCTTCTCGATGTGCGCCGCCAATTTCGGCTTTATGTTGTCGGGATTCAGCTTGTTGTTGCCCGCCGCCGCCGCTGCCGTTGTTGTCGCCGACGCTGCTGTCGGCGACGCAGCTGTCCTCGAGCTCCGTCTCCCACGAAGCCTCGCTCGACGCGTCGTCCCAGAGCTCGCCCTCGTCGCTGTCGTACTCGCCGATCTTGTAGAGATCCTGGGGCCAGCACATGCTCACGTGGCCGTCGACCCACCAGACCTTGACGCGACCCTCGGGAAAGTTGTCGAGCACCTGGCCCGCGGTGCAGCCCGAGTCCTCGCCCTCGAAGTTGGCAATGCGAATGACCACGGTGCCGGGTCTGTACTGGAAGTCTGGATGATCCTTCAGATCGTACACGCTGACTTCGCGCTCCTCCAGAAAAGTTGGTCTGTAATGTTTTGAGCAACTTTTTTTTAAGAGACTTTGACTTTTGAAAAGTGTAAACACGATTGATTGATACTCACGTTGGGCTCTGACTAGAAGTATAGGTTGTAAACCATTTAATTTTCGCTGTCCTGCCTTGATGATCGACACTTTGAACGACGCCGTACATCCTGGACTCTTCTTTTTGGTCGACAACGAAATCACCAGGGAAGAACTCTTTATCATCTAAGTGATGAATTGGGTACAACTGCGTTGATGGTATGTCTGAAATACAAATGAGACTGTTACTTTATTTGCTCTTCATAAAAAGACACTGTCAATTTTGGTTTTTTAAAGTACCTGTTTCAACCGAACCATCTTGCCAAACAACAGTTGCTTTAGTTGTCGTTGATAGCGTTTCTACAACAATTTTCGCGCCCGCGACCAACGGTGGAGGTGGAATTTTTTTCTTGGCTCTGTACAATTTCCGCTTCTTTAAAACTTTTGTCACTAAAGTTGGGCCCTTTTTCTTTTTTCCCATTGACGATAAGCTTGAACATCCGCTCGATATCTAGAAAATCATCAAAAAAATTTGATGCGTTTAAAATCAAATTGTATAAAATATTGAATGGTTATAAGATAACGAAAAACAAACTTAAAACTTACTGAAGCTGAATCGCTTTGTGAACAGGTATCGGTAGACTCCCAATCATCCGAACTTTCAGGATTACGATGCACTACTGGGACTTGCAAGTGGTTGCTCGAAACATTTTCATTGCTCACTTTTTTTTCGCATGTTTCACTAACGTCATTTACTTCCGAACTGGCATTTGCACTATCTTTTGCGCTATCTTTTGAACTATCTTTCGAATTATCTTTCTGAGTTTCGAGGGACTTGTCCCTTTCGCGTTTAATTTTTTCTTCTACGGATTCCTTAGACATATTGATGTTGCGCGCTTTTTTTGGACTTTGCTTAGGAACTTGAAATATTTCTCTTTGCTGTTTACGCCACTGTTCACGAGTTATCACATTCTCATCACCTTTGATCACATAAAAGTTTCTATCACCCACTTGTAAAGTTGAGGGCTCAAAGATATTTAACAACTTTAGTTTTTTAAGATCTTCACCCTCCACAACAAACTTGGGATGTGCTTGGTCTGAACAGATACCATCTTTTGAATAAGCTCGACATTGCCAGTGAACTCCGACCCAGTCGGTTTCAACTTTCTCTACAACAAATTTTGTGACACGTTGCATTTTTGATTTGCGCCTAGTCTTCATTTCTTTTGTGCACTGCAACCATAGGGCATCTTCTAAGCACTGTACAGGACCCCATAAGTGTTGGCCTGGATAAAATTCAGATGTACGAGGAAAATCATTATCCTGCAATTGAAAAAGATCATATGTATAATTCATTATTCTTTTAAAATAGTTATAACCATATCAAAATAAGATTTACTCTATCTGGTTTTTCCTCTTGGTCCAAACGTTGAGCATTCATTTCATTAACAATACAACGAGATCCATCTGGCGTAACCAACCACAGTTTATAATGAACCATTCTTATTCCTCCAACCCAAGAATCCATACAAACTGCTATGTCAGCAGCAAATTCCTAAAATTGATAATAAGTTAGGTAACTCTCAAATAATACACATCTTTAATCAATACTTACTTCTAAAGGTACCAAGTCTTCACTTTTAATATTTGTTAGTACTTGTTTTGTACCAATAACTTGAACGCTAGCGGTCAAGTCAATATCTCTGCAGTAGCCTCTTTGAGTATCTTTTCCTTTAATCATACGTCTTACAACGTCACCGGGCATCAACGTTCTATCAGCCAAATGCACCTGAAACATCAACTATGAAAACAATTCATTAGAACCTTTTTAAAAGTGAATCATAATGTGTAGAAATTCTGTAAATTATACGATTGATGAATCTGATACAAATTAAAAGCAAGTATCAAAACAATACACTGAACGCTATGTAACGTAAGATGAATACAAATAATACCTAAATAAACAGATCTCAGAGGTCATTTACATTTATTGTGCTATCAGCAGTACTAATTTGTTATCTGAAAAATGTGAAATTCTAGGCGACGATAATTTCTCGCAAATATGTATCCAAGGGATTTTACAGTTTATCTTGTATAAAAAAGCTGCCGATGATAGTCGCAATATCAAAGGGCTGCACGAGCGTGTGACCCTACCTTTTTGGAATTGATGAGCTCCTCGACGCCAGATGGATGCCAGACGACGCGTATCTCGCCCTTTTTGCGCTTGGGGCTGTCCTCGTTGCTGCTGCTGTCCTCGGACATGTCCTGGTCGTCGTTGCCCATGACGATGCCGAACTCGACATTGCCCTTCTTGTCGACCCTGTAGACGAGGTCCTCGTAAAAGTACTGATTGTCGCTGACATTGAACTGCGGCGGCTGCTGCTGCTGTAGACTGTGATTCGATGCCGGATTGTTGCTAGCCTGCGTCGAGCTCGTTGAGTTCCTGAGGTTCGTCCTTGTTGCGGCCATACTAAGCCAGGGCGACGAAAAACACGCGAAACTCTCACCCTCGAGTCTTTGCTTTGCTTCTATAACTCTGCTGCTGCTGCTGCTGCTTCCTTTCCTCGCGTGTACCCGCGCACTTTGGTGGCACTATGTTGTTATATATGCTGAATCGCGTATATATAGAATATCGCCAGAAGAAGGCCTTTTTTTCCCCGAAAAATATACCTACGATCGACTCTCGACTGCTCTCGCGGAATGTGCTGCTCGAGTCTTGACTCGCGCGAGCAATATTTTAGACACTGAAAACGCGACGAGATATCAACCCCACGCACGCGATCGCCCAGCGAACAATTTGATCTCTCGCGTGTGTGTTCTCTGTATATGAATGCCGATTATATCGTAATGTGTATAGTCCTGCTGTATATAATAATAAAAATTGCGATGAGCTCGCGGCCCTCTTCTGGATACTAGCAGAAGACTTATGTATACGTTGACGATGATCGCTCGCTCCGTACTGTGTAACTTCCTCTTCTGGCTTTAGAACACTACGATCTATGCGAACTTGTACGATATTATTCTATATGTATCAACCGAGCGCTTGCGTACGCGATTCACGTTTTAATAATATAATAATATATCAATGTATAAACGAATGGCATACGTATATACGAGAAACTTGCTATGTACGACACACATATTTTCTATATATTGACTTGGCCAGTATATATGCAAGTGCTGCACTCGCGAGACGCGCGCGACGTGATTTAGTTAACCCTCTGCGTGCTGTGCTGACTGCTCTCTCTCTCTCTCTCTACTCTCTAGTGCCTGCGCCGAGCTTCGAGAATTTCGCACACACACGCACACACACACAGAGCCGCGATCTGAGTGCAGCGTGCACTTGCAGCGGGCCACGAATTCTCAATGACGAGCGACGACCGCGTGGCGCGCGCGCCTCTAATTGACCGAACCCCTTTTTATTGTATATATATATAATGTATTTCAGCTTCGGTTCTGTTTTTATGCGGAAAGCTGCAGCACGTACGTAGTTCACCGAACACTGTGTTGTTGTTGTTGTTTTTGTAGAATATTATACACGATTTTTAGAAATGAAAAATTTTCGCGTTTCGCCCGTTCGAGGTTACGACGAATTTGTATTGTTGTATGTATATATAATTGATGAATGACCGCGATGCGGGGCGAGAGAGAGAGAGAGAGAGAGATAGAGGGTGGCCACTCTATATAATATATACACACACATACATATGCGCACTGATCGCCTGCGCCCCTTTCAACATATATATATATCTCGTGCGTAACGAGCTCCGGCAAATAGCGAAGGGGGCCGTATATAAAAATGCGGCACTCCAAAATCACGGGGATGCAAATATAGTGAGCGACCTCGACCCTTTAAAAAAATACATAAGGGCCGGTAGAGAGAGAGATATCCATCGAAGGACGTAATTTTCGCGCGTACACTAGATGGGAAAAAAACTTATCGTTGCACGCGATCGTTCGTTCGTCGACGATCGCTCGATTGATGATGATGATGATGATGATGATGATGATGATGATGAGCTGGTATAGTGGCGCGAAAGATCGGAATAAATCGAAAACATAGCCGTACACTTCGTACACAATTGCAACAGTGATACACTTTTTTTTTATTAAATTTTTATGTAAAGTAGTTTACAAAATTGATTGTGTTTGCTTTAATAAGTATTTAAGAAAAATTTAACATGCATCTTTGGTATCGTTCGACTTCTTTTTCTTTTTTAATAATTATATAGTTAGATAAAATAGTTTTTTTTTTTTACTCAATTAATTCTAATAAATTATTAAGTCACACGGTAATTGTTAATTACGTGCAAAAATGCTAGAAAGCTTAAAATACTGTATGACTTGTACAAATTTGCCGCTTTCTAGACGGCGAAATGAGTTCGATAAAACCCTTGACCTAGGCTCTCCAAAATTATCTGAACTTCTCTGTCGTTTTTGTGAAAAAATACGTGCGCGGTGAAATCTAGCGCGACGCTGCAATTTGTTTCCCTGGAAGTAAAAAGTTTTCGCTGTGATACAATCGTTGAGACCGATTAAGAGTTAGAAATTGTTGAAAAGAAAAAATGTTTTACCCTGCGATAAACGCGAAATGGTCTGGAAAGTTCGAAGATCTACCACAAGATGAAATGTCCATATAACTAAGTTTTAAAATTTCCTGGAATACAATAATTTTTTCGTTATAACTAATTCAGAAAAAAGAGAACAAAAATTATACTCACTTTATCATCACAATCTTGTGAGATTTTGGTTGCGAGTTCAAGGCACTCAAATCTCACAGGAACAAAATTAATATTTCCAGTATGAAGGACTCTTCTTATTGCTTTCTCAATCTGTTTCACGTCGCCTTCCCGGCCAACTTTGACAGAACCACAATAATCAACCAAGTAACCTGGTTTGGTATCGATTAAAGATACATCGTTTTCTTTTTCAGGTGAAACAGGAACTGGTGTTTGAATATCTATGTGAGTTGGCTTTGAATCGTTGAGCAAATCCTTCATGTAGTCAAACTGACAGTTTTTTATGATACTAGCAATGGGAGAATAAATTTGATTTCTTTCCTTGTTCCGAAACTAAAGAATAACAGAACTTTGGTTAATGTGAGTTTTAATTAAATTTTGATAATTTGAATAACAAATGATAACAATAATAACCTTGACAATATAAGCTGATATTGGAAGGCAAGCCGTTCTTTTCAGTATTTTACCAAGATTTATTTTTGTATGTGTTGATATGACTTTTCCATTGATTTCATCCAGTATATCTCCAAGCTCTATTGTTCCCTAATTATAAAAAAAGTATTGAATTAGTAAAATTTTACATTTTATGTTTGAATAAAATATCTATAAAAACTCTCACATCTTCACTGGCAACTGAATTTTTTTCAACTCTTACAACTAATGCTTTATTCTTTTCAAAGCTAAAAAAATGTGTTAACTGTTAAATTAATTGTTTGCTATTTCTCTTTGATTCAACTTACCACACTGATATTCCCAATGTTTTACAAGGCACAAAATCTACATTGATGCATATCGGCAAGTCCCATGAATAATCCAAAAAACTGGCGTTTCTCAAATCAAGCTTAAAATTTAATCTACTGATTTGCAACAAAACTGAATAAAAAAATTTCACCCAAGATTTCATGGCCCAATATACTATTAATACTATAATAATCTGAAGCTAAATATGGAGTTCTTATCTGAAATAAAATCAAATGTTTTAAAATTTGTGGCCAAATTGATAAATAATTAATCATACGAGGACTCTCACCAAATAACCAACTGGAACATCAAGACATTTACGATTTAAACAAGTACGTATTAAAAGCCTTATTCTACCAGTGGTCTCTTGCACCTTCTGATTCTCCAGTACGTTTTCGACGATCGTCGAGTAGGACAGTAAGAAGCTGCCGAAAATTCATATTCAAAAACGTTACAACACGCATAAAACGCGAGTAAAGAAATTTAAAAAATTTATTAGAGCTCACTCGTCGTTTCTTCTTGTGATATCTTCCATCCACTGCCAGACCTCGGAAAAATCCTGAACGCCCGAGGGCGACGTGCGCGTCGAGACTCCCCGTTGGAAGCATTTCTCCAGGCACCTGCAGAGCTCGGGAACTTCGGGGGTGTCGTCGGTGATATCAGAAAATCGCTCCGTCAACACGCGAGCGTAGCCTGCAACACAATTAGGAAGATACAGAGTCGGGTCGTTTAAATTATTCGCGGGAAACTGACATCTGCTATACGAAATAATCAATAAAACGATGTTTCGGGAAATAAACGAGTTTTCGGTACGATTGTCCAGTCATTGCGCAACATTTGACACATCCTCGTGAGTGTCGTTGCATCGCGGAAGGCGAGCTTTCGATAATTCGATTTAAAAATCAAGCGCGACGACATTGACAGAAAGTGTCAAAACACATAGCTGCACTTTATAACCTCAATAATGATTCGTGCGCAAGCTGAATTTCACTCGTATACCTTTCAGCTCCTTGATCAAAGGATCGGAGACGGACATGATGGCACATTTCAGGAGCTATTTACAAATGTCGATGATTATTTTTCTACGCTCCGAAATCGTCGTATCGAGTCGAGTGTAACTTTCTCTTCGGTGTGTTTACACCGCGACGAGGCCTAAAACCACAACAACAACAACAACAACAACTGCGACGTTTGGGGTGTTCGTCGCACTGCTGCCGAGAGCACAGCTGCAGACTGCAGCAGCAGACGAAGAAGAAGCGCGACGGCTGTACCGCGCATACAGCACATTTAGCAGCAATCAATGTCTGCTGTGTTGTGCATGTGTGTCAGTTTTAGAGCGAGCGACTGCGAGCGACTGCGAGCGGCGTATATAATAACAGAGAAATGTGCTACGCCAGTGTCAGTGCACTATTGGAGCGTGACAAGTGCTGAGAGATACGCGCACACGCCTGTGTGTGTGTGTGTGTGCGAGAGATAAATAAAAGCACGTACTCGTGGTGTTGTAACCGGTGTGTGATAATATAGGTACGAGTTTGAAATTTTGTGCGAACGACGACGAGCGGACGCGCGCGTTCCGCAACGGGACGATAAAATACGTATATCGTACCAATTATAACCAAACGTTGGCAGTGAATTCGATACAAAAAGAGAGAGCTCGTTTTCGCATTTCCTGCCGATTGTGCGTGAATTTATCACAGAGATCGAGTTACTTCGTCGAAGCGAAAGAAAGCCGAAGTTGAAATCAATAAGATGGCCACGGTGTATCCAGAAGTCGGCGAGATCAAACGGAAGGCATTGGAGACGTTCGCCAAAGAATTCGGTGGCGACGCTGGCGTGCGCGTGTGCGCACCGGGTCGAGTCAATCTCATCGGGGAGCACACTGATTACAACGAGGGCTTCGTGCTGCCCATGGTGAGAGAGAGAGAACGAGTTTAAATTTTGACGATTGTTGTTTTTTCTACCTCTTTAACAATGACGATAAGAGGAAAAACTCGCGGCGCGTCTCGTAACGCACTCGCGTGACAGGCCAATAAATTATAAATATCATCGTGCGAGGATTTAGAGTCGATCGTAAAAACGACGACGATGATGTTGATAAGCGCGTATATATAAGACATTTAATTCGCCGCGCGTCAATATGACCTTTACAACGGAGGAAGACAAGGTCATCGTCGTCGTCGTCGTCGATGTTTTCTCGCTGTTAGATAACTGGCGTTGTTTTTTGAATGACTAGTGTACACACAGGCGGATAACACGCACACGGCGCCTCAATTATGCAAGCGTTATAAAACTATATCACGGCTCGTAACGTCGACACACGATCGTACATCGGGAATTAACATACTCGCGCGCGCTCCAATATTAAAAATAACATTCGTCTTATTATATACGAACGGCGCGAGAATCGAGTCAACGAATTAGCATCTGCACGGCGGCGTCGCGTTTGCGCGCGTCACTCGAATCGCGATCGAGTCAATTCGACACACACCGCTTTCGCCTTCATTTTTTTTTTGTTTTATACCTTGTCTGTAATTATTGCAGGCACTGCCCATGGTAACGGTCATCGTCGGCAGTCCACGAACCGACGGTGCGACGGCCTGCAAGATCATCTCGCTGAGCCAGGCGGTGAGCGCGCAGAGCGTCGCCGAGTTCGATCTGGCCAGTCTGAAGCCCGGCGAGCCCAAGTGGGCCAACTACGTCAAGGGCTGCATCGCCAATTTTCCACGTGAGTTTAACTCTTTAAAAATCGACTCGAAAGTATATTTTTAAAACAACGACTTCTCCTTCAGATCCCTTGAAGAATGGATTCAACGCCGTGATAGTCTCTTCCGTGCCCGTGGGGGCCGGTCTCAGCAGTTCGGCCGCCCTCGAGGTCGCCACCATGACCTTCCTGGAACGCGTATCCGACCACACCCTCGAGAAACCCCAGGACAAGGCGCTGCAGTGCCAGAAGGCCGAGCACGAGTACGCCAACGTGCCGTGCGGCATCATGGACCAGTTCATCTCGGTGATGGGCCGCGAGGGTCACGCCCTGCTGCTCGACTGTCGCGACTTGAGCACCAAGCACATACCCATGCAGCAGCTCGGCGACAGCGTCTTTCTGATCACGAACTCGAACGCGCCGCACAAGCTGAGCTCGAGCGCGTTTCGCGAGAGGCGCGACTGCTGCCACGCGGCGGCCAAGCTACTCGGCAAGAAGAGCCTGAGAGAGGCCCAGCTCGCCGATCTCGAGGGTAAGACTTAATCGGCCGTCATCTTGAGAATCGGAGGAAATCATTTTGTACATTTTATCGTACGCGCAGTGCTCAGAGCCAAGCAAGCCGACGAGGTGACGATCAAGCGGGCCAGGCACGTGATAACCGAGTGCCAGCGCGCCCTGGACGCTGCGGCGAGCCTCGAGGCCAACGACTTCGCGCGCTTCGGCCGGCTGATGAACGAGAGCCACGACTCGCTGCGCGACGACTACGAGGTCTCCTCCCGCGAGCTGGACACGCTGGTCGGCCTGGCCCGAGGCGTCGACGGAGTGCTGGGCAGTCGGCTGACCGGGGCCGGTTTCGGCGGCTGCACCGTCACGCTGCTGAGAAAGGATGCGGTCGACGCCGTGATCGAAGTCATCAAGGAGAAGTAAGTGCCATTCGTTCGCTTAAAACTTTTTTTTTTATTCGAAACGATGATTATTATTGCTTCGCCACAGATTGAAGAATAATAATACTTTTAAAAATACATTGGTACTACATAGTTATCTTTCATATTTACGGTATTAAAATTATGATTAATTTGAAATTCGCAATACATATTATTCAGTTTTTTGAATAATTGGAAATTAATTTTACGTAATAACTAATAGTCCTTTACAATCTAATTTTTTATGATAAATTTATGACTTAAGTACAGTACAAGTATCATATTTACAAACACGAAAAAGATATATTTTAAATAATCATAACAAAAATAAATTGGTAACTGCAACTCAAATATCGTTTGCATTAGAATCACGTTTAAAATTACATAGGAGATTCGATAAAAATTAACATTTTCAACTATTCTTCTTTACAGATATTCAGGAACACCGAGTTTTTACATAGCAAGACCGTCGAGTGGCGCACGACCATTATGAGCTCAACAAGAGGAATCATTATTTGCCATGCAAATAATCAGCAATACAACAGTCGCACTTGGATCGAGTGCGCGTATACAGATGAACTTTTTGACAAGGCAAAACACTTACGTTAGCTTACAAAAAGTTCGACAGTTTTGCAATCAATTGTTACATACGTACATATTTACAGATGAATTTATATTTATATAAATTTTAGCGTTAGAAAGTTCTAACCGCGTTAACGCCAATTTTGTAAAATGACGATTCGAATGTAGATCGGTCGTCGCTCAGTGCCTAGTTACCGTATTGTTCATGTTGTTGGCAAAATCTGAAAAATCAGAAGAAAAAAAATGCAATGACGTTCATAGATCGATAGAGAATAAAATATATTTGTACAAGACGATGATTCTCGTTACTTTACCCATTAAATAATTATTCAGTTCTTCTTCGCTGTAACAGACGCGCAATTCGACGGGCTTGACGCCTTGGAAAATCGTAACGATGCTCGGCTTCAAATTGTAAAAGAGCAGCGGCTGGCCTCTACGTTCGAAATCTTCGATGAGACTCTTGATACCCTGTAAGCAGACAGTAATCAATCGAAAAGCACACGGAAGCGTGCACGTTACAGCACGTACGCGATTGCATATGATTGGTTTTTTTTTTTTTTTTTAGAAAGCGTGACTCATCGCAACGACGGTAATACCATTATGTATTGTATATATGTACCTTAGCCGCCGTAAAGTCCGCAGCTTGTATGTGAGTCGAATCGATAACCACGGGCACGTCCGTACCCTGCTTCGAGCCTTGCTTGCTGATCATCGATCTTACGTACTCGACGCTCGGAAACACGAGGCTACGGTCGGGCGTGATTACCAGATACTCCAGACCGTCGACGTTCTGCGATAAAGCACGATACGTTGTTAATTTGCTATTACGAAATTTGCAATTTTTGGAAATACTCACGATATCCTTGCCGACTCGTATGGACGGTCTCGCCGAGCCGTAGAGCAAGAAGAGCAGATTTATGCCGATTCCGACGACGATGCCGATCTCCAACTGCAAGAGCAGACAGCACAGGAAGGTGACGACGGCCGGGATCAAGTCGATTTCTGCAAAGACGGCGAATAATTAATTATAGAAAACTGCAGATAATTTTTAAGTTATTGCCACTTTGTCCTCGACGTAGAAGATCGTATCGAATCTTGCGCGTACATAATAAGCTCGAGTCATCGGTAACGATCGGTAACGAAGATGTACAATACATAAACTCACTCTTGGTGCGCCACATGGGCTTGACGACTTGGACCTCGACCATGAACACGACGGCGGCGATGATCACCGCGGCCAGCGACGCCTTGGGTATGTAGTACAGGTAGGGCGTGAGAAACTGCACCGAGACGAGGACCAGCAGGCCGGTGTAGACGCCGCCGAGGGTCGTGCGTACGCCAGAGGAGTGATTGACGGCGCCACGGCTCAGTCCGCCGCTCACCGGTATCGAGGAGAAGAACGACGAGACGATGTTGCAGGCGCCCACGGCGAGCATCTCCTGGGTGGCGTCGATCGGTTTGCCCTCGGCTGCGACGTCAAAAATTACATCATTCAAAGTTTCGCAATAACGTGTAGAAAATGCTTGGATTTTCGATCAAACTCACAGAATGCCTTGGCGATGGCGATCGTCTCGAGGATGCTGAGCAGCGGCACGACGATGCAGCCCGAGCCCATCAGCTGGACCATGTCGAGGAAGTGATAGGTCTCGTTGTTCACCTTGCCCTGGAAGGGCGGCAGACCGAGGCTGGGCAGGCCCTGCTTGACGTGGCCCGTCAGGACGACCGGCGAGCTGCCCAGGTGGCGCTCGAGCAGCCAGCAGGCCAGGGCGCACGACACCAGCACGAAGATGTTGCGCGCCGTCGACATCAGCCAGAGGAACTTTTCCAGGGTGAGACGCCAGGCCGCGGGCTTCTTCTCGTCCTTGGGCACCACCGGGATGTCCTTGACTTTCTGTGCGAAATCATTGTCGTATTACTTATTATTCGAAAATCCTTTCATTTTTCTATGTGACATATGCTTACTCGCATGACCAGAAGAATGAACATGCAGGTGAGCCCGAGGACGACGTCCCAGAGGCGGGTCTGGCCGATCTGCTCGAATATCTGATGCCAGACCTGCGTGAATTTGCCACCCTTGATGGAGATGCCGAGGATGTCCTTCACCTGGCTCGTGGCTATGATGATCGCCGCGGCAGAGGTGAAGCCAACCGACACTGGCCCCGAGATGAAGTCGATGAGGAATCCTAGAGAATTGGAGGATGTGTATTATTTTGTCAAAAAAATATAATTAATTTCATTTTATCAAATTGGCAGTTATGAAAAGATTTTGCCCAATGATACTCAACACATTTTTTTTATTGAAACTAATTTTATTTCTTTTTACAAATACAAACTTACAACTAAAAGTTAACAGTATTAAATAGTTCTTAGCATATTTTGAAACTCAAGTTATACATCTAAATAGTTACATCAGAAGCGCACCATCAAATTGAAAAAATGACATAAGATTTATTATAACATTTTAAAAATAATTTCATTTAAAAGACTTTAAAGCAATATCACAAACGTTATTTAGATGAGATAATTCAAATTTTTCAGCAGCAAGTTTATATTGCTTCAAATACTTTATCAACTTTGTTAATCTACCAGAATACATAAATAATAATAAAGCATTCACCATGTCTGGTTCGAATTCGTTCAATTCCATTTTTTTCAAGTCTCTATTTTCTTGAAATAGCTTTGCAAAGTGAGGACTTCTAGCAACTAGGATTGTTTTATGAACTGGAAATTTTTGATCTTTGACAATTAGTGTAAAATCTGTAAATTTCTTTTCTTGTAAAAGTACAGTTAAATCATCGATAACAGGCAATTTCATTTTTTTAAATTGTACATGAATGCGGAAGCTTAAAGTAAGATCACCATCTGGTAGCATGTAATAATTCCGTTCTTTAAGAACATGTTTAGACAAGTATCCTAAAAATTGAAACCCTGGCTTTTGAGGAAATGTTTTTGAAGGCCACAAATTGTATGTATAACCCTTAAGATCAATGTAGTATCCTCTAAACTCTATTTCAGCTAATGATGCATCATAAGTTAAAGACCTTACATAAAAACCATAGTAAGCTTCATCTTTTTGTTCAAATCTCTCACATCGAAAAAAGTATTGGAAATTATTTAAAATACCGATTGAATAAATCTTTGAATTTATGTATCCTTTTCTGTTTACATCACCATAAGGAAAGTCCTCAATTGTCCAAGTACTATATTGTGTCTTTAAAATTATTTGTTGATCATGAGGTATCTCACAGTAATTTGGTTCATCATCATCATCCTCTAGATTTTCAAATCTTGAGAAGGAAATAGATTTCCTTTTTGGGGATGCAGATCTACTAGAATTGCAAGATGAGATGGATGAGTCTTCACTGTCACTTGTATCTTTGTCTTTGTCTTCATCGCATGAAAGCTTCACATCATCATCAATCCTTTGAATATGGGATTTAGGTGAGGGCCAATTGGGTACACCATTGCTATCACAACTAAAACTGCTGCCAGCTGAGCTATATTCTTCATCCATTGACGAGGAGGAATCAGACATGATTTAATTTTTTTATTTGCTGTAAGAACATCATTACAGGTTAATTTTCAAGTGTAATGAATAAAATGTTTTAATTCATGTTTTGTTATCTCTATTAAGAAAGACTTCCCATAATTTCGGGTAATTGCATGTATTATCTTGTAAGCTTAATTAGTGGTAAATAATTACATACCTGTGTCTTTTAGAAAATTCTCTTTATCTCAAAACTTTCCAATGGTCTTTTTCGAGCAACTCTTTAAAGATTGAAGGATAAATGAGCGAAAGTAAATTTAAACATGCGTCTAATGAATTCAAATCACGGCAATGCACTACAAAATTATGAAACAAAAACGCGTCTGTCTCTAATACGATTGCCGGCTGTTGCCGCGAATCCTTTATTACAAGAGTTGCCGCTTTAAAAGTATGAACGTTGGCAGCGCCGTCTTCTCGGTCGCGCGGGGGCATTTGAAACTTTTGCGCACTTGTCGCTCATTGAAGAAATGGTAACTTCTATACTAAGTAATCAAATCTTTTTTTTCACACAAAAATAGCTTTTAATCACATCATTGTTAAGCTACAACATACAATTAATATGCTAACGTGCATATTAATAAGTTTTGTTACATAAACTTTGACAAAGTTTTAACTAATAACACAATATTATTAAACATCAATAATACAAAAATGCTTTAAAGTGCTGAAATACACAAAGTCTCTGTAGTAAAATTATGATAACGAAAAGTAAAAAGAAGAGATTTAATTAGTCCTCTTTATAAGAGACAGCAGAACAAGCATTAGCTTTCTTGCACATTTGCTGAAGATCTTTGAGACCAAACTTTTTTGCTGCTTTTTCAAGTTCTCGTCCATGAGTGAATAGTTTTGTAACTCGATTAGTATAAATGTACTGCATAATCTGTTCCATTATTTCTGGATCGACACCAGTGATTGGAGACTTGCCTTTCTTTTTCTTGGTTATCATTTCAGCTAGTTTAGGACATCTTTCTTGGATAATTTTCTCGTTAGCTTCAAATTCTATTTTTCCTACTACTAATGTAACGTTTTTATTTTTATTTTTTTCAACCAAACTGCGCAAGTCATTAGTTATTTTACTGTTATAAGACACTTCTATTTTAAAAAGTAGTGTCAAGTCTCCTTCTGGAACAAGTGACAGTGAAAAGTAGCCCCCCTCGGTATAGTCTGAATCCTCTTCGTATAGAGTTGAGTGGTCCATAGAGCCCAGGAACTTGTAGCCATTTTTACGAGGAAATTTGGTATGTCTCGAAGATGTTAAACTTACCTTATGAGCTTTATGATTTCTTACAAAACTTCTAATTTTGTAAGTGGCTTCTGAACGAATGTTGCTCAACACATTAATGTAAATGCCATAATGTATATCATCTTTAAGCTCTATTTTATCC
Organism: Trichogramma dendrolimi; assembly: GCA_034770305.1. Classification (NCBI taxonomy): domain Eukaryota; kingdom Metazoa; phylum Arthropoda; class Insecta; order Hymenoptera; family Trichogrammatidae; genus Trichogramma; species Trichogramma dendrolimi. Next base: position 7,227,487 of record JAPMIB010000002.1, on the reverse strand, counting down.
ATAACAAAGAAATATTGGAACTGATTTTCTGTACCAATTGTAATAACGTCAGAGCGTATACTACCATTTTCTTTTTTAACTACATCTGTATAGCCAAACTGTGATATTGTCCAATCGGACCTACTTTTCAATACATAATTGGTTTGTGTATAGCCGGCCTTATGAACTTCGACACCAACCTCGTCTAATTCGTCTTCTTGGTACCTTAATGCAGGTTGATCATGACTCTCTATTTTCGGTTCAGGAGGAGGCCTGTCGTGGTCCTCCTCGCTATTGTCTTCGCTATCGTATAAGGCCCTGTAAGGATCATACGGTTCCTCGAGACTTGAATCTGATGTGTATCTGGCGTGATGATTCCCCATTATATTATCTATGTTGAACAACAACAAAAATGGCACGTTAATTGTTATCATCGAAATGTTATTACTGTACGCTACAGTTCAAGTTGTAAAATATTTTAACGTAAAAGCTATACTATAATAAAGTTTCTTACCTTTTTTTACGAAAATATCAAGTCGTTGAAAAAATGTAAGTTGACAGGAATGAACGTGTTTTTTTCTTCCTTTTTATCTCTTCAACTATTTTGGTAGATGAGACGAATGTTTTCAACAAATTGCTACAAACACAATCTCGCAATTATTACGTTTAGCAAATAATCTCACAACGAGGAACAGTACACAAATTCACGAATCAACTCGATCTGCGGCAATTGCGATCAGTGCAGTTCGAAGATCTACGCATTTGTGGCATGCTGCACGAATCTACGAAGGACCTACGCGCAAATTTTCAATCGCCTCGGCCGTTCGAAGCGCTCGATTTTGTTTTACGCAGTAACCGCCAGATCGAACGTTTGAAGTTGGCCCATATAAGGAAACGAGCGTGTGCGGACTGCGGTGCAGTAGAGATTTAAGTTTTTGCGCGTCGAAGAGATGTCAGTCGATAGTAATTGTAAGAAGTTTGAGAATTATTCAGTAGTTCAAGTGCAATATGATCGAAAGGTGTCGAGCATCGTTCTGTTGCATAAAAAGTAAAAAAAATGTCATTGCCACGCACGGATGAAGCACGGAAAAGATGTCGTAAAACTTTTGGTATCTTTTTTAATAATTACATATATAACCGATGTATGTTTATTTCTTATGCCAGTGCATACTGCATACCTCTTTCAAACCCATAATACTGCTAATAATCTACTTTGGTAATCAAATCAATTCATCATTGGTTATTTTATTCAATTAATTTTAATAAATAATCAGTTTGACACTTTACTTTCCTAATTTTATCATCAAAGAAATTTAGATATTTTTGACTAGTAAAAATAATTCTGATCATTTGTCAATAACTTGTGCATAATTTTCTGCTAATTTGGTTTTTGTAAATAACTTAAAATTAAATATATAAAATAAATTTTATAAAATTAAAGTATTTATATATTGCTATAATTGTCACAATGAAGAAAGATAATTGAAAACTCCTCACTTGATAACAATTATATCCTATAAGATATCATTAAACTAAAATATTGATATTGATGGCTTTGCATTTCACTTCTACAGTATTTTAATTTTTAACTTGCTTATTCGTTACATGTTATTTTAATTAAATGTAAATGTATCATTGGCATTGATTTCTATTTTCAACCATTAATAGAATAAAGAATGGTAAAAGGCAATATAAAAATTTTCAGAATCCAGTTATTCGATTCATATACAAAATGATTATTTTTAAAAAAAAGACTGTTGAAATATATGAAAAATTGATGATTCTAATAATTTTAAAACTTACCTAGTTGTAGGGTGCCCATGAGCATGCAAACGCAGCCGGATATGAAAGTCAGTAATACTGCAAAGTCTGGACCCAAGTGTGACTTTTCCAATGTTTCATGAGTCATAATTGCGGCTATTGCAGTAGGACCAACAGGTACATCTTTACATGAACCAAAAATTGTGTAGACGAAGCATGCCATGAATGAGGAGTATAGACCATACTGTAAAAATGTATAAATAATTAGAAGAAATCTATTTTCAATCAAATTATGAACTTATAATAAAATAGTATTTAAATGAATTAATAAATATTAATAAATTTGTGTATATTGCAGAGCATTACATACTTGAAGAGGCAACCCAGCAACATTGGCATAAGCTATGGCTTGCGGAATGACAGTAAGTCCAACAGTAAATCCAGCCACCATATCACTAACAATGTATTCCTTGCGATAGTGCGGCAACCATTGGATTATGGGAATTCTCTTATACAGCATTTTCCGCCTGAAGGTCGTTTGAATTTTTTGGTCGAGCCAGCTGCAACACGACGAATTTCCCAACGGGCTATCCTCGCTGCGCTCGTAATCACCGATTTCGATGCTGTTACTGAAGATATTATTCGTCAATGCTATAACATGTTGAAAAAAATATATTTGACGTTATATTTTACTGTTTTATCGCAGTAAGTAACGCAGTAGTTAGATTAAAGTCTATCTCACAATCATTTATGAATATCTATACTTAATAGATGAAAAAATAACATTTTAAACAACATTTTTCTATCGCAGATATATTTTGAAGAGGGTCTTTAAATAATTATAGAAGTCAGAAAGCAAAGAATACACGCAAACTCAAACTGATTGACAGAAATATTTCGGAAAATAATAAGCACGAAATTGGCTCGTGGTAGTAACATGCTTGTATTTTCCTGCATGAACAATTGTATTTGATTGATAAGTTCGAGCCCGAAAAAATCGAACAATCGTGGGATAAAAAATTCTCATGAGATCAAAAAACTCAATTGGTTGTTTTTCATAAAATTTCGATTGTTCAGCCACAGGCTGTCCATTGAAGATTTGCACTTGATTCGAGAATCCACAGTGTTTCAGTCTTACTACCAACGGAGAAAGAAGTTTCAATGTTTTTTTTTCTCAAAATGTCTTTAACATTGGCCTCGTTTCCACAATGTACGTGTGACCCTTCAGTCATGTATCCGAGTAAATTTTATATGCGTTCAAATTCACACTTTGAATAAATAATGCCTCGAAGCCAATTGTCGTCTATTGCAATTATTCGATTAAAACTGACTGATAACATTGTAAACGATTCGAAATTGCAAATGTATCTTTTACAAGAGCAAATATATGTAGGTTATTACGTCGTTTTGAAAAATCGCATAAATTATCTTTTTAACGTACAGAATCTCATTATTCATTATTGTTTGTATTTTCATTCGCGAATGATGCAACGAATCGAATCATTAACCGATCTCGATCCAATGCTCGTTTGTGGAGCTAAAACGTTGAAAATATTCCAATAATTGACTGTGAGTAATGAAAAAGCACGTTGCAAGTCCGAGGGGGAAAAAATTGCTGCTCGTGCGCTTTCAAATTCCCATTCGTCGATGCAACTCTAATTTGGAAGTTTTTGGCTCGTTACTCGCACGTGCCGCGAACGCATCTGTGCCAGTATAATGATGTTATTCGATCGGGCAGTTCATTTTTTCGTTAATAACTGAACTATCAAATTTTTTCGACTCGATTGAATAACTTGCGTCTTATTTTTAATTGCGCGTCAAAATATTGACGTTATTCAAATACAGTCTACGCAGTGAGTATTTACGACTCGCTGTATCGAGTTCAGAGCGCGCGCGCGCGCGTAATTATTCACCTGATTAATGAACTTTTATTTCGATTTAACGTAATAATTACGATTCTGCGTACTGTTACATCTCATTATGCTTCGAGCGATTTAAAATAGATAAACCAAAGAATGGCGAAAAAACAGATAAAGAAAACAGATGAATGAGAAAATTCTCGAGTAAATACACGTTTAAAGCATCAATGATTGTTCTCGTGCGTTCGCGTTATAGCTTTTTTTTTCTGTTTTTTTTTTTCATCGAAATAATTAATAGGAGTGTTCGCGGCACATACAATACACGCGCGCAGACACGGTATCGTTATTCATGCACAGAGACTATAACACGGTGACTGAGTTTTATACTCCCGCTGCGGTATTTATGCGGTGAAAATTACCAACATTTATACGCCATTAATACTGTCATGAATTTTAATTGGCATCGTGCGTTGTAAAATTATCTATATTAATCGAATGACTCGGGATTGCAGGTCTCGCGCGAAACAATTATATGAAACAATGTTGAATTTCAAGCGATTTTCACGCTACTATTCCTCTTGTTAAATATTTTTTTACTCACCGGTTCCGTTGGGCTGAACAACGTCTGGTTTTTCAGCGGCATTCCTCTCGTTTTTGTTGACAACATTTTTGCCGTAATCGTCCATCGGCGATTTGTTATAGCTGGTCAATCTCACGTCTTTGCCGCTTTCGACGTCGTAGCTTTCTTTTATGTCGTACTTTGACATTTTTGCTCCGTTGTGATGATGCAACGATATTTTGAAGAAATTAGCGTCAAATTTTTCCCATTGATCTTTGAAAATTTTAAAAATATTATTGATATTTTTCCTGACGATGCAAGTAATAAAAAATTTATCATTTTAGGTACCTAGTTCAGTGGCAGTTGAACGGATGCAGCTTAATCTATTCGCAATAAATTCTAGAATCGATGATTACCAAAGTAAACATTATCTCCATTCGCGTATGGTCCTGAAATAAAATTTTAATAATTCACAAAACAATCAATATAATTGAATAATAAATGTTGCATATTTTTACAGAAGTATCAAAATTTGCCCCGCGCGATGCATTCCCACAAGGATTCGCATTTGCATCTTATGAAAAACCAGTTTATTCCGGTAATGCGGTAGCTGCCGCATTTTTAAAGTATGCCGCGCCTGTATGCAACGAAGATGCTACGTATACAAACATCAAAAAACAAGAAAAGGGAACTACGAAAAACTCGAGCACGAAGAGGACGGATGCACCTCCAAAAATAAGCCTGCAGCGTGAACACACGCGCAGAAAGTGGTCAAGGTCGACAGGACGCGCATTATATATTATAACCAGCGTAGGATATACCCATGGATCGCTGCTGCTGCCACGTGCGCGTTTAAAACTGCGCCTCTAAAAAAATTCCTATACGGTAATCACTACCTTGCATAATATTCAGCCCGCGCATTAACGTTTCGACTGCAAGGGGCTCTTTGAAAGCTAAATTCGGGTGAGTTATTTTTGCAACAGCAATTAAAAAACACGTTTCGAGTACCGAGAGCTCATTTTTCAAATATTCATTTTGGTATTGTGAACTTTAGAAATATTCTCGTGTTATTGCAATTTATTGAGGACTTTCTACCGATACACTTTTGATAACTGCGCAATTGTAAAATATTTAAGTGCATAGTACACTCGCCAACAATCTTAGTTTTATTCTGAAACGTGATCTTTCATTGTAGACTCGGTCTACTTTCATTTCCTCGTGCGCTTCTTTTTGCTGAGGCATGTATATCTCGTATTGACTTCTTGTGTTCACCGAGTGTATGTAAACATATCAACTTCCGATTTGTATATCCGATTAACTAATATCAATCAAAACGCCGACATAAATTAAAACAATACATTTCTCAATGAAAAAGTATATATTGAGCAAATAGAAATAAAACAAGTTATACTATAGCTAGTAGTCTAATTGCCAAATTAACAATTTGATAGAAAATTGCTCGTGATTGACGTGTGTTTCGCGTTTAAGAATCCAATCGTTACTCGCGTGCGTGATCATTACGAAAAAGGAATTCTGAGATTTCATTATTATAAATTGGAATGAGCACGTGGAAAATACGTCAGGTAGTACAGGGCATTCGCATATGATTCTATTGACAAATTAATTTTCCTCTCAATACGCTCCGAATTAATTTGATCTCAGTTCACAAATTCCATACAAGAAGCGGTCGAATCACCTTCGCTAGAAGAATAAAGGACAAATGGAAGCTCGAGACAATCGAAGTTCAATCGCAAGTTCACGGCGAATGCAATGTAGTACGCGCGCGACATTATAAAGACACGATTTATCCTTAATACAAATTCGCCCGAAGGCTGCTGTGCTCTTGCTATTCGCGTTCATACACTGTATTCGCAAAAAAAAATCGTCTTTGAGTGACATGTAGCAGTGATTATTGACTGGTGTAGGTCGCGCACGTACTTAAAAACACGTATACGTCCGTTCGCTCGTTCGAAATTCGATGGTTCGAATTGATAATGAAAATTGTATAACGTCTGCGGCGGTATGACATCGACAAAATTCGGACACGAGACCCGCATACGTACGATTCGTTTGATTAGTAAAACACGTCAAAGTTTCATAAAGTTCATGCAATGATGTATCAAAACAACGGGCTCGTGAAATGACTGTCTGGCTGCGCGCGTTGACATTAAGTTACGCAAATCTGTTTAAAAAAAATTAACAAAATCATACGTTCTTGTACAACTCGCGTGTGTACCCATATAGTTAAACGTTTTGTCATCCGAAATCATCGTATCGGTGTGTTTATAAGAGTTTTCAAAATTCGAACGTCACTCTGCGCAATCACAGAACAGGTACAATTTCTCCATTTCTTGTGTCGCCGTTTCATACTTCGATTTAATCATCGATCTCGTGTGTAACGTTTCGTGGAACAGCGTTATTGAACTTCAAACTTCGCAATTCCAATATCACTGCACGATTTATTCAATGGGTTACGAAAAATCATCTCGGGGTTGAAGTCCATGATAATTAATAATTTAAGCTTATACATGTACACGATTACAGTAATAAGCGACGCGATGACGACAGACGAGGATACATCGAATGTTTGTGGCGTACCGCTCGAGATCACGTGCAACGCGGCAAGTACGCGTTTACGCACGTGGCTTCGTACGAAGAGGTGTGTACACGCCTGAAAAAAAAAGAAGAAGTCTCGTAAAATATCCTCGCGCATCGATCGAAGATGACGTTGATTCGCGCACACAGCTTTCGGAGATCGTCGATGCACGTGAAACTCGCTCGTTGTTTCCGACAGATCACGAGATCTCGTTCGTTAGATTTTTTTTGAAAGAAATTAAAACAGCTATATGTTTTGTTAATTTTTTGCGCTTCATAATAATGTTCAAATGATACGAATTCGTTCGTTTCGACGCTCGCCTGAACTCTCGATGTATGTAGCATTGTTCCGCTGCATACCGTAGAAGAATGTTAATTTCTGCATTATGCAATCGGTATGCACTATTCACCGACTCACCTCGTATCTCGCTAATCTCCTTTCCGAAAAAATAAAATTTCAGATTACAGGTTGAATTTTTCGCTGATTATTTCGAAAGAAAAATTTTCGTCTTCGCTCCGTGGAAGTGGAGTGAAAAACTTTTCATTCCAATCGATCTTTCGATTCAGAAAACCAACGGGGGGCATCGATGAAATGGTTCATTTACGATCGAACATCTCTCCGCTCGCATATCGCAAAAACATACCAATTAAAAGTATTAGCTGGAATTTTTAATAAAATTTTTAATTTTTCACGCGATTGATCATAATTTTCGAAGAACGAAATCATAAACGTCGTCGTAAAAAAAAAAAAAAAAAAAAAAAAAAAAGAATTCCGTAACCGGCAAATCCATTGAGTCATAGGCACCCGATAGGCGAGGATAATAGGAGGTTTGTAAGAGTCGATTATCGCTCTGGAGTTTGGCCGGCGCGCGCCGCGGAGTTAGCTGCACATTCGTGTGTAATATAGACTTTCTGTAGTGGTGAATCGGCAAAATTTTTCCTGCTAGGCGACGCTAGGACGTGCACCGACTGCACACGGTCGCCGATACGAAAATGGCCAAAAGCTCGTCTAGACGAGCGCGACTCGTAAAAAAATCGAGATATAGAGAGAGAGAGATTTTAAAAAAGGTCACGATAATTTTCAATTGAATGCCCATGCAGGGAATAAAATTAAAATGCGATGAATCAGGCGCCTTGAAGGAAAAAATAAACTGGAGCTACTAAATGTTTGATTCTTAAAATAGATTATGAGCATATTCTTTGTCAATTGTTCAAATGCCTCAGGCTAGTTTTTCTTTTATCCGAAAAATATTACTTTTTTCACGGATAAGCGCGCTTATACAGCATCGTAACGTATCGCAATTATAATTCAACGGAAAGTTCGCTAATTATTTCAAGAAAAATAAATCATTCCGAAAAGCGCATTTCCGTAAAAAATACTTCAGATCTATTCAGCTCATTATAAAAATCACCGTCGTCGTCGTCGTCGTCGTCGAAGCTCGTGTTTAACAAGAAAATTTTTAATTCGCCATGTCCAGAAATGTCATAATTATCTTCCTGATCCGATGGTATCGCTTCAGGAAAAAGACGAAAAACAATAAAAACCGAAAATCGAGTCGAGTACTCGTAGCCGTGCAATCGTGTGCGTGTGTATATATACGTATCGCTCGCACGTTAAACTCGGGCGCGCGATCGCGAGCTTACAGTGCCGGATAGACGCGTCGTATTATACACGGAACAGCACTTGGTATATGTACACAAATCGCGTAAAATCAGAAAGAATGCGCTGCTGCTGCTGCTGCATCGCTCGAGCTCTCGTAATAGTCATTCGGACTTTTAACTCGCACAAAGCACGCAAATGAGTGTGCCGTAATAATGTTCATACGTGTATGGGTGTTACGGTATACGTACGTGATTAGTCGACTCGTGTCCGTCGCGCACAGGATAATGAATTCAGCAGCAGCCACGTTGCGGCTCTTCGTTGCGGAATTTCGGCTGTACAGGCTTCTCCTCTGTTTTTCGCGCCGACCGTCCGGAAAAACTGCGATCTCCTCTCGTTGTTTATGAGCCGCGCGAGCATAGGTGCACGCGCGCGGGGAGCGATATATAACGCCGCGTATATATCGGCAATAAAGAAGAAAAAAACTCTAAACGAGCGTCAAGCGCGGCGCGTGTGTGCGCTGCCGAGATAATCCTTTGTCATGGACTGGCGGCGCTCGAATGACAGAATAAAAAGAGCGAGAAAAAAAAAGTGCAGTCAACGTAACGCCTGGGCTACGCGCAAACGAGCCTTGCTTGCTTGCACACACACACACACACACACGTATACGTATGTAACGCGCACCAAAAAACAAAAAAAAACGAGCTTCGTGCATGGGCACGTTAATTGCCAGTTTTAAGCTCGACGCACATCGTGGTACATATATTATTATGTATTATTGTCTCTCTCTCGAATTGTCACACTCACTCGCGCTCGCCTCTGTATCCATCCGACGCGCGGGTGTAAATTAAAAGGAGCACGCCGAATTCGATCGAGCTAAAAAAATGAAAAGTCGAAATGAAAGAGCAGGATTTTTACCGCGACACTGTCCACCGCCGGTCGATTTTAATATGCCGATCGCGACGACGACGACGATGCGATCGCGACGTTAGCTGTATATATACGTCGGAGAGCAGAGCTAGGCGCGCTGCTGCTGCTGCTCTGTAATAAGCTGCACGATCGTTGCCTGCTGAGCGCTACTCCTGTACTGACAGGTGCTTGTATATACTGATTTTTTAGTCGCGGACACACATATATACACATACGCGTGGGTCGCGACGATGATGACTGTATATATCCTACACACACGTATATACACATATATATAAAAGCGTCGGTCCCCCGTGGCCTGTACGTCACACGCTTTTGAACCCCTTCCTTCCTCTTATTATTTTTACATGCAGTGTCGCGTACATCATAGTTCCGAGTAAATCACGCTTGCACTTGCACTTGCGGGTATTTGAGCATCGCATTGCCTGTAATCCAAGACAATCTGACGAATCTATGGTATTTAATTTTCACAAATTTCATATAGACTTTCAAATCCGTATAAAAACTGCGAATTTAGAAATCGACTCGTTCGGCGTTAATAGCTCGAAAAATGTGCCTACCAATTCCACGCGAGGTGCGCGCGCGCACTTGAACATTTGATAAACGTGCTCGGGATTTTTAATGCGAAAGTTCGCATCCGATTTATTACGCGCTCGCACACCTTCGAAGCTTTCGTGGCGAACGTTTTATATAATCCAAAAAAATTTTATCGCAACCCGTGCATATCATACGCGCGTAAGCTGCGTAATACAGTCTCAACTGTAACGTCTTGAATCGTTATTGATAATTCGCGCCCGAAAGTTCGCGGGGAATTGCAGCGGTATAACCCGTTGCGAATCGAGATTTTTTTTTTTCTTCGCGAGTAATAGTCGAGTATAGCAGATATACGTGTATATACGCACATATATAGCTCTATGTAATTTCGTGCAGTTTGACACAGAGAGTAAAGCAATATCTTGAAAAATTGCGCGCACGACTCTGCATGTATACACCTATATACATTTTCATTCGTCCTGCTCGTACATACATACACGCACGCACGCGGACTGCCGCATTTCATCCAATTTCCTTTTTGGCTACGTTATTTTTTCTACTTCGTTTTTCTTTTTGGGCTTGTGCTACTACTATATACACACACACACACACACAAGAGAAGAGGTAAAAATTTTGTTGCCCGGGCCGTCTCCGCTGATAAAATATCCCCAAGCGCAAAAAGCCGCTCTCGCTCGCTGCGCGGATTATTCTCTCGCTCTCTTGCGCTTCGTTTTTCATTTTCTTCCATCATCGCGCGGAAATATATTTGCTCTGATTACAATTGCGCGCTATGTGTATATATATATTATATATGGTGTTGAATATATATAGTACAAGAGATGCGCAGCGCCTCAGCGGAGGGACGACAACGAGAAAAAAATATCTTGTGACACGTGTGTGCTTTTCGTAAGCAAAATATGCGAGAGTTGAATGAACAGGAGCAGCAGCTTGCAGATTGTATTACCACACCGAGCGCGATGTTTAATTCAATCTTATCTCGATGTTGCGAGAAGCGCTTCTTTTTTTTTTTTTACTCGAAATGTAAGCACAAACGCATCGTCTCGGCGCCCCGAAAACATCGCGCGACTTGAAAAATTCATCGACTCCTGTCATAAAAAAGTTCGGGGCAAATTACACGTCTCGGGCCGACTCTCAAGTTTTATGCAATCACCCAAATCGTATGGATACGTGCACAGCTTTCGGTAGGTTTAGTGCAGTTTCGCGCGGACTCGTAACACTCGCTGCGTGCGCGGCGCGACCTTTCCGGCCTCTCTTATCTCATTCTATCCCGCGTGCTTCCGTTGTCTTGCAACACACACACACACATGCATATATAGGCGCGCAATTGAAATTGGAATCTCTATCTACCTATCTCTCTCTCTCTCTCTCTCTCTCTCTCTCTCTCTCTCTCTCTCTCTCTCTCTCTCTCTCTCATAGTATATGCCGCGCGCGATGCAATGTGCTTTATATTATACACTCCGAGTGTCGGCGTGCCTGCGCGACGATGGGCGACATCGGAGAACCTATTCCGTTTTCTCGCGCGCTGCCGATGCTAACGTTTGTTTTTTCCATTCCTAGTGGCCTCTTCGCCGCAGCAGCTATATATATATATATACTTGTTTACGTGCCGAGCTAAGTGCCATTGTCCTCCGCTTGGAAAAATTGATGCGAAGATGTTGACGATCGCGTGACACGTACTGCGGGCTGTGTATGTGTGTGTGTTGACGCGTAAGATTTTCGCGTTTACGCATCACTTTTGTGTTGATAACTCGTAAAGAGCTATACATCGTTAATTAGTTTTGATTTCAATCGTAGGATGCATACCACAAATGCTCTAGTACAGTTCGGGCAATAAACAGTGTAGAATTTTCACGCTGTAAAACTGCTTCATTTTTTCTTCGTATTTGCATAACACTTTGTTTTTTTTAAAATAAAAAAATTTTACAGCTTGTATCGTGTAACGCGTCAACGCAGCGAATCAATCGATAATTTATCGACCGTTCAATGCTATGTGCCGCGCATGATACATAACAATATATATATATATTTCCCACCGAGCGCCGATATTCATTTTTATCTTTATATCCTTCCAAGACTCCGAAAGAATACCTACCTTTAGCTTTCAAATAACTTCAGATAAGAGAGAGAGAGAGATGAAATATGCGCGTTTCTAATTTTACGCTCGCGCGCGGCTCGAAATTTTTTCCTCGCACTGAATAAATAAATCGCGACGACCGATCGCACGACCCGCGCGTGATTGCTGCAAGCTACACGATATTTGTATTCGAGAATGACGCGCGATTCGCGATGCAATTTTGTTGTTGTCGTCAACGAGAACATTGACTTTTCGACGACAATAATTAAAGTGACATTCGCGATCACACACTCGCGGTGCGTTTATCTCACCAAAGCCAAAACGATATACGTGTATATACGTACGCGAGTTCTCGTTCGTTATTGCTTTAACGTCAAACTAATATGTAGCTTTAAAGCTCGAGAGCTTCCACGCGAAAACTTCGCCTCGCCTTAAGCCGATCGTGCGCTAGCTTCCCCGCTCGATAAGCGGGTGTTTTCGTATCTACGCATTGCCATGCATAAACGATGCAGGATAATCCGAATACGCGAGTAACTTTGATGTTTATAGGCCGACTCACAAATGAGGATATGTAAAATCGCGAAACGTGAAAAAAAAAAATCAGTAAAATTGAGTTTAATTTTCTACAAAATAAATTTTGATATGGATTAGGGAACTTGTATAAACTTATCGTAATTAAACGTAAACATGGTAAGATCGCGCCGAAATAGAAATTCTAAACTCTCGGTAGTCTAGACTCGATTCCGCAGTTCAGTCGCGCGCGCGCGCGCGAGAATTTTTCGAGCTTATAACACGCTAAATCTCTCGTTTTATACGCTCCGCGTGCACAAAATATTTTTGAAGTATATCGCGCGAAAACCGCATTTCCGGTTTCGATTTTCTCTCTCTCTCTCTCTCTGTCTCCGGCGTCTCGACTCGAAGCTCGCGAATGTCGTCTAACACGTAACATCGCATCTCGTTGTTTTCTTTTTATACGCGCTCGTTAAAAAATCGTTTTCCTCCCGGCGGGCATTTATATCCTTGAATTATTTTACCTCGAACTGCGATATTTATAATTCGATTATAAAGTACGAATTATCCTCCTCTGTATATATATATATATATATATATACTCGAGATTGGCGGAGCAGCAAGGCCCCGATATACTTAGCGTTCGTTTCCGGCCTCGGTAAATTTTCATCCCTCTTAAACGTACGGTTTAAACGCATTGTATGCGTACAGATAGAGGGAGAGAGGTCAGGGTATATATACGCCGCTGTCGAAGCAATAGCAAATAATTAATGGAGCGGTGGTAGCGGTGTTGGATGAGCTACTCGAGCCCATTCTCCCTCTCGTCTATGTGGGCACTTTATCTTCCGCTCCGATAGAATAAACGTACATTTACGAATCTCATATCTCTCTTTTCACGTGGTAGATTTATGTGTGCTCGCTCGCTCTGGCTTCGGGTTTCTGAGCTGTCTGTTTTTTTTTTAAACTTTGGTACAAGAGAGAAAGGTGTATAAAAAAAAATAGTACACCTTCAAAATTGTCATGTCGTAAATTTATATTATTTATAAATTTTCCACGTCAATCCGAGTCTTTGTACAGTTTATAATAATCAATTAATATGAAAATGTCGTCGCGCTTTACGCGATCCGTTGTCGTCGAGACTCTCCCGTCTCACACGCGTCATACATAGTCTAAACCAAGAACTCCCTAACTTCTTTATCTTTGGGTTCTTCTTTTTTGGGCTCCTCGATCTTGTAATTCTCGACCATCCACTTCATTCTCAGCAGCTGATTGGACCTGTTGGCCATGAGCTCGTCGTGGCGCACCGTCTTGTAGACCGCCTCCTGCCGCGGCTTGATGTACTCCATGGCCTTGGTGAGCAGCTTGGCGTCGTTGATCAGATCCGCCACGAGCATGATGTCCAGGGCGTTCTCGGCGCACATCACGGCCAGCAGGCACTTCTCGCAGACCCAGCGCAGTCCCTTGACGTCGTAGTGGTCGGCCAGCAGCAGCAGGCCGAACGCGTCGAGCTCGACGTTCTGCACCGCGTCCGTGTAGCAGAACTGGAGAAACTTGCGAAAGCAGTCGCGGTCCGCGGTGGGTATCACGATCTCCTGGTCGCGCGTCTCGCGCATGCCCGACAGGAACATCTTGGCGAAGACGGGACTGCGCGCCGCCAGCACGAAGCGGTGCGCCTTGAATCGGCGGCCCTCGACCACCAGGGTCACGTCCGAGAACATGCCCGAGAGCAGCGCCTCGCCCATGTCCAGCGAGAGATTCGTCACGTCGTGCTGCTCGCGGCTGTCCGTGCCGTCGTGCAAGTAGGTCTTGCGCTCGGGCAGGAAGTAATCCGCGTTCACGGACTTGCGCCACAGCTTCAGCTCGATCACGATCGTCCGGCTGATCTCCCAGGAGTGCCGGGGAAAGTCCACGAGCGAGACCAGGTGATTGCCGCGCACGCTCACGCAGCCGTACGAGGCGTTGATCGGCCTCGTGTCCTGATCCAACACCTTGCAGTCGTAATCGACGTACTGGATGCGGGCGTTGTCCAGCATCTGGACCAGGGCCACCGTCATCATGTGCTCCGCGCCCGTGTTGCCCTGATAGCAGACGAGCTTCCAGGGCTGCACCTCCGAGAGCGCCTCGAACTTGGGCGAGTGGACCAGATAGAGGCCTTCCATCTTCTCCTGCTCGCGCGGACTCTTGATGGTCCACTTGTAGTCGAAGGGCTGCCCGCGGGCCTGGTTGATCGTCAGGCTTCGGGTCGCCTCCGTAATAACGTCGGTAGTGGTATCAACCATTTTTTTTTTTTTTCGATAGGATTAAAAGTTAATTTGCGGTCAATAAGTATATATAAAAATGAGTTTTTATAAAATTTGACCGATCGTCAGTTGAGTTTTGAAAAGTATTTTATTTTACGGAGAGCGACTTTCGATCAGAGGCTCGGAGACCGACTAATTGGGCCTTTGGCGTTTCGCGACAATGAGGCAAGATCGACATTTGTTTACATTAGCGGCTCGCACCCAATGGGAAATGGTAGCGAACTATCAACACAAATTCTCTCGCGATATTTAAGAATAATTTTTCTAATTTGCAATTATTTCTAACATAATTGCAAGAAAAAGAAAATTTTTCAATCGAGCCATTTCTTGAACGAATATGATAGCCCTTCAAAATTTACCACCATCGCGATTTCTCTTATTCGCTGGGACTCTTATTCAGTCGATTCTGTCAAGACGAAATCCTGCAAAATTAAAAGAAAAGTAAACTTTTTCAAGATCAAGCCATTTCATAATTTCATGAACGAATATGACTCTGTCATATTATCGTGCTTTTCATTAAGTCGAATAATCGATTTCATTGCAATTGAGATCGACCACAGAGTCACATAGGCGTGGCGAATCAGCTGCTGGCTTTACTTTGAAGTACATCTCTGTATAGAGCACGATACAGAGCTATAGAGAAACGTCGTTGCATAATCGAAGTGCACATTTCTCGAGGATTCGCTTCGACGATCCGTATGTGCGGCTGTGCAGCATATAGAGCGGTCTCGGTCAAAACGAGCTGCCCGACAATTGAGAATCCTCGTATATATATATATACCTATATACCTATGTATCATACGGTATGTAGCTATATTTGCGTTTGTGTGTAGTACATGCCACAGCAGAATGCGATGCGATGCAACTGATTCCGGTATTAGGTAACGTCGAGGTCAATTTATTACATTGTAACGGGCTATGAACTAGGAGTTTCGTGTGTGTGTGTACATTATAAGCGTTGGAAGCGATACAATGTGAATTAGTGTTATTTGTGACTTTGAAGGATGAGATAAGGCTCGATGTCTTGGAGCTCCTACATATATAAGATTGTGTCGCGCTAATATTATATTGCTACGAAAAAGGGTATACGTCTTTTTTTTTTGTCAGAGTTATGATGTTCTACCTTGAGTCCATGATAGTTCATGTGGCATATTATTATACGTTTCCTTACTTGACTTGAAAAGTGCTAAAATTTTCAATTCGTAAATCAAACGTAAAAATCACATTTTCTTACTTTCATTCGTTCAACTCGACGATAAAGCCGCGGAGATGAAAATTTCGCAATCCCGCAAAATGTCGCCGATTGCTTATGTGGTGCCAAATACGAGCTATATATATACAAGACGAGGTGGCCGAGTGGTTAAGGCGTTGGACTGCTAATCCAATGTGCTCTGCACGCGTGGGTTCGAATCCCATCCTCGTCGGATCTTTTTTGCGATTCTCAAGTCAAAATTGTATTGATAAGTGTCGATTTTAATTTTTTTTTTTTTTTACTGAGCAATTAAACATTTTCAATTTGTTTATAAAAAAACAACGAATTCTTGAATTAATAGCTCTAGGAAGGGTTGAAATACTTATTAAAAGTTCGCAGATAAACATTTGCGATCATTTTTGCAAATTTGTAATGAGCTATCGAGCAGAAAATTTTCCATTTTCTCGTCCATCTTGTTATCTTTATGGTACTTTTTCTACCACCCAAATTAGACAGCTTTTCAATAATAGTTCTTCAATGTTTCATATTTCTCATTATGCCAAAAAATTAAAAAATTTCGCATAAATTTTGCGATGTCGCATCGATTCTGTCATTTCAGCCTATATCGAATTTGATCGATGCTCGTTCTGTTCAAACGATGTTTCCGACACTCGTCAAAAGCATGCGACCAGTCTAGCAGCAATTATGTGCCAATTTTTTTTTGTCAAAAGCGGCCTGATTTTCTATTTTCGAAGACGAGGTGGCCGAGTGGTTAAGGCGTTGGACTGCTAATCCAATGTGCTCTGCACGCGTGGGTTCGAATCCCATCCTCGTCGAATTTGTGTTTTGTCTTTTGAAATTTCTCCATCGATTTCGCCGAGCGAAATTCATTTCCAAATACTTCGATACGTGTACGAGTATCAGTAACGCGTGTCCATTGCGCAATCACGATGGTCCAATCTTACGATTTCTCAAGCCAAGTTCAGTGTGAGAACTGAACGTTCAAATTTAATTCATTGTTAATTTGAATTTTTTATTTTATAAGAAGATCCAAGACTTTCAGGACTTTTAACTTATAATTATAATAATATGGACAAGCTAAATAAGATGAAATAGTAGTTTTACTTTGTTAAATTCTTTGAGATATCAAACATAATATTTTTTTTTTTGGCAAGTTTAGTTACTCTTTCGACTTCATGTTCACCTAATGCTAAACAAAGAAAAGTTATGATAGTTCACAGATATCTTGATATCGCCATACGAACTCGAATGTTTACTTATCTCGTATATAACCGGCGAAACGACCCGTACGTGCGTAAACGAAGTTCTACTTTGCCGTCTGAACTTTTTCGAGTAACTCTGGAACTCGTTATAAAACAATAAATGAATTATTCGTGACTAGGATCGTTTTAATGACTTGCGCGCGATTGATATCTGTGCGTCAACTTTTTTTTTTTCTGTACCCGCGCGAGATACTTGTGATACTTAGCTTGACCCATATGTCATAAACATTGCTTTACACCCGCACATAAGCAGACTGTACCGCCTCGAGAGACTTTCGCGCGCGATAGACACTATAAGCTCGCGCAGTCATACATTCATAATTGATCCAACGAGCCTGCACGTATAAACTCCAGCGCAACGATTGTTTCCATAATCAAAACTGAAATTCGCACCGCGAAAACTTCCACGCTCGAATGCGCGTTACGATGCAGCGGCGTCGCTCTCCAGGCGCGATGTTAACGCATATTACACAGGAATAATAAATCCACTGCGTGTTTTGTGCTCGTATACGTGCGCGCGCGTGTGTGTGCATTATACATATAAGCTCTCTAGTGAACTGCAGCCACTCGATCGGGCGGGCAGCATAGAGAGCTCGCAAAGCCGTTTCGAACAGCATAGTCGATCCACCCTTTATTGCTGATTATGGTTGTTCATTTGCATCATGAATTCGGATATCGCGCCATTGTTGAGTGAGTCTTGTATATAGGCATGTACCCAAAGATAATTTCAAACTAAACGATGGCAGTGGTTGTATTTATTCCAGCGAATGGAATCCAAATATTTGTTGTTAAAGGGGACTAATGTTTAGTCGAGCTTCGTAACGAATGGTCTAGCGTATAAATTTATCGAATTCTATATCGAAAAATATTACAATTAAAAAAATCATCAAAAATTACTAATAATCTTGCGAACGAGTATAGTTTTCTGATTGAGGTTAAGTTTCTGTTAATAGTGCATATCACGTAAGATTCTTTATGCAAATAAATGAATGCAATAAATAATTATACACATCGATACGCGCTATCGAAGAATCACGTTATCGTTACTGTAATTACACTCAGCTTGATCTGCTATACGTATTTTTTCCAAGTTTAGTACTCGTACATTTTTTTTAGTTTATTAATTAAATTGTCATCAACAACTTGCACCTTTTGTTATCTACGTTCATTGAACTCGGATGTATGTCAAAGTAATCCCCTTTCAAAGTTGGCTTTAGATGTGTGTGTGATACCATACAAATCGAAGTGTTTGGCTACCCATATCATCTGCAGTCGTGGCCGAGTGGTTAAGGCGTCTGACTAGAAATCAGATTCCCTCTGGGAGCGTAGGTTCGAGTCCTACCGACTGCGAAAA
The DNA here is from genome assembly GCA_034770305.1 of Trichogramma dendrolimi. Classification (NCBI taxonomy): domain Eukaryota; kingdom Metazoa; phylum Arthropoda; class Insecta; order Hymenoptera; family Trichogrammatidae; genus Trichogramma; species Trichogramma dendrolimi. The sequence goes on along the minus strand of JAPMIB010000002.1, from coordinate 7,208,936 downwards.
ACTTTTTGAATTTTTTTTTCATTAACGCGATTAAAGGAAAATTAGTGCAAAAGGATTTTACGACATTGATTTTATTTTTGTTTAAACAAAAAATAAACAAAGTTCAACTCAAGCACATTGTATGTTATGCATTTTTATTTTCGTGCAAAAGGAAAATTTATGCCTAATGATTGAACACAAAAAAGATAATTGTGATTGAATTTGTTAATTAATTAAAACTTTCTCATTTTGGTTCAATTGTAACACATATTTTCTTTATGCATATAAATGAAAGTGCACAGTACCACCTGCCTGAATGATACTTTGCCCGCCAATAAATGTAAACTTTTACAAAGAGAAATTTAATTGAATCATTAACAGTCAGAAATGTTTTAATCCAATAAACTGCGCGAACGATTGAAAACTAGGCATTAACATTACAAAAGGTAATTAACAATATTTACATTCAAAGGTTTCATGTGCCATCAATGATGTTTACGTAATTGAGAGGCACAATGCAACCAGATTTACACATAAGCTAAAGTGTACACTCTTATTAAGGGTACAATCTTTACATGTACCTTTTATTGGCTTTCGAGTTTAATACGAAAATCATAAAAGGCGAAATTGATAATTTTTTATTTAAACTTATCCAATCAATTTATTTACGTAATTTAATCATCGTAAATTATAATTTTATATTTCAAACACTAACGCATGATTCAGCACAAATTTATATTGGTTTATCATTTTAAATTATATTTTCATTAGCGTTACGAAATGTTTACTCGTATGCGAACAAAAAATAAGGATGCAGCTTTTTATGATTCCAAGCCATTGTTGCTGACTTTTAATTCCTATTTCCTCGACTGCAAACAATATTTTTTCTATGATTTATTAGATCGTCAAGAGAAGTATATAGTGTCCAGCTCGCGGCGCATTTTTGATTCGCTCGCGAAAAACCAACCTAGTGTTATTTTTTTTTTTTTTATTTCAAGCGGCGTACGCGAATACGCGCGCTCAGTCCGAAATTAGATTCCGACGAATTCGGTCGAAACGAAATAAATCGATATTATATACATTTTTTTTATTTTATAATATACACAATCTTCGCGTTGAGCAATTATTATTATTTTTCGCGGCCGACCGAGAGCGATATGCATCGCTCAATTATGTCAAGCCGCGCGCGCGCGGCAGCGGTATCGCGAGGCCGATAAGTGCCTGACATTATCTTCGAGCTTTCGACGACGACGACGACGGCTTTCTTCTTTTTCAATGTAAACTCGGCTCTCTCTCGAGAGCCGCCTCTCGCACACTCGCACATTATTTTATATCGGATCGAAAAACGGAGGAGGAGAGCAGTAGCAGTAGCACACAAGACGAGTTTTTCAACCTATCGGTTCGGTCACGCGTCAGTTAAGCTCGAGCTATGATTACTCGTGCATCGGTATTATCGGCCCGACTTTTTGAACGTCAGACGACGACGATGGCGAATATCTCGAGGTGATTTAAAATTCGTGTGTGTGTGTGTGTGCATGTGCGTGTGCGTGGGCATCCGCGCGCGCGCCCCGCGCCAACCCATAGTGACAACGCCAAAAGTGTATATAGTGTGTACCACATAGTTTATTATGATATTTTACACACGTGTATTACACAGTAGACGCTTGTGAAGTGAATTTATTACTTGAAGATAAACAGCCATCGAAGCGTATAAACAAGCCCGTTGTCCAGGTAAATAGAGTACTTTGAAGTTTCGGTATTATTTTTTTTGGCTTAAAGCTGGTGACGCTTATTTTATATATTGTTTCCAAACAGCGTTCAAAGAATTCTATCTTTGTAATCAACATTATCTTTCGTATTAGCTTGTTTTATTCACGTATATATACACTCAAACTAATTTCACGTTGTGTACAATGACGACGTAATATTTTTCAATTCTTGTATCATCGATGGCATTTCGTGCGATGTACATTAAAAATGATTTTGCTCGACATCAATATATACACGCGTTAAATATTTTCCTTGCAAATATGTGTATGCGTCTGCCGACTCGATACTTTCTTTTTTATCGGTCTTATTTGCCCTCTTCTCTCTCTCTCGCGCGGTGAAACGAGCCAAAAATGAACGAGAACTTTATGAAAAAGTAAAAAAAATAGTCACGGGCATGTAATGAATCAAAAAGCGCCTCTCGTCGCGTTGGCCTCCTCTCTACGTTGACTTTGACACACTACTCTTTTTTTTTTCTTTGCAAAATCAAAATCGATCGTTTCAATCGTAATACATGCGAACAATAAAACGCATATTCTTATCGTTATTAGAACATCTTATCAATCTAGATTTAATAAGTTTAACCGTGAGATATCGACCTCGCGCGGGGCAATAATGAATATACAAATTCCTACAATTATAATCAAAATCTCGACGCCGAGCGAAACGGTTAGTAAACTCTTCACTTTGTACGAATTTTTTTATTCTTTATTATCTGCGTTTTTTCTACATTTACAAATGACACCTATATTTACGTATACCACTCGGCAGGCAGCAGTCCAATAAAGCAAATTAGTACTACTTAGATTATTACCGTATTTAATACGCTTCACATTATATTATATGTGGCGTGTATACGCACATTTATTCACGCACATACCATGGATTTATCGCGTGTATAGAGTCTCGCCGGCTTATGTAAAACCCCGGCCGGCCGCGGTCTCCGCAAAAAAAAAAAAAAAGAAAAAAAAATACGTCTCTGTACCGCACGCAGAAAGCAGTTTCTCCGCCACACTGTGACTCCATATATATACGTGTGTGCGCGCGTGCGTGTGTGTGTGTGTGCCCACCACACGGGATTCTTGCACGATTTTGTATTATAGTATTTCAGTAGTTGGCAAATTATATGCGTTTGTTGCTCGTACGATGCGCGCAGCAGAAAAGTCTCGCGTTGTTGTTGTCGTTGTGCAGTATTACAAGTTGTGCGCGCGGGGCTGTGCTCGTCGTTCCGCTGACGATGTATAACGTGGATTGAAAAAAAAAAAGAAAAAAAAGAACAGTCGATGCCGTTTTCTAAACTGTTTTTCTCTGAAATAAATATCCACTGTGCAACGCGCGTGTGTTTGTAGCGCGAGATATCGTACACGCGCGCGACTTTTGCAGTTTTATATATATATATATTTACTCGTATTTACGCCACTGCCGAGAAGATGACCAAAAAGTACTCGTACGTTAAAGCAAGTAAGGAGATAACAGGATATCGAAATTTATGCCATTAACCGAGAGAGAGAGAGCTTGATCTATGCAGTGAAAAATGTTCAATAGTGGAAATACGTGTTTGCATTCGATCTCAGGGGGTTATTATTGCGCGAATGGAGACATAAGTATTCGTCTTTATATTCGAGAAAAAAAAAATAATTTTTTTATTCTTCCTGGATCGTAAAAAAATGTTTAATGAAAATTTGCGTCGCGGTCGAATACTCGCGAAGCCATTATCATCACATGCTCGTTAACGAGTCGTTTTTATATACTCGATGCATTTTCATTTTACGACTCAATTAGTAAATTAACTGGACAAAAAATTTTCGCCGCGTCGAGTGTCACTATCGATTGCCTATATACCCAATTAAACTCTCTTCTTCTTCTACGGTCAATAAACTCGACGAAAAAAGGGAATCGTTACATCATCGAAGTTTTGATTTTCTTTGTGCTCGAATTTCAAATGAATTTTCGCCGCGTCGGTAGGAGCAATAATCTTCAAAGCGAATCGAGAATCTGCATGAAAGTACAACGATACAAAGGCGCAAAAAAGCGCGTACGCGTGCGAAGCGCTTTATCACTCGTTACAACAACGATGCTTCATTTGTTATTGAGCGATTCGCGCGAGTAATATTTTCTTGAGTAACTCGTGTGCGATATGTGTATTAATAATAAAGTGTCGAAATCGGCACGATTACTTTTCATCGCGATCTCTATATGTTACGATTTGTAATCTGAAAATATTTTCTCCTTTCCTCGCATCGAAACGTTTTATTACGAGGAAAATCTTTGTAATAATAGCACGATGTGATTTTTTGTCATACGACGCGCAGGTACGACTGGCGAGATGAGGATGCGAAGCCCGATCAACAGCCGAGTCAAGAGCCTCGTCCGCAGGCGGCTGCCCATCGTCGCCTGGCTGCCCGAGTACTCCTGGGGCAAACTGCTGCAGGATGCACTGGCCGGCATGACCGTCGGCCTCACCGCCATACCCCAAGGCATCGCTTACGCCGTCGTCGCCAGATTGGAGCCGCAGGTGAGGGGCCGTGATAATATTTTTCTCGTCTATAGAATCGAGTTTTATTCGGTAACTCAGCGGAGGTAATAAAAAAAAAAAAAAAGAAGAGATTCGAGTGGAGATTCGATTCAGAACAACATGTTTTCCAGATGGAAGTGTCGGGCTAGATTTTGATATATTACGAACGTGCAAAGATTCAGCTTGACCGATAGCGATCCTTAACGCACTCTTGAAATATTCGTTCGCTAATTTTTCTTCTTCTTCACCGAACGTAAAGATTTAATCACGCGCTCGATCGGACCTCGCTTAGAGAGAGAGAGAGACAAATTTTTGCCGATCTTGATAGGCACGAAACCTGTATACAGTGTATACACTGTAATGACACACGCGACGGCCTTAATTAGCGGACAATTTTATCGACGTCACGAGAATTTTGCACTTTGATATACGTGCCTATTAAGTACTATTTATATCTACTTTTACAGTACGGACTCTACAGCAGCTTCATGGGATGCTTCGTTTACATAATCTTCGGTAGCGTGAAAGACGTGACCGTCGGCCCAACGGCAATCATGGGCCTGCTCACTCAGCCGTACGTCGGACAGTACGGGGCCGACTTCGCGGTACGCATTTCCAACATATATCGATCAAACGCTCGTTCGTTGATGAATAACGCAAAGATCCGTGCATCTTTCGTGCCTCGATATAGGTACTGCTGTGCTTCCTGTCGGGCTGCATCATGGCGCTGATGGGACTGTTCCGGGTGGGCTTCCTCGTGGACTTCATCAGCATGCCGGTGATCGCCGGCTTCACCAACGCCGCGGCCATCATCATCGGCTCGTCGCAGATCGGCACGCTGCTCGGCATCACGGGCCGCGCCGAGTCCTTCGTCGACGCCATGCGCAAGCTCATCGAGCGATTCGACGAGATACAGCTCGGCGACACGCTCCTCGGCGTCTTCTCGATGATACTGCTCGTCGGCTTGAAGGTATCGTCATCGTATGACACATGACTAATTTGTTGTGTCGAGCCCCGAATCGATCGTAATTATTTACTCGATGATTTTGTTATCGTCCATCGAACGAATTCCGCGCGATCTCGCCGATACGTATCTTCTCTCTCTCTCTCTCTTTCTCTCTCTCGACACGTGTGGGCGTTTTTTCTTGCAGAATTTACCGGGCAATCGGCGAGGCGGCGCCGGCAAAAAGCTCATGTGGATCATGACCCTGTCGCGCAACGCCGTCGTCGTCGTACTGGGCATGCTGCTGGCCTACCTGCTGTCGCTCTACGGCCTGAAGCCGTTCCAGATAACCGGCGACATAGCCGCGGGCCTGCCGAGCCTCACGCCGCCGCCCTTCTCCACCACCCACAACAACGTCACCTACGGCTTCGTCGACATGGTGCGGATCTACGGCACGAGCATGGCCTCGGTGCCGCTGATCGCCGTGCTCGAGAGCATCGCCATCGCCAAGTCCTTCGGTATGATTGATTAACGCGCGATATCGCTGGGGCTTCTATATTGAAATTATCGACTCACGTTTTGAACGTTCGCGCAAATAGCCAAGGGTAAGACGGTCAACGCCAATCAGGAGATGCTGGCCGTCGGCCTGTGCAACGTGTTCGGCAGCTTCGTGAGGTCGATGCCCACCACGGGCAGCTTCACTCGCACCGCCGTGAACAACGCCTCGGGCGTGCGCACCCCCATGGGCGGCCTCGTCACCGGCATCCTCGTGCTGCTCGCCTGCGGCCTGCTCACCAGCACCTTCCGCTTCATTCCCAAGGCCACTCTGGCCGCCGTCATCATCATCGCCATGTACTACATGCTCGAGATCAAGCTGTTCCGGCTGCTGTGGAGGACCAAAAGTATGGAAGCGTATATATATATAGAGCTACGAGAGAGAATCGATTATCCGTAATACGGTTTTGATTTGATTTTTTTCAGAAATCGACTTGATACCGTTGATAGTGACGCTGATAACGTGCCTGGCCTTTGGCCTGGACTACGGCATGATAATAGGAATCGCGTCGAATCTGTTATCCTTGTTGTACTACGCCGCCCGTCCCGAAGTCATTTTCGAGGAGCGCACGGAAAATGGCGCATCGATTCTTCTGGTGATGCCGCAACAGTCGCTGAGTTTTCCTGCCGCCGAGTATCTCAGGGAGCGCGTCATGAACTGGTTCGTTTGACTTTTATCGAGAGAGAAAGAGACTTTACACGAATTCAAATTTATTTCGACGCGTTGCAGGTGCGACAGCATGCAGAACACGAAGATCGTCGTGATCGACGGCAAAAACGTACGAGGAATCGACACGACGGTAGCCAAAAATTTGTCCCTCCTCTCGACCGATCTCGAGGCGCGCAAACAGCGCCTCGTCTTCTGGAACTGGTGCGAAAACGCCAGCTCGGTTTTGATCGCCTTCGACTCGGCCAACAAGGAGCACTTCAAAAGCACCAACGCGCTCGCTCAGGTCGTCGGTGAGTAATATAGATCAAATAACATTGATCGATTGAAACGAGAAAGAAAATGCCTTGGAAATTCTTCACGATTAATTGCCACAGCATCGTGATCACTTGTGGCTTCGTCGCGTTTTTCCTGTATACAGACTGCGCGATCCGTGTACGCACCATCGATAGCCCTCGATTTATCTTCCTGTCTCTGGGGAGCAAGCGCAATTATGCTACTCCCGGCCATTGTTTGGGTGTTTCTCAAATTGAATTAGCGACGCGATAACGCTCAATTAATTATCCTTCCTCGCTCGATCCTCTCTCGTATACGATATACGCGTGCTCGAACGCGTTCGATTGGCTAGCGCAAAAGTCGTTCGATAGAAAAGGAGAGCCGTTTATCCGATTATCAAAGTTTCGTTTTTACGTAATTGCTCTCGACTCGATCTCAGTTACGCGCGTTTTACTCTTGATTTTCGACTTCCTTTGTAAATTACGCAAACTTCGTTGTCTGCGCGCCTCCCCCCGTGTTTCACCGTGCTTTATAAACAACATCCAATAATCTGTAAAACCGAGAGAAGTTCTGATCTCGACACGGAGTAGTAGTAGTAGTAGTAGTAGTATTATATATACCTCGCGGATCCAAAGGTGAAGTTTCTCGAGCACAAGTTATAATACGCAGCTGCACACGCTTGAAATACGAGCGAGAGAGAGAGAGAGTACGTGATTTAACAGACAATGCACAATTTCGAGCTTATGACAGGTAGACCGTTCTGCTGCCGCTGCTGTTGCGTACCGGCGCGGCGCAGCAATTAATGCCCATATCTAGCCGAGCCGAGAGCTTCCATTGATCAATCTGTTTCGCTATCTCTTCGTTTTAGCGAATAATTACAGCTCCACAATGACCCTTGTGCACGACGATTGCATTGGAGCGCTTCGAGCGCAACAGAGCCCGGCCGTTCCCGATTGTAATAATCATCGAATGTCACAACATTTGTAAACGTGCAATTTTCAGTTTTACGAATTTTGATTTTGCTACGCAATGGCGTTAGAATACGACGACTGTAATCATCTATTTTTTGCATTAATATACAAATATTGCGGATCTCTCTTTGACGCGGCACTTGAATTTCGTTAATGAATTAGCGAAATGTAAGCGAGCGATGTAAGATGGGCAGGGCGCGTTAGGCTCTCGCGAGGTTTAGCTTTACCAAAAACGTCTATTCCCAACTGAATATCGAGTTTGTGCTAGCTCAACTCATACAATATATATATATGCAAACATGCATCATGTACCACGCGTTCGTATATAGAGCGCACGTCCGCCTCGCACACGAGCCGCAGCGAAACGACGGCTCCAAAAGCTCTACAGCTTTATATTATTACGAAGCTTCAAAGCGTCTCGCTGTTGTTGTCTCCTGCGTGTACTGCTATATATACGTACAGCCGGCTGAAACTTGCCGTTTTAATTCATATCCTATCTAGCGCCGCGCTGTTCTCCTTTATTAGAGAGTACGACACAAAGCACGAGCTTCGAGGTGTACTTTGCGAGCAGCGGCTCGAAAAAATTTTACGAAGCTCGAGAGAGTTCGTAACGTTTATTTCTAGATTTGCAATAATCGCGAAAAATTCCGAGGAGATTTTTCTTATTTTTTGATTCTCGTGTTAGCGAATAACATGATAAAAAACGTAATTAATCGAAAAAGAATATTTATACTACTTTTCATTGCAGAGGAGAGAGCTGCGCCAGTCGAGCCAATGGGAGGTGTATCGCCAGCCTGAACGTGCACTTCGAAACGAACGAAAAGAGAGTTTATTTTTTAATTATGCAAGTGAAAATATAGACATGGATTAGAAAAGCACAAACATATTGAGTATAAGTTTGAAACTACCGTCGGTAGTTACCGATTAACTTTGAACTGAAAGATATCTTTCGACAAATCTTTTATGCATAAGTTCGTATACTTTATTAGCCGACCGAAATGTACATCTTTGGTCTAGAAAATTAAATGCTTGTTTTTTTTTAATTTCAGTACTTTAGAATTGATTTACCCCGATGTCGTGGTACTATTTTTTAATCAATATTTTTCGTAGAGCAATTAAAAACGTTATAAAATATTTGACGAGATTGTTTTTATTTATTCAACTAAAAAGCTTTATAATTGTAGAATTTCATTACTTGCACTACCAGCTGTACATAATATTTTTGTATTTGCTCTTCAAAGCGCACAAACAATAATTGTTACATTTTTTTTGTTGAGTGTGCAAAGCAACTAAGTTTTCCTTCTGTTTTTTACTTGGCTCGCAAGTAAGTGTGAATAACTGACTGGTAGTGAGTACATGTATTTTCAGTGAGAAAGTATTAAATAATATGTGATAGTAATCTGCAGAAAATTAGTTATCTCGGATTCTTATTATTTTTTCACTCGTAAAAAAATTCGTTCAAAAGTGCGATACATTATGCGCATTTATATCTATACTTGTAATAAAAATAGTATTTTTAAAATAAGTGTACGCGTAATTTGCATTTTTTTTATGAATTCAAAATACTTTATTGTGATTCACAACTTTAATTTGATGTTTATGTTCAAAAAATAACATTCGATAATTCTGGAATTAGACTACGATTCCATTGTAATATTTCAATATGTAATAAGCGAATCGTGTATCATGTTTCGTGGCACAAAAAGGAATTTTTATATATCTATGTCAAAGAGGTAAATAAAATAATATTTTAACGAAAACTTGATGATTTCACTTTGGAGTGGCGACAAACCACATTATTCAATTGCTGCAGAGGTATCAAGACTTTTTGCCATAACATTTTATTGATGCACTAAAAACTGGACCAATGATACTTAGAAAGCTACCGATTTACCATTGCACTGAAAATATTTCTAAAATAGGGCCAATGTACCACAATATTGCTGGGTATTTGTAAAAATGTGTTTCATGAGTGAAAACAATTGATTTTGAGTTCAGGACAGGTCACGGAGGGGACATTTTGCATGTTTATCCGGTTGGCAAATCAATGTGATCGTAATTTATGGAAATTTTATAGTTGCGAAAGGTAGAATTCTGTTAAATCAAAGGTTCCATTGTCTTAGTTTTCAGTTTTTTAAAGTTTTCTAATAGCTACGATAACAAGACGTGTCATATCACGCTTTTGAAACAATGCACCATATGATGCTGTTCAAGGTTAAAATAAAAAATACACTTTCACCAGTTTTAAACTGTACAGCGGTGTCGATATGCGAGTCCGGACTTGTTTGGACTGGCACTGCACAGTCGCAGTCAATAGTTTGACGCAGCAACATATTGTGCATCAGTTTTTGTGCGTGAAATAACCATTCAAAATCTTCATTCAGTATAAAATGTCAAACGTAACCAGTGTCTCGGGAACTACGTGCGTTGATAGAGAAGACTGCATATTTGAGTGGACGATTAAAAATTCTAAATTTCTGATGTCTACAAGCGAATGTTTAGAATCACCAATATTTAGGGCCGAATGCGGTGAAGAATTTTATTTTCAATTGATCTATGAGGATAAGGGAAATAGAGTTTTATATCTCTGCTGCCCAAACATAAAAAATCGGTTCAAATGTAACTGCGAGGTAACAGTTATCGAATTACGCCAAAGTAGGCCGTTGATTATAAGTCGTACAATTTTTGAAGCAAGTCAAGAAAAAAAAAGCTTTAAATTGATACCTTCACCTAGTTCCAACAACTATTTTCCCGATTTTAATGATGCAATTGTTAAATGTACCTTAACATTATCGAGGGGAGTTAAAAGGTCATTTATAGAATCTGAATCTAGAGTTGATAGAAACAAAGAATTGACACCTAAACTAGATTTCAACTGGATTTTTCTTGATGAAAATTTAAGCGATGTCAAGCTGCGAACTTCATGTGGAAAAGAAATTCCAGCTCATAAAGTTGTGCTCGCGAATGCGAGTCCAGTATTTAAAGCTATGTTTAGCTATGACATGATGGAAAACCAAAGCCAATCAGTTGATATGATGGATGTGAAGTACGAGGCTGCAGTTGAGATGCTGCGGTACATTTACACAGGAGGTGTTGAAGTTCAAGAATATTCCTTGACTTCTGAACTTTTGGTGGCAGCCGACAAGTATCAATTAAAAGAATTAAAAAATATGTGCGATCTAATATTAGGCTCCAATTTATCTACTGAAAACACTATTAAAGCTCTTGAATTTGCTGATACATACAACGCCAAATATCTGAAAAAAAGAGCAATTGATGTTTTTAACCGTAATATGAGCGAACCATTGGACTATGATAAAATAAGTCATATGCTTCTCAGTAAAGAGCAACCGGTTTCGGAATAATTTGAGAAATTATATATTGTTCACGTTTTTAATTTACTCACATTTGTTTGCGAACTACTTCAGCTTGAAATCATTATATTATAATTTTATTTCTGATCTAATATAAATGTATTATTTTTTAATTCCACTATACCTACTTTTTATATAATTTATTTATTTGATAAAAATTACAAGCCATTGATATGAATTGTTTCTATTGTTTCTAATAATGCTTCAATAATCTAACGGTAAAGATTTATTTTCGAAATCTAGAACGAAAATCTTTCAAAGCTGCATTTGAAGTATCATTTTTTCAAGAATGTTCTTATAGATCGTGCAATATACTTCCTTAAAAACAAGCATGTTATTTTATAATCTTAAGTTTTTACTAGATTTTGTTACTACATTGGTTACTTACTACGCCATAATCAAAGATGATTTTTATATTCTTACATCAGGAAGGCAGAAAAATTAAAATTTTGATGCAAAAAATATTCTTCCTTTGTATTAAAATTCTAAAAATGGAAAAATTGATTGTAAAAAAAATTCACTGTGCCAAGGAAAATTAAATAAAGAATAATCATAATTTTGTAAGATTTTTAAAATGTTATTATTTTGTACAATAAATATGACAGTATTTCAAAAATACTTTCTTCAATAATAATCAGTATAAATCATTCTAGAAAAACGGGTTTAAAGAAACGCCAATAGACTGTCATCTCACTTCGTTCTATTGGAATCTATAATTTATTTAATGTGGAATTCAACAAAATTAGCAGCTTTGTTTTAAAAATTACTTACATTATTCTACTATATACACATTCACTATATACACTAGGCTGTTTTTTAGAATGGTGGTCAACTATTGTATTTTTTTTATCATTTGAAAGCTTATTAATTTTACTTTTAATAAATGATTCCAATTTCAATTAACAACACCACAAAAAAACAGAAGTCGAACGTCACGGTATATCGCGAAACTTAATGTTTCGCCTTTCATTTTTTACTAGAATTATTATTATTTTGGGCATTTATTGTCAGTGGTATTATATATATACCACTTTTTGCCTCAGGAATCCTCCACCATCTTCCCAACTTGGGTTCCTGACTTACAGCAGCTACTAATTGCTTTCCATCTGGAGTGAATGACAGCGAATTGATACAACCCGGAATTTTTATTTCAAATAAAAGTTGAAGTGTTTTGAATGTATTGCCGACTTTCCACAACTTAATGGTACCATTTCGGCAACCTAAAAAAAATAATTTACATCAATATATGTATAACCTAACAATTTATAAACCATAATGGTTTATCAAGTCTTTAGATACATTTTAAAGGTAAAATTTACTGACCTGAAGCTACTAAATCGGTGTTAAGTAAAGTGGCAACACTCAAAATACAAATAGGTAATCCATTAGTTTCATCGATTCCATGAGCACTAAGTTCGTGACACAAAGGTTTTTTCTTCTGTGCACTCCAAACACAAAGCGTACCATCATCTGCACAACTCAAGAAATTTTCTTCATTGATGAGTTTGACCTCATCTATACTTCCAGAGAAATTATTTTGGAATATGAGCTGTGACTCTTCAGTAATTTTCCATATCCTCACTGAAGCATCAAAGCCACCACTTGTAATAGCTCTCATTTTTGATAAAGCATCTATTGAAGTGATGCCACTTTGATGTCCAAACAAAAGACTGGACGTAAGCCATATCATCTAAATTCCACTCTTTAACACAACGATCCATCGAGGCTGAATAAAGAAAGTGTGTATTTTTTCTAAACACTAGACCAGAAACAACATCTCTATGGCCTTGAAGGTTTTTCAGATGCTTCAGGTCAGAAGCATCGTAAACATGGATAAATTTTGAATTTGATCCAGCCACCTGTGAATCAATGTTAAAAACAAAAACCAAAATAGATTTGTGAAAAATATTACAAACACAGAGAATCAACTGTCAACTAATGTGCAGGCTACAAATGAATTTATGTCCAAATTGTGTATGCTGATGAAGTATACAAAAAGGTGAAAATTCACCAAAAAATAGCTTTAGGAGCCCTAATATCACTTTTAAAATTATATTGTTGAGCATCTGAGTACAGAAGTTGCAGAGGTTCTTGTGTATATATAAAAAATTTAAAAAAAATAAGAACTCACCAAATATTTACCATCACTGCTAACAGCTAGGCACCTGATGTACTTTAATCCATCTTTGTTGGTTTTATCTTGCCTTTTAATAGAACTTATCTTCTTATGTGTTGACACAGACCCTAAAAAATTTTGGATGATTAAAAAAAATCAAAATTGATCATTTTTTTGATAAAATACAAAATGTAAATTAATCATTTAATTACATTTAACTATAGCTCCATCCTTGCTTCCAGAAAATATTGTTTTCCCATCGCTAGTTAAACAGCAACAAGTTATCGGATCACGATGATCCTTGCACTTCAGTACTTTAATTTCTTCGTGACCTGTATAGCTATCAGCCACATTTTTTCTCAAACGACCTTTTTCTTCCAAGTATTCTTCATGTAATCGCTTGTCAATAGCACCTTTGTCAAATTCAAGACGATCCTGCTCTGTAAGAAATTAAAATGAATTTTAAAATTATGTTATTAAGATTTAATATTGCTTCAATGTTTTGAATAAATATAATAAATATATAAAAACATACCTTCTTCTTCCACTTCAGCTATACGCTGTTTGGCCAACCTTATTTTTTTTCTGTTGTGCAGTTTCTTCCTCGGATTCTGATTCGCTCTCGTACCCTTGATTCTGACTGCAAGTAATCGAACAATTTTGCATTATGTTTACATGACATACTGAATGACTTTGGATTGATAGCTTGTTAAGTCGCGAAAAATTTTACATACCCATTCTGTTCGTCGAATTCTTCATCGGAGCTGGAAATAATTTCGTTGTGTTTGAATTTTCTTTTCTGTGGCCTTTTTTTTGCTTGCTTATTAGACATGGTTATAGATGGAATATAGGTTATACGGCCTTTCGAATCGAACACGCACGTTGTAAAAAAGGTGATCGTGGAGTACACGCCGGCAAGCAAAGCACGTGTAGTGACGTGAAGAAACTGACTAAAGCGCGCGACGCGGACCGGCTGCAATCGCAGTATATATAGTCGACTGATGCGGTAGCCCGTAGCGCTGTTGCGCCAATACTAAAGTGGAGCGACAGAAATAAAAATTATTTTCCTTATCAATAATATTTTTTTAAACTTATTGTGTACTTTTAAACATTATTAAACATTTTTTATTTTGTGACTGGACTTTGAAAGTACTACAAGGGTAATAATTGAAAAACACGAGGTTCTTTCAACGATGATTAAACCCGTTTATTGATACATGAAAAAAATCTAAAAACACAATTGATAGTAATTGAAATGAATTTGATAGTAATTAAAAACATGGCAATAATTTCCAGGTAGAAAGTACTCATGCTTCCTAAAATAAATTTCAAATTTACCGCTCAAATTCTAGTTAGAATTTTAACCGCAATAGCCTCAGCGACGCCGGCCCATGTGGTGCTGCAACGAAATACACGAGGTAGTCACAGAACACAACTCTGCATATAATATTTACAAGAATATATATAACAAAAAAAGTATTTTTTACCATGTCTAACAACAGTGATCTCGAGGTATGTAAAGTTTTATTGTTTACAAAACTTTTTTGCTTGTCATAAGTGGAAACCATTATTTCAAATAAATTATTTTCTCGAATAATGGATGATTGATACTCTTAAAAAACTGTCTATGGTCATATTAATCATTTGTTTATTGTGTTTATAACTTAGATTGCCAGTGATGAGTCCGACTATGAAGAAGAAGGACAACAAGAAGCTCAAAATACCGATGGTCCAATAAAAATCACTCATAAATTGTTGAGAAAATGGGAAGAACAAATCCAAACAGACAGGTAATATATAATTTAAAAAAATTTTTTTATTGAATAAATATATCACTGTTTTACTAATCTTCTTTTCTTTAGATCTACCCAAATAATAAAAACAGTTGTAGAAGTTTTTCATGCAACTTTAGAATCTGTCGAAACTGTAAAAGTACACACTAAGAAAGAAATCCTGGGAGGAGCGTCCACCGATACAGACAATAATAAAGTAGCAAAGTACAAAGTCGAAGGAGCAGCAAGTATGTAGCAATAATTAAAAAATTACATTTTAAAACAAACATTACTGATGATAATTATCTTTTATAGTTTTCAACGGAGTTATTCAGTTGTGTATGACACAATTACCAGGGGCCTTCAACAGGTTCTTAAACCTGAATGATGAAAACAAATATAAGTGTCACAAAGCCAAAAGATTTCCCAAAATTAAAGGAACATTAAAATCTTACTTGTCCAATTTAATTAAGGTACCGTACAATTTTTTAACATTTTAATTGAAAGATAATTGAAAGAAGGAATCAATTTATTTACTGTCGATTATATTAATTGCAGCTTCTTAAAAGTGTCACTTCATCAAATGTTATTGGTGGGTTGCTGAAACATCTTCATGCAATGATACCGTTCACTTTGGCTTTTTCATCCCTACAAAAACCTCTTATGAAAGTTATACTTTCATTCTGGTCAAGTAGTAATTCTGAAACTGTTCGAGTGGTTGCCTTTATGAACATATTGAAAATTGCTGTCCATCAAAAATCGCCTGCATTTTTCCATACATTATTAAAGGTATGTACAAAATAATTATTAATTATCACTTAAATATTATACTCTTAATATATCTAATTGTATTTGTTTTTACAGACTATGTATATTGAATATGTGAAAACTTCCAAATTTGTTTCACCTAATACAGTATCTGCAATTTATTTTATGAGGCGTTCATTGGCTGAAATTTATTTGCTACACACTGATATTGCTTACCATAATGCATTTATGTATATACGCCAACTGGCTATACTTCTAAGAAATGCACTGACCCTGAAAAAACAGGAACATTTTCAAGCCATTAACAATTGGCAGTACATTAATTCCTTGTGGTTTTGGGCTCATCTCATTCCTCAGGCAAAGAAGGATACTCTACTTCGTGGACTTGAATATCCTTTAGTGCAAGTAAGTATTTGATATGAATATTTTTTAAATAAAGTTTTAATATTCAAACAGCTACTTAATATTCAATTTTTTACTAAAGGTCATCATCGGAGTCGTCAATGTCATTCCAACTTCGCAGTATTACCCACTGCGATTCCATTGTACGCGTATGCTGACCACACTGTCTAAAAATGCAAATCTTTATATTCCAACTCTTCCCTTATTAACTCAGGTAAGTTTTTGTTACATTTCTTAGTATGCAGCAACATATTGATGAATATTGAAATAAATATTAATTAAATCATATATTTAGATTTTGGAGGAATATGACTTCAATAAAAAACACAAAATAGTGTCGATGAAGCCTATGTCCCTGACAACCATACTCAGGGCTTCAAAAAGTCAGTTATCTGAAAATGGCTTCAAAGATGCCCTCATCGAAAACATCTACGAACTCGTATTGGAAGTAACGGCCATAGAAAGCCATCGAGCCTACTTCCCTGACTTCGTGCTTCAACTCAACATCAAGCTCAGAGCTTTCCACAAAAAGTGTCGTGTTGCCAATTACAGTCGGAAAATAAAGCAGCTGCTCGAGAAGATCGAAGAGAACAGCCGCTTCATCATGAGCGAGCGGGCGACCGTTACACTCAACTTGAAGAATACGGCCGAGGTGGAGGCGTGGGAAAAGAAGATGCTCGAGGTTGGCACGCCGCTGAACAAGTTCTTGGAGTCGTGGAACAGAGTTCAACAAGTTCAGAAGAGAAAGCGGATAACTGAGAACGAGGAGGACGCGGCCGACTTCAGAATGCCGCAGCTGAAGAGAAGGAAAAATTTGGCCGAAGAATAGGCAGATTTTCGATCGAAACCTTTTTCGAATAGAAAACAAAAAAAAACTTACTTGTGTAAAAATGTAAATATTTATGTCACATTAAAACAACTATTTGGATTTGAATATTTATGTTCTTAATTAGAACTCACGTTCTGGGCAGTAAGAAAAATTAACTTAATCAAATTCCAATGAATTTTATTATTTTTACATAACAAATTAATTAACACTCTCGAGTGAATGTTTATGTTTTTAATTTTGCGACCGAATTATTTTGTTAAAAATAAAATTTTAATTTATCAATAAAAATATTTTTACTGATCATTCGCGATTTTCGTATATATTCGACATTTATACATTATTTTAAAGCAAAGTTCACGTGGATTCAATTACAACCTATAAAGCAGTTTTTGAGCGAATTCAGCAAGTTCGCAATAAAGAGAGACGTTGAATTTTCCAATGAGATCGATTTTAGGAATAGATTATTCGATAAAATTTCGACTTAGAGCTTTATTAATCTCACGAGTATCACGTCATTTTTCCATAAATAGTGAAACGACATTGCAAAAATAAAATGCATGTCTTGTATCGAAGTTCGTACATAATACCATGCTGAAACTCATTAACAATGCAACATCTTTAATCGGTGATCGTTTCGGCTAATTGATCGTTTAATTTTCGAGCCGGCGAATTTGGGTCAAGCCGATAATTTCGGGATGGCTTGCGCGCGATCTCCAGACGCGATCATCGAGGAGTATTAAAACTTTTGCTCCGCTCGATCCTGCGCTTACGTGTACGCTCGAAAACTTTGCGTCTTTGCGGTTCATTAAGGGTCGAGAAGGTATTTCGAACTTTTATATTTTTATTGGCTCGAAAGCCGTCTCTCTTTCCGAATAAAGAACAATAAGTACTTCTCTTCGATCGAGAACAAAATGAAAGGAGAGAGAAGATGAACATTTTCAATAACGTTGCTATAAAAAAGCTTCACCTATAAAAGAAAATTCTCGTAAGGATATTAAATTAGTTTTAAAAATGTTGATTTTTATTTTGGTTTCGATGTCCTTTCCATCGTCAAAAAATTTACTTCGTGACCTATATATTTTATCGATAAAAAAGTGCATTCAATTTATTTCCGTTCATTGATTAATTTTACTCTCATTTCGCTTTTGGAGTAAAAAGAATATGGCCGATAAGCACATATAATTATGTTATACTTGTTTTATTGTTAAATACCTTAAAATACAGCGAAAAATAATATTTTCTAGAATTTTTATTGAATATTTTTATAAAACAAGGCGCGATCGCCAAAAGGACAATAAAAAACACCTTAATAACTTGTTTAAAAATTATTCTATAAGAAACTTCTTTTAAAAATGTTTAATTTCATGCTCATCTTGGTATTCTTTTAATTTCTACAGATTCAATAAATATGGACGCGGCTAAATCACCACAAGAAAAACTTGCATGTATTGTGCACTGTTGTAGTAGTATACTTTTACTACTTCAACTATCATTCGGAGGACCGGAATCGGCTGATGAATCTCTTCCAGCTATAATCTTAATTGTACTAAAAGCAAATCCAGTTAAAATGACAAGTAACAAATTTCAACACTAGATTCTGTAATGCTATTCGCGACTTTTATGGACCAACTTTTGGCGTGTAATCAAACTTGATTTTTTTACAAATTTCTTCTTGCACTGCTCATTGGTGTGGTGGGCAGCATACTCGACGAGGACCACATCATCACGGCGGCCCACTATACGTCTTCGACGCCAAATAAACTCGCGATTTTTTTTTTACCACCAAATCACCGTAGTAGCCGGCTCGGTTTCCAATGCTCAACTGTGTAAAGAAATGAACGTGATACGTAAATTGAAAATAAATGCGTATATTTTATAAAATTTGACGCCCTTTTTAGAAAATATCTATAAACCATTTATGTACAGGATTTATTAAATAGTTCGTGAAAACAAACTTAATTGAATCAAATTAAATACTCCTTACACATCTATATTTGAGAATGTCACTTCGCTTTCGACCATTACCCGACGCGCCTAAAAAGTTTCACTTCAAAAGAAATAAGAGTTATTGCCCCGCGCGTTCATAGCGCTGAATCCAAGTAAGGACCAAGCAGCGTACCGCCAACTCGTTTTAGGGATTATCTTTTTATTCCCCTCGCGCAACGAAGGAGAATGAAGTAGAGGAGAGAGAGAGAGCAAACAAAAAACGGCAGACGCGCGCTCGGTTAATCATCCGACAATGAAAGTCCGCCCAGTCCGCAGTTTATATCATACAGTGCGTTATACTAAAAACTTGTAGAGTTGCAGAGTCCAGATTGAATTGAAAAAAAAAAGAAAAAGAAAATTAAACGTTCGCTGGTCTGTGTACGAGTCGGGAGTAATTTGATTTTTCTTTTCTCTCTCTCTCTCTCTCTCTCTCTCTCTCTAAGCCGAGCACGAAAAAAAAACCCCGTATCGCAAGTAGCTCGAGACGAAACAGATACACGCGCGCGGGATGAAATTTTCAAAAGCAAGGAGAGACAGAGCGGGTGGGAACGCTGTACTTACCTATATGTAATATATATATATATATGTACTATAAACGAGAGCAGTGCGGAGTCACCGCGCGGCATACAGACACAAAGCCACCATCCCCCTGCCGAACGGCATAAAGGCCGCGCATTGTCGTAAAAGTAAATAGAGCCCGAAGCGGAAGTTCCTTCGGCAGGCTATATCGTTATACACAGCACCAGCCAGTGCTTACGCCTTATAACGTGTATAATAATATAACCGAGTCTCGCGTTTTCCTGTATGTAGTCTAGCTCTTTTATATAAACGTACCCAAAAACAACTGCAACAACAGTCGGTGGGTCTTGTTCTCGACCTCCTCCCCCGGAGAGCCTATACACTTGGGTAGAGCAACCTTTTTTTCGTTTATATTGAACAACGGTCGCGTTTCGGGAGCTTGCGAGCTTTATTAAACGGATTGCTGCGGGTTTGTGCGCAGTTATTACGTCCCGTCTTATAAAAATACGAAAATCCGCTGTCAAAGAAGCCGAAAACATTCGTTAGAAATCCAGAATTACGATGCTTGATTTATAGAGATACGTCTATTTGGAGCAGCTAAAACTGACCAAATACGGCATAAGTGCGGCTATGAATATATAACGCGAAAGCTCCGGGTAATTCGAACCGCTTGAATTATTTGCGGTCTCGGCGTTATTCGCCGCCTCTTGCTCTCGCCTTATCCGTTTTCACTCGTGCTCTTGTACCGATACACGCAGCTTTACAACTGATCACCGAGGAAATCTATGTGTAATATTCCGTTTGTTTAGGAGCTTGCGATGACGAATGCTGGATTTTCTAAGAGCTTTTCCATTCGTTGATGCTCCTCCGCGCAAAACACCCAGAAATATTGACGAAATTTGTATGATATAATAATCAATGAAATGCTCACAAGGGCCAAAGCTGCGACGGCGAGTTATATAGTCACAAAGCACTGAAGCGTCTATGGTATACGAACTAAGATAAGGTCGATTTTCATATAAACGTAGAAAATGATTTTGATTTTTCGTTCGCGTACAAGGACGATGTTCTGAAAAATCGGTGCCCAAAAAAAATTTTTTTTTACTGGCATGAAAGCTTTGCTAATGGATTTTTTAAGGATTTTTAGGATCTTATATCGTTCTTTTTCAGAGTCCAGAAGTTAGTATTTTCCAAATTTTGTAGTTATTACTAATATTAAAATAATCTTTGGTCAATTCTGAGTGGATTCATAAGTTGAATGTTGAGTCATTGGTTTTACAGCAATACTTGAAAGAAGGAATTAAAGATTAGTAATAGTTGAAAAAACTTTATTATTTATTAGTTTGTCACAAAATTATAAGATAATCCAATAAAAAATTTTTCTAAAGTGGCTTAGCGTACTAATATGATTTCAGAAGTTCCCATTTTATCTGAATAGTTTGTGGCAAATTTCACATTCAAATGAATTGTTTCGATAATGTACTCTTTTTATGTGAACTTTGAGATGTTGTTGTAGTCCAAATGATTGGTGACACATCTCAAATTCAAAAAGTTTGCTACGATCATGTATACTGAATATACGTGGGATT
Organism: Trichogramma dendrolimi; assembly: GCA_034770305.1. Classification (NCBI taxonomy): domain Eukaryota; kingdom Metazoa; phylum Arthropoda; class Insecta; order Hymenoptera; family Trichogrammatidae; genus Trichogramma; species Trichogramma dendrolimi. The sequence goes on along the minus strand of JAPMIB010000002.1, from coordinate 7,187,908 downwards.
TAAGGGTATCCTTGCGTCTATATAATTTGTGATAAATATTACACTCGAAAGGTTTGCTTCGATTCTGTACTTCATTTATGTGAGTTTTGAGTCTACTCTGGTATTCAAATGATTTGTGACAAATCTCACAGTCGAAAGGTTTGCTACGATTATGAACTGTCATTATGTGCCTTCTGATATCTGTCGAGGCTCCAAATGATTTGTGACAAATATCACATTCAAAGGGTTTGTTCCGATCATGTACAGCATTTATGTGAATTTTGAGGCTATTCCTTACGACTATATGACGTTTGACAAATCTCACACTCAAAAGGGTTTGCTCTGATCATGAACTGAACTCATGTGTTTATTTAAATTACCTTTATGAGAAAATGATTTATGACAAATGTCACACTTGAAGGGTTTGCTACGATCACGTGCTGTGTTATTTAAGTGTTTATTGTCACCCTTGTATCGCAATGGTTTTTGATAAACATAACAGTCGAAAGGTTCACTCTGATTATCAACCGTAATAATAGGCCTTTTGAAATTATTTTGGTTTTCAAATGAATTTTGATAAATCTCACATCCATAACATAATTTTCTTTGAATATTTTCTCTCGATATTTTAACCCTCTTACAATCATCAATTTTCCATTGGGGATTTACTTGAAATTGACGATTATTATGATAATCGAAATCTTCCTTTATCAAAATTATCAGATTTTTATTATTCGAATAATTAGTATCAACCTCATTCATGTGATTTGCCTGAAATTAAAATTATAGAATAATTTTAGATCATGAAAAACATGATCATGATCAAGTTATGAAACTTGAATTTGCACCAATTTGTAAACGCTTGCTCACTCGAGGAATTTGACTCTTCATTAGCGATATAGCCGTATAGGATATCTTCGCAAGTCTACTCTGCAATTGTGATAGCTCATCGACGATACGTTTCCCCACCATTATCGCCTAGCCATACGCAGTTATGTACTGCATTATGATATACGTATAGGAGCTCGCATGTCCTATTCAAATTATACCGAAATTGTAGTGAAAATGGCATTCTTTCAGGCACACAATTGGTTCACACGAGCGGTATACGAGGAGAAATATAATTATCTGAAACCACACTAATTACCACTGCATTACGGTGTGTACATGTGATACTAGAAATTAAGTTGAATCAGTCATTATGTTGTTGAGCCGAGACTATAGTTATTTATGTGGAATCCAATATTCCTGTTGATTCCCACGTCATACTTGTCGATTTTCATGTTGATTTTCGTGGATGCATCATTGTTATTTTTCACAAAGTTTAATTGAAACGCGATTCAATCAAAGTATTGTATTGAAAAAAATTATTTTTCAAACTTTTCTATACAAAATGTATTTTCCCAAGTCATTCGTCCGCTGCGTGGAAGAATGGGATCGTATTGTGCAATTATGTGGGCAATCAATCAAACTTCGTTGCTGCGCGTGCCCGCGCCAAGAGCAACTAATTGAAGTTCGAAGTACAAAAAAAAGTGTATATGTAAGCGCAACGGATAAATGAGTAGCAAAAAAAAAAAATAGAAAAAAAAACTGCGAGGAAGGCGAATCGAAAAAAATCTTTCGAGAATCGCATCGAAGAGAAGAAGTTCCGAGACTTTGAATGAATCGGCACGAGCTTTGTGCGGGCACTCCTCGATGTGGATTATGTGTGTGTGTGTGTGTGTGTGCGCGTTCGAGTGCGGGTATATAAACGGCTATTCGAGAAAAGAACGAAGTAATGAACTTGCCTTTATAGCGCGGGTCAGGAAAGGGATTTAAATGAACACCCGACCGTCTTCGGCCTGTTTTTTCTCTCTCTCTCTCTCCTTTTTTTTCTCTTCATTCATTATCGGAAATTCTTTCAATACTTTTCCTTTTCAATCGTACTTTATGAGGACTCTCTGGCGCATACAGAGCGCATTCATAGATATATATTAGTATACGAGTCCGACGCACGGCGCCTGAGAAATCCAAATTGAACAATATTACAGTAGAAATTGTCATCTTTGAATACGTTGAAAAAAAAAAAAAAAAAAAGAAGCAAACAGCATTAGCGGGTCGTAAATAATTCACGTATTATCGAGCCTTAACGCGAAACCAATAATGCCTTTCTTCGGACCGACGGTATTCAACTTCGCTCTCTCGCGATCCTATTTTTCGATTGAAACTTGGACTTGAAAACTTTTCGCCAAGAATTCGTCTGTGTTACGGTCGTATATATACAGAAACGGAGGCGGCGAAACTTTGGACCAGTTTTTTTTTTTCGAAAGTCTAAGAGAACACTCCCCAGAGAGAGAGAGAGAGCCCATCGGCTAAAGATTCTGTCTGTCCATCTCTCATCCTTCTCTCCTTCAGTGTACGCGGAAAGAAAGCTGGAGAGTGCTTCTTTTTTCCCTTTAATTTTTTTTTTTATTTATTTTCGCTTCTTTTGATTTCGGAAAAATCGAGCGAAACGAGCCAATAATTAGCCGACGATATAATAACGTTTATGCGCATTATATTCCGAAATTGACTTTAATTCCATTTATATCAATTGAAAATATAAGCTCATTGTTTCCCTCGATTCGACGCATTAATAATGCTCCCTTGTTTCAATTTTGATTAATAATCCCTGTATACATTCAAAAGCTAAAAAGCTGCTTAACGCGATTCGTACGCGATGTTTTGTTATTTCGTTTTTTTTTTTTTAAAGCCTCTCGTCAAAAATGAAACAACGCGCGCGTAAAAGAATATATTTTATTACATTTATTTTTATCGTTTTACGCGTACACGGTAATTGCAAGCTCGTTAATTCACGTGTGAAAAAGAGCGTCGTTTGAAAACTTTTCGACTGTTATGGGCGTGTAAAAAATTTTAATCTATTGTTGTCGAACGAAAGTTAGAATTTTTACACGTTTTTCAAATATCCGCGTAAAATACGTATACGCGTATTTCATATAAATGTTTCGCAACGTCGTTACAGTTCAGAAACGAGCGCCCGCGTATAAAAGTTGTTTTTTTTTTTTTTTTTTTTTTTTTTTTTTTAATCAATGTATTGAAACACAGCTCGCACGCTCCTTTGGGACTACAAGCACATTTATAATTTACATCGATGCGCGCGGGTCGAGAGAAGGAGAGAAAAAAGTATCCATCTACATCCGACGAATTATACAGTCGAGAATAAAAAACACGATTACTTTTAATTTTCCGTATAAAAAAAAAAAAAAATAGTCAACGAGATCGAAAATGGAAATTCTTATCGCGCCCAAATCAAAAGTCTCGCGTTGTCGAGTGCGTGCGAATAACGACTCAATATAAATACAGAAATAAAAAGTGCGTTACGAATTCTCTCTCCCCCCCCGCGCTATAGAAGCAAAGAATTTAAATACAAGCACGCTTTGCGGTACTCACAAATAAACGATCAAAAGCTCCGCGCGCGAGTCACGTATAGTTATAACAAGTAGAGAGAAAAATCCGTGGCGCGACGTCGGCTTATATTATATACGATATATTATTATATATATAGAAGTATGCGAGCCCCGAGGCAATGGAAAATTCCCTTTCTCTCTTTCACCCCGTGCGTGTGCCTCTAGTTGCTCTCTCGCGATCGCGCACGCACGCACGATATATCATACGGCGGTATACCGCACGCACGCACACACACACACACACACACACACACCGCCGAGCCGAGAGAAGCGCGAAAAATCTTCAAAAAGTTCGAGCCAGCGATCGTCGATATTATATACGTATATATCCAATCCAAAGTGCACAGAGAGAGAGAGAGAGAGAGCTTAATACCGTAGTAGTACGGTGTGCTGCAAGGCGAGGGGGATAAAGGAGAGAGAATGCGCCGCAGTATCTGAGCATCGTCGCGGCGGCGCGTCCCCCTTTTGCACTTCTCTACGCTGCTGTACAAATAGAGTCGAGAGAGAGAGAGAGAGAGATCCTTTCGTGAAAATCACAGGGTGCTCCCTCTAGCGCTTACTAGCCTCGCTGCAGTGTAGGTATAATATAACGGAGCCGCCGCCGTTGCCGCCGCTGCTGCTGCATGGCACAGCGTACACAGAGGGGTAAAAGCTCACTCGGGCGCCGAATCGATCGGATGCAGCAGCAGCAGCAGCGGCAGGGGAGGTTAGTAGTAGTAGTAGCAGTAGTGGTTGACGTGGTGGTGGTGGGGGGTGGGTGGCGGTGTTGGCGCTAGCAGTGACGGCGGCGGCGGCGGGGGTGGCAAAAGGGAGAGAGAGAGAGAGAGAGAGAGACGGCGCTTTCCTTTCGCAGAACCTGTTATACTTGCCACAGTCTCGCCTCGGCCATTTTCGACGTTCGGCGTGTGTGTCCCTCTCGCGGTATATATAATAATAGTAATAATAATATTAATGTTGATAATGCGTCTCGCGACATCGTCGTCGTCGTCGTCGTTGTCGTCGTCGTCGGCGTCGTCGTCGCTGCGACACACGACGAGTGACACGCATCGTAATACAGAGCCACAAGTGATTTTATAAGTCTTGATTTTTGTTGTTGTTGTTGCCGTTGTTATAATTTTTTTGGTCAGTAGTGCGAGCGCGTGTGGTGTATGCGACTCCTGCCTGTAGCTCGCACTCGCGCACACGTATATAGACGATAGAAAAGTGTTTGTTGTACAGGACCACGAGCGCGCGAGTGTACAGTGTGCGCCGCGCACCTCCTCTCTCTCTCTCTCTCTAACCGTCTGCTGCTGCTGCTGCGAGTGCACTCGTACTCGTCGTAGGATATCGTCGTCGTATATACATATAGATCCTCGTCGTCGTCGTCATGCTGCAATCTGATGCTGCTGCTGCACCGGTAGTACGATGCAGCGTCGACGATTATTTCAGCATTGATAACGATGACGACTTGTCGTACGAGGATCGTCGACGACGATCGTCAGGACGATCGCACTGCAAGAGGCCAAGAATCAAGAGCGGTAACAGCAGTGACGAAGTCAACGCGTCGAGACGTCAGGCAACGACGACGACAACAACAACGACGACGAGCGGTGTAACGAAAAATGTTAATAGCGGCTGCAATGTAGGCTCGAGTGCCGCGATGCAAAAAGCTCGCATGATGTTTCATCTCAATGTGAGTGTACATTATTATTGTTGTTATAATTGATGTCAATCAGGTTGATTGACTTTTTAGCGTTTCGGTATCGTTGCTATTGAGGAATTATGTTATTGAGGATTTATCAATTGAGAGAGCTTCTGATTATTTTAAAGGACGTAGAATACGCTCATTGGCTTAAATTGAATAATCAAATGGTTTCGACGTTAAATAATCAGTGTCGTTTTTATTGAAATTTTAGAAAAAACATTTATAAAAGTATATAATTACATATTCATTATGACTGTTTAAAAAAAAATCAGCGCTTTTCATTCTCTGAGGAACTACTCGAAGCGTATAAAGACTGCAATAAGTTTGAGACATTCGTACGAACGATAAATTATTAATAAAAACTTGATTATCGCCTGGTGTGAGATTGAATGCAATTGCGCACGTTTACTGATTAGGAGAAAAGAGCGCTCAAACGATTTTAAAAGAGTTAGTAGAAAAACAAGCTATCGTAAGAAAAATGTATTATAATTATAAACATGATTTTAATACAGTTGGGTCATCTAATTATGCAAAATAAAATAAGTTCCGATTAGGCTTTTCTAAACTTGATCCAGAAAATATTCTAGAATTGACTATTAGTACTCACTAATTAAGAAACCTCATACTTTTTTATGAGTTTGAGACTTGATAACTTATCACATTTCCCAATCATATTGTGACTTTAATGAGCTATTTTTTTGTGGAAGAGCCAATTCGATTTTTGTCCAAATTTTCTCTCACACTTGTCGCATGCGTAATCTTTGCGAACTTTATGGACTGTTCTTCGATGCCTTATCAAATGTTGTTTTTGACCAAATTTCTTCTCGCATTTGTCACATGCATGATCTTTTCGACCTTCGTGTACTGTCTGTTGGTGTTCAAGCAAAGTATTTTTCTGTCCATATTTCTTCTCACATTTGTTGCATGCGAAATCTCTGTGACCTTCGTGGACTGTCTTTTGGTGTAAGAGCAAAGTTGATTTAAATCCAAACTTTTTTACACACCTGTCACATCCGTAATCTTTGCGACCTTCGTGGACTGCCTTTTGATGTTTTGTCAAATTGCCTTGCACCCCAAATTTTTTCTCGCACTTGTTGCACGCAAAATCTTTGCGCCCTTTATGGACTATCTTAAGGTGGTTAATCAATTGAATTTTTTGTCCAAATTTCTTCTCGCATTCGTCACATGCGTAATCTTTCTGATCTTCATGGATTGTCTTTAGATGGGTAAGCAAATGACTTTTATGTCCAAATTTCTTCTCGCATTTATCACATGCGAAATCTTTTCGACCTTCGTGGACTATCTTTTGATGATTCCTGAAATGGCTTTGATTCCCAAATTTCTTTCCGCACTTGTCACAAGCGAAATCTTTCTGACCTTCATGTATCGTCTTTTGGTGTAAAAGCAAAATCGATTTGTGTGCAAATTTCTTCTCGCATTTGTCACATGTGTAATCTTTCTGATCTTCATGGATTATTTTTAGGTGGGTGAACAAATTCCATTTGTGTCCAAATTTCTTCTCGCATTTATCACATGCGAAATCTTTTCGACCCTCGTGTACTGTCTTTTTATGGATGAGCAAGTTATATTTATGTCCAAATTTTCTTTCGCACTTGTCACAAGCGAAATCCTTCCGACCTTCTTGTCGGAACAGACAATCCAATTTTTGTCCGAATTTCTCTTCTACGTTGTCACATGAGTAATCTTTGAAGACGTCGTGCACTGTTTTTAGATGGAAGAGCAAATACGTTTTTTTTCCAAATTTCTCCCCACACTTGTCGCATGCGAAATCTTCTCGATCCTCATGAACTGTTGCTATATGTAAGAGCAAACTCTGTTTATTTCCGAATCTCTTCGCGCACTTTTCACATAAGTAATCTTTGAAAACTTCATGGAATATTTTGTTGTGCTTTAGTAAAGTCGATTTATTTTCAAATTTCTTCTCGCACTTGTTGCACGAGTAATCTTTGCAATTTTTGTGTGCTAATTTTTGATGTGTAAACAAACTTGATTTTTTCCCAAATTTCTTCTCGCACTGGTCGCATGCAAAATCGTTGTGACCTTTGTGTTCTGATAATTGATGTCTGCTTAAATGACTTCGGAAGGCAAATTTTTCCTCGCACTTGTCGCATGAGTAATCTTTTTTTTCAATGTGAATCATGTCTCGGTGGGTCATCATGCTTGATTTTTGTGTAAATGCCTCCTCACAAATGTCACCAACGTTTTGTTTGTCGTCTGAAACAACAGTATAGTGTTCACTTAAATTATTTTCCAGATAACTTCTTTGATTTTCTCCTCACTTTTATCCAATTTAGTGCCTAAATTAAACGACGGATTCTTCTATTCAGGAAATTGAATGAGTAAAATTTATCTTTTGGTATTATGATTTGTTTCGTCGGCAGAAACAACATACAAACTAATTTGTTTTTACCATAAATATGATCAGTATGTCGAGGCACGATGTCTAAATCGTTTATGATATCATATTGTTGACAATTAGATTACCGATTAATCTGTTTCTACATTGTTTCTACAATATTTGAACCAGTTTCAAAATCTAACTTGGGAACGATTTCTTCGTGACATTTTTCAGATTTCTAAAACTAAGTACTTCAAAATAACTCCCCATGATATCGAGTTAATAGATCCTTGGACAATATTTTATAAAAAAAATTCATCGGATTTGTTAAATGTAGTTGCAATTGTAATGCACTCGAGCCAATTGTACCTGTATTATACACATAATTTTCATAAACATATACACGATAAATTATTTAATGTTAATCGTGTGTGTGTTTGTGCTTTCGCGAGTTGACCTACCCACATGCATAATTATCCTATAGCATAATATACATACTGCAATTCATTGATCACGACGTCGTCTTGCTACATACACATCGAAGCTCTTTTATTCTATGATTCAAAATTTTATCATCGTTAAAGTTTCAGAGCCTAAGGTTCGCAATGTGTGTGTTTGTTTTGATTGGCTCAGTCGTCGACGTCGCTGAAATATATAACTCGCGATTACTCAAACTGACACACGCGTGTTTATCGATGAATTAGATACAGCGAAAAAAAATTGCTCCCGCTGCTTTGATCAAATATTATGCCTCGACTCGACTGCTATATATGCACACATCATTATGCAGTGTCAGCGTTGCAGCGAAATATTTTGAATCGATACACGCGGACACGTATGTAACGTATAACGTGTACTACTACTACTACTGCAGTGACGTGAAAACTCGATTTATTTATTGATAATCAGTACGTGTACGGCTCTTATCTGCATCTTTTAGAGTACATTGTTGATAACAATTTTAAATGTAGTGCGTAAGTTCGATGTAAAGTTACGACATTGAAATTAAACTTGTCGAAGTCGAAGTTGAAACATTATCAAATTCATGAAAATTCAATCATGGCGAACACCTTCATCGGTAAATGATCGCAAGTGACAAAGTCAAATTATGAAATATACTGTATGTGGCGCTGCTGCTTTCTAGGAGACGTCATAACTTATCTATCGTTACGAAGACTGCATCATTATACTCTATTATACACACCTTGCGATCACTCGAACGTCATTCACGTGCACACTGCACAAAATCACTCCCCCAGTATTGTACGAAGTATATATATATAATATTTTCCGCAGCACCTCGAGTCTTCCGTCACGCTGCGCATAATTACATCGTCGCGGCAATTTTCCGCTCGCGGATATGGAAATATTCGATTAAAAATAAGCTTCGAGCTGGAAGCCTTTGAACGAACGGGTGCACGCAGCGAAGCAAGAATAATAATTGCTCGACGGATTTTCGTTTTGTTTATACGTCGTGTGCCGCGAGCGCGCCAGGTATACAAAAGTCCTAATTACTTACGACTTTTGAAGAAAGGAAAATTATATTTGTGCGCGCACACGAGCGCGTCGAGTGTGCATATACAAGAGGCGGGTGGGCGAAGGGGGCTGAAAATGAAAACATCATCGCGAGCGCCGACGTCGCGCACCCACTCCCTTGCGTCATCGCGCGTATCACAACAAGATCGCATCCTTTATGCAGATTCCGGCGCGTCTGCGCGAGGCAATTTACAACGCGCGTAATATTACCCAAAACATCTTCAGAAGATGAAGAAGTAGAGAAGAGGAGGAAGAGAAAAAAAAAACTTCACCAACGCACCACCATCGGAGGGCCTGAAGAGCTCGCGTCACGCTTATATAGACACACGTACTATACGTATATAATAACCGTTCGTTATATGCACGCAACGGCGCCGGCGTTCATTAATCAAGGCGCGAATGCACGAGTCGTCGGCGCTGTGTATGTATGTATAACGAGCTTGCGGTGTGTAGCGGTGCAGCATTCTCGCACTGCGACTCGCTCTCCTGGGCATCGCGCGCATTCTCAAATTCGCATTCTCGTTATAATAAATATGAACGCGCGGATATAAAGGAGAAGACAAAATGCACGGAATTATCGGATATTATATTTCTCTCGTTCTCTCGATTGCGCCGATCGTATATATTAAATTATTATCGTATCGCGCCAATTTCCCATTGTGGTCGGCTGGTTTGCGAAAGCGATCTGCAGCTCGGTGATTTTTTTCTCTCTCCTTTCTTTCGCGATATAATGAATTGAATTTCACGCGAGCTTTCGACTGCATATATAAATCCCCTCCCCCCCGTAAGCGAGCGAGTGCAAAAGAGCGTAAACAGCCGTGAATCCATGCGGTGTTATAAAAAAAAAAGCTCTCGCGCGCGCGCGCGTGTGGGCACGATATAGCTCCCAAAAGTAAGAGAGAGATAAAGTTTCGTCGCGGTGTTTCGCCGAGGAACATTTTCAGCTTCTCGAAGTAGTAGTAGTAGTAGTAGTAGTCGAAGAAGAAGAAGAGAAAGGAACTTAGTTTTCGCGACTCTTACACTTTATGTTATATAGCTGCGCGCAAAGTTTCGCCAAAACCGTTCGATGTTCGAGTTATATACGCGTATATATATATAGATAATGTAATGTACAAGTCACACATGCGTGTGTGTGCGCTGTAGTTGTAAAATTTAACGCAGAGAGAACCGTTGTTGAACTTTTCATCATCGTCTCTGTGTTCTTTTTCATTTATGCTATCTCTCTCCGGCCGATAAGGCAACAGTTGATTTCTTACTCTTCTTCTTTTCTTTTTCTCCTCTTCAACCGCGCAGCGAATGCTGATTCTGAAGAATTTTCTTCCGACGCGCGATCGATCCTTTTTCTTTCTTTGCAACCACGCGTTCATCTTATTATATAGAAATACACCAACAATCGAAACTGTCGATTTCAGTTTTGCGCTCGCCGCAGTTCTATTTTCTGATAGGATATATTCTCTCTCCCCCTGCCGCCGGCGGCGTATAATACGAACTTCTTTTTGGCTCGGTACATGGCGGGTGTGCGGGCCAGGCAGATTTTTATCATTATCGCGATATATATATTCGAGACTCGCGTTTTGCTGCCCCGTCTAAATGGCTGTTTTCGTTGAAATTGTCTCTCTCTCTCGAGAGAGAGAGAGAGAGAGGTTGTAGCCGTACACGCAGCTCCTATTATTTCACATCGTTTTTATCTCCAGCTCTCAACTCGCATCGGTCGAGTAAATAGTTTTTCTACTTGAAATTGCGGACAAACACAAATGAAAAAAAAAAAAATAACATAGTCTGTTCTTTTTTTCATCATTTAGAAAGCCTTTTTTCGAAAAAAAAATAAACGTTCTATGAAGCAAGAGAATAAATCGAAAAATCGCCGGTAAAAATTTTTTTAAAGAGAGTCCATTCGGATACACAAAATCGCGTTTACCGCGAGAGCTTGTTTTCTTCCTTTTTTTCTTTCCGTTCAATTTTTTACTTCCATCCTCTAACATCATCGAAGTATATCTAGAAAAGTAGTAAAAGGGAAAAATTGAATGCGGCGGAGGAAGAAAAATCCCTCGAAATCTGATAAATGTATATCCTACATATATATATACGACATCGCGTGGTTAGACTCGATATATAATATATAGAAAAAAAAGGGACGACGAGAGACGAGCGTGTATAGTAGCTTAACCGGAAAAACATGTATATAATATAAAAAGCTGAGCCAGTACAGCGCGAGGCTAGTTCAACTCGATATACTGACCTTTTTTTTTTACTCTATATAGTATACGGAGCTTGATGATGTATACGGTATGTTTGGGTGCAGCTCGCAGCTTTTATATATATACACGTCGTGCACATATTAGCTCTCGTATATTAAAGAGCTGAAAATCCATATACCGCTGCCACCATTGACCACTGTATCGGAGGATGATTTTTCAACGGCAGCTGTGTCAGCAGCAGCAGCAACATCGTGACCGGTAAATTTTATTCAACGCGTTTGATATATATACACTCGAGTGCGCGCGAGCAATGAAATTTTCAATTGAGTCAACGTTTGCCGGCCTTTGTCGGGGAATCGAGCTGCGCGCGGGAATGAAAAAACTTCTAAAGTGGGTTCATTATGTGCCCCTTTATTTTCTCGAGAGTTTTCGCGTGTTTCTCCTCTATATACGTATTGCAAAATAAAAGGGAAAAGAAATAAAAATATTCAGCTAATTAAGAACTCGACCATTTTCTTTTTTTTTTTTTGCCTTATCGAGTGCTCGAGCGATGTAACTGCTCGATGCGAGGCCAAACGTAGAGTAATGTGGGTTGCTATATATGTATGTACTTTTTACTCTTCCGTATAATTGAGTTATATCGAAAAGGGCATACACGTCGTGTATCAATACATCCGCGTCCGGCTCGCATACATTCATTAAAGATCGATTAATCAAACATGCGAGGAATAACGTTTTTTCTTCTATTTTTTCGGGTCATGAATTATCGATAACAATGGCAAACAAATTCCCGGTTACGTGTACATACGAAATACGACGAAGAGAGAGAAAGAGAGAGAGAACGAGCTGGAATAATTTATCTTGGGGTCAAAAGACAGGCAGTATAACTACGGCACGATGGCGGCGTGTTAAAAGAGAGAGCTTGAGCGACGTCGAACTTATATTAGCCTTTCCACGGGTACTTACACGGGAAATTGTCTTTCCTCGTAACCCCCTTATACTATACGCGTAAAGGTATACATATATACAGCGTCGCAGTTGGCGACGTTCTTTCTCCTCGTTTTTTTTTTTTTTTTTTTGCTCCTCGACGTATTATATGTAAAGCCCCCATCCTTTGTTCGCACGGGTGAGAAATCTTCTCCGAGATGCCACACCACGCGCCTATGTGTGTATGTGTGTGTACCTAGTGCGAACTCGTGTCACTCCGTTCCTTTTTTTTTTTTTTTGCTGTTTTTTTTTACTCGGCGATAAATCCATTGCCCCACGATTTAACGACTTGCGACAAATCAAAGACTTTTCTATTTTCATTTGTTTTTTTGGGCGGTGCTTTTTTTCGTTACGCGCCTCGCCTATCTTTTTTTTTTTTATTTTATTTACGCTCATCGCTTATACGCGTACGGATATATGTATGTAGGCGCGTAGCTGACCGACCAACCAAAAAAAAAGAAAAAAAAAAGAAAGAATCGAACGTCAACCTGTCAGTCTTTTTTCACCCTCGCGAAGGGGGGTATTTTTTTTTAACGCAAACAAAGTTTGATCGCGCAACGACAAGAGAGAATATATATATATATATATATATATATATATATATACGCAAAAATCAGCGCTGCTAACGAACGTGGATGGTGAGAGAGAGAGAGAGAGAGCTACACATTTTATTTGTTAACGAGCGGTGCACGCGCGCCTGCCTGTGTTTGCTCTGGGGAAAAATTGAAACGTTTCCCGGTCAAGCGAGTCGGGAATTATTTCACGGTATATTTCGATAACGTTATTATAACGGCTTGTGTCTTTGAAAACAAAACCCCGGTAGAGCGAAATTGCGATTCGATGGACTACTATTTTTTTTTTTTCCGTCTTTCATCGCACCAAATTATCGACAGACACGTCGTCGTCGTAGTCGTATTTCCATTCGATCGGATATATTCTCGAAGCTTTTCTTTTTTTTTCTCTCGCTCTTTTTCTCTGTCGCTAATGCTTTAATACCTCCACGTCGATGAGGAGAGGAAGGGGGACCAATAAAACAAGCTTAAAGCTCGTAAATTATCATTCGCTCGAGTGAGCTCTCTTTCTCTTTCTTTTTTACAAAATGACTGAGCTGATTTTTTGCCGCTGCCGCGCGGCATTTTCCTTTCGAGGATATCGAGACAGAGGAAGGCATTTGAATTACAACGAAGCAGCAGCAGCAGCAGCAGTCACCGCATCACGAGTGCACCTCCTTTCTCGTGAACGCGCGCCATCGAAATTCTGCGAAAAACGAAAAATAAATATCCCGAATGATTTGCTATGCGGAGCGGCTTGAATAATTTAACATGCAGCGGCAGCAGCTGCATTTGTAAAGCTTGAAAAGGAACGCGAGAGCTGAAAAAGCGCCTTTACTTCGATACACACACGCGCGCACAGAACCGTCGCGAGGGAAACTTATTTCATGCCGATGTATATATATAAAAACTGTGAAAGCTCTGGGAAATTTCTTCATTAAAATTTCACGAAAAGCTCTTCGATGGTCGATTAAACCATTTATCCGGTATTGAAACGAGGTTACACGCGGCATACATTTATATATATCGGCGGCGGCGGCAGTAGCAGCCGTCGCGAATAAAACTCTCGAGTATATTTTTAATTTTTAATTCCTTCGATTCAATCGAAGAGGCAATAACTTTTCGCGAAAAGGGGATAATGCGCGCGACGTGCGGCTCCCTCCTCCCGACGATCAATCGCGTAATTTAAAACGATGTAACGAGGATATATTATATAGCTGCGTGGTACTTTTTTAATGGGGCTACGTCGTGAATGGCTGCGTACATAAAGAGGGGATTGATAGTGTGTAAGCTCAAAGGTAACCGGTTATAACTTTTTTATAACTTCGATTAAAAAAAAAGAAAGGAGCAAGCGAGAGAAAATTCGCTATTATTTCGCAGCTGCCCCGCGATCATTCAATGAATTTTCTTCCCTTTTTTCTTCTCTTACCAACTTCCCGTTAATATTTATCTTGTATAAAGACTCTGGGAGTAGTTAATAACCATCATGCAAATCCATCTTAAACACAAGTAGATTAAGCGCCTGCTCGCCCGGCGCGGCGCGCGCTTAAAAGTTCCATTAACAAGCCAATGTTCGCCTGTCGGCTCAAGATGTGCGGCTGCAGCTGCTACTGCTACCGCTGCTTTTTTCTAGTTTTCTTTTTGTATAAAAAAAAAAAAATTGCCGAGAGACCAGTATAGAAAAAAAAATACTCTTATTTTCCCCCGAACGAAATAACGAAGGAACAGTAGCGCAGCGAAACAAACGACTTAGAAACGACGCGTATACACACACACAGAGAGAAAAAGCTCCAGCGCAAGTAGTAGTAGTACTGAAAGGAGTGGGAGAAGAAAAGAAACGAGAAAGAAGAAAAGGTAAAGCCGCGGCGCGTGTAAAAGGGAGCGAGCGAGAGAGGATTTCATTCTCGGGCGAACGGACACGTCGTGGAGTAGTAGTAGTAGTAGTAGCTAGCAGTAGTAGGAAAGAGGAAGTTGCGAGCGACGAGGTATGCGAGCGCCTGGAGGATAAAAAACGTATATATATATATATAGCAGTAGTAGTTGCAGTAGTGGCAGCGGCGACCCGATGAAAAGGAATAAACGAGGCTCTCCATGTGTACACTTGGAAAATATAGAGAGAGTGAGTACGAATCGCGTGCTATATGCTGTGATGCGGGCGCAGAGAGAGAGAGAGAGAGAGAGAGCCCAACAAGCACAAGGGATGCAAAGTGAAATGGGAAATATGCAGCAGCGGATGCGGCGTCGGCGACGGTGCGAGGTGAAAAATGTAGCGCGAGAAATGGCGAGCAGCAATACGCGTGTAAGAAAATAAAATATAAAAAAAAACCTCGAGCACTCGAGAGCCTTATATATATATAAAATATATGTAAGTATATACATGGAAAAAATCGGAATACGACTTGGCGGCGAGAGGAGCGAGCGCATCGCTGGTTTTGAGAAGAAAAGGCGCTTCATCGGATGTAGGGAGAAGAGAGAAAAAAAGAATAAGAAGGAGGAGGAGTGTATATAAGTCGAGTGCCGATGCTGCGCTAGGTGAGTCAAGCGACGCGCGCAGTGAGAAGGATGAGACGTTTATAGCAGATTGAAAAATAAATGACGCGTGCCTCCTTTAAACTTATATTCACGTGAGAGGCGGTATAATGTACCGGCAGCAGAGGTAGCGTAGCCTTTCAACCACGCGCGGCAGTTCACTGCATTTTTCCTCTCTCTCTAGATCGTGGTAAATGCTCGCGAGTACATTATGTAACAGGGGCTTTCTTCGTGCCTTTACGTTCTTCTTTTTTTTTCTTTTTTTTTTTTTTAATGCGAAAAATAAAAAATACAATGAAATAATCCGAATTGTATAGAAGCGATCTTGCGAGCGCGCGGCTGAGAAACGCCAAATGCAGAATAATCTAATGCTTCTTTTCTCGCGATGTAAAAGAGAAAATTAGTTTTTATCCGAGTAGCGAATGTTATATAATACGCGGACATTTTATATAGCTTTGCGACTTCTGATTAGCTTCGTTTCTATATTATATATAAGCCACGATGAAAGGATCTATACGGGCAGGAAAAAAAAAAGGAAAATATTTCATTCGAAATATCGCCCCGTTCTTATATAATAAAATAATTTCATCGCCGACTCGTGTGCCGAGATCGAATTGAATAAATGCAAACAATTTTTTTATTATACACCAATCACGTATACCTGATCATTCGTTGTTTTATTACGTATCCACATTTCGTCGCGCTTCCGCGCTTCATTGCGTGCGCAAATATCATTCGAACGTAACGCGTATAGGGTCAACCGAGCAGTATAAAATTCCTTAACAACAATAATAATATTTGCGCGCTCGAGCGCGCCGATGACGAAATATCAATGCTATATAAAGGTATATAAACTGAAAAAGCTCAAAGCTGTATGTACGCGTATTCATTCGGCTGTGTGTGTGTGCGCGCACTTAAACGCAGCTCAGCTCCCTCGCTCGAATTTCGCCGAGAGATTAAATCGTGCGTGCGTGCGCGCGAGAGAGAGAGAGAGCGAGGTCGTGAATATTAAAAAAAAAAAAGAAGGGAGTAAAAAATCGGTAAAAAAACTCATTCATCCTCGAGCGCGTAAAATCATCGAAAAACGAAAAAAAAAAAAAAAAAAAAGAATAAAGAATGGAAAAAATCCCAAGCGTAGCTTTTTTCCTCATTGGATTCAGCCTGTGCGAATGTGTGGTATATGTAGCTCGTAAAAATTCGCCCACCATTACCACCGCGCTCGCGGCATGCCTCTCGGCGAAGAACAAATAGGAAAATAAAAAGAAACGGAAAATCCCGAAGGCAGAAAAGTGTCATACTTATGGGACTTTTGGGAGTTGCGCGCCCTCGATCCGCACCTACGGCCTACGCGTATACATAAGAAATAAGACGTGGAGGGCTACGGCAAAAAAAAAATTGAATAAAAAAAGGGAGGAATGGAATGGAAGAAAATGGGGAGCTCGAGAGCCGCTGCGATAGCAATGTGTCCGCATTTTCACCTGATACGATATACGACGGTGAGGGAGTGCGAAAAAAGAGAGAGAGAGAGAGAGAGAGATCTATTTTACCCTTGTGCGAACACACACGCGGTACACGCAGAAAACTGATGCTTCGGGTATTATATGCGGGCAGAAAGAGAAACTGCGCGAACAAACGGAATTATTCACGGATCACGCGCCATACCGAGCGTGAATTGATCCACACAGGCGCACATATAGGAGGAGAAGAGGGATGAGTCCGGCACAACACCTACTACCTACTACTACACAGCAACAGTATATATTCCTTTTGATTTATGCATTTTATCCATATATATATACCGACGCCGCCGTCTCGCAGCTCGATTCCGTATGTGTTTTCCGGCCTTTGACATTTGCCAGCAGCAGCTGTCGGTCAGCGATATCCAATATACACCACCACTACCAGCAGCTTCTCTATTCTCCTCCTCTTCTTTTTTTTTTTCGTTTCCTCCTTCGTGCCGCTTGCGCTGCTTTTTTTTCCTCTCGCTTCGATGCTCGCCTCATTTCGTTGCAGCTATCCAGGGGGAGGAGGAGGAGGGACTCGGGATAAAGATGAAATTTTGATAAAGGCGCTTCGTGCCAGCTATATCATATATAGTATAGCAGCAGCGCGCGGCGCACAGCTTAAAATTTAAGCAGACGGCGTTAAGGCTTCTGGCGGTTTATATTTACCGAGCGAGCCGCTCTCGGGAGTGAATTTTGATAAGCCATTCTGCCGGAACTATATATAGCCTCGTACGTTACATCCTCCCCTGCGCTCACGCACAGTTTAAAAGTTTGCAAAAAAAAAAATCTCTCTGGGGGTACACCCATCTCGAAGCCCAACGCGCGCCAAGTACTTGAATTACATGCCGGCCGCTGCCGCGCAATAATGGTTACACGCGTTTACATACCATATATAATATTCGCGTGTATATAAATGCGTAATAAAACGAGCGCCGTACACATAAGGTGTCTGCCTGTGCACACACGCGGTAACACGAGCCAAAAGCGCGTTTACGCGTTATATACGCGCGTGTTAAGGCACACGAGTAGCAGCAGCAACCTGCAACGCACCATCAACTCTTCATGAGATTTCCATTTTCATCCTGCAGCAGCATCAGCAGCACAGACCCACCCCCCCGTTTATACATAATGCACCATACGTATGAATTTACTCACTTTATTCAAGTGCAACGATTAAGTTCTAATTTTGCCCCGCGCACGCTTCAATTAAATAATTTAATTCGCTTAGAGTCGTCGAGAGAGCATTTACACACATGACGAATACGGAATTAAAGCACGACTAATCTCTCTATAATGTTGTCGAGTGCGCGCGCGCGCGCGAAATAATACACACGATGCGCACGCGCGCGTTTTAGAAGTTTCGATACACGGAGCGCAAATGTTTCTCTCTCGACACGCCTTCGGTGTGGAGATTCTTCGGTGCGGCATACGCGTATATATATATAATTAATTCACGTTGGAGTATCGATTGAAGGATTATGTCAATTAATTCGCGACGAATGATCTCTTTGGCCAACGAGTTGTTTGCTCCGTGTGAATGAATTCGACCTTTAATGTAATTTAAACAATTTTTAACGAGGCGCTTTTCATAGTAAATCTAATCGGAACTTCTTCAAAGTCGATTCAAAATCGCACTGTTTTTCAATTCTTTTGCATGGATCCAAGTTTAGGTAGATTAAATCGATTAGTGCTGTAACTTTTCATTCCAGAATCGTGTTTGGACTCATACAATTATCTTCACTTTACCACTTGCAGATTCACCGATAAACGTACTCGCCATTTAGAGGTGAAGGCAGGCTTTAATTGCAATTCAATTGTATTTTTTTTTCATTTTTGCATTAAAAATTATGCACGCGTGACTGCATTTTCACCCCTTTTTTGTTATGGCGCTTCGATGCAGAATCCATGCGACGCGATATAAAACATAAGATGCACAACGTGTACAACATTTAAAAACCTTCGAAAGTGATTACGCACACATACCTGCGTCGTGAAAACGTTTCAAATCAACTGCGACGCGCGACTGCTGCGTCGGTCACATCGATAATCGAAAAAAAGTAATATCGTTTGCCAATAAAAAAAAAAAAAAAAAATGTTACAAAATTAACGGACGAGCATCGAAGACGATCGAAATAGTTCAACGAACGATCTCCGTACACTCGTATATATACACGCAAACCTATTTTCGCACCGAGCCGCATTCACCCGCGCGACAAATTATTTTCGGGCTAAAGCGAGCGTAAAGGTGGTGTATATATATATATAAGGAAACGTTCGCTTCGATACGCGATAAGTGCGATATCGATCGAGAAAAGGCAGTTAACCATTGTGCGCGCAAAAAGAGGGTCATAGCCGCACGAGGGTGTGCGCGCGTGTACCGTGTATGTTTCTCTCTCTCTCTCTGTATACACACTTATTTCTGCCTGTTGCTCTTACAGCCATATCGACTTACGTCGATGCTATAGAGTATTATATACACCTGTGGATGTGGGTTGGATCTTCGATCGAAATTTTCCAGCACCATAACGCGAGACCGTTTCTATTATTCATTCGTCTTTACCGCGATGCGACTCGACTCTATTCCGTGTCCGACTATAATTTGCTCGTACCACTGCGACGCGATCGTCGGCGAAATCGCACTTATATACGGTTATCGCGTTTACGATTTTTTTTTTTTTTTTTTTTTGTTCGTACGTTTTCTTTTTGCGCTCGTCTCTCGCGGCCTCGAAGTTTTTTAATCTCGATAGCCAACTTTTTTATGTGTGTCTGCGTATATAATGATTTACGAAGAGCTACTTTGTATGCGGCACTCATTTAAGTTTGACTCGTCTCGTATGGAAGTTTGAGGAGAGGGGTAAAAAAAAAAAAAGATTTATGCGCGCGGCGATATAACGAAAGATGAAAAACAGCGGCTCGCGCAGTGGCTTCTGAATAAAAGTGAATTCATAAAGTAGCTCAATGTGTAGCGTGTGCGGCCTCTATGGTTTATGTTGCCTTTTTTTTTCTTCTTTCGAGTGCATATAAACGGATATTATAAGTGGAATTATTCAAGCTCGTTGTTCGAAAGTTCTTTTGATCAATGCGTTCTCTTTGCTTTTATATATATATATGTACTCGAAGAAAAGTTTCGTGTACTTACCTCTGAAAATCTGAGAGGAGAAAATTATATCTTTCAAAATATGAAAAAACTATTTTGAAAACTGGAAACTTGGTTCAACGCGTGAATCAATGATCCGCGTGATTTTGTAATTTGAGAGATTTCGAGAACGTTAGGGCGTACCCGAGTACGCATTTTATTGATTTCTATAATAGCTATTCTCTGAGACATTATAGAAAAAAATGTTCGTATATGAATCACTCGAGAACCCACATAAATCTGCCTTTTTTTCTCATATCTGAATAGCGTATATAGCTTCGCTTTGATCATATACCTCGCAAAGATAATAACGATAAATGTTACTTTCTCGTTTCAGAACCCTCAAGTACCTCCATGCAAGATCAATCGACTAATCAGGACACTTTGAGTAAGTCATTCCGCATGTTTTTCTCGTCGTAATATAAATGATACCCGCGGATTTACCTCGAGGAAAACTATTCAAACTGCCGCGTCGCCGTCGTTTGAAACTGGTAAATGCGGTTTGAAGCGGGGAATTAAAGCGACGCGCGCGCGCGACGATTAGACCGCGAAACTGCAGCGTATAAAAGCTGCTGCGCCATACCAAAGGAAGAACAACTTTTAATCATCTTTTGGGAAAAGTTATTATTCCTGTATATAGAGTCGAGACCGAAATTAGTTGGTATAAAATCTGCCTCTTGTAGGGAAGCTTCGAGGAGGAACGAATCCTGCATTATATCGTTAATTGAATAATCGCAGAGTCAATAGACAATTGAAAGCAATTTTTTAAATTTATTCTTTGAATTATTTTAATGAGTAATACGTAATTTTGGTTTTATATTTAAATAATTGATAGACGAAAAAATATCTTCCGTATCACTTTGTGAATGTGTCGCGTCCTTTGATGCATAATATACAATCCACGTACAGGGTTTTACGACGCAAGGCGAATTTCTTAAGTAAAGTTGGAAGAGCACAAGAAAAGGGTACTAATTTATGAAAGGATGTGAGTTTTAAAGACAGGAGGAAGTTTGCGCAGAAGTTATGGATTCTGCTCGCGAGCAAAGTGCAGCCGGCTCCGGCCTCTTTCACGCATATTAAATTCAATTTCGAGCGATAGAAAAAAAAAAGAAACGTCTCTCGAACCATTAATTCTCCTCGTTAAAGATGCATGATCGTAAATGTATACATTGCAGAGTGCCAAGAGGAGGATGGGACGTCGGACGAGCGGCCGCGGCGGCGGCGGCGGCGGCACGGCGAGCGTCCTCAAGGAGCGCGCCAACATGTCCTTCATGCTGGTCGTCATGTTCTTCGCCGTGTTCGGCCTCATCGTGCTCACGGAGATATTCCTGATCGACGAGCGTCACGGCATCGGCGCGGGCGGCGCCGCGCTGGGTGCTCGCGGTCGAGCGGCCCACCATCGGCTCGCCGCGGCGCCCGATCGACCCGACTACGAGGAAATCGGGGTGAGCGAAAAGAGAGATGTTTGCGCGCGCGGGAAAAATAATTGCTGATAAAATTTCCACGGACGATGTCGATAGATTTGCATTCGAAACGATATAGTTATGAAAGAAAGTTTAGAACGTAAGGTTTATGCTGATAAGAGGGTATGATATTTTAGGAAAAGTATTTGGCAAACATTTATAATGCCAGTTTTAATGATAATTACTGGTGTGGAAAAAGATATGAAAAATTATTTATTACCTCTTTTTGATAAGATTATTTTAAGAAAAATACAGGCATCGGTTATTAATTAATGTCTTCCCTTCTCTATTCACATCTCTTATACATGCTGGAGTATTCATAGTTCTGAACTAT
This sequence comes from Trichogramma dendrolimi, assembly GCA_034770305.1. NCBI lineage: Eukaryota > Metazoa > Arthropoda > Insecta > Hymenoptera > Trichogrammatidae > Trichogramma > Trichogramma dendrolimi. The sequence continues at coordinate 7,166,201 of JAPMIB010000002.1, read as the reverse complement.
CAATAAAATATATCATCTTCAATAATTATTCTTCTTGGCACTGGATAAACTTGTATATTGCTACTATCGATTAAATATGAAACTGTTACCTTTAAGAGTTGGCATCGTACAACTTCATATCTTTAAATTGCTCTGCTAGGTCTGGTAATTTTTTAGTACATTTATCAATAAATTTATTAAATTTTTTTGGCATTATTGCAATGAATTTATTAATACTGTTCATTAAGTTCAAATCATAATCTGTGCGATGACCCTTTTTACACATCATATCAATGATATGTGACTTAGCATTTGGATTATCCTTTAAAGTTCTAATCAAATAAGCATATTGTTCAATATCAACAGCAAAGTATATACTTTTTCTAGGTACAATAAATTCAAACTCATTATTCTTAGGATTGAGCGATACTGATTCTTTAAATGCATGACATATCTTGAATTTAATAGGAGTAGTATTTCTTGGTATGCTGTTTGGACATAGCTTGCTTCCTTCTTCTATATCATTGTAGTTTAAATTAACCCAAGATATATTGGTGTTATCAACAACATCAAGAAGGTATTGATATCCTGCATACTGAATCCTATTTCCATGAAGATGAATGTGAGTAACTTGACTAAACGGCAAACCATCTGCTAGATACTTAGCCCCATCAGCTCCTATACTATTATTGCACAAGTCTATATAAAGTATTTTGGAATGTTTTAAAATTTCAGACAAATATCTAGCTCCTTCAGCTTTTATATAATTCTGTGAAAGATAAATATTCATAATATCGCTATTTTCAAGCACTGGCGCTATATATTTCATTCCTTCATCTTCAATGTAATTGAGATAAAGATCAAGATCTAAAACTTTCACTTCTCTTAAAAATTCAGCTAAAAGTTTAGCACCTCTTGTTTTTATTTTTTGTGCGCCTACATTTAACTTTACTATTTGACAATCTTTAAATGCTTGTACTAAATATTCAATACCATTGGGTTGCATAATATGATGGTAACAAATATTAAATTCACTGATTTTGATATTTTTGAAAGCTTGAGCCAGATATTGAGCATCATCCGCTTCTAAGTATTGGCAATCAAGTGTGAGCTCAGCAATTGTAATGCTTTGAAAAATTTCATTTATAAATTGAGCACCATTATTACCTATTTTATTGTTATGCAAGGTAATGTGAATTCTCTTCATATTGTATGAAGTTAAAGATATATATTTATTGATATTTTCTTCTATAAAATCTTCTACAAAATAAGCATCAAGATAAAGGCTCAATTTAGAATCGCTTAATTTCTTCATTAAGTATTGTGCTGCATCAATCCCAATTTTATTTTTTCTCAAATCAAGATAATTAACTTCAGTGCCTATTAAATTATCACCTAGGTACTTTACGCTTTCATCCATAATATTATTATTTTTTAAATTAAGTGTGGTAATGAGGGTGTCTCTCAAAACTTGTGTTAAATACTTAAGACCATTACATTGTATATTATTATTATTAAGATCAAGTTGTTTAACTTGAGAACCTCTTAGAGCTTCAGCTAGAGATTTAACATCACTTTCTCCTAAATTGCTATTGCTAAGAGATAAAGTTTGATTATAATATTTTAAATTAGCAATCATTGCTTTATACGGCATCCTTAAAGATAAATTCTTCTGACAATCTGGTTCTTTCTTCAGCAGGATTTTATCTCTTTACAATCTGCCTGTTCAATTCAAATGCTCTTGTTATTGCTCTATTAATAGATAATTATGACACACATCCTATGTTAAATTTTTCACTAATTGGTAAAATGTCTTGTTACCACAGTATGAAACTTATAAAAATTATCCTTTTTCTTTTTTTACTCCATTACACAAACTCTAACACAACAAATATATACACTGTCTTTTGTAATGTCAATTCTATTTAATGCTTTTGCAGTAAAGGTAGAACAAAGATATTACTTAAAAATAAGTAGGCAGCGTTATTGTGAAAAAAGCAACGACAATGTGAGGTGACAGTCAGAGCTTATAAGTACACAAGAGTATTTAGTACACATAACTTCACAACGGCTGCTACCACCGCCAATTCTGCATCGCATTGTCTTCTTTATCGAGTCACTGTAACCAACTTAACGATTAGAATACAATGTTTGAACGCAGGTTTAAAAAAGTGTACATTTTCGAATTTACGATAAATATTTTTTAAGTTGAATCGAAAAGAAAATACATTTGCATTTTCGTAGTCCGATTGATCGACAAAGTCCTACACGATATTTTTAGACATTCCAATTACGAATATGTCGGGTGGATTTGTGTAACGAAACAATTTATTATTAAAAACACATTTTTTTAGTGCATTACTCCATCGGTGTGAGTTCATAATTACATTTCCCTTTTGTGTGAATTTATTTCTCCGCATTTATCGCATGTGTGATTGTGCGCCTGAATGAATGTCATTTTCACTACCATTACGACGTAGTGTTTTATACGAGTGCTTCTATGTGTATCGCAGTACATTTAACTGCGTGTGGTCAGTGACGTTTATCGCTAAATCTTATGAATACCAGAGTAAACTAAAAAGAAACATAATGAGGGGATACGTGATCGTATCAAACCGTTTAAATGTGGAATTTGTGATGAATCATTCAGTCTAAGAATTAAACTCAAATAGCATCTGAAAACAGTACACAATCAGATGAAATCCTTCAAATGCAAAATTTGTTTGAGATCGTTTAACTACAAGGTTATTCTCAGAGCTCATATAATACATTTCTCTTATAAGACAATTTCCAATCTCACGTGAACGAAGTACATTATCGTAGTAAATTTTTCGAATGTGACATTTGTCACAAATCATTTGGATTCCAGAGTAGACTCAAAACTCACATAAATGTAGTACACGATCATAGCAAACTCTTCGAGTGTGACATTTGCCACAAATCATTTGGACATAAAGGTAACCTCAAAACTCATATAATTACAGTTCATGATCGTAGCAAACTCTTCGAGTGTGATACATGTCACAATTTGGAGGGTCAAAAGATTTCAAATTGTTAATAATGCATTTGACCAAAAATAATGTGAAGAAGACAATACTTTCATTAAATAGGCTAAGAAATCTAAAAATGTATATTGTTTTGTCATAAAGTCAATTCTTTTTCTTCTAATTACATCTTTTCAATCATGAAAAATTGCCCCGTTACTTACTACGAAACCACCTTCAGATATTCATAATCGGGCGATCGAAATACATTTAAATCCTCCAAGCTCTCGTATCTACCATTTGTTACGCATTTTTTCAACCGTACTATATAGAGCATCTGCCACGCATGCCGAAACGTCGATGCAGCTGTTATAATGCATACATCCATTATTGCGGTTTGCATATAACAACAACAACAACAATAATATCAGCGCTTACCAATGTGGAAAGCATACAAATTGGCTCTGAAAGCCGCACATATATACGCGCGTTACAATGAGTTTTTGTGAATTTATGGATTTAGCCGAGCATATATATATACATACATCGCGCGGGGCATTAAAGTTTCAACGCCGTGGAAAAGCTTCGCATACATACATAGACGCGTGTCTATATATATATATCTATACAAAACCAAAGCGATATATTTCGGTCGGAAGTCTAATGCTCGCTGTCGCGGCGGCCGGAGGAATTCAGGGGGAGAGAAAAAAATGTTTCGCGCCGTAATCGTGGAAAGTGCTCCGTGCGCATTTCGCCGGCTCGACAACAACAACAACAACAACGACGACAACGACCGCAGCAAAAATTTACCCGAGCTGCGGTAAAATCTCTCCTAAGCTTTTTAATCAAAAGCTCGTTAAAAATTCTACTATAAAATCTCGTAACGCAACTTTTGAGCGTTCGCGTAACCGACGAAATTGAATAAAACTCCTCGTTAAATTCCTCTGCATGTCTCTTTTTGTACCTCGAAAATTCTTCGTCTTATTTTTCCCCTCTTACACACGCGTTCGATGGGTTTTTTTTTTTTTTTGGGAACATCGTTATGAAAAATACAGAGCTTCCGTACAAATACGTACGCGTGCTTTATAGCTTACATCGAACTGCTCAAAATTTTTCTCAGTAAAAAAACTTCGAGACCTACAAATTTTCTTATTTTTTCCAGACTATCGCCGAAAAAATTGGCATAACTTCCCTTTCTCCGTGTCAAGCGCAGTAGTACGCTAATAATTTAAGCAGCACGCGATCCTCCTCAAAATCGCACAATATCTAATCTACAGCAAACTCCCGAATGCAAAACGTGCGTAACTCGACTGCGGCTCCAGTTCGCGCGCGCGCGCTGTTTATTACCCCCCAAATGCAATACCAACTATCCCGTAATGCACGCGTGTCACCGCACTCCACGCATTACATAATATAATAATACTATGCTCCCGGTACAGCAGCAGCAGCAGCATCATCATCATCAGCTGTGTACCCACAGCCTATATATTTTTCAAGTGGCCCCTCTGATCCATCTGCATGCGGCATAATATACGTACGCGCCGCTCCGACAGCTGCTTTCGGCTCTGCACTACTACTACTACTAAGTGAATGAAAGCTCGCAAGCTCGGCGTTGCGTATATATATACATATATATATGCATTATTATACGCGACGCGTACCTTTCACGCGCGCGCGACAGAATGATTTTTTCTACGTCACGTATATGCATATATACGTTTTTGTTTATATATATATACACGCTAGTAGCGCGAAGGTGGCACACGTTTCTCAAGTGGCGTGTATATACACACTCAACAAAACAGGCAGCAGCCACTCTCTAACTTGATCTTCGCAAGCTCTGTGTTAATGTTGCTGGCAGCTCGCTCTCGCACTCGGCTAGAAGTAGTGCTTACACACGTATGTATATATATATATAGCGCGCGCGCGGAAAACTACTGCACTGCAGCAGTGGGAGATTCTCTATGTATATATATGACCTCTCTGTGTGTGTGCTATATATGCCACGTTGTGTTCTGCCTAATGAAAGCTCCGAGAGAGAGAGAGAGAGAGAGCGGCGCGCAAATTAAGTACGTGCCTTGCCTGTTATGCCTGGCACATATATATATATGATGCAGTATATTGTACGAGGCACGAATTGCTGCTGCTCGCGTATGCGCCTGCCATAGGCCCAGGGTGTTTGCTGGGATAGCTACGTGTGTTCTCTCTCTCTCTCTCTCTCTATCTCGTCATTGTGTGCACGTGCACATATTTGTTGTAGCGGAGCGTCGTTTGTCTTACACGTTATATATATGCGGTATGCGCAATATAAGGCCTATATGCGCTACTCTCTACCCATCCCGGCCAGACGGGGAGAGGGTGCAGTGCGCGCGTGGAAATTTTATCGGCGACTCGTGCCCAATGCAAGACGACGACGACGAATGATTTTTTTCTTTCCACAGCCGGAGGATTACGCCGGCCTGAAGGGTAACCTGGAGGATCACCTGGGCATGCTGGTGCGCGGCGAGGAGTCTCAGCACGGCTTCGGTGGCGGTGGCGGCGGCGGCGTCGGTGGCCTGGGCATGGGCATGGGCCTGGGCATGGGTGGAGCGGCGGGGGCGGCAGCCGCGGCAGCGGCCTTACCCATGGATCCGCGAGGACTGCCCAGTCTGCCGGCCAATCTGGAGGCCAGATTGCCGAGGCTGGATCCGGCGCTCAGAGCCAGCCACGCCGAGTGGCTGCCGGTCACCAACACGAGGTCCGTGTGTGTGTGTGTGTGTGTGTGTGTGTGTGTGTGTGTGGTGTGTGTGTGTGTGTGTGTGTGTGTGCGCGCATAGCAGCTGCGATATTACATTACGTTATCATACGTACAATTTTTCAATTTGCTCGCTTTTTTATGACCGTGTACAGCAGCGCACAGTTGAAAGTTTCGTTTGATTAAAAAAATTTCTCATTCCTTTGGCATGTCGCGCGCGCGCGCGGAAAAGTAGCTCGGTTATTAAATACTTTTTTATGCGAGCGAGGAAAAAGTTTACACGAGTAATGATCTACCCCGTATGTATATTAACGAGTCTAAATTCAACAAAATATATTTGCACAATGAGCAAATGAGATTCATTGAAATGTTGCAACGACGCTGTAACGATCAAAGCTCGTTGAAAGTTTTCTAGCTCCTAATTTGCGTACCTTGTATATGATATTTTTTCATTATTTTTTTTTTTTTTTTTTAATGTAACTGAAACGCGAAACTCGTAACGATCAAAGCCCACGTCGAAAGTTTCCTAATTTGTTTAACTTTTATTTATAATTTTTTTTACTAATTAAAGGGATCTCAAAGCCAGGCCAAAAATTTAATTTTCAATCTCGTTTCGCTGCAACTTGTACCCAAAGAAATATTTACTCCAAAAAGCTGTATTAAAAATGTGCAAAAAAAAAAAAAAAAACAGGTTCAAGTTCTTCGTGTACTCGGCCTACTACGACGAGCGAGTGTCGAGCACGGGACTGTCGTCGTCGTCGTCGTCGTCGCATCGCGGCGGCCCGAACACGGGCGTGGTGCGAGTGATCGGCGCGACCAAGACCCGAGGACCCGAGAGAGTCTGGTGTCGGCTCTGGTATCCGGTCGAGGGCGCGGCAAACGTCACCACGTCGGTCACGGTCTCGGCCAAAGTCAAGGTACGTATATATATATATAAAATTGTCGATAATAACTGCGCGCGCGCTCGACAATTTCTGCGAGGTCTTGTATTCCGGAGTTATCTCGATGATGAGATGTTCAACATTTTACGGTCAATTTTTTGACGATGAAAAAGTTTATTGGACAGAAGTAGTGAGAAGATACCAGAAGTATAAAATAAATATCAGTTCTTTTTTACACTTTATTTGACTTATACGTTTATTTTGACGGTACCACTTGCAGTTTTTATACAAATGAAGATACTCGCCATCTAGCGGGGCGGCTTGAACTGGTACTTTAATGTATTCCAAGTAGTCGTGACAAGGGGCCAATTTTTTACAAATAAATTTTAATATTTTGATTGCGATTGAAACATTCATTTTGCAACAGCAGTCATTTTTTTCCACGGTTTAAACTGACATTCATTTGTCATATTCAGTTGATTAAAAATGTGCTTATTATTTCTCTCATAACTGTAACATAAAAATTGCCAAAAACAATCCAACAAATTATCATAAGCGTTGAAACATTTTTCCGGTCGTTAAGGCCATTATTAATGTTGATCATTTTATACCAGGGTAATTGTACCCCGATACTTTTGAAATTCAACGAGATGAGAAAATTTTCAGAGCACAATACTGTGAATTACGTATTATAATTACATAAACCGCAATTACTATTCAATCGTTAAATCGCTCCACGAGGGCCTCTCGCCCGTACACATACCACACGCATGCGATCCAATACGTAATTCCAATTATGCCGCTCGATTATACGTTGAAAAGCGAAATACCGATAACGCTCTCTCATCGTGCTACTCTCTGCTTCTGCACCTATATATATATATATATATAGGTAATCCGAGAAAACTGGAATCTCAAGTACAGCGCGTGCTTCGTCATCTGCCCGCTGCCGAGGGACGCGCCGGCCGACGCGGCGGGCCACGATCGCGTGCCCAAGGAGGTCAGCATCGTGGCGAGGCTGCGCGTGCCCCCGACGAATCGCATCCAGGTGCGAAATCGACCCAGTCAGCGGCCCAAGGAGCGCCGACCGCTGGCCGTCTGCGTCAAGCCGCTGCATTACGATTACAACAGGGTAAGGGCATTTTCACAAATACATTTATACTTGGAAGCCGCGCGAAAAGTGTATCGTTCAACTTGACGAGCTTGGGCCACGGCTCATTTGTGAAAATAATTCAACCGATATCGATATCCCTCTGGTGTCGAGATTCAAAATGAATACAACACACATTCTATATACTATATTGGTCATATCTACGGCAATATAATACCATGGTATATTTTGCACCTAGGGGGTGAAAAACAGCCTAAATTTATACTTAGATTTGGCTCGGCGGGAGCAAAATGTTACTTTAGATTGGGGTGGCACAAAAAAAAAATATACATTCGACGCATCGCGAATTAAATTACACAGTATAAAACTTCGATAATTCGAATTCAACGATTTCCTTGCCGATTTTTCGCCGCGTTTAACGCGCCGCCGTCGCAGGTGCTGCAACTGATCGAGTTCATCGAGCTGCACACGATCCTGGGCGCGAGCCACGTCACCCTGTACAACGACACGCTGGGGCCCGAGGCAGGCTGCGCGCTGCGCTACTACGAGTCGCGCGGCCGCGTCACTCTGCTGCCCTGGCACCGGCTGGACATGATCTCGCAGCGCGAGATACGCACCGAGGGACTGTTCGCCGCGCTCAACGACTGCCTGTACAGGTCCATGTACTCGTACGAGTATCTGGCGCTGCTCGATCTCGACGAGTTCATCGTGCCCAGGCACGAGGACACGATTCTCGATCTCATCAGGTACGTGTGCGACCTACGATTGGTGCATCGTCGAGGTAAATAATGGAAAAAAAAAAAATTTGTTTGTACGCGAGTACCGACGGTTGAAAGTTGCTCTTAGGAGTAAGGAAAAATGATATAGGTGGTTCTGGTCCAAAAATTATGTAGGTATATTGGCTATGGAAAGATTAGAAACGCTTAACAACCAAAATCGTCATGAAAAATTGGGAAAAATATTCAGAACGTTCAGTGGTCGATTCTAAGACATTTTTATTTTGCATACTTCTTTTATGAAATCAAAAGCTTTCGAGTACGATAATACTCTCCATATTTTTTTGTGTTGACACAAATAATTTTTTTATGAAAAAATGTTGAGTTTACTATACGCGTTTTCAAACAATTTCGCTAATTATTTATCGTAACAATTTTTTTGGCACTTATTAGGGTAAAAATTATCGGAAAAGTTTCCTCGTTTTACTATATAAAAATGTTCTTCTTTATACTTTTTGACAAATCAATAAAAAAAAAAATGGTCTCTTTAACTCGCAAAGTTTTTGTTATGGTGTTTTATTTTTTAAACTGCACAGTTTCTCCCAGTTAATTGTAATGTCTGTCCAACGGACAGTCGATACTTATCAAACTTTTTGATGTACCAAAATTTTCCCTTACTCCAGCAACCTCTGTTCGTCGCAATCCTTTTTTTTTCATTCCTTGAAACTTAACGACTCGAGATTTTTCAAGCGAACGACGACCTGATTTTTAATCAATTTTCCTCTCTCGCTCAGATGGATGGGCACCCGAGTCAACACCAAGACGGCCGGCGCCTACTCGTTCCAGAACGCCTTCTTCTACCTGCAATGGCCCGACGACCCGTACGTGCGCACGTCGCGTCGCGCCACCGAGGCCGGCCTCGTCACGCTGCGCAAGACCCGGCGTCGCTCCAAGCTCCATCCGCACAAGCAGCGCAGCAAGTACGTCTGTCGGCCGCGCGACGTCGTCGAGACGGGCAACCACTTCGTCTGGGAGTTCGTGCCGGGCCACACGACCGTCAACGTGCCCGCCGACGCCGCCATACTCCATCACTATCGGGTCTGCGAGTTCGGCGGCGACGACTGCGTCAAGACCGCCTCCACCGTGGATCGCACGGCCTACAAGTATCTGGACAAGCTGGCGGATCGGGTCGAGGCCACCTGGCAGCAGCTGGCCAAGATCTGTCCGGGACTGCCGGAGCTGCAGCAGCCGCCGCCGCCGCCCGAGCCGGTGCAGGAGCAGTCGAGCGAGAGCACGGGAGGAGCCGTGAGGTAGCAGCAGTCCGTCAGGCCGAATCGCGACGTCGATAATAATAATAATAAATAGCGACAACGACGACGACGAGATAATGCACAATTTCACCGCTGGCAGGCCGATACTCGCCAGGACTTACTTTTACAATTACGCTCGAAGACGCCGATGATGATGATGATGATGATGATGAATCGTCGATGCTGCGTGCGTGCAGCAGCGTGTACCTGCGCGCGTGACTTCTCTCGCGCGGATTTTTTTAAAATAAAGCTATACATGTGTCTAGCACGACAAATACATTCAAGTGTAAATATAAGCGTACTCGAATTATCTATATTATAATTATTCAAGCTTCAGAGGTACTATTAAATTACTTGTAATGTAACGAATGGATGACGTTTTTTTTCCATAATTTAGACTGCTTATAGCGAGAGATATAAATGAGATTTACTCTCTATAAAATAAATATAAAGCGTGTACGTTTGTACGAGAAACGAGCTTTTTTCACACTGTAAACGCACAATATGTACCTATATCTATATGTATTAATTAATTTAGGAAAGAAATTATGAGAATTTTCAATTTTCACTATTCGCAGGGTATGCATAAGCTATAATATATAGTGTAAAACATTTCGATTCGTTGTGAGATTTGATAAACGATATTGTTTTGCCGTACCAAAACACGCATAATTTAGATGCACTCGATAATTTTTAAATAACTCGAAAAATGCCGAATAATCTCTTTTAATGGTTTGGAGTAAAATATATATTGATAAATAAATATATATATGTGATTGTGATTTTATGAGCGCGAGGGATGACGACTACGCGTCCTCTCGCGAGTTATCAAATTTTAGAATTTCAAAAAGATCGAGAGTGTGCAAAACTGACGTGGTGAACTAATAATGAATCAATAATAATAATCAACGGTGCAGTGTAATTTAAAACGTATTTTTATATAATAATTCATCCTGATCTTTCAATTTTCAAAGTATGTGTAAAGTAGGTTTAACGAATGCCTAAAGAACAGAATATAAATCTTAAAATGCTATATGGTGCTGTTTTTAAAATGACGTATCAAAATCTTCAAAATAGCTTTTAAGTATCGACTTTATATTTTTCATATTCGCAAGACGATCACCGTTACGCATTCAAAAGGCACAAAATGTTTAATCCGATTTTACTCGTTGCTTTTATTTTATTTTTTTTTTTAAATATATTTATTCCACTCTGATTTGCAACAATAATTTACGTCTATCATTGCGCACATAAAGAGAAAAAACTATTGCCTATCTTTAATGGTCTACACGAACATGACTTTTAAAAATAAAAATAAAATTTTTTTATATCATAAGGAGTCGCTGAGAAAGTAAGAGTATTTTCGAACAATCTGCACCTTAACTTTTTATACTTGAATAAAAAAAAATATTCAACCGGCATAAATATTAAGACTTCAAGCAAAACACGCATATCTGTAGTTAGTCCATGCTATATCTCACTTGTGTAAAAAAAAAATTAGCATTACCAATAAATGTAAGATTTCATTCTGAGTTTAGGTAAATTATGAAAATTGTTAAGAGAACATTTTAAGAGTGAAAAATTTTTAATTATCGTTTTATTGGGTAAAATATAAAGAGAGTCTAAAGTGATGTAAAACGCACGATTATTCGATGTCTCTTCAAAAATAGTCAAGCAGTTTGCGAAGGAAATTTTTTAAACTGTTAAACAATTTATATAGAAAATTCTACAATACATATTCGAACTAATTTTGTCATCGAGTAAAATTTTTAATTTAAAATTATAAATGTAGGTATATACACACAATTAAATATATTAATAGTATCGTACATGTTATATTTGTACATAAAATACAAATTCGGCGTTGGATACTTTATTTTTCAGAATTATTGCGATCGTCGCAAAAACGCAGTCTGACAAATTAAACTATCCGAAATTACATGCGATTATAATCTATGTACTTTATTGTTGAAATCTATATGAAACTTGCGTTCTTGTAATTTTGGTTGCTACTTCGGTGTAATGCAATAATTTGACCGTCGAACAATTTCTCAAAGTAGTCAATTCGGTTCTCGGTAAAACATTCGTTCGTACACCGATTTTGTTTTTTCTTTCAAAAACACCACATTGTCCGCAAAAACAAAGATATTACTTAATAAAGTGTAAAAAAATAATTTTTATCGTTACTCTCGCCTGATTTGATTTATATAATATATATATATCATATTCCCTCTAAAACTCGTCGTCCGTGTGGTCGACCTTGCTCACGGCTCTCTTCTCGTCGCTGTTGGACTTGACGTTGAAGTCGTTGACGTTGGGATCGACGGAATTCAGCAGGTCGTCCTCGTCGTCGTCGTCGTCGATGTTGTCGATCAGCAGATCGCTGTCGGAGTCCGACGAGCCGACGCTGCCGTTCGCCTCCTTGAGTTTGCCCGGATGACGCCCGGACATACTGCCGTAAAGCCGTCGTTGGCTCAGATTTATTCTAGCCGATTTTTTGGTGTCTGCGAAGAAATCGAGATCCAATTTTATTTAGTTATTTTTTCCTTGAATTATTTTAATAAAAATTTACCTTTACTGTTGTTCTCCACGGGATTCTTTTCACCCTCGGCAAGATTCAAGCTGCTCGGGATCTTGGTGTTGAACATGGATTCGTTGCCCTCCATAAGATCGACGTTCGCGTCGTCTACCCTCAATTGCTCGAGTTGTTTCTTCGTCGCTGCTTGCCTGGAAATTTTAACGTAATCGTCAATACTTCAGCACGTAAACTATCATTAAAATATTAAATTCACTCGCTCACTTTCGTTCGAATCTCTCTTGCTCCGCCTTGGCCGCGTCGTCGTAGAGATGCTCCAGGTACGCAAGGTAACGGAATTTTTGCAGATAATCGTCGTACAACGATTTGAGCTCGACCTCGTGCTTCTCGAATTCCTCCATGAAGGCCGGCCTGACTTTGCGCAGCGCTTGGAGCCGCTTTTGATTGCGCTCGAGTTCGGTTTTTCGTCGCTCGATGCGAGTGTCTAAATTTTGCTCCGTGTCCTGGATGAAAGGGAGGATCGTAATTTTGAGAAAAAATTCGTTACCAGCTTGCACTGTGGTGATTAGTTACCTTCACATTCTCAATTAAATGCTTCATCTCTTCTATTTCTTTTTTCGTACTTTCGATGACCTCTTTTACGGCTCCTTCGATTTCTGAAGAATCATACTGATTAGAAACTCTGGAATTTCGAATTTCTCGCAATTCGTCTTCTTTTCCTAGCAAATCGTACAGTGATGCACCATTGATTGTCAATTGGCTAGCCAACTGTCTTGTAGCTTTTAGATCGTTGATTCTTTCAGGAATATCAAAGTTAACAGGTGGTCGATTTTCTGATAACAATAGATCATCTGTACTCTGTGATTGAGCCTCGTATAACAATGTGGTCATCTTCAACAATTCTGGAACCGCTTGGCTGTCAGCCATGTACAATTTTTTTGTATTCAGTCTTATATTCACTGTTTTTATCTGAAATTATGTAATTGTGTTAACTTTTTTGAGCTATCAGAGATTGATTATGTTCAAAATAAATTTCAATATTGGAATCAAACCATAAATTCAGTAACCCGTCTAATCAGAGCTACACGTTCTTGCTCTGTACTATGATCACTTGGTATATTGGCATCATTATCAAATCTTTTTACAAGCCATATAAGTATTTCAGCTATCAAAGGAAAATTGGGATGTCGAAAATTAGACAAAGATATCAGTCTTGGGTAGCCCAAGACACGCATCATTTCAGTGAAATCTAAACATCAAAATTTCATATCAATTAAAACAAGTGTTATTCACTGTAAAGGTACTCATTTATAAATAAAGCAATACGTACTTCTTAGTTCTCGAAAAGACATTGTGTAAACTAAGAGTATAAAAATTTTAATGATAATAAATGTCACATTAAAGTAATTATAATACACTGTGCTGCAGGCACACTAGCTACAATGTTTACATTTTTCCAGTTTCCAACTGTTGCTATGGCAACATAATGCAAATAGGCTTAACCTGCAATTTGTTACCTTCTCAGAATTAATAGGTGAGTTACAATGAAAAAGACGTCCATGTCATAATTAAGATTTGTTTATTAAACACTAATAAAAGTAACTTCGTTTATATGGATATTTACAAATTTTTTACGTTTAGTGTTTGATTAATCTCTATCAAGTGCCTGTTTGTCTCTTTTCCTCATTCCATTTATACGTTTGGCAAAGACTCTTTCTTGAGCAGCTTTCATTTGTCTTAGTCTATGCTTTTCAGCTGCAACTAGATCCGGTTCTGCAGGTACAACAATAAGATCACGAATCATTTGTCTCAACTTTTGCATAGCATCTGCTACATTCAACTGTTGAGATCTTGTTAATTCTGATTTAATCACCAAGTATCCATCTTTGTTTATTTTGTTTTTGTACTGAAAAGATTCATGCAGAATTAGTAAAAGAAAATGAATTGAAAGATTAAAAAATTAGTCTATTGTTTCTACTTTTTCCAAAATCTTCTCTTTGAGTTCATCATCAATCCAAGTGGCTGATTTCACATTGAACCTCAGATCAACTTTGGTGTTAACTCGTTGGACATTTTGACCTCCTGGACCACTGCTAGCACAATACGTTATGTCTAATTCTTTTAATGGAATATATCCAGTGAATTTGGCATTCGGATCCTCAGGGACCTACAAAATAATTAAATAATAATAATTGTCAACTGTCATATAAGTCAGTTTTGTTTACAAAAAAAGACTATAGAATTAAATGTTAACGCATGAAGTAAAATAACGCGTTATTATGACAACTTACGAATTTTGGTGTGTGAATAGTCAAGTTACTCTTTGGATACAAATTCTCCAAGGAGTAGGCGCTCTTGAAGGAGACACTTCTGCCAAAACCAAGCACATGCTTCGTGGCGGTCGAGTCATTCTTCAAGATCCTCAAACACTGTCGTCCAACGAAATTCATCCTGAACAATGAATATTTATAACATTCAAGATTCGATTCGATGTTTTGTAAATGCAGTAGGTTAGTTTACACGCGCCGTATACGCACGGCGATTTACCAATCTCTCGCGAATACAACAATGTCAGAAATTTTGCGACGTCGTCTGCTCACTCACCGCGACTAAGCTTTCTATATTATCGACATCGTACTTCCGAAAACTGTCGCATGGGGTCGCTCGATGTCGCGTAGAGTAGGCGAGAAGGCGCGAATTCGCTCAGCCTTGCAACGAACGAAGTGAGTGAACCCGCCTCGCGGGATTAGAAAACTCAACTCGGGTTTTTTTTTGTTTTTCGACTTGTGTATACTTATCGGATCGAATTTCCACAGCTGTATACGGATTATCCACGCTAATTCGATCGGAATAACGTAATTGTGAGTATAACCAGCGGTGGATCAGTGATCGAGTGTTAAAGTATTGCGTCAAAAGTACCAGCATATAGACGCGTGCCGCCAGGCCGCCACTTATATAGATACGTTTTCGACGAGACTCCCCCGGCGAATCGTACGATTCGTTTCTCATACTTTTCAGGTCTGTATCGTACATACACACACACACACACACAATTTCCATGCAATTTGTGCATAATACAAACAAACGTATACATATACATGCGCGCCTACGACCCATTACAGAGAATTAAGCCCGTGCGCACATAATGCGTCCAAATGCGCGTGCGAGTACACGGTGTACATTTGCATGCGGTAATTCGCGGATTATAATACCTTACCTATACTACTACTACTACTACTACTACTACTACTAGCGGGGCTCGTTGTGCGAAGCTCTAAACTCGCACCGCCGCGAGAGTGTATAGCGCAATTAAAGTTCGGATTTTTCGCAATTGCAGCCGAGACCGCGCGACCGACTGTGTTTTGCGCGCGTGTGTGTGTGTGTGCATGTTATGTGTGTGCGTGTTACGTTTGAGCGCTGCACGGTGCTGCATGAGAGATACCACCGCTTTAATACGCGGGGTATTGCTCAAAGCGCGCAACCATTCTAAAATCATGCTAATAAGATCCGCGGCAGCTACGCGACGACGAACGATGCGCACCTCGCGCGCAATTGGCACGCGGATCGCAATGTGCGCCTCTATTTTAATAAGCAAGTTTATGTGTTGTATATATGTTTTTGCGTGTGCAAATGCAGGTATGGAGACGGGGCAAGGCTGTCTATAGAGATTTAATTCGCGGAGAAGAGCAGCTGCTTCTCGCTTAGGCACTTTATGTGTCTGATACTGTTGTACCCTTACATCTCTCGTTGTAGGCCGCTTATAATTCGTTTCTGTGCATATCGATCAACCACGCACACAACACATGCTCGCACAAGAGAGTTGGTGGTTATAGATTTTCGGAAGATTTCCCGCCGTAAGTCAATACTTCGCGGACTGTTTACACGGCTTCGAAGTAGGAAGAAATCGGTATTCGCAGCTTACGGTTCTTTCTTTTGTTTTTTGCTATCATTGTACAACAATTATTATAGCTCATTATGCAATGACGTCACGATTTGTAAACATTATTGAATTAAATTTGGTTTGAAATTGTTACAGAAAAATTGAATCTTCAACGAAATTTTTAGTGAGTAAAATGGAATTCAGCGGTTTATTGAACTGTGCCGTCAGGTGATTTTTCAAATTAAAATGAAAACGCTAGCGTTATACTCGATCTCATTATTCAATTATTTCAGAGTGAAGGAAGAACTTCCCGATGACCCGCTGACAGGAAATGATGCTCATGAATTAATCGACAGGACGCCTGATGTTCAAAATGTTCGTTTCTTTGGAGAATGTTCGATAAGAATTAGCAATCATATGCGATTCTCATAGAAAACATTTCTAACAAATACGTTGATATAATTTGAAATTTTTTTGTAGACGCTTCAAGAAGTCAACAAAAATCATGAGATTGAACCGGAAGAAATGGGAATTGAATTTGAATGTAAAGATGTGAAGCCCATAATGAATTTATTTGAAGTCAAGAAAATTGATATCTATTCTGCAAATCACTTTCAACAAACGAAATATAGCATGGATTATAAATCTCAGAACATAATTAAAATAGAAACTGAGGGCAGAGTGAAACAACAAATGGATGTGAATTTTGATTGTGAACTTCAGGAGAAAAATGAAAATAGAAGAGATATAACAAAGCTTAACTATATCAATAGACTCACTTTTACATGCAATATATGTGAAGAGATCTTTGAACACAAGTGGCCTCTCAAAAATCACATCGCCTTAGTGCATAATGGTGTCCCACATACATGCGATGTATGTGAAAAGACATTCAAATGGCAATTTGATCTAAAAAGACATATTGAATCAATTCATGATGGCGTTAAATATTCATGCAATAAATGTGAAAAGAGTTTTACACAAAAAAGTCATCTCAAAAATCACGTTAACTCAGTGCATAATGATGTCAAATATGCATGCAATACATGCCAAAAGTCATACACAAGAAGAAGTTACCTCGCAAAACACATCAAGGAAGTGCATAAAGATATCAACTACACGTGTCAAATATGCAGGGAAAAATATAAAACTAAGAGTAATTTAAAAATACACATTTACATGATTCACAAAGGTGTCATAAATATGTGCAACACATGCGGAAAGATCTTTGCAAATAAGCAATGTCTCAAAAATCACATCGCCTTAGTGCATACATGCGACGTATGTGAAAAGACATTTAAACGGCAATTTGATCTAAAAAGACATATTGAATCAATTCATAATGGTGTTAAACATTCATGCAATACATGTGGAAAGACGTTTTCACAAAAATGTCATTTAAACGTACATATTGAATCAATTCATGATGGTGTTACACATTCATGCAATACATGTGGAAAGACGTTTACACAGAAATGTAATCTAAAACGCCACCTTGGCGCAGTGCACAAGAATATACAGAATATACAATGAACATATTCATGCGACACTTGTGGAAAAATCAATGCACGAAAAAATCGTCTTAAAATTCACATTAACTTAGTGCATGGCAGCTTACGGCACCCCGCATTCATGCATTATAACTTCACATAAATGTATGTACATGTATGTTGGATCACGTCAAAAATAAAGATGTCCAGTCTATTTCATTTGTTTAAAAATATTCATTTATTAAGATACTGGGATAATGGGATTGAGTTGACTCGTATAATCCCAGGCCAAATTGATTATGGTCCAGCGTGTGTCGCCCTTGCGCGCAGCGCACTTCTGCATCGACACAATGAGGTGATCAACGTTTCGAGACGATTCGACGTTTGCGCGACTCTAAAGCCATCGCGTTATTGCGAACTTAAAAACTCGCGTTCAGTTTAGAGAGATAGTGCCAGTAAACCAATTCCAATTTTGTATTATGAATAAATAATAATAATATATCCGATTACTGCCAATTACGCGTATACACGAGCATTATATACGATCGTTTAACGAGCAAAACATTCACCGGCACGATCGCAATTCTCACTCGCGTGCGTACGCGCGAAGATGCAGCGCGCAACGAGCCTCGAAGTGAGTATCCTATACCTCCTTGTGTGTGTATAGTTGCAAAAACGACGTCACCGTTCGATCGTCGTCGTCATCTCGCGCGTCGACGCCATAAATTACACACGGAAACTAGTCCTTCGCGCGGATTCGCAATGATAAATATTATACACATAAGCGTAGTGTATACTTATGTGTACACGCTCGATTCGGTTATAAATATCGTTTAAACGCGCGAAATTCTCGCGCGCTTAAAAAAGTAACGACCCAAGCGTCCACTTGTTTTTTCTTACGTATTTAATATGTTATATATTTTGTTTCGTACGAACGTCGATTTTGCAGCACATATCGCGCGCCGCGGAGTTATGCCAAGAATTACGCCTCGACGTGCTTTCATCTTTTATATATTATATACACTTTTTCTGCTTTCTCCGCTGCTTGTCGCAGCAGCAACTCTCCGCGGGACAATGGCTCAAATGGGCCCCATCATCGACCAGCGTACTTGCGATGATTTTATTGCACACACGTGTGCACATTACCGGATTTAAGCCGTTTTTCTATAACCGGTAATTCCTGCGCGAATTTCGCTCGTCCTAATCCTTTATCAATGTACATCCGAATGACTGATTCATTATACATAACTGCGCGAGTTCCTTAACATTAAAATAAGTGCTAATTTGTGCTCGAGCGTACCCCACCATTTAGTTATTTTTTTTTCTGCTCGGCCAAAAGGTTGATACTTTAATGCGATGATCGTTGTAAATTAAAAAAAAAATATTCTTCCTCGAGGAATGCGAATAAAAGTACATCCATGTGATGAACTGTGGTACTGGTATAAACTGGTATTTTCCATGCGTCGCTTATTTAACATTGAAATACACTTTTACAACGATAATATTTTAAGAACACCATCGAGATTGAATTCTGTAAAAGAATTATTTTGATAAAATTTAAACGTTAAATTCTGCAAAGTGAATGCCATTTTTCTCAAAATTTTATACACGCATGCACGCGAACGTAAAAGAGACAAGTCAAAAATCAAGTTTATTCAATATATCTGTATAGATTTCTTGATCACTAGTATAAGGGAATGCGTATTTTAAAATGTTATAATTTTTTTTTCAGACGTACGACATCGCTGAGACACCTGAGAGTCCATGATTATAATACATCGTAAATTGAAATTAGGAGGTAATATTTCAATGGAGCCCATCGATCGGATATAAATAAATTCACTTGATAAAACCTAGGTGTGGTAAGTCATTGCACAGATCAGTGTTAAAAATCATTTACATTTTTTTTTATTGGTTCAGAATATGTTTATTAATGATACGCGACGAAGCCAGTGCGAAAAGAGAATATTTACGATTTATATTTGGGATTTAAAAGGCTCGAGGTAGAATCCTGAAAAATAAAATTAACTTCTTTGCGATATTTATTGAAAACTTTTTCCTCAAACGAAGCAGTTTGCCGCGTATTGTATTTTTTTAATTAATACACTTTGTGCCAGTTTAATAATTGTAGTGTAGAAAAGTGTTCTCCTTTCAAAATTAGTCCTTAAACGAGCTTAGTTTAACAAATCATTTTCGCATTAGCAATTGATCTCAAATAGTATTAATACAGTATTCATTCCGAAAGTGGAATATTTTTTGCGATGCGATGTTACAGTGAAAGTTTTTAATTTATACAATCTGCCAATTCGCTGACCTAGTCTCATCATTTCTCTCGTATAGTAAAAGCAAGGTTAAAGATACATAATCACAGCCAACTCTTATTTTTCCTCGTCGCTATTATACAACTTCAAAACCTCAGCAATGCGAGAGTAATTGCTCGTAATCTTTTTATTTTGACTCGGTCCGGCCGCGTGTGCTCTTCGCCGGAGTGTCGAAAATTCGTTGTGGAAGTTTTACTATCGAGAAGAGATAGTATTCGAGTACCCAAATCGATCTACATTATTAATAATCATTTCCTTGAAAAAATAAAAAAAAACATCGATAATAACTCTCATGGATCTCGAATAAATAAATCTGAGTGCAATGGTACTCAGCTTTTGTGAAATTATGTTATTTTCATCGAACGTTCGAAGTAATATATCGAGGCTACCCTAGCTATAAAAAAAAAACAGTTGTAAAATACGATTTTGAAAAGAATTCGCCTGCGCCAGACGATTTTGCGTCATTGCCACATTTGAATCCACGTGTTCCGCCGACCGAATCTTTTTTTTTTTACTTTCTTCTTTTCATGCTGTGCGTGCAATTTAGGTTCAAATAATATTTTGATCTTCGGAGGAAGTACAAGCTTATTATCGATTACATAATTAGAAAACATCACTACATCCATGGGAATCACAGGTCATGAATTACAATTCTGAAATATTCCAGAAAATTTTCAAACGTAAGCAGACCGAAGTTCATTGAACTATGGTAAAGGCTGTATTAGTTTTATCTCTATTTTTCTCGGGTAGTTTGCAAGGTGAAGCATAAAAATAATAATTTTTTTTTCCTAAAGCATCCTCATTTGAAATTTAAATTAGTTTGATGATTGATGACCGAGGAAAACTTCGTGCATTTTCTATCCTTATGAAACAGCCGTGCATTTCAATGTTATGCGATAGTATATATTTTGAGAGTCGACGTAAAAAAATTAAGTTAAAACAAAAAAAAAGTGGACACCAAATAATCGAGATTTAATTTTTTTTTTTTGCGCTCTCGCAGTTTTTACGCCCGATTACGATTATTTGCGCAAGAAGTGAAAAGAAGCAGCGAGTAAAAGTATCCCCTCTGCAAATTAAGTCGTAAATATTAATTTAGCCAAATTATCTATAATTTATCGTCGAATCATCGCTAATCGCGAAACAAAAGACAACTGTCGAAGTTGTCGAAGTCTCGTGACGTTTGAAAAATCTTTCGATCCCATCTCCTTATTTGCACCAAATTTTTCACTCAAACAGACTCTTCTCGTTACCGATTGCATTGCAACACACGCGCGTACAGACACTTCTATAACGCACATAGTTGAACGAACTCGGTATCTCTGCTCTTATGAAAATGAATCGAAAAATTCCTGCCGGGCCGCGCGCGCGCGCGAAGGTCCGGCGACCAGTTCGACATGTACGGCTCTCTGCGTCGGCTGATTCAAATTCTCCAAAAAAATTTCTCGAGTAATGTAATCCGATCGCTCGAGAAGATGTGTGTATTTGTGCGTGTATGCCTCGTGTTGCAATCTCGTATACAATTTGCTGCTGCTTTGAATTCTGCCATACATACAAATACACACACGTGCGTGTGTATTATAACGATGAGTTCTCATCGCCACAGCTGTGCTCGGCATCGTCGGCGGCACGCGCGCGCGCGTGTGTGGCGAAAATCGGTAGCGCAACCCCGCGCAATCGCCTGCATCATAATCTATCGTATTATATACACATTTCTATACTTCGAGTCGATGTGTGTGTGTGTGTGTGTGTGTGTGTGTGTGTGTGGCTTCTCTCCTGTATGGCCTACTACTGTATACGCGTGCACGCGTTTTTCTTGCATAAAATCTCCGCGCGGCGATGAATGAGCGAGAAAACCCGAAAGCTGCACTGACCTGGAAACCTTTGTTCCGAAATTGCGAATACGCTTACAGCTCGCTGGTGCTGGAATATCGGGCATTTTTTTCTTCGATGCGTTTTTCGAGGCATATTTGCATTCGCGAGCTCATGAAAGTTGTTCGCGCGCGCGCGCGCGGCGCTTCGCATTTGCATACTATGAGCTAGAAAGTCAAATTTACTGGATTATATTTATAAAAATGAAAAATTATAAAACGCGGCGCGGGAATCGACGAAAGCTGGGGTAGCTAATGAATAAAAATGTGCAATTTTTGATACGGATTAAATCGCGTTTCTAAATAGCCATTCAATACTCTCTCAGCGATAATCATCGAAATTATTTTAGATATATCAGTTTTCGATATCCAGCTTCAACGCTCACAGTTATTGAATAAATTACTGCTGCAGTCTCGATTTTCGTTAAATAGTAGTGCAGTCGAAATTGATCATTAACATTAATAGAAAATTAACATCTATCCCAATAGAAATGCTCAATAGTTTATGGCTAGTTTTTGGACCAACGAAAAAGTTTCTTGAACTTAGAAGGACCGTTAGAACTGAACATTAGGGTTTTTTTTCTATTATTTTATGGTAATTTAATTTAATATTCCCAGTTTTTTTTATAACTACTTTTAGACTATAAAAAGTTTGTGCAAATTACTATTTACAGACACGTTCAATAATTATTTTTAAAATTCTATACTTTAGATGTGAATTCGACGATCATGCGGCATCTCTGAATTATATAATTATTTGTAGACTACTGTTAACTTTGCCACTTGCAGATTTACAGATGAAGGTACTCGCCATCTAGCGGTGGAGGTTTATAATGGTATCGTAGTTGAATCTGTAGACAACTGGTCTAAATTTTTTGGATCATGAAAATTCAAATTCATGTATTTTAAAACATTCTTAATTATCATATCTTTCAGCCAATAGGCCATTATTAATGTTATTTATGGTATCTAAAAATCATGAACACAAACAGCATTTATGTTATTGAAAATTTTTTCAATTTTAATTCTGCCCTATCGCAGACGACGCGACTCGAAACCGTCATTCTCAATATACCGTTACGTTCGCTAATAGGCGATGGAAAGGAATGCACAAAATGCCTCGCGCGCGTTCGCGTCCAGTTGCGAATCTCGGTAATTCTCGCGCGCATTTATATTGTGCTATAATATGTGTGCCTCGCCGCCGCTGCTGCGATGATGATCATCGTCGCGCTCATACAAGTATAATTCAACTCGGCGCGCGAGATCGTCGCTGATCATTATGCCTATACAACACACATAGACATAATAATGGCGCGCACCTTACATAAGTATCGGCTATGACAATTACTTTTTTATCGCGTACACAAGTATGCAGAGAGAGAGAGAGAGAGAGAGAGAGAGAGAGAGAGATGAATGTAGCAGCAGATCGTTGAGATCTTATTCGGCCGGCGATGCTTGGATCGCTGGAAATCGTGCTCTTTTCGATGGTCACTGTAAGTTTGGGATTTATTTTTTAAAAGCTCAACCAGCGTGAGTTTCAGAAAGATACGAAAAATGTCAAATGTAACATCGTATACGTAAAGAAATTAGCTTACGCGCATAAAGTTACATATAATTTTTATCATCTTTTCATCGCGCGAATTCGATGATTAAACAATGTGGGCTAATTTCTATAATTTTTTGTTATATATGATGATAACTTTCACTGCTGGGTGTGACATCATAATTATATCAAAATAATAAAGCTCACTGCACTGATTGCAAAAGAATGTTATGTTTCACTTTTTATCTTGCTGTTTAGATCGACATTTTTCAAATGTTCATACAATTTCAAGTATCAAAAGTATTAACAGATTCAAAAGAAAAACATTTGCTTGGCGCAATGTACCCCCTATGCGGGGTAGGTTCTGACTATTCACAGCTGGATTATTCAAATGTATTACGCTGAAATTAGAAAGAGATTTAAAGAAATTTAAATTGGCCTACAGTGTAATTTTAGTACTATCAATCTTCTCAAGCACTTGTATTATTTCTTCATAAATTAAACACGTTTTAACGCCTAAAACATAGAATAATTATATCGCTAAAAGTATTAATAATTTTTCAAGGTGTAATTATTGTTAATTTTTTTCAGTACATTCATTTTTCGTGTTTTCACATTACGTGACATCTTGAAAGAAGCTTACGGTTTAAAAAAAAAAGTATCGCGAAATCGATGTATTACTGAATGGAAGAGTTTGGGTAAAAATTCCTTTTCATTGAATATATCGACCTCGGCATAACTCGCGCGTCAGAGTAAATGACTCTTTTTTAGTTTATTATATTTTTAGAATTTTCGGGAAAAAATACGATAACGGTAATAAAAAAAAAAATCTTTTATTATTAAATTGCAATTTTTTTTCGAATATTTCTTCCACAATTAATCTACTCTCGGTATTAGCTAAAAATGTGCAATTGCCTGCAATTTTCATTTCTCTCTCTGTCTCGCGATAGATCGATCCACGTGATATACCGACTCAATGGAACGAAAGAAAGAGCGAGAGTAAGAAAGAGAAAGAAAGAGAGAGAGAGAGATAATCGTTGTTATATCGGTATTCGAGACGACCTGCATAACATTACTATATAGGCACATGCACACACGTCTTACATAGTACAGTACAGCTACACACATACACACACACACACACACACACACAGGCACACTATTGCGTATATAGAGGCACTTAAGTTGAGCGGCTGCATGTGCATCGCAGCGGCAGCAGCAGCAGCGGCATCGAGTTGTTTTACGCATGGGCTCGCATCACATGACTCGCGAGCGTAATGTGTATACATATAGTTGCAGCAGCCGCCGCCGCCGCGCGCGGACACTTTCACTATATACCTATATATACTATTGCACTTACACTATACGACGAGAGTCCCGTGACTCTCCTTGCGCCGTAAAGGAGGTGTACGATGTACGTACGTGCGCTAGCTCACGAGGGGAAGGGCACCCGCGCTCGTTGAGGCCCCTGGCCTCCTTCTGCCGCTGCTGTGCAGCCGTACGTACGTATACCGATCCCACCTATTCCATCACGAGGCTCTTACGTATCGCAGGTACACACACACACACACAGCAGCGAGAGAAGAGCCGTAAGCATCTCTGTATACGTATACGCGAGTGCACTTATGGTCGCAGCACCGCAGCGGTAGCGAAAGTATATTATATATACATCTATATACCTGTCGCGGCGGTGGTGGTGATGATGCTGCTGCTGCACATCTCTCGAGAGCCCCGCGATGAACGAGCTCTACTCGCGCCGATCAAGATTCCACGTGAATCGCGTGTAAAAAAGCTCATCGATGCTACCGATTTTTCGGTGACACGAGGGCTTTTGCATTGCGTCACTTATTTACAAGAAATTTGTTTGCGTATTTTACCACGCAATAATTATAATAATTGCAGCACCACCTACCTCTACCTTCGAATGAATCGTGCATCTGATTGGAATTTCTCACATTCAAAGTTTATCGGGCGTTGTTGGGTTTCGAACAAGCCGCGCGCGCAAACCGATAGACTATCTTTGTGAGAGTTGTGCGGTTGGATTTTATTATTAATTGAGCGCACCGGCTAATTGCTAATCTTCGTGAGATTCGCGATTCGGTTTGATAAGTTTTTTTCCATGATTCTTCATGAAAGGGAAAAGCTCATCTTTTTTTTATCGCTATGCAAAACTTCGAGTCGAGCGTGAAATCCCAAGTCGAATTTCTTACTTACGCGTCATAATGCGAAAAAATACGCGGTACTATTATGATTATTAGTTTTTTTTTTTTTTTAAATATCCCGCATCTGAATAAATTTAGGCAATTCGCGCGCGTATATACGTGAAATTGGCGAAAAGAAAGTAATTCTTAATAAAAGTGAAACTAAATAAAAAAAATAAAACCTCGCACATTATATCGAGAATTGGGCTCGATATGTACTCGTGCACACGCCGCGACGCGAATAAAAAAAAGCAGAAGAGGGAAAAAAGAAATGAAAAGTTTATGCCGTGTGTATTATATATTATTATGGGTTATACGTCGATCCGGAAGCCAAGACGACGAAAAGCGAGTAACAAAACGATATTAACATCCGCGCGATGACGTACGCGTATATGGTCTGGGCCTCTCTCTCTCTCTCTCTTTCGAGTGTTTGGGATCTTACTTAATGTCACCGCAAAACGACTGCTTATACATACAAGATAGCAGAAAAGTACTGTACTCGTTGAAAAATAATGACAAGTAAAAGGCAAACGTTATTCCAGTGTGCTACACTTTGTTTTCTCGTGACAGTTTCAAGGGTCCTCCCGCAATTGAAAATACTTACTTTAGCTCAGCTTTATGTATACTTCCTGACAGATTTGTCACGAATCAAATTGTTACGATACAAATGAGTTATTGAATATTCAGAGGCGAAACCTAGGCAAACATTTTTTCAAACTTTCGTGAAAGCTCAACACCTCCAATTTATTCACTCATGTTTAACTCTAAAAACTATTTTTTCTCTCTACAACGGGGCTTTCCTCCTAATTTTTGCAGCGAGGTTGACAATTTGTTTTTCACTTGTGGGCTAAAAACTCGCTACATCTGCGTAGTAGTTACTTAAAAATAGCGACAATTTGCTCTTCATGCATTCTATCCACAGTGCAGAGTGTGCCGTCTTTAAATTGAAGCGTTGCAAAATTTTGATTCTATGCTCGGCTATGCTCATAAAGATTAAATAGTTGTGTCTGCTTTCGGCATCGTACTTTTTTTTCTTATTTATAAAACATGATTCGTCCCCCTTTAATTATTTGATATACTAGCCGGTTTCGCCACAGTCTCGTGTCAAGGTAGTTTTTGTTGTAAACACACACTAGAAAACTACGAAACGTTTTCCACTTGTGCGTTGCATTTAAAACTAACAGAAGGTTTAATTTGAATGTCTGGCTTTATTTTTTAATTCAAAAGACAAAAAACTGCTCGGTCGTAGTGAGAGATTCAAACATAAGATGTAACCTTTCTTATCAATTTCGTACAAATTTTCCTTAAATCGATACGGAAGGAAACCATGAGTATTTTCATTTTTTTTTGTACAATAATGATGTATCTTAAGATCGGCTTGACCACAAGTTAAGTGGGTTCGTCAGACTTTTCAACGAGAAATCTCGTTACACATCGAGCCGATCTCTCTATAAACTGACGGTGCATCAGGAAATCACGCTAAACATCGTCGGAATCGATTTTTTTTCGCCCAGCTCTCTTTATCCTTCCTGTTCCTAGTGCGCTTACATAGATGTATACTCCTTAAATTGATCACGCGCGCCGCTTTTTGTTAGGATCGCCAATTTTCTATCCCTCCCCGCGCGTGTATATACATTTTTATATACTGTGCGTATAATAACGCAATCGGCATCGTTATCGAAAGTTTGCCAAGGATCTTAAATATAGCCAAGTTCGCAATATGTATAATTGAATGTTTCGTGTTGCACGTGAAATATCGTTAGTTATATTCCCTTTCCATCTAAATTATGCATAGCTTTTGTTGTTGTTGTTGTTGTTGTTGTTTTTGCACAAAGTTCTTCAATTAAAGACGTAATAGCCAACGAAAAATTCGCGGTGTCGTTGAACGACACACTCGCACACATATACGTATAAAGTGATACGATGGTTTCACAATGTTACACCACGACGATGCGCAGCCCAGCATGCACCGCGCGCGCATACACTCGTTTGCGCTTACTGCAAAATTACACTATGAAATAAAAGCCTCTCTTCTCTTTTTCTCAATCTTCTTCATTATAAAAGGTAAACCGCGAACGCATATTTTTTCAATTGTGGGATGCCTCGTCGCGCGCGCGCGCATGATCCCCCCTACACGGGGTCAAGGTCAGACACAACGGCACAGCTCGGCGAGTTTTCACTCGTAATAATAAATGCTCGTATCTTCTTCTTCTTCTTCTCCTGCTGTATATTAAAACTCGTAAACATCCTACGCACGAAAACGATGAATCCGTTTAATATCCAGGGACTTGCTCTGCTGTGCGCGCGCGTGTGTGTGTGTAAAACGCGATTTACGTCTAGTGATGCAAAACACATTTGTCGTAGAAAGTTCATCGTTAATTAAATCAATTTGGCCCGTTTTAATTACGGTTTAATCACTTTCAGGTGATCGATTGTACGTATAGTTTTTCATTAATCCGATGTAAATTAATCATTTAGCTGTCGATCGATATGCGGTCGTGTGTCGTAAGAATGAAAAAAAAGGGAAGATATTTCCTCGAGCGTGTAAAAATTATAAAATTAAATTATCACGAGACCTGAGCTCGCGAGTGAAAATAAAAGAAAAGAGTATGTATCGTTCAAATGCAGTAAACAATTTTTTATAACAACATGGAAATCCCACGCAGTGAATTCCGTAAATACGAGCTGACGCATCCTCTCCACATGACAAAATGTTGTGATGAAACGTGAAACAATCATTTCTTACTCGAATTCAAGAGTCATCCCATTCTGTGGTCGGGTATTCAAACGTCGAAAAAGTTGAAAAAAGAACCAAGTTCTCGATTCATTCAAAAAAAAAACCCTGCATTTATACGGTCAATAGAATATACCTGTATCCGCTCTAAAAATTCTCCCACACGCGCTGCCGCTCCGGCCTCGTAATCGAAATTCCGGTACACGCTCTCGGGTGTGCAGGTATATCTTTCGCTTTGACGGAGCTGCGGCGGAGTGTAGAAAAAAAAATCCCGGTAACATTTTCTCCCCATTAGTTGATCAGGCGTGTAATATGCCGAACAATGTATCCTTGACAGTCGGCTGCGCGGGTACCGGGAAATTACGTATAGAGTCGGCAGTACTCGACGAAACGATTTGATAAGTAAAGTTATCGCGATAGAAATACTCAACATTTTATAGCTGGTTTTTGACCAATGAAAAAGTTTCTTGGTTACATTTTGTGTCCATCGTAATCCAGGACGAACGTATTATAACCATGCTTCGACTGACTTATAAAATTATTTTCATTTTGCCACTTGCAGGTTTACAAAAAAAAAGGTACTCGCCATCTAGTGGTGAAGGTTGAAAGTGATATGTGCGTAGATGAGGATTTCACAAAATATTTTTCCTTTTTTCTTTACCCTTCGGGTTAAGAGCAGTTCAAGAAATGTACTACATATTGGTTGAGCTAAGAAAAATAATTGTCAGCTAAGAGAAGAATCATTTTTACATTCGAGTATTGGCCAGTTAATCCTTTCCATGTTGCAATTAAGAGGTAATGTTCACTTTTTTGAGTGAACGTATCGATCATTTATTTGATTCACACTTCATTTATCGGATATGGTTATTTGGTTCTCTAAATGTTGAGGGTATATTTGAAAAAAAAATAATTTTCATTCATCGATACGTTCAATTTCATACTTGCATTTAATTAACATCTAATTGTACAATTTTTATCTCGCGCTCGCCCTTTAAGGAAAAAAAATTACCATATATGTCAATTCCAGATTTCGTATATAAATTCTCGAAAAAAAAAACGTAAAAAATTCGCTCTCGTCTTATTAAATTCCCCATGGGCTGGCAATTATCCGGTTACTTTTCTTCTCGCGCGCACCGCTTCACCGAAGGTGCATTATGATATACCTGAACGATACGTAGCGCAGCGCGCGCGCCAATTTAATTGCGCAAAAGTGTACACCTCGTGACTGACGACGACGACGACGACGACGACGAGTACGGTGGTGGTAACATCTTGGCGCATGAAAAAGAGAAGAAAAAAAAAACCATCCAAGGAAAGAAGGAAGGACGCGGCAGTGAATGCACACATAGTCATGTGACTTTATGCAAACGAAATCACGTGCCTCGTGAGCAACCCCGCGGCATTTTAGCACGCATACACACATGTACACATACACACACACACACTGTCGGTCAGCCGCACTCGATTGTTCGACGTCGTTGTTGTTGTTGTTGTTGCTGTTGTTGTCGCAACTCTCGATCTTCGTATCGCATTATCTTTTTACTATATAAAGCGATGTATGCGTTTAGGATATTTTTTCGATTGGGAAACGCATCGTGTATCTAATATAATAAGCTCGTCATCGATCGGATTCGACAATTGGCAATATCGTAATGATAATTTTTGCGTCGTCGACGATTCGTTCTAATAACTCCAGCCACTATGCAACGGCGGTTCCCTCGATCTCAGAGCCCCATATATCGCGTAGTCCTCGTCGTTACATAAAAGTAGGTAGATATATATATATATATATATATATATATATATACTCGCGGGCCCCGGCGTTGTAGCTTCGAGTCAATTCCTCCGCAGTTGTGTTGTTGTGCTGTGTGCCGCGCTCGTTGCTAATCGCAATTAGTTCCAGCTTCGTTGTTTAAAAAGTTCCTTTTACGCGCGAGCGTGATATCTTGGGAGCTCGAGTAAGAAGGGGGAGTCTGCTGCCGCCGATTTTTCGAATTGTTTTTGTGCAGCGCGCGCGGGCACACACACACACACACACACACAACAGAAAACAACGAGTATACGCGACGCGACGCGCTCTTGTACGTGCGGTAATCGTTAGAAGAAAGTTTTTTCGCCACATACACAACGCGGATTACATGTAATGTACGATTTTCATCTCTCTCTCTCTCTTTCTGCTCGGAGATTGAGTAATGTGAATCTACATGTATACCCAGACAGCAGAAACAGCAGCGGCGGCGAGAGGGAGATAGACAGCTTCGGGATCCATGTAATCGCACGCGAGGATGTTACAAAATTGTGTATTAGATTCCGCGTCTATATCGCGCCGATTAGATCGGCAATTTTTCCCCAATTTTTTTTTAGTCTTTTTGTTCATTATTACGCGCATTAATGGCTGCCCCCGATCGATCTTTAAATCGGTATTAATACGCCCACCAGAAGAAGAATAAACGAAGCCGCATGTATAAAATACACGATTCACGAGTGGCTTGCGAGTATGGTAGAGATACAGCTGTACAGATTTGAGGTACTGCAACGCGTGTGTACCCGATCCGCGCAATAATTCATCTTTCCCGTGGGCTCTCTCTCTCTCTCTCTCTCTCAGACATTGCAAATCGATGCAATATGTGGAGTACTACACACACACGTGGGGCAAAAAAAATCGGCAACAACAACAATCGAGCTTAGAGAGATGTGTGTAAAGAGAAGAGAGATAGAGAACGAAGCATTGCTCGCGCGCGCGCGTGTGCGCTTTCGCTTAAAACTCCGCGCGCTGCACATACACATTATAAGCTAAGGAGAGTGAAAGAGCACGACGACGACGACTTGCGAGGAGGACTCTATATATACACGAGTGTATAAGGAGGCGCGCCGCTGCCGTATATAATGCCTTTCTTTTCTTGCACCTACGTGCGCGCAGAGCTCATTTATATATTATATGAAGTGCATATGCACACGCGCGTTGATCCGATGAAAGGAAAATGCGATTACGATGTTGGATGAATTTTTGCGCATCGCGACAGAAATTTTTCGATCAAAGTTGTAGGGTGTGTAAGTCGGAGGCCAGGACGATCAACGACGACGCGCGCGTGTGCTCGTCGTCGTCTCGTCGACAACGAGCAGTCGTCTACGTCGTGCCTCCTTGGCTCGGCTGCGGCAACGGCGAACTCTTTCACTCTCTCGCTATACTACTCCTCTCTCGGCGGCGCTCGACTCGGCGGCGGGAACTCGTAAAACGAAGAGAGCGAGATGGAGATGGAGGAGGCCCACCACAGGAGTAAGAAAAAGAGAGAGAAGCTCTCCCAAGCCAGCCAGCCAGCCAGTGTGTGTGTGTGTATGAACATTTACTACCTGCCTGTGTGTGAGTGTATTCGCGAGTGCGATGTGTATACATACGGAGGCACGCTGGCACTATAGAGCCAGTATCGGGCAGTTGCGCGCCAGCGCCAGAACAGTGCGTTTCTCTCTCCTTTCTCGTCGTACGCGAGTCTCGTACTCAGGATTGAACACACGCGAATTTACGCACGCAGCCGCCAACATGCGCCGTCTGACATAGTATTCACCATTATCGAGCGTTATTTGTATGCACAGTGCGGCCAAACGACGAAGGATCGCGATCGATCCTAGTTCTCTACGATAAAATACGCGTTGATTCTTTTTTTTTTTGTTTTTGTCGGCCGCGAATTTTTTTGCCGAAAAAGTAAAAAAAAAAAAAAAAAAAAAACACAAGAAAGAGCGAAAGTGCATTTATAAAAATAAAAAAAAAGATAAAAAAGGAGGGGCCACTTCTTGAAGACATCGAGAAAGTGCCTTGTTGTTTTTTTTGTTGATTTTTTTGTTGGATTTTTGAGAAAGCCTCACTGAACACGGGGGCTTCAACGACGACGACGACGAAGAGAGGCCCGAGAGATAAATTCGCCCAAGAATGAAGAGAAGCCGCTTGCTTCCGTGAGTAATTAAATACATCTATATTATAAAGCTCGATACATATAATAATAATGATCGCGTGATCCTCGCTTGCCGATCTTTCTCCACGCAACTCGTTTTTCTTTTTGCGCTCTTTTATCAGCTGCACGCGAATGTGTGTGTGTGTGTGTGTGTGCGTGTGTACCCGTGTTCGCGCGCCTGTCATTTTTTTTTTACTTCACTTTTTGTGCACAAGTGTTGTTTGCAAGTGTGTATATTATATGCAACTCTCTTCCTCTTTACGAGCCGGCGGCGGCGGCTGCTGCTGCTGCTGTGACTCTCGGGGGGTTACGCAGGAGCTGCAGCAGCAGCAGCCGCGCGTGAAAGTTCCATTACGCTTCCCGAATGATTTACGAATCGTGTTTTTCGTATCGTTTCGGCATAAAAAGAAAGTCATTTATATATAGAGAGAGAGAGAGATATGTATATGCGTGTGTGTATTTGCAATGTAAGTACGAGTACTTACACGCACGCAACACAACAACAATGTCATATTTGTCGAGGAGCTGTCACGGGCGATTTCGTAATACACGATATAAGGTGGCTTTATCGAACGCATTAGGAGGCCAAGTCTCTCTCTCTCTCTCTCTCTCTCGGCGTATGCATTGCACATATATATAATACAAGCACGCCCGCAGAAAGTCAATGGGTCGGGCGTCTGTCTCTCTCTCTTGCACTACGGAAGCACGCGTAGGCGTACAGTAGGTATAATATCGAAAGCGTTAATTGTACAAGCGCGACTATAAGTACTGTTAATTATCCTTGCGCGAGGACTCGCGAGCCTTTAGAGCCTCGAAGCCAGTTTGTTTATGCAAATATTTTTCTCGTATTATACTACTACTACTACGTACAAGCTCGAGGCAGCAGCAACACAAAAGCGCGCGCACACACACACACACACACACACACAGAATAAACTACTGTACCACCGCTACTTTCTTTTTCGCTTTTAATTAGAGATTCATGTCTCATATTTTTGAACTATATAAGCTGCATATATGCACTCTGTATGTTCGATACGTTTATAAACTGCTGTCGTTATATAGCATAGATGTGCTGCACCAATATAAGTATGTATATATTCGGGCGGTAGCGACTCTGTGTGTGTGTGGTGTGTGTGTGTGCGAGAGAGAGAGAGGACCATTTCGAAAAGTAAAAGTTCATATTAGCAAGTGCACATGCGAGCGACGAGCGAGTATATTATACTTACACACGCGCGTGTACTTTTTTTCTCTCTTCCTCGCACACGGCGGCGTTTAAAGCCGATTGTAAACCCGGAGTGTGCGCAAGCTCGCTTAAAAATTTCTCAAAGCCTTTATGAATCGAACGATTTTCAGCGTGTGGGAATTTTTTGACGTATTATAATATCGACCTCGGATCGTCGCTATTAAACTAGTAAATTTTTCGACTATTAAAGAATCTTGATTTTTTTCCCAATTTTACTTCTTTTTTTTTTTTTTAATTATTATCTTCTTTATTTCGCAAAAAAAGTATTAACGCGCAATGTGACGCAATATCTGGTCCATAAATATATCTGGTCGAAAAATATGGAGAGATAAAAATAGGTTAATAAAAGCTATACAACCTGTTCGGCGCGCGGAACATTTACTTTTTTTTTAACGATCGGCATTAATTATGCAACTACATAAATTCAAGTATGAAAAAAAAAACGTTTAGACATCCGAGAACGAGTGATCTTCTCTGTTGTATACCCTTACGATTTTCGACCGGATTCGAAGGGCATCGAACGTTGGCGTTGAGAAATGCCGTCAAATATATTCATCAATTTCACTATTTCGTGTGCACGCCATAGCTCGAGCTTACAAAAAAAATTAAAATCATTAGGCTCGATCGTTATTCATCCAGATAATAATAAGAATAAATCAGCGAGAGCTCATTAATAATGCAAAATTGTATTATTTAATTTTGGGTAACTCCACGTGCGCTCGACCGCCGAGCTTTTTATTCAAATATCTCGTATATGACTCGCAATTAAAATAACCTGCCGTTGAATCATTTTCCGCGCAAGACACGTCGTTTAGTGCGAAGGCGTCGCTACGTCATTGGGTAAACTTTGTATCGATGCGTGGTTTTTTTTTATTTTCGACCGGTTTTCATTAACAAAGTTCAGCAGAAAAGAAACAATTTTCCGCCTAGTGACAGATGGATTATCCTTGATGAATGGACCATTAGGTTTTATGAAGCATTGTGTGCTGATATTTCAATCGATCGAATACGTTATACGATGCTTGCGAAAAACGCGGATGCAGTGAAGAAAAAAATCATGAAAACTAATTTGTTCGTACCGGTGCAATTTGGTTTCAAAACTTTAATCGTATAGGAATTTGCGCTTTGATGTTGCGCGCTGATACACGTATTGACTTATCTGCGTGCTTGTGCATACAGGCACGGTTCACTAACGTAAATCTACACGCGTAATAGATGCATTATGTACATTAGCTCTTGAATGTCTCGATCTGTAATATTAAAGGCTAAGCCGACAATACGTTTGTGATAAATGATAATTATTACCCAAGAGTTTGATTTCGGCTTCGCAGCAGAGGGTTGAAAATATTCAATACTTGTGGTAAGCAAATAAGACAGACATATCTAAGGTAATATGACAAACAAACCCTGCTTTATACGAATATTTTGACTTTGCCACTTGCACATTTACAGAAGTAAGGTCACTCGCCATCTAGTGGCGAAGACTCGAATTAATATTATCGTATTGAAAGTAGTTGAAACGATTAAATGGTCATGGCATTATTTTAAAACATTTTAAATGTAAATCATTGGGTCATTCTGTTAATTATTAATTTTGAGCATTCAATGATTCGACAACAATACATCTACCCGCGCGTATCCCTCTATCACCACTCAAACTCCACGCACTCGCGAAGAAAGAGAAATTAAGTCGTACGTCGATTATAGGTTAATACCTCATTAACGCGTCTCGATCCTTTTCCTAGAGAGAGAATTCGCACCGTATATAATCGGTTCGAAAATCCGAAGTGAGTAATCACACAGCAGCAGCTTACGTGTGTTTTCTCGTCGAGGAAAAGTATATATATATATATATATATATACAGTGTACATAAACGAGAAGTGAAAACGTACAAATTCCATTTTTATCATTTCTATGTGTATAAATAAATACACGCGAGATGAAGACGTCTTCTCGAGGGTGAGACTTTGAGTCCACGCTCATCGTCGTTGTCATCTCTCCTATATATGCAGCTGCTGCAGCATCATCGTAATGCCATTTGCGCTGCTCTATACTTACGCGAGTATATATGCACATATAATCCTGGATCAGTGACCCAGTGACACAAATTAGCTTATGCTCTCACTCTATCGTCGTCGTCGTCGTCGTCGTCGAGAGTGAACGTGTGTGCATCTCGCGCGGCTGACTTTATAATATACTTACATATATATATTCTATATAAACGTTATACTTGACGCGCGCCGAGAGCGCATCGCTGCGCACAGCATGCACACGCGGGGAAAAGTATATATAATGGCCTTGACGCGCGCGCGCCTTATAACTACTATCCGACACTATATAATATACATGCAGGCTGGGGATGCCTCGACTCTTCTTCTATACATTACGATTATCATTATCATTATTATTATTACTGCCATTATTATCGTAAATATATATATTTTGTGCCAAGTTTGCACGCAGAGCATCGAGGATCGCATCTTCTTAACATTATTATATACGGAAAGAAATATCGATCCTCGCTGGTAGGTGGCATACTGCGCTGTAGCTGCGGAGTTACGCGTGAATGGCGTGTCGCTCGCCGGTGATTTTAATGCCCGCCCAAGGCGTGTGTTATTTTTAAAAGGCAGAGCGAGATATCGATGGTTTCGTGTTTTTTTTTTTTTTCTTCGTGAATATTTTATCATTTTATATTGTATTACATAATAACATTATCAAGTGGATATGCTAATCTTGATTGATTCGAAATTCATTTAGGAGCCTCGACAAATGAGCATTCGTGCAAATTTATATAAAAAAGAAAGAGACGTTGATACAAGTGACAGTCGAAACTTGAAAATTTATTCAGAAATCGCGATCCGTTTTTTTTCTTGGCGCGCGCGTGACAGACACATTCGTTCATTTTTCTCAATTTTTTTTGCATTCAAAATAACAAAAAAAAGGGTTACATCCCGGAAAGCGCGCTTGAGGGGCCAAACGAACATACAGGTACCAATAAAACTCGTTCTGTTTTTTTCTCTCTCTCTCTCGAAACTTTGCCCGAATTATAGCCACGACTCCAAATGGGTACTGCATCGCTCGCTAGCTAGCTATATACAAACCGTTCAATTATATATATTATTTCAGCCGAAGAGCTCCTTTTTAAAAGCAGGCCTCGCGCAAATCTCTCACGATCGATATGGGTCGCGAATAGAACGAACGAACGAACGACGCCAGAGCAGCAGCAGCAGCAGCAGCTCTTGTGTCGCGGCTAATTGGATAATCACGCCTCGGATTGGATAACGTTTGGATAAAAACGTGATAGCACGCCGCAGCCGCCGCGCATGTAATACGGGATTGAACTTTCTGCGCCTCGTGCGCCTACAAAGACACTGTGTCGTGTTCATGTGCGCACACTTTGGTGGTGGTATGTATACACAAGAGCCAGGCCGTGCGCGCAATTTCGACACGCGCCGCGCACTTTCTCCCGAGGTAGTATTAGTAGTAGTATAGTAGTAGTACTACTACTACAGCTATAACAAGCATATAATAATGGTCGAAATGAAAAATGTCGCTTTTGGTTTTGTTCCCAATTTCGGCGAGGCCCGCGCGTGCGCGCCGCCCACACATTTCGCTCTTATATTCGCTACATGAAATAGATCATCGGAAATCTCAATCGGTGCTGCAGTCGAGCGCGCGTACTTGCACGCCACGCTCGAAAATCGAATTTCTTTTGAAGAAACTCGTTCGTTCGCACGTATAAAGAGTATATATAAAAGAGAGTGAAAAAAAAAGGTACTTATCATACGTAATGTCAAACGAGTTCAACGCGTTCCGATATATAATATCCCAACTACCACCAACTATCACGGGATAAAAACGCGAATGAAAGAAGGAATAAAAAAAAAAAAAAAAAAAGAAGGATAGAGAAAGTAAAAGCAATCACGAGGCGGCTATGTAGTGTATTATACACTCGCGATTTCTTTGCGCTGCCTCGATTGTATATATATAACGAGAAACATAATATCGCACGCGCGCGCGTACAAAATTAGCATGACAACGACGGCGACTACAAAAAAGAACGACGAGCAGCTATCTCGTCGATACATCGGGAATTATATTTTTATTATTATTATTATTATTATTATTATATACGCGAGCGCGACAATAAGTTGGAAACTCGCATCATCATTACGCAAACGAAATGAAAAAAAAAAAACAAAAAAAAATGGAGAAATTGCGCGAGCCGAGGCTTGTAGGCGCGAGCGAGCATTGTCGTCTTTAATACACGCACAGACACACACACACACACAAACACAGCGTGTTATATTATTATAAAGTATGTGTGTACGCGCGTGATAGAGGCTCGGCTGCGACTATGTACGCGGAGAAATTTACAATATTGAATCATCTGCAAGAGGCTCGTGTTTGTACTTATACATATACTTCGTTGCTAATCTTCTGATGCCGCCGCGAGAGAGAGACTCGTACTTACGTTGCCTTTTTTAGCCTTTATTGAAATTATATTGTAATTTATTTTCTCAATTATCGATTCTTCATATTTCGCGTAGATATTTAATTTAATTTGCTGTCTGTGAAATTTGGAGACTCCTTTCTATGGCTCTGGAATTATGAAGTTCATTCGAGAAGCTTAATTATGTAAAAAAGAAAATTAATTGTTACAGCTGCGTCGCATGAAATTACGCGAATTAGCTAAACCGACATACGGTATCACTCGGGTAACTGCGGAATAATAACGATTATAACATTGTCTCCTCGATGCTGTGCAAATAGACAGAGAGAGAGAGAAAAAAAGAGTACGAGTTTAACTATAAATATCGACGCGGCGGATATGCAATTTCGCAATAAAAGTTCTTATGTACCTGCTGCTTACTGCTGCTTATGCACATACATATTATACACTGCGGACGTGCAACCTCGTTATCGTAGGTCAGGGACTGATTTGTATATAGCAGCAGCAGCAGTGGCAGCAGAAACAGATACATATGAATATATACAGCAGCAGGTACATATATACTCGCGCGGGCATTGACAGCAAATTTTCTTTCCTTTTTTTTTTCTACTTACATCGTCTTTCATGCACATCGTCATCCCATCGCGCCGATGATCGTCGGTCGGTCGTTATTTTTCCTCTTTTTTTCTTCTTTTGTTTGCGCGCACCTATATAATACCATAATTTTCCATAAAAAGCGCGCGCGCGCTTACACGCCTGCAAAATTAATTTTAATTAGCCATTAGGATAATTTGACGTTTCATTGGATTCGCGCGATAATTAATTTTCCCTTTCATCGATGCCAAGTTATTTTCAAATTATTTTTTTTATTTACTTGTGGATTGGGTTTTTTTTCTGATTGCAAAATTTTCAAGCGCGTCACCCGCGTTTTTTTCTTTATCCATAAGTAATCGTGGAATTCGTGGAGAAAAAAAAACACCAGCTCGGAAAGTCTCGATTACATCGGCTTTTGCGTGCACGGTTCACGGCTCGTTTAACACTTGGCGGCGCGCGTCAAGTCGATCGAAATTCCTCGCGCGAGCTTACGGAAAAGCACATTGTCGGTGTTTTTTCGCGCCCGAGGAAATCGCGCGACTGGTCAATTTGACCGCGTGTAGGCGATTTTTCGCGCGTTACAATGAGAGGCGCGTTTCGTAATATTGTGACAATTCGCGGCGTTAACGGGGGTGTGACCGCGCGCCGAGCGGCACGTGATCGATCGCAACCGAAGTGCAATAATTGTGTTTCTCTTCGAAACGATGACACATTTTCTAGCGCGCGCGTAATATTTTGAAAGAGCTGAATTATACTTTTTGCCTTCTGAGTTAGGTTGAAAATCTATATAGGCTGTCTAAGAAAGCTCGAATCAAATGAAGATTCAATGTTAAATCGCACAAATTATTTTTAATGCAAATTGAATGAAAAACATATAATTTTATGCTGAAAATTAAACAGTTTGATTGACGATCGATGTTTCGATAGTCATTTAAGATTTTGCGTTAGTGCATGTGTATCGAATTATAATTAAAGCCAGCTTCTGCCGATAGATGGCGAACACCTTTGATCTGTAAATCCGCAAGTGATAAAGTCAAAATAATGGTATAAGTTTTGAAAGTAATTAGGTATTACGGAATTGTAGATTAAATTTTTAAAGATGACAGAAGT
Source organism: Trichogramma dendrolimi (assembly GCA_034770305.1). Taxonomy (NCBI): domain Eukaryota; kingdom Metazoa; phylum Arthropoda; class Insecta; order Hymenoptera; family Trichogrammatidae; genus Trichogramma; species Trichogramma dendrolimi. The sequence continues at coordinate 7,126,562 of JAPMIB010000002.1, read as the reverse complement.
TTACTTCGCAACACCTTAAAAGCTTCCCGCGTAAAACGAAAAAAGTGAATATAATTCAAGCGTTTAAAGTTAGTTCGCGCTTGAGTCATTTAAAAATAATGGCGCGTACTCGACTGCAGCTGTCAAAGGCACCGTTGAATTCTAATTTGTTCCGTAAATGATGCAGGCCTTCTGCGTCCGTTTTTTTTTCTTTTCAATCTTCCCACACGCAACACGTTTTTCTCACTTCCCTGTTTAGCTCATTAAACAAATATTTTCTTTTCTTTTTTTTTTTTTTAAGTAAACTTGAAGAACAAAATGCCTTCGTTCGTACCTTGAAAAAACAATTTCATATCTCTCCACAAGAAATGAATTAGCGCGAGTCAATTTTTTTTTTCCAATTCTTCATCTCTATATTATAAAATTGTTCACACCTCGGGATAAATAGCCTAGTGTATACAGTAGGATAACGGTTCATTACTTCGCGCTCGGCTCGCTCGACGCGATCGTCATCATCATCATCCGATATCTCTCGCGTATACGCGCGCGCTACCTCTAATTACGATACGATTAATTATAAGTGTAAGAAATTCTCGAGCGTCTCGGGGGTATATAACACAACAGCTAGTCGTCGTTTGCCGGTATATTATATCGTCGTTGACAATCTCTGCGCCGCGGTATTATACACTTGAAATGAGCAATCACGCGCCGCGACTTCTGTATTATACACACGCATAAGCAGCAGGTGCTGCTCGTGCTCGAGCTTCGGAATCGCTTGAGTAATCAAAAAAAAAAAAAAAAGAACGGCTGGTTGCCTCGAGGATCCTCTTTTTTCTCGTATTATATACACTCCTCGCGGCAGAATAGACCGACGACGACGAGTCGAGTCAAGGAGAACTGCTCGTTTTATATATTAGCGACCACGTGCGTTAAATTTATAATTTTTTTTTTCTTTTTCTTTTTTTTCATTTGTCGAATTGGGACTTTTTAGTGTTTTGTGCGCGAGCGCGCGATTCGAAATCCTCGATTTATAAATCAGAAAAAAGCCGCGCCGCCAATGCTGCGAACGCTTTGAGACCAGTGGAAATATTGTTTTTTGCATTTCGTTGTAAAATTAATAAATTATCTTTTTTAGAAAGTTTGGATTACGCGAGTTTCGGTAATTCGATCGCGACGAAAAATGTCAATTCATTTAGCAGACATTTTCAAGCATCGACTTTTCCAAATTTTACGATAGAATTTGCATTTTATTACGTCTGCCGCGGTGTTAAATTATTTCCAAGTAGTCTATTTCCATGGCTGTATAATAGACCGATCTAAATTCGCAAAACTGTACACGGACGCCCACCAGCCGTTTTCGCATGAGAATCCCTGCTTTAATGCAGCAACATAACACGCAACACGAAACTTCCCGAATAAACGAGTCCTTGCCACTCGAGCACGTGTTCCTGCCGTTGCCGCGGGGACGTTTGAATGTCTTCACTCACTCACTCTCCCTCTCATTTTGCGGCGGGGCTCGCGAAAATTTTTGAAAGTCGACCGACCGATCAACCGAGACAGTATAAGAACAAAGCTGTTGCTGCTGCTGCTTGGATGTGTGCAGCTTGCTCGATGATGATGATGATGATGATGGTAAACGCGATGTGTCCATTAAAGAAAGGAAAAAAAAACGGAGAAAAAACCCGGAACTGGCCCACAGGCTTATATTATTATAAATAGTATACGTGTGTGTGTGTATATATAAAATTCGAAAACTCGTTTTTGGGCGCTGGAATTCGCGAAGCCTTAAACGTGCACACGTTCGAGAAGCCCTCCCCAGATAAGGCACGTACATAAAATTCGCTTTAACGATCGCGCGTATCGAGACCGGCGAAAAGTTCATTCAGCTCCGCACACACATTTTCTGTAATAAAATTTTTTAATTGTCTTAAAATCGCATGTACACACACAAAGTGCACATATACGCACGTGTGCGTATGCACATAATGTAGATCGCCGCGAACGACCTTCGTAACGGCCGCGTCGCATCGCATCGCGCTCGATTGCGCGAGCAAACGAAAGAGAAAATGAGAAAAGAGAAAGAGAGAGGACAGCAGCATGTGATGCGGTGGCTCGTCTTCGTCGTCGTCGGTCGCGCAAAATCTACATCGCGCAGCAGTCGGAGGAGGTTGGTGGAGGAGGAGGAGGAGGAGGAGAGAACACGATGACGTCTCGAGGTTGGCCAATATAATCTCGTCGATTCCACTTTCACTTGCTTCGCATTTAATGTAACGCAGCCGATGGCGCGTATAGGTACATACTGTAGTACGTTATACGGTTACATAAAAAAATTAAAAAAAAAAAAAAAAGAAAAGGAAAGAGAAAAAAAGCTCCTCGTGCTCTATCGATCTTTTTTTTTCTTTTGCACTACTCGAGAGCACCGAAATTCGAGAAATCGAAAAGTATACTCGAGCCTTTTAGGATACGCGTTTGCCTCCTCCTCGTCGTTAACGACGTTATATATATATACAGCATGACTGTTCGAACGATACCTGCTTTTGGCGAAAATAAGTAATTAAGAATCGCTTCGATCGGACGTACATACACATATATTTATATTTACGATTATACATCGACGCGTTCGTCTTCTTCGGTAATGCGAATGCACAAAGCTGCGCAGCAGCCGATAGACGGGAACGATAAGAATTCCTGGCACGTATATCGGCGCTACTGGATACAACCGACGACCTAAAAGGATGCAGCGCGCGAGAAATTCGAGTGTACATCTCTCTCGTTAAAATATCTTCGCGCAACGGCTATATTATACGCGATCGTACAGCGTACGTACGTATCTCAAGTGCGGCTGATTAATAGACATATAAAAGCCACGGATGTACAATAATTTTCGTCTCGATCTTAATTTTCCTTTTTTCCTCGGGGAGAAGTCCTGGCTTGGATTTCACGATTTTTCCATGTAAGCTACAATGGAAAATTATTTTTCCTCGAGTTGTATGTTGTGCGCGGCGAACAATGTATATCGCGCCGAGTACACTATTTTTTTCTTCTTTTTTTCTCAAATAAATAAGTGTGTGTGTGTGTGTGTGTGTGTTTCGCGTGGATATAATAAATACCCATCTTGGCGCTCTGCACGCCCATATACCCATGCCTATAAGTATACTTGTATCCACACACGGGGCATTGTATCAAGGTTAATGCAAATTGTTCAGGAAAAAGCCGCTAATCGCCGTATGGGTTTCTCTTTTTCGCGCTATTACAATATACACGTCGTAAAAATGAGCGTAAAACTTGCTGCTGTTGCGGCTGCCCCGCTGCTTCAAGTTTTAGGATCGAAATCTCCAATAGATGTTTCCGTCGATTGTCCACTTAAAATGTACTTTCGAATCATTCAACTTTTATCTCATTGGCGGTCGATATTCTATCGCGAGTTTCCCCGAAAAAAAGCTCGACGCCATCTAGCGGCGATATCTCAGACAACGCGTGTTGCGTCATACGCGTCTCGGGCAATATGATTTCGGAAGCGCTTGAAAAAAAAACACGTGCCAAACGAACGCGGACGAGTCGTTAATTGATTCGAGCGAAAGACGCGAATACGTGCAATATATTATTATATGCGCGAGTTAAGTGCACACACACTGCACGACGTGCATTGCCTCGCGCGCTTTTTTTCTCTCTCTTTTTTGTTAAGCTCGCTTTTTAAGATCCTTTCGGCGATTATTTCCCCGTCTCGTTCTCTCTCTCTCTCTCACTCACTTTCCTCGGCCAAGTGATTAACGTTTTCCTATATTGTGTATACATACATAAGTTGGAAGTGCTGCACTTGCCGAACAACAATCGGGATATTTATTGCATGCTTCTTTTTTCTTTTCTTTTTCGCTGACGTTGCTAAGGCGAGAGATGCGCGCTTATGGTCCGCGAGTATATTCATTGCCATACATGGATTTTCAATACAACTTTATAAGAGAGTACATAAAGAGTTGAATCATTTTCACGATTTTCCCTTTTTTTCACGTTGAGTTAGATATTTTTGTCCGAAAGGATGAGAAATATACATATTTGTTTTCTATATGCGAAACGTTAATCATTGATTTTTTAATTGACATTCAATTATAATTTCTCGATGTATATTACCTTCGTAGAATTATTATACAGATGCGTAAACGTTAACGGCGATTTTATCATTTACATTCAACCGTACATATTGTTTACATGTTATGTAGTTGAATTCAAAATCATCTTTGATTGCCTCTGCGCCCAGAGACTTTGTATTACGCTATAGCAATTATAACTTTTCAAAATCATGCTTTGATTTATTATACAACTATTTGGACATTGACACTTGCAGATTTCCAAATAAAGGTATACTCGCCATCTAGCGGTGGTGGCTGATTTTAATTGCGATTGAATTTTTCATAATTTGTTCGTACAATTAACGCAAAAACTAAATGAGTAGTAAAAATTAATCTTCAATCAAAATTCTTAATTGTTAATATAAAATTAAATATTTTCCCTTCTCTTTCGCGATAAAAATTATTTACGCGAATATTTTTTAAGACACTTGTTTGATGTCTGCTTCAACATTAAACCTACACTAAATTCAAAGTTTCCTCTTAGCATCGTACGATTCGATGGCAAAACAAAAATCGATAAACAAACTATCATAAATCTCAGATCTGCTGGATCTCGACCTCTTCTCGCGTAGGAAAATCCTCGCGTATAAATCGTATATATATATGTTGTAAAATAAACAAGGCATCGGCATCTTTCTCTCCGCGCCGGAGACGAGTGCGAAGAATTTCTCTCGCTCGCGAGGTGGAGGCAAAAAAAAAGTTAGCGCTTACTTGTATACGCTATGGCGCTCGGCGCATCGAGAGTTTCATTGACCTTGTGCTGCGCGGCGACGATGACGACGACGACCTTTCAACGCCCACCTTTCTCTTATAGGCTACCGAAGTATGTATACATACAACAACAACAAAAAAAGAATAAGAAGAAGAAGCGCACGATCATTCCGTTTCTGTACTGCAGATCCTCTCGTGTACGTATATTATAGAAATCGAAACTCATTCTTGCGGCTTCGTACTTGACCGTCGATTTTTATTATTATGTGTATATAAAAAAAACACGGCATCTCTCGTATATTATAAGCGCGCAACGCCGACGCTTAGATTATTGTCTTTAGAAAGTGTTAACTGCCCGCACGGGGTAATTGTTTTCTCGTTTAAGCGCTTAAAAAACGCATCGGCGAAATCCATTGCGTGTACGCACACCGCATACCTGTGCATGGGCGTATATATATATATTTCAAGCTCGAGTTCAATCCGTATGCGTATTATATACTAAATTGCACGTATCGAGCACCGCCTAAATGTAAACTCGTTATTTACGTTTCGGCTGTGTATATTACTAGCGCAGTGGGTTTCCGATCGCCCCCTCTATTTTCATTTTTGCGCGTCGAATGTACACGATGTTGCAACGACGACGACGACGACGACGACGACGTGTTTCGACGCAAACAAAGAAAATCGAACATACATCTATACGCGCGCACATTGTCATTAACGTTTTATCTGCCTCCGCGATCCCCCCCGCGCGCACCGACTCACGTGTATATAAACACAATTGACAAATGTATCATTACATTGTCTATAATTATGCGTTTCCCGAATGTCTACCTGTAATATACTGGGATTAATAACGATTTCGACGTAAGAATACCAAGATTTGTTTGTCCACTTCTCTCTCTTTAAGCATGGCAACTTTCACGTTCTCTGTTTGGCTATATATACTAGCTTGTGTGTCTGTCCGTTATATCGAATGTGCGAATGTGCAGTATACGAATGGGTAAAAGCAATTTTTCTCTGTGCCGCTGCTACGGCGTGTAAGTAGCTCCTAATTTATTGGTAATATATTTTTTTTCTTCGCGAGGAAAAATCTGACGTTTCGAACGCATTTACCAGAAAATTTGACGTACGAAGGTGTATCTATGCATTTATCAAAAAAAAAAAATTCAATGCCATACCCTTTTGTTCGCAATGACTCAAAAAAAGATGTTTATTTTTTTCTCTCTCTCTCGACAAAGAATCGTTAACCTTACCCGCAGGGGGAAAAAATCGTTCCGCGCTCTTATCATCGATCATAATTTTTTCTCTCTATCTTTCCTCGAGTTAAAAAATATATTATATGACTAATATATATATATCTCATTGTGTGAAATATATGTATTCAAGTGTATACATTCTTAAAACGAACATTCGCTCGATGACGACGAATGAAAAGAAAACGATCAGCCGCGATGAAAACGTCAATGTCGCTCGCGTAGTGGTGGTGGCGATGCTTTCGAAAATTGACTCATCTCAAAGTACCTTTCATATATTTATACGATCTATTATTCTTCATTTTGACGCGTGCAGCAAGTACTACACACTGCACATCTTCGAAGCGAAATTTATGGAACATATAAGCTCGAGTCGAATCGCTCCGAGATTTCCCGCGCCAATCACAAGCTCGTAATTCACGAAATCCTTGCGCGCCACTAACGCGACGTACTACACATGCGTGGCGATAAAAATCGAGTCAAGCTGTTTTTGAGATAGAGGGGGTTGCGCGCAGTAAAAAGCGTCTAATCTCTCGCGTATACGGGTCCAGAAAACTCAGACTATATATATACGCGGACGAGCGCGAGCGATTTCTCTTATATATATATGCGCTGCATTATATACCAGTGGTTGAAGCAGCAGCAGCAGCAGCATAAGCAGTGGCGGCTGCGGCGCGGTGGGTTCCGCTGACCCACTGACACTGAATTATCGCACACATGCATATGGAACTCACTAGGTGCTGCACACACACACACACACACACACACACACACACACACATACAGAGGCGCTCTCGCGGGCTCGCGAAACTCGCTCTTGCGCTGTATTATGGTACTATATAGTGTATACGAATGTGCAGTGGTATTCATAGGAGATGAAAAAAAAAATGGCTTTTTCAATGTCGCGTACGCGTAAATATACGCACACGCTTACACGTAATGGAAAAATGCTTCGCACAGTCGACCGGGCAAATATATGCATAATGAAAAACCGCGAAGGTTTTCTCTTTTTGAAGCTGCTGCTGCTGCTGCCGTTGGCTCCGCGGAGCCGTCAATGCTATTTATACGTGTAAACGCGAAGAGGAATATCCGCGCGTGCGAATTGTGGGATTACTTATATGTATATTACTTTCGAGCGTTTTGTGTGTGTGTGAGTATACGTGCGTCGCTTCGAAAATCGGTTTTACTTTTCATCCCGGCGCGCGCCAACAGAGAGAGAGAGAAGAAGTCAATAATCATACGTGCGTACGCTTGTACATTATATATATATATTTGCAGAGAAGCTGCCTTTCTACAAGTAGTACGTATGTGTATACGCTCGGGTATATACCATTTTCAATAAAGCGCGGCTAATTATCGACTTTGTCAGTCGTCGTCGTCGTCGTCGTGGCTCGTCTTCCATATCCTCCACCTCCTCCTGCTGCTGCACCGAGATCGCTCGCGCGTATCGCTACATACATGGTATACACGAACGACGATAAATAAAACCCAATACGAGCCGAACCTTGGAAATCCATTAAAAAAAAAAGCTGCCACTACACGACGACGGCAATTATAATCGGCATACAAGCCGAGGAATTATAATAAATCGGCAAGTCCGCGTATTATAAGGCTCGATCGCAAGCCGCATCGAGTTGAGAAATATATATTTATATATTTCAATGAACCTTTCGAATCACAGGCGAGCATTACGATCAGAAACTCGCTTCGCCGTACATCATGGTACATTTGAGGAAAAATTCCTTCCTGATTCTTCTGCGCGCGATTCAAGGACGAGAGCAGCAGCAGCAGCAGCAGCAGCAGTCGCGTATTATCCTTTTCAGCACCTACCGCGCAAACAATATATTATGGTACGGTACAGAGATACGATATAATGATCGTCACGAACTGTATACACATCTTATAAAGCGAGAGATCTACTTTACGAAGGAGAGAGAGAGAGAGAAGAAAAAAAGTCTTCGGAACAATCAAAACGAGCGAGTTTCATTTATTAAAAGGCCGCGAGCAGCAGCAGCAGCACACATGTGCGCGCGAGGATTTATAAATTTATATTATACATTATTATACCGAATGAATCGACGAAGCGCCGCGCGGAAAAGATAATAATATGAAGTGAAAATTGCAATATAATGTACGCTGGAAAATGCGAAGAAGAAAAAAACGACCAAAAAAAGGCCTGTATATGATCGTGGCCGCGGAGTCTCTAGAGAGTCTCGCGCTTTCGACCGAAGCGCGATTACTATCTCTCTCTCTCTCTCACTGTGGCCACCGCTCGCGGCGTTATCTCACCTGTTCGCCAGACGTTTATTCCGTACGTGTGTGTGTGTGCGTGTGTGGGAGAGCCTCTCGGTCATTGTATATAAATTATTATATCCGTCGTGAGTGCCTCGCGCGCAAAGCGATGAATGACTGCGTATAGGCCCGCGCAGTATTATTTCATCGCTTATATTCATAGACAGCTTCAGCGATTCGAGATACATTTTCGGGATCGAAACACTCCGCGATATAATAATACACGCACGTGTTATCGTTGAAAATAATACCCACGCCGTGCGTATGTGCCTCGCGAAATTTAGGTCAGCAGTGAGAGTGTGTGTGTATATATATATACGTATGTATATATAACGCTATCCTATATTATTACATCTACGAGGAATTCGCATTGTTACAACGAGAGCTGTACAACTCCACTACTACTACTACTCGACAGCGCGTGCAAAATCCATTACGACGAAGTTGAACCATCGTCGCGTCGTCCGCATCGTGTAGTATCGCGTAAATTTTTCCACGTGCGCACGAATAAAAATCACTGAATATTGATATTTTTGTCATAAACACGCGTTAAATATCATCCTTATATATCTTATATATATAGCCTCTCTCAGACGCGCGCGCGATGATGCTTTAATTCTCTCGAGGCTCGCGCGCGAGCGATCACGGCGAATCCTTTCACTTTATATATATATATGAACGAACGCGTAGAGTCAGATATGTGCATCTTTAAACGCGAGAACGTCTGTGAGTGTCTGCTTTATACATGTATACTATCTATATACCTGCGAGTCGGATGAAAAGTGTGCGTACGTGTGTAGAAACTCAATTACAAAATCATTTCCAACGCGACTACCGAATTCTCGCGCGCAGCCTTTTAAGCCGGTGATTAATCAATTTCGCGTACGTGTATATATATATATATATATATAAACTTTAAAACGAGATGAAGCGCGCGCGTCAAGACGAGATGCTGCGCTGACTTTCCATACGCGCCGACTTATTCGACGTTAAAGTTTAGCAGTTCTCTCTGATGGAGCGTGAAAATGAGAAACTGCGTGCGAAAGACGTCGGTGGTAATATATAAATGAGACCCTATGGACTTGAGGCAAACAGTCAAAACCGAGCTTTTGTCCCTTTGACAGAAACTTGATTTTTTTTTTCATTTTATTTATAACGATTTAGCATACATTGCTTGTGTGAAGTTAGTGACGCGATCGTTAGGAAGGTCGTTTTCCGACTTTGAGTGCGTGCGTGTATAATAAAGCTCTATTGTGTTGTTATTCATAAATTATCTATACGTACATGTTTATCGCTTAGCACTTCATCATTATTAGATCAATATTAAAATTGCTTATGCACGATAAATCTTATTTCTTGACACGTCGTTAACATTGAATTACGAATTATATTGTTCATAACGAATTTACTCGATTTATCATATATACATAGGCAACAAATGGAAAAATTTACAATCTTTTTTTATAACTTGTCTCTCTTTTCTTGTCATTTCAGAACCAGTTTGGCGCTACTGTCCCTGGTTTTCACGGTATCGGCGCTTTCACAAACGAATCAACTATTCGACGTTTCCGGTAAGTTAAAGCGCACGCACTTTCGTGTGTTGATGCATTTGGGAAAATTTTTTAATTGTTCGATGTGGTTGCGTCAGTGATGAATTTCATCGAGTCGTGTCGATTTTTAATTGATGCGCTTTTTTTTTTTATCTTTGCAGAGTATCTGTACGGCGTAGAATATGACTTGCAAGCTCGCGCGAGGGCAGCCATCGAAGCTGAGCAATTCACACTACAGAGACAGAAAGAGTAAGTCGTGCATTCAATTTACTTTCTTATTTGAATCAACTTGCGCTTACCTTGATAGAAATGCTCAATGTTTTATGGCTAGATTTTGCCGAAAAAGTTTCTCGAATACGAAAGGGCCACTTAAGAGCTGGATTCATACGAATCGAACGTATAACGATTTTTCAACCTTTTTTAAACTGAATATAAAATAATTAGTATCGGTGGCTATAAAATCATGCTCATGAATATAAAATAGTTAGTATGGAGCCTTGTAAAACCATGCTCTGACTTATACAATTATTTCTACTTTGCCACTTGCAGATTTACAAATAAATGTATGCTCGCCACCTAGTGGTGGAGGCTCAAAGTAATATCAAAGTAATACCATGGTACACTTAAAAAAATAAATAAGCAAATAAAATCTCTAATACAAACTCCATGTCGTATTTACATCCCGCTCGTTTTTTCCCCGGCGTTTTCACGGCACGAACGCGGACACGCATGTAACGTATCCTTTTTGCCGGGACAGTATGGAAAACGGAAGCGATCGCGCGTCTCTCTCTCTTTCTCTCGGGGAGGCAAAGAATCCGGCGCGTTTTTCATTTACGAGCGTGTGTACGTGATCGAGTCCACGTTGTTGCTGGTCGTTGTTGGGCTCTGCAAAAAAAAAAAACATATCGTGGCGGGGCGCGCGGCGATACACGAGAAAAAGTAAAAGTCGACGCACGAGGGATCGCTTCGCCGCGCGTCTCGTTCGACGAGTCTCGCGCGCGCGCGCGGACGTATTAGATGACGTTGCGCCTCGATGATATTAAATTGGGACTTTAGTATATATAGTCGCGGAGACACTATTAGCCTGTTTTTTTTTACGTGCATATTTTCGGGAACGCAAAAAATAAGACGGTTGTATAAATTCCTTCGTTGATTTATTGCTCTGACAAATCGTTATGTAAAAAAAAAAAAGACAGCGCGGAAATAATTTTCCACGCTGCGCCTCGCGCGGATGAATTTAACAGAACAAAAGTATGTATGCGCGCGATTACGACGAATGAATACGTTATATTATATTATACATTATAATATGTTAAAAAAATATTTTCCAACGTACGCGTATGATGGATGCGCCCGAAGTACCCATGAAAGCGACGGCATTATACATAAATACGCGCGGCGATTGATGTACTCGCGCGGGAAAAATTGTGCAGAGACGCCACATAGAGAAACCAGGAAGTTAAATGCACGACACTACTACTATATATAGTGTCCGGGGCAGTGTCGACCGTATATATGTATGGGGAATCGTAAGCCGAGTTTTCGCGCGCGAGTACATACGAATAAGTGATCGTTATTATACATGGAAAATACGGCGGAAGAAAAACCCCTGGTGACGGTGATATATCTTACGTCATTTTTTCGCGATTCGATGAGAAAACTACGAAAATGTAGTAGTTTTTCGACCGTACGTAGAAACGCGACCGAAAGTTTCCTGCTCGGACGAGATTACCCACCAAGAGTTGCCACATTTATACATTAACTAATATTACTCGTTTGTCCGGTAATAGGTCACCGCAGCAGCAGCCGCCGCCGCAAGACGAGCCGTGTCGCGTAAGACCGGAGCGGCCCTGCCCACCGAGCAAGTATCGGACACCTTCGGGCGCTTGCAACAACATCAGGCATCCAGCATGGGGCGCCCGTGGCTCGCCGTATCTGAGACTGCTGCCGCCCGCCTACGTCGATGGTAAGTGTCCAATTTATATTTATTTTTTATTTAAGCCAAAAAAAAAAAAACCCTTGGAAATGATCGACAAGGCGAATTAAATATGCAGGCGAATCATTTGTCAAACGTTTTATAATTCATGCACGCGAAACCATCAATCATATCGGTTATGCGAGAAGTATAATCGTTATAAAATAGTCTGGTATAATCAATCAAGTTGAATCATCGAGCCGAGGGACACTACTTCCTGAAAGCTTTTTAAAAATAAAAAATCACAAACGCGCCGCAGAAAAACAATGACCCACGTCACCCATGTATAAAATATAATATACGATTCGTCAAAACGAGAATGACTTTTTTCCAATGTATAACTTTTGCCCGCGAAACTTTCGCGCTCTCGCAACAACGAAAAAAAAAAAAAAAAAACAAAATACATTACGCGTCTCGCGACGCGAACTTGCATCAGATTCACTGTATAGCTATCTTGTAAAAATAGACTCACGCGCGCTCGCGCAGGCTTGTAAAATTATGAGGTTGAGCGAGAGAGAGAGACAGACAGACAGAAAAAGAAGAAGTAGAAGAGAAAAAAAACGCAAAATTTACTATATACGAGTTGCAGGTTTCGAGTCCGCGCGCGACGCCTGGCATACTGGCGCATATTATAGACGTACATATATACGCGTTGCATATATATAAAGAGAGAGAAAAAAAAAAGTAACTCGAGCTTGTATTGCGAGGCGGTAGTAGTAGTAAATACGACGCGCTAAATTTATCGCTCGTTGCATAATTAATAAGCACGTAGTATTGCGAGCTGTTATAATATACGTATATATATGCAGGCGGCTGCGCGAGTGCATCGGCACGCGATAACCGCATCTTCGCAATAACGCATCGCTGTAAGGGTTGTTGTCGATCGAACGTTAGATTCATCTCTTGGTTTCGGGGCCTAGATTATAAATGTTTTACGACTCGAGCCGTTATATGTGCGTTGTATGATGAGTCGTTGTTGTAGTTGTTGCGTGACGCGAGCTCGATGTGTATATAGAAAGTGAAAATCAGAGCAGCAGCGGCGGAGGCTATCGGGTGAAAGATGGATTAGCATGCGCGCAGTGTATAGATAGTATATATCATGATGTATGGCGCAATAGCCTCGATACAATGCGTGTATAATACACCATGGGATGCATGCGCGACTTGAATTCGCGCTCGAAATTTCCGATCCCATTGCGGCCGTATATCCCCAGTCGGAGAGACTGACTTGTGTTACTCGCAAATTTTAATCGAATTCTCACCCGAAGCAGCGGCATTTATTAAAGTCAAAGCTTCAATTTCACGGCATACGCGTACTCGATTTTTTACGGCTAATTCATTCGTTTTTTTTTCTTTCTTTTTCGATACTCGAGAGCGTTACATATACACATGCGAGTATATGTATACATTCAATTAGTCCGAATCAGAGTAGAAAATTTTGCCCGAGCAAGCTGCTGCTGCTGCTGCTGATCTTTGAAGAGAGAAAGTTCACGCTCGTGTTGCTCCTCGCGGCGCGCATATAATTGTTCGGCTAAATGACGCCGTGTGTATATACGCATTGACGTACGCGCACGTTTCGATATTATGTATGTACGCGTTGCAAAAAAAAAGAAAAAAGAATTTTACTTTTTCGGCTTTATCAATTATATAGATCTCGCTTGCGCGTGTCACGCTCCTCGACACTTCGTATTTATATATATGTAAGGATAGTGGCCCAAAGCTCGCGATTCCGTAACGCGCGAAAGTACATATGCACAATCCATGAATTAAGTACGGACGCATCGCGAGTTTTGATTACGATTATAATTTGTGTATCATAAATAGGCACGTGTTATGCCCGCATACGGCGTAACATCTCTATATATATATACGTTGTAAATAATACTGTACTTACGCGAGGATCGTCTCGATCGAAAATTTTCATATACACATTGCCGCCTGACACACATAAGTATATAATAATAAATAAATAAGCAGCGGCGCGCGACTCATTAAAAATTACACTCGTGTGTACAATGCACTCGGCTGGTGTACTATCGGTAATCCCGTGACAATTTCGAGCTTTATGCAAGACAATTAATCTTATTATACAAAAAAAAAAAAAAAAACATTGAGAGAAAGAAAAAATTGCACAACTTGGTCATAGAAACGAATATCTTATAGGACGAGTACTACTTCTACTACGTGTAATGCTCTTTTGCTATATAAGTGGAAAGTGTTCGAGCTTTATATATACTGCGTATGTGCCAGGCACCTATATGTAACTTATATAATATGGTGTCACACGCGCCGCGATGGGTATATGTATGCACATGCACACACACACGCATACATAAACACAAATTACGCAATTGCGTCTATGAGGAGCGACTACACCCAATTCAAAACAACAACGACGACGAGTACATTAAGACGTCAAACGACTTATCGATCCTCGACGAGCGCGATCTTATCCGATCGTAACCATTTTTCTTTTTTTTTGGCATATATGTACATCGTCGCGCGGCGAAGAACGAAAGTTGATAATTGGCAGACGCGCGTGTCCGAGCTGATCGTAATTGTAAAACAGTTATACATCGGTTGAAAGTCGCGAGGATTACATTGTATATACGTGTATATCGATTTGTGTGTCGCGCAACGAAGATCGATTCGATTTTTATTTTTATTTTTGGAAAATACTAATCTAGCACGTTAAATTCGAAACGATTTTAGTGAACCGATTTCTATGACCGCGAAACAAAATCGGCTGGACGCGGTACAAAAATCCGCGCGTGTTTATTATACGCGAAACGATAAATTATAAATATATGCGCGTTCAAGTCCATATGTATTATAAAGTACGTATGCGCGCGCGAGCCGTGAAAGCTCACGCGTAAAAGTTTTTGTCTCGTCTCGTCTCTCGCGCGCACGTGGAGTTGGGAGAGCAGCAGCAGCAAAAAAGGAAAAAAATTCGCAGCGAGAGTCCACGCGACGACGACGACGACTACGAGACGTTTTTGTTGTTGTCGGAATCGATCGTTTAACATACTCGATCGCGGTGCGGACTTTCGCCGCGTCGGAAAAGTACGCGCGCTGCAGCGCGACGAGATGTCTCCATTCCAAGCGCGCGTTATTCCGGCTGCTACTCCGCGTCGAATGTATAAGGTGCCAGTATGATACAGCTCGTGTTGCGTTGCACCGCGCGCGCTGATAAACTTATGAAATAAACATTTTTATTTATCTTTTTTTATTTATTTACTTTTGCCCGTTTAACTCTGCCGCGCGCATAATTATAATGCGCGTAAAAAAACTTTTACCTACGCACAATGTTGACTCTGCGTCAGTGGCGCACATTACTACGAGTGTTAAAAAACATATATTGTATATGGGTCCGCGTGCGTAAAACAAGCGCAACAAGGAATATCCATACACACGATAAACGAAATAGTAAACCTACTTTTCTTTATCTTTTCTTTGCTTTTTGTTTGTTTTTTTTATTTTTTTTTATTTTCAAACGTTCATTACAGCAACAACAAAAAAAGCGCCGGCACGGCCTTGGGATCGCCGATGTGTACAAAATTATGCACACAACAAACATCGGCAGTAGGCTTCATTTACTCTGCGCCGAGAGAGATTATTATCTTCCTGAATGTATAATTATGCCGTACGAGGCAATTTTTCGCCGATAGAAAGTAGAGAAGGAAATAACGATACGAGAGATTCGTATGCGTATACACTGGCATCGTTAAGCGACCGATCGGTTAAATGTTTGCTTATACTCTTTATAATTGTTCCGTACAAAATCGAGATAAATCGAAGAATCCTCGAGTCGATAAATGTAAACGATTTTCACTGTTCCGAAACTAATGTCGAATATTCGTTGGAAAAGCATAAACTTCCTATAAAACTACGATTATAACTGCGGTAATTGCTGAAGTTACGACGATACGTATCTGCATTTCAAAGATTATTAGTCACTTAGCGAATAATTAAGATTCGCATTTTTCTTGATACAAAGCTAATCTCTCACTACTTCTTTTTCTTCTCCTTCGCAGGCATCAGCCGACCCCGCAGCAGCGGCCTACCCGGCGCTTCGAGCCTGGCCCAGCAGTTGCGCTCCAGTCGGGCGCCGGTGGCCCACGAGGCCCTCAACAGCCTCACCGGCGTCTGGGCCGAGCTCGTCCTGCGTGACATCTCCGAGCCCGTCCAACCCGGTCGCCTGCCGCAGTGCTGCAATCGCATCGCCACCGACCTCGACGCCCATCCCGAGTGTCTGGCCGTGCGCGACTCTCGGGGCGCCTGCCTCTCGTACTGGCGCGCCGTGCCGAGCCTCGACGCACACAGCTGCCACTTCAGGTCGCGCGAGCTCATGAACGGCGCCTCGGGCTATCTCGACGGCTCGGACGTCTACGGCAACAACGACGACCGGCTGCACAAGCTCAGGACCTACAGCAAGGGTAGGGTGGACGTGGACCAGTGCGAGCTGTGCCGCTTGGCCAACTCCAGCCTGGGCCACGTGTACCAGGTGCTGCTGCACGAGCACAATCGCGTCGCCGAGGAGCTGTCGGAGATCAATCAGCACTGGGACGACGCCAGGATCTTCCTCGAGGCGCGTCGCGCCGTCGTCGCCGAGATCCAGCAGATCACCATGAACGAGTTCGCGCCCGTGGTGCTGGGCCAGGACACCTACGTGGACAACGACCTCAGGCCCACCAGCAACGGCTTCTACTCGGGCTACTCGTCGGACAATCGTGGCGGTGCCATCGACGCCGTCGCCCTCACCGCCCTGCCGATCCTGGCCTCGCTCAAGCGCACCAACGCCTCGGCCATCGAGGAGCAGCTCGTCTCCGCCGCGAGCAAGGTCAATCTCAACGTGGCCGCAGCGCTAGAAGCCGGCACCGCGGACCGCTGGGATCCGGCCGCGCTACTCGTCCAGCTGGCTCGCGATCACGGCGTGCCCTCGTACGTCGAGTTCGTGCACAAGTGCTCCGGTGGCAAGTTCAAGGTCGACTCGTTCAGCAATCTCAAGGGCTTCATGACGCCCAAGGACGTGCAGCTGCTGCAGCGCGTCTACGAGCGCGCGGAGGACATCGATCTGCTGCTCGGAGGAATCCTCGAGATTCCCCACGAGGGAGCGGCCCTCGGTCCCACCTTCGTCTGTCTGCTGCGCGAGCAGCTGGTCAAGCTGCGCAACTCGGATCGTTTCTGGTACGAGAACGACATACCGCCGTCGAGCTACACGCCCGAGCAGATCACGGAGATACGCAAGGTCACCCTGACCCACCTGCTCTGCGCCAACTCGGCCCTGTCCAAGATCCAGCCCAAGACCTTCCTGCAGCCCGACGCCTATCTCAACGCCAAGGTCGACTGTCAGCAGCATCCCGGCCTCGATCTCGCTGCCTGGCGAGAGGAGCACACCGAGGTCAGCGACGACGAGCACGTGGCCACGACCGTGGCCAGCGACGAGGGTCTGTCCCTGCTCACCGAGATGGACGAGCGCATGATCGCCGAGGCCGTGAAGGGGGCCGAGCAGAAGCTCAGACAGAGGAAGCAGCTCGAGTACGAGTCCTGGCGCCAGCAGCAGACCTCCGACCCCCGCTCGCCCGCCGGTATCGCCGCCAGCTTCTCCAAGGCCAATCGCGGCGCTCTGTCGATGGCCAACTCGTCGATTCTGTACGAACTCGCGACCAACGAGCTGATCAACGGTATCGACGGCTTCCGTAGACGTCGCAAGCGTCAGGCCTTCGACGCCGGCAACAACATCCTCGGCTTTCCCAACAGCGACTTCAACGACATCCTTCAGAACGTCGACATCTCGGGCTTCATACCCAGGAAACAGCCGACTCATCACGACGAGATCGAGTGCCCGGTGGACGAGAACCCCTGCGACCCCACCACGCCCTATCGTACCTTCTCGGGGCACTGCAACAATCTGCGCAATCCCAGCCTGGCCAAGTCGCTGACGACCTTCGCGCGTCTGCTGCCGCCCAACTACGAGGACGGAGTGTCCAAGCCCCGGCTCACCGGAGTGACCGGAGCACCTCTGCCCAATCCCCGCAGCATCTCCACCACCATCCATCCGGACATCTCGAATCTGCACAATCGCTACACCCTCATGGTGATGCAGTTCGCGCAGTTCGTCGATCACGATCTCACGATGACGCCGATTCACAAGGGCTTCGCCGAGTCCATACCCAGCTGTAGGTCGTGCGACTCGGCGCGCACCGTCCACCCGGAGTGCAATCCCTTCCCGGTGCCGCCCAACGATCACTTCTACCCGACCGCCAACGTGACTTCGGGCGTGAGGCTGTGCATCCCGTCGATGAGATCTCTGCCCGGCCAGCAGACTTTGGGCCCCAGAGAGCAGATCAATCAGAACACCGGCTTCCTGGACGCCTCGGTGGTCTACGGCGAGAATCGCTGCATCGCCGACATCCTGCGCAGCTTCAACGGACGCATGAACATCACCAACAATCCCAATCGCGGCAAGGACCTGCTGCCGCGCTCGCCCACTCATCCGGAGTGTCGGGCGCAATCGGGCTTCTGCTTCATCGCCGGCGACGCTCGCGCCTCGGAGCAACCGGGTCTGACCATGATGCACAACATGTGGGTGCGCGAGCACAATCGCATCATGGAGGGCCTGCGCAGCACCAATCCGCACTGGGAGCACGAGAAGCTGTTCCAGGAGACGAGGCGCATCGTCAGCGGTATGCTGCAGCACATCACCTACAACGAGTTCCTGCCCCGTATCCTCGGCTGGAACGCCGTCAGTCTGTACGGACTGAAACTGCTGCCCCAGGGCTACTACAAGGACTACTCGCCCACCTGTAATCCGGCCATACTGAACGAGTTCGCCACCGCCGCGTATCGTATCGGCCACTCGATGCTGAGGCCGCATCTGCCGCGCATGGATCGCAGCTATCGCAACGTCGATCCGCCGATTTTGCTTCGCGACGGTTTCTTCAATCCCGACATGCTGTACCAGGTCGAGATGATCGACGAGATGATTCGAGGTATGGTGTCGACACCCATGGAGGCGCTGGATCAGTTCATCACCGGCGAGGTCACGAATCATCTGTTCGAGCAGAAGGGCATTCCACACTCGGGCTTCGATCTCATCGCCCTGAACATTCAGAGATCGAGAGATCACGGCTTGCCGTCGTACAATCATTACAGAGCGCTGTGCAATTTGAAGAGAGCCACGTCGTTCGAGGATCTGTCGAGAGAGATGGCGCCGGAAGTTATCGCTCGCCTCAAGAGGGTCTACGCTTCGGTCGACGATATCGATCTCTTCCCTGGTCAGTATAACAATTCTCTATGCATCCTCCTGATACGAAGAGAACGTTAATTTCAATATCATTGTTTTTCTCCAGGTGGCATGAGCGAGCGACCTCTGCAAGGCGGTCTGGTCGGGCCCACGTTCGCCTGCATCATCGCCATACAGTTCCGCCAGTTGCGCAAGTGCGATCGCTTCTGGTACGAGACCGACGACCCCAACATCCGCTTCACCGAGGGCCAGCTCTCGGAGATCCGCAAGACGACCCTGTCCAAGGTGCTGTGCGAGAACATGGACGTGCACGTGGAGATGCAGCGCGCCGCCTTCGATCTGCCCTCGAACTTCCTGAATCCGCGCGTGCCGTGCGGCTCGATGCCCCACATGAACTTCGAGGCCTGGCGGGAGACCAGACAGGGCTGCCAGATCGGCGGAAGGAACGTGGCGATCGGCGAGTCCGGCTTCCCCACGCCCTGCACCAGCTGCGTCTGCACCAACGAAGGAGTGAGTGTTGACCATATTTTAATTTTGCCTTGATTTTCAAGCGAGACTGTATACTCATGGTAATTATTTTTATCTCTCTTACAGACTCAGTGCGCTTCTTTGAGAGTAACAGACTGCAATCAGTTGCTGCGCGAGGCGTCGCGCGAGGCAATCTTACGGGACGACGTGTGCACGGCCCAGTGCGGTTTCGTGCTCGCCGCCACCGAGGTCAACAGCAACAACGGCGCTGGCAATTTGCAATTCAAGCCGCCGCAATTCAACTCGTTCCCGCAGCAGCGCTCGGGCGGTTTGCGCAACTCCTTCAATTCGGCGTTCAACGGCTTCAAATTACCCGATCTCTCGCAATTCATCGGTTGAGGAGAATTTAATCGTCGTGGTACCTCGCATGCATTCAATCATTCATTGCATTATGCGATGATTGATTACATCCGAGGAATCGATTCAAAGTGCGAGATATAGGTTTTCAATAACGGAGATACAAAAACGTGCCAATAGAATCTTTAGATCCAGTACTACAACTATTTTTATATACGAATGAGACTTAGTTTTCTTTTCGTGTACCTTTTTTTTTTTTAATTCGTGTTTGAGCAAATCGTCATCCACATGTTCACGCGAGAGAGTACTAGCTAGATTATACCCGTACCAGTTTTACTATGTTTTAATTATTGCATTCTATTCAATGTACAATTATTATATAGTTGTTTTAGTTAAATAGAAGGCGTATGAAGTTTTTGAATATGTTATAAGTAACTTTTCATCTTTCAGTTAATGTAAATATAGCTTGTAAGCGAAGATAGTATAAATAAGTATGATGATACTTTGATACTATTCCGGTTTTTGTAACGTGTACTAATTTTTTTTTCATTACTTTAATATTTCATAATAGCATCTACTTTCACTAAAAGAAGCATTTTAAAGAGCAATTGATGTACTTATTTAATACGTATTAATTAATTTGTTCTTTCTAATCAATGAGTAGATTAGTAGATGTTCTTTTAAGAAAAATCTTTGTAATATTTTTCAAGTTCAAGTGTCACTACGAATTCATGAATTCTCTAAAAAAACAAACAAAATATTCAATTGTACATATTGCAAATTGTTCCAGTACTAATTTTACGAATAATGATGTAAAAATGAGTATTTTGAAAGAATAGACACTGCCATTTATTTTATTACTTTCTTGTGAATGTAATGATATCTAAGAATACAAGCAGCAAGACTTATTGTAAACTTTCTTTTATTTCAGTTTTTCCGTTTTTAATTTAGTCTTATTACAATTTTTTGTATGGAATAACATTATAACTTGTCTAACGTTAATAAATTATAATTTTTATTTTTTACACCTTGTCTTTTATTGTATTAAAGTAATCATTAGATATTATTCACAATTACCGTCCCTGAATAGTCTAAGAAAAACGAAAGATATGTTTCATCAATTAATTATATACACCATTTTTCAAGTGAAGACATCGATCACAATTCGAAAACTTCAATGATTTCGAAAATTTTCAATTTCAGTCTATTATCAATGACAATTTCATGATTCATTGGAAGTCGAAGAAATAACCTTAAATGTGTTAAAGGTTCCAGAATTTTAACAAAATGACAATTTGTTTTAGTTGGCCGTGACTTCTTGTTTGTTATTTGTTAAACTAGAATTTTCCTGTGTTGTGGATGCTTGTTCAATGCATCTCCAGAGTCCATAAGTTTTACCAACAGTTGTTTGCCACAGTCTCAGAGTACCATCTTCTGAGCCACTTGCATAAAGCTCACCATCAGGAGAGAAACGTATACAATGAATTGGTCCAAAGTGTCCTTTGAAAGATTCTGTTAAAATTTAATAAGAGAATATTTAAATGTTTATCAATTGTACGAAACATTCAATCATAGTACAAATGATTTTATTGCACAAGTATACAATACCTATTTCATTTCCGCTGCTGTAATCAAATTTATATACTTTCAAGTCTTCTCCTCCACAAACAAAAATGTCATGTGCTGGATGAAGACTAGCACTGTTAACTTGCGTAGGTACTGTAAATTCTTTCAATTTAGTTAACCTGCAACATTAATTTGAAAAGTTTGAATTTTACAATTGAATAATTACAGATTAAAAATATCTTCAAATATTAGAACTCTGAAGAAAATTTGATTAAGAAAAGTGTTCACATACTCTTTACTATCCCAAAAGGTAACAATGTTTGAATGAGTAGTTGTAATGATTTTTCCATCTTGTGACAATTCCATGGACCTTGGTATGGAAGGAAATTCAATTTTTCTTATCTCTTCAGAATTATGTCTATCCCAAACTCTCAAGGTTTTATCATCTGCGCAAGTCAAAAGCAGCGAATCGTTGTCAAAAAATTTTATGTGACGAACACCACTAGTGTGGCCAGAAAACGTCTATAAAAGAAGAGTAAGAAATTTTAAATTTGGCACTTGATACAAAAGTGTTCAACTTGAAATGAAATGTTTCCTGTACCTGTGCTTCGGCTTCGGGCTTATTCAGGTCAAAGATTCTGACAAGTTTCTCGTTAGAGCCCGTAGACAAGTAAACAGAATCTTTGCTAAAGTCAACAGCTTTCACTATATGCTTATGTTGAAAGGAATGTATTTCTTCTCCTGACAAGGCATCCCAAACTTTTGCATTAAAATCAGCAGCGCCTGTGGCTGCTCTTGTTGCTTCTGGATTCAACGCAACACCCCATACTGCTCCTTTATGCCCTTCGAAAGTTCCAATCCAATCTCCAGTATCACCTTGACGTAGCATTGGTTTTCCATCTGAATAAATAGAAAATGGCAGAAAAATCAGTTAAAAATTCGAACTGCCATATCGATGAAATTTCTTGAAGGTAAAACGTTTACGTCAAAAAAAGTGTCTCTGCACTGCATAAAATAAATAATCATGTAACTTTCTAACCTGTACCGCAGGTAAAGTACTATTCGCGTAGATAGAAAAGAATTAGGAATTACCTTTGCAAGCGGATATAACGTAATAGCCAGTCTCGGTGATATCTGAAAAGTGTAAGTGCACGACTGGACGCGTGTGCCCGCTGCAAGTTAACGGCGTTTGCCTGAGATTGGCCATTATTTACGTGATTGCAATGACAACTCGATGTGTTGTGCTGCCGAGGACCAGATATAGGTGCCGGACTGTTTGCGGACGGCAGACGGTTGAGATGCGGCACATACAGTGTATCTATCTAACACACATGTATGTAAACACACACGCGTACACAGTATGAAAACAAAGTATAACTCGCTATATGAGCCTTCGATTGCTTGATATTTTTTTGGAAATTTGAATCATTTATTTTTAACAAATGATTTTTAATAGAACAATAAAGAATTTACTTGTTTTATTTAATAAAATCCATTCTTTTTTGTTTAGAAGCAGAATGAAATCAAAAGATTTCAAACCACAGTTATTTTGAAGTAAAATAATGGTGAATTGCATTATACTTTTTTTCAATTCGTAAACAATTTAATTAATTTTAAGTGTATAAATAGATATTCTTCAAATGTTAAATTCTGAGTTAAAAAAAAAACAAATATTGAAAGTTTTCAATGGATAAGTATGAAAATAAATGAACTGACTTTTATACTTTTTTTTGTAAAATTATATTTATTTACATAACATTACATTTAGTACGCTTATAAAAAATAAAAAATAAAATTTTTAACGTCTTTTGGGATTAGGATTGCTCTTGGGTTTGATACCCTTCATTTTAGCTTTTTTCATCGATTTGCTCGCCTTCTGGTTCTTTTTGGTATTTGCGCTGTAAAACACAAACGAATTTAGCATTTATTGTTAATGAAAGGATAATTAAAAGAAAAAGAAAAAGGATAAAGAAAAAAAATACTCACTCGTATCGCATTCTTTTGACGTTCTTTCTGCTCGTATCCGTCAGATCGCTAGCGAAGGACGAAGCCTTCCTCTTCTTGACTCTGGTACGGTCTTCAGGAGCAGTAGCATCCACGCAAGATCTCATCTTCTTCGGTTTGATGTTCTTCTTTGCCATACGAGCTTGATAAGCTGCGACTTTGTTTAATTCTTGCAAAGCTCGTTCTTCAGCTGGATCCAACTTCTTTGCTGGTTTTTTCGATTTCTTGTCAGGCCTTTTATCGGTTTTATCTTTAGGCGTCTTGGCAGACTTATCTTTCTCCGGTTTGTCTTGCAGTTTTTCTGAAAATAAAAACGTGCGGTTATAGCTTTTAAGTCACAAGAAACATGCAATGAAGATTCTGAAGCGCAGTTTGTGAAGCTGTATACTTACTTTTTTCCAAATGTCTATCCTTCTGCGATTGGAACCAGACGCGTTGATCTGTGTTGTTTTCGTCCTTCAACATGTTCTCGATGCGGTTGGTTTGATTTTGACACTTGGCCAATTCTCGCTCTTCCCGCTCCTCATTAAGGATTTTCTCAACATCGGGTTCCAGAGAGTGAAGCTTTTTGTTATACTTTTCGATTATTTTGATCGGTATGATACGGCGTTTCACTGCATTTTTCGCCTGCTTGATGACTTCGTTGACCAGCTGACGTTCTTGCTCACCGGCCAACGAGACCGAGACACCACCTCGACCCGCACGAGCAGTTCGGCCGACCCTGTGGATGTAGTGCTGCAACGTCGCTGGCATCACGAAGTTAATGACGGTTTTGACGCCGCTGATATCCAGACCTCTGGCCGCAACATCGGTCGCTATCAAAACGTCTACTTCTTCGTCTTTGAATTTTCTCAAACTTTCCAATCGTTGAGGCTGCGTTAAATTACCGTGAAGCTCTCCGACCTATTGTGCAAATTTTCTGTTAATCCTGTGACAGTTGAGATGATGGATGTGAAAGTAAAATTTCGACTTACCTTGACTCCTAGAAGCCCTAACAAAATGTGTAATCGGTGAGCTTGCTTTTTGGTTTGTACAAAAATCATGGTATGATCATGGAAGGTACGGCATACCAGGGCAGCTAGTACAGCTTCGCGATCGCCTTCTCTTTCTTTACGAATTCTAGAAAAGTTTAAAGATATTAGCTAATAATAGGAATTAAGTGTATATGAGATTTTGTGTTCTATATTTTCATTGCAGGGATATTTATAAATTATTAAATATTTAATAAAAATAAGTCAGATATTGTATCTCGAATTTTACCAACCTAATAAATTCTTGTCGTAAAGCAGAAGCAACATCTTGATTGCTGTCAACAAAAACTTTAACTGGCTTGTCGAGAGAAACAGCAGCCAATTCTTTTACTTCTTCAGTCATGGTTGCTGAGAAGAGCATGGTTTGTCGTGTTCTGGAGCACTGCTTGACAATATGTTTCATCTGTTCAGCAAAATACTCATCCAACATTCTATGAATAATAATAAATAAATATTATTAAAGAATTATACTTCACTTTGAAATATATGCATACAAAAAATCTACAAACCTATCAGCTTCATCCAAAATCAATACTTCAATTGTATTTAAAGTAAAAGTTGGTGCATTGGCTAAATGATCAATCAAACGACCAGGAGTGGCAATAACAATGTCTGGATTTTTTCTCAAAACACTTTCCTAATAAAAGATAATTCATGAGTCAAGTACAATAATTTTTTTCAAATTTTCGTAAGAGTGATTCAATAAACAGAAATATTTCATACCTGTACTTTTACATCTAAACCACCAACTGACAATCCTACTTCAATTGAAGTGAACTGTGCCAATTGCTTAGTTACTTGATATACTTGAACACCCAACTCTCGAGTGGGAACAAGAACCAAAACTCTAGTTACTGGAGTCCCTCCAGCTGGTCTGTACAATAATCTTTCCAAAGTTGGAAGCATGTAGGCAGCAGTTTTTCCTGTACCTGTTGCAGCACATCCACAAATATCTCTACCTAATAATGCAACTGGTATTGTTGCAGATTGTATAGGAGTTGGATTGTAGTATTTCATTGTACTTATTGCCTATAAAAATTAGATCGCTAATTAGATTGCCAATTCTAATCATTTATGGTAAAATAAAGATAAATTTAGTTAAACATACTTTAAGAAGTGGTCTGGAAATGTTTAGATTCTCAAATGAAGCTAAGTTGTCATAGTTTTCGACAACCTCAAACTTCATTTCTTCTTGTTCCTCTACGGCTTTCCCTTTTTTAGTTTTTTTCAACTTGGTTTTAATGGTATCTTTTTGAAGATCTTCCTCTTCGACAAACAAGTCATTCTCATCTTCAGCATCATCAAGATTCTCTACAGATTCACTATTCTCAGCCTTACTAGAATTTCTCACTTTCTTGATTTTGTCATCGAGCTTGGTTTTGGCTTTACGTTTAATATATTTGCTCAAATCATTCCAAGTATCGTGCTCGAATTCTTCACTGTTGAGAACGAAGTCACCTCCCAAGCCGGTGTCCTTCTTTTTTTCCTTTCTACGTGGTTGAAACTGCAAAACATTTTCAAACATTCACCCATCAAAATACATTCTCTCAATATATAAGAATAATAATGCACAATAATGGAACAAATAACTCACGTCATCTTCTTCGTCGGAAGGTTCTGACAGATCCTCGATCTCCTGATCACTCTCGATTGTTTTAATTAAATCCATTGTTTCTCCCACGTTAGACGCGGTGCGATAATTAGAAAAAGGTTACGTTTGCCTTAACGCACGTTGTGAAAATTCCGTCGCGGCAGACGGCAGACTACACGTGCTTTCACTCGCCAGCTGCGCTGCTATGCTGGCTGTAGCGCAGCGCCAATGCAGCGCAGTGGCAGATTTAAATAATATTGACATCTCTTCGTTATCAAACCTGATGAATTTTACCAAGTACACAATTTTGTCTATCTATCATAGAAACATAATTAAATATTTTACAATTTGATAATTAATTTTGTTAAATTTTGTATCATTACAATTTACACGGTACAATCAAAATATCCTGTTTTTCAACAAGTTTCAACGCAGCATTAGTAAACAATCGCCACAGATCGTCATTTATTAAGCGGGTTGATACTTGTCTAGACTTTAACGTCACGCCGCAGTATACACCGGCAGCACTATCTCGAAGGGCCGATCGTCAGTCCGCGCAATCACAGTGCAGCAGTAACATTAACGCGTGTGTCTCATTCAAGTTTCAATCGAAGATCGTAAAAGATAATGGCAGAATCAACGCCTGCACTCGCTCTTCCCAATCTCGAGAAAAATCCGCAGCGCAAGAAGCAATTCTGCGCTCTGCACTCGGACGGCTACACGTCGGCGCCCATCGGCACGTAGAGCACCGGCCAGCCCACCTGGAACTGGCTCACGATCAGCAGCGAGGTACTGCAGAGCTGGTGTCGCGTCATGGCCAGCATTCGATCATCCTGACCCAGCGCGCGCTCGCCGCACAACGGCTCGATCGGCCATAGACCTCCGTCAGGGCGTACACGAACGAGCTGAGGCCCGAGGACGGCTTCGTGCATCTCGTGAATGACTCGCTGTATACGCGACGCCGCCCACCCATAGCTGCGCAACTGTCACTTCACCGTCATCTCGAGGGTGTACACGTCGGCTCGTATCGTGCTCGATCGGACGCGAGGAGTACTTTGACTAATCGTTTTTGAAGTATTTTAAATGTGTAATAGATTAAGCGTGTACCGTTGACATAATTACTATCGTTATTATATGCAGCTCGTTTAAATGTAAATATGCCAACAGCGATGCGAGGATATTGTTTTTTTGAAAATTTAAAGATTTGTACCATGCATATAGTTAAGACTTAAGATGATATTTAAGCATGTTAATATGCTGATGTTTGACATTTCTTACGAATTTGAAACGTACAAAACGTAATTAGTTTCATTGAATTTTTTTTCTAACCTAAAATAACATTGTTGTTAATTTCAGGCTTTTACAAGAAATAATAAAATAGTCGCAATTTGTTCTCTAACGGATTATCAAACAAAACTCTCGATAAAGTAAGTCGATGACGATATACTATTTTACCTAGATATGCTGAAAAGGCTTAACTTTCAGACAAAATTGTTCATTAACTTTGATGAAAAATTTTCCGGAAAATGCGATAAAAATTGACTCGATCGCATTGATGTATAGCATTAAAAGCCGTCTATCATATAGCCGAAATAGCTCAGTTGGGAGAGCGTTAGACTGAAGATCTAAATGTCCCCGGTTCAATCCCGGGTTTCGGCAAAGGTTGAAATATTTTTGCAATTTTATGATACGAATTCGAGTTTTACTTTTGACGGATAAACTCCAAAATCGATATTGCAAGAATCATTTTTTTTCAATCAAGCTCGTTGGAAAGATAATTGTTATAATGTTAATATTTATTTTAAGTATTTATATTTGACATACAATAATTTTATCATCATCATTATTTCGTATCGTTCGTTCAAAGCAAATGAATACCTCGAAACCGAAATCAAGTTTCGAAAAGCACTAATAAATCAAAGTTGAATGTACCGAACTAATTCCTTACACAGATATATATAATTACTCTTATACTTGCTCAATTGTTCGAGAATATGTAGCACTCGACAATATGTGTGCTCCTTTTCCAAAGTAAAACTTCTGCGCAAAGATATATACATTTCAGGCAAAAGGCAATATATGAGTATACAGTTTCTAATTTAAATCGACTGCAGCTATATGTGGAATGGAAACGACGCGCAAGTGCAGCAAAAAGCTATAATCGTAGTATATACAGCTGCTGTATGGGTACCTGCAGCTGCAGCTGTCACGCGCACGAGATGAGATTCATAAAGCACCGAGAAGCTCGGCTGCTACTACTACTGCTAAAGTCAAGGATTTTTTTTTCCTTTTTTTTTTTTTGTTGTTTTTTAATAAAATCTGCATACGAGTGCAGTAGCAGTAACTCGGTATTTTGGTGCAGCCGTTCGAGTTTTCTTTTGAAAAATGTCGCTGCAACGCAGATGTCGAGAGAATTTATTAGGGGCCATTTCGCGAAAGCTCTCCCGGGACTGTTGATGAGATAAAGGGGAGATATTTATCCTTCGAGTACGTCTTTTTGATCAACTGTGTGCGCTTTGGAACAGAGTCGTTAAAGAAGCAACTATATATTCAATTTCGAGTCTCGCTTGATCTCTCACCGAAGATGTAAACGTAGACGAACTCATCCATGCCTTGCGCGTATATATATAGATACAACGAACAGGAGCGCGAAATAATTCGTCGGCGAGAGCCCCTCGTGCTTCACATCTTTATACATACAGCTCACGCTCCACTGAAACAATACACAAACACGCGTATTATACTTAACTATCATACCTATATCTCCGTACTTGGGGAAAACTCGAAAAGTTTCTCCGGCTCGACGCAGCACTTGGTCTTACGTATATAAATCCAAATACCTCGTATAAACATACGCAGCGCTCGCTATAATGAGTGTACACGGTGGTATACAGCTGCAGCTCGGGGAAATCCCTTTTCCGAATAAGAATAATATAAGCCGAAGCGGCCCCGCTTATCCTGCGGTGTAGATATATATATATTGCATACGCAAAAGACAGACGAGCACACACGCGGCGCGTGCAAAGATATTTAATATAATATATATATATATAATATATTATATACGTACGGCCGCTTCAATACGGGAGGAGCATGTGCACGCCCGGTCGCCACAGGCAGAGAGGGAAAACACGTTGGGGATCGCCGCCATCGATATTTGATGTGCACACGATGATTCGATTACTCGTTATCGACTCTGTGTGTGTGTGTAATATAGCGCGCGCCAGCCGACTTTTCCCTCCTTCGCAGTTCCGCCGCCGCAGCCGAGTGACTTTGAG
Source organism: Trichogramma dendrolimi (assembly GCA_034770305.1). NCBI lineage: Eukaryota > Metazoa > Arthropoda > Insecta > Hymenoptera > Trichogrammatidae > Trichogramma > Trichogramma dendrolimi. The sequence continues at coordinate 7,097,131 of JAPMIB010000002.1, read as the reverse complement.
CTTTTGGCACGCCGCGTGTGCGTCGCTTTAGGCATCATGCGGGTGGTGAACGCGAGCCGGAAGACGAATACTACACTCGAGAGCGAGCTCTCGGCGCGGGGGGTGAGGAGGAGAAGGGAGTTAGATATATATAGGAAGGATGCGGCGCGCGCGCCAGGGGTTTGCGAAAATATCCGCTAGATTATCTTCTCCGCGCGACTTTTCCAAGGCTCTCCCACCTCCTCTGATGTAGTATACTTATATAATATAAACGCGTGTGGATACCGCATGTGTACGTAATGCGTCTTCGAGTTGCTTTCGTCCTTTTCTCGGCAATATGAGACGCGCTAGTTGGAGGCGTCTTCTTCTTTTTTTTTTAACGCGACGTGCGAGGTTGAATATTCGCGTGGTTCGTGCGTTCGATACACGTTAAATCGCGACGTTGTTCGGACGATTTCGAGGCTCCTTATAAAGATTCGTTTAGAGACTTGGGGAGTGGGATTTAGGTTTGGTATAAAATAAAACGAACGAAAACAGTTGTGTCAGAAGAGACTTAAATTTTAATTTTGAACAGAATTACATCGCTTGCATCGGCAACGTTCAAAGTTCCGACCATACAGAATTTTACTGAATGATAATTTATTCGTAACTTGGAATCGTATTTTGTTTTAATCAATTTGAAACTGATTTCGAAACGAGTCGTTCCATACTGAGAATCATGTTATCTACATCACCGGAGTCCAAAGATCGGTTAATGAGAAGTCTTATAAAATCGACTGCATTTTTTTTCAAACTTATCGCGTTACATTTATCGGCTACTTTTAAAATGTCCACAGCATTTCCAATAGATAAATTGGTGTCTAATATTTGTTCGCACATATTTCTCAACTTTTCAAGCTTGTACTTGTCAGCAGCAATCAAAAGATCAATTGTCAAGGAAATTCCACGATTCTCCAGACTACCTGTGTAGATGTAACGCATCATCTCGATCGCAGATTCATAACTAATATCGATCATATCAACTGATTGGCTTTTGTTTTCCAAAGTATCATGGCTGAACATAGCTTTGAACACTGGACTTGCAGCAGCGAGCATCAGTTTATGCGCTGGAATTTCCTTTCCACCTGCAGTTCGTAGAATGACATCACTTAAATACTCATCGAGAAATATCCAGTCGAATTTTAGCTTTGGTGCTTCATTCGTATTAACATAGTTTAGCAAATCTTTTGGTACCCCTTTCGAGAATGATAATTCACAATGAATAGTTATAGTACCTGTGGACGAAACGAATTTGTTCACATCTTTAAGTTCCATATCGAAAATATGAGACCGAACGTCTATAACATTATCAATTTGGGTGTAAACAATTTTGTCATCCTTGATAACTGATATTTTGTAAGTGAAACTCAATTTTAATTCATTCTTCATCTTGTATAGAAATAAAGTAACGCTAGATTTAGGATCCAATTGCTGTAATGATAATGTAAACTGTGTTTGATTGTCACTGCCAAAATTGAACTCTGGCGAATGTATCCATCCACGGTTTCGTTCTCTTAGAAGTACTAGATAATTACTTATCACCCACGTAAAATCGTAGTATCCTACATCAATATCAGTATAGCCTATGATTTTCTGGTTGTTTGACATTTTAAATATACTGGAAAAACCGCACGAGCACTTATTTTCACTTGGGCCTTGGGTATATCACACGCACAAAATGTTCGGCCATAGGTATGTGTCAACGACAAACGACAGGCTGCAACTGACGGTTACTCAAAAGTCAAGACTCGCATAATAAACATGCGTTCCAAAACACAGATCCAACGAGCCTTACTTTGTTTCGAATCGAAGCCATGCGTCACGCCATTCGCAAATCTCGGGTTAAGAATGTCGCCAACGGTCGAAGTAGCTTGATCGAGCAGTAGCCGATGTACTATCTGAACGAGGGTATGGGGCTTGAACTAGCTCATGTCCAAATATATTATTTATATCCTATGCTACAGTATTATACTAGGTAAAACCTAGTATTTCACACACATTTTTAAATCATTAACTTCACAAGTCAACGCATAAGTCTCAAGTATTGATGCTACCTCTGATCTTTTATGATCTTTGATTTAATTGGATTTCATAATCTGCAGAGGAAATGTTCCACTAAGAACGAAAAACATTTCAAAATCACTTGCCCAAAGTCTTTGGAATTTAAAAGTTGTTGTTGCTTTTTAATATAGGGCCATGAAAATCTGGGAAATATTTTCTTTTATTCCATTACACACAGCACCAGTCACATAGAGTAAGTCATTGAAGATTAAAGAATACATATTATGAGATTCAAGTTAATTGAAAAATACTTATCATGTAGTTTTCTGCATTGTAAATATTCATGGTAATTCTTTAATGCATAATGAATCATTATCTTTTATGTCTTAAACAGTATTTGAATTTTAGTCCATATTATAGTGTAAAAAATGGTCATACTACTCCTTTGAACAAATGCTTTTATTATTCATTTCACAGAATAAAAAAAATCAATGCACACAGTTTGTAATTTTATATTCTCATATTCATTGAGAATTTCAGGCATCCTTATCTTTTTGAATCAATGATCAGTATTATAAAGAATTTAATTTTGAAACAAACAGGAGATCTGAATTTTAACAATGAGTTTTCATTTTTGATACATTTATAACTAAAAGTTAAAATTATGAACAAAAAATATATGTAAAATATAGGCATGAAAAGAGTATTAATACAAGTTTTCAAATAATTTTGGTTGTAATTGTGCCATACTGAGAATTATATTACTCAAATCATTAGAATTTGATGGTCCTCATACTATATTTTATAAAATCTCTGTTTTGGTTATCAAATTTATTGCACTATACTTATCAGCAATTTTAAGAATTTCTACAGCATTAGTAGGAGTTGAATTAGAGCCCAAGATTTGTTCGCAATCATTTTTTAAATCCTCAAGTTGATATTTGTCAGCAGCCGCTAAAAGATCAATGGTCTAGCAAATTTCACGATTTTCAACATTACTAGTGTAGATGTATCTTAGCACCTCAATTGCCACTTCATAACCAACATCTATCATATCAACTATTTGGATTTGGTTTTCCATCATATCATGGCTGAACATGGCTCTGAAAACTGGACTGGCAGCGGCACGCATGAGTCTATGTGCTGGAATTTCCTTTCCACCAGCAGTTCGTATCTTGGCATCACTCAAATTTTCATCAAGAAATATCCAGTCGAATTTTAATTTAGACACAGACTCTTTGTTTATATTGGCTGTCGATGCAGAGTCTAGATATGACGTTGGAAATCCTTTGGACAATTTTAATTCGCATCGAATAATTGTTACATCGCCTTCCCTAAGAACACTTTGTCGAGGATAACTTGTTGCTAATTTAAAGATAGTTTCTTCATTTGCGTTTAGATATATGTCTCTTTACCAAATGAGCAAGCAATTTTCCCATCTACACATACTGATCCCTCGTAAAAACAATTAAGATGATTCACAATGTTTCTGCTGCATAAATGTAAGCTCCTGACCAAACTCGAAGTTCCATTGCTTTTTCTTTACGGTAGCCATTTAGCGCTTATTCGAAAGTAAAATTGTCTTTCGGATTTGGCACTAAATATCTGTGAATCGACATGTTGACCTTCTTGGATATTATTTAATAATTTGATATCATTAATTGTCCACGTAAATACACAGTCTTGCTTATCGATTTGCGTATAACATTTAGCTTCATTGAAGTTCGACATGTTTTACACACTGTTAATAAATAGATTTGTACAAAACCATCTGCAGACTACGAATGACTGGTGCGCAGCGACTGTTATGCAAGTGAAAAGTCGAGACTCGTATTTTAAATAAAAATATATACACGCACAGCCTTAAAGGTCACTTTATTTGTTTCTGCTCAGCGACTCGCGAGCTTCGAGATTAAACTGACAGGTGACTGTGAGTTGCTAGCGGAAAACTCGTGTTGCTGCATGCTATATACTTACATGGTAGTAGCAAAAGGATAGTTTTGATGGTTTAATTTAAGCATGGATATGAATTGATTTTGTAATGAATTTTTCTAGCAAATGGTAGATGATCCAACGTCATTGAGGAACTTACGTCCAACTTTCTCAATAAATATTTTGTATTGTAATAAATTGAATGACAAAACAATTGAGTAGAAAAGATTTTGAAAATTTATTTTTCGCACAAAAATAACAAAGTATTTTCAAGCTAATGTTTTAAAATCGAAAAATATAAGGGTATTAATACAAGTTTTCAAATCATTTCGAAAGAAATTGTGCCACATGAGAATCAAATTACCTACATCCAGGGCCGTAACCAGAAAATTTTTGGGGGGGGGGGGTTACCTGGGTTACTTATGTAGCTTAGTTTACCATTAGCTGAAGGTAAAATAAAAAAAGTTGATATTTTTCATAATAACTACGGAAACTTCATCATTTTCAACTCTTCCTTTGTAGATGTATATCTCAACATCTCGACTGCAACTTTATGATCAACATCGACCATATTCACTGATTGACTTCTGTTTTCCAACGCGTCATGACTGAACATGGCTTTGAAAACTGGACTTGCAGCAGCGAGCATCAATTCATGTGCTGGAATTGTCTTACCAGATGCAGTTCGTAGAATGACATCACTTAATTCTTCATCCAGAAAATATCCAATCGAATTTTAGTTTTGGTGCCTCATTTGTGTCGACAGAGTCGTTGCATACAAAGTTTTTTCTATATCTCCTATGAAAACTGATAATTTGAAGCGAATAGTTAAACTATCCGTGGATGAATAAAATTTTTCCACTTTGCACAGAGGAACTTCGAAAATCTTATAATGTTGAGATTTTGTTTCATATTCGATATAATTCGATTTGGTGTAAAAAATTTCGTCGTCCTTGATCACTGATACCTAATATACTTGCATGGCGAGAATTTAATCTCGCTCTTTACGCAGACTAGAAATAATCCTACACTGTTAATACAACAGTTTTCATTCGTGAAATCTAATTGAAAGTGTCTTTTATCATCACTAGCGACTTTGAATATCGGTGATAGTATTTTTTTTCTCTATCTAGGCAATATAATGGAAAATCTTTTATCTCCCACATAAAATCGCATTTTTCTGAGTGGGTTTGCGTAAAGCCTGATATTTTATTAACACTCGACATATTGGAGTGTCGAAAAATCTCGCGAGTAGCTTGAAATTTCGATCCCACGCACAAACTGTTGGCCAATACGTTAAGTTGCTACGACAATCTTCTGAATTGCTAGACTTACAACTGCCCTGCAACATATAATTCACGAGATAGTTGTCAGCGCTTATATGCGTTCTAAAACTGATCGAATTGGGGGGCTATATTTAGTTTTATCGATGTCGCGCGCTTCGTGTATGTAAATCGTATAAGCGTCGCGTGGCGGACATTGCTCACTGCGTACGGAGTTATTGTGTAAAAAAGTAGACCAAGTTTGTAAATGACAGTCACTGTATGCTCTTTAACATAGGATGACTGTCTCGAATGCAGGAGAGTTGTTCGTGGCCTAATATAAGTCGGCGCAAGCCTGACTGTGGAGTAAAGTAAAACTAATACATATGACTTGGGCGACGACTTGTTTCTTGGGATTTACGAGAAAAAAATAATAATGATATTACAATTTTTGATCATCTCACTAGGTGAAAAAAATCGTGAAATAGTTTTGTTTTAAATGTTTACAGAAAGTGATAAATGAACTATGATTCCACTGAAACCATTAAAAAATGTAAGTATATACCCTCGGATGAAATGAATTTACGAAAATTCCGTGGGACAATTTTGAAAATCTCTGCTGCGGTTAAATTCTTCAAAAATGTGTGATGACTTAGTCGAGCTGAACCTATATATTACTCACATCCACGTCGAGACTCGACAAAAGAGATATTCATATAAAATTCCTTCATCAGCTTGAATTATGCTTCTGTATACGCGCAATCGACACATGACTTTTCATCAATGAATTGATACTTTGTAATCATTGTCTCAATAAATTTTTATTACTGAACTCCCATTTATTCAATCATATTTTTTCATTTACCATAGAGATCTGAGTTGAGTTAATTTTATATAGACGAAAAAAGTTTACGTTACTTTGTTTGATTCACACAGTAAAGTTAAAAGAGCTCATGTCTACAGTTTTTTATCACGTTCTAAAGAACGTATAGTATAAACACACACACACACGTTTTTACGCATACATTCGTTGAGGCATAGACATTCCTAACGTTTTCAATAAATAATATTTATATGTTCACACACTGTAATGAATTGAATAATGAAACGGTTGTGTAAAGTAGATATTGACAATTTATTTTTATTACTACAAAAATAACAAAGCATTTGTGAGTTAAGATGATCAAAAAAACAATTATACGTAAAATAAAATCGAGAAATGTATTTATGCACATTTTTCAGATTATTTAGCAAAAAGTCGTTCCATGCTGAGAATCATATTACCTACATCATCAGAGTCGGAAGATACGCTCATGTACTGTTTGATAAAATCGACTGCATTTTTTTTCAAACTCGACATGTTACATTTATCGGCAACTTTCAAAATATCTACAGCATTTTCCGAGGATAGCTCCAAGCTCAATATTTTCTCGCATTTATTTTTTAATCCTTCGAGTTGATACTTGTCACCGACCAGCAAAAGTTCAATAGCCAATGAAAATTCACCATTTTCAATGCTACCCGTGTAGATGTATCGTAGCATCTCAATCGCAGCTTCATAACTGATATCGATCATATTTACCGACTGACTTTTCTTTTCCAACATATCGAGGGTGAACATTGCTTTGAACACTGGACTGGCAGTTGCTAGCATCAGTTTATGTGCCGGAATTTCCTTCCCAGACGCAGTTCGCAGTTTGATATCACTTAAATTTTCATCCAAAAACATCCAGTCGAATTTTAAATTCGGTACCATCACTTTATTCATATTAAATTGATCTCCGCTGGTGACTGATAATTCACAGCAAAAACCTAAAGTGCCATCGGACGAAATAAATTTACGAAAATTGGATGAGCCAATATTGAGTAACACTTTTGCGTTATAATTCTTAGAGAATGTAATTTGACCTGTTTGGGTATTAACAATTTTGGTATTCTTGATTATTGAAATTTTGTATTTGCATGCCAATTCTTCACTCGACTTTTCGATGAATAGTAACAAATACTTTCTACTTATGTACACAGGATAAACAGTTTTTTGCTTGCGGAGCTGCAATTGAAACATTCTTTCGTCATCCGTATTGACATAAAATGTGGGAGAATTTATGATTCCTGTTTTCGAACTACTTCTGTAATTGCTTATTTTCCACGTAAAAGTATTATGCTCTTTATTGAATTGCATGTACCCAACTGCATTGTAGAGCGACATATTACACTTCGAGAAAAATCGCAATACAATTCAACTGCCACTCGAGTCGTCTGGGTCTTTTATCACACTCGCGCAAACTGTTGCATATATGGGCACATGCGGACGCGACAAAATGCCAAGTCGTACTGACAGAAGCTCGAGTCGAGATTCGTATCGTTACACATTATGCGTTCTAAAACTGATAAAATGGATCTTACGTTTCAAACGCCTTACGATAGTGGCTTGCGAATCTCGAGTGGCCTCCAAAGCGTCACTATAGCAGAACAAAACTGGGGAGACTTCGTAGTCGATTCAAAGGAATCATTCATTTTTTGATTTCATTTAAAAATAAAAATAAAAAACATTTTTTACGGTTGAATTTGCGAAAAAGACACGAAATAATTTAACAATTAATTTTCTCCGCTAAAGGGTAGACGAGCAGATTGTTTACCACCGACTTCGGTGTTGTTTTAAAGGCACTGTTGATATGTACCGAAAAACCTTTAAGCCGTGAACTGAGCACATTACGCCCGCACTGAGCCACGGATATTTATGAAACTCGTCGGTACATACAGATTGAGATAATCCTTCAAAATCATTTCTTCGGTAATCGCCGTAAACATATTTACTGTTCATCGATCAATTGATGCTTTTTAGTTATTTTCTCAATAATCATTTATTTTTTGGGATCGTACATTGAATTATGATTTTTTATTTACCATAGAATTCCGAGCAGTTTAGACTTTATGTAGAAAAGAAAAAGTAACTTGACACAATAAATATTTTTTCGTTCAATTCGCAGTTAAATTTTATGAGCTCGTAACTGTAGTTTCACATCACGTTAAAATCTCACATTTTACTCGTTTATGCACACAATTATTCTGTCTGGTTCAATAATGATCGATGGATTAAAAAATTTTTCTTATGATATCGATTGAATTTTTATTTTGATTAAAGTACAATAATATCAGATAATGTTCAAGTTCGAAAGGTAAAAAAAAGTACGATTAAAACACGAAAGAGTTTATTCCTGGCGATTTTCACATTATTTCAAAAATAGCCGCACTTTGCAAAGAAGCATATCCTTTACTTCGTTCAAAGGCAATGTTTCGTTCATTTTACGTTTGACAAAGTCTACTGCTTCTTTTTCCAAATGTTTCGCGTTGTATGTATCCGCCGCTTGAAGAGCTTCAATGGCATTTGCAGTGGATAAGTGGGATATTAATATCTGTTCGCACTCATTTTTTAATTCTTCAAGTTGGTATTTTTCAGCAGCCATCAAAACTTCAGCAGCCAAGAAAAAATCTTGAATCTTGACACTACCCGTGTAAATGTATCGCAGCATCTCAACTGCCACTTCGTGAGTAACATCCGTCATGTTTACTGCTCGGCTATTGTTTTCCAACATGTCATGGTTAAACATAGCTTGAAATACTGGACTTGCGGTAGCAAGTACAACCCTATGCGCTGCGATTTCTCGTCCACTTGAAGTTCGTAGCACAACGTCACTAAATTTTTTATCGAGAAATATCCACTCGAAATTAAATGTTGATCCCAACTGTATATTCTTATTAACAGACTTAGTTTTTAAAAAGTTTTCTTTATTTTTCGAAGCAAATATTAATTGGCAAGTAATACTGAAATGATAGAATGAAATTCCATTAATGTCCAAAATCATTTTTTCATTATTATTAAAAAAAAACGTATAATTGTCTGATCGGGTGTCGACAATTGTTCCATATTTGAGTACATTTATGACGTACTCGCATGATAATGATGACGTTGGATTCAAACGGCGCAGACTTAGCTTCCAAACATCTACAAAATTCCTCTTCACGAGTTTCAATTGAAATGATTTTTCATCATCATCACTGACTTTGAATCCAGGCGATATAACCTCTTTCGCTGCCAGTAATATTGTATCATTATTACTGGTTATTGTCCAAGTACACGTGTTGTTTTCTTTACTAAAACATAAACGACCGAACACTATTGACATGTTGCACTCTGGGATAAATCTCGGAAAGAGTCAAAATTGTCACTCAAGTCGTTCAAAACTTTTATCGCACTTGCACAAAATGTTAGACAGTAGATTTACCTACGTGTAGGTATGTATGTACACGACTGACGTCAATGTCTTGACTGCGACTGACCGTTGCCCAAGTCGAACTCGAGAGTCGAGAGTCTCGAATAGTCACTTGTGCGTTCTAAAACTGATCAAATAGGATCCTGTGTTTTATCGGAACGTTCGCATAAAATAATTATTTGTTTCCGAGATTTAACTTGTAATAATGACATATTTTATAGATTCACTTGAGTAGAGACGTGTCATATTTTTATATTGAATTTTTCAATTATAATTTTAATTATCAGTTATAACCAGCATGTCTGAATAATTATAGATGGGTAAAAAAAAGTTGACGATATTGATTGAAATTTTTATTTCGATCGAAGTACAGTAATAGCAGAACGTTTTCAATTTCGAATGGTTAACAAAGAATAATAAGTAAAATTAAAACACGGAAGGATGTATTTCTCCTAATTCTCGAATTATTTTGAAACTAATCGCCCTTTACCAAGAATCATATCCTTTATTTCATTCAATGGCAATGTTTCATTCATTTTACGCTTGATAAAATCAATAGCTTCTTTTTCCAAATTTTTCGCGCTATACGTATCTGCCATTTTAAGAGCCTCGACGGCATTTTCAATGGATAAATTCGAGCCTAATATGCGCTCGCATTTATTTTTCAACTCTTCAAGTTGGTACTTTTCAGCAGCCGCCACAACTTCAGCAGTCAGGGCGAATTCTTGAGTCTTGACAATGCCTGTGTAAATATATCGCAGCAGCTCAACTGCTGCTTCATGACTAATATCGACCATATCAACTGATTGGCTTTTGTTCTCCATCATGTCATGGCTAAACATAGCTCGAAATACTGGACTGGCAGTACCAAGTACAAGCCTATGTGCTGGTATTTCTTTTCCACATGCAGTTCGAAGTACAACATCACTGAAGTTTTTATTGAGAAATATCCATTCGAAATTAAATTTTAATCCCAACTCTTCATAAATATCGGCAGATTCATTGTTTTCTGAATTTTCTGAAGGAAATTTTAACTGGCAGAAAATACGCAAACTCTCGGATGAAATTCTAATAATGTCCAAAATCATTTTTTCATTATTATTCACAGAAAACATATGATTACCTGCTTGGTCGTCGTAAAGATTTCCATTTTTGAATACGCTTATGATGTATTCACATGATAATGATTTTACATTCACACTAGATAGACGTAACCCCCAAATACTATTTTCAGAGTCTTTTTGCACGAGTTTCAATGTGAACGATAATTGTTTATGATCATTACTGACTGAGAATTCAGGCGATACAACTACTTTCTCTACCAATGATATTATTGATCTACGAGATACAAACCACTCGAAATTGTTTTCAGCACTAGTATACAAACGACCGAGCATTGCTGTCATGTTGCAATCTGCAATAAATCTTAGAAACAGTCAATTACCAGTTATCACTCAAATAGTTCGGGACTTTGATCGCACTGGCACTAAATGTTAGACAGTATATTTACGTAGGTGCACGACTGACGTCAATTTCTCGACTACCAATACTCGTTGCAGAGGTAAAACTCGAGACACTGATATTATATCGTGAATCGTATGACAGATCGTAAGATTCGTAAGGACTCTTCGTTTTATCTGAGCCTTTGCAAACACTGACTTGAGTCCGGCAGTAGCGTCGCCTAGCGGACATTTTGGCAGATCACAGGCATCAATGCAAAAAAATGTTATTCGCTTCCAAGTTTCAATCAACTTAGAAAAATGGCATATTGTATAGTTAAACACGAGTAAAACATAAGCTCGAACTTACGTTTTTAGAGATTTCCTGAAGGATTTCAATTAAAATAATTTTCCTCCACCTTTTCTCGACTGTGAATTCGAGCGATGAAACCACTTCCTCTCCCGATGTCAATATTTTATATTTATCATCCACGCATGTATATAGGTGTTGTTTTCTTTATTAAATAGCAAACGGCCGAGCATTACTGATATGTTGCACTCTGAGATAAATCTTGGAAAGAGAGAAGGAAGTCCCTCAATTCGTTCGTAACTTTTATCTCGGTTGCCCAAAATGTTAGATAATAGATTATATGCGAGCGCGACTAGTGACAACGTCCTAATTACGACTGAGGATATTAAAAGTACAGAGTCATATATCGCTACATATGCGTTGTCATATTAGTAAATAATTTAATATCATTAATTGTCCACGTAAATATACAGTCTCGTCTATAGATTTGCGTGTAAAATTTAGCTTCATGGGCGATTGACATTTTACGCGCACACCCAATTTGACAATGGATACTTACGTTTAGAGTTAGCCTAAAAAATCTGCCAATTATGAATGACTGATGACTGTTGTACAAGTCGGGAGTTGAGACTCGTATTTTCAAATAATGAATATAATATGCCTACGCGTACATATATACCTATACCGAGCACAGATCGAAAGCCTAAACCTCGAGATAGCGCCATGAGTCGCGATGCAGAGATCTCGGGTGACCGCATGCCATATGCATGGCCGAAGCCAAGAAATCAATTGTTTCTTCGGTTTAACTTAAAAAAAAAATTTCAATGGTTGAACAAAGATATGAAATTATTTCGTACTGAATTTTTTTAAGAAATGGTTCTGAGTTTATTTCATTAAATATAGCAGAAAAAATGTATATATTGTTATGGCTGCAGCAAATGTTTCTTATATAGTCTTATGTTCTTGGAACAAACACATACTCACTCTTTCGACAATAAAACGATTAGGTAGAGTCAATTTTGATGATTTATTTTTAGTACAAAAATAACACAAACTCTTCAAGATAAAGAGTATCAAACAACATTTCAAGTATAACGTAAAAATGTTGGAAATCACCATAAATTCCACCATAAATTGAATAGCCGACGAAAGTTCTTCAATGCATTACTTGTGTCTGCAGCCTCGTCATTGAGACCTTTCATAACAATAGATTGACTTTTCTTTTCCAATATATCATAAGTTTTACCAATAAGCATATCCTTTACTTCGCTCAAAGGCAATGTTTCATTCATTTTACGTTTGATAAAATCAACTGTTTCTTTTTCCAAATGTTTCGCGTTATACGTATCTGACATTTTAAGAGCTTCAATGGCATTTTCAGTGGATAAACGGGAAATTAATATCTGTTCGCACTCATTTTTTAATTCTTCAAGTTGGTATTTTTCAGCAGCCATCAAAACTTCAGCAGCCAAGAAAAAATCTTGAATCTTGACACTACCCGTGTAAATGTATCGCAGCATCTCAACTGCCACTTCGTGGGTAACATCCGTCATGTTTACTACTCGGCTATTGTTTTCCAACATGTCATGGTTAAACATGGCTTGAAATACTGGACTCGCAGTAGCAAGTACAACCCTATGCGCTGGGACTTCCTTTCCACATGCAGTTCGTATCACTAAATCACTAAATTTTTTATCGAGACATATCCACTCGAAATTGAGTTTAGACTCTACATTCTTTTTTTTTAAGTTTTCTTTATTTTCGGAAATGATTGTTAGTGTGCAGGAAAATTGTAAACTCACGGATTTCAACAGATCTGGATGTCCCATGATGTACGTAATAGGATGTTCTTTATTATTCGGAGTAAACGTACAATCATTTGATTTGCGGTCGACCAATTGTCCGTATCTTTCAACTTTTATGCAGTATTTGCAGGTTAATGATGAATTTATTTTCACTAAGCATATAAGATTCAAAGCCCAAGCGTCATGATGTAGAAGAGTCCTGAAGAGTTTCAATCGAAATAATTTTTCTCCATTATTATTGATTTTCAATGGCGGTGATAAAACCAATTCATTTACTTTTGTATGTTTGCATAATTCCCACGTGTAAGTATTACTGTTTTGATCAAATTCCAAACTGCCGTGCGTAACTGACATGTTTGCTTCTGGGATAAATCTTGGAGAGAGTAAATTATCACTCAAATCGTTCGGAACTTTGATAACACTTGCACAAATGGTTAGACAGTAGAAATTACCTATGCGTGTTCACGACTGACACCAATGTTTCGAATGCGACTGGCCGTTGCGCGAGTCGAATTCAAAAGACTCGGCTCGGCGCACGACCCTCCTTTTTTTTTATCTAAAACACGTCTTTTAAAGTTTGCACAGCGAAGCGACTCGGCGAGTGTACGGCAGTAGCGCCGCTAAGCGGACATTTCGGGAAACTTCGGCGTCGATTCAAAAAAATCATTCTTAAAACTTTGGGTGGTTTAACTGAAATACTTTCATATTGAAATTTGTCAATCAAAATTATAATCGTCAGTCATTCCGTTATAGACACTGTGTACATGACACCGAATTAATGTAAAATATTGACAGCGTAAGAAAAGTATATGAAAATATCGAAAGCTCTCAAATACAAAATATTCAGATATATAACTTCGATATCTACTTTAATCGTAAATCTTCAAAATTAATGTAGTAAAAGTACATCATGCCCAGCCCGTATATTTATTTAAAAACGTTCATCAAATTTTTCTCAAAGCATGATTCGAAGCCCTGCCTGTATACGCACCTCCCCTCGAACGAATCAATCGCGTCTCGAGCCTTACGGAAAACCCAACGGAAATTAGATGAACGCAAAACGTCCTTCTACACCTATATATATATACTATACACACTCCGAAACGGATGTGACACGAGCGGAGCGCAAGAACCGTTGGCGCGCGCTTAAACGCTCTACATCGCTGCGATGCAAGGTGGTCGCGCGCGTATGCGCAAATGCGATTCGAACGCGCCAGCAGCAGTAAGCATCCCCTTTTCCTCTTTCGAAGGGGCTGCAAGTGGGGGGGTGGTGGCTCATACATATATAGTCCGACGCTGCTGTCGTTTCTCTCTGCCTCGCGCGCTCACCTCAGTCGGCTTTGAGCGTTTCGAGGGTGCGTCGTACGACGACGATGCCGTTCGCGAAGCTGTGCGAGCTGTGAATCGGCTCGCGACCGGTTATTTGGTGCCGCAGTTGTCGTCGCTCGTTCGTTCGTTGAAATCGTGTGCTGCATTTATGTCACTTGTGCGCTCCTCTATTATACGCGCGGTGTTGTCGTTCGACAGTGAATAGTTCTTCGAAACAACAACAACAACAACAAAAGTAAATAATAATATAGAGAAAGAAAAAATTGCTATCGTACGCTGGGGCTTGATTGCCATTTCTGTGTTTCAAGAAAATAAATAGTTTTGCCCGCAGTCGTTGCACGAGAGATACAGACAGAGAGAGAGAAGAAAACAACTCGTCAAACAGCCATGAGGGAGGTAATTCTGCTCCTAACCGTTTGTCTGCTTTATTGCGTCGGACTCACGTTGTCAGGTAAGAGAGAGAAGCGAACAGAATCTCCTTTTTTTTCTACCCCAGCGCTACAATGGCTCGTTCTTTTTCTTCTTCTTCTTCTTCTTCTTTCCTCCCATTTAACTTTTCTAACCGTTTTCAGTTTTATGAATAGCCGCTTGCCTTATGTACAACCGGCTGTAACTGTGATCATTTTTTTTTTCTCAAGATTTCCCTCTCTATTCTACTCGGCGAATGAATATTGTCGTTTTTTCCTCTGAAAATGAAGTAAGCGAAGTCTCGTTTAATGAAAAAAAAGTCCATCAACATTGTAACCTGAAATAGGTTATTTAAGAATAAATTTCTCATGCATAAGATGCATTCCCATTTATTGAATTCGCATAATCGAACTGACGGAACATAAAAATTCTTCCCCCTTCCCCCGACTGCGTTATATATTATATATCGAGGCTCATCGTCTCATTAAAAAAGAAGCTCGTTATGCGCTTGAATTTTTCATTCGCGGAGAGAGCGCCTTCGGCCAAGGAATACTTATACTTATGGAAATCATCCCTTTCACGAAAAAGCTCTTAAACATTTTTTTGCTCTTCGCATAACGGAGTACCCAATCGATCGTACTTTTTATCGAGAACCGCGGAAAAATTGTGTGTCTGCATGTACATTACATAATAAACAAGCCATTTCGGCCAAAGTCGAGTATTATTCCATTCAACGAAAGAGAAAAAATAATCGCTAACTCGACGCGCGACGATTTACCTCTAAATTTTAGCGACTGAATAACGCCACTACGAATGAAAAATTCATGAGAAATATTTAACGCTCGATCGGAATCGTCATTTTTTTTTTATCATTACGCTTACACCCTTAATCTCGTCTTCGCGGATGCGCACCGTTACATATATTTTTACGATATATTTTTAGATTTCAGCTGCTGAAAGACGTGTGTGTGTGTGTGCACGCGAAAAAATCGATATGTCGCGCAATTTTCACATTTGCCCGCTGGAGCGTCGCTTTTATCTTGCATCCGATGTTGAAAACACACACACAGAGTCTCTGGGTGCGCGTCGTTGCGAAAATAGTTATACCGCTCATAAGCCAGAATGCTTTCGACGTATTCCCTTTATTTTTCAATTAAATACTCGGGAGTCTGCGGGTAATGCACGTCCTTAAACTCATCTCAAAAAGGAGGTCCATTAGATTAGAATAACGCATTAACATTGTTGCTCCGGCCATCCGTTTCAAAGAGGATTTACCTCGCCGAGCATCGATCTAAAATAACAGCTCTCTCTCTCCTCTCGTCTTTTTACATTCAAGGCGAGTCGCAGTTAATGCCGCGGCGGCGGCGGCGCGTAAATGCCCAGCAGCGTGAGTGCAACCGCGTATATATATAACGTACACACACACACACATACAGACATACGCTTACAATTTAGCCCGTTAAAGTTTCAATCCCGGTATATACGCGCGCGTCCAGCTGAGCTTTCGGGTGATTCGTGTGCAAGAGCTGGCTCGCTCGCGTATATATATATATACGCCACACATCGCGCCGCAATCGCGCGTATACATCAAAGTGTATTTTTACTGGCTTCCATACGCGTGTATCATCGTCGTCATCGTACGTGTACTTTTAATCGCGAAACTTTCTCTATCTAATAACAGTAGTTCGTTGCTGCCGCCGCGGACACGCGTACCATCACACTCGCAAGCTCGCAATCGGCAACTTCAATTTACACGCACACGTATTATAGTGGGCGCGTCGATAACAACACATATATATATACTCATAATATACCGAGTACCTATACACATATATGTATTATATTATGTATACCACGAGAGCAGCAGACTCGAGGACTCTGCTGCTTTACAAAAGTACACGCGAGAAATATTCGAGCACCAAAAGCATATCTATATATCAGCGCACGGTGGAGAGAGAGAACACAAGCTCGCTTGGGTAAACCAGGGAGAGAGAGAGAGAGAGAAGAAGCCACTTGTGTTCGTTGGTGGGAGCCTTTGTGTGTGCGATGCGCGCATAACTTTGACTTCGGCTTTGGTGTACTATACCTCATTCGTATATCGACGGATTCATAGTTGAGAAAATTCTTCTGTCCTACAATGGAAACTATATGGCTTAATTTTAGTAGTAAAAAAATGACATTTATTTCCATCGTCGCTGGGAGTTTTCGAAAATTTCACGAGTATCGTCCTCGCGGAGACACGGGTTTCGTATCGATATACGTACGAGTTCTAAAACTAATCAAAAAGTCGCGATTAACGTCGTGAAAGCATCGCTTTAAGCGCATAAGAACGTCGGCTTTATTTATGAATTGAAGCATCGGCGCTCTCGACACATATATATCGATACCATATGAGTACTTTTTTCCAGTTTCTTCGAGTCAAAAATGATTCGTAATTGCAATGAAGTATAACAACTCAATGGATGGGTAAAAGAAAATTCGTCAACGTTTAATTTTTATTTTTATCAGAATTACAATAATAAAATTACACTTTTAAGTCGAAGTCCTGTAAATATATAATTGACACATGAAAAAATGTATAAATCTTTAAATTATTCAAAACATATTTGGTTCAACGACTATTACGATTGTGATAATTATCGCTTGAAAACTATCTGAATCTGTACTGCTTTTTTATATACAGTCGTACGTGTACGCTCGTGCTCGAAAACGATTTCGTCGTCCTCGACCCTCGTTCTACGAAGCATCAAGAATAATTTTTATATCGATGCCGCTGATGCATCGCTAAGTTTTTTTTTTTTTTTCATTACATTCCGCGCTGATTTATCGAGTGATTCGCGATAAATTATTATTATATACGCACTCGTAATCTTCGAAAGCGACTAATTAGCCGAAGCAATGCATATACACAATACAATACTTGATATGATTATTCTCAGCGCTATATATAAATTTTCGAGAGACTCGAGGACTTGTGCTTCTACACCAGACAAAAGTACACGCGAGAAATATTCGCCGCTCTTCGAGTACCTATATACTATACATCTATATAGAACAGCGCTGCACAGAGATAGAGAGAATAAGCTTCTCTCTCTCTCTCGCGCGCGCGGGGCTACAAACCATGAGAGAGAAGCCACTTGTGTTCGACGCTGCACTGCTCTGCACGTCGGCGGCGGGGGGGGAACCTTTGTGTGTGCAATGCGCATAACTTTGACGAAAGTTTTAGTAGCGCGCGGGCGTTATATATAGAGAGAGAGTCGTGAATTCCAATCACACACGGCGGCAGCGGCGGCGGCGGTGGTGGTGCATAACGTCTGAGCTTTACTCTCTCTCTCTCTCGCTCTCTTGGTACGTGAGCGCGCGCACACACACGTACTGCCGAAGATAACACATAGGATAGGTGCACCAAGTTAAACAAGCGCCAAGTGCTGCGCGTGCGTTCGCGTATATATATAAATGCGCATGGGAACGAACATCGTCGCGTCGCGGTGGCGAGGATGCACCATACGTGTGCAGGTGTGCTTTGCACAACGCGGCGAGGATACCAATATACCGTTGTCGCGCGACGACGTCGTCGTCGTCGTACTTAGAGATGTGCTACGTGACTGCAAAACGGGGGGATCGAGTCTCATTGCCGGGCGCTGTACGCGTAGTGTATAATGGTTTCTGCGAAAACTACTACTACTACTACGTACTACTACTTACTTTACTATTTTTTTGTTGTTGCAAGGCGTATATATACGAGCTTCGACGCGTTTGAACTTTCGTGAGTTCGCTCGCTCGCATATATAAGTCGATCGATCGATTTTCATTATTATCTAGAGATAGATTCTATATAGGTGAGCTTAGACTTTTGCTATATAACCCAAAAAATATATATGTGAGTGCACGCGGGCGTCACATTCTTATCGTGATTTCATCGATAAGTGCCAATTTTCACTCTTTATGCACTTCGTCGTCGTCGAGATCGAGCGAGACGTGTAGCAGTAGGGAGCCACCCCTTTTTTTTTTATATTCCTGCACTCGCAACTTCGACAACTCGCGCTTAACCCTATAGGCGTGCAGAAGCAGCAGCAGCACTGATATATTTTGTCAACTTTTTTTCTCTCCACCTTTCCTTCCTTCCTTCCTTCTTTCTGGGCCGCGCGTAAAACGTCACGAGAGCGACGGAACGCGTGAACGGCTATAAATTTTATTTCATACATGTACGCGTTAACTTTGTTTGTCGAGGCGCTGCAGCAAACTTTTGCATACGCGCCGCGTTTCGGAAAATGATCAATCAACTTTTTTAACGGCAAACTGCAACAGAAAAAATAGTACAAATATATATAAATGCTTTCCCGACCGCACGAACGAAATGTAATTATAAGCTCTCACTCTGTTTCTGGGACTTTGAGCTTTTCTCGACATTCGTACGCGCAAGCTCGATTAAAGAATTGCGTTTTGCTTCGCGGGTAAAAAGCATTAATGGAATAAACATGAAGTACCGCTGCTGCTGCTGCTGCTGCAGAGTAAATTTGCAAAAAAAAAGGAAAGAATTATCGTAACGCAGGAAAAAAAAGAAGAAGAAAACGTTACTTTTGCCCTCTTCCATCCGACTCGTCGCTCTCTTTTGCCATGATAAAAAGGAAAGGAACTTTTCACTTATAAATGGCTTTGTTCATTCCCTTAGTTTTTTAGAGAGCCAAGCCCAAGGCAAAGATGACATACCTTCTTGCGCAGTGTGCGAAGGCAGGGGGCGAAAGTATATACTACCTCTTGCTGTGCCGCTCGCGCACGCCCTCCTTAGTTACATATACGGCAAAATGCCCCGGCACTCAAATCCACATATTTTAGTAGAAAGTGAGCCGACGTAGAACAAGAGAGGTAAGATAGAGAGAGAAAAAATGTGCGTGGCGAAAAGGAAAAGCTTTTGCCCGCGCGCGCGCGCAAGAAAAGCCGAGGAAAGTGGAAAGGAAAATACGAACAGAATAAAATGCCAAAGTCACTGAGCAAGACATAGTCGCGCGGGGCAGGAAAGGCAGCTTTAAGGGAAAAGCGTAAGAAAAGAGTCAAAGAACGGAACAAAAAAAGAAAGAGAAAGAAAGAAACGAATAGAATTGTAAACACGCAGCGCGATATATAAAAATGTCAAAAGAGAGCGGATGGAGAAGTTTCGGTCAAGATACTGAGCAGAGAGCAAAAAAGTTACGCGGAAAAATCGTATTATCATATCTCCGCAGTGACACGGTCTGCGGAGGGAAAATTTAGCAGAAAAATATCGTGTATCCAGAAAAAAAATAAATGTGTAACGACTGCAGTTGTATGTATGAAAGTTGATAAATATCGGGTAGTATATTACTGCGCACCTGAATAAAAAAAAAAAGTAAAATAATCCGATACAAAAATAGCTAATGCAGTGGTACACAAAATAACAAAAATAATGATAATAATAATTTTGAACGGAAAGAAGGTACGAAAAAAAAGGGAGAAAAAAGAAATAATTACTCTATTTCGCGTGTATAAACTCTTGAATATATCATTGAGCTTCTCGTATAAAACAAGTAGAGTGAAGAGAGAATCGAGTACGAGAGAAAAAAAAAAGAAGCGCGGGCGAAAAAAAAACGCGAAACGATGACACTGATGATGCTGTAGAGACTAAAGAAAGAAAGAAAGAGAGAGAAAAAAAAAGAAGATCTCGTTGAAATGTGAAATCGAAAGGAAACTCGTCCTCGAGAAGCCTCGAGGGGCTGCTCCGGAGTCGTCGTCGCTGCTGCTATTCAACGGCAGTAGATAGTTTGATATATAGTCGGTATATAGTTTTGTATAACACCCCGAAATACCGTGTATGAGCACCGAGTAAATGTAGAGAGAGAGAGAGAGACAAGTCGAGTCGACGGCAAAGAAGTTGTTTTCCAATTTCGACGTATACGCGCGGATAAGAGCGAGCAAATAGTATTACGTCGTAATAGTATACGTGAATGTAAAATGTATTGTGCGGCAAATTATATATAATTCCTCTTCGTCAAACTATTTTTCATTTTCCTCCTTCTTTTTTTCTTCACTTTAATACACACTCATCCGCGCGTGATTGAAATTTTCCACGCGGCAAAATTTCCACTGCGGATGGAAACTTCGGTAGCAGAGGTAGCGCGCGCGCGCGTCAAGTTATATACGTGATGGATCGTACGATCTTGTAGTTTTCTTAATTTAATAAATTGCTTGTTACATCTCGGGCTAATCCCACGGTAATATAAATATCGATCACTCTCTCTCTCTCTCTCTCTCTTGCGCGAGAGTAGCAGCAGCAGAGAGACCTTAATTATTTTCCTATTTTCAAGAGCAATTTCCTTGACCCATTACCCCCTGACGAGCCAGAGCCCCGAGAGAAGGCGGGGGCGAGGAAAAAAAATTTGTTCTTCGGTGTATAGAAGCTCTCACGGTTCACGGCAGCGGCAGCGGCAGCTTTGGAGAGTGCTCGAAAAGCTCGCGCGCGCACACACACACAGGCCTCGAACGGTAACGCCTCTTAAAAATGCATACACAGGCTAAAGTATCACTTTCTTCGGGGAGGGTGGAGGGCACAGCAAATTGATATGCATTACCGACACGCTCGCAGGTATATTGAAAAATTTAAAATACATGCAAATTATTCCACGCGCGCGCGGCATGGATGAATATTGAATATATGGAGCGTAAAACTTTTCTATTTTCTTTTTTTTTTTTTGCGCGCGCGCGCTCGTGTAATATATATTTTTCTCTATGTACTCGCGTGTTTTTTTTTTCTCAATTTTCCTGCGTTACGAACTTGCTTTCGGGTTCGTTAAAAATTATTTTATACCGGGAGCACGGCTGAACGAGAGAACGAAGGAATAAAAAAGTAGTTGACTTTATCGCGAAGGAAGAATGGGGGAAAAAAATCATTTACTCGCTCTATACGTGAAGATTCTTACGCCGATCATCTTTTTTTCTTTTTCTTTCCTCTCCCCATCCATAAAATATTTCCTCTCTCGGACATCTTACAAATGTGTGCGGTTTCGTCGTGTGCGCGGCCTTCCTCCTTCTTTTTTTTTTATCGCTTTCTTTTTGTTCTTCGATCGCGCGCGGTTTAACCAACCCTCGGACATTATAAATCATTCTCCCCTTTCCTATCCTCGCCCAGCGCGCCGATCATCGTCGCTTCCTCCTTTCTTCTGGCACGGCTCGATAACGACTCGACACATGCTGCGCGAAGGAAAGAAAAACGAAAGTAGACGCACATACACACGCCTCGCGCGCAATTGATTCCGAGATCTCTTATCCTACACTTTTATATATATAAAACGGATAAGTACGGGTTAAAAGCACTCGGATAAAGTGAGAATTATTATATATCTCTCGATGCTCTTCGATTTCGAAAAATGCTAGATATATAGACTTTCGATGATGCTAAGTTGTGACTTGTAAATCGTTTATCATGAGCTGGGTATATGTATACAAAAAAAATGATCGATACATAATGCAAATATTTATGATACCCCGCGAAACTTGGGCATACAAAAAAAAAAAAAAAAAAAGAAAAACAGCCGTAACGTTTCTTCCGAAACTTTTGTGCGTTAGGTAGTTGTATACGTATCGGTGGCGGCTTTCGCGCAAAAGTGAAAAATGTTTTATTCACGATGTATTTCCAGTGACTGAGCTTTTATATCTACGGGGGGGAGCGCGGGAATCCCCGAAAAACTTTTCATAAACTACGATTTATTCCGGGAAAATATAGCCGATTTACATATTCATCTATAGATCCGTGTATATACCTTTGGCGCGCACAGTAGCTCCTCTCTATCAACGATATCGGTGCATGCTGCGGTGTTCGATACAAAAAATTGATACCTCGCGAAGATTCTCCGATCGAGTCGATAAGTTCGTTAAAAGCCATAAATATAAAAACGAAGTGAAAAAAAGAGAGAGACTAAAAAAACTGTTTCCAGCAAGCTGCTGACTCGTGCTTGGACTGTTTTTCTTTCGACTTGTTATATTACATTGTGTAGCCGCTTGTTTTTTGCATTGTTATTATGTTACAACGCGAGCGAGCGTCTAGTGAGTTTTCTATATACGCGGCGTGCGCTCACGATATTTCGCAGGGCTCTTGACCCAAGAACTTCCTTGGCAGACTTTTCTTTCGTTCCTGCTGCTGCTTCTTCTTCTGCTCTTCTTCCTCTACCACTATTTTTTTGTCTTTTTTGCACCCACGATCATATTATTATTATTATTATCCCTCGTTTTCGCTTAAACTTTCTTCTTTTTCCGCCGCAAGTCGCACACTCGTTACCCCGGCATTTTACCCGGGATTTTTTTTCTCATGCCTTCCTTGCGTCCGCGTGGCAGCAGCAGCAGCAGTGCAACTCGTTCCAATCTTTCTCTTTTAATTAAATTGAGGTTGAACCTGAAAATTCCTTCCCCTTGAAATTTAATTTTCTGATGGCGCTCGACTCGACTAATTGTTGCACACACAGAGAGACACGGAGTCGGCGTATACAGTGACAAATTTCGCGTTTATCTTTGATGATGCTGATTGCGCGTGCGGATGCAAATATTTGCTTCGTACTCAGACACCAGTGTATATGATATAATTGTATCAAGAGAAAAGAGAAAGAGAAACATGCGTCATCATATTTTCGCGCTTACGATCGTATAGCGAAAAGAAAAAGCTCACAATTCTCTTTGTGCGCTGCCGCAGTTTTTCTCTCCATTATGTAACGTGTATATAATACCAACGCCTCTTCTTCCCATGGTCCAGTGCTCTTATTGTTTCACTCCTACCTCTTTTTCTTTTCTTTTTTTTTTTGATGAAAATATATATATCCGAAAATATATATATATCGCTCTTATTAGGTGCGAAAATGAAACCGAACGAGAAATGGAAAGAGAGCTAGCTAGCTAGCGAGCAGCAGCAAAAAAAAGTGGAATAGAACCGCCGCCAGCTGCAATTTCTTTTACCCGAATGGAGCTTGTACCGCTGGTACTCTATTTTTTTTTTATAGGCTCCGTTCATCGAGTTTTTCAAACTGCTCTTATTTTATCGGGCCAAGAGGCACTCGTGCATTAAACGGAGCAGTTGGCTCGTACCCCCGCGCCACCGCCGCCGCCGCCGCGCGGAGCGAGTAACATATAGGGTTTATTTCCATAACAATATACTCCGCGTACGTGCCAGGCAGTACGTAGCTAGGTAGGACCAATCGTATTCTCTTTCAATCTTCCTGTTACACGAGTTACGTCCAATTTTTTTTTTCTCCTCTTTTTTTATTTCGTCAGCAGCTCTCCCGCACGGCGTGGTTTCTCGTATTTTCCTCCGCGCGAACGTGTTACGTCGGAAATGCATGTGCGCGTACGTTTGCCGCTGTTAAACAACATTTTCCAAAAGGCAACCTGTGAACCGACTGGTTTACGTAATTCGAGATTCGGACGAAATATACCCTCCGAGTTTGACCCTTTTCTCTCTCATTAACAGTATACATTTTTCTCGAAATTTTTCTAGAAATCCGCCAAAAAATGAATGAAAAAAAAATAAAAAAATTCCCGCCAACCGGTCGACGTTATAAGAACCTTTGATTTTGCAAAGGGTAACTCTGTGTATATGTATGAAAACGAAAACTTTGAATCAATGCAAACACCGAGTGCAACTGTGGCCTAGAATTTTTTTTACCCCGGCCTCGAACGCGCGCGAGAAATGACCGTGTAGGTATATACGAGGATAGAAAAAAAAAAGATTCCTTAATAAAATACCCTCGCGCGGCACAAAGGAAAACTCGCGAAGCGAAGATTAAAGCCTACGTTATATATCCCAATTGAAAGAAGTCCTCCGAAAAAATTCGGCCTTATAATTCCTGATCTCGTCGCGCATAAGTACGGCATTCAAAAATTTCAACGCCGAAAAAAAATTCGCACGTAATATATATTATAATCTAATGCGAGAAACTGAGATTAACGTTTTTTTTTTGGTGTTATTGTTGTTTAAACTCCACCTACGCGTGCTATCTCTCGTTTCATGCATACTCCCACACACACACACACACATATATAAGAGAATAATTCTTTGTTCTGCTTTCCCAGAGCCCCGAAAGGGCTTTGCGAGTGAACGAGCGCGAGAGAGAGAGAGACAGAGGGATCCGTTTAAAATTGGATTTATTATTTGCCGACGATTCGCGCGTGGCAAACCCATTGTATACGCCGAGGCGCGCGGGTTATATCGATTTTACAATAACTTGGATACTTCGCAAGGAATTACGTGTATGAAATTGAAGTCGTTAATTTTACTATCGCATGCAGGCGCCTCGGCGTATATAAGGAGTATAACAGCAGCAGCAGCAGCAAATGTATATATGATAAAACTTATACATAGTTTCGATTTCATTCTATTTTTTCTAATTAAAACTTGGCAAGTTTCGATGTTAAATCAATACGCCAAGGTAAATAATAAGTTTGTACACGTCGATATATAAGCGTAACAGAAGATTCATTTCGTTCAATAGGTTATTACATGCATAAATACGTCTCTCAAATATGAATTCGCCGCTTTTATATTCAACGTAATGTATATGCACGAGCAGCTCGTTCCGTCGTCATTTTCCGGCCCAACACGCGAGCTTATTTTCTTTTCGCTTGTCTTTCTCGTGCATATATGTGGGTGTGTGTTTTTGAATCTATTAAAATGACAGACGTTTGTGTTACGGTACAATGTACATCTCTCGCTCTGATTAGCCGTGACACAAAGACCTGATTCGAGTATACATACAGACACGTGCATTGTGCCGGATTTTTCCGACAGATTTTTGTGAGAGCTCGCGCGCTGCGGTAACTCATAGTCGAAGTAAAATGAAAAAAAAAAACTTTTATACAGATCTCTGTCTACCTCTGTGTGTGTGTGCAGAGCTCCGTTTCTTTATTTAGAGAGAGAGAGAGCTTGCATGCATGCATCGACTTTGGAAAGAGAGTATTTTTCTATACTCTCTCTCTCTAACTCGAGCTGCAAAGCTACTACTGCTGCTGCACACACACACACACACGTATACTCCGAACCGAGCGAGAGAAAAGTCAGATTAAAAAGAAAAATAGGACGTGATAGAGGCGAAAGATTCCGGGCTTGAGAGGGCGCGAGGGGTGAAAGAAAAAAAAAGCAGCAGCAGCTTGCGCACAAGTGGAAAAAATATGAGATCAGAGAGTGATTAGAAAGCTCGAAGAGCTCGCGCGCACACACACACACACACACACACACATGCACGTAACATACATATAGCGAGAGAGAGAGAAGCAGAGGCGAGGACAAAGGCACTTGAAAAGTCTGCTCGTATAGTACGGTTAAATTTTAATGAAAGTAGCTGCCGCTGCCGCTGCTGCTGCTCATGCGCCTCTATATATATATATATATATATATATATGCTATGCTACGCTATGCGCCGTACGCTCTATACATACATCCTCCATTGTTTTCTTGACGCCCCCGAGACTGAGTCTCCGTTGCTCCGCACGTGTGTGTGTGTGTGTGTGTGCAAGTACGTATATAAGGCACGTATGTCTGTATGTATACAGGGTTAGCCGCTCGCGTCTATAGTCCTGCAAGACTCCGGAGTAAGCGTCTGAGGAATTCCGATCAGGAATCTCCTACCCTCCGGCCTTGATTTTTGTTTCCATCGTCTAGTCTAGCGCACATACATATAAATATCCAAGTCGCATAAATACTCCGCCGTTAAAGGGGGTACAGCACGAGAAAAGTTGCGTCGACGTGCTGCTGCTGCTGGTATTTGCCAACTGTCAGGGAGTAGAAGGCTCTATATATATATACGACATAACGACGAACTCGAGTCGGGAGCTATGTACAAGTTTTTCGGCGAGTTCACCCGCGCGTCGCCTTTGTTTTTGGCTCAAGAAAAGGCTTGTTTTGTTTTGGCTTTTATAAACACGTATATACATATACCCTTTGCTAAATCACGCAGGATGTGCGCTGTATATATACGCACGTACGTATGCTCTTTCGCTGCTGCCCCTTCTCGAGCGCGCGCGCGCGCGCGTTAAATTATGTTATTCCCGCGCGCTGGTCCTTTCTCTCCTTTTAAAAAAGCTCCGCGCGCTTAGTACGAAAAGAATTGCGCGCTACATGTTTATTTCCTTCGCTTGTAACGGCTTTATTTCTTTCGTTTTTTTTTTTTCGTTGTTGTTGCAAAAATAGGAAGCAATGAATCACCTATACTGCGTCTGTACGGTAGCGAATTTTCACTTTTTTTTTTCATTTCGAACGCCAGCAGCAGCAGCAGCAGTGTGTATACGCGCATATAACAGGACAAAGCCGACACAAAGCTCGCGCGTCAGAAACGGAATTACTCGGATGTAAATTTTGACCTTCGCTCGCGAATTCAAATACTACCACTGCAGCTACTAGGAGTGACGTCACAAACGGCTTAATACACGCGCGCACGCATGTATCATAGCTGCTGCTGCTGCTGCTGCTGCTGCCGCTGGTGCATCTGTTGCAGTCCGCGTGCGGCTATATCGATTTTCGTCACTCATATCTCGAGCGCGCGATCGAGCTTTCCGAGCAATTCAATACCGTAAAAGCATCGCGTACGCGATATATAAGCGCATTAAAGCTCTCTCTCTCTCTCTCATCTCGCTACTGCTGCTGCTCCGGCTATATTGTTTCGTTCCAATTCTCGCGGATACGGCGTATACATATACGTGCGGTACGGCAAATAAAACGCGCAGGAGCGAGAGAATAAAGAGGAGAGCTTCGAGTGGCAGAAGCGAACGAGATACACACGGCCAATTCTGCTCATCCGCGTATATATATATATATACGTAATGTATTAAGCGCGAGATAGCCGCCGACACGCGGATAATAGACATCGGCGAATTACAATATGCAGACACTTTTCAGATGGGAAACGAAAAGTTAAGAAACTTGTTTCGCGGGCTTGTACGCGCGTCGTGTGCACGCATATAGCTATACACCCGCCCGATCTAAAGTGCCAGCGCATTATAAATTGTATGAAAATTTATTCATGTAAAACGATGGCTTGGCATGCAGCAGAAGCGAGAGGGATATGTACGTATAGAGAAGGAAAGACGGCTCGACGTTGTTTTATAAACCATCGGATTCGTCGGTGTATGTATAATATGTGTATAGTCGACGTTAGATAGTTTTGAAAATCTTTGCAACTTTTTCCCAACAATTATGTGCATATATATATAGTACGTTATGCGCTACT
The DNA here is from genome assembly GCA_034770305.1 of Trichogramma dendrolimi. Classification (NCBI taxonomy): domain Eukaryota; kingdom Metazoa; phylum Arthropoda; class Insecta; order Hymenoptera; family Trichogrammatidae; genus Trichogramma; species Trichogramma dendrolimi. The sequence goes on along the minus strand of JAPMIB010000002.1, from coordinate 7,069,136 downwards.
ATATACACGCCGGGAAGTTTTCCACAAAAGTATATACACGATTTTTTTCTTCTCTTTTCTCGCGACAACAACAACGGCAACAATGCGGCAGCGGTGGCGGTGCAGCAGCAGCACGTCGTCGTCGTCTCGAAATATTGAAAATGTCAGGTACTTAGAGCGTTTTAAAAATGCGAAATGCGTCGAATTTTCTCTCTTCTACTCTTCTCCTCTCGTTCTCCCTACGTCTGCGTTTCTTCTCTCTCTCTCTCTCTCTCTCTCAACAGTTAAATTGCGCCTACTACAGTGGAAAATATGCGCGTACACGCGCTGCACACGTAAGGGAGCAAGAGAGTAAGAGAGAGAGAGAGAGAGAGATTCAGCTGAGGGCTGAAAGAGGGGGATAAAGAGTCTCAAATGGAATGAGAGACGCGGTTATAAACCCGCGTTTTATATATATAGTCTCGCGGTACTATATATTATATACAGTGTCCTTATGTACCACGGCGGGATCGATGCCGCAGCTAGAGTGGTATATGTCTGTATATAGCACGTGTGCAAGCTCGCGCGCGCGCCACGGCTTTGACGAGCCCAGGCCGAATGCAACTATGTTGAAAGCCACGCACACACACACACGTACACTCCTCGAGGTTTTTCATCCTCCCTTCTGCCTTCTTCTACTAGCTACTACCTACCTACTTCTACTTCTTTTTTTTTTCATTCCATTCCCGTGTACGGAACTCCGACGCTGCCTGTGTATTACGCTCGAAGACGCAGCGGCTGCGGCTGCGGCGTAACTCTTGACACTGATGGCTCTATATAGCTCTTTAACTGCCGCGAGACATTTTCAATATATATATACTATACCTTATATATACACCTCCATTTCTTTATATACGAATGACAAATTTTTAGCTGACACTTGGTACTTCATAACTGCTGCGGGTATTTTATTTTATTTTATTTTATTATTTTCATCGATTTCTTTATTGTTTTAATTGCTTCAATAGGAAACTACGGATGAATCGTGGAAAGCTTATAAATCCTCTAAATTTTTTATTTGTCAGATCAAAGCTTATACTTCTGTTCTCGCGAAAAATTTTCACCGGAGATCGCGTACGCTCTCTCGACTTCCATTAAAGTGTAATAACACGTGTCAAGTGCGCGAACGCGCGTACAAAAGTATGCATACACACACATACGTATGTGAAATAAAAGAAAAATCCCGAATCGAAATGGGATATCTTTTCATGCGAGCGGCGAGCAAAACTTTTATTTGCTTTGTATCGATTTGGCGCCCGAGCGCGCGCGAGCTTGCATCTCGCCTTTATAAATATTCACGCGGCAAAAAAGCGCTTTTAGTTAGGCAAACGAATATCAGAAATCAATATATGCGCTCGCGATCTATATTGCGCGCGACGCGACCTTTGGCTGATGAAAAAAAGAAAAAAATAAATAAAGAAGAGAAAAAAAATGCAGAATACGATACGCGGATGGCGAGGAGAGATATAGCTCGAGCTTATAATATATACCCTGGCTCGGTTCTTATCAGGTTTTGCCGGTCGTTAAATACCAGACGCGCCGCGGCCAGGATGATCTCGTGAATTCCAATCTTATATCACGTAAGGTTGCGATGGGATGTATCGGTTATTCGTTATGTATACGCATACTTCCGACTTCGAATATATGCATATTCGCAGTCCTTTAGCCGAGCGAGGGCCCGTCGGAACTCGAAGTAGTAGGGTATGAGTATATCCTTCGCTCCTTTGTCCTCGCTTGCGGAAATCTTGCGTGTGTAGACAGCGAGGGAGAGAGAGAGAGAGAGATACTAATATTGCAAAATATTCAAAGCTCCCCAGTGCTTCGAAAAAAAGGGTATGTTACTCGACGGAGAAGCAGATTTCGTCAAATGATGTAAGTTTTTTTTTAATCAAGTCTTTATATACTGCGTATGAATGGGCATTCATAAATTCTGATCATAAGTAAATAGATATAAATAAAACAAACGATTGCATCAAGGGTACAATTGAGTTAAAAATTTATTTATATCAGTATTCAAATCCTAATAAAAAATATATGTAGTATCAAGCTGATCGGCCCGTTAAAATTTCATCCTAGTCTGTAGGTATTCCCATATGTGAATTAAAACAAAAGCAGCCGATCTTGCTTTCAAAGAATCCATCTTGTACCTTATAGCCATATTAAAAACCCAAACGGCATTTTCGATTGTTAAATTGCACCCTAATTCAAGCTCAAAATTTTTTATCAACTCATCGAGTTTATACTTGTCGGCTGCGGTCAATAGTTCAACGATCAAGGACATTTTTTTGGTTTCGACGCTACCCGTGTAGATGTATCGTAGCATTTCTACTGCGGCTTTATAACTAATGTCCATCATGACGACCGATTGGTTTTGTTCAACATTGCTCATCGTGTCTTTGAATACTGCGGACTGGCCGTAGCGAGCCGAACTCTGTACGCAGGAATTACTTTTCTACCTGCGGTTCGTAGCACAAGATCGAATTTTTCATTGAGATGTCATGTTTTGAAAATAGTCGGGGTTTTCTTGGGTTTAATTTTAATGAAATTATTATTTTTGATAATGCAGTTTGAACAAAGTCATAAAATATTATTTTTATCAAATTTTATTTAGAAATTAGTTTATGAGAAGATTTATTTATCTATTTCTTATTCACGCGGATATTGAGTAAAGGATTAAAAAACGTTAAAAAATTAAATGGTTGCGCGTGGACAGTGTGAAATATATGAAAAAGTATTGAAAGATCTTCGGTGCTTAGAAAATTTCGCGAGGTATTGTCATATTTTTTTTATCAAGTGTGTATACTGCATATGAAAGGATTAGATAAAATTCGATATAAATTGACATTTTCAATATGAATAGACATTTTTATTTTAATCAGAAATAAAAAAGTAACATTATGATTTTTAGTCGAACAATGACTTTACATGTATGATTAAAGTGAAAAAATATCAAAAAAATTAATTTAAAAGAAATGAAATATCATGCTAAGCAGTGCGTTACCATTTCATCGGAATCTTAAAGCTTTTCAATGTGCAATCTAATATAATCAGCTGCTTTTTGTTTCAAACTATCCATATTGCATCTCACAGCTATCTCATGAATCAAAACAGCATATCCTGTCGATAAATTAGATCCTAATGTTCGTTCACACATATTTTTCAAATTTTCTAGTTGATACTTGTCAGCGGCTAACAAAAGCTCAATAGTCAAAGAAATTTCACCATTTTCAACGGCCCCTGTGTAGATGTATCGTAGCATTTCCACTGCAACTTCATAACTAATATCCATCATGTTAATCGATTGGTTTTGTTCGACGTTGCTCATTATGTCTTTGAATACTGGACTGGCTGTAGCGAGCACTAGCCTGTGAGCATGAATTACTTTTCCACCTGCAGTGCGCAGCACAACGTCGCTAAATTTTTCATCGAGAAATATCCACTCAAAGTTTGGTTTGGGTATCTTTTTGCTGATCGCAGATTCAGAGTCTAAAAATGACAATAGATTTCCTCTGGACAATGTTAATTCACATTCAATAGTTACTTTTCGTCCTCGTGAAAAAACGTCGTTGTATTTATTGATAGCGGACGGTAATATTATTGGATTCTGATTCTCGTCCATGATGATGTAATCCTCACTTGAATGAACATTTTGTTCATCAACAAAAATGTTTAATTTATATCTAGCTAGTAATCTGTTAACTATGTTTTTGCTGCATAAATATAAACTTTTGGTCTTGATGTTCAAACAAGTGCCCGTTTCATCGACCGGTATCGCAGGGATCAATTTCAAATAAAATTGCTTATCACTGATCTCGGTACCGAATATTGGCGATTCTAAATATCCGCGTTTATTAAAATCATTATTTTTAATTGTCCACGTGAAAGCACAGACTTCTTTAACATTTTGCTCGTCGACTGTATAATTATTAGCACGTGCCATTTTTATTGATAAAAAAATATTACGTAGGACAATCTCGAAGAAGTTAACAGTTCACTTTCAAATCACTTTCACTGTAGGCACAAAGTTTTAGACTTAAGATATTTTAACGTGCAGCCACGCCGAACTGATGACTACGACTGAGCTTTGCACATGCCAAGACTCGTATAGCCACACCAGCAGAGCGTTCTAAAACACAGAAAAAAATAAAAACTCTTTGTTTGAACCAACGGTCTGTCAGGCTCAAGTGTCGCCGTGAGAGCTTCGCTCAGCTAAGCGGCAATAGATTCCAAGTAATCGTTCGTTCGCTATAAAAATTATTATTTTTCATAGTACATATTGTACAAAGTTCTGAAATTTTTTTTAGAAATTAGCTTATGAGAACGTTTATCTTTTATTTTTACCAAATGGAGCAAAAATCGTTAGGTGAATTTATATGACTCATGTATCTTATATTTTATAGGATAAGGTGGGATATTAATTCTTATTGATGCGAAAATTGAGTTAAAAGTTTGTAGACGATAATCATAATAGTAGCACCAACTGGTGTAACTGCATTTCCGTACGTACCGATCTGTTGTAAATTCATTGTAAAACAATCAAGTGAGATAAACTTTGCATTGACTAGCATTTGACATAGCAATCAATTTTTGAAACTGTAGAGGTTATAATGAAAACATTTTATGGTTTAATCGCAATTTAAATTGATATTGATTGACTCCATGTAAAAGTTAAGGAAATTACAAAGTAGACTTGTCAGAACTTCATTTCTTTTGCACCGAATGCTCGAAAAATTAATCCTAAATTTTTTACTAAAATATGTATGTACAAAACGTAATACGTAGATAATCGTGCACATTTCTATCGTATATGGCGTTACACGACAACGAAATTCTTGTATGATAGGATATCAGTTATTCGTTGCGTATACGTATAATATTTCGACTCCTCGCGCATACAGGCAGCCTTTACCGAGGGAGGAGCTCCGAGTACTCGAGCAGTGATGTTATATATCATCCTCTTCTTTGTCCTCGCGGTGAGCACGAAAATCTCGCGTACACATATATATATATACACGTCGAATGTACAGAGGGGACGATTTTTCCGACGACAGAGCCCGACGACAAGCATGAAAGCAGCAGATGGGGGGGGGGCCTAAAATTGCATTAAGCCGTGCTGCGGACGAAGTATTACAGGCACCGATGATACAGAAAGACGACACAGCGGAAAAGATATTAAAAAATATTTAAAGTTCTTCGCGGTACTTCGATGTGAGCGAATCTTGAAAAAGCGTCAATATCCTAAACATGAACTTTATAACGCAGTCGGCGGTACGTCTAGTATACAGAAATTACGTCTTTAATGAAAAATGAAACGGATATAACCGAAGAATAATGAACAAAAATAGAATGATATAGGAAATAATTGATTAATGCGATCCATGACTCAAAAAACTTTTATTTGTAGCATTAGGTAAGAAAGATCCTAATTTTTTTCTGCCGCGATAGAATTACGAGCCAAGTTCGTTTGATAAAGAAGATAAAAGTCAGATTATTATCTACAACAAATATTTGTTCACTTTCGCGAGGTAACGTCTAGTTACTTATCACGTTGCATATTGTTCTTTATGTAAAATGCATACTTACACGTTCATAAGCATAATTATTACGGAATTTGAGGCATTCCTGAGTATATCAAGCCAATAATCAAGTAAATAATAAGGAATGGAATGTTAAAATGAATGGGTTAAGTACGTTTTGACGAGAAGTTTTTATTGTGATAGAATATAATAACTTTATTGTTTCAAGTTGAAGTTCAAAAAATTAAAGGAATACATGTGAAATTAAAACATCAAAATTTATTTATGTAGGATTTTAAATTGTTTCGAATGAAGCCGTCCCATACTGAGAATCATATTACCCAAACAATTAGAGTTTCAAGTTACGCTGATATTGTATTTTAGAAAATCAGCAGCTGCGTTCTTTTTCAAAATTTTCATGTTACATTAATCGACAACATTTATAATATCCACAGCATTTTCAGGGAACAACAGTGAGCTCAATATTCTCTCGCATTCGTTTTTTAACTCTTCGAGTTGATACTTGTCGCCGGTTACCAAAAGATCAGTAATCAAGGTAACTTCGCGACTTTCAATAGCACCTGTGTAGATAAATCGCAACATTTCTTCCGCAGTTTCGTAGCTAACATCCTTCATATTAACTAGTTCAATTTTCTTTAGAAACGTATCATCTTGACTAAACATGGCCCTGAATACAGGACTGGCAGTGGCGAGAATGAGTCTATGAGCTGGAATATTCGAGCCTGATGTATTTAGCACGGCATCACAGAATTTTCTATTATTGAACACCCAATCAAATTTTAGTTTTGGTGTAAAATCTGTCTGGGTTAATTATTTATTGAGTATATTACATCAGCGGTGGGAACTGTCAATTCGATGTGAAAAATTAGGGCATCTGTAGATGAAACGAACTTCTTCATGTCTGCTAGCCGAAGTTGTAATAATGTCGTATTCCGTAAACCCCATATCACATAATCAATGCGGGTATCAACAATTTTTCCATCTTTTATCACTGATAGGTTGTACTTTACGGATGATCGTGGTCTGGGCATTTCTAAGATGCGAAGAGTTACGGATCTACTGGCTTCATCGCGCCCAGTAAAATTAGTAGTAACATGCCTCAAATTCAGTTGAAACTTATCACTACCGACATTGAAAATGGGCGATGTTATTTCAGTTTTTTTTTTGTAAAAGTTAATGTGTAATCACTTATTACCCACTTGAAATTGCAGTAATCTTTATTCGTGTGTGAATAGCAAGTGGATTTATTGAAACTTGCCATTTTTTTATGTGGGCAAATCTTGTTAGACTATAGTGGTCTCTTGAGCTCAGACTTTTTGCACACGCACACGATTGTAGACCATACGTTGCCACGACAATGTACTGCTGATACGACTGAGGAGAGTCCGCTGCACGAGTGCAGAACATTCGTATATGTGTTCGTGAACTGATCACCCTTTGTTTTAGCGTAGCGACCACCTCAAACGTGGCGTCATGAGCGCCGTTTATCGGACAACTCAGGAAACCACACGATCAATTCGAAGTGATCCTTTGCGTTGCTTCGATATTTTTTTGTTTTAAATGTTACATGAAGTAACTTGAACAAAGACATGAGATACTCTTACAATATATTTTTTTCGCAATAAGTAAATGAGCCCGAATACTCGCAGACGCCGATGATATCGAAAGACTCGTGCTGTTGACTGCTGAGCCGACTAGACACGGCGAAAGAAATACTAAAAAAAAATATTTTAAGCTCTTCGGTACTTCGTCGTGATTAATTAATACACTTCGTATTAAGTCGAGTGTTAAGCCATTATGTCTTTAAACAAGAATATTGAATTAAATTTTTTAGAGATAAATTAATATGATTTAGTCTTTGTATCATTGAAAATTTATTTTTATGTCGAATTATTTTGAATGGTGATTATGTTCAGCTACGACTTTAGTCTGTTTTATGCAAAAAGAAAATATTTACGTTACTAATTCTAGCAGCAAAAATTTTTGTTATTCGATTTACCGAGTCAAGTTACCAGAGCTCACGTCTCTTGTTTTTTCTCTCAATCGTTGAACTTGAACGAAGGCATAGAATACGTTTAATATTTGATTTATTCACAAAGTAGTATGATTCTTAGCCATGGATGTCCACATTATATTAAAGACGTCGAAGATGTCAAATGGCGTGGAGATCGGCACTCTCACGCGTTGGGTAGGAAACAGCGAAGAAAATATGATTTTTTTTTATAGATGCTCAGTAATTCTGTGCGAGTCGAAATCTTTCGAAAGCAAAAATATGCTCTGAACACATTCGTTGTACACACGTCCTTTATTACGTAATTCGTTAAATATGAAGCAATTCTTGTTTTACATGAAAAATGAAATAAATAATTAAAAAATTAGTTTGATGGGTTTTGATTGGCGTCTCATTAAAAATTTATTTGTTTGGCTTAATGTTGTGAATCATACTATTTTTGGGTACAATATAATTCAAAGTTTAATTAATTTGATCATGAAAAAATTTAACTAATTAAATGACTGAAGGCTTCGATAAATTACATTAAGTCAAATTTCAGAAGCACACGTCTAGTTTTTCTATCACGTTCGAATCGTCATTTGTAAATGCACGTATTTTTAAGGACATTAGATATACCCGGCTTCATCGTGTCAGTAATAAGTAATGAAGAATTAAATAGTGAGGTAGATGGATAGGATAAATATCAATGAACAGTTTTTATTTTGATTAGTTATACAGTGGTGACATTATGTAATCAAATTCAAGTACATAAAAAACAAATATTAATTGAATGTAAATGTCGAAAAGAATAAATGCAAGTTTCCAGATTATTTTGAAAAAAGTCGTTCCATACTAAGAATCATGTCACCCACATCATCTGAGTCTGAAGATACGCTGATATGCTGCTTTATAAAATCGACTGTGTTTTTCTTCAAACATTTCATTTGACATTTATCGGCAACTTGTAAAATATCTATAGCATTTTCAGATGATATCTTGGATTTTAAAATTTTTTCGCACTCAATTTTTAACTCGTCTACTTGATATTTGTCAGCCGTCAGCAAAAGATCACTGATCAAGGAAATTTCGCGACTTTCAATAGTACCAGTATAGAAGTATCTCAACATCTCGACTGCAGTCTCGTAATCGACATCTATCCCAATCGACTGGCTTTTCTTTTCCAACATATCATGAGTGAACATAGCTTTGAATACTGGACTCGCAGCGGCCAGTACGACTCTATGGGCTGGGATTTCCTTTCCACACGCAGTTTCTAGCTTAATATCACTCAAATCTTCGTCAAGAAATATCCAGTCAAATTTCAGTTTCAACACTTGATTCGTTTTGGCATTTTCATCGTTCAAGGAATTTATTATACTTCCTTTGGAGACTGTTAATTCACAGTGAAAAATGATCGAATCTGTAGATGAAACGAACTTCTTCATTTCGTCAATTTGAATGTTTAACATATTTATCACTGTGCTTTTTTGACATGTCGAATGACCAATTCGAGTATCAACTATTTTTTCATCCTTCATCACTGATAACTTGTATTTCACTAGTAATTGTCCCGCCATTTCCGCAACGTGTAGAGACAAACATCTGGAGGGTATATTGTAACCAGAAACAACAACATTGCTACTAAACAATTTTAATTGAAACTTTTTTTCTTCATCACTACCGACAGTAAAAATGTGTGAATCTAATCCAGTTACTGTTGTAAAAATCAACGAATAATCACTTATAACCCACTTAAATTCGTAGTATTCTTTGTCGGTCCACGTATAGTACGTTGCTTGATTGTCGTCCGACATTTTGTTCCGAGAGATGGCCTCGAAATTCGAAAATAACAATGTGTGGCCGTGCCAAACTGCTAACTTCGACTGACCGTTGCACAAGTCAAGACTCGTATGTCGCGTCTGTCGCTCTACTCGCTTATACGCGTTCCAAAACTGATCGAGAGGACCCTTTATTTTCACTAATCGTCTACGATACCTATACACGCCGCTGGCGAGCCTCGGTGGTGTAGTCGCAACTCTCGAGTGTCGCTGAGCGGAGAATTCGGCAAACTGCGTGGTCGATTCAGAGAAATCATGCTTGGGTTTTATTTAACTTGAACAAAGGCATGGAATACCTTCTTCTTGAATTCTCACAATGTTAATGTGTGTTGATTCTTTGCGGCAGTTATTATTTGCAGTTTTCGATAGTATCGAATGTTCTCTATTAACACGCATGCAATCGAGTCAACGACAGAAATATTAATGAAAATTATTTAAGACTTCTCAGTGCTCGATGCGAGTCGGTCTGAAAAAAGCATAACTCTTGATCAATCATCGCAAAAAAGACCTTTATTACGTGATTCGAAAAGTATGAAGCAACTGTTATCTTTAATCATAGATAAAATAAATGCTATAGGGATAAATTGTTTTTTGATCATTCTCTCAATGAACATTCATTTTTCAAGTAAATAAAGAATCAATTAATATATATTTTTGGGTATATAATTCCGAGTTTAGTTCGTTTTACGTGAAAGAAAAAAATAATATATGTTTATCGTTCGTTAAATAGCACGAACTCAAGTCTGCATTTTTTATCGCGTTCCAATTATTCTCAGTAAAAACACATACTTACTCATTTGCACTCGTGTAACCTTCAAGAGGTTCATCCGACGTTTTCAAATCAATAAAATGCATATAATTAAATGGGTTAAAATTGTTATGAAATTGAATGATGCGAGGAACTGATGAAGTAAATTTTGATTGTATTAAATTTTTATTTTCATCACATTCAATGGTGACATAATATTTTTGAGCAAATTAATCAATGAAAAATTTTAAACATCATTTATATTCAAGTCATTTTGATAGAAACCGATCCATTGAGAATCATATCGCCTATATCATCCGAGTCCAAATGTCCGTTGATACGCAGTTTTATGAAATCAATTACTTTCTTTTTCAAACTGCTCGCGCTATATTTATCAGCCATTATGAGAATTTCCATACAATTTCCAGCTGTTAATTTGGAGCCTAAAATTTTCTCGCACTTATGTTTCAACCCTTCAAGTTGATACTTGTCGGCGGCTGCCAAAAGGTCAGCAATCACGGAAAATTCTTCAGTCTCAACACTACCTGTGTAGATGTATCGCAACATCTCACTTGCCGCTTCATAACTGACATCCGTCATATTTACTAATTTGCTGTTGTTTTCCAACATCGAATGACTGAACATGGCATTGAATACCGAACTTGCAGCGGCGAGCACGACTCTATGGGCTGGGATCTATTGGCCACATGCAGTTCGTAGCTTCACATCACTCAATTTTTCATTGAAAAGCACCGAATCGAACTTCAGTTTTGGTACTTCATTCGCTTCGACGAATTCATAGCTAAGCAAATCCTTTTGTGCTCCTTTTGAAAATAATAATTCGCAGCGAAAAATTACAGTACCGGCGGATGAAATGAATTTGTTCATATCGTCAATGGGAATTGAAAATAGTTCACACCCACATCCTTGATATATTGTAGAAGAACTGTTTTTGTTGTAAACAATTACGTTATCCTTACTAACTGATAGCTTGCAAGCAATTGAAAGCGTTTGAGGGCTCTTTTCGCAAATTATAAATAAAATTGCATGGTTTACATTTATACCTTTAACCATCTTTCTATCTTCGCGTAATTTTAATGTAAACTGTTTTTCATCATCTGGCCCGACATTGAACACAGGCGATATTATTATTGGGTAACTTCCATTTGTCCAAAACAATACAAAATTATCAATTACCCACGTAAAATCGTATTTATCTGTATCGATGTTTGTATAGCACGTTACTTTATTGCTACTTGACATTTTATACTTTCGAATAATTAATTATCTTCCCTTGGGACTTTTTTTACGTGCAAAATGTTGGTTATGTATCAAAGACGATATCACTACAGAAGATATCGTCTTTGACTATACAACTGTGAAGTGTGAACTGATCGTTACTGTTTGCAGTTGCACAAGTCAACACTTTTCACTCGTAATGGCTAGGCGTGCGTTCTACCACCGATCAAAACAGGCGAGGTGGTGACGCGATTGATCGCGATCAATTCAAAATATTCATTCATTATGGCTTAATATAAAAAAAAAATGACGTAATCGACTGTCTAACTTGAACAAAGACATGACATAGCGAGACGTTCTTGTAAAGACATCAATGCCTGTAACCAAACGATCGTCGCGGTCAAGCATTTACAGTATATATAGTTCCTCGGCCAGTAAATCTCGTAAAAGCGTCAGTTTTATACGAAGCGCGAGGAGAGCTGAAAAGTTTTTATTTCCCGCAAACACATGATGTGCGTCTGTAAGACGTCTTCGTAAACGCAGCTCCCGCCCGCACGTATATATATATAACATAAAGAAGCTGTAAGCCCGTTTACTCGTGCCAGCGGTGAGCGGCAGTAAAAGTCAATATAAAAATGATAAAATAAAATCAGTCGTATAAACGCAGTTTTAACCCTGTTGGTTTTTTCCTTCTTTTTCTTTTTTTTTTTTTTTACATCTCAGTTTTATAGAGTCCAGATGGTCAATCTTTCGAGCCTATATTATACTAGATATATAAGCTACATGAGCACAGTCTATGTGTCTCTCTCGTGCCAGCCAGAAACATAATAATTTAAAATGTCCGCACCAACTTAAAATGCATTCGCTTCTTTTTTTTTTCCACCCTCCCCCTCTCCTTTAATTCCCTTCTGCTCGCGACAAGGAATTATTTGTCGTACCCTCGTGGGCACTTGGTATAAAAATATTTATCGCGTACCACATCCGCAGCAGCAACAGCAGCACCAGCAACAGCAGCTCCTGCTCACTATATATATGTACGCTGCGACGAGCGAGAAAATATATTTGTTTCCCGCTAAATATTTGACAGCGTTAAATCAGTCTTGCAACAGCTTGTGTAGCAGCAACGATACATATAGCGTATATGCATTACCCTAGCGTCGGGGCCATTATATACAATTTTGCGGCCAAATCCGTGGAAATAACTGACTTGGCACCGAGCTGCGTTTGTATATATATATAATCGTCGAATGAGCGCACACCGGAACGGCTCATGCCTATCAATGCTACTCCTCTCGATCGTCGGCACGCTGTCGTACAGAGTCGAGGGGAAAAAATGGTCAAAAAATTTTTGCAACTCGAGGTATATTTCCGCAACTGTGTGTTGTGTGTGACTATACGAGTAGAAAACCGGCTGGCTAACGGCAAAAGTTGATATTTTTCTCGAATCGAAATTAAAAGGATTTCGAGGTACACAGAGATACGTATTATATATAAATTCACATCAAAGCAACGACAACGTATATACATATATATATATATATACATCGCGAACCACGAATATACAAGGGGCTTAAAAGGACTGTATATAACGTATATATTGGGAGCTTTTATAATACCGGCACAGCGCGGCTAATATCGCAGAGTGCACCATTTTGTCCGAAAAGTTTTTTTTTCTCTTCTTTCTTCGTCTTCTTCTACTCCTATACTTCCCCGCGTTTATAACAAGGGATATTATGACGAAATGAAATTTTCTGGTTTTACATCCATCCAAATTTTCCGACGGCCGCCTCTATATATATGTATATAAGAAAGTCTCTCCATTATGAAAATGTAAATGCGCTATAGCTAGCTTTAGCTCTCTCTCTCTCTCCTTCGCTTAAAAATATATAACACAGCCGGGAAAAGTTACTCTCCTCCGAACTAAGTTTTATCCTCCCTCCTCCTCCGAAATGTACTGACATCCTGACATCGCTAGTCGCTATATGAATTAACAATACTCTCCTCGTTTTTTATATTATTCGCTCGGCGCTTCGAGAGTCGCGTTCGTCGCGCTGCGAACGTATTATAATGCAAAACGTCCGGTTGAATGTGAAATTAGTCTCGGCGCGTTTTATAGTACCGCGGCCAATGGCGCGTAGCACTGATTGCCGCATACACGGATTCGAGGAAATACAATAATCGCGACCGAGAGCGACGAGAAGCAGCTGGGCACAAAGTGAGACAAAAAAATATATCACGAGAGATCGTATACGATACGTATACGTGAATACGCGACGAGCTGCGCGCGTGTACATACACGCACAAAGCGTAAAAAAGTAATTTTCCCGCAAACGGGAAAGTGTTTTTGCATGTTAACGCCCAGGGACTAGGCGGCGGCAAGGCTCGTTGATGATGATGCTTGTTGCGGGACGGCGTTGAGATTTGCTCGTGGTATACAATGAACCGTTATTTGCGTCGAAAAGCAACAACCGCGCCGGAGCACGCGCCTGCTTTAGCTGAAATTGAAGACTGCGAAAAGGAGGGGGGGAAGCTTTTACATTAGGGATGTGTAAAAGCTGTGTGCACGCGCGTGGAGGCGTAATGTAACGAAAACGTATGGTTATCGCTCGTTCTTTTGAAGCTTCCTGGGGTATAATACGTACGTGCCTCGGTGAGATATTTTTTGTAAAAGTTTAGAAATAGCAGGTCGAGGATTGAATTGATAACGTTTGACATCATCGTCGTTGTTATTATTATTATTATTATTATTATTTTGCGTCCTAATCCGACCTACTTTCTCGTGCCAGTGGTTAAAAACTTTTGCCATTAAAAAGAGGGTGGGGGAAAAAAATGTCGACTCTAATTAATTGCATAATTAATGATAAACGTTTCGGGAATAACGCCAACTCCGCTCGTTTAAATTTTCATCGAGAGAACAGGGTAAAGTTGACTAGCTTTGGCTCATTAATTAAGCGCATCCAGCGCGATTTCTCCAGTTCTTTCTTTTTATTATTTGTTCCGGAATCGCCCCGTTATTGGTTTATCGATTGCGAACTGCGTTGCGTTGTTATCACTGAACGCAGAGGACCCAGATGTCGAGAGCGCTGATGTATTGTGTACTTACGAACGAGTACTTGCACTTGTTGATTTAAAGAAAATTTGCCGCCAAGTATAACTAATTTATCTGATTACTTGCAAACAAGAGCGTCTCGAATAGTCATATTTACGTTTTCTGCATTATCGATCACAATAACTTGGACGATACAGCATCCACTCTTTTTTTTCAAATGCATCGTCCATGCGAAACGAAGCGAAACGAAACAGAAAAGATAAAATAAAAATTCATCACCCGTAGCATCCACATTTTCCGGTCAATGTTACGTACTCTTTTTCTTTCGCTCTCTCTCTCGACGAAAAAAAAAAAATTAAAAAGAAGAAAACTCACTCGTCGATCCATAAGTACACACACACGCGCGCGCGAAGCTGTAATCCACGAGGTCTCGCGCGAAAGGGGGTGACATTCGAATGGCAATTCCACGCAGAGGCAAAATTTTTTTCTTTCTCTCTCGCCGAACTCGTTATTTCGTCTAGACACGCGTGCATGGATAATTGCTATATATATCCGTCTACAGTACTCGACGCGCTCCTACATATATATATGTGTGTAGACGCAATAACGCGTGTCGTATAAGCGCATTGCGTTGCGTCACGTATACGTTATACATACTTTTTATCCGGCGCCCATCAGGATGCAACTCGGACCAAGGTTTCTCTCCTGCTTTTACGATTCGATCTGCGATACGCATTACATACATAGAAGGTCACGTGGAAAATGATAAATGCGACTTCTATAATTCTGTAAATATTTTGTATATGTATAGTACGTAAGTTTGTGCGATGTCGCGCGATTTATGCGACCGATCGTATATTTAGTTTGAAACACTTTTTTATTTATTTTTTTTTTTTTATGTTTATAATTTCTCATCTCTCCACGAAGCCGCGGGGAGCGCGCACGCGTACACAAAGTCGTATAATTCTCCGAAGCACAACTCTGGCTTGGAGATATCGCGCGCGGAGCGATATATTTATTCGACAAAGTTTCGCGAAATTAATGCGACGAGAACGTCGAACGCAAAGATCGAGATATTATGAGCTCGGGCGATTTTCGTATCTGTACAAACGTATACACACACACACATATAGTCCATTTGTCCATTGTGTCAAGGTTATCTTGACCACTTATTCGTGCGAGTTTCCGCTTTGTGTTTGGGGTTTTTTTCACGAATTATTTCACCCCTTGAATCGGTGAAATATCGCAAAAGCAATAATTGAGCGTTATTTCGTTGGAGAATATTCAACCGTTAATTGTTACGCTCGTGACGAGGATTTATCGATCGTATGGCGAAACGAATGAAACGATAAATATAGCATTGACATTCGTAAAGTTTTTATAAATTGTTACGGGCATATTTCCGATAATTTTACAATAACATTCATTAAAACGCAACGATGACGCGAATCTTCAGTTTTGCACTCGTTCGAATGCATTACAAGTAGTACGAGTCGAGCTTACGGTCGTTCAAAGGTCGCAACCGCTGCTTCGTTAACTTTTATTGTTGCGCGAAGCGCAGCATCAATTGGCAAATAAAAATTATGAATATACGAACTTATTCGACGTGAACGTATAATTATAAACTTTGATATCGAGCTCGTGCAGCGTGAAAACGAGCGAATCAAGAGAGAGAGAGAGAGAGAGAGAGACGATGGCAATTAAAGTTTTTCTTTTTCCAGCGCGTAATTACATGATTTATGCTCGCGCAAAGTTGTGCATTTGTGCATTTTTCAAATTTACACGTGTGCATTTTTTTCAATGTGCAACTCGATAAGCCCTTGCGAAGGAGCGGCTCCTTTTTCGTATTGGTTATTTTGAAATAATCCACGCGAGCGAACCGGCTGCGAGCTCATGAGTTTTGTTTTTACGTTTGTTGCGCAAAGGAATTTCATTAAAAAGTTTCAATTTTGCCATTTTTGCTTTTTTTTTCGTCTCTTCTCGTTCCCTCTTTGTACGCAACGTATGCGATTTAGATCGAACCTAGTTCTGAAAAATAAAAAAAAAACCCAGTCAATTTTAATCTTGAAGTTATTTTCAATTTCTGCGCGCGAGAATTGCTTTTCGGCTTCCTTACCGCGAGTTTACATTTTAAACGATAGAATTTGCAATCGGGACGTTGATCTACTCCGGCAAATAAATTCGATTCTTCGTATTCCGGCGCTGTTGACTCTCCTAAACTGTTATTAGTAAATAAATTGCGTGCGCCGGAGCGACCGCAGGAGCTCCATTCGAGTGAACTGCGCGGGCAATATATTATTGAAAGACTCGAGTGTTAAGGTTTCACTCGTTTTTTTTTCTCGCCGACTACTTGGCGTAAATTTAACAAGTGTATAGCGTTTATTCGTTAAGTACGATCGCTTTTTGTTAACTATATTATTGACTTTAAGAAGAATGAGTTGGAATTTATTTAGGTATGATATCAGAAATTATACATTTTCTCTGGAAATGAAACGTGTAAAAGTTCGAACAAATTATTTGTTAGAGTTTAATTTACAAAAATGTTACAAAAATCATCATTCGATTGCCGTTAACTTTTTTAAAATGTAATATTCAGAAAAAGTTTATGAAACAACAACAAAAGGAATTGAAATATTTTGAATATGTCTAGAAATTATTATGTCTGCAAATTGAAAGTAAACATTTTATTTTATCGCTTATTATTGAAGTAAAGTGAATTATTAAAATAACTTTGCAAGAAGTTATAGAGCTCTGGATGATATTTGAAGATTATACGGTGTACATTAAAATCTTCGTAAATAAAGATTCAACTCAGTCTAAAGAGTGTACTTTATAAAAAAGACAATCATTTTGAAAGCATTGCATTGTAATTACAAGAAAAAGTGCGCACTCAAAACTACTTTAATAACTTGATACACTTTTTTTGAAAAAATTTGTGTCAAAATAATAAAATAATCTAAAGATTGGTTTTAAAAAATTTAACGTACTTGTATTCTGATCAAGTGTACAATAAAAAGATTTTATTTTTACATTTTGTAACAAACAAAGATAGACATGTTTTTGGAAAGCTTCCACTGGTCAAAAGGTGAAAATATTCCCTCCTCGAAGGAAGCTCCATTACTTTTTTAACCAAACAAGATATTTATCGCAATCAAGTGAATAATGAAACTTAGAGATAAAGTAGATTTTGATGATAAATTTTTATTTTTATTATATAAATAACAAAGAATTTCTGAGTTTAAATTATTACAAAAAATTTTAAGGAAAATAGATAAGGAGAAATATATTTATGCAAGTTTTCAGATTATTTCGAAAAAAGTTGTTCCATATCGAGAATCATATTACCTACACCATCTGTATCTGACGATTTGGTGATATACTGTTTTATAAAATCAACTGTTTTTTCTTTTAAATTTTTCATGCGACATTTATCAGCAACTTTCAAAATATCTATAACATTTTTAGATGACAACTTGGAGCTCAATATTTTCTCGCACTCAATTTTTAAATTTTCGAGTTCATATTTGTCAGCTGCTACCAAAAGATCAATAATCAAGGATACTTCACGACTTGCAATACTACCTGCATAGATGTATCGCAACATTTCGATTGCAGCATCATAACTAATATCGACCATATCAACTGATTGGCTTTTCTTTTCCAACATATCATGACTAAACATGGCATTGAACACTGGACTCGCAGCTGCAAGTATGACTTTATGCGCTGGGACTTCCTTTCCACACGCAGTTTGTATAACTAAATCACTGAATTTTTCATCAAGAAGCACTGAATCGAACTTAAGTTTTGGTACATCATTCGCATCGCTTTGAGAGATCTTATGATCTTCTACGAAAATGGAGAATTCGCAGTGAAATCGTACATTACCACTGGGTATAGCGAGTTTTCTCATGGCGGCTATTGGAACGTTAAAAATATTTACTTCCGCACCATTACACAATCTTAAGGAAGAATTAATTTTGGTAAAAACAATATCTTCGCCTTCAACCACGTACAGGTTGAATTTCCCTGTTTTGAAATCGATTGCATTATCACTTACTTTTATGCAAAATAGAAATATACCTATGATATCGTGCTTCCTCTTCATTTTCAATTCAAACTTTTGCTTATCGTTACAACATACATTGAATGTTTTCGAAAACTTCTCCCAATGTTCCATATACATTAAATTACCACTTATGCACCACTGAAAATAGCAGTTTTCCGAGCTATTTTGCCTATGGTCTAAGCCAATACTGACACTAGACATATTAAACTGTGGGATAAACCTTGAAATTCACTCAGATTTTTATCGTACGCACAAAGTGTGGGAACGTACAATATGTGGTTGCGCAAAACTGCTAAGTGCGAATGACCGTCGCACAATGTTTGATAAGACCCTCATCTTTTATCTTATCAGTTTTCACATTTGACAATTGATACTGTTAATTCGCTTCGTTTGCAGAAAACTAACACGCGTAACAATGACAGTAACAATCACTTAAAATAATTAACGAATGAGTCGACTCTAAACAGACGATCTTAGTGTCAGCGTAGGTGCTTCAGCTGGCAATACTACTTGCGTATATACGTACGTGATGTATTTCTGCAAGTTTACAGATTATTTGGAAAAAAGTCGCTCCATACTGAGAATCATATTATCGACATCATCTGAGTCTAAAGATCGGTTGATATGTATTTTTAAGAAATCAATTGTTTTTCTTTTCAAATGACTCATATTGTATTTATCAACTATTGCGAGAGTCTCTATAGCATTTTCAGAGGATAACTTAGAATTGAAAATTTTTTCACATTCATTTTTCAAACCTTCAAGTTGATACTTGTCAGCAGCTACTAAAATTTGAACAATCAAAGAAATTTTGCTGTCTTCAATTCTACCCGTATAGATGTATCGTAGCATCTCCATTGCGGCATCATAACTAATATCGATCATATCAACTGATTGACTTTTCTTCTCCAGCGTGTCATAGTTAAGCATGGCTTTGAATACTGGACTTGCAGTAGCAAGTACAAGTCTATGTGCTGGTATTTCTTTTCCACATGTTGTTCGTAGAATGACATCACTTAAATTCTCATCGAGACGCATCCAGTCAAATTTTAGCTTTGGTGCTTCATTCGTATTAACA
Organism: Trichogramma dendrolimi; assembly: GCA_034770305.1. NCBI lineage: Eukaryota > Metazoa > Arthropoda > Insecta > Hymenoptera > Trichogrammatidae > Trichogramma > Trichogramma dendrolimi. Next base: position 7,049,567 of record JAPMIB010000002.1, on the reverse strand, counting down.
TAGTTAAGCAAATCTTTTCGTGCCCCTTTCGGGAATGATAATTCACAATGAATAGTTACAGTACCTGTGGACGAAACAAATTTGTTCACATCTTTAAGTTCCATATCGAAAATATCAGACCGATCCTCTATAACATTATCAATTTGGGTGTAAACAATTTCGTCATCCTTGATAACTGATATTTTGTAAGTAAAACTCAATTTTAATTCATTCTTCATCTTGTATAGAAATAAAGTAACGCTAGATTTAGGATCCAGTTGCTGCAATGATAATGTAAACTGTGTTTGATTGTCACTGCCGAAATTGAACTCTGGCGAATGTATCCATCCACGGTTTCGTTCTCTTAGAAGTACTAGATAATTACTTATCACCCACGTAAAATCGTAGTATCCTACATCAATATCGGTATAGCCTATGATTTTCTGGTTGTTTGACATTTTGCAGTTTAGATTAACACAAAATGACACGACCGTCTCTCAAGACTCACGAGCACAAACTGTTGGCGAATGTGTAGCCACGACAGACAATCCGCTGGCCGACGCATTAGCTCGAGATAAGATTAATAATGCGTCCATTTTAAGCACGTAATTGTTTTCAAAATCAAAAATTAAGGCACATTTACATGACTTGTATTGAGGCGTATCAGCCGTGTCATTGTGTGTTTTTTTTATAATTTTTTATGCAAAGTCTGCATCATCCATACTAATCCATCATAATGGGCCGCAACGGAGTTGGGTAAATTTATATTTTCAGTGGAAAAAAAAGATATAAAAATATTTAAAGTTCCTTACCCTTTAATATTTAATTTTCGATAGAGCACTATTAATTGTATTTATTCTTAGCATATTACATCGGCGAAAAAGAATCACAGCTCCAAGTTTGGCGTATTTCAGATAGAAATAAAAGAAAAATCTCAGACAATCTGGTAAATCTGGTAAAATCTTCTGGAAATGCATCGGGGTAATTCACGTAGAGGGAAGTATTTTCGAAAAGCATCTTCCGGTCCAGAGGCGGAAAACACTCCCTTCTCCAAGTCCTCGTCTGCACCGCCACCGAGTGGAAATTCAATTATCGACCATAAGCTCGTTCGTTAGCGAATTAGTCGCCGAAATGGCCACGAAGCAATTCATATGGACCTGTCGAACGACGAGTCCGCAGAGCTCGAGCCGTAATCTATATTACGTCGTTCGAATTTTAATGGATGCCAATTGCGTTTTAAAGTGCTTTATATTTATCGTCGGTAAAAAAAAAAAAAAAATTCACCCAACCAATGCGGAACCGATCGATCCAATCGTGTCGCATTATCACGGACGACGTGCCACGCACCTGCAGCAGATACACGCGTTTGCGGCGAAAATAAAACGAGAAAAGTCGGCGTCGTCGCTGGCTCGGAAAAATTCGAGCTCCTTCCATACGTATAATATAGCTGTGCGCAGACACGCGAGTTTGACACTGCGGCTTTGTCGGTGCAGGCGACGGGCCCCTCCCCCCGTACCGCAACACACAAAGCCGCGCGCGTGTTCACACACGGATGGATGACATTCGATCAACGGATACTGTTGACTTGGCCCAACGAGTCTTATATTATATATATATATACTGCGCAGGCTGGTGGCTTTGGCAGTCGACTCGAACTTTTCGTACATACCATCGCTTCAGTACTATAGGTTATAGAGAACTTGATTTTGATGCACCGACGCCTCGTTAATTTGCCCCATTTCGCGATTAATTTTGTTTGAAACATTGCTTTCTTTTTTTTTTTTCTAAATCAAAAACAAGATTGGTGTTCGTTAAAAGCCTTTTCAATTATACGTTGGTACGTAAAGAGAGAGAGAGAGAATCGACGCTGATCCTGAATAAGTGAGATATATTCTTTAAGAATACGAGAGAGATGCGCCCCTTTCTTGCGCTCCGTGTAAACACGCCGAACAACAAACAAAAGACGAGCTCCGGATTTACTACGACGGGCCAGACTCCGTATAGTCTATATACCTGCCAAATCCTCTGCCGATTTATACACGCGAAGAGCTGGCGAGCTCAGGCTGCTGCTACAATGTCCGCACGGATGTATGTATGGAAGCTGGAAGGGAAAACAAAGTCTCAGACTGCGAGTAAACTTTCTTTCTTCTCTCGATGTATATATATCGAGAGAGAGAAAAGCCGAGGAGAAGAGCCAAGGTCGATTTTTAAGTAAGTGTGTATACACGCGACCAGACAAACGGTAAAGCCCAGGGCTCAGCGTACTATCGAACTCCAGACTGCTTCTCTCGCATACCCTTCTGTCAGAGAGCTTTTTATCATCTCGGAAAATTTCTATGTATACACGACTCGCGCCTTGTATCTATCATCCTTTCATTTTATGAAACAAAAATAATGATAATATAATATCGAAATTGAGTAATTATAATTTCGAAGCGGCTTCGTTCGTTATTAATCGGGTAAAGCGAAGTACAAAATTTAAATCGCATCCCATACATACATTTTATTTATGCGTTATATATTTTATGCAACATACCGCGGTAACATCTCTCTCTTTCTGTATACGTTCGTACGTACACGTTTTTCGTTGGAAAATATCGCGAAAACTGCCGGCACCGCCGCCGCGGCAATTCCTGCAGCTTCCTGCGGTTTGAATTTCAATCGTACGAATATAATAATGCGAGCGTCGAAAACAAGGGTATCACCGTACACACACACACGCGCGCGGCAATAAAAGCACGAGTGGGCCGCGTGATTATACTTTGAATATTATGTACCCGAATTTTTGACGGCCGACACCGCTGCCGCGTATGCACTCGAAAAATTCGTCGCGGCTTATTTAGACGTGCTGCAGCTGCACAGACACACAAGCGTCAAAATGCAGAGGAGTTTAGTCGGGGCGCGTACAATGATGATATATTTATACTCGTTTCGCTGACCCGCGCATTAAAATATCGTCCTCGCTCGCTCGCGAGGCTGCCTCGTGAATTATTCAATATTCCTGTATTGACGTGACGCGTACACGAACGCACACACGCACGTGTACGCGTTTACAGGCGCATGAAAATATTATAAAATTAATTCCTCAATTAGCCGGTGCACGACGCGACACGACGCGCGGCCGCTCGAGCGCGTAAAATTCGCGCGTATAATACAATGAAAAAGCGACTGTGTGTGTATACGTGTACGAGAAGCGTCGAACGATTAAAACGACTTTTACGCGAAATTTTCTCTGCCCCTCTCTTTCTCGGTCTGTCTGTCTGTTCCCCACTCGGTAAATACTCTGCTCGCTTTTCCGCGCAATCACAATATACTTTTGTGTGTGTACGCGCGCAGGCATATGATCGAATGCGAGCCCGAATCGGGTAATATAACTTTTGTCGTCGATTTTCGCTCCAATAATTTTGCGCGTCGAAAATAGCGCGGAACGAAATTCTCGCGTTCGATAATTAATCGCTCGAGTTTGTCTCTCTTTCGAAATATCGCGCAAAATCGTATATAAACGCGTAAGCTATTATAGATCCCACGGGGTGACTCTTTGTATAAGATGGCAGACGAGAGACAGAGAGACAATTTTTCCGCACCTCATGTTACGCGGACACATCTCGTTATTTCTTTGCCGAGCGCGTCTCACGAATGCGGCGAAAAATAAATTTCTCGTCCGAGAACTTTTTTCCTGTACAATTCCTGCACAAATCCTCGTGCAACCGTTAATGACGACGAGAGAGAAAGAATAAGCTGGATCGGCTGGTTTCGTTTCCGCACGAGCACTCAAGAAGCGTACATCGGGTTATTACGGTTAGGAAAAATCAAGAATAACACATTTTTTTCGAGATCACAAATTAAAATCACAAGTTGTTTTATTTAAAATATTATTGCACAAGTCGTCACAATTTAGCACTACGATTAAAACATAAGTTATTATCGCACTTTTCTCTCCACGTCGTCGTGGCGTCGTCGTTCTCTTCTACGACTTTTTGGGCGAGCTAATGGTCTGCTGGCACACCAGCTTCTGGCCGTCGTACGTGATCTCCAGCTGCTTCCAGGGCTTGGAGGCGTCCAGCTTGCGGTAGACGCGCGTCCTCACGACGCACTGCTCCTGCGGATGATCCCAGGGAAACGTGTTGACCCGGCAGTCCTTGCTCAGCTTGAACAGCTTGGCCAGCCGATCGTAGCCGGGCCGCTCGTGGTGCAGCACCAGCGCATTGCCGTGCACCAGTGCGTCGTGGAGCTTCAGCAGCGTGGCCGGCTCGACGCCGCGCAGCAGTATGACGCGGGGCGCGTCGGTCTTCATGAACTTACCGTAGATCTGCTGGAAGACGGAGCTGCGCTCGCACAGGTTGCGCCTGTCGCACTCGAAGACGCGCGCGCTCGCCTCGTCGCAGCGCAGGTAGACAATATCCTCGGCCGGGGGGTGGGGTTCGGGCCGGCGGGGCACCGGGTTTCGCCTCGATCGTCGTCTCGTTCTCGTCGACCACGGTGGGGCTGGACGCGCCGGACAAGTCTGGTGTCGGAGGCATGACGACGACGACGATCAGCGAGCTCGGATATCGATGATGATGATGATGATGATGATGATGATGATGATGATGATGATTGTTGCTGACGTTAGCGCCTGCTACTGACACGTGCTGATCGACTGAACCGCGAGTCGATTAATTAATTTATAAACGAAACGAAGAGCCGCAAGGCGAGAGCGTTTCGTACTCTAGCGAGACAGCACGAAAATCAACGCACTCGAAATAACGCACAAAGTCCACCGAATGAATCCAATGAGGTGGAGATGTTGGATTATCTGAAATGAAAAAATGATTATAGAATAAATTCGTTCAACGAGGCGAACACGATACGCGTATTCATTTTGCTTACTAAGGCTGGGATACACCCGCTACTGGTACACTGGAAAAAACTGATACTGTGATTAATTTTCAAGACTTTTTTGTTCTTTGTCTTTTGAGGGAGTGAAACTTCTTAAGTACGCACGTACTTAAACTCATGTCTGAATGTCACAAAACCATATTATTTAAATGCTAGCATCAAGACTTGATCTTGAAGTCAAAAAAGGCTTTGTAGCGATTTTTATAAAAACCGAATATAAATAGGCTATTACGTTATGGCTATTACATTAATAGGCTATTACATATATAATATATAGGCTATTACATTACATTATAGGCTATTAATCCATGACCTAATGATGCATGTTCTTGAAGCACACAAAAGGGTGAACTTTCATTGATTATAAAATTTCAGGGTCTCTTCGACTGTAGTCTTCAGAGGATCAGCGATGAACTGAGAAAATTGAAGTATCCCTACAAATCTCATTGACATCTCTAGAAAAATAATTAAATATAGGTTTTTATGAAAAAAGTTGTGAGAAATTTAAATTTCAATGTTGAAAGTTTTGTGTTAAACCTGTTACCAATACCAAATTACAACTGTTGCAGAAATGTTGTAATTATGTCTCTACTACAACACAAAGATATTCACTAAAGTAAAAAAAGAAATGATTATTTATATGAATAATCTAATACACACTATAAACAATTGTCGAATGTCAGATATGGTTTTATATTTTATATTTTAATCATACAAGCAATCTAAGGTATAATTGTTGTTACATGTAGGTGTGTATGTGTAAAGTATTAATTAACCAATAAGTGCAAGTGTGATCGATTCTACTCAAACCTGATAATAAAATATCATAGTAATCTATATAGAATATCATAGTAATATCTTTGTGTAATTAGTGATCTCTATAAAAAGTGTTTGTTGATTATTTATTTATTTCTTAGCTGCATGATGGACATAATAAGTATTTGCAAACCAGTTTAAGCGATCTTGATGCACCATGTGTTTGAGCTAAAATTTTTAATGTTGATCACACCGCAGATGGCTGACCAAAGCATGATTCAAGATCTAATTGTGATCAAATTTGAGATTAAGACATCCAATGAAATTCATCAGGTAATCAAGTTAAACGTATGATACTGTGAATGAGTCAAAACATATCTGACATTTGACAATAGTTTATGGGCTGTATTAGATTGTTTATACATAAATGGATACATGGTATATCTCTATGTACTGTTTATTGTGACAAAACAGTTACTTTCTAATTAATCAAGTATAAAAATGTAAAAACAACCTCCAAAGTCGAGTTTCATTTATTGTTTTACTGTAATAGTGTAATAAATGAGCTTTTATTCTTTTGTTTTTTCACTTCAGTGAATATCTTTGTGTTGTAGTAAAGATATAACTACGAAACTTCTGTAACAGTTGTACTTTGGTATCAGAAAGTACCACAGTTCATTCTATAAGCCATATTGAGATACACAAATTTGTTTATGTTTGACTTTTAGTCATTTTTTTAATATTTAATAGGTTTAAAGCATATAAATAAATTTTTAATATTGAAATTGAAATTTTTCAAAACATTTTTCACAAAAATCTATGTTTAATTATTTTTTCAGAGAGCCAAATGAAATTTGTAGGAATATTTCAATTTTCAAAGTTTAACATTGAGATTTTCAAGACCCCAGTCATAGAGACCCAGCGAGGCCCCATTCATAGAATTCCGTTGTGAATGAAACCACGACTGATAAACAAGTATCATGAAAACGTTTTTCAAGCTACGCTAGATGAAACTAATTTTTTTGGACAAATTGAAAAGTTTAATTAATTACTATGCCAGAAAATTTTAATTACTATGCCAGAAAATTTAGGAAAACTGACTGACACACGTGATCTTATATTAAGTAAACATAGGTTTTTTGAAAAATATATTTAAGGCTTAGGAATAATAATAATTTAAAAAAAACCGATAATTAATGTATGTTGGGTATAGTTTCAAAAAAAAGTGATGAATAAATTAAATTTAAAAAATTAATAAGTAAAAATTTCTCATTTTTAGCCTATAACTCACTTGTATATTGATCGCTGACACCGAAATTGCTAGATAGAAAACTAACACGTGCGTACTGTTCGAATTCTCGAATCAAAGTAAATAGTAATGTGTTATATTCATGTATGGTGTGTAGTATGAGAGTACACGAGTACAAGCAATCCGACAGAGTGCGTTGCATGCGCGAGGGCTCGAGCAGCGAGTCGAGTGTGTGATGCTCCTTCTTCTTCTTCTTCTTCTTCTTTTATTGGCGCCGACTGGTGAGAAGTACTCACAACGTCATACGGCCATTAACCAGCAAAGTTTTAAATATTGAGTGGCGGGAATTGTGAGTTCGGAGTTATTTATATATTTACATTACAATTTTTGAGAAAATTGCAAAGTATTTCTATGAGATGAAGTTGAGGATTGAAAAGAAATTCAGTTATAGTGTATGGAGGAAATTTTTTATGTTTAATAAGCTTTGAGTATAATTTGGTGCGAGGAGTGGAATGTTCTGAATAGTACCAGAACAGATGATTAAGGTCCTCATACTCTTCATTACATTCACACCAGGGAGATGAGGTAAGGTTTTTCCTGTACAGACTGTAAGCTAAGTTGTAGTGATTACTGCGCATTCGACATAAGGTGGTAATTTGAAATCTTGAGAGGGTAGAAGAAAATACATTGAACCAAGTTCTTTGTGAGTTGTCATAAAAGTTCTCGAAGTAATAGATACCTTTATTGGTATCTGTGTTGGTAAAAAGGTCATTCAATTGAGTTAATGACGATTTTTTTAAAGTGGGTAAGAAGTCTGATGGTGGTAGAAAATGAGGGGGTAGAGTGCCAGATCTGATCGCTTGTTTTGCAAGACAGTCAACTCTTTCATTTCCTGGAATATTCAAGTGGCTAGGAATCCAAGCTAGGATAATTTGTTGATTATTACAATGAAGTTCATGCAGAAGAGTTTTTATACGAAAAATATAAATATGATTGGATTCAATAAAGTAAGAGGGTCTGTTGATGGCTTGAAGGGTGCTTAAAGAGTCAGTAAAGATGATTGCATGTGAGATATTTTTATTTAGGATTAGTTCAAGAGTCATTTGGATTGTAAGGGCTTCGGCAGAGAAGATTGAGGAGAATGGAGAGATTTTTAATTTGGCTTCAAATTCAAGTGAAGGGCAGTAGATTGCTAGACCTACATAGCTATATTCATTTTTCTTTGAGCCATCAGTGTAAAAGGAAGTATGCGACTCTGAGAATTCCTGAAATTGATTGATGAATTCTTCGGGAGGTGAGTTTGAATTTTTAATGATTGTGCCACTAGAAAGGTTTATATTGGGAGTAAAATGTTGAATTTCAGGTAAAAAGAAAAAGCATAGAGGGAAAGGACAGGATTGGGTGTTTTTTTTATATTTGAGTAATTGCTTGTAAAGGGGAAGAAGTGGAGATTGTGTTATGTAATTAGGGGTATTAGGAGAAATGGAGTCAGAAAGAGAAGAGATAGCTGTTATAGTGGGATGATTGGATAATGAGAAGCATCTGAGAATATATTTAGAAAGATGAAATTTTTGACGAATATGGAGAGGGTATTGTTTGGACTCTGCGTAGACGACTTTATTAGGGGTGGAGATACGTAAGCCTAGAATTGCACGAAGTGCACGTCGTTGCATAATGTTTAATTTCTTGAAAATAGTACTAGTGGAAGGTAAAACTGAAGCACTATAGTCAAAAGTGCCAACGAATAGGGCTTTATAAAGTAATGTAAGGCAGGAGGGGTGTGAACCCCACCAAGTACCGCAAAGGGAACGTATAACATTCGTGTGAGAAGAGAGTTTTTTAAGTAAGTGTGTGAGGTGAGGTACAAAAGATAATTTGTTGTCGAATATAATTCCGAGAAATGTTGTACTTGCGGAGGCTTTAATGATGGAATCGTTGATGGTGATCTCCAAAGAATTATAATCAATAGCTTTTCTAGAGAAAATGACAAGTTTAGTTTTGTCAGTAGAGATTGATAAACCTCGTTCAGCGAGATGAGAGCTGATTTTGGCTGCGTTTATTTCCAGAGAAATTAAAGCAGTATGAATGTCTGGTGATGTAGCGTAAAGTGCTATGTCATCTGCAAAGTTGAGAGTATTGCAATTTTTGTCAATTATGCTGTTTAGATCACCGACACCGATATTGTAAAGGGTGGGACTAGAAACACAACCTTGTGGAACTCCTTTATACGATTTAAGGGGAGTCATACACCAATTGGTTTTTATTGGGCATTTTTGTGATATACATCACAGTTTGATGTCAACCTATAATTTCAACATCAATTTTACATCTTTGGACCCTACAAAATGTGTAAAAAAGTGTCAGAATAGGCCTTTGCGTCTAAAAATAGCTTATTTTTGCTTTTTTAGGATTTTGACACTGTGCGCAAGGTTCAGACCAGAGTTTTTGAGGTACAGACCTCTAATACGTCTCAAAATCTTCATAAAATGACACTATATGGGCTGAGTTTTCTGGAATTTTGATTTAGACCTTTATATCAGTTCAGCTACTCAATATGTGCTCAAAAACAACAATAAATTTTCTTGAATTTTGCTTTTTTGCACATCTATTAGTGTAAAAACTTTTTCATAACTTGAATCAAAATTCCACAAAACTCAGCCCATAGAGTGTCATTTTATGAAAATTTTGAGACGTACTAAAGGTCTCTATGATGAAAACTGACTGAGAAACCCTGCGCACACTGGACTAAAATGTCAAAAATTAAACTTTTCAGGAGAAGCAAAATAAAGAATTTGTGTTTAAAACATTGAAATCTTTCACTACACAATCTCAGTGGCCCACACATAAATCTCACTCACACTTTACTCATTCTCAGACTAATTTGAGCTTTTTCACATCATTTCACTAATTTGTTTCTATATAAACTTCACTCAACCCACATGCAATTCAGGTATCATGCGTGCATTCAGTTTCTCAGTGATGCATGTTGTAAAGTACTAAGCACAAATGTTTTAGATTTGAAAGTTGCATTTGAGCATTATTATTTCAAATGTCTTTTCTAAAAATAAAACATGCTATAATGTAAAGTATATATTTACTATTTGAACTGTATCACTTGTATAAACATATGTTTTACTGCAAATCAATTACTACACTGCAGCACTGAGAAACAATATAAACTAAATAAAATTAAGAATCTTTATTTTTCTCCAAGGCAATGAACTACTCTAAATTTTTATTACAAAATTCACTTTAACAAAATAACTTCAACTCTCAAAATATAAAACATCACTCACACAGCCTCATTACACAGTTGATTTATGTTGACATTTTAGTTGCGCATGTGACATTTTTATCAATTGAATCTTCACATGAGCAACGTAATTAATCTTTCTGCTACTTCTGCTGGCGCAGTTCAGTACTGCTATATAAGAGAGGCTAGCTTTTTGTTTACAAATTTGATTCTCAAATTTGAACACCAGAGGCAGCACCAACAGCAGTAGTACTGGCAGCCGAAAGCCGAATTGATGCGCGCATTCATGTCTCAATTAGATGATCGAAATGAATTAAAATTTGACATGAATATTTCCTCTCCAACAGCTTGTCTTTGATATTCTTTATCGCATTTTATTGATTTTGGATTTACGTATGAGCCATATCACGTCAGATTCCTCGCGCGCCGCGCCGGCTGAACTTCCAAAGCCACAGAAAAACACGTTTTTTCTTCTTTCTCTCGCTATATTTAACTGAAATCAAAAAATGGTCTTCTGGAAAATAGCTATTTCGATGGGAAATTTCCTCCTCTTTCCATCTGGACTATTTAAAAAAGTTTAAAAATGTCCTTTTTTGAGATATTCGACTTTAAAAGTTTCCCGGCGATTTTTCCGAGGAAAATGGAAAATTTTTGAAAATATGACCCTACTATCAAAAAGCTGAGGTAATTTCCTATCGAGATGATGGGTTACTTTTTTCTTTTAGGTGCATTTAATAACTATTACAGCGAGTTAGAAATTGTGCGATTTCGCCTAATAATGCTGCGCGGGCGAGCCATTCGAGACTTGACGTGATATGGCTCGTACACATTATAATAATATAAATAATTTGTTTTGAGGGCTAAAAATTTGGGAAATGATACTTCAAATGTCAAAGAATCGAAAGCAAACATTAAAAAAAAAATCGATATTTGGGTCAAATTTGGTGTATATTCTCTCCTTAAAGGGTCCAATAGTAGATCCATTCAAGTTAAAGTATATGTTTCTGTTTTCGATAAGATTATAAAAGAATAAACAGATAGATTTAGGAAGTCCAATGTTTTTGAGAGTGTTGATAATTGATTCTGTGTTGATATCGTCAAAAGCGCTTTTGACGTCTAAGAAAAGACAAGCCGTGAATTATTTTTTGGCCATGGATAAATAAGCGAAAGTGGTGAGAATGGATAGATTATCAGTGCAGCTTTTTGATTTTCTGAAACCAAATTGAGTCGGTGGCAAGAGTTTATGATGTTCAAGCCACCAAATCAATCGATTGTGAAACAGTCTTTCACAGATCTTAAGGGTCAGGCATACCCACTCAATCGATAACGCAAGGCTACCTAGCAATTTATGTTAAATTAAAAAAATTGGGAATGATATGCACGTTTCCAAGAGTAGAGGCATATTTCTAATATACTTATTAACATCCTGTCCAAATTTCATCCAAATCCATGCATTATTGAAGGAGAAAAATGAGGACAAAGAATATTGTAACCTAGAAATTATTATTGATCATTATTATTTTTTCTATTATTATTTTATCTTGTTTCTTTCGCGATAGAACACCTAATTAGTACAGTTCGTCAAAATTATAAGATTGATTTCATTTTTTAGAAGAAGCTCTTTAGCAATATATTCGCGGCTTCTTCCTATTGCACTCACATAAATAAATTTCATGCAACCCGTTCCGATCTAAGTGAGCTCATTTTATAACGCTCAAGCAATGAGCCATTAGGGGGCTTCAGCCTCCGAATGCTTACTTTGCAATCGACTTCTCCACAGCATCGACGCTAAATTATTCTTCAATAATCGAAGCAGAGAAACAATCGCTCGACTTCGTAGTCGTACATCAGTACGCGTCATCGGTATTGAAGTATATATATCCATACGAGCACATTACGGAAAGATAAGCTCGCAGCGTCGCTCGTCAACAACGCCGAGAGCCTTTGAATTTATATACATTCATGCGCGAGGCCTATCATCGGCGCGCGTCGAAGGTTTGCGTTTTATCGCGATTGAACTCGGCAAAAATTCATCGTTCGGAGCTTTTAGTAAACTAGATGCGATTACAATTTGGGATCGCGATCGATATGCGGAGCGAGGACACGGCCAATTAGAGGAAGACATGGCAAACGAGCCACCTGTATACATAATAATAATAATAATAATAATCACTATATGATACACACGGTTGATACGACTCGTGCATCGCGGACAGGGAGGCACAGCACGAGTACACATATGCATATATACATGCAGGGCAAAAGGCGGACTACTGTGACCTTGTTACACGATTCCTAGTTTTCGCATTCGCGCGCGCGACTCGATCGATTATCCGTCCTGCTATATATAATGAACGCGCGCGTCGCCTGCGTTTGCACTGCGATACGATAAAATATCTCGTACTTTTGCGAGCGGGCAGAGAATTGAATTTCGGATGTTAATTCCACTCGATCGAGTATTTCGAGTTATGTACGTCCGAACGGAACATCATCGCGTCGCGCGCTTGGCGGCGTGATATGTACATATCATATCGCACATATAGGCTGATTTAATTTTCCAGCGCAAACAGCGCGACGCGAAAACTTAATTTTCGAAACGTGCCCTTTACGTATATATAGCGGATCAATATCCGCCTGGCAGCTGCTAAATCACTTAGGGAAAATGCATAATGGATACGCATATATATATATATATATTGTACAGCCCGCCCGCAAGTGTATGTAAACGCGCGTCAAAGTATAGGACGCGACGACGAGGGTGTCGCGTAACAACGATTCGTTAACGACTCTTGTTTGTTGCCGCGCGGAGCCGTCGAACTATATATGCATAAACTTGCCCGCGATGACTCGATCGCGTTTTCTTTTTGCGACACGCCTTTGGATTATGAATTTCGTCATCTTGAGAATAAATGAAGTTTAATTTTTTTGTCGAGTGCATCGAAAGCATCGCAACGTTTTGAACTTTCTGCGGCGTTTGTCGAATCTAAAATTTATCGGTCTTACCGAAATAATTGAATAGTGGCAATTACGCCAGGGCGCGGTTGGCATCATCAAAATTCAAGCAGCGTAATAAATTTTATATTATATATATATACGGCTCGAGCTCTGCGGACTCGTCGTTCGACAGGTCCATATGAATTGCTTCGTGGCTATTTCCGCGACTAATTCGCTAACGAACGAGCTTACGGCCGATAATTGAATTTCCACTCGGTGGCGGTGCAGACGAGAACTTGGAGAAGGGAGTGTTTTCCGCCTCTGGACCGGGAGATGCTTTTCGAAAATACTTCACTCTACGTGAATTACCTCGATGCATTTCAAGATGATTTTACGAGATTTATCGGTTTGTTTGGGCTTTTTATCTTTTATTCTATCTGAAATATATCTAACTCGACAATGTCAATTGTGAAATGTGAAAATTGATAGGATATCAAATATGAGTCTTATTTTAATCTGTGTAACGTTCAGTTTATAAGTCATCCGTCTATCGTGTGCACATAATATATCGAGTGCCCAAAGTTTTGTGCGTGCAAAATAAAATGTCTGTCAAAGAAATTAAATATTATACGCAAATTGATAAAGAAGAGTGTGCATTTACGTGGGTGATTAATAATTGGCCAAGGTCTTGGGATAAGAGAAATTTAAGAATATCATCGCCAATATTCACTGTCGGTAGTAACGAAGAATTTCAGTTTCAATTGAAATGTTACGACAACTATATCTCATATGATCAGCATGCTGGATTAGTACTAGACTGCTTGAAGAGCAATACAGAATTACCATGCGACTTCAAAATATCAACTATCATGGATGACCAAACTATTGACACCTATACGGATAATTGGACATACATATTCCGCCTTTAAACTCCTATCAAATTTTCAAATTTCCTTCTGGAGAATGGAAAAAATATATTACGTCGACGGGTACTATAACTTTTCGCTGTGAGTTCTCAGTTTTCATCATCAGAAAATGATCGAATACATTAAATTGTACGTCAATCCCAATGAAGTACGATAATTGAAGCTTTAAGTCCTGGAAAAACCGCTCTATGAATGATTGGTACAAGCTGCATCGATGATCATTAGTTATTTTCTCAAGAAGCATTCACAGATAGATGTGAGGGTATATTGAGGTTTTTTTTTAGCGACAAGACGAGTTTTAGAAGCGAAACGAGGTCAACGAGCTGACTCGCAGCTCTTCGCATCCTAGGCCAGTAAAAATGCAAACTGAGTTGTCGTGTTCCAAGCAAGAAAGCCGAAAAGCTGTGCAGCCATCAAAAGTTACTACGACCGCCTTCAAACTTATTCAATTTCCTATTTATGTAATGTGAACATTTTCATGCATTATAATGATCAACGCAAGAAAAGAAAGGTGCTTTCAACACTATACTGACTTTTGTTGGTAAATGTTCGAAAATTAAATTCAGAAATAAAAAAATTATCAAATTATTACCATAATTAGTTTTGATTAAATATACCCTTAGAATAGAAATTTGGACAATAATCAAAATTGCCGACAGTATCAAAGTTTTTGCTTGCAATAAATCGAGAAGAAATTTGGACTGAAACTACATTTGCTCTAGCATCAAATTACTCATAGTGTAGATACTCATACGCATGTTTTTCTAGAATAAATTAAAATTCTGTTGAAAAAGTTGTGTATTACCTGAACCTCGAGCGTTCAACTATCATTACACCTTTGTAACTAAACGATTGCTAATTACTAATTTCGGTGCATTTTTGATCAATGATTAACCTAAAAATTTGTTTTACGTCTTGTTTGGAACTGTTAATGAGGTAAGCATTTAGTTGGCTACTAAAATTGTAATAAACCTCATGAAATTATCTACGACTCCGAGTTGATCAAGCACGCGTTAGAAAAAGATTATTTACAAATTTGCTGACGAACTGATTATTTCTCTGCTGAGCGAAAAAATCTACCCGAATGCTCCTTTTTTGCTGCTGTCTTCTGCAAAAAAGTCGAGAAATTTAAAATTTGAAAAGTGTCAAATTTCGAATGGCTGTAAACTTCGGCTCGCTCGTGCTGAAGTTAGCCATTAGAGGCCTAGCCTATTTTTTCATCATTTAAACTAATAACGAGTTCTGTTGTCCAAATTCTGCCTTTGTATTTAATATAAATACGTTAACTTGTGCGTTGATTCGATTCGCCTGAGTCTGAAGATTGGCGTGCTACCTAATAATCGTTGCCCAAGAGTGAAAAATGTCAAACGACGAAACAGTCTTAACAGGCTATTCGCTAATTGAAAAAGAGGTAGTCAATTTTAGATGGCTGATAAGCGATTAAGATCGCCAGTATTTAGTGTCAATAGTGACGATAAAATAGAGTTTCGATTGGAACTCATAAAAAGCTTCGTTTATGAATTTGACAAACAATTCAAGTTCATAGAAATATTGACTAGGCGTTTATCTCTTGTGCACGTCGTTAAAAATAATAAAATAATACCATGCGAGTACAAGATATCAGTAATTCGAGATGGAAAATCTCCGGAAACCCACGCGGGTTATTGTACATTTTCTAACTGTAGATACGAAAATGAGATTTTTAACCTTGCTGCAGACAAACTGCATAGATTCATATTACCTACGGGTGCATTGACTATTCTTTGCGATTTGGAAGTTGCCACGGGAGATCAGAAAAACTCCATGAAGTACGAATCCACCGTTGCTAATCATGCGGTGGCACCTAAATTTAATTTCGACTGGATATTTCTCAATAAAAATTTGAGCGATGTCAAGCTACGAGCTGCGTGTGGAAAAGAAATCCCAGCCCATAAAGTCGTGCTCGCTAACGCGAGTCCAGTGTTCAAAGCCATGTTCAGCCTCGATATGCTAGAAAACAAAAGCAACTCGGTCGATATGGTTGACATTAGTCACGAAGCTGCGGTTGAGATGCTGCGATACGTCTACACAGGTAGAGTGGAAAATGACGAAATTTCCTTGACCATCGACCTTCTGTCAGCCGCTGACAAATATCAACTTCAAGAGTTGAAAGATAAATGTGAAAAAATATTGTCCACCAATTTATCGTCCGGAAATGCCATTGAAGTTCTCACGATTGCTGATAAATACGATATGAGTGGTTTGAAAAAAGAAGCGATACATTTAGTTAAACGCTGCATAAATAAACCCACTGTTTCCGACGATGCAAGTACTATAATTCTCGGTATGGCAGAATTTCTCTCGAATTGAACTAAAAATTTAAATAAATGCTTTTTCAAGTATCTACTTTACTTATTATATTTATTTTTTGGCATGTCTATTATTCAAAAAACTTTATCTTCACAGTTTAACGGAATAAATTGATTTGTGACAATTCAATTATGGATACACGATATTATTTAGCAACTCATTTTCTATAAAAATATAATGAATACAATACATAAAAATTGTTTAATGAATTAATATGATAAATTTCCAAGATCAAGTGTTTGAACCTTTCATCCGCAGACTACAACAAAGTTTATTGATCGACTGCCTAAACCTTCAAGTACATTTTAATTGATTTGATAAACTATAAAACAATATCTCAACTGTTTTCTCGCGTAATATGAGTTTTGAAATTTTAAATGAAAATTTTCTCGTCAATTGTAATACCATAAATCGAAAAGAAATAACCGAATGCAACTTCGCGAACGAAAGAAATTAATCCATTTTTTTCATCCTGTAACATCATTATTGTATTCGATGCATCTTCGGACTCGCTTTTCCGATCGAGTGTGATAATGAAGCGTAGACTCGATTGTCTGACCGTGCCATGTACGAGCGCGGCGCGCTTCATTGTGCAATAATTGGAAAAATCGAAGAGAAAGAAGTGGCTGTTAATCGAGCGTACTCTATTTGGCTCATCGCTACAGGACTCTGCATCATTTACCTCCGGCGCGATTCGAACACTTTATCCTGATAAGTTCATTGTTCATTATAGTGGATTTTGCGCTCTTTTATTTAACTAGAATATTAAAAAAATAATCTGAAAATTCTAAAAAGGCCATGCGAGCTATTTCATTTCGAATATCCCGACGTTTATCTCGTACACTCGTATACACGATCATAGATAATTCACGTATACGAATTCCGGTTGAAAATTCGAAGTATCTCCTTCAAGCCCCTAGCCCGCGAGAATAAGAAGAAGAATAAAAGTTTAAAAATAGAATATCACAGTGTACTCTCGGCGCGGAGCCTCGGCGTAATTTACTTAGGCATGCCTCATCACATTTGCTCGGTGGTAAAGAAGTGCGCGCCACTCGAGTCGCCCAGTTGCTGCGCTCCTCCATTCGTCGTCGCTGTATGCACTTGACTTCATTTCTTACTCGTTCGTCGCGTGAATATATGCATGAAACGCGCCCGGTCGCGAGTCGTGCATTCATTCTTATATATACGGTCGCGCAGAGCACGCTTATTTTAAGAGCCACGAATCGATGAAAAATTAATTGACTCTTTTTTTTTTTTCCTCCTACGAGGACTTCGATATTATCGCAATAAAATGCATACCCAACTGGAATACATTATATTCTCATCGACGTCTCGTAAACGAAAGTACATATGCATATATAACGAGGCGAATGAAATTAGACGCGAACACGGATCCAATGGCCCGTGAAACTCTTCGCTAATTATTCCGTTGTACTGTATCGAATCATCGAGGCGCGGCATAAAATCAAAACGATATACATTATTTCGAGCGAGTCGAGCACTCGTACATTATACACATATGTTGTCGAAATCACGTCGAGCTTTATTTGCTCGGAAATAAGTTATGATATTAACGCTTGATAATTCGGCCATTCGCGTTTATTATACATACGCTGTTGTATATATACATACGTGGCCCGAAAGCTCGGGCGAGCTTGCACCACGACGACGACGATCCATCGGCTCGCATTGAAATACTCGGAACTGCTGCTGCTGCTTTTGCACAATTAATATAGTAAACCGAGAGAGCGAGAGAGAGAGAGAGATAACGAGATACCGAGCGACTAAGTTTATAGAGCTGCAGCGCTATACATATATACGTTCGACGCTTGTCGTCGAATCATTTAGCTATATGTATATAAGCGTCATACACACATACAGCTGTGTGGAAACTGCAGTCGTTCGAAACTATATCGCACACACACACATATTTGTGCTCGGTTTATATTATAACATCGTGCATAAATTGCGCGCGACACACACTTACACACACACACACATAACACACAAGAGGGTGGAAATTGCGCGCCTCCGGAGATTCGTATCGGGCCGGGCCAGCTCTCTTGCGCTCGCTTCGAAATCCGGACGTCAATTATATACAAAAGCACGTTTCTAATCTACCCGCGCGTGGAGGTTTTGCTCTGTGTGTGTATAGGTATTGAGATATGTGTATACGGTCGATATAGCCGGCCGGGGCTGGCTTAAACACAAATTAGCGAGCTTTTTACGACATTCGTATATCGATAACTCGATAATTAACCGCAAGCAATTGTCCGAGTTTTCTGATCGATGGGCTTACTCGGACTGGTATGGACGCGATGTTTATACATTTTAAATACATAGCCAATAAATGAATGTCGCATGAGAAGTTTAAAGAAAGCCGTACAGTCGATTTTATCAAGCGAATCTTTTTTCTAGTGTATATTCAGTTTTCGTTGATGTGAGTAATATGATTCTCAGTATGGCCCAAGTGCTTTTCCACCTATTTCGAGATTCAATCAAATTTTTCAGTTTTAACGAAATTAGAATGTAACATAATTTCGTATTATTCACTTGCTTGTCACTGTTTACCGCGAAGAAATAATGCTACTTTTGTACTAGAGATCTGATTAAAAATCCCAGCTGAAATCAGTAAACCTATGCGTGTCGTTATTCAAGCAAAAACTTGAATGAACTTGTTTAGGTGTGTTGGTACAGCGCTATTTTCATCGGTGCTGCAAATATAGCGTTCGTGCATCTTTAATTTTTTATTAAAAAACTAATAAAATCATTTCGTGTCTTTGTTATAATATACGCACTTATGTGACATTAGATCTGACAAGCGAGAAAAAAGTAAACATATAGGGAAGTAGGGCGCGCTCCTGTGTGTAAGGTGTCTGACAATAATAACCCAATAGTACATAGTAGTCCGATCTAATATCATATCAGGGTATATCCGATTGCGCTGTATTGGGAAATGTGTGGTAGAAATTTTTGAGCCAAGATGGCGGAAGGAGGTCGGGCAATAACACAGGGCTCTTATGGGGCCGAGCCTTAAAAAAATGTTTAAAAATCTATGAAAATTATTTTCAGGTATCGGATGCGATCAAAATAATTTTATACATGTATTGTTAGAAAAAAAGTTTCATGCAAAACAGTCTGTCCGTTCACTTGCAATTAGTTAATTACGATGTTTGGACCCTATATTTGACGTTAATTCGGCTGCTACGGCTGTCTAAAGTAAGGTTATGAAGAGTCGTAGCAGCCGAATTAACGTCAAATATAGGGTCCAAACATCGTAATTAACTAATTGCAAGTGAACGGACAGACTGTTTTGCATGAAACTTTTTTCTAAAACAATATACATTAAATATTATTTTGATCGCATCCGATACCTGAAAATAATTTTCATAGATTTTTAAACATTTTTTTAAGGCTCGGCCCCATAAGAGCCCTGTGTTATTGCCCGATCTCCTTCCGCCATCTTGGCTCAAAAATTTCTACCACACATTTCCCAATATGAGTAGCGGCGTGTCGTCACTTAGTTCCTGTCATACTTGCCAGGTGGAGCGCGACACGCGCTCCTTGATATAATTTCATTCTTTTACATTTCGCTGGATAATAATGAATGATTTGTTTTGGTCGGCACTTATATCGCCGCTGGAAAAATTTACCGCACATGTAAATGCGACATATCTTTTCGATGAATGTCACGACAAAAACTTGAATTGTTATTTTTTGTCAACAAAAAACTATCACTATCGAAAATTTATCATCAATAAAAATTCCTCTATAAGAAATGTCAGCGAAAAAAATCACTCCCGCGTTGTGTGCAACGAAAAAAATGGCACGTAGATAAGAAATATTCATACCAAACAAGGTTAATATGATTTAACTATTTGCAGCGATTAATTTAGTAGTAATAGTCTTTACGAACAACATTTGAGAAACAATACTTTTCTTTGGCATTATTTGTAATGTGATTATTATTGCTGACAATGTTCAATTGGTGGTGATAGTGTTCGTTGAGGACACCAAAAAAACAAGAAAAATTTTCGATGAAAATATTGGAATTGATTGTTTTCGCTGGCTTTGTAGGAGCGACGGTGATGCATAATTTCTCGAATCGTCCGCTAAGCGACGCTTACGACGCAGCGCTATTCGACTCGCCTCGAGTTGAGTGAGACGCCGAGACGAGTCTTTCAAGTCGGAACGCAGCAGACAGTTCATTCGAATAAAACGACTTTTTGATCATTTGTATGTAGTGTCCAGCGTTTTGTGCGTGTAAAATGTCTGCCAATCAAACTGTATATTACACGCAAATCAATGAAGAAGAATTCGTACATACGTGGGTGATAAGTAATTGGCCAGCGTCTTGGAATAAGAAAGATACACAAGTTTCATCGCCAATATTCAATGTCGGTAGTGATAACCAATTACAGTTCCAATTGAAATTCTCTGAAACATATGATTCATCTGGGGAAAATGCAGAATTACAGCTATACCGTTTACAGAGAAATACAGAATTACCATGCAAGTACACCGTATTAGTTATCAAGGATGGTCAGAGTGTTAGCACCTATTCGAATTATTGTACTTATAGAAAATCATTTTATAATGGTAAGATTTTTAGAGTTCGGATTGAGGAACTGAAAAAATTCATTTCATCCACGGGGGATTTAATTTTTCGCTGCGAATTCTCACTATTCACAGATAAACATAAGAAATCGTCGAACTGTGAACCCGTAATTACGCACGAAGCACCGAAACTTCAGTTACCGAAGTTCGATTCGGTGTTTCTCAATGAAAAATTCAGTGATGTGGTGCTACTAAGAACCTCGCGTGGAAAAGAAATCCCAGCTCACAGAGTCGTGCTCGCCACTGCCAGTCCCGTGTTCAATGCCATGTTCAGCCATGCCATGCTAGAAAACAAAACTCAATCAGTTGATATGGTGGATACTACTTATGAAACTGCAGTTGAGATACTGCGATACATGTACACAGGTAGCGTTGAAACTCGTGAAATTTCTTTGACGATTGAGCTTTTGGCGGCCGCTGACAAATATCAACTTGAAGACTTGAAAAAAAGATGTGAAAATATATTAGGCTCAAATTTATCTGCTGAAAATGCCATAGATATTCTACAATTTGCCGATAAATATAGCATGAAAAATTTAAAAAAACAAGCTGTTGATTTTGTAAAGCATAATATCAACCAATCTTCGAACTCTGACGAAGTAGGCTCGATGATTCTGAGTATGGCACAATTTCTATCCAAGTGATTTCAATCGATTTCAAGATTTGATTAAATTTTTGAATTATAATTAAACCAATATAATATAATTGTTTGAATTCATTTTAATTTAAAATAATAATGCCATTTCACTCTAGATCGAAATAAAAACCTCTGCTGGTATATCAGCGAAATATAATTCAACTATCCTTGTCTTTATTCAATTCATTACAATACTATAAAAACAAGTATATATTTTGTGAGATGTGTTGGTAAGCACGAAATAATATGATCGCGAAGAAAACCCGTAGACGCGAGCCCACAAAATTTTCGTTCATTTTGGTTGAGAGGAAAAACGAGGTAAATCTTAATATTTGACTGTGTATGTAGTGTGCAATGACGCGGAAGTAGATATTTTCTTGACTTTCGTGGCTCGAGTTACGAAAAGCGACGTGCCAACTGCTAAATTCCAAAGACATTAGGCACCTTATCTTGAAATGTTTTTCTTACCTGGCGCTAATGTGATATTTCTTTTGTAGATTTTGAAATTCAAATGATATTCTGATTTTTCAGCACAAATAATCTCGATGATTGAATGCTCGATACCCTCTGAGTTGAGCTAGTAAACGACCTCATGATTCATACCTCATCTTGAGTTTCCAGGTATACAAATTAGCCCCTTAGCTGACAGTCTCACTGATTACTATTATAATAAGAATTCTCGGAAAATTGAACGATAAAAAATAATACAGAAAAATCGAACAATAAATATCAACATTTATTAGAGAACGATCATACTACGTTGGCTTGGTATATTTTCCACGTACATATTAATCCTAAATGAAAATTTATAATACGATAATTTATAATATTTTAAACATTTATTTTTTTTTCTGTGTTTTGAAATCATTATACAAAATCGCTCGCACATATCGTGATGTAATAGCCGTAACTTTACTTTTTTATAGAAAATTAATGATATTATTTGGTGACTTTTTATTAATTATTAAATATACGTGAAAAGTTTGTTTTTTTTAGTTACGCTGGAGAAATGAACGTTTTGTTTTGATCGAAACTCGACCCTGCAGTTTCTCCAGTAGTCCGCTATTAGCGACGCTTACGACGCTGCTTGAGTCTCGCGAGTCGCATCGCGACGTAAACAGTTCATTCAAACAAAGGGTCCTTTGGATCAGTTTCAAAACGCTCGTGTGCGGCGATACGAGTTTTGACTTGTTCAACGGTCAGTCTTAGTCGGCCGGCTATCCCGTCCACATTATATCTAACGTTCAACGTTTTGTGCGTGTAAAATGTCTGTCAATGAAACTGAATATCGCACGAAAATTAATAAAGAAGAATGCGTATTTACGTGGGTGTTAAGTAATTGGCCATCACAGCCTTCGTTAACGGGTGCATCAAGAATGTCATCGCCAATTTTCGATGTCGGGAATAATAAAGAATTTCAGTTTCATTTGACATTTTTGGAAAGTGTTGACAGCCAGTATTCTTCGTATGGAGAATTAAGTCTATGCTGTTTAAAGAGAAATACAGAATTACCATGCAAGTACAATATATCAGTTATCAAAGATCAGCAAATTCTTATCATCCATAGGGGTAATTTTACATTTGAATCTTCTACTGTGAAAATTTTCAACCTTGGCGCTGAAGGGTCGAAAAAATTCATTTCATCCAGCGGTACTATAACTTTTCGCAGCGAATTCTCAATTCTCTCAACAAATCATGCGATCTCCCCAAACTATGAATGCGATGATAAAAATAAAGTGCCAAAACTTCAATTGCCGAAGTTCCAATCCGTGTTTCTTGATGAAAAATTGAGTGATGTGAAGCTGCGTTCTGCGTGTGGGAAGGACATCCCTGCGCATAGAGTTCTGCTCGTCACTGCCAGTCCAGTATTTAATGCTATGTTCAGTCATGATATGTTGGAAAACAAAAGTCAATTGGTTGATATGGTAGATATTAGTTTTGAAGCTGCAATCGAGATGCTGCGATTCATCTACACGGGTAGAATCGAAAATAGCGGCATTTCTTTGATTATTAACCTCGTAGCGGCCGCTGACAAGTATCAAATGGATGAGTTGAAAAATGAGTGCGAGAAACTATTAAGCTCTAAGTTGTCATCTAAGAATGCTGTAGATATTCTTCAAGTTGCTGATAAATATAGCATGAAAAGTTTAAAAAAAAAATCCGTCGATTTTGTGAAGAATAATATCAGCCAATCTTCGAACTCTGACGAAGTAGGTTCGATGATTTTGAGTATAGCCCAATTTCTTTCAAAGTGATTTTCAATCGATTTCAAAATTTGATTATAGTTCTGAGTTTTAACTAAGCTAATGTAACTGTTTGTATTCATTTTTTATCATTTTGATATTTTAAAATAAAAATGTTTTTTTAACTTTAAATCGAAATAAAAATCTTAGTTGGTATTAGCAATTTATGATTCCCCTATCCGTGTCGTTATTCAATTACTATAAAATATAATTATATTATTTAATGTAAAGACTTAACCTTTTTTCAAATGCTTATTTTTTTCTGTTATAAAACTATGACATGATACTGACTAACAATTATTGCTCGTTTTCAATATATTCATTTAAATACAGTCTCTGCGATGAAATTCGGTTCGATAACGATTTTATTGACAAAAATTTAGTAAAAATAATAATTCAATGTCTTTAGTTCAAGAAGAGCCGTCGAAAATGTCATTTTCTTCAAATTACACTCAAGAGACGAATGATTTCTTTGAATGGATTGCGTTCAGTGATAAACTTTTAAGCGAACCGAGATCATATATATACAATACAACTGTAAGCTCGAAAGCATTTTGACTGCTGTTCGACTGTATCGTTTCGCGGTAATGCGGCAAGCTCGCGTAAGTAGCTCCCATAACAGCGCGAGGCAGCCTTGCATGTGCGACGCCTTTCTTGATATTGTGGCTCTGCTTATGCTCGCACGTATGTATTACTGTTATTATTATCGCTTCATTAAATACACGCATACCCGTACTACGCTTTATTTACGTCCCGTGTATGAAACTGCCGGCAGACCTCACGGCTTTTACGGCTTGCTTTATTATTCAGCTCTGCGACGTTCCTGCGGCGTTACCCGAGACTTGCGAATCGCGACATTCTCGACGCCGACTTCGATTCGAAACAAAGGACCCGTTCGATCTGCGCGTTTAAGAACGCACAGATCATGTTGCGATACGCAGTCTTGATTCGAGTACGAAGTAACCGTCAGTCGTAGCCCGTGGATCGTCGTCGACACATTCATATTGCCGAGCATTTTGTGCGTGTGATTGAAGTCTCGAGTGAAAATAAGTGTACCTTTTCGTAATTCTTCCAAAATACAAAATGTCAAACGATCATAAAAGCATAGGCTACACTAAGATTAATAAAGAAAGCTACGATTTTACGTGGGTGATAAGTGATTATTTACTAATTTTGGAAGTAGAGGAAGGAAAAATCGAGTCCCCGATATTCGACATCAATAACGATCATCAAGCACAGTTTCAATTCAAGCTGAACAAGCGCAAGGATGCCGCTACCGATAAAGTTTTCTTGTATCTACTTTGTGTGAAGACAAATGCAAAAATGAAAAGTTCTTACAAGCTATCGGTCATGAGGGACGACGAGATCGTCCACCGCGCGATGGACGGTCACACGTTTCACGGCTCGGGTTTGAAAAAGATTTTCGACGTCGACACTTGCGTTATGAACGAATTTTGTTCGTCTGCAGGTACTGTAACTATTCACTGTCAATTAACGATCGCCACGGGAAGTACGCAAAATTACGGAAGTACGAACTCATTTAACAACGAAACCGCCAAAGCGAATGAAGTACCAAAACTGAAGTCCATGGCAGGCGAACTTCGTGACGAACTACTCGGTACGGTTGTTCTGCTGAATGCGTCTCAAAAAATTCTAACAGCGTCTACAGGTTTACTCGCTAAATCAAGTCCAGTATTCAAAAAAATGTTGGACCATAACAAAGGCCATCTTATTGATATGAGAGATGTTAGTTACAAGGCTGCAGTGGAGATGCTGCAATACATGAACACAGGTCGAATTGAGACTCGACAATTTCCCTTGATGGATAAAATTTTGGCAGCCGATAGGAAGTATCAGATTAAAGGGTTGAAACAAAAGTGCGAGGATGTACTGATCTCCAATTTATCTCCTAGAAATGGACTCGATAATATCGAATTAGCTGATAAATACGATATGCCTCGTTTGAGAGAAATGGCATGGCCTATGTTAACTATGTCATGCTAATTATGTAAAACCATATCAGTGGATTCTCGAACTCGAAAATATTTATAATTCACTTCAATTTTTTGTTATTTACCTTTAATTTGAAAACACAATATTACTATTGTAATCATGATCAAAATAAAAACCTCAATTAGTATCAGCAAAATGTACTTTATCTATTAATTTTATTATGATTCAATCCATTTCAATATTATAACAAAAAAATATTTTATTAATTGTGAAAGAATGAGTTAAAACGGTTTTATACACAGAAAAAATTGATCTAAAAGTATAGCTAATTAAGTATTAATTTTCTTTGAAAAAAATTAACTCTTTAAATCTTATCAAATCGAACGATCTATTTAAATCTCAAAATTTATAGCAAAGCTACATGAAAAAATGACGTCTTCTTATTTGAATATGCTTGATTCCCTCTGAATTGAGCAAGAAAATTACTGTACTCCGAACTTCGTGCTTCCAAGATTAATGATTTGTCCTCGCGTGTATTTCGATATTTAAGCACCTCACTTCATTGGAGGATGTCGCAGGTGCTGTGCAGCCCAAAATCTCGTTGGCGAGATTATACTAAGCGGATTTTGCTCAGGTAATTGAGGTGGCACCCCCCACATGATCCTCTACAACGTTTGCCTTTCTCACATATAACTTGGCTTCGAACGAGCCGCCGAGACGTAAGCGGAGGTTCATATAGAATCGAGATTTTTTGTTCATCGAGTAAACTGGGTGCTTCTCATTGAAAATGTCTAGAACATTTCGGAGATTATTATACGTCATTATAAGTCAAATGATACTTTCATAGCATACTAATAAATTATTAGCAACTTCATCGTACCATGCATATACAGGTCAAATTTGTACATTAGTTACAATGTACACAGAAAACTGTATTAAATTCACATTCGTCGGGGTGAACATTTTTAAAATTAAAAATTAAAATCATTCAAATTTAATTTATGTGCAAATTCTAGTCCTGCTAATTGCTCATCTAACGCCCTAAACATTTCAATTAATTATACATTCGGTGTAGTTCATAAGATGATCATCTATAAATTTTCTAACTGACCGCAGACTTTTTTTGTACAAATACACAATTCTACAATCGATCTCTTTTTTATGGACATATGCAACTACAGCCGGAACAAGATAAATTGGCACAACGAATTACAGACGTCTACAATCTAGTCATATTTAGCGATTATCGAATTTTTACACCCAAGAGACGAATGATTTTTTTGAATCGATTGTGTACAGTAATAAACTTTTAAGCGAACCGAGATCATACTATACCTAAAATAACATAATCATGAGCTCGAACGCTTTTTCACTGCTACTCGACTGAATCGCTTCGCGGTAAGGCGGCAAGCCGGCGTAACTAACTCCCATAACAGCGCGAGGCAGGCAAGCAGGCTTGCATGTGCGAGTCTTTCTCTAGTAAAGCCGCGTCGAGATTTTTATGTGAGCTATATGAATACTATTATTATTGTTGTCACTTCGCTAAATATAAGCCTGACCCACGGCAAACCTCACGTATTGTTTGACTACTCAGCTCTGCGACGTTCTCGCGGCGTCACCCGAGACTTGCGAATCGCGACGCCGACTTCGATTCGAAACAAAGGACCCGTTCGATCTGCGCGTTTAAGAACGCACAGATCATATTGCGATACGCAGTCTTGATTCGAGTACGAAGTAACCGTCAGTCGTAGCCCGTGGATCGTCGTCGACACATTCATATTGCCGAGCATTTTGTGCGTGTGATTGAAGTCTCGAGTGAAAATAAGTGTACCTTTTCGTAATTCTTCCAAAATACAAAATGTCAAACGATCATAAAAGCATAGGCTACACTAAGATTAATAAAGAAAGCTACGATTTTACGTGGGTGATAAGTGATTATTTACTAATTTTGGAAGTAGAGGAAGGAAAAATCGAGTCCCCGATATTCGACATCAATAACGATCATCAAGCACAGTTTCAATTCAAGCTGAACAAGCGCAAGGATGCCGCTACCGATAAAGTTTTCTTGTATCTACTTTGTGTGAAGACAAATGCAAAAATGAAAAGTTCTTACAAGCTATCGGTCATGAGGGACGACGAGATCGTCCACCGTGCGATGGACGGTCACACGTTTCACGGCTCGGGTTTGAAAAAGATTTTCGACGTTGACACTCGTGCTATGAACGAATTTTGTTCGTCCACGGGTACTGTTACTATTCACTGTCAATTAACGATCGCTGCGGGAAGTACGCAAAACTCATTGAACAACGAAACCGCCAAAGCGGATGAAGAAGTACCAGAGCTGGAGTTCGACGAAGACGCGTGTTTTCATGAGCATATCGCTATAGTCGGTCTGCTAACTGCGTCTCAAAAAATTCTAACAGCACATAAAGGTTTACTCGTTAAATTCAGTCCAGTATTCAAAAAAATGTTCGACGATGATAATTTAAGCCAATATTATGATATGAGAGATGTTAATTACGAGACTGCAGTTGAAATACTGCGATACATAGTGTACGGTAGAATTGAAACTCGAGAATTTTCTTTGATTGATGAAATTTTAGTGGCCGATGAAAAGTATCAGATCATGGGGTTGAAAGAATATTGCGAGGATATGCTAATCTCCAATTTATCTCCTAAAAATGGGCTTGAGAATATCGAAATAGCTGATAAATATAATATGACTCGTTTGAGAGAACATGCAAAGTGGATGTTAATTATGTAAAACCATGTCAGTGGATTCTCGAACTCTCATGATATTAATAATCTATGTCTAAAAATGTCATGATTATTTATGGTACACTTTGATTTTTTGTTATTCACCATTATTTGAAAACATTATGTTACTAATGTACTCACAATAAACATAAAAATCTCAATTAGTATCAGCAAAATTTACTTTACCTCTTGGTGTTGTTATTCAATCCATTACAATATTACAATAAAGATGATATGCTAATAACTGTAAAAATAACAATAAGTGTAAAACGGTTTTATAAAAGTAGAAAAAAGTGATCCAAAAGTATAGCTAATTAAATATTAATTTTCTTTACAAAAAAATTAACTTTTAAATCTATTTACTGAATCTCAAAATTCAGAGCAATGATACATCAAAAATTCTGATCCTGCTTATTCCTCATCTAACACTCTAAACATTTCAATTAATCATACATCCGGTGTAGTTCATTAAAAGATCATCGGTCAATTTTCTAATTGACTGACGACTCTTTTTTTTGTACAAATGCACAATTCTACAATCGATCGCTTTTTCATGGACAGATGCAACTACGACCGGAACAAGGTAAATTGACACATGGAATTACAGGCATTTACAATCTACCAATGCTCCAGCTCGTGTACCCTGTCATATTTAGCGATTATCGCATTTTTAGCGAGGATATATTAGATACGTACTCGAGAAAATTAACATCGTAGCTCGTCGTTAACGTCAAATGATAATGCGATTTACAGTGTGTATATCGCTCGCCCCGAACGATCCGATATACACCGCGTATAATGCCGAGTAAGCGTAATGAGCTCGATTAATTCGATGCCATGCAGGTATCGAAACGCATTCGAGCTTCTATATACACGATTCAAGTGCATCACGTACATAAGCTGTCACGTTATAATTGAACGATTTCGAATTTTCATTCGTCAATTTTACTTAATTGAAAAAAAAAGAATGAAATAAAATTATATTTTTTAACGTTTCGATCGATGTTTGTGTTTCAGCGCCGGGACGCAGCTCCAGCGAGGTGCTGATCGGCGAGGTGGACATACCCATGCGCGACGACAACGACATCGACGGCGAGAGCAGCGAGGAGACGTTCTCCAAGAAGTGCATCGTTCGCAACAAGGCCTACTCGCACAGTCAGACGGTCAGTTCTCATAAGCAATTATCTCACATTTTCTTTGCCGTAATCCTCCGCTCTTTGCATTCAAAAATACACGAATCTTCGTGCACGTATAATCCGATACAGATACCGTCGTTCGACCTGAACTCGCACTGCCTGTGCGTGGCCGGCGAGGTTTACTGCTGGTGGCAAACGGCCCAGCGCAGCAGCAGCAGCAGCAGTGACGCGCCTTTGACGCTATCGACCGAATCGCCGCCCGCACCTTCGACCCGCAAAGCCACGACGGAGAACAACAATGCCTGGATAGACGAGGACGACGATCAGGATTACTCGGGGTCGGTGTCGGAGCAGCCGCAAGAGGCCTATCAATCTGCGCAGCAGCAGCAACAACAGAATGTGATGCATCTTCCTTTTTTTATTTTTAGTTTATAATAGTATACAGAAGGGATATGATTTTGATTTTGGTATTTCGTAGATCAACCATCCGACAGATTCATCGATGGAGGACGAGGTGGGCGACGACGACGACGACGACGACGACGAAAACGACCAAGGCGACGCCGAGGAGAACGACAGCTACGAGCCAGACGACGTTGACGTCGACGAGGAAGACGAGGCCAAAAAGGACGATAAAGCCAAAGCAGCGGTTGCCTCCTCGCCCGAGGTCGAGAATTCCACGGCTGCAGCAGCAGCAGCGTCAACGACGGCCAAAACACCAGCGACGTGTCTCGTCATGGGTAAAAGTTTATATATCCTAACGCATATAGAGGTCCCCCGTATTTTGTCTTGAAGGTAGACACATACACACACATATATACCCGCGCGTAGATCCTTAGTTCGAGAAATTAACACGAGCCCTAATGAAGGACCTGTCTGTCTGTCGGAGCTTCCCTCTTGTTTACTGCCTCGAGGGGCCAAAGCCTTTTGCGTCGGAGACGTATATTACATGCCCTCGTAGCTTGAATATATACATAGTGTACATATATAAGCCCGGAGGATGCGATATACGATCAAGTTGAAAGTTTCGTATGTATATATGTGTACCCGCTGCTGCTCATGTCTCCTGGCTCAGCTGCGAGGCGATTTTAAAATTTTTCGTGATTTTTACGCCCTCGCACACGCACGCACGTTTGTGCCTCGTGTTCCTATATATATATATATATATAGTAGCATATTATAAGCTCCACTTATAATCTCCCTCGAGCCGAATAAAAGTTGGCGGATTAAACTTTCCCTACGAACTGCTTTCGGTTTATTTGTCGAGTGCGGAAAATTTCGCCCCGGCGATCGCGTCATTATTACGAATAATAATAATGAGTATTATACATAATATATAGTAACGAGCACCGAAAGGCAAACAGGCGAAAATAAGTTGCTACTTGTCATTGAAACTTTTTGCTCTCTCGATAATTTTGAAAAAAAAAAAAAAAAAAACAATCATTAATTATTTTTTTTCTTCTCATCAACAGGAAGAACGTATCGGGCCGGGGAGGTGCTGCCGCACACGACGGGCAACTGCGTCGAGTGCAGCTGCGGCCAGCAGGGCAGAATCGAGTGCGCGCCCCACGACTGCGTCGGGCTGAGGCCGCAGCGACCCGGTGGCGGCGGCGGCGGCAGCAGCAACGACCTCGAGCTCTTCGATCTCGATCGCGATCCCGGCATCTACGAGAGCTTCTAAGCTCCCACGCGTGCAGCCTAATACGTAATAGCGAGAGTGGATTGTCGTGCCGTAACGAAGATAACGTCATCGTTTTGAGATCGAGGAACAAAGTTTCTCCACGAGGTGTACCACTGAAATATGAAGCTCGATTATTTTTAATATAATTATATAATATACTCTGAGCAAAGTGTGAAAATAATTTTTATCATTTTGAAAACTCGCAGAACCAGGTTATTTCAATCAAAGTTAATTCAAGGCTCTTTTCGAATATTACTCCAAAGACAGCTTTACAAAGTATAAATATAATACAAAAGATTATTATCGTATAACTTAAGATTAAATGAACTTAACGTTTCACTGATGCTTTTAATTACGAAATGATAAGCTTCTTCAATCCACCGCGGTAAGCCTAAGCAATCGAGATAATCTTTGTAATCGTGTTCGGAGTGGTGGATCGCAATTATGATATATCATATAGAAGCTTGCGCTGAAATTACCATTATTTGCCAGCGATGAATTTCATCAACAAACGTTATTCAGAATATTTTTGATGATAGATTAAAGTCGGACCTTTAGTTAGCTCTTAATCTGTGAATTTAAAAAGAATAAAATAACTCAAATTTTAGAACAAATGTTTGATAATAACGATAAACAAAAATATCGATACCTTTAGAAACTGAACGCACATTTGAATAATCAAAAAGTTTTTCATGTAACATTAAATATGGAAAGAAAAGGGGAATAAGAAAATGATCAGATTTGATTAGATTATAATAATGGAAACCAAAATATTTACCACAAAAACTTCACAATTTTCGATCTTAGTGATGATAGAATAATAAAAATGTAAATATATTTAGCGCGACAAACAGATTCATTTGTGTACAGTGGTTGGTACGTGATCTGCAAATAGTATACTAAAAGATTTTAAAAAATGTAATAGGATCAGCTCGTGATAAAGTAATCGAAAAGTCATTTATTTTGAATACTCTAAACGCTAATTGAAGAAAAATAATAAAAAATAACTGTCCTATAGATTATTTCCGATTGCAGAATACTGAAATATCCTCATATAGTATTTGTATAAGCAGTATAGTCTCCGATACCAGAAAATTTTCGACATATCGACAAAAACGTTTTCCTAAAAATGATAATTTTTACATCAAGACATGTTCGACGAAAAATAAGCGCTAGTCATTACTATATAAAGATGGTGATAACATTAATATCGATTCAACAATTTTATATAGCGTAGAATTTTTTCATAAAAATGAAATTCATAAGCCTAATGTACTTACATTTATCTCTTATTGCATTTGGATCTATAGAATTACAACGCAGTCGTATGAGACTTTCGTTGATGTTGTTTATACGTAGAAGATCCTTATAAACAAAAAAAAGGTATAAAGTTGTATTCTTTTCACTCTGAAATCATATAGACTTTGAATACAATAAAAATGTCCAACGTGTTCCATAAATGCGTTAAAAAACAAAATGAAGCATTTTATTTGTACCTTTATCTCCAAAATTAAGTATCCACTTATGTTATATATTAGTCTGATGAAATAAGGTAATAAAATTAATTTTATACGTGATCATTTTAATAGTATTTATGCTTTATTTAGTACTTTAAATGTTTCTTATCGAAACTTTGTCATTTATATAAATAACTAATCAGAAAAATAAATTTTTATGTTCATTTATATTCATTTTTTTTAAGACATGCTTTAATTCTTCAGCAGTGGGCGTTAAGTCCATCCTTGGTATATCAACAGATTCATTTTTCAAAACGTTTTTTTCATCTCCGATGAAAACTGATAATTCACAGATAATAGATACAGCATTAAAAGATGAGACGAACCCCTGCACTTGGAATTCAGGAAAGTTTAAGACCTGACAGTTATCACGATCCTCGCGAAATGTATGATAATTCGATGCCTTTTTACAAATTTGGCTATTCTTCATAATTGATACTGTATACCAAGTTGGTAATTTTGCTTTTCTCTTTACGCAGCATAGATCTACTTTTGCATACGTAGAACGATTTGGGGGAAAATCTTTGTAGATTTGTAATTTAAACTGCATATCATCATCACTACCGACGTTGAATATTGGCGAAACTATTTTTGCATCTTCTTGTTGGTTCCAAAACACAGGGAAATCAAATATCACCCACCTAAATTCGCGCTTCTTTGATTCAGCCACGGTAAAGCAAACTGTTGTATTATCATCTGACATATTATCACACTATGGGAAAATCTTGAAATGCACTTATAACTTCTAGCACTATCTAGCACCTTATCCGTTGGAAATTGTGTGGTTATGCAAAACTGCTGAATGCGACTGACCGTTGCTCAAGTCAAGAATCGTATGGCCGTACACACTGATGCGTTCTTAGACACAAGTGCGTTCTAAAATTGATCAAAAAAGATCCCTTTGTTTGAATCGCACGTCTGCCGTCTGCGTAGCTGGTTGCGCCACTCTGGAGCGCCACTTAACGGAGAACGAGAGAAACTGCAGAGCTGATTCAAATTAATTAATTATCCCTTCGCTTTTCTTATTAAAAAAAGAACCTGTTTTTAACAGTTTATAACTTGACCAAATGCCTGAAATATTTCAACAGTAAATTTTCTCTACAAACAGTAAATGAGCAGATTGCTTGCCACGATTGCCCACGCATGCTTTGACGATATATCGAACGATTTTAGCTGTTGGCTGCTGCAGACTTTACAGACACAGCGAACAATTAAAAAATATTGAAAGCCTCTCAGTAGCTATTCCTCGACGCGAGACAGTCTTGAAAAAGTTTCGATGCTTAGGCGATCATCTTAAAAATTATCTTTATTACGATATCAGTCAATCATAATTTTCTTGTTGCAATTGCTTTCGCATCGCGATGGAACAAGAAAGCGTTCGTATTAGGCGAAACTTTTATTATTTTTGTAAATAATATTTTAATTAATTATTTTGTAGAAATCAATTACAAATATAATTTATCCACGCACCAACAAACAAAGGTATCTATAAAAGTATCCTTACAATAATTACGAAACGTGCGGCTCAAAGTCGTAGCCCAAGAGCTTGAGCGCCAGATATCCCGAGGTCTTTCTGCCGCCCTTGTGGATCAGTCCGAAGCCCGACAGAGGTATCAGTTGCTTGGGCACGACGGGCACCACGTCGATGAACGGCACCACGCTCTGGCCCGCGTCGTTTTTCATGCTGCTCGTCGTCAAGTTCAGGTACTGTCCCTCGACCGAGTCCACGTGATTTTCCAAATGATCCGTGGGTACGTCCCGGTCCTCCACCGACAGTTGGCTGTCGAAGACGAGTAGACGTTTAGAAAAAAAAAACCATATCCATCCGAGCTGTCGACATTAATTTTGTCTATTCACCCGTATTCCTCGAGGCCCTTGGATTCACCGCTGACGCTCCAGAACTCCTCTTCCGGATCCACCGTGCCCGCCTCGAAGTCGTAAAAATTGCCTCGGGCCGCGACCTTGACGAGGCCGCCGTCGTAGACGAACTTCACCCCGGTCAGGACGTAGTCGTTCTCGAGCTCGATGTCGTCCAGGGCGAACGACCTGTTTCTCCAGGAGAGTCGCACGTGGTCGACGCCCTCCACGAGTCCCTTCACGTCCTCCTCCTTCAACTCCTTCTTCGTCCAGGACTTGGTCTTGGGATCGATCATGCCCGACGGCAGCAATTTGGCCGTCTTCGCCTCCATGTGCAGTATGCCGAACTTACGCTTGAAGCGAAGTCCGACTATGACTCTGAAAAACCAAAACTAACTGTAACGCGATGCAGAGTGCGAGCTCGAAAATGAAATGTGTATTATGCTGACTTGTTTTCGTCCACGTCGGACGTGACCTCTCCGAGATCGACGAAGTGATCAGGCGCGTAGAGCTCCTCGCACGTGCAGACGCAAATTTCGCACGCGAACGAGTTCAGATTCGTGAACTTGGCCAGCGACTCTTTCGTTCCGCCGCACTCCTCCTCGTTTTTCCCGTAAACCTTGTCGTTGGTGCCCACCGCGTACTCGTACCTGCGCGGCATGGCAGGCTTATGCGACGACAAAAAAACAAACCATAATCACAACTTGATTCGACTTTCCAAAAAAAAAAAAGAAAAACAGAAGCAAATTATCGCGAATTCGAATCACCTTGGCGTAGCAAAGGTCGACGTTGTTGTCGAAGGTGCGGCAGTTTCTCAGCCGATGGCCGCAGCCGTACTCGCCGGGCGCGAGCACGTGACTGTAGGCGTGGCGCTCGCAGTCGCCGTTGCACCTGTCCCAGTAGAGCCAGCCCGAGGTCTGCGGATAGACCTGATAGATGCGCTCCTCGCGCTCGATGCTCATCTGTATGAACGGGCCGAACTGCATGTACGTCTTATCTGCGCGCGAAATCATTATGTGAACCCTCTTGTTTTTTTTTAAATCTCGACGGATCGGTGATCGGTTTTTGTATCATATATATATATAATCGTTATATACTTTCTACTGGCTCGGGCTTGGCGCAGCTCCAGTGCTCGCGCGACGCCCTCTCCATGGCGCGCTTGACGCTGGTCTTGGTGCGAGTCAGTCGATTGGTGAAGGCCTCCTTGACGTCGGCGATCTCCCGGGTGCCTTTGACTCCCTCCTTCTTCATTTCCTCGGTTATGGCCCACGCGTCCAGGGTGATGCCCTTCATCTCGGTGGCGCACAGGGCTAGATAAATGTTGTGAATGATCAGCTGGGCCGGGCGGCCCCTCGAGCACACGAGCGTCGACACCTGCAGGATGATGTTCGACGATTGAGTAATTCCTTTTTTTTTTCTTTTTTTTTTAATTAAAAAAATAAATATATCATCACCAGAGTACTGTCGGACAGCAGACTGAAGCTGCTGCCGGACCAGCGATCGGTGCGCACCAGCGCGTGCATCTCGTCGAGCAGGCCCGTGACGCCGTTGTAGCCGACCTCGCGTATCTTCTTGACGAACAGCTCGCGCGTCGAGTTGAGATAGCCGCCCACGCGGCTCGAGTTGTGCAGATTGTTGAACTTCTCGTAGTACTGGTCGATCTTCTCCTTGATCTTGAAGAACTCGTCGAGCTTCGTGGTGACCTGGTACTCGGACTGCTGCCGCCTCAGCTCGTCGAACAGATCCTCCCGGAAGTCCTGGATCTCCGCCGAGATCTCGTCGAGGCTCTCGCTGATCGTCGCCAGGGCGGCGTCGGTCGACTCGACTCGGTCGCTCTCGCTCATCTCGCCGGAGATGATCTGCACGAGGCCGAAGATCGCCTCGAACAGCCGCACGGGGTCGCGAATCGAGCCGAGCAGGTCGAATCCGTGCGAGAAGATCTGGGCTATGTCGACGTCGGCGGATCTCGCGCTGGATACAGCGGCCAGGGCCACGAGCGCGAAACGCAGCAACGATTTCGTGGACATGTCGATTTTGTGCTTTTTTTCTTTTTTTTGGCCTCGACCGAGCTTGCGCGAGCGATTCCGTTAACTGAGTAAATTAATTTATTTTCCGGAAAAGATGCGTATAACTTGAAATGCTCGTCACGAAAACGTGATCGCCATATGAAATTTAATACGTCTTGCATCATAGTCGATTTTAACAACACTTTGAAATTGATTTTTAAAGTATTTAAGCGTGGGTGCGTCATTACAATTTTTTTTTTTTTAATTGGGAAATTCTCTCGTAAAATATTTTGCGCTCTGCAGAGTTCAACCGCAGACTTTGCTCAAAGAAAGAAAAACCTTCCAAAACCTAGAACCGGGCTCATTTTTTGCTCTGTTCCTGCGTGTAATCGCGACGCGAATAAAAATTAACATAATAGAAAATTGAATAAGTTTGAAGGCGGCCGTAGTAACTTTTGATGACTGCACAGCTTTTCGGGTTTCTTGCTTGGAACACGTCAACTCAGTTTGCATTTTTACTGGCCTTGGACGTAGAGAGCAGTGAGTCAACTCACTGACCTCGTTTCGCTACGTCTCGTCACTTAATTACCTGAAGATACGTCTACCTTCGTATCTACCTATGGATGCTTCTCGAGAAAATAAATACTGACCATAGATGCAGCTTGTACCGATCATTCGTACAGCGTCTTTTTCCAGGACTCGTTACGATGAAGATGCGAAAACGACTGAATGAAATTTCTGCTCTCATGCTTTGATTTAAGCTGCTGAGGCGAAGCAGTTTTGTTTTTTTTTCTCCCGATAAATGCTGGTCATCTACTTGTTGTGGTCCGAACAATCTATGTGAATCAATGTAATCTAAACTCTTTTTTATGGCGTAAATTTATCGATACTGATAATTTTATAAAAAAAATTAAATGTGATATACACTTGACCATGAAAATATGACTCATTAGAATAGGTTATTTTGTTATAAAAATGCAATAATAATTCATAATAGTCATTCATGAACCAATTGTGAAAATTTCGATAAAAAATAAGTAATTTGGTATTGCAGGACGTTTATCTCGTCATTTTATAAGGGTAAGAAATAAAAATATTGCATTAGAAAAGAGAAATTACAGCTCTTTATTCATGAAAAAATAATCTTAAAAAGATACATAATTATCTGTATGCCACGATGAGTTATGTAGTGACACGTATCGATAATCGAATAGTCAAAAAGTGAATACATAGAGCTTTTAAAACATACATCCAAGTTTTTAGATTACTTCGAAACAGGTACTGCTCACTGCCAAGTCTTTTCTTCTTCTTCTTAGGCTCCGTCTAGTGGTGGGGTTATCCACAGTTGGGGTCCGTTGCACGCAGCACAAGTCAAGACTCTATCGTATCGCTACACACTGCGTTCTAAAAGCGATCCAAAGGAGCCCTTTGTTGCTTAGCTTTGCGTATCGCGCGCCTCGAGTGGTGTCGTGAACGCCGCTAATGTATAGCTGAAACTCGAGTAGCATCGATAAAAAAATACCACCGCAGTTCACTCGTTTTATTAAGATAATAAATGTATAACAATTCTGTACAGCCCAACTCGAACATATGCATAAGATATTTTGTAAATTTAAAATTTCCGTCAATTTTTATTCCTGGTGATTATATGACCGATCTGTACATTTAGCTGATAACGAAATGCACATTCGTTAAATATACAAATTAAACAGTTGACAATCAATCTATTGTCGAGTGGATTTATAAGTTACTTGTTTTATTATACATTGTTTTCATTGTGTCAAATGTTATGTCACATGCGCCTATGCACGCAAAGAACTCAACTTTTTTCTAATTATTATTAAGTACCATTCACTCTTTTATTTTATTTATTCCGATGAATTGTATGAAGTGACAATTGGCCCTTTGTCTCAATTTCAACCAACCGTTTGCTTAGCGAGCGACTGGCAACTGGCAAGCCTCGCCCCCCGACCCGAGCGTCATGAAGCGTCAGGAGCGTCGTTCAGCGGAGTATTTGGGAAACCACAGCGTCGATTCAAAGAAGTCAATTGTTTCTTTGGTGTACTGTAATTTGAAAAAAAAATGAAACTTTTAAACGTTTGATTTAAATGTGAACTATTTTTTGTAGTGAACTTTTTTCCATAAATGAAAATGAATAGATATTGGTCGCAGGTAATGAACTTACGAAGTCATTGAAAAAAAAATTAACAATTTTTATCGACGATAAAAATATGATTTTACACTATAATAGATTTGTAAATCTTTGAAAATGATTGAATTGAAACTTTTTACAATAAACATAAATCTTCATAGAGCACATCGATGCCTCACGATGACGATGTATTACTGCTACGGAGCAGAAATTCTATCCTCGAACTTACATCAGCCAAATTCTGTCTGGCGCAGCTCGGTTCAGCATTATGCTGCTGTAAGCAACGTAGCGCATAGCTCCGAATGCATATGAGCTCTGAGATTAGCATCTTACTGCCTATTGCAGTGCTTATTCAAGTTCGAAGTAGAATATTATTATTGCTCTGATTTATGAAGCGTCGATAAATATATATCGCTACTGCAGGAAACGTCGATTTATCCTCGTATCATAGTTTTATCGATGTTTTTAATATCAAATTAACATAATCTTTTATTTAATAATGGTATTTATACTTCAATTATTTTTTATTATTAATCATCGTAATTCGTAGCTTAATTCACCACAAACTCTTGAGGCGCGTCACTCACGAAATCGTTTGATGAAGTGAGGCACTCTAAACATCGAAATACATGCAAAGATTGATTTTTATTACGATCGATCGGCTACGGATCGACTCGCTGATTCAGAGGCAATGGTATATTCAATCTTCGAATCGTCGATATAAAGTAGCTACGAACATTTTTTTAGTCAAGTGGAAAATCGGACTTGTATTCGATTACAAAAATCATAGCACCAACGGTTGGTCGTTTCAAACGGATGTCTTATTTTGTGAACAGTGTAGAATCATACAACGAAACATTGAATTCTTTTATTTTTTTAAAGTTGAACATGCCCACGAACAATTACTAGTATCATTTAACTGAGTCGATTTTCGTGAGTTCTCATCTGTGGATATGCACATTGAATTAACACATACTTACACGTTAATACGAACGTAAACATCGAGAAATTTAGACATTCATCGTTTTACCAAGCAATACATTTTTCATAACAGCAATGAAATAACACGACAGACAGGGAAGGGCAATTTTGACAATATTGAATTTTTATTTTTATTGAATGTACAATAACATCGTGTTTTGAAGTTGATGAGATTTTCAGATAATTACAAGCTTATAATAAAAATGGTTAAAAGTATAGAAATCATCTTTAAAATTATTTCGATAGAAATCGTAACAGTTTGAGTAAAAAAATTCACTACATCATATGGTTCCAAATGTCTGTTCAAAATACTTTGCGAAAATCAGCTATTTCTTTTTTCAAATGTTTTGCCTCGTGATCATTGGCAATTTTCATAAGCTCCAAGACATTTTCAGCCGATAAGTTTGTGATTAAAATTTTTTCGCACTCGTTTTTTAATTCTTCAAACTGATACGTATCAGCGGCCGCTAACAGGTCAATTATGAAAGGAATTTGGA
The DNA here is from genome assembly GCA_034770305.1 of Trichogramma dendrolimi. Taxonomy (NCBI): domain Eukaryota; kingdom Metazoa; phylum Arthropoda; class Insecta; order Hymenoptera; family Trichogrammatidae; genus Trichogramma; species Trichogramma dendrolimi. Next base: position 7,009,209 of record JAPMIB010000002.1, on the reverse strand, counting down.
AATTTTCAACACTGCCCGTGTAGATGTAACGGAGCATCTCAACTGCAGTTTCGTAGCTAACATCCATCATATCAACTGATTGGGTTTTGTTGTCCGGCATATCATGGCTAAACATGGCTCTGAACACTGGGCTGGCGGTAGCAAGTACGAGTCGGTGTGTAGGAATTTCCTTTCCACGCGCAGTTCGTAGCTTCACATCACTTAAATTTTCATTAAAAAATACCCAGTCGAATTTTAGTTTTGGCACTTTATTGTTATTGGCGGATTTACAGTTTGGCAAGTCACTTGTATCTGCTATGAAAACTGTCAATTTGCAGCGAATATGCACGGTATTATTGTTGGACGTAATTAATTTGCTCATTTTTTTAGATAAATATGAAAAAATTTCCAAATCCTCCCGACGGTTATGAAATGTATGAAAGTTCGATATAGTTTTCGAAGTTTCGTCATTTCTAATTATTGATATCCTGTAATTGCATATCACATTATTACTATTTACGCAGCTTAAATACAATTTTAAGACACCATGAGGATGTTGTTTGTCATAGATTTTGTGAAATTTGAATTGAAACTGTGTTTGATGAGAGCCATTGACAGTGAACGTTGGCGACATCATCACTGCATCTGTTAATTTCCACAACACTTGAAAGTTCTCTATCTCCCACATATAGTCACATTCTTCTTTAATAAAACGCGTGGTGCGCGAGCCTCTATCAATACTTGACATTTTGAGCATTGGCAAGATCTCAAAAAAGATTTAATTGTCTCTCGAGTAGTTTTAGACTTTTACGGGCAGTATGCGCCAACGACGATCAGTTGCGTATGACTGCTGTACCTAAACTGACCGTTGCACGAGTCGCGAGACCCGCATAGTTGCGCTTACACGTTCTGCAACTGACCCTTTGTTTCAAGGAGTTGTCTGCTGTGCGTATCGCGAGCCTCGAGTGGCGTTATGAGCCGGGTGAGCGCTGCTTTAAGTCGTAACTCGAGAACCGCTGCGTCGATGAAGAGAAATCATTCGTTTCTTCCTTTTTTTTTAGACAAATAACAATAACAATTTTGACAGCTTAACTCGAATACGTTTAGACACGAAATACTTTTATCATGCAACTAAGGCAATGTTACGTAGTTCATTGGATTACCGCACATACTCACGCGTTTAGACGCACGTATCTATCGAGGAATTTTAGGTTTAATTGTTTTATCTAGTCGAACATTGTTTATAAGTGGATGAAATAACGTGACACAAGGGAAAAGTAAATTTGTAAGATGTTCAATTTTTATTTTTATTTAAAGTGCAGTAGTCACATAATTTTATCGAATTGAAAAGAAAAGCAGACAATCAAAAGCATGTTATTAAAATTTAGAACAGTATTAAAATCGTCTGAAAAATTATTTCGAAAGTAATTGTAACGAACTAAGAATTAAATCACACATAATCAAATCCGAAAAATTTATTTATGGTGAGTTTAAAAAATTAGTTATTCGTTTTTTCAAATGTTTTGCCCCGTAAAAATTAGCAACTTTAAGAATCTCTAGAGCATTTTCGGCTGACAAATGGGAGATTAATACTTTCTCACATTCATTTTTCAGTTCTTCTAATTGATAGGAATCAGCGGCCGCCAATAGATCGATAGGCTGAGAAATTTCAAGATTTTCAGCAGCAGCACCCGTGTAAATGTATCGCAACATCTCAACCGCGGCTTCGTAGTTGACATCCGTTACATCAACTAATTGGATTTCGCTCTCCGGCGTATCGTGGCTCAACATGGCTTTGAATATTGGCCTGGCAGCGGCGAGCACGATCCAATGAGCTGGAATTTCCTTTCCACGTGCAGTTTTTAGCCTGACGTCACTTAAATTATCATCAAGAAATATACAGTCAAACTTTAATTTTGGTACTTTATCGCTAATGGCGGATTCGTAGTTTAGCAAGTTGTTATTATCTAGTGTGAAAACTTTCAATGCACAATGAACAGTTATAGTTTTCTTAGATGAAATTAATTTTTTCACTTTATCCTTTACAAAACAAAAAATTTCCACGTCATCACAATCCCTATTAAATATATAACTCGATTTAGTATGAAGAATTTCGCCGTCTTTAATAGCTGATATGTTGTACTTGTATGGTTGTTCTGCATTTTTCTTCCTGCTGCAAAGCTCCAATTTCCATCGGTTGCGGTCCTCGCATGCTCTGTAAAACTTCAATTGAAACTTTACTCGATCAGAGCTGCCGACATTAAATATTGGCGACATTATTTCTGCGTCTGCTTTTTTCTTCCGCAACGATGGGAAATCATCAATCACCCACGTATAATCGCAGTCTTCCTTGAGAAAATTCATAGTGCATGTAATTGTATCAGCACTTGACATTTTAAATTCTGGAAAAACCACGGTGTCACTTTGGAATCTTTATATCAACAACTATCAGCTGAGTACGACTGGGATACCAACTGACCTTTGCACAACTCACTCGAGTTTAAGACTTGTATCGCTACACATGCGTTCTAATACTGGTCAATGCGAGACCCTTTGTTTCAAGCTGTTTTGCTTTGCGGCATGCGAGCCTCAAGTGGCGTCGATTGGCTTGTGAGCGCTGCTTCGTCAGAATTTGAAAGCAGTAGCGTTGTATAAAAGAAATTTGGAAATTTTTAACACTGCCCGTGTAAATATATCGTAGCACTTCGATTGCAGCTTCGTAGTTGACATCCATCATATCGACTGATTTGCTTTTTCTTTACGATATATTATCGTGACTATAAAACATGGCTCTGAACACTGGACTCGCTGCGGCTAGTACGACCCTATGTGCTGGAATTTCCTTTCCGCACGCAGTTCGCAATTTCACATCACTCCATTTTTCATCAAGAAATATCCAGTCGAATTTTAATTTCGGTACTTTATTCGTATCAATGGATTCATAATTCAACAAGTTGTTTGGTTCTAATATGAAAACTGTCAATTCGCAGCAAATAGTCACGGTATTTGTGGATGAAATTAACTTTCTCAATCCTTTACGGAAACAGGAAAAAATTTTCAACTCCTTCCAATGCGTGTGAAATGTATGATAACTCGATTTAGTCTGAAGAATTTCACCATATTTAACAACTGATCTGTTGTAATTACATCGTTGCTCTACATTATTCTTTACGCAGTACAGATCTAATTGTGGGATAGCTTTGGTTGGGCGGTTTTCATTAGGTATCTTATAAAACTTCAATTGAAACTGTATCTGATCAGAACTACCGACATTGAATATCGGCGACACAACTTTTGCATCTCTTTTCTTACAAAACACTAGAAAATCATTAATCACCCACGTAAAGTCGCACTTTTCTTTATGGAAGTTCGTAGTGCTTTTATCAGCACTTGACATTTTACACTTTGATGAAATCTCGAAAAGGTCCAATCGTCTCTCAAGTCGTTTAAGATTTTTATGCAAAATATTGAGCAATAGGGGAAGGTGGGGTATATAGAACCACTTTTCTTTAAGAGATGTAAAATGAATTAAAATTTGAATAAAATAATTTCAAAAAATTTCAACAATAATTTGAAACGTTGATGAACGAGTTTCAATATCTTACATTGTAAAAATCAACGATTAAATAAAATAATTAATAAATAACCAACATGGATAAATTTGCTCCCCTTACCCCAGTATTGGGTAAGACGAGCATAGTGGTGGGGCTAAATGAGCACACAAAATAGGGGTTAAATGGCAGATAAACTTTTTTGCCTAAAATGTATACATATACACTTTTCTTAAATTATTTTTATGTCTCATGTCTTCAAATTCAATATTGAAAATGATTTTATAAGACATAGAATTAAATTAAATAAACTCTTTATTTCGTAGTTAACTCTTTGAACTTATAACAATTAGAACACTTAAAATTACTAATTTTCATTAAGTTCAACTTAGATAAACTCTTTCGATTCACAACAATTAGAACACATAAAATGACTAATATGTATTAAATTAAATTTTTCATATCCGTAAAATACTGTATAATCATATCAATTTTAATTGCATAAATTAATGATTATATTTTCATCGAAAATGCTTGCATCATATTCTACTGGGATAGTCATGGATTGGAAAGAATAAGGTACCACGGGTACATTGCTCAAATCCAACAAATAGCTAGCATTTTCGATATTTTTTAAATTAGACTCAGGTGTTTGAAACTGACTTAAATCATGAGTATCAAGAACCATCGGTTCTTCAGAGAATTTCTCAAAATCAAGTGAATTTTGTACCGCGTTTATAGGTTTTTTCTCAATCACAGCCTTATCTTTTACATTTACCTTTTTTTTGGTAGATACTTTCTTTTTTAACTCTCGATTAGCCACCTTATTCGCTACTGTAACATCTAACTTTGACTTCTTAGCTTTAGGTTCTTTTTTAACTTGTTTCATTTTTAAAGATGCTAAATCTTCTTTACACTTATCACTTGATATCACAGTTGATACGCCTTTTGCTCTCTTTCTCTTTGGTGCAACATTATCAACTTTTTTTTGGTAGATATTATTTACTAAATCTCCTAGCAAATCGGCATCAGAATTATGCGTGGCAAAAGCTTCTTTTGCATAGTGATTAGTAACATCTTGAAGAGCGCGTGTTTCATTTTGATCTGCTCCTTTTTGTCGATGACGAGAAATTTCTTGGTAAGATTTCTGAAAAATACATATTAAATTATGTTAAATTTAGAAAAAAGTGAATTAAAATGAACCTGCCCTAAAATTGCTTACATAAAACTCAATCATAAGTTCGAGACTATCCATTATAGCTTTAGGCACCATAACTTGATCTTCTTGGATTAAATTTTCATTATAAACAATTCTTGAAGAAGATTCTAAAGGCTTTTCATTATTTACACGTTGGCCATTATAAGTTTCATTTTCATCTTTGGTTGGCTTCATTATATTTTTGATTATTTCAACGTTCTCAATAATTTTAGAATTTGAGGAACCTTTAACAGTGTATAAAATAAATATATGTTACAAAGAATGATTTAATGGCAATTACCGTCGTTAGGCTCTGAATGACTGTTGATTGTTTCTTCACGACATGAAGCAGCCAAATCCTTTTTTGAGAAAATTGTAGGGTTCAAAGGATATATATCAACTACTTTTAAGTTTTGCTTCCTCATAGAGGAAGTTCTGTGTTAGGCTTGAAAACGAGATTTGGAACCAGACATCGAGGACAATTTGATTTGCACGGGGTTTGTTTTCTCGGCCCTTTGGCTAAGATAGAAGTTTACTAGACAGAGAGAGGACCCTAGACAGTGAATTTAAAAATGAAATAAGAATTTTTCTTTTAATAACCGATCCCTTTTATTAATATTACTTTTTACAAGGAAGCTTTTTGCCAATAAATTGGCAACGGTTTTTTCCACCAAAATTTCAAAAAATTTCCCGCCAAAATTCAAAAAAAAAATTCGCGCCAAATTCTTAAAATTTTTTCCCGCCAAAATTCAAAAAAATTTTCCCGCCAAAATTTCAAATTTTTTCCCGCCAAATTTTTCAAATTTTTTCCCGCCAAAATTCAAAAAAAATTTCCCGCCAAAATTCAAAAAAATTTTCCCGCCAAAATTTCAAATTTTTTCCCGCCAAATTTTTCAAATTTTTTCCCGCCAAATTTTTCAAATTTTTTCCCGCCAAAATTTCAAATTTTGGCGGGAAAATTTTTTTGAATTTTGGCGGGAAAAAATTTGAAAACTTTGGCGGGAAATTTTTTTTGAATTTTGGCGGGAAAAAATTTGAAAATTTTGGCGGGAAATTTTTTTTGAATTTTGGCGGGAAAAAATTTGAAAATTTTGGCGGGAAATTTTTTTGAATTTTGGCGGGAAAAAATTTGAAATTTTGGCGGGAAAATTTTTTTGAATTTTGGCGGGAAAAAATTTGAAAATTTTGGCGGGAAATTTTTTTTGAATTTTGGCGGGAAAAAAATTTGAAAATTTTGGCGGGAAATTTTTTTTGAATTTTGGCGGGAAAAAATTTGAAAAATTTGGCGGGAAAAAAATTTGAAAAATTTGGATTTGAACAATCTCTTTAAACAACTTATTTTAAGTGATAAATACAAAAAAAATGATTTGGATAATCATTTTTATTTGAAAATTAACATTTCTTGCGTTACCCCCCTGCTGCAGTTACCCGACATTCTCCTATGTTTTTACGACAATCTGCTGAGTATGACAGAGTCTACCTACCGACTGTTGCACGAGTCAAAATAACCTATTATATCGCTACACGATGCATGTGCTACTTTGCAACTGTACGCATAGACCCTTTGTTTCACTCGGTTGTCTGCTTTGCGCATTATTACGCGAGCCTCAAGTGGCGTCACGAGCGCTGCTTGGCAAAAATTCGAGAGACTGATTATTATGTTCATTTCATTGATATCATTTGTTTGTTCCATTTTATTTAGAGAAGTAACAACATTTGAAATTTTTAATTTTTAATGTTTAATAGTTTATTTTGCTTTGAAGAAATATAAGATACATCTATTTAATGAGCAAGAGCCAATGTTTTTGTTTTTCAATTTGTAGTCTGATATCTCTCTATGAAAAATACATTTTCACGATATTAAGAGAGACTTTCATTTTGAGCAAGTGTATACAGTTGTTGCATTATTTGTTCAAATAATAGAAAATAAAAAATTACATCATGGAGCGCGTGTCGCGCTACGAATGGCAGGTATGGCAGACGAGAGCAGCGTCATACTCCACGCTTATCATATACACGAGAATCGCGATTCTGGGACCCTCGAAAATATGATTCTGGATGGCTCGCTTGGAGCACAGGGTCGAAAAATTTTGAAACTCAGTTTAAATTTACATGTATCATAAGCATACTTAATATATTACTCATAATATAATTAAAAATCGTATAAATTATTTTTTCAAAAGTACATATAGGAGCAAGTATGTTATGTTGGTCCTCTTAATTAAATGCTAACTTTAAAATAATTTTCTCAAGTATTAAATTGATAATCTCGACTTATGATGTTATTGAAATCAAATTAATTTTGTCAAGTATTTGTCAAACTAACATTTTCATTTTTTAAACTGTAAGACCACTGAAATGTTTGTGATTGAGTTATTAAAAACCGTGTTAATACTTTTTTCAAAAGTATAAATAGGCGCAAGTATGATAGTCTGATCCTTATAATTAAAGCCTAAATCTGAAATTTTTTCTTTTTCAAATTGTTGAAATTATTAATCTCAATCCACTTTTAATTAATTACTTAGCTATGATAGTAATGAAATCAAATATATTGCGACAACTTTTCAGCATAACCGAAAATTTCATTATTCAAGCTAGAAATACACTGTAAGTTTATAATACAATAATTAATAATATCATTGGTAAAAATTATAGTAAACTTAACTTTACTTATGACTCTACTTGCCCGGTCATGTCGGTCAAATTCCAAACGTTCACCACGCCATACTCCTATAAAAATTTACAATAAAAATGTATGATAAAGTTAATGATCTTAAATAAAAACATTTACCTATTCGCCCAAAAAAATGTTCTGGTAATGATACACTACATTGTATTATTAGGTTCGCATAAAATCGAGACGACCGGGCAAGTAGAGTCATAAGTAAAGTTAATAGTTTACTATAATTTTTACCAATGATATTATTAATTATTGTATTATAAACTTACAGTGTATTTCTAGTTTGAATAATGAAATCTTCGGTTATGCTGAATAGTTGTCGCAATAGATTTGATCATTATTGCTTTTTTGATTGACAAAAATGTAGTTCAGTTAAATAATATATTTTTAATAACATTACACTACAAGATGAGAAATTTAAAATTTAAAATGTTGGCAAATATAAGGATCAGACTGTCATACTTGCACCCATTTAATCTTTTGAAAAAAGTATTACCTCGGTTTTGAATAATTCTTTCAAAAATCAATCAAATATTTTGAAAAAAGGGAAGTACGAAGATCTAGAATGTATTCTTATTATATTCAGATGTATATTATTGTTTTAAAAATTATTAAATTTTTTTTTAAATTTCAAGTTCTGGGAAATTAGCAATGATTTTTTTAATTCAGCCTAGTCTGTCATACTTGCACTAAATTATCTTTTGATAAAAAGTATTATGACTAAATGAATTCATAATGTTTAATATATTTTATTCATATTGTTCACAGTATTTTTAATGAAAGTGATTTAAATGAAATTTACATTATACAGGTAGGGATTTTAATACTTGACGGAATATTTTTGATTTCATTCCTATCATATATTTTTTTTTATTTTTTACTTTAAGACATTTCCAATCTATTTTATACTAGCTTCAAAATTTTTAGATCAATAGCATGAACAGTTTTAATTTTTCAACAAAAAGTACAATTTCTTGACGATAGGTACAAAATGAGATTTTACTGTTTTAAAGTATAGATCTTATTATTAATTTTAAAATATAGTAAAAACTTCGACTTGCTCGGAGTAAGTCGTCGTCGGTTGGTATTCGCACCTGGGGCATAGGGCAGGTCACCCGGGGCATAATTTAGTCATAATATCTCAACTTTCTTGGAGAAAGTCGTCGCTGGGTCGATTTTCGTACCTAGTAGGCCACCCGCGTGGACAATGTAGCAATTACACCTCGACTTCCTCGGAGAAAGTCGTCGCCGGGACGGTCTTCATACCTGGTGCACAGAGTATGCCACCCGGGAAGACAATGTCGTCATTGCATCTCGACTTCTTCGGGGAAAGTCTTCGCCGGGTCGGTATTCACACTTTGAGCATCGAGTGGGCTACCGGGGTATTGTATGGGTATGGGGTAATAAACTCAAGTGTATGTGTATGTATTGAATCGAACGAAAATGTATCATGATTATGATTATTATTGTATCGATCGAGTTGTACATAACAACATATTATATGCTTACAACGTGAACACAGCGAATGGTCTGAAACTCATTTTTGCACAACGAAAGAACGTTTTTTGCGAAGTGGATTTTTCTTTTAATCGCTCGTATTTCGTTGAAAATAAACTTTTTTCGGTATGATATATACATCGTTGGATTGAATTTTTATCCAGGATTCCATAGCACTTTACAGAATTAAGATATCTGTTATCAAATTTAAATGAGAGTGAAAAAGAGTTTTCGCGGGCAGCGAAAAACGCCGGTGCGCTGTATATAAGGAGCGTGTCCGCCGCAGCTCTCTCTGCCATATCTTGCCAGAGCGAGCGCGAGCGCGCTCCTCGATCGATAATATAAGGAGCGTGTCCGCCGCAGCTCTCTTTGCCATACTTGCCAGAGCGAGCGCGAGCGCGCTCCTCGATTTGGCAAACGCTCGTGATTATAAATTAGAAAAGTTGCTCAGATATCCATTATCGACAGAAAATAATCTTTTCGATGATAATGGGTTTATCACTCATAATGACAGTAAAAGCGATCTAGTTTCTGTGTTAGAAAATCATCTGTCTCCGAGTGATTATGAAATGTCGGATGCAGAAACTACGATTATAGTAGATAGCCATGGCATTTTGTTCTAATATAAACAATGTTCAATCCAACAAAATTAAACGAATAGATTTCATTTTTGATGACTATTTCGAGGACTCACCCAAAGCTTCTGAAAGGATACGTCGAAGCGAAAAAGAAGTTATAGTAGTTTGTGAAATAAATGAAAACACTACGACACCATCACAAGAAAAAAAATTTTGGTCATTTGCAAAAAATAAAGAGTTATTGCAAGTTTTTTACGAGAATTTATTTCGAATTGTAGTTCAAGTATTTGGCCGGAAATCGAAATAGTATTTAGCACTATATTGGAACACCGGAGCACGTCAAATCAAGTTTTAGATGGAAGTTATACGGATTTATTGCAACGATTTGATATTGAAGAAGCCGATTTAAAAATAATGATACATATAGTTCATTGTTGTCTGAATAAGAACGAAAAAATATTTATATACAGTTCTGATACCGATGTGTTCGCTTTGGCTCTCAATTTTATGGATACGTTTTCACGTTACGGATTGAAGGTTTGTTCATGTTTTCCACAAAATGGCATAGTATATATTTTATAAATATTAATTCACATTTATTTTCAGGAATTATGGATGCATACTGGTACCGACAAAAATGCAAGAAATATTCCGCTTCATACACTAGCGAAGGTCGTTGGATTACAATTTTGTCAGAGTGTTATAGCCGCTCGCCATCTAAGTGGGTCTGACTACACAACTAAAGTAGGAACGAAGTTGAGTGCGATTCAAGCAATTCCTTCGAATTATTTAACTGATTTTGGAAGAAGTAAGTCTTTATTATAATTTTTAATTCCGATTTTTTTGTTGAAAGTCATCGACATATGTGATTTGATATAAAAAAATGCATGAAAACGCATGTACTTTAAAGCGGGTGCTTCTGAATTTCAGAAAAGATACGGCAAAGACTATCACAAAATGAGATGTAAATTAAACAAAAAATAATAATGTTACTGAAAACGTATTGCTATTTACAGATCCATCTGAATTGTTCTTTGATAAGGTTGAAGAATACTTGGTAAACGTTTATGATAGGTTTAGCCATTTGAAAAATTTTGACGAGCTGCGTCACGACCATTATTTATACAAGCATAAAAGAAGTCCTCGTGAACTGACGCAAACATCTAATTCTATAAAACTACACATACTCCGAGCTTTTTATGCAACTTATACGTCGGTAAATTGTTTGGATTCTCGATTGAATATCTTGGAACCACTTGATTTTGGGTATATTCGCGATGATGAAATTCTTATTCCAGAAAAAAATTTAACAATAATGCCTCCAATCGACGAATTGGTGCCTTGTTGCCATTATACCATGTTGCACTTTTTGTTTTTGCTTAAGAAAAAATACGTGTCAAAATAAATTCAATAAGTAATCAATTAGCATGTTTATTTATTTTTCTTCATAAATATTTATAGATAAAATAAATTACCGTTCAAAAAATGTTACGATAATTCAATACTATTATGATTATATTGTATTATATCGGCAATGTCTAAGGTTAAACATGCTGATTTAAAAGTTTAATAAAAAGTGAGAGAATGAAGTTATCGCCAAAAACTCAACGGGAGCTTATAAAGGAAGGTTTGAAGTGTACTTTAATACTTGGGCGATAAGGAAAATTTCGATTTTTCATTAATTTTTTCGCACTGTAAGTTGATCATTTTCCGCTTTTTTTACACCTAAAATGTTGAATATCTCGAAAATCAACTTAAGAGAAAAATGCTAAGCGACCTTTTCTTTTTAGAATTGTCTAATTTACCTTAAAAATGTATTTCCGAGTCAAAAATATTAATATTGACAATTTGTTTAAAAGTATTGTTATAAACAAATTGTACCACTTTTTGACTCGGCGGAAACATATAATTGTATTTAGGGGGTCAAATTAAATAAGCCTGCATAGTTTTTATCCATCAATTTTGGGTTGCAAACGAAACCATAGCCAGCGTCAGGACGACGTCTACATGGAAAAACTGGCGCCGAGCTGTGAGCCGTGCTCATTGAGAGCATGAGTTTTAGGTTCATGCGCAAGAAAAATCCGTGCATGAGCAGCAGCATCGCAACGTGGCAGACGCACTTTTTGACGGAATTGCTTAATTTCTAACTCGCTTGAAAACCTCCTAAACCTACTTAAAAAAAATATGTGACCTATTATTTCGATTGGAAATTTCCTCAGTTTTCTGATGCTGTGCTTAGAATTTCCGAAAAATCTATTTTTCACCGGAAAATTGAAAAAATAAACTTTTAACATTAAATATATTAAAAAGCATAATTTTAAGATTTTTTATAATAGTCTAGATCGAAAGCTGAAAAAATTTCCATCTGAGTTCATATTTTCCAGATGGTTCACTTTATTTTTACTAGCTGAACTACATTGATGTATGTGTGAAAACGCGTTTTTGCACGATTTTTGAAAATCGAGCAAAATTTCAGATCACAAATCGAGCTAGATTTCCAGTCAAATCCTGCTCGATTTTCCAACTGTAAATCCAGCGATATTTTTTAAACAGGGTTGCGAGTTGAGCTACGCTATTTCGATGAGATCCGAGAAGCTCCTCGCCGTGACGAGAAAAAATGTAACCCGAAGAGATGCCAAGATATAGTACCTTTCTTTTTTAGCTGGCTCGCTAACTGTCAATGCCGCTTACTTTGCACAGGTTGCGATCCGCTGCTGTTCCTCTTGCTGATGATGCCGCAAGGTTAGCCTCTGTCCGACCTCGAGTGTTCAGGTAGCCTCGTAGATGCAGATGAGGTCACCTCTCGCTGCGATGTTCGGGCGACTTGCTTGAGCGATTGCCCCAATAGATCTGATCTTACAATCTACATAAGTACCCACATAAGTGGGTTCCAACTTCCACCATACGTCAAATACCGTCATACTGTGTCTACTGACGGGTGCGCTCGCCTACATGCGCACCGCGCATGTGCCCAGTGCCACAGCAGTCGTCTAGCAGACGCCTCACGACCGGCGGGAACAACTGTTTACAATATATTTTGTTGACACGATAACTGCAGGGAAGAGAAGTTTATAATAGTTTAACAATAAGTACATTTTTGCTTGTTCTGCATCAGAATCTCGAGGATGGTAAGTTTTTGACTAACCCATTGATTATAAACGGAGTTATGAAAATGAAAATAATTTTGTTGATTATTCAAATAGCACAAAAGCATGGAATTTATCAAATCATACTAGAGTAGTACCTGGATTAACTAGAAAACCTTGAGAATTTTCAGTTGATTATATTATACGTAAAATAAAAACTTTTAATTAGTATATTCAAAATCATTTTGCGTGTAATCGTAATGCACCTAAAATTAAATTATTTATATCATCAGAATCAGAGGACGCTATGATATTGTGTTTTACAAAATCAACTGCTTCTTTCTTCAAACGACTCATATTATATCTATCGGCTATTGTTAGAGCCTCAAAAAAATTTTCAGAAGCTACCTTGGAGCTCAATATATTCTCGCACTTATTTTTTAACTCCTCGAGTTGATACTTGTCAGCAGCCACCAAAAGTTGAGCAGTCAAGGTGAATTCTATAATCTCGACACTGCCCGCGTAAATATATCGCAGCATCTCCACTGCAGTTTCATAAGTAATATCCACTATATCAACTGATTGAGTTTTGTTTTCCCGCATATCATGGCTGAACATGGCATTGAACACTGAGCTGGCAGCGGCGAGCACGACCCTATGGGCTGGAATTTCCTTATCAGATGCTGTTCGTAGAGTGACATCACTTAAATTTCTATCAAGAAATATCCAGTCTTACTTCAATGTCGGCATTACATCCGCATCAAGAGATTCATTCTTTAGGAAGTTCGTTTTATTTCCTTTCGAGACCGTCAATTCGCAGCGAAGAGTCACCGAACCACTGAATGAAACGAATCTCTTGAAATCGTCTGTTGTAATATTGAAAATCATTTTTTGAAATTCCTTCGTAGAATACGGATCCTCTGTATAAGTTTCAATAATTTCGTCATCCTTGATCATCGATATCTTGTATTGGCACAGCGTAATTACATTTGTCCTATCGTAACACAGAGCCAAGTGCACACTGTATTTCCACCTGTTATTGTTCAATGTTTGCCTTTTGGTGATTTCCAAATGGAACTCTTGTTTTTTATCATTGCCCACATGGAACATGGGCGATGTTATATCACCGCTTGCTGCAATGAAAATTGAATCACTTATGATCCACGTGAAATCACTGTATTCTTTGTCGGTGCGCGTGTAACAGGTGGCTTTATTGACGCTACTCGACATTTTGTACGAAAAGAAAATTTCGGAAGTCTCGGTTGCATTAAGAAATGTTAAAATAATGTATGTGCCTAAGAAAATTAGCTGATTACGACTGATCCACGACTTTCGACGCACAAGTTAAAAATCACATCGCTACGAACCTACGTCATTATCTGCTTTGCTTTGCGTATCGCGAGTCTCGAGTGACTAAGCGTCGATCAAAATAAAAATCATTCATTTCTTTCGTTTTAGATAAAAAAAGTAGGCATGAATTGCTTTGCAAATGTTGATTCTTTTTTGTCAATTTCTATTTCAAGTAATAATGAATCCACCCTTCACTATCTTAATCATAATAATTAAATTAATGGTATTGATATAATAAAACTTTAATAATATTAAAACTATAAAATTAATAAAACTATACTATACCGAGCAGGCACACATCTTATCTTATTCGTTTGAGTATTAATTTTAGCAAATAAACGAAATTGAAATAGTTCTCTTGGTAAATATTGCAGAAATAAATATGAATTGATTTTTTTTCTTCGATTATAACAAAGTATTTTGCCAATTGCATAATTTGCGTCATATGATATGGCTGCAATTATCCGACTGCTACACACATACCAACTTTTTTCAGTCCAATAATAAAATTCCTTATTATAGTACAATTTATTTATAGATTCTACGACGTGGCAGAAAGATAAAATAAACTTTGACGAGTTGGAATTTTTATTTTTATTCAATTAATGATAATATAACATTGTTTTTTAGGCATTGACGAGAGCAGCAGGCAATAATTATGAGCAATCGAGGATATTAAAAAAAGCACCGATGTCAACTTTGAAATTGTTCCGAGAGAAACTGTGCCATCTTGAGAATCATATTGCCTGCATTATCAAAGTTCGAGTGTCCGTGTATGTTACGTTTAACACTATCCATCGCATCTTTTTTCAAACGATTCAAATTCAGCTTGTCGGCTATCGCAAGAGCCTCGACGCAATTCCTAATGGATAACTTGGAGATCAACAATTGCTCGCACTTATTTTTCAACTCTTCGAGCTGGTACTTGTCGGCAGCCTCCAACAGTTCGGCGGCCGATGAAAATTCTTGACACTCGACGTCGCCCGTGTAGATGTAACGGAGCATCTCGACCGCGGCTTCGTGAGTGACGTCGGCCAAGTCGACCGATTTGTTTTTGTTCTCCAGCGCGTCGTGGCTGAACATGGCCTTGAAGACGGGACTCACGGCGGCGAGCACGACCCTGTGAGCCGGTATCGTCTTTCCGCAGGCGGTTCTCAGCGCGACGTCGCTCAGATCCCCGCCGAGAAACGCCCAGTCGAAGTCGTACCTCGGCACCGTCGGCGCTTCCTCCTCGCTCGAGGCGCTGGACCGATCGTAGTCCAGCGAGTTCTTGCGATCGCCGACGGCGAACGTCATCTCGCAGCGAATGGTCACCGAGCCCTCGGACGAGACGCAATTGATGAATCTGTTGCGCGGAATGTCGAAGACGAGCATGGGCGAGTACTTGAGGAACGTGTGATAGTGCGTCTGCGCGTAGCCGATTTCGTCGTCCCGCACGAACGATATCTTGCACTTGCACGGCAACTCGGCGTTGTTGTTCACGCAGTACACGTCCAACCTCTCCCGAGTCGTGCGATCTCGCGAATCGTAGACTCTGATCAAGCTCAGCTCGAACCTCCTGTGATCGTCGGGGTCGATGTTGAACGCGGGCGACGTCAGCGTCGACGATTTTTGCTTGCTCCAGTGCAGCATGACGTCGCTTATCACCCACGTGAACACGAACTCTTTTTTGTCGACTTTCGTGTAACATTTGGCTTCGTTGATGGTCAACATTTTACATCCGCAAAACTTTTGAGCTACGAATACGTGGTCGCGATAATACAAGTCTGACCGATCGCCGCAGGACTGGTTAGAAAAAACTCGAATCGTCACTTTTCCTTTTTTAAATTGAATGTCAGAAAGACCCTGGGTTTTATAAGGGCATATTTCTTGTTACGCAGCGCGTAACGCGCCCGCGCGTCGCGGCGCGAATCAGGTTGTTGACTGCGACAAAACAATTATGAAATGAGATGATAACCTATTTCGAGTAGTCGGACAGGTTCATATTTCTTTTCGCGGTTTGACAACCTGTATACCGCGGCGAAAAGAATCGCTGGATTTTCTGGCGGATTTGAACATTTATTTTTAATTAAAAAAAAAAAAACAAATTATAATCATTGTCTTTCAATCTTTCCTGATATTCATTTTCAAAAATGAATATTGACAATTGTGCCTTCGACTCAAATTTCACGTATAGCTACTTCGATTCGATTGCCATTCTCTTTTCCAATTATCACGAAGTACGATCGCGACTAATATGCATCCAAGCGATATCCAACGACGCGTCGAATTAATGCCTTATTGTACACAACGACATTACAGCGAATTCGCAGCTGACACGCGTCGATCCTACTGACCGAGTTCTCTCTCTCTCTGGCCGCGACGCAGATTTCACGCGTGACGCATAAGTACCGGCGCATCTCGTGCATCTGCTGCAGCGCAACACAACATCCTCCACAGCTACGACTACCACTACTATACAACACGATACGTCACAGCTATATATAGCGAGTGTTTCTGCCTTCTGGTGCTGTGGCTGCTGCTGCTAATCACGCTGCACTCGGCCGTCGTCTCATTGTTGCGTTGCTTATTATACGTATACACCGGCGCTTCGTGTAGCGTCACACCTTCCGCATCCCCACCTCCCTCCTCTGCTCGCGTGTTATGTACCAGCACGAGTGATACTGCTGCACAACAACAACAACAACAACAACGGCGCGCATCGAGTTAGCGAGAAAGGGACATGATTAGTTTGTGTAAACGAGCAACTACCCTCGCCTGCGCGCAACCAGCGCAAGAGTATTCATAACGTCATTAGACCGCGCCGAGTCATAATATTATACGCGCGCCCCAAAGTAATTCGCTTTTGCCGCACATATACGCGAGCGTAAATTTACTCATTAGTACTGATTATATGTATTATTAATACGCGCGAGCTCTCGAGCCTCTTCTCGTTCTTTACTTCCGCAGAATCGCCACGAGCTAATTAAAAATTTTCAAACTAATGAACGAAAAAAAAGCAGAGAGAGAGAGAGTGAGGTAAAATCTGAACTATACTGGCGCGCGTGTGTGTACCATACGTCGTACAGTACCTATTTTACGTTGTTTTTTTTTTCATTCTGTCTTTTCTACTTTAATCAGAGCGCGCGCGCGCGCGCAACTGCGCGCTAATAAAGTGTGTATAGCGGTAGAAAAATCGTTACAATTTTTTTTTCTTTCTCTCCCTTTCCGGACTTTGCGTTAACGTTTTTCTGTATAAATTGTATATCGCGCGCTGCACCGTACCACTATATTGCGAACTCGGCAAGAAACTTGCCAAAACTCCGAAAGAAATTCTCCAATGCCTCGACATTCGTGTCTTTGCTACAGCACGAATTCTCCCTCTCCCATTCTCTCTCTCTCTCTCTACTTTCATCGTGGACGTACGCGCGCGTCAGCCCTTTAACTCGTTAAAGAGCTGCATTTATATTTTCATTCATTTCCGCGAGGCTCGCGCGCAAAGGAGAATATTTACCCTCGTGAAAAGTGTCATTATTTTACTGCTCTCTCCTGCTTCCGTACAAAAAATTCCTCGTGGCACTTGAATTCGCCGTGTACTTCGCGCTGTACACGACGTATATAATGAGTTCAAAAGCGTTACACGTTAACGCGCCGAGTGGAAACTTTTATACAGCGCGTCGAAAAAATTCGTATAAAAGTGAGAGGGGAGAGGGAGAGAGAGGATGTTTTCATTTTTAAGTGTGAATTGAATGATGCCTGAAAATTCGAGCACACGAAGCAATAATAATTAGCCTGGAGTAAAATACATTCTTGTAATTTTTTATACCACATTATCGATCCCGATCCTATTGTCAATAATAAATGTAATGAAAAGTTTCGAGTTACCTCGTTAGTTCGTGCAATTTAAGTAGCAACAATGAGAGGCTTACATACGATGCGTCAAAATATACTTCATATTTATGTGGCTTTTAATTGCCAGTCAAAGCTTTGCGAGCCGTATTCAATGCTATTATTTTTAAATTTAAAGAACGAGATAGTTAATATAATTTTACTCGCCGAGTAATCCAATAGCATCAAGAGATCAGGTTCGTTGCTGCGAACTAATCACTTTCCGGTCACCTATAGAGATAATTATACATCGGTATATCTCTAATTCTTGCATCAGCGAGAATAAATACGAACTAATATAATTTCTCTTCCGTCACGAGTGCGCAATTTCCCGTGTGCGGTCATCGCAAGCGCGTTACACTTCTATGCACGTTGCACTACGCCTCGGCTGCGCATATAATTGACGAACGAAAGCGCGCGTCATACATTTGTTGCTAGCCGCGCGTCACCCGAAAACGCTCGCTTTAATGACGCGTGCGTGTGCGAGTCCACCGCCACGAACGAGCCGAAAAAATGAGCCTCGACGTCGCGAAATTCGCTTCCGTATATGTATATATTTGACGGCACTCGTATATATACGCTCGGGGAAAAAGGAAAAACTTTTCCGAAGCTTGTCCACCCCTTGCGAGTGCGTCGAGCTGGAAATGTACATGGAAGAGTCAAACTCGTATACATACATATACCGTATACGAAAGGCTTATTGCACCCAATTATCGAGTTGAAAGGTGCGCGCGAGCGAGTTGGGATGAGAGAGCGAAACAAAAAACATAACACCCCCGTATATATACGTGTGTGCTTTTGGAGCGTCGACGTGTCGCTCTATAAGGAATATTTGCGACGTTCCCCGTGAATAAAACGAAGGTGTGTGCGTGTACTACGGCCCACGTATGGTACAGCAGCAGCAGCAGCAAGCCAGAGCCATATTTGCTTTATTATTTTCACATCCAATTAGCAGTCATTTCAACTGTGCGCGCGTACCTCCTACATATAGGTGTACTACAACACTACGCTTCACACGTGTGCTCCCTCCTTCCCTCCCTCTCTCGCTCACAATTCATTGGAAACGACGAGAGCCGGCGCAAATTAGGTCGTATATAGCTGTACAAAGCTTACGTATATCCGATAGACATATACACACACGTTCCATGCCAGTTTTTTTTCTTTTTTTCATTATGTGCCCTTCGACCCGTGCACTACCTGTGCGCAGTTTGCTCCTTTTATTCTCTCGCGAAAATTCTCTTTTCGCTGTCGCTCAATTGTCAGGAGCTATGTGTGTGTGTGTGTGTATGTGCGCGCGTGTGTACACGCGGAGCTTTTCGACAATCGCGCGCGCATTGTCATATTTTCCAGCGACCTGGCTGTGGATATCGAGAGCTTTCGTCGTTCGATGAAAAAAAAAAAAAAAAAAAAAAAACTTGGAGCGTGCACAAAGAGGATATCGTTCGGAAATTTCTAAAAAAAAAAAAAGAAGGGCTTTCCGAGCTTAACCAACGTTTTAATTACGAACGAATGAGCGGCGAATTCTAGATGATCCTGAAACTTGATTCGTACTTTTTTTTTGTTCGTCAACCGAAAATACAAATGTCAACGTTAAAAGTGCTATACCATCGCAAATACGCGAGGGCACGCGCGCCCCTGAAATCCTTACGCAAACACACTAACGATACTAGCGAAGCAATCACGCGGCTCTTAATTTTGCCAGCTGCACCGGCCGGAACTCTTCTCGATCCCTATATAATAATACGTATATGCAATTATAACGAGGCGCGCGAGGCCAAATTATGCGCCCGAGCGTATCGCAAACACATCGCGCAGTTTATAATATGGAGTTAAATGGAATTACACGATGTGCGAAGAGTCGCGGCGCGGTTGCTCGTGGCGTTCGGTGGTACAGTACCGGCAGCAGAGCTCCGAACAGGCACGATCTCGTCAGGGGGGGGGGGGGGCGCCTCTGCGTATACACAGTACACACGCCTATAGCTATAGATATTATATGCACGTAACGTCTCTCGTGCTTTGCTCGCGCTAAATACGTGTCGCGCGGCAAAATGCAAGCGTCGCAGTTATATATAACGTCGCGCACCTTGTGCCAAGCTGCCGCTGCCGCTGCTGCACACGCAGTTCTCTCATTATGCAAAAATCACGCTAATCTCCATTCGTACATTTGTATACGCGAGCGAGAAGCCCGTCGCATAATGATATGCAAACAGTTTCTTCTCGCTATTTCTCTCTCTCTCTCGCTCTATTACTGTTTCGCTCGTACACGTCGGTATATATGCTGCCGCAGGCACCGAACGGACGCCAGCTGCGAATGAAAAGCGAAAAAAATTAATGAAATAGAAAACGCATCGAGGATTCGCAAAAGTAATGGAGAATCTTCCTGCGCGACTCCAAGATGGACGAGCGAGGACCATAAGCGAGAGAGAGAGAGACAGAGGAAAAGAGAAGCCGCGGAAGCCCGCGATGACGGAAACGAAGCTCCGCCGGCCGCGGTGTAATCCAATGATCTGCGCTGATCTGGTTCGCGGTCCCCCGCGCGGCGGATTTTACTCCGAGAGACTGCTCTGCTTTTATTGGTTGTTATTGCGGCTCGATCGAATCTCCCGATCGATAAGTTGAAGTCTCGCACTCGAAAATAATAATTTAAAGTCGCAGAATTTTAAAACGCATAAACCTTCCCTCGAAAGTTTCTTTCGTCGCGAAAAAAGCTCTGCGCCCGTCGGGGCAAAGCCGCCCACTAATCTGCAGCTACTTTTTTCTCTTTCTTCGTTTGCTGCGTCTTCCTCCTCGCTCTCCGCGCGTAATCCGCTTTCTCTATTGAAACCTTTCGCACTTTGTACTCCGAGACTGGAAAAACTTACTCGGCGGTGTATATATACCGATCTCGAGTGTAGGCTCTTTTCTCCTGCTTTTACACTTCTATACCGTATTATCCTTCGAAATAAACTGTGGCTGTTGCTCGACCGTCCACGATGAAGCGGTCAATTTTGTTGAATCTTTTTGAGCGACTGCTTTCCGTTCCATCCGCAATTGGAACGAATTTGATTTTCAATAAAACAGACAGTTTGCTTTCGCGAGATAAAAATTTACACGTACAAGGCACGAGGATGGAGCTAATTTTGCGAAATCTCAAATAATTATTATTTTCATTTTTAAATCTCTTTAGAGTTTCAAAAACAAAACAAAAAATAAATCCATTTAAAATACATTTAAAAACGGAAGCAACATAATTGAATGTCTCGAGGTGCAAGATGACCGCGAACTGGTTCCACCTGTCTCAGGAAGCATTCAGTGAATATATTGTGTATCATCTGCAGGTGTCTGCAGCTACTTTACTTCTTTCACCAATATATGTAAAAAAAAAACGAATCGAAAGAAAAACCAAATGAAATACGACAAAGAGAAATATATAACTAACAAAAATTATTTTTCATTCGTGAAAATTGTACTTAAAAAACTGTTATACAATTATCATCGAACGGTACGGGACGACATTATATCATTCCACGAGATTTCTCAATTACCAACCGCGCCGCGGAGTATCGTGTGCAGGCAAACATAATCCTTTATATAATTCCAGGCGACACACACACACACACACACTGCGCGGCAGTCGCGCTTGCCGAGCCCTCACGGTTACACGGCGCAGCTATGTGTCAGTACAGTGCCCAATTCATCTCGAGCAGCAAAACACGATGAGTGTTTACAATGTGCTACGTACGACAGCTCATTTGAACTCGCCTCGTTGTTATTGTTGTTGCTGCAAATTACAGAGCTCGGCATGAACGTCGTCCGCATAAACTCAAAAAACGTGTTCTTCGTACTGATGGCAATACTGTCGACGTCGGTGAAGCAAGCACAACTGGGACATGGCAGTGAGTACACACACTACCTATCTCGAGTGCAACGAACGGAGTAAACGACGACAACAACAACAACAACAACAACAAAGTTTATGGTCATGCTCGACCGTGTAAATTTGTGACTTTTTTTCTGTTGCCACAGGTTCGCAGACGAACTTCGGCTCGAACACGACGTCGGCGTTCGAGCACAATTGGGTTGGTATATTACCGAGCACCAGTCCATCACCAGTCATCCTTATATTTGTAGTGTTTTTGTTTTGTTCTGTTTTGTGTGTTTACACGCGACCCTCCAACGATCAGTAACAATACTAATTCCTTGGATTGACTTGCTTCTTTTAGAGCGATTCCACGGCTGTAGTATGTCCCGTCGACAAGCAGTGCTCCGAACTTCACGTGGACTGTCTGATTTGTCCTATGAAGGAAGACTGTATCTACGGTGCGTCCTACACCACCAATTGTTCAGTGAGGGAACAGGTTGACTGTGTGGTTGGTATTTATCCTGTAAACAATTTCATTCGCATTCGTCTACGGAATGTATTTATGATTGATATTGTCTTATCGGTCAACAGGGTAATAAGAATTTTACAAAAACGTACATTTGTCGATATTGCTACCAGACAGAACCTTCAGAACATATATGTTTGAAAAAAAATGCTTGTAATTCTGTTGCTTCACCCAAGCAATATTACCGGTGAGTGAACTTTTATTTCGTCAATCGTTTCTTACTACATATTAAAATTTCATTATTAATCATCTATTCCAACAGTTCCAATTGTACAGTATATGGTAATATATTATGTCTGGGCAACAGAATATTTAACAAAAATTTACCTTGTAATTGGACTAGTGGATACAGATGGTCCACGGCTCTTATATTGAGTATAACGCTGGGTGGTTTTGGTGCTGACAGGTAAAAAATATTTGATACTTTTTGAATAATTCATTACAAAAATTTAAAATGATACAAATTTTTCTCTCCATTAGATTTTATTTGGGACATTGGCAAGAAGGTATTGGTAAACTCTTTAGTTTCGGTGGTCTTGGAGTGTGGACATTAATAGATGTTATGCTAATATCCATGAGATATTTAGGACCCGCTGATGGTTCATTGTATATCAAATGATCTAATAGTTAAAATAATTTATATATTATAGATGTTGCAAATACTGTAAAGAAATAATGTAATAATGTTTCCTAATTCTTTTTTATTACATTTATAAAAAATAGTTTTCAATAAATGTTAAACTGATCTTTTCTTAAGCTTTATGATTTATTTACACAGAGTATATACACTAATTTAATGTTTCAACTTATAAAAACTTTCTCATTTTCATTAAAATCTGTTGGTTCATTATCTTTGAGATTGTTAAAAATATTTTCTTCAATAACAGTTTGTATTCTATCAGATCCCTGTGAAATATCATCAGCAGTAATCTGAAATGATTTGTCAATGTCAATATTAAATCTTAGCATACTTATGAGCATTTTAAATACACTATTTACTCACATAAAAATGCTTATATTTTCCAACTTTTTTCATCAGACGAATCTTTAATTGCATTAGTCCATGAGGTATATTTGTGTTTCTCAAGCATGTTGAATTATTCAGAACATCAGCGTGGTAGACACTGTGAACATTTTTTGCATTTATAACATTATCATTTAAAAGAAGTGTACTTATTGATATTTTAAATCTCATAAGAAACATTAAACTTCATAGTAGGAACATTTCGTGTTAATTCTAAAATCTTTATGAAAGAAAAAGAAATTCAAAAATTGACTCTTTACTGTTTTTTTTTAATGTCAATATTTAAATGCTCATTTGATGAAAAAGATCATCATTAATTACCTATTTTTTGTTGTAAAGGTCAGTCCTGGAATATTCAAAGTATTTATAGGGCATTCTATTGCAACTCTTCTGATAAGACCTTTTTTTGTTAATTCTTCGCCAATATCTTTTATTTTCAATAATTCTTCAGATGGAGTAAATTCAATTTTGATTTGTTTTCTGATTTCTTCTGGAACATCCAAACCGAGTTCGATTTGAATTTGAGTTATAAGAAGCTGAAAACGAGATCTGACTTTCCAGTGGAACTTCTCTTCAAATATTGGCTTGAATAAATCTTTATCAAAAGATTTTATCAGCAACTGAAATGATAATTATTATAAACAAGAATTGCATTATTGCTAATGTATATACAAAAAATTTGTTCTCACATTTTTACTCCATGACCCTAATAAATGTAAACATAATGTACTATTTACATAAAGTCCCAAGTTCTCTTTCCGTTTATATTCTAATGATCTTTGTTTTAGATAAGTTCTTAGTAGAATTTTCTTATTTTCATTTACATTTACACCCAAGTAGCTAATACTCCACAATAATCTATCAAAATCTTTAATTCTCAAACGATGTTGAAAAGCATCAAGTTTTAGTTCTTCTACAGCATAATCGATTAATTTTTCAATGACTTCTGGTTCATGTATCAAAGCTTGTGCATATAAACTTAAAATATGGCAAGACGTTGTAAATGTTAGAGGACTATCTAAATTAAGAATGGCTGAGCTCAAGTTTTTCAAATTTAATTTGTCACTTGGGCCACTGATTCTGATAATTTTACACAAACAAACCAGCAATAACGGATCTTTTATCAAATCATCACTTTTTTCTTCAATTATTTTTTCTAAAATTCTAGATTGAGAACTTGATAGTTTTTTTGAGCACCTCTAAAAAGCTTGTGAAATTATACATTTATCCATCAAATCAAGCTCATTTAGATCTGGTAAAAAAGACTTTAAGTAGTTTATATAGCTAGAGCTTTCATCATTTTGTAAAGAGATAAAAAATAGAAGTTGCACGAGCTCACTGTGATCAAGTAGGTCACTCTCGACGGCATTCATCAGTGTGTCTAATGAATTTTTGTATAGCTGTGTTGATACAAAACTGCTTTGAATATGTGGCGATGTTTTTATAATATCAATGAGTAAATTTAAAATATTCATATGTGGTAATGACTGTACAATTGGCGACCACTTTGGATCAATTTCAACAAGTATTTTTTCTTTAATCTGTTTATCTGTCAACTTTGACAGAGAATTAATATCCTGCAGCAGTTGATCAAATTGCTGTTTTATTTTAAAATTTTCTGGAAGAGCATATTTAATTTGGGTTGAAATTTCTTGATTTTGAATAGATTTTCTCGATGCCAATGAATTTTCGAAATAATTTAAAATCCGAAATTGAAATGAGTCTGATGGATAGCGAGATGTGGTTAGGCATCGGCACAAAACGCATTTCGCGACGAATCTTGTTTTAAAACTAGTTGATACTATAATTTTTAGCAGCATCTTGGTATTTTTTAGAATTTAATAACATAATATAATAAACTTTATCACAGCTTACAACAAACTATTTATAGGTAACATATGACACGTAAAATTCGACTAACTCTTGAACTTTGTTTTGATGCATAGTATATTATAGAGCTGATTCGTGTTTTCTGCTAGAGCGGGTTTTTTTTGAATAGTAACGTTACCGCATAACTGTTGAGACCACATGAGAAATTCTTTAGAATAAACCACCGATAATTACATAAAAATAAGAGAACAGGCATGATAAAAACGTATACATGTATTAACGTGTATACACAGCGGCCATACGCTGTGTGAGCGTCTATTATTTAAGGGAACACACCTGTGTTTATGCCTATAAATGCAAAAATATGAAAATTAAAGATTAATATCCAAATTTTTTGTTTCTGATGTTAAAATATGTTTTTACAGGTCCTTCCTATTATTAAAATTCATCCTACCCTTTAAAGGTTTTTAAAGGTTTCCTTTTAAAGGTTTTCAAAGATTCCTTTTATTATTAAAATTCATCCAGGATTCATACATATTGACTTGTGATTTTTAAGTCCTAGACCGCATGATTTTGAATGTAATATTTAATAAATTGTGATGCTTTGCGTCTCAAAAGTTTCGTAATTAAATTATTTTCCACTTAAGTGGAACAGAATTTCAATAAAAGGCTTGGAAATTATTTTTCATATTAAAGTACAAAGAAAATGACAAAAATAGCTATTTTAATAACGCTTATTGCTATATTTGGAGATTAGTAGATTAAAAAAATAACTAAATAAAAAATCTGCTACACTTAAATGGAAAAAAATTTAATTACAAAACTTTTGATACGTAAAGGATCTCCCTTGATTAAATATTACATTCAAAACATGCGGTCAAGGACTTGAAAATCACAAGTCAACATATATGAATCCTGGATGAATTTTAATAATAAACGGAACTACAGACATATTTTTTATTGCAAAAGGACCTGTAAAAACATGTTTTTATATCAGAAACAAAAAATTTGAATATTAATCCTTAATTTGAAGGTTTTGGCATTTATAGGGATAAACACAGGTGTGTCTCCTTAAGTCCAAAAACCATAGCTGAATAATTAAGTAGACATTAATAAATAACATTAATAAGTTCTATAAAAATATAATGAAAACAAAGTACAAGATTAAACAGAAAAATTCATTCAGAGCTTGATTGGAAATTTCATCAACTTTTATGAATAAACAGTGCATCAATCACAAGTGAGAACAAAGAAAGTCCAAGGAATTTATTCAACAACTATTGAAATGTTGGTAATTAACTTTATACAATCATTTGATTTTACTCTTATTTTCGAAATATCATTATTACTTTTTTGATTGAAAAAATGTAGTTCAGTCAAATAATATATTTTTAATAACATTACACTACCAGATGAGAAATTTTAAATTTAAAATGTTGGACGTTGAATTATTTTATGTATTTCAAGTATTGATTCATTTTTATATGTTAATTACCATATAGATATTTACACTATAATTAATGGTACTATTTTTAATCATCAAACATTTACGATATTTACATTCTTTATTAATAAGTAATAATCTATACGTAAATGCAATCGCGTAAACTAATACCTCTTTTGACTTCTCAGAGATCCCCATCAAGACGTTATTGACTTAATTGTAGAATAGTCAAAAGAAAAAAATAAAACACAATAACAAAAACTTTTTGAGTTAAAGAGATTATTTTTTTATTATTATATCTTCAAAAAATTTAAAGAAGAACATTCATATTCCTGCAAAATTCTTAGAATTTTTCTAGGCCTTGAGGATTTTCTGGCTCCACAATGTCATTCTTCATTTCCAAAATGTGCTTCTTCATTTACTCTTTTTAAAAGAGTAATTAACGCAGATTACTCTTTTTAGGTTCGAAAGTTACTCTTTTGGGTTTAGAGTGTAACATACACTATCGCAAAGTATTCCTTTCAACGAGTAATTTAAAAAAAATAGAGCTCTCTACGATCATTTTTGCGCTATGTAGGTCGTTTTGCAGGTACCATTTGAAGTAAACAGTATGTGTACTACCCTCATTTTTTTAGCTATTTTCTATCGATGGGAATCAGATTTTGTCAAAAAAATTGACAAAAAGGTACAAAATGCGGCGTCAACATAGAGAATTTGAAAGTGTTTTTAGTGAAAAACGTAAAAAAATATATGTTTATATTTAATCGATTGTATGTTTCAGTGGGATTGAAAATGACGTGGCACAAAAGAGCAACGTTCGACGAAAAATTGAATGTATTGGAGATGATTGGGAACCGCGTTAAGTGGTCGAATGATCAAGGAACGAGATGTAGTATTTTTGATCGGGTACTTTATCCAGTGATGAAGAATTGGAACTTCAACAGACATCCATATCTTCTAAAAATTTTCGATAAGGAAAAAATGGATGATCGACTATCGGATGCTATAAGTCGGGATGACTTTGAATTTGATCGCACCAAATGCCTCATCGACTTTGCAATAAAATGCGGCTACAAAGACGATCCTGACAAGCATAAGACTACGGCATTGCTTCTGTTGGCGAAGAGCAGGCCCGAAAACTGGGACACTTTGGTCAAGCATCTCTTCATGATATACACGAATTTATAATAAGGATTGTATCGACAAGGAATCAGGACTATCGCATTTCCAGATCGCTCACATGTCTGGCTGCAAGGAAATAGTCCAAAAGTTTCTCGGACTAGAACAAAATCTCGATTGCCTCGTGGAAGAAAAAGGTGATTCGCTATTATATTTAGCTCTGCGCGGCAATCGTGAGCATGTGGTCGAATCTTTGATTAGAGGAGATGCCGATCCAAATTTGGTAAATGCAAACGGAGAAACTCCACTGCACATAATTTGCTTGGATGAAAAAACGACAAGCTACAATGCTCTAGTACAGCGATTTTTGACATCTGTGACGAGAAACGTCGAACGGTGCATATCGACGCCAGAGATAAGTTGGGTCGAACACAGCTACAAATAGCTGTGGAAAACTTTCGGTTGGACTTGATTTATTTGCTATTAGCTCGTGGTGCGAATTTGTCCAGCATCGTTTTCCCCGAGCATATTCCCTTCGCCAAGAGTTTGGAAACTTTGATCGACGCTACTAATTGGGATACTATAAAGTCGTTACGAGCATCCGTCCTGTTCGCCATTCTTCAGAGTCTTAAAATAGGAGGATTCTACCACCTGGATGGATACGACATCGTGGCGATCGAGAAATGCTTGAACGAGTACGAATCGTTACAGAGATCTGCCAATTTAGAAAACAACCGGTGGAGCAACAGCGAAGAATACACAAGCAAAGCGAAGACAATAAAAATAATTACTGGTCTGTCGCTCGACGATTTAACTGTATTAAGACTAGATCAGGTGGCTAAACTGCTAGGTTATCTCAGCTGATGATAGAACCAAATCTTGATTGCCTCGTGGAAGAAAAAGGTGATTCGCTATTATATTTAGCTCTGCGCGGTAATCGTGAGCATGTGGTCGAATCTTTGATCAGAAGAGATGCCGATCCAAATTTGGTAAATGCAAACGGAGAAACTCCACTGCACATAATTTGCTTGAATGAAAATTCAAACTACAACGGTCTGGCACAACGATTTTTTGACCTCTGTGACGAGAAACGTCAAACTGTGCATATTGACGCCAAAGATAAATTGGGTCGAACACCGCTCCAAATAGCCGTGGAAAGCTTTCGGTTGGACTTGATTTATTTGCTATTAGCTCGTGGTGCGAATTTGTCCAGCATCGTTTTCCCCGAGCATATTCCCTTCGCCAAGAGTTTGGAAACTTTGATCGACGCTACTAATTGGGATACTATAAAGTCGTTACGAGCATCCGTCCTGTTCGCCATTCTTCAGAGTCTTAAAATAGGAGGATTCTACCACCTGGATGGATACGACATCGTAGCGATCGAGAAATGCTTGAACGAGTACGAATCGTTCCCGAGACCTGCGAATTTTGAAAACAACCGATGGAATGACAGCGAGGAATACGTAAATAAAGAGAAGAAAATAAAAATAAATACTGGTCTATCGCTCTACGACTTAACTGTATCAAGACTACATCAGGTGGCTAAACCGCTGGGTTATTCAAACTACTTGAAGTTTGTGGACTCTTGTAAATTTCCGGATTCCCAAGGACCTAGAGATAAAAAGTCGAGGAAACTTTACCGGCAATGGGCGCAAAACTTTTTCTACGAATTAATAGACTATCAGCTGCCAATTCTATGCTGTGACATGGCCGTGAAGCACCTGAATGCCCAAGATTTTAGTAATGTTGGCTCTGCAGCTGAAGTCCCAAATCAGTATGAGATGAATAAGAAAAATTTAAAAAGGAAGTCAACGGAAAATATAAAGGAACATTTTGGAGCCAGAAAATCCTCAAGGCCTAGAAAAATTCCAAGAATTTTGCAGGAATATGAATGTTCTTCTTTAAATTTTTTGAAGAATTAATAATAAAAAAATAATCTCTTTAACTCAAATAGTTTTTGTTATTGGGTCTTATTTTTTTCTTTTGACTATCCTACAATTAAGTCAATAACGTCTTGATGGGGATCTCTGAGAAAACAAAAGAGGTATTAGTTCACATGTTTGCATTTACGTATAGATTACTTATTAATAAAGAATGTAAATATCGTAAATGTTTGATGATTAAAAATAGTACCATTAATTATAGTGTAAATATCTATATGGTAATTAACATATAAAAATGAATCAATACTTGAAATACATAAAATAATTCAATGTCCAGCATTTTAAATTTTAAAGTTCTCATCTTGTAGTGTAATGTTATTAAAAATATATTATTTGACTAAACTACATTTTTGTCAATCAAAAAAGTAATAATGATATTTCAAAAATAAAAGTAAAATTCAAATTTAAATTTAAATTAATAGTGGAAAATTTTCAATACGATTGAATTTTAAAATGTAACCAACACTCCTTGATAAAATGAAGAAATTGAAAAATAAAATTTTCATTGGAAGTGTGTATGCAAATATATTAATCCCTATTTGAAAAGAAAGCTATGATTAATTACCTGTTTCTTGTTATAAGTATCAGTCCTGATATACAATACCTTTTTTGGTTCATATATCACCAATTTTCTTCACATTCAATAATTTTTCAAACGGAGTAAATTTATTATTGATCTGTATTATTATTTCTTCTGTTACATTTCAATCCAATTACAACTATAAGAAGCCGAAAGCCGGATCTTAGTTTTTAATGGAACTTTTCTTAAAGTATTGGCTGAAATATATTTTTCTCAAAACGTTTCATCAGCAACTGGATTTACAATTATTACAGTGAAAATTTAAGTTATGTTCAATATTCCACAAAGATTTGTTCTTACATTTTTACACCATAAACTAGTAAGTTCTATTTTCATTTATATTCTAATGATCTCTAAGACAGTATTATTATTTAACTTTTTAATGACTTCTGATTTATATATCTCACCTTGCTTATATAAGTAAATTTGAGACAAGAGGAGATGTTGTAAGCTTTAATAAAGACAATGTACTAAAATAAAGAACCCTGAACTCAAGTTTATCAAATTTAATTTGTCTCTTGGACCACAGATACTAATGATTTTACACAAAATAATGAGTAAGAAGGATCTTTCACCGAACCCTTATAAAAATTTCCTATAGGATCCCGCCAAATTCCTACTGGAATCCTATAGGACTTCTGTAGGAATTTCGCGGGATTCTATAGGAAATTTTTATAAGGGAACCATTATTTTTTTCTTTAATTATTTTCTCTAAAATTCTAGATTGTAAATTTGATTATTTTTTTTCATTCCCATAAAATTCCCCTGCATTAAAATGTGAATTTTTTAAATCCCCACACTTGCACTATCTTTTTTCGCAATTAGAATTTACAGAAGAGAAAGTAGAATGAGAGGTTACTGAAAATTTTGTTCAAGTTCGTGTTTTTGGTTTAATAAGGCAAGCTTTCCTCCAATGAGCGTGAGGTAAGCTACTGCGAGGTGCTATACGCGATGCGCAGTGTGCCGTGCGCAGCAGTAAGTTGTGAGCAGTGTAGCAGTAGCAGTAGCTTAATTTGTTTACAATTTTTTCATATACAATTTTTTTATTTATAATTTATATTTTTCGAATAGCTGAATCCAACGGTATAATTATTATCGTGGGCAACTCATCAAAATCCGAGTTATTTATTCTCAAAGTATGCAACTTTCGAAGTCGGAGCATTTCAAATCGCGCGCCCGTTCTGTGTGCGCATTGCCTGCGCAGCAGACGACGAGTGACGCTTGCTCTTTTCTCGCGCAAATCGTTTTTTTTTCATTTCGACGTTAAAAATCTTCGTTTTTTTCATGGGTTAGCCATATTTCGCGATGTATAGGCTAAAAGAATATAACTTTTTCTTTAAAACCTGTACACTCCGATACCCCAATTTTTCATTTTTTACAGAAAAAGAATCGGTAAATGCTCAATCTCGGTAGTCATGCCATAAGAGCAATGTTGAAAGTTGCATACTTTGAAAAAAAGATTACTCGAGATTTTGATGGGTGACCCACGTTAATAATTATACCGTTGGATTCAGCGTGATTTTAACTATCTAAACATATATAATTTGTTCGTCAATTTTTTATGAAAGAACCTCTTTAAGTATGCAGTATGTATGTCGTCACTATAGTCAGTCACGCATGGTTCGCAGTTCGACCGCAATTGTAAACACACCCAGTTTATGTCAAGCAGTATCAACTAACAGTTAACTTTTCTGGCGTTTGTTTGCTCCAACACTGTATACATCGGGATTCCATATCAGTTTACGTTTTTACGTACAAGTTCTCCATTCGATCATGGATTACTTTGTGGCCAACACCGCCTTGGTACCAGCACCTTCGGGTATTCAGAGTACGGCCGGGGCAGTCCCGGTCAGAAATGACAAAGGTGAGGTATCAATGAAAAAGGTTAAAGTGCACCGATACGTATCTGGTAAAAGACCCGAGTATGCTCGAAGCAGCTCCGAAGAAGAGTCTGACGAAGATGACTTTTTGGATAAACGTCAAACCGTGGAGAAGGAACAAGATTTTTCCGACCAGGAAGTGGAAGAAGTCCACACAAGAGATACCGATGATCCTCGTTTGAGACGATTGACGAGAATCGACAGAAACAGGGAGGAATTGGAAGTCGAGCGCCATGAGCGTAGGAGGTATATCGAGGAACCAGAAGTTTACATTGAAGAGCAACAGATTCAGACAGCTAAAGAACGAATCAAGCTAGACAGCTCTGAGTCTTCAGACGAAGAAGATTTATCTGACGATGAAATTGAAAGAAGAAGAGAAGCTTTGAAAGCCAAAGTTCTGTCCAAGGCTGCCGTAGAAGAAGAACTTTTAAAAGAGGACATTGAAGAAGAAAAATCAGGTGAAAGCTCTGAATCTGGTTCTGAATACGAAGAATATACTGATTCTGAAGAGGAAGCTGGTACTAGGCTCAAGCCTGTATTTGTCAGAAAAAGAGACAGAATTACTGTAATGGAAAAAGAAAAAGAGGCAATAAAACAAAGACAAATGGAAATTGAAAGTAAAAAATTGGCTGATGAGAGGAAAAAACAGACGTGGCAGATGGTTGAAGACTCCATCAAACAAGAAACACAAATGAGATCAAATACTTATGAAGCAGAAGGTAACATCAATGATGTTAACACGGATGACGAAAATGATGAACAAGCTTATGAAGCTTGGAAGCTTCGTGAATTAAAACGTAACAAAAGAGATCGTGAGGAACGTGAAGCGTAAGTATATGAAGAAAATATAATACAACTTTGATCATAAAAACCTAATATTAGTCAAACAAGATTATAACTAATTATTTTTTTTTTTTACAGATATCAAAAAGAAAGACAAGAAATAGAAAGGTTGCGAAACATGACAGAAGAAGAAAGACGCCAAGAAGCTAGATTGAATCCTAAAGTTGTTACTAATAAAGCAGCCAAGGGAAAATACAAGTTCTTGCAGAAGTATTATCATCGCGGAGTCTTTTATCTGGATAAGGATGAAACTGTATTCAAACGTGATTTCTCAGGGGCCACGTTGGAAGATCACTTTGACAAAACAGTTCTACCTAAAGTTATGCAGGTGAAGAACTTTGGCCGTAGTGGTAGAACTAAATACACACATTTGGTCGATCAAGACACAACACAGTTTGATTCACCATGGATCTCTGAAACAGCACAAAATTTGAAATTCCACAACAATTTAGCAGCTGGTGTTAAACAAATATTTGAAAAACCATCTTTAAAAAGACGAAAGGAGAATTAGATTAAAAATTACATAATTATTTATAAAATGTAAATAATTATTGTAAATAATGATATAAATATTTAATAGTCTATTTGTTTATTAGATTAACTCAAAACGTTCACTGTCATCAAATTATATATGTAATTACTGTGAATATTAAATTTCATGACTGACTAGTTATGTTTATTATTATAGCATTAACATTCATTCTTTATTTTGTACAAACTAATGGAATTTTTCCATTGAATTATTTCTTAAGATATATAACTCATAATATAATGTAAAATGAATTTGAATACATTATCAAGTATCATTTGTAGGTGATCTAAAATATGAATATCAATATTTTAAAATAAAAACATATAAAATAAAATTAAAATATAAAGTAATTCACAATTATTCTGAAAGTTATTAAATAAATTGGTTGGTTGCTTTGAACTTGATTATGATTGACGGACTATTTTTTATATAAGTTTTGGTAATGTCTATGCAATTTTTGATTGAGTTTTCCTGCTAAATTTTGTACTTCTATATTATTATTATATTTCAATATTGAGTTGTAAAATACAACGAGACGAGAACATTCATTTCAGAATCGCGCGTTCATTGCGTGGTTTGACTCTTTACACTCCCCACTATTTTACTTATAGCTGTCAAGCCGCAGGCGTCAATTCTGGCTTGGGAAAAGACGACAGTTATCGCGTTCTGCATGTATAGCTGACGACGTTCAGTGGCTTGTTGTTGCTTACAGTTAGTTTACCATAACTCTGTTTATAAGTTGTGCAGTAAATTCCAAGTGTTGCAGTTACATCAACTGGTATAATCAACACTTGAACTTTTAATAAGCAACTTTGTTAGGCGCTGAAAGTAAATTGCGTCGGTTTGATCATGGATAACGCAGACGATCCTTATGCACATGTTGCTAAAGGTCCTTTAAAACTGAAAGGAGTCGAATCTTCTGGAAAAAAGTAAGTGTCTCGAAAGTTCAGGAAACTTTTTTCATTCGACAAATTGTATTCAATCGATTCTAATTAACCATTCTTCGTCATTTTTGACATTCAAATTTTGAGGTTATATTATGGTTTATATTACTACGAGTTTTATTGATAAGTACTTACCTAATTAACCATGTTCGTTTCAGAAAAAAGAAGAAGCATAAGAGAAAGAAAAACAGCTTGTTGAAGTTGCTAAAGTCATTGAAGAAGAAGTACCGCAAACCACCCAAGTAAAAAAGACAAAGGCTGAAATGGCGTTTCAAGCCATGAAAGGAAAAAACAGTAAGTTTTCGTATTGAAGTTATAATTTACATAATACTTGATTTGCAGAGATCTTTACCTATTATTTTTTTCTTCTGATTACAGCAAGCAGAGCGTATAAAAAATAAAGCTGCAAAGCCACACAAACAAAGAGTGGAAGAATTTAATAGGCACCTGGACAGCTTAACGGAACACTTTGACATACCTAAAGTCAGTTGGACTAAATAAATAATGGAGATGAAGAACTTCAGCTTAAATTATGCGAACAGCAAATCATTAAATATATTTATGTTCATCAAGTATATTTATGTAACTGTACATAACGATAAAAAAAAAACAAACAAACAAACATAATTTTAATCGTGTAAATATTGTAGAATAGAATTTTAAATGTAAAAATATCCCGATGAAATATGAAATAAATTGTCTTTCGATCACATAAAATCTTACTTATGTATATCATTGCAAAAGCGAACATTGAAATATCGCCAATGTCAGAATAGAAACGTTGAAGTTACATTGGAATATAAATAATCTTTTGTAAGTTGAATCAAATCATCTAATCCTACTTATGCATATATTTGAAAGCAAACATTAAAACGTTGATAATAACAGAATGACAATGTTGAAGTGCTAATCGAAAATAAATAATCTTTCGTGGAACAAGCTCATCCTACACAATTAAATCACGGAGCTCCACTCCGGATCTGTGCAGGATACAATTGCCTCGCACGCGTTCAACAAGTCGGCGTCTTTCATAAAATTCATTATTTTCTCGCAACAGACTACCGGCATGTCCGCGCGCGTCAACCGCTGCACGTACTTGATGCCCACGCTCCTGCAGTATCTCCAAATCAGACTCTTGGCGATGTAACCCTTGACGATCTTGCCCAGATAGGGAAAATCCTTCTCGAATTTTTCCGACTCGACCACGGCCCTGTACTCGGAGTTCGTCAGCAGGGGATACGCTGCGACGGGATCGGCCTTGCACAGATTTAGCAGCGTGACGCGCTTGCTGCCGATGCGCGTCTTCGACAGAAGATCTATCTCGTCGCTGATTCTGTCGCGATCGTAGTCGTCCTGCTGGTCTCTGCCCTCGTCCATGAAGAGCGTGGGGAAGAACGGGAAGTAGCGGCGGTGAAAGTCCGTCGCTTCCTCGGTCACGTACATGCCGTTTGTGTAGACGGGAAAGAAGTACGAGGTGCACACGTCCAAGTCTTTGTACACGAGTACCCTGCCCTCCAAATAGCTGAGGCATCTCGATTCGTTGGCTGTTACAAGAAAATGTAAGGATTTTTATATCGTTCAAAATTCCGCCCAGTATAGTGTCGCAGTTACGTACCATATATCAGCGCGTGCTCCAACGGCATCGTCGGATCGTACCTGCTGCCGAGGAAAAATCTCAGCAGCTCGAGCTCGTTGATCGGGCTCATAGCGTAGCCTCTGACCTGCAGGAGTTCGATCGTCGAGAGCAGACACTGCGTAGCCTCGTAATCCAGCACGTAGGGATAGTAGCCGAAGCCGTTCTTCAGCTGGATATTGGCTCGGCTCGGATCGACCGCGCCCTCCTGATCCAGTATCATCTCCACCATGTCGCGCTTGTGATCCAGCACGGCCATGTCCAGGGGACTCTTTCCCGCGTCGTTTTTCGCGAGCGGATCGACGTTTCGCTCGAGCAGCATCTTCATCATTCGCAGCCGGCACTCGGCGTTGGGATCGAGGCGCGGGGGTCCCAGCCGATATCCCGGACGGACGATGGTGTGCAGGTAGCCGTTGCCCCGCTTGTCGCGGCTGCTCAGGTCGACCTCGCGCGCCTTCAGCAACATCTCCAGTACTTCCCGCTGTCTCCTCAGGCAGCGACTCGTCAGCAGCGCGTTGATGGCCGTGGTGCCGTCGCGCGCCTGCACGTTCACGTCGCAGCTGCAGTCGTGCCCGAGCAGAAGAGGAAGCATCCGCTCGGCGCGCCCGTATCTCTCGACGTGCTGCATCGCGTTGACGAGCTTGTACAGGGCCGTCCTGCCCC
Organism: Trichogramma dendrolimi; assembly: GCA_034770305.1. NCBI lineage: Eukaryota > Metazoa > Arthropoda > Insecta > Hymenoptera > Trichogrammatidae > Trichogramma > Trichogramma dendrolimi. The sequence continues at coordinate 6,972,621 of JAPMIB010000002.1, read as the reverse complement.
AGCCGTCGACCGCGTTGGGATCGGCTCCTCGCTGCAGCAGAAGCTCCACCACGGCCACCTGCTGGTGCTCGACGGCCACGTGGAGCGGCGGGCCCGGACTCGAGCGCGACTTGTTGCCGCCGAGGCTCGGATCGACGCCCGCGTCGTCGATGAACTTTTCGACCGCGTCGCGGAGGCCCAGCTTGCAGGCCAGATGAAATAGCGTCAGTCCGTGCTTGTCCTTGTGATTTTCGGCCTCGTTCTCGCGATGATCGAACAGGCTCCGCGCCAGATCGAGGGACTTCTTACGAGCCGCCGCGATGTGGATGGCCGTCTCGCCCGTGTTGCGCTCGATCGGTCGGACTCTGACGCCGGCGGCGAGTAGACTACGCGTCATCGCGTCGTTGCCCAGTCTCGCGGACTCGGCCAGCAGCCAGTCCTCGTCCTTGGTGCCGCCGACGCCTATCAGGGCTCGGAGCGTCGCGGCGTCCGCGTCCGGTTTTTCCGCGGCCGAGAGTTTCCATTCTCGGCACAGCTCGTCCCACAACACTTTGCGTCTCTTTTTGAGGGTTACAGCGGCCGTCTCCCTCGGGGCTTTTCTCTTTCTTTCGAACATGACGATCGACGAGTGCTCTGCGTGCAAAAGACGATGGTTATATCGTTTCGCCTCGGCCGGACACCTGCGAAACAAACGAATCGAGGTTCGCGCGCCCTACGCAATAAAATACGTTATATTATAGGCTGTAGGCCCGGCCGAGGGCTCGACTGGTGAACCTTCGCACGGGCGCCGACGATGGCGTTTCCGAACGAGGGAGGACGAGGGAAAAACTTTTGACTTGTTGTAGTTGAAATAATTCATTCCTCGATAATTTCTTTCATATATATTATGAATAAAAATTTAATTCGTAACTTCATTTAATTGTATAAAAGCATCTTCAATTTGTAACAAAATTGTAAATTACATTATATAGATACAAATAATGGCAATCATCCAGATCTTCAACATGTATAAGTCATCATGCATAAAATTCTACATTTATAAATCATCGCTTCATAATATTGTGCGTCTTTAAGTATTTCAATGCCATTTTGGCGGCGGCAGCTTTGGCGAATTTTTGATTTTTTCCAACCCCGTGGAAAAATTGCGGTTTTCCTTTGTCCATGATCGTCAACGTTATCATTGACGATTCATTTTTGACGACCGCTCGCCTAGAGAAAAAAAGAGCATAATTCAATTAGTTCGATTGCGCTATTTTAAATAGTTTTTTTGGTTCGATAAGCGAAATACTCACGACCACTTCGGATGAATATTGGGATATTCGTGAATCACGCGAATCGGGTGCATGGGAACTTCTTGGCTGAATTTGGCAATTTCTACGTGCATCAAGTTATACAAAACTGTCCACGTAGCATCAAGATCTTTTCCGGTATCCAAGTACACCGCACCGATCATCGACTCGAACAAGTCACCGAGACACTTGGGCACGTCCACGTATTCGCTCATGCGCACGTCGTCTTCTTCAAGAAGACACCACAAAAGCTGATGAAAATTAAAAAAAAAAAGTAAGTCAGTTAAATGAAACAGATAGGTCGAGTAGATTATATGCTTCGTTAAATTATTTCACGTACCTCGTCGTCGACTCGATGATCACGTGTATCTTGGAACCTAACAAATTTGTCGACTACCTCCCATAACTGCGGCTGTGAAATTTCCAAAGCAATTTGTAAACCGTAACGAACGGTTAGGCAAGCAAAAGTTATATTGTTGACAAGCGCCATGCGCAGGTCCGTCAATTGTCCAGGTGTAAGACTTTGCGATTTTTCATATATATGAGCAGTTATTAGAAAATCTGCACAAATTAATCGATTAGATACTTATCGAAATATCACTAACATAGATTACAATATTTTATTATATTATGAACGATTTACCTATAACGGCATCACCCAAGAATTCCAGCCTCTGGTAAGTTCTGGTGGCTGAATGAGTGGAATAGGAAGGATGTGTACAAGCCTAAAATTGACGTTGAAAGAGTTTTACATTTTTTTGGTGAAAATAGTTGCCCATTTAGAAATCATTATGATGAAACATTATGAGCTTACTTGTAAAAGAAATGCTGGATTTTTAAAGTTGTAACCGATTCTTTCTTCAATTTGTTTCGACCAGGGCATGAATGGTCTGACATCAACATTTCTTAAAAGGGGACTTTCTGGTTTGCAAGTCAAAATATGATCCACATCCAAAGATGACGGTAATACTTCAAACCACTTTAATATCTGAATAGATCCTTTAATACCATTGCTCTGAAAAAAGTTCAAGTTGATTAACGATGAAATTTAAATCATCTTTTTGATTAAAAATTACCATAAATTATTATACGTACCAATAAGTAAGTACCTATGAGGGCTTCAACGCAATCTGCCGCAAATTTGTCACCCATTACTTGTACATTGAAGTAATGCTCGTGTCCTGATGGTTTGATTACTTTATTAGTTTCATCAAAGTAATTCATGAGTTGATTAGTTATGGTTTTTTTCGTTTCATCTGATAGTTGACCCGAAAATCTTTCTTCGTCGGGAATCTCCAAATCGTAAACGACACCATGCGATTTCTAAAATTAGAGATTTTCATTTTAATAAAAATTATAAGAAATGTATGATGTTGAGTTTTTAAACCTACTTTTGCCTCAATAACTTCTTTTCCTAAGGCACACCTGAATGAAGGAGGAATAAAAGATGAATTAACTTTGAACTCTTCGTTGTTCATTCTGCCCGGTAAATTTTTTGCTTTAGCGGCATAATATAGATTACGGTTTCCGACGATTTTAGATTTTATCATTGTTAATTCTCCTTCGTTTAGCGTAGGAAAATGGTGATAAAGGAATAAAGTTGCAATGTACTTTAATAAACTATCGCCCAAAGTTTCCACTCGATCATAATCAAAGAAATCGATGCAGCCTTTTGATGTTAGTGCCTACAAAATTGAATCATCATTATTAATTGAATCGTCAAGTGTATCAGTTATACGGAATTCGAACATATTTTTTCTTACTTGTAACATATCAAAACAACTCGGCCCATGAATATTATCTGCCTTAAACATTTTTATAGGAGGAGTAGGTACAGAATCAGCTTTTCTATATTTGCTTTTATTTGCATTCATATTTTTCTGAAATAAAGCTGAGCCATTAAACAACTTGTTGTATCAATTGCATAATATTAAAAATTATGATCTTACGAGATTTTCTTCATCTTCATTAGTAGATAAACTAAGAAACTTGCAGTAATCTTCAAGATCGATTACTTTGAGTTCATCAGCAAATTTAAATATATCTGAGGCTTCTTTTGATCTCCACACATATTTGCTATTAGCTATATCTGAATAAGTGACACAAAAATAAGATTGTAGCTATAATTAATAAAAATTATTGACATCAAGTAAAAATTACCATTCAATTCCGGCGTTAGAAAATGATAACTTTCAATGGCTCGATCTTCCAACTGCTTTCTTTGTTCTTCCGCCCATTCTTTTTCAGTCATCTTCATTTTACCATTATATTTCTGATTTTCTTCATCTTCTTCTGATATCGTTTCCTCATCAAGGCTTTCCTCAAAGCTATTATTATTGTCAGACTCTTCTTCGTCATTATTTACTTTCAAAGGTAATGGTGGTGGTCTAATGTTTGGATCCCACGGCTTGATACCAATATTCGCTTCTTGTAAAATTTTGACTCGAAAATCATCAGCAACAAGTAATTGCGATAATCTATGTAAAATAGTAGGTAGTAAATTGGCCTTCAGCCAATACACTCCAGGGAAAGTCATTCTGTAGCAAAGCTCAGGAACAAGATATTCTTCGTACTCTTCATATCTTAATTTTTTGTTGGAAGCTCCATCACCTGCATCTCTAAGAAACAATTTTAAAGTTATTATTTGTTTTAAATAATGATTAAAATCAAAATAACCAACCTTGGTCTAAGATAGTTCAAAGTTTTCCGAATGGCTTTTACTTCCATCAATGGTTGATCAGGATTATTTATAGTTATGTTGTGTCTTTCTTGGTAATACTTTTCATATGTTGGAAATTCGTTTGAAGGGAACCTTGATTTACAAGTATCAAACTCGCACACAGTTGTCACAAGGTAATAGCTGGAGTCTCGATACATCACCTTAACAAAATTGTTTTCATAATCTGATGTTTTTACTTGAATAGGGTGGACAGGGTAGACTATGTCTAATTTTCGATGTTCTTGGACAACATTCCAATTAATTTTTTGATTTTCATCAACTAGAAAATAATTTATACTTTGAACAATATTGATATGAATATTAACATTTGCAAAATGGTGTTAGTAATTAGTACTTACCAGGGACCACCAAGTAGTTATTTTGAATTGTATTGTAATCAAAAATCATAAAACTTTTTACAAATTCTAAAATCTCATTAAATATAACAATATGAAATTGTTTTAACAAATCAATTTCGGAGTCAGAAAGAGGAGAAGTTGGAATGTTAGGCTCAATTGAAATCGTCACGCTAAAAAGTGAATTCATAAAAATAGGAAAATCTGGTGTAAATGGAATTTTTTTCCTTGACAAAATTGCTAATCTTTCTTTTGAACCTAATACTTCGAAAAATTTTAATACAGCTTTATTTTTCGAAGAAATACAATTCGGTATAACGTTGATGATATGCAAATATAATGGCTGATCTGGCTTCGGAAAGGAAGATGTAAATGCTTCAGGGTACTATAACATATAAAGACGTATTCGTTTGAATCTTGATAAGTTAAGAGTAAATCTAAATAATCAAAAAAACTTACAACATAATCGTGATAATTAAATTGATTTTTTGTACCAGCTGCACTATTAGGAGTCTCAGTTTCAAATAGAGGAAATAAAATATCTACGTCTTTTTGATCTAAAACTTCCTCTGGTTTTTTGGGCAACAGATAATCATTAAATTCTCCAATTTCGTACAATTTTATACAAGTCTTCATGGCAGATGATTTTTGAGCAAGTTTTATTGTTACCATTGCCTCGCCTTCTATAGTATCTCTCAAAATTGACGCAGGAGGTAGAGTTGTCAGAACCTACAAAAGATATTTAATGGATTTAGAAATAATGAGCATTTACTTTTTTCAAGATAATATCAAACGACCTTATATTTAAAACCATTAGAAGGTTCAGAACGAACGGTTTGTACTTGAAAAGTTGGAAGCATTGTGGAAAATTGATCCGACTGCAAAGCGGCACAATAACGGTAGATTAAACTTATCACTGAATCTTCAGTCAAACTACATATCCTTCCATTTGTGTTAACTGTGTAAGGTTCAATTATATTTTCAAAGCATTTATGTATTTGCTCTTTTGTTGGCTCTGGACGATCGTCGTTGGATCCATAGAGGATCTGAAAAAAATTCAAATTAATTACATTATAATTTTGAAGACATAGTTGTAACATATATAAGTTACCTGTTCCATGAGTTTTTCAGTTTTTTGAAAATTTTCATATCGTTCCTGATACTTTAAGCCTTTCTCTGCAAGAGAAATAAAGCGACCTTTTTTATGTCGAGCTCTTCCTTTACTTTGAACATATTCACGATAGTCCATTGGAGCATAGTACCTAATTACAAGTGAACATGCTGGAATATCAATTCCTTCATCAATAACACTGGTAGCCACGATGCAATTTGTTTTTCCTGCTCTAAATCTACAAATATGTAATCGATTTAGAGAATTTTTTATACAAAAAAAAAAACTATTGGAAATAAAATAATAATATACTTTGTTAAAACATCTTTATTCACTTTGTTGTTAACTAAATGTTCTTTTGCATTTTTGTAAGGATCGCTACAGCTGCCTACTAAATAATCTGGTTTCAAAAAATTAAACTCTTGATCACATAAACTTAATTTCTGAAAAGGTTAAATGTAAATGAATTATTAAACTTTTAATAAATAATATTCTAAAATATAATATTAAAAACTTACATTTAAAATATGGTATAAAACGACAGCGGTGAAACGACGTTTTACAAAAATAATGCAACAGAACTTTTCTCCATCCCGAGCATTTTGTTCATGTAAAATGTCACATAATTTGATAACTTTTGGCGATGAATATCTATCAAAATCAAACATTTTTATAAAGAAAACAATTAAAACATTCAATTTATGACTTACGTTTTTATTGCATTAAAATCGATATGAGTTTTCCCTAAATCTCCAAGTTTACTTGCCATTAATTTTTGCATCTTCATCAATTGAGTTGTTATGTAATCTAAAGAAAGTTTCAATTCCTAAATAGAATATTTTAATATTTTAAGTAACTTATAATTTTCAAAGAAAATGTATTATTTTATAATTTGTAAGTTGTCATGAATATTTACTGGAGACGTAGCTGTAATTCTTTTTATCCTTTCTGTTTGAATTAAGTGCTGCAATATGCAGTTAGATCCTCCCAGCAATCCCATTTCATCAAAGTGATGAATAACATCCTCAAATAATCGTTTCATTTTTTTTTGTTTTGGATCTGGCTTGAAATATTTACTAGTTGCTGCATTAACATTTACGGACGGAATGTCAACATGTGATATTGTGCGTGCTACTTTATTAGCTAAGCTAATAATTTTTATCTCTACATCTGATTTCCTATGAGTGTCAAAATATATTATATGTTCTACCGGTTTAGTAGAGTGCTGTGCCACACAACTTCGGTCTTCCACTGTGATTATTTTAGCCTGATATGTGGCTTCCAAATCCTGAAAATAATAATACAATGTTTTGTCTCACAATAATATAATCCAACAGAAAATACTAAAATTAAAAGAGGATGATAAAAAGAGCTTACTGTAATATATTGCATTACTTGCATGGCGTTAACATTTGAATTTAACAATGAAGCTGACATTGCTAACACACGTGGTTGGTGATCTGGAGGACATTTTAAATATTCTTGCATGATCAGTTTCATTGGATGGTGTCCAGTAGCATGATGGCATTCGTCAAAAATGAGTAAATTTACTTGTTGCAGAGCTATTACTCCATGGGTTAGAATGTCCAAAAAAATTTGTGCAGTCATGACCAGCACCTATGTAACAATAATGTAATTTAGATATTTAGGCAATTGGAAGAAAATTATAAAATGATAATGATGCTTGCTTCATGATTAACGATCTCATGTAACCATACTTCATTATTCCAAAAATCTACTCGCATATCACCGGAGTATCCTTTACAATTTAGGCCTGTATGACGTGCAATAAAAGCACTCTGTTGATGCACCAATTCTACAGTGTTAACAATAAAAATGGTCCTTTTTCCACCTTGTTCGAATGACCTGAAAATTGATCAGAATGCTTATTATGAAAAAAGATATTACTTTTTTGACAAATTTAAGATAAATTATGTAGTGTAATAAAAAAAAATTGTCTACAGTAAAGGCTCATCATCATTTGGTAACAAAACCAGCTAATTATTAAAAAAGTTTGTAATAATTTATCAAAGTATGACTAAAGACGATACGACAAGATAAGATAATAATAAACGAAAAAAAAAAAAAAAAAACAATAACAAAGGATTTACATTCGACTCTCTCGATCAGTGTCATCTTTCGAATAGCCGCGTTAAAGGAAATGTAAATAAACACTAACGTTAAAAGATCATTGCTGAAACTCCGAATCAACATCACAGCGACGTAAGTTTTGCCGGACCCGGTGGGCAAGTAGAGTATGCTGTTGGCCTTCTTGGCTCGCTCGAACAGGTCCACTTGATAAGGCCTCGCTTGGATCTCGCTGGAAGCTGCCGCTGCATCGGTTTCCATGTTCTCTGGCATCGCGGCCAACGACGACGACGACGATCTCAACCGGTCTCGAGAAAAGGCCACAATCCAAACAACCAAGAAAAACACCCTCGGCCGACGACGATCAGTCGATTAATCGCTCCGCACGCCGTATAAATAGCCGCGAGAGAGAAAAGTCGAAGCGGCGAACGAGGCAGCAGCAGGGATTCCCTGTCGATCGGTGCTGGCGGTGGTGCACTCGCGCAGCGATCGTGTGTGTGCACTCGCAGCGGCGATCGCGCATGCATTAAAACTTTCGAAACAACGGAGCAAAGCAGAGCAGGTCTGCTATCGTCGGACTCGCGCGCGTCACTGACGACTGCGGCTGATTCGAGCGAGCATGTGTGCGGGTTACAATATACCGGCTGCTCTGTATACACTAGCAGTAGCCCGCTCGTCTCGCATAACAATGCGAGAACAATGGCTGCCCGGTATGCGCCTGCGATTACTCGGTCCCTCCCCATTGGTCGGCGCGACTTTTCGTAGAGGTATTCGGATTTCGACTTGTTTACACAGGCGCTTTATGGGCCCCGATAATTGCGAATTCGATATTCCATGTCACGAAAATCGTGAATCGAATTTTCGTGTTTTATTAAAAAAAAAAAAGGAAAAGAAAAAATAAATGAAAGCTTCGACGGCCGGTCGAAAGTGCATAGCTTAAGTGCATTCGCAAATCCCATTGTTTCTCATTCGAGCACGTAGCAGACAAAACTCTCGCGTGTATGACTATGCATATGATTAAAATTTCGGAGCAAAATAGTGCATCTCTCTCTGTACGGTGTACAAGTGTAAACTATGACTCATGGTCTGGACACTGGTTGATTCCCTTCATTGCATTCGCGGCACGCACGTCGCGGCGTGGTGAGCCGCGATTGGCTCGATACAGCGAATGAATCCTGTCGGTGCAAGTTGCAACAGATTTATATTTTTGCGCCATCCCATGCAGTTCGTTTGAAAGAAAGTTCTAGGAGCTTCGAGAATTTTAATGACAGATAACAGAGGTGGATAATAAAATTATACTCTTTGTATATTCTGTAATGGTTGGAAAAAAATTCAATTACATGTAGACGTAAATAGTGATGATCTAATTGAATTTGGATGAACGATAGCTCTTATCATTTTCGACATTGAAACTTTATAATTATCTTGAGATATATCTCAAATCCAACATTTTTAAAAGACCTTTATGTTTTGTATTTTTTTGTAGCATTGGAAAATAAGTTCTGAAATTTTTGCATCAACTTGCCCATTTTTGCGTGATTTTTTAAGCAATAAATTTTTGAGCGCGCGTGCATCTGCAAACGCAAAAATTTTTTAATGTTTAAAATGACGTTTCATGGGTATTTTTTTTTTTAAGGTGGTCTATACCCCACATTTTTTACCGACAGAGTCGGAAAATTTGTTTAATTTATATCTTTTTTTCTAAATCGAATATCGAAAAACGGCTCTATGGGAACCTTCATTTTGTTGCTCTGAATAGCTGGTAAAAATTTTAGCTAATTCCACTGACCAGATTTCCCGGAAAACGTGTTTGAAATTTTCACACGCTTCCCCGGCTTGAAATTTTCAAACACGTTTTCCGGGAATCTGGTCAGTGGAATTAGCTAAAATTTTTACCAGCTATTCAGAGCAACAAAATGAAGGTTCCCATAGAGCCGTTTTTCGATATTCGATTTAGAAAAAAAGATATAAATTAAACAAATTTTCCGACTCTGTTGGGTACAGACTACAGACCTCCTTAAGATGATGCGTAATCTCGTTCAAAACTTAACTTAACTTAACTTTAAAAGGTTCTGTGGAAACGAACATTCAAATGAAAGTTTCCATAGAGCTTTTTAGAAAAATATACAATAAATGTTTCTTAAAACTTGTTTGAAAGTTTGAAATTTTGCTCTGAGTACAGATCTCCTTAATTCAATTCTAAATAAAGCAAAGATTGATGTCTAGAATGATGTCACTTTCAAACCGAAATTTAATTTGAATAAATTTTGCTATATTATTTGACCATGAAAGTTAGTGATAAGAAATAATGTATTTTGATCTAAAATATCAATCGAAAACTTAAGCTATTACTGTAAAGATATTTAGTTCCTGTTTATCCAAACATTAGTTTTACATGAGCAAACTTTAGTATAGAAGACTTAAGAAATTAAAAAACATTCAATAAGGTATGTGTTAAATGAGTACAACAGTTTTTAGATATCAATAAAAATAATTTATGTATTAAATTAATCTTGACTGGCATCTACATTTTCAGTTTGTAATCCTTTGAAGCTAGCAACTGGTATGTATGAGACCAGAGTGTACAGTTTGTTTTGAGCTTCCTCATCGTCATTACGTCTTCTGCTCAAACGTACTCTGATGCGGAAAGGTACATTCCTGAAAAACAATAATATTCATGAATTATAGGGACATGTAAATAAGTTTAGAAGTTTATATTTTGATTAGTTCTCTGTCAACTGAATTAAACAAGCAAAATTCTCTTAGGAAAAGAGATGCCTTGCTTAATCATTTTGACAGTTACAACAGGACGTATGATAAGAAATGAAGATCTAACCTGATGCCTTTGCTCCAGAGGGCTTTGTTAAGTCTGGTGTCGATTCTGACATCATCTGTTCCCATTTGCTTCTTGGCGAACAGGCGCAATTCCTTGATCGCACGTGGTGCACGTTTCTTGAATCCTACACCGTGCAACCTCTTGTGGAGGTTGACGCTGTATTCGCGGGTCACGACATCATCGATGCGTGGTCCTTTCTTTTCTCCAGATTTGACACGGGGCATGGTGAAGTCTGAAAATGATCATAAATTCACTCATTAAACGTTGCTTCAATTCATCGATAAAGTTGATTTGGTTTGTTTATGCACTAATTGAAAAAATGCACTTGTTTCAACTTCGTAGGAGTAATAACAAATAAAGAAGTAATAAGTGTCCCGTTCCGAGTTTATTGCAAAAAAGTCGAATAATTTATGCTTTAGTTTCCAAGTATGTTTATTTTAAAGTTAACCTAACAAACAAGAACTACATTCTTTAACCATAAAGTAAACATAAAGTTGAAAAATATTCTGATAAAAATGTCGACCGTGTGATAAGAATAATGGTATGCAAATTTTTTACCAAATTATTTATTATAACCACAAAGATATTAAAAGATTTAAAACGAGTAAAAAAGACACGTTACCTATGCAACAGCGGTAGACGCGAAAAAGAAATCCAGTGCAGATGTGCTGCCGTTACATATGGCCGCGCGGCGCGCTCAGGATCACAACTATCGACAGCGGACGACAGTCGAAAAATGGCGCTGAAATTGAAAAAATTCGTTAAAAAACTGGATTAACTTTTCCCCCAAATATTTCAACAGAATTATACCCGAGATGTATAGTCAACTTAGGATAAATAAACAAGTCACTTTTTTTCGTCTTTACAAAGCATTATTGTTGCATTTATTTAATTAAGTAATCGTCAAGATTTCTATAAAAAAGCTTTATCAATATATGCACAAGTACATTAATAAACACAATTTTAATAATAATTTTTGCGTCTCTTTTATACTATGTACTAAAAAATATTCATTTCCATTTATTACTACTGTATTTACAATACTTTTCATATTTTTTTCTTAAACATCTACATGCATGATTGCAGCAAAAAAATTTGTGGTACATCTTTGAAGATAACATTCAACATAAAACTTGACATATATAATATAAAATAAATATTATGCAATACACTGTTTTTGAATAATTAACAAAATAAGGTATGTTAGGTCCGTAGCATTTGATATTTTGCATCATGATATAAAAGTTATATTTTCATATCTAAGGAAATTTATCTTCGATAAATTCATATAAAACTGGAATGTTTTTAATTTTATCAAATGCTTAGGCAAGATATAGGTCTAAAAACGTCAAAATGAATTAAAATTATGCTGGCAGTCGATTTCTCGGTCTGATATCAAACTTATTAAGATATATAAATCCATTTTTTAAGTCACAATTGTTTTTTTAAATTGTTAATTTTAAAACACGATATAAAAGTCATCGTATAATAAGCTCTTAAATATTAATTCATATTCGACAAAACAATTTAATAGTTTTTTCATTTTTCGTTTTCGAGTTGTAATAAATATTTCATCCTAATGCTACGTTGTTTAGGTACTCTCGGGTGAGGACTGCGTGGAACTCACTGAATGTCTGCGTTCTTGTTGTTGAGTTTTGACCCATTGACGATGCTCGCATAAATAAGGATAAAGTGGTACCACCATTACACTAATATCATCTACAGATGCCATTTTCACTTCTTCGTCACCGTTATCTTGCGCTTTTTTCAACCACCATTCTCGTCCAAATGAACGACCCCGTGCTCCTTGAACAAGTTCTTGAGCTCCCATTGTTAGTCTAAGAAAATGAATAAAATCAATTTATTTTGTAAAAAGTTTCAAATTCAAAAATTATTCTTTTATATAATTACCTATATTCTAATGATGGACTTTCTGGTGCCAATGTTTTACGAAGAATGCTAGCAGCCATTTCATCGGAAACAACATCCCAAAGCCCATCCGTAGCCAAAATTATACAGTCTCTTTCAGTTAGGTTTAGTTCTTCTAAATCCAATGATTGCACTTCTGGTTGAGATGATAAAAATGGTTTTATACTGACTCCTGTGTTTCCAGCTTTTAATCCATGATCTCCAAAACCTCTTGTTACACCAATGGTACCCATTACTCTGCTCTATAGAATTAAAAATTATATCAGTAAACTGAATGTCTCAATTAAATTTTTTTTTACATAATTGATATTTGAAAACATACTCGTTTGCCTTGACCAGATATGAGAGGTAACCGCAGATCAGTTTGAGTTAATATTTTATAAGCCCACCCAGTCATAAATGGTTCTCTATACATGACTGCTGAACCAACATCTCTCTCAAAGTGTCTTTTTCTAAATTGTAAAGGTGTAAATTGTCCTTTAAGAAGTTCTGTACTTTTCAAATATCCTAAAGATCTAACTCGACTTGACTCTGAATCAGGAGTGTGATCTCTTGTTAGTGCTCTCTCACTATCTCCTAAGACAAGTATTGTCCTGAGAATTAAAACAAACAACGTTATTGAAATTTTCGGTTACTAGAAAATTGATAAAAAATAACACTACAAACCTGGAATCACCAGCTCCAGCTGCATAAAGCTTCCCATTTAAAAATAAAACAGTTAATGCTGTACAACCACCTCCTCCTCTATGTGCTTGATGTTCTACTATTTGATCCATCTGCTTATATGCAAGTTCAATGGCTCCAATTACCATTTCTCTTCCTTTAATTGTAGCATCTTTATCTTCATTAAGTAATAATTCACCAGGGATTGACATTAACCTTTCCTATAAAATTAAATAAATAATTATTGCATTGTTTTTGAAAAATTCATGTTTGAATTTTTACCAAAATTATCCTGTGTAAGTGTAATCTTGAAGTTAACGCTACTTGAAATCCAGCATGCCCATCAAACATTGAAAACATCACGTAGGGTATCGTTACAGTTGTATCTAATATTCTTAAATCGCCTCTCATTGCTGTAGCTTGATCTTCATTCCATGTACTTTTTCCAGCATTAATACATTCAGCATAACCAGCACACCATGGTAATCTGCTAAGATCTCTAGGTACAATAATAGGCCTTACCCTGTGATCCGCGCTTACCTAAAACGGTGAAATGCTCTTGACATTAGAATTTCCAGATGTTATGAATTCTAATTATCATAGAAGTAACATACCTGTGTCTCTTCATTTGTTAGTCCAAGAAAACTTGGTCTACTATAGGGTTTGGTTTCAATAGCAATCGGCAAGTTGGAATTAATAAGATCTGTAACTGATTCGGTATCAGATTCACTATTATACTGCAGTCCCATCTCCGAAGCACCAACTGCATTCATAAGGGCAGACTTGAATCGTCCCAACATTGTGGTAATTTTGTTTGTTTGTCGTCCAATAAATTAATAAAAAGTAGTGTCGACACTGTGCTATAGCTTAGAGAATACTTGGTTTATCACTTCTTGGAATGTAAGTTGAAAATGTAATACTTGCTCTCTTCATTCACATGATTAAAATCTGCAAATACAAACACGCAAATACATTAAACTATGGCAAACTTCGCGATTATCTGCGATACAACGAGAAAAAAGAGACAGCGCGCTATGGCGAGTATCGTTGAGTTGGAAAATGTTAAAGAAAAAAACGCAAAAACAGATAGTTTACGTTGTGTATATCTATAACGCGACATACACCCACGGACTTTCGCCAAATAAGTACTGATTTGCATGCTTGATACATTCGATCGCAGACGGTATACCACACGCTTCTCTCGTGCACTTATAAGCATAATTGCACATCGTACATCGGAACAAGATAGATAGATAGAGAGAGAGAGAGAAAGGAGAGAGAAAATCTAAGCTGCATTCTAATACCTTACCATAATACGATGAAATATGCTTGCGCTATGAAGGCTCGACTCGCTACAAAACTATGACACGGCTGTGCACACAATCGTCGTCGGATTTGCAGCAGAAATATGGAGAAAAAAATACGAGCGTTTATGCTGCGCGATTATATTATTCATTTGATGAGCAGCGAGCGGGCATATCAGTTATAAGGAGGATAGGTGCAGTTCCTTCTCGCGACCAGTGTAGACGTCGTCGTCGCACCTCAAGCGATCAGCCACCACGACAACACCGTCGCAGTAAAAATGCCACATTTTTTTTCTTTTCTTCTTTTTTATCAATTCGTTCGACGGCGAGCAATTATTTCAACGATAAGTGACATGTTGTCGTCGCGCACATATTGTATACACACTGCACGTAACGCAACACACACGTTGTTATATATATATAAACTTGAGGTAATTTTTGAGTATAGGCTCTCGCTTAATACCTCCTACGCACGGCACAAATGGAGCTGTTGTACAGGAGATATGTCATTGCGTGTGTACAATACATGTATGTACAATATATGTGTGTATGTGTGACGTTTACACCTGTGCTGTGTGCTGTGTTGGATGGACGCACAGACACATGCAGGCAAGAAGCAGCAGCAGCAGCAGTTCAATGAGAGGCGCTACAAGCAGGCCATGCCGATGAATAATGTAAACAACGGTATCTGCAGCACACATACGCTTAGCTAAACAAAACAAGTAAAATAGAAAAAATATATGTCACGAAAAACCCGATTAGATGATTTTGTATTTAACTATCAGACGATTGCTATTTTCTTCGCTTAGTATAACTAAAAATTTATTTGAAAACTCCGATCTGACAGAAGATTTAATGCCCAACGTTATCTATATTTTTTAAACGTTAAGGTGTCAATCGCTAAACACAATGATTTACTTTTGCAGGACCAAGATTCATTCAACGGATATTATGAGTAGCGGACTTCTGCGATGACTAGGTGGAGGGGGTAAAAAACTGAGATTTCACCGAAGTCAAAGTGCAGACGAAATAAGTACGCCGTGTTTACGTTCGCAGTTTGTTATGGCTGGCTACCATTGTTTCGGCTTTTCGGTCCGATAGTGCGAGCTTCGATGTGCTGTGAATAGTTGATGATTTGAAAGAAACAAAAACAATTCGCCATGTCAGAGCGGGGAAGAAAATTCAAAAGATCAAGGTTGTCGAGTGGGGTATGTCGATATTTACATTAATTAATGAGTTTTGAATTGGTATTGTGCCCCAGGGTTGTAATTTCGCTACCTTGGTCAAGTATGAATCGCTTAACATCAAGTAATATCTATTCGTTCCTTCGAACTTGATGTTCTGTAGTTTTAAAAATATATATTTTCGATTCCATTTTTAAGAGATAATTGGTTTAAAAATCAAAAATATCATACATAAGTTGAGGTTATGTGTTTCATGTAAAAAACTACTTTTTTCTCATCAATTGACAGGAGTCTGACATAAGCGACTTGTCCAGTTCATTTTCATCTCCATTTTCTTCCGATGATGAGGTAGATGCAAAAGATTTGAAATCAATAAAGGAATATGTCAACAATAGAAAAGAATTAGTCTCCCAAATGTTCAAGGCAATGACACATAAAAATATTATCAGGATGTTACCCAATGAATTAAGGGTAATTTTTTTTTGATAATCATTTTTTGTATTTTTTTATTATATATTTTATTTTTTTTTTTAGAATATCGATTTCGAACAGCTGAAAGAGCTGTGTATAAATGAGTTGATTGGAATGTCAGGGACCAGGATCAAATGTATTATTGACAAAAAAGAAATGTTACAATCATCGGATACTGATTCTGATGATTCTGGTAATTGAAATTCTTCAATCTTTTTTTCAAGTACATAGTTATATTAATACCCAATCACAATTGCAATAATTTATTTCAGGTCCGTCACTTGAAATTGTATCTGATACTGAGCTCATCAGTGATGATGACCTTATAATTAAGGAAGAAGAACCAAAAAATACAACAGATAAAAAAAAGAAAAAGTCTCAAAGTTCAAAGTTAAAATCCAAAAAGAATGAAAAATCAAATAAAAGTAGCAAAACCAATATTAAAATTAAAAATGAAAAAATAAAAAGTGAAAAAATTAAAACAGAGAAAAAAGACAAAGAAAAAGGAAAAGAGAAAGAAGGTGAAAATATACTTGATTTACTTGAATTAGAAATGAGAGCAAGAGCTATCAGAGCTTTAATACGTAAAGAAGAAACTACAAGTACTGTGGTATCTGAACCAAATAATAATTCATCTGCATCAACTTCATCTGGCTCTAAGACTGTTAATAATTCTGCATCTAAAGTAAGACAGAACCAGTTAAAGGAGCAACTTGAAAAAATTGATGTACTGATGGAGAAACATGGTGATGATGAAGATGTTTTTATTGTTATTAATCCAGCTCCAACAATTGAACTTATTTCCAGTGAAGATGAAAATGATTTAATGGATGAGAAAGATAAAAGTTCAATTAATTCCAATAAAAAAGCCAACCAAGAACAAAATGAAAAAAGTATTACTAAAACAAATAACAACGAAACAGAAGGTATGCCAGAGAGTTTAAACAAAAATCAAGATAGCCAAAAAGAAAAAGAAACAGATGAAACCTCAGATCCCAAAGAAAAAATGGATGCAAATATTAATTTAAACTTACCTATCAGTGTTACTGAAAGTATGGAAGTTGATGGAACCTCTGTAAGTGTAGAAAAACCTATGGATTTAGAAGATGGTGAAATTTGTGAGGAAGATGAAAATGTTCAAGTCAAACTTGATTCTCTCAAAGATACCCCAAATGTTACTTCTAAAACAGCTTCAGAAAAAATAAAAAAAATAAACCCTGAAAAAAGAAGCAATCAAGATTTAGAAAGTGGGAAAAAAATTAAGAAAGTTAAGAAAAATCCTCACATTAGATCATCACAAAAACTCAGAAAAAAATCGGTGAACTCTGCTGACACTTCCATTAGATCATCAAAACATACAAAAAAAATAAAACATGATGAACCAATAGAAATTCCAGATTCACCTGAAAATTTAAAAGAGATCAAAGAGGAAATTTTCGATGATGTAGAACTTGACAAAGCTCTCGATAACATTCAAGAAATTATCAATTTAGATGATTATCCTGATGATGAAGATGATGAAAACATGTCAAATGTAAATAATCAATCAAACAATACCCCTCCAGAGAGTGAAAAGAAAAATGAAGATGAAGAATCTATGACTTCTGAAACTTGGGCTACAAGATATTATCAGAAAGATGAAGTACAATCTGTGATAAAGGAATCAAAGATGCAATCAGAAATTAGAAAAAGGCTTCGAGAACGACAAAGACAGATAAAACTCAAACCTAAACCTTTGATTCAGAAAAATTCTGAACAGAATTCTGTTCAACCAATTGGCTCTGTTGAAGAATATTTATCACTAAAAGGTATATCAAACAATGAAAATGAAAAAGGGGCAGAAAATCCTTCTGAAAAAGATTTACCTGTAGAGGAGAATAAATCTCCGGAAGTAGCAAGTAATTCAAAGACTGAACAAAGAGATGATACTCCAGAGGTAGAAAAAAGAATTGTGTTTACAAGTAAACCAATGTTATCCATTAGTTCAGAGAAAACGGTCGATTCTAAAAATATTACTGTAGAAACAGTAGCAAAAATACTTGGAGATTCAGTATCAAACAAAATTCAAACTACCTCCAATCAACCATGTGAAACTGAAAATTTAAATGAGGAAAAACCAGTAAAAGTATATCCGAGAATCATTGAAGATATTTATATATCCAATGTTAATACCAAGACTGACTGTACAGAAGAAATAAATAATGAAGTATCAAAGATTGAAAGTGAGCAGGACTTAAAGCAATCTTAATGGACTAGTGCTAGTAATATTAATTATAGACTACTATTAGATAAATTAAGAAATTTTTTTGTATATACTTTTTCGTTTAACTTATCAAATGATTTTAAAAGTTTCAAATATTTTGTTGAATAACAGCCCAATCAATAGTACTTAGATTAAATTTTCGAGTAGTGTGTAATTTGTAAAAAGCTTAATTACAATATTGACTAGTATTTTTCAATCATTTGTTTGTGGGCTATTAATATATTTTTTCTATTATAGTAAAGAAAAATTGTGTTAAGAAGTGTAAATAATTGTATTCATTTACAACATGACTCATGACGCTGATAGTTCTTGGAGAATAAAGTAATATTTATTTTAAAACTAAACCAGAAATTTCATTTATTAAATCATTATTATTTATCACTTCATTCCAAGTTATTTATTAAAAAAGTTATTAATTAGAAAACGTATTACGAAATGAATTTTCAAATTAAGAATACTTCGAAAATTCAAACTTATTTTTTTTGTAACTGCGCAGTTGGCACTACGGAGCCCACCGAAACCCCTATGAAAATCCGAATTCATAACCGCCAATACTCAGAACCATCAACTACCGGTTGGCAACCGGCGGTTGCCAGCAATCGGTCGAATTTATACCCCATCGCTCAGTGATTAGTTTGATTTCATTAGTTGCATTTGAACTTGTAATAAATCAATTAATAAGTAAAAACGTTGAGATAACGGTCATGGATCTACAATTTTTGAAGAGCATTCGAAGTTTTACGGTTGACTTTTACAAAGTACGATATCCAATTCCTCGTAAGTTCGCATCGTATTCTTTCATTGCCGGGTAATATTTCATACTTGATTTAGACGTTGAACGGTCAAGAATCAAAAAATTTCGTTTGTTCACCCCTGTGCATTCATTTTGCGATGGCATTAATCGGGTCTGGTACGAGGGGCAAAACTCGAAAAGATTTGGGCATCTCGCTTTACTTGAACGACGCCATTGATGGCGCGATTGCAAAATTCAACAGGTTGTTCCACGAGCTGACCGTTACGAATTTGAATGTACGTTGAAACTCATATTCGACATGGGAAAGTGATCATTGTTTGTGATTTTGTTTATTTGCTTTCAGATATACGATAACTGTTACGAGCAACTTTATCTGGCTAATCGAATATACATTCAGAACGTTAAGAATACTGAAATCGTCGACGGATTCAAAAATACCATCAATTCGCAACTTCACGTTAGATGCGACGTTATAGACTTGCATGATCGCGAGGAAGTGGCTCGTGTTACAAATGTTTGGTGCAAAAAGAAAACCGATGGCAAGATTAATAATATTGCGTCCTCAAGTATGTATTTTATTGAAATTTTAATTCGTTGATAAAACGAATTCCAACTGTCAATATTCCAACTGCAACTTTGATTTTTAAAATTTCCTTTCGCAGAGCATTTTGAAAAGACGTCTTTACCGTCCATCATAATATTTAGTATTGTTATTCCAACATTTACCTGGGAATATCCATTTCAGGAACAAAATACAAAATTGTTACCTTTTTTTATTGACGATTCAATGAGTATTGAGGTCCCTACCATGAAAGCTAAAGTTCGCATTGATTTAACTTATGCAAAGACCCATAACGCTGAGTTGGTAAACATACCTTATAATGTAAGTGATGGTATTCAAAGCCTATTTGAACTTTTGATGAATAAATACAAACATTTTTGTTACAGGCAAATGGTTTTTCTATGCTAATTATTATGCCTTACAAAGCGAGTGAACTGTCTATTGTTGAGAATGAACTTGATAAAATAATTTCTAATTTTACAAAAAGAGAAGGAGCTACCTATATGCTTCTTTTGCCAAAGTTCAAGATTGATCAAAAGTTGGATTTGGAAATTTCTTTAAAAGAGGTGAATATGATTTGTGAGAGGTGATTATACTGAAGATAAAATGATTTATTTTTTAACGCTCATGGTACTTTTAATGTTTCAGTTGGGCTTGTATAATCTATTTTTGGAAAAAGCCGACTTCAGTGGTATTACATGTGAAAAATCTGTAGTCTTGAACAGCATTTTCCAAAATTGCTTTGTGAATATTGTGGAAGCTGGTTCAGAACCCTCATCTACAGTGTGTATGTATGATCTATAGCGATTCACATTTTTTTATAAACCAAAGTACTAATTGTATTATATTCTTTAAAATAGTTTCAAATTTAAATAGTGAAACTAGTCATTACGTTAATCCACCAGAATTTCATGTAAATAAACCATTTATATTTATGATTATGTACTACGATATAAGTGTGATTGTTGGAAAAGTTATCAATCCTCTCAACTGAGCTAAGTGGTAAGTCCGTATTTTTATTTTGAACAATTGACTTATTATTTTGAAAACCTATAAAATTTTCTCATGAAAACAAGTTTTTTTACTGTATATCATGATTTTATTAAAAATATATATCATAACACTATTATGTAAATATAATTGATACAAATTATTTTTAAAAACTAAGTATTAAACTAATTGTGGAAAAATGCGTTATAATCTCCTGGAATAATTTAAAAAATGTTCATGGCTTCTGTGTACTCGACACAAGCTCAGTCTCAACATTATAATCTGAATCTTTCGCAATCAAAATTATTTAGATGCTCTGCAACGATTATTCGCAGTTTATCTTCAACTAGGCTCACTATTTCACTGGTCCATTTCTTGGTAATCCACGAGACGAGTTTAGACAATAATTTATTGAGAGGCCCCAAGCCTGTGAGCTTTACTTTGACTTTACCAACGTTACTGACTCGAAGATCGCTCAGTTGAACGCGGCATGGCTTTTGATTGTAATCAACGCTCGCTGTCGCTGTTATGGCTGCATCCTCAACGTCCGCTGACAATTTACCGTTAACTTTGATGATGCCATAACGAAGCTATATTACGGAGGATAAAGAAATTTTTTTTGTAAAATCAATCTGACTTTTTTAAAATGGACGTTTCAACGCGTTTTCAATTTTACCTTGTATTTTTTATAAGCCATGTTGGCAGTGGATAGGCCAAAACTGCCCGAGGCTATGAATTTGAACCCGTCGTGCGACAACTTCGCGTCTCCTGTCCTTGAAAGCGTAGTGAGATCTCTGTAAAACGATGAAACGAATCTCATTAATTTCTTGTAATTCTCCCGTAATTTATTTTCACCAATTTATCAAAAACAAACTCGAATGTTCCACGTTGAGCGATAAAATCGCCGGTCGTCGTCCACCACGACGAGCCGGTGGTGAAGTTCTGCTGTAAATCGGGTATGTTGATCTGTTCCATATTTTCTTTGCGCAGCTTTTTCACGATCTCGAACACCGCTAGATCAACCAACCGATTGATCGTCATCTGTATCGAATCCAATAACAGGCATTGTTAAAATCAATCGAATCTTTGTTCTATAATTGAACAATTTAGCTCGTCACCTGTAGATTTGACGTCATGTCGCGCGCGTTCAAATCCTCGGGATTGAGCTGGCGCAGCAGAGTTTTGACCTCTTGCCTCAGAGCTTTGTCGTCGATCGTCTTGTTGACCATTTTCGTGAGCACCGAGATCGAGCCAAATTGAAAGGGGTGCTTGATCGCTCTCACGGTGTCTTGGAAATTTATCGATCCGATTCGCTTGCATAATTTCGCTTTGGCGCACGAAGCTGCTTCTCGCAGTATCGATACTTCCACGTTTTCCGGCACATTTTGATCACTTGAATGAAAAAAAAGAACACAATTTTTTCGATTATTCGAACCAATCAATTGAATTTCATACTAAATCGAGCTTATTGTTCTTACGCGTTCTTTGGATTCCTCGAAAAATACCACTTGCAGTCGGTCAAATTCGGCCCGCTTTGCTAAAACAACACACACAAATCATTACCAACTATAGCATACGATCTCCGATCGTCGATTTCGCTGCCTCGTTCGCAACTCACGGATAATCTCGCGGTGCCGGCCAAGTTCGACTTGAACATCTTGGTCGTTTTGGCCTTGGAACTCATGTCTTGGCTGTCGTCGGCCGGATTTATTATAGAACCTGTCGAGGAGTTTCCAGACAGTCAAGAGTGAGAGGTAAACATGAGTACACAAAAGATTCTTGCGCGCGCACTCTATTATGCACATTTCTATAATACATATTACCTTGAAAGTAGACGAGCGTATCGTTCAAGAGCACATTGACGAGATCGTGGCCCACATACTCGTAGACGGCCAGCTGGTCTCTCTCGTAGGCGATCTTTATGTCGGCATCGCGAACGGCGAGCTGCTGCTGATCGCGACCGGCGTCGTCCGACTGTACGATCCAAGTAGCGTCAGACGGCGAGATACAATCTGGTGTGTGCAAAAAAAAAAAAATGAAAAAAGAAGAAGATATAGTGAAGAGAAAAAATATTTAATTACTGACTCAACGGCCAGCGATTCGCACCACGCGTCAATTATTATATGAAATACATACATCAAATTCTTTACTTTTTTGCGCGGCTTATCGGCGAGAGTATGGAGATAAATAAAACTTACCTATCCATTCGGCAGATAGCGGCGTGGACAGATTCAAGAGGAGCAGAACAGTGGCGGTGGCGATCGCCAAAGGAACGCGCGCGAACGTGATCGTCGTCGTAGTCATAGTAGTCGTTTCCTATTTGCACTACGCATCGGCCTTGTGTTTCGCGGAGTATATATATCTACAAAAACAACAACAGCAGGCATGATTGTACTATAACGTGCATATAGTAGAGAGAGAGAGAGGCGATCTTTGCAGCTTTACGGTTATTACTCTCCGCGCGTGCACTCGCAAAAATACTCTTTTAGTGCGGTTGCTATTTCGTGCATTATTCTATCCTCGGCTTTTTCAGCGCGTGCGTTTATCGATACAGACAAGTTCGAGCAGCGTGAAAACTTGACACCTCTTATCCCTCGTGTTTCGAATTTCTCTCTCTCTCTCTCTCTTTTACGCGTGGGCTTGCGAGTATAACAAGCCATAAACATTGCTCATATATATCGTACGCTTACCTGCTCGGACTTCCAAGCGATTATTTACGTATAATTATTATTATTTTTTTTATTAATATACTGCGTATCGATATCTGAACTCTCGACGCTTATTATCATGCTACACATGTACTTTACTATATATAGTTGACACCGAACGACGCAGTTGGAATTCGCGCGCGTCGAGACTGCGTCACGCATTTGGCAAAGCGAGATAAAAACGAGAGACCATGTTTATCGCGCTCGAAATTATTATACGAGCCTACGGCCCTCTCCGCGCACGAGTAGATACGGTAGTTATTTTTTATTTTGTTTTTTTGGATTGCACTGCACACTGACCTGATCGAAGCTCAAAACATCGACGTGACAAAGGAAGAACGAATTTATTTTTTGTATTTCAACACCTTTCGCGAGCGGTCACTCGAGGCTGACTGAGCTATTCGCTCGCCATGATTCATAAACAACAAATGATCGCCACGGTTGGGTTTTATGTATAGTGTGGCACATTATTGGAGGGGAACTATATATACGCAGACTTTGATGTTCTTACTACGCTTCTCATTGTGCAGCTGTAATGATTTCTATTAGGCCTCAAGAGAACTCGTTTTTCTCGCTTATTTGTCCCGACTTACAGTGGACGACGCGACGTCTTGTTTCTCTGTTCTTTCCCTACTTCTATTCTCTCACTTTACTCGCGTCTCGAGATGAAAGAGATGGAGATAATACACGTGTTATATATAGCATCGATGAATAATGTTCATCTCTGGTTTTTCTTACGATCAAATAATAGACTTCATAACATCTCGAGTTTAAGCGGAATATCCCACTTTGCACCGTTCGTGTCTCCGATCATTTTTATTCTTGGTCAATTTTTTACAATTACGAGATGATATTTGATAAAACAATAACTATAAAACTATAAAGATTGAAAAATCAATTCACGCATACAATTAATCGTACATTGAATTTAGTATATTTTGTGTTTCACGGGCGGAACTTCTCACATTGAATATTGTTCAATGCTGCCTCGATGCCCTTTCTGGCTGACTTTTCCAGTATCATTCCTATTGCAAAATTCAGGGTCTTGGCAACGGCGCCGTTCAGCACCGAAAATCCAGTCAGTTTTAGCTCAGTTTTAGTAGACAGATCAAATTTCTCGAGGAATACCTTGCAAGGCTTCACGTTGTAATTAAATACGATATGTATTTCTGCCCGAGCATCCTTCAATTTTCCGCAAATTTTTCCTTCGGGGCCGACACCCATCCTCGATACCTGCAGTAAAATTTGACGTTTATTTTTTGAGCTTTCATTGAGTTTCAAACAGTCTCACCTTGTATTTTTGATATTGTATCTTTGCTTCCTTTACCGTGAAAGCGATACCAAAGCTAAAACGCTGCTTGTTGTGCTTCAATTTCAGATCGCCGACTCTCTTCAAGGTGTCGAGACCACTAAAGTTCACGCAATTATAATTTAATTTAACTGATGCAATCATGCTATAATGATTTAAAAACTGTTTTACCTCACGCTTCCGTTATATGCAACAATTTTAGGCACCATAAGACTTCCATCAACGTGAAGATCTGGTATTGTGAAGTTTCCATTATTTGAAATACTGTTTCTCGTATAATCAATGACAAAATCCAATAATGCATTCAGGGTTCTCTACAAAAATAATTGTTCATTTGGGAGGGTTTGATTTTTGACGTCGTACATTTCAGATATATTTCACTTACAGTTGGGTTGTAAACCAAATTTTTGTAGTGACCGCATTGATAGTCCGCGTTAAAGTCATTTTTTATTGGCGTACTCAAAACTTGAAGAGACGTTTTTTTGGCTCTTGCATTTTGACAAATTGTCGACTTTAAACATTCTTCCGTTAGACTGATAATTGCTTTCTCAACATTTGGAGAAAAACCCAAACTGTTGAATGTAAAAATTTATTTTAATATTGCGAAAAATTTGAGACAAATGCGTGATGAGTTGGATACCTTAATTTGTAGTTATTTCCTGCGTTGACACTGCAGTCTTGCAAACCCCAATCATTAAACTATTGAAAAAAATTCAGTTATGAAAATTTATTAAAATTTTCTTCGATAATAAGTACTGTTGACTTACTCTTGATAACTGAAAAGCATACGGAGCGGTTTTAAAATTCAAGGTTTTACGAATTATTCGTTCTCCGTTACCGACAACAAAACCTAAATAAAATCAACTTTCAGTTTATTGTTATGAACGTAAAAAGAAAAAGGAAAAATTTTTCACCTGAAAATTCAACATTAGCCTTTTTCAAGAATAGAGTTCCATTTTTTGCTGATTGATCATTCAGATCGGCTTTATCAAAATTCAATTTCAAATCTACATCGTGTATATGAAGTCTATGAGTCTTCTCGAGAATAATTATGTGGCTCAGAGCTGGTTTGCATTCTAAAACGAGACGTTTACTTTGCATGAACTATACTCAATCAATTTCATCTTCTATAGAGATTTTAAATTACTTACTTATAGTATCAACCGCGTATGAGTCTACTATTTGTAAAAGAAAAATACAGGCCAACGTCAACTGTAATTTCATCTTCGCAGCTTTTTTATTCACTTACAACAAACCACTTGAGCACAGAGTCTAATTAAAACTGATAATGGCTTAGTTACTTTAATTCGACAGATTTATTTTTTTTATTTGCGTTTATTCAGGTTTTTTGAATTCTATAAACAAAACAAATAGCGTCACAAAATACATTTGCCTTTATTTTTTCTTTGAATAACAACGGAAATATTAATCTTTATGCGTCTATGTAACGCGATGCGTGAGCGCAATGACTGAAAGACCATTTTAAAATATTGAAGATCGATCGACTTGAATTTTGATTATTGGTTGATAAATTTCAAAGAAGTAATCCATGTAACAATTAAACTCATGTCTTATTGCGATAACAGATGTGGAATGATATTTTTAAAATTTGAATGAGATTATACGTAATTACATCCGATTGAAATTCATTCAGTGTTCAACTTCACACACATTCCAAGTGTATACACGTGTAGTAGATAAACAACTTATTCCATTAGTTTTATTTTTAATTGTCAAATCATATTATTCAAACACATTATTTTTTTTATTGAGAACATGTTTAACTACGTCAGATATACAAATATTAAGTTAGTCAAATTTTGAGGCTAAGCGTGACTTTTATGCAAATGTGGTCTGATAATTTGAATAATTACAGTTCATTTTTCCGTAAAAAATTTGATTTGTTTATTCTTCGTATAAAAGTTGAGTTGATTCGTACAAAAAATGTTTTAACATAATAAATGTTACAGTTGAATTTTAGGCCTATACATTTCGCAATCAAAATTGGCTACTAAATTAGCGAGCGCCTTTTGAGCTTGAGGAATGGCATATTTTGGTATCAACCATTTTATTATATTTGAGACTGGACGGTTTAATATCCATAGACCGGTTAGATGAAATTCCACCTTATAAGGTTTTCTCTCTACTAATTTATTCAATGTTGCTTTGCACGGCTTTTGGTTGTAATCCACGGATAAATCAGCGAGCAATTCCAAGTCGCTAACTGCCATAGTAACATTTCCATTGATGTTAATTTTTCCGTACCTTATCTGAAAACAATTCAATTAACGGTCAATAATCAAGCATTAAAAATGTAGATACTACTGCGATTCCTTTACTCACATTGTAATGATCAATTTCAACTAATAAATCAGATAGATTATAAAGCAAAGATACTTCGAATCTTTGACGATTATTAGAGAAAACGATGTCTCCGACTCTTTCCAAAGTCCTCAAATCCCTATGATTCAAGTATGTTGTGAATAAAAATTATCAATAATTGGTAATATCATGAATTTGAAACAAAATTGGGAATACCGAACAGTTCCATTGAAAATATCAAAAGCTCCCTGAACCTCCCAGAACGAACGTCCAGTTGCGAAAGGTTGATGAATTCGAGGAATATCGACAATACCAGAGCTATTCTTAGTGACTGAATTAATTCCTTTGGACATTACGAAATCGATCAAAGCATTGACCGTTTCCTGAAAATAAACAATAGTATTATTTAGCGATGGATACTTTTTTGTACCCGCAATAATTTACCTGTGGATTCTTTTTAATATCTCCGATCATAGATGTCGGACAAATTTCAAGCAAATGTTGCTGATGATCTTTGAATGAAATTTCATCAGTTGGGCGAACACAAGGGTTGCCATTGTAATTCAATGATTGCAATTCTGCGCAGACTTTTTTTACTTCGCACTCTCTTACTAAGTGTCTGACGATAGGCCCAATATCGTATGGTATATTTTGACTGTCAAAATAATTCAAAAATAATTAAAAAGGCGAATAAACAATTTTATGATATTTTTATTAATTGATGTGTACCCCAATGAATACGTTTCCTCTTTCACTAATTTGCATTCGTCGCTCCCGTTGACGCTTTTCGATGGCTGGTTGGTAAGAATTTATATACAAGTTAAGTTTGACTTTCGTACTTGAAAAAAGATGTTTCGAGAGGTATCATATTTTGCAAATAGCTCTACTTACACCCTTGACGATAAAACGTCCCGTCTTGAAATTATCCTGGATTTTCTCCGTGGATAAGCCGTTCTCTCTCGACACGAAGGCTAAAAAAGTTTAAATTAGCAAACCTCAAAGAACGTGGCGAAGTCGTGTTGTGTAATCGCAATATTTTCGAGATTATGTTTGATACAAGATACTTCGTATAAAATCTGCAAAGTTAGCTCACCCGTAAAAGAGACATTAGCCGTGGGTATCGATATCTGCGTTTCATTTCCTGCAGTGACAGTAGTATCGGCTAGATCGTGATCGTCGTAATGCAACTTCACATCCAGTCCATGAATTCTGAAATGGAAACGTTGCTCGAATTCGATAATCTTCGCGTAATCCACCGGACATTCTGTATTGGAAAAAAGAACATTTCGTCGGTAAAAGCATAAATACTATTAGAAGAGAAGAAAAAAACTCACTCGTTTCCAAAGCAGCTCGCGCGGGCGACAAAAACAAAAGAAGCGCGAGATTTAATATTATGAATAACATGTTTCCTACTTGGTCGATCTCAAAAGAATAATTAATGTCAAACGTAGTATACGATCTTCGTCACAGATCGTGAAGTATATTATCAGCGCGAAATCAATTACTAATTATAAAATTTGCCTTCGATTTGTTATCTTTCGACTCCGTAAACCGCACCACAGCTGACTCGCTTTCAAAAGCACATAAATCGACTGAATTTGTTATTGTCTCTATTATTCCGAATTTCTTGCTTTCATGCAATTACCATATTTTCTCAAGTATAATCCAAATCGACAAGTTTTTATCCATTTTTTTTACACCAAATCGCTCGATAAACAAGCAACCCAATTCCGAGTTCTCGTCATTGCATCGAATTTCTTACCTCAAAAAGAAAAAGTTCAAAGAAAAAAGAAACCTCAACGTCAATCATAATTTAATCATCGTCGCGGGAAAAGAGGCTCGGTGCTGCGCGTCGGCGCAAGTTGGTAATTGTCATCAATCATAGCGATCAACGAAGCCACCCTGTAATATTCACCGCTTGTAAGCGCATATATAATGCATAACATAATACATAATATCCATATACGCGTTAGCTCGCATCAAGTCACGGTCCTATATATAATACACACACAAAGTAATACGCGCGTCGTTATATATATGTACCTATATATGAAATCACGTCATAGTCGCATTAGCAGCTGCCTTTTCATTGTGTCCGCGTGTCTCTCTCTCTCCATTCTTATCCAGAACCACCGGCGCCGCGGGCGCTTATAATACACACAGCCGTTATTATTATCTAATAATTTTCAGCTGGTAATTAATGGCGCCTACCACGGGTTTATATACAGTCTAAATAGTATTCTATACGCGTATATATACCTACATCCAGGCCATGCGAGCGCTGTCTGCAAATATCGGAATACGATCGCTCAACGGGCAAAATTGTTTTGACACTTTGACTTTCTTCGTATACGCGCGCGCGCGCACACACAAAAGCCCTAATATAGCCGGCGCGCATTCATGTATATCTACTTTTTTTTTACATTACCCGCGAACAAGTATATAAAGATTTCGGTTTCGGCACGCGTTAAATGTGTGCGCGCGTATATATACAAACGAGACATAAATTTATATATACACATCTAAGTATTGCGCAAGAGGTAAAAGTTTTGCGCGTATATACGTACGCATGTGTGCACGCAGCTGTATTATACGCAGATAGACTCTATATGTAGACGCGGTGCGACTTTTGTATGTATAAAATAAGTATAATGAGAGGACTTTGATGAATCGGTCACGGTGACGGAAGCAAAGCAAAACTGCTGCATGCACGCACGCAAGCCATGCAGTTCGACAAATTCCTTTACACGACCGACACGTGTGTCTACTTGGGTCGTTTTCTGTGTACTCACGAGTCAATTATTTCGAGTAAATATTAATTTTTGATTTATAAAATGTAATGATTGACTTTGTCAAAAAAAAAAAATTAATGTTCAACCAGTTTATTGGCAGTCCAAAAGTAATACATCATATATAAACGCTTGTACATGTGCATTCAATCATTTACTCTCACGCGAAAATTTCCGTTGCGAGTAAATCTCATCGTGTTACACCCCCTTTGTAACTGTAATAGTATATAAAAGTCACGCGATTTGTAACTGGACGCGATTGTGCCTCTAGCTCGCGTGCAGTCCCGCGGAGCATCGCTCGACGAGCCGGTCGCTGCTGCGAGACTGCGTCTCAAAGACTTCCGCGATCGCAATTGTAGCAGCAGCTCTTTTCCCATCGATTATTATGGCATCGGAGCGAGAGGAATATTCGCTAGGGACATACAGTATAAAGGTCGTGTGCACTCGTAGCATGAACGGTCGCGTATTCATTTCCTTTTCGGCCAAACGCGTTGAGCGTTATATTGCGAGCGATTCTAATTAAAAAAATTAGGATGTCTTGCATACCATTTTAACGGTGATTTTACACGTTTCGATACACGATACTTATATACACACCAAAGCCTTGAAGTCTCTCGTTTTGTCAAATGGTGAAACCGGTTGAAAAACTTCACTCTCTCGCTCTCTGTCTCTCTTTTTGCCTAAATGGCATTTCTCAGCCTCTCGCATGCGTGCGTGCCTGCGAAATTTTAGAAGAAGTGGTTTGCGTGTGTGTGTGTTTGGACATACCACGCACGCGGTCTCTTGCGTCTCCGGGCTCCTTAATTAGTAGTAACGCTCGATGGATAATAAATTTTCGGCTCGAAAGGTTGCCCGTACGTTATAATTTTCGCAGGCGTTTATATGTGTGTCGCATGCACGCGCGCGCGGAATATCTATCGCTTAAAAAGTGCAAGTGGTTTTCCTGACCTGCACTCGTTGCCGTCGTCGTTCGTTGTCCTGTTTTCGTGAGAATTATCCGCGCTCGTACACGTGCATAACGTCGTAATAGCTCTCCCGCGAGAGATTCGCGAGGAATGAAGTATAAAGAGGTAGTGAATAAAAAAAATGTCCCGCCGGCAATAGCAGCAGCAGCAGCAGTCACCAGCGTTCGTTATATGTGCACCTAAATCGCGTCGCGTCGCGTCGTATCGTGTACATGATAATCAGCAGCCCCGGCTTATGAGAGAGGCCGGCTTTAATTGCAAGCGCGGCGGCGGCGGCGGGTTCAGTCGGTCAACGGGCGACTTCCGCTTTTTGTCTACGTCTCTGTGCGCCGCGCTTATAACACACACACTCTAAGTATAACAGCATAGTTCAGGGAGCTATGCAGCGCGCGAGACTGCAAAGGAAAGTTCCAGTCCTCCTTATGCGGGGCCGCCGGCCGCGAGCCAAATGCATCGCTATATAGACGCGCTTGCACACACACACGGTCGAAAGTATTATATATATGTTCGCGAAAATTTCCAAGGACGCGTAACAACGCTACGCACGTTTATATTATGCATATACGTCTACCTGTATATTATACAGTGTCGCTTGTGCACCGGACTTTGAATCGCGTAACACGTCTGTGCGTCGGTGATAACGCCACTCGTCGCCGCGCGACCACTCGGCTGCGAAAAAATTCACAGCAGCACCAGCAGCTTCCGGCTTTCTCGCGCATTTGCAAAATAATTTTTTTCGAGATCGCTTAATCTCGTCTGCGCTGCAGGACAGCCACGGTTGAAAATGTAACCATCGCACAACGTGGCACGCGGGCATAGAAAGAAAAATAATAAAAATGCATTTCGAGACAGCTCTCGCGAGGATCGGTATGCGCGCAGCTAGCTTCGAAGCAGTTAGGGCTCAAGGCATCTCGCGCTGTCTCTTTCACTCGCGCCGCGCACACGAGAGTTGCACATCATCCGATTCACTCTCTCTCTCTCTCTCTCTCTCTCTCGTACTCGCGCGCGAGCTGTATATGCAGCGCGATGCGATTAAGCAATTTCTTACGCGAGTTGTGATTCGTATCGGCGAGTAAGAGTTTATTTTCTTGCAACTGCAGCAGCAGCAGCAGCCGCTGGCCATCACCGTTATGAGCACGTGTCGCAATTGTTTAATGCTCGCGCGATTTTAGGCGG
This sequence comes from Trichogramma dendrolimi, assembly GCA_034770305.1. Taxonomy (NCBI): domain Eukaryota; kingdom Metazoa; phylum Arthropoda; class Insecta; order Hymenoptera; family Trichogrammatidae; genus Trichogramma; species Trichogramma dendrolimi. The sequence continues at coordinate 6,940,854 of JAPMIB010000002.1, read as the reverse complement.
ATCTGTGCGAGCTGCCGAGCTTGTCTATATGAGCAAATCCACGTTTCATCCTGAAGGTCTCGAATATGCAGTTTTGTACGCTTATAATACAAAAAATTACGTTTTCATGCTAAAAAAGTTTCTTAAAGCATACAATATATCGATTTTACGGCTTGAAACTATACTCTTATACTCTCACCTTGACTTTACACCGAAATTCTTAAAATATAAACTTGCTACTCTTAAAAAAAAAAAAAGAAAATTTATGGTGTTACGTGATAAAAACGGAAAAATTATTGATTCATTGAGAATATCAATGTTAGTTCGAAAATTTACTTTTCTCTATCGATGGAAACTGTTTACCATAGAGATATAATTAATTTGTCGTAAATTAACTTATCGTAAATTTATCGTAATTCCAAGCCTCGGCTTCCAGGATAAAATGTGGATTAGATCATAAAAGCGCGATACTTCGCATTCCATGGTGCTTTGCCTTGCATCTTAACGAAATTAATTTAATCACTTAATGGCTATCGCTCGTGCATTGAATGTTTATTAATATGAGTTTACGACGTCGAATGGATCTCTGCATGCTCGAGGGTTAAAAGTTAGCTATACAGTGCGATAATATTATCCTATTAAACCCTTGAGTCCGCTTGAATTTTTTCCTTGAAATCGTTAGAATAATATCGGTCATCGAGACAATAAAAAGTACCCTCGTACATACACAAACAAACGTGTACTCACGTTTCTCAGCGTCTCTGCGCTGCAACAATAGCTCACGGGGGCCTTTTATATTATTACGTGTTACATGCCTGCATACGAAAAGTGTCGCAATACACCAGTACTATATACTCCCGGCTTTGGAGCCGAGATTCGATTTAAACTTCCAGGCGCCGTGCCGCGCACATTTTTCCTCTTTATCTCTCCCGTGCCTATAGAGAGTGTCTAGTGTCTATAGTGCCCAGCCAGCCCTCCCTGACCCCGTGCCCGTTCTCACTAATCTCCATTATCACTCGAACAATGAATCAAGAAGTCGATGCAGTCGCGTATCATATACACACGCCTCGGCTGTAAACTAAAATTTCTGCTTTCGCGCGCGCGCGGCCTATGTATAGGCATGTGCTGTACGACCCTCGTAGGTGTGACCGGGAGATCAGCAGCGACACTTTTACGCTCGTATTTGTATATATTGCGTCTGCATATATAGGGAAAAAATGCACTGCACGCGAAGCGGTATTAATCACGTTGAGAACGGGCCGCGCGCGCGATGCCGATGCGAGATTAAACGGTATTGTCTTCCATTCTCAGCTGCGTGGTGCTGCGGCTTATACACACAGCGTATACATACCTGCGCGTTTCCTTTACCGAAGTTTTCGCGCTGCATAAGCTTGTTTTGAAATTCTGTGGAAAAAGGAGTAATCCCTCGCTTATATACCGAATGTAGCAGTTTTTACGTATACGCCCAAGTTCACGCGGAGTTGATTAAAAAAATGGTACACGATATATACCATCACGACTATATAATAATATTTTCGTACGAATCATTGCCGCATCGAAGTGCTCCGCGTCCCGTTCTTGCCTTATAAAAATCATATCAAGCGTGGCCGTGTATTACGCAAGGGTGCACACACCGCTTCGCTGTACACATGTAAAAATTCTCTCTTTTACACGCGCGTACGGAATATACGTGTAGTCGCAATCGCGCGCCCGTGTCAAATAATTAATAATAACGATAAGAAATTATAATTTTTTTTCCCTTTTTCCTCGCTTAAAGCGACCCATAGAGGCATCCTCGCAGTTGAGAAAATTTAACCGCGCCGTATACGCGCGGCGCGAGATAGCTGCAATCGAGGAAATGTCGAAACAGCGCGAGGTGCGTCTCGAAATCGCGTGTATGTATGCGCCGCATCGTTGTCGTACGTACGTACCAACTATATACATATACAATAATAATAACGTCGCGCTGAAGCAGCAGCGGCAGTAATGTCGGTGGTGGCGGTGCATTTTCTATTCGCATAAAGAAAAATTCTTCTTCGCTTGCGCGCGCTTGTATCCGCAATCGCGCTATGAAAAAATAGTTTTTTTTTCAATTACCATCGCGAGGGTATCGTATATCGCGCGTTGGAAAAATGAAGCAATTTTCGAGGGGCGTGTATACGCGTTTAATCCCGCGCGCGCGTGCCTTTTTTTCTATCAAATACTCGTTCATAAAGGGATAATCGCTCTTGTCCGTAATGCTCTCTGTGCTCTCTCGGGCAGATATTTATCCACGCGCGAATTGCGTATGTTAATGAAATCCAGCACTAATACCCGTGACGCGCGCGCGCACGCGTGTGTATATGCCTCTCTAAGTAATTATTATAAGGGTTGCGAAAAGCGCATAACTCAATCATTTCTCTATTGCTCTCGCGGAGATCTCTCTCTCTCTCTCTCTCCACTCGGGTGTAAATACATACGTATACGTACATACCCGCGTTGCGGATCAATAAACATCAAGGGCAAATACGCGCCTGATAATATATGAGATATTCAAATGATACGTTGCGCAACCTCTATATATACTATACACGCGCCGCCGCTGCTGCTGCCGCGCGACTTGGTAACGGCAAAAAAAGTTGAAAAAAAAAAGGAAAAGAAAAAAAAATATCGCGCTGTGTTTACTCGGATGGATGGAGTGGTACTACATGCATTACGAGGCATGTAATAGCTGCCACATCTATAGGTGTATGGTGGTTGCGAAATGATAACAGGTGTTTTTATCTTAGGTAAAAAATAAATAATATGGTATTTTATTCACAATTTACATGTACAAAGACTTGTTGTTTTTTTTATATTGCCGCCGTTATCTATAATAACAATTAACGGCCTCTAATCGATGGTTACATGTCTCTCGAGCTGTATTACTCTCTTGGTATAAAAAAAAATTATGTTAAAAACGCGATCGGCTCCGCACAAAGGAGCGCGTACCGCGTTCAACGTCATCCGTATAATATAAAGAAAATTAGTTCGTGTCACGGGCAAACTCGAGTTAATTATTTACTTTCTTCTTTCTTTCTTTTTTTTTTGTTCATTTCATTTCGTCGACAAAGTTAAACGGAAAAATTAATCGAGATAGAGATCGTCGGTCCTGGTAATTTTTAACTTTAAGTGAGTTTTTATATTTCTTAATAGTGGAGTCCGTGATGTCCGTGGCTCAATTCCAAGAGACCACCGTGATGTCCATGATAGTCGTGATGACCATGATGATGCTCCTTAACGTAGACGGGGTAGGGCTCCTTGACGACGACCGGCACTTTGACTGGGTACGGGACTGGCTTGTGCACCTCGACGGGCACGTGGACTGGTACTTTTACCTCGTAGGGTACTTTCACTGGCACCTGTGCGTGTGTGAGAGAATGCGGCAGTGAGATAACGCGTGTCGATTAATTACGCTTGCGTGGCGCATGCATAATTTATCGTGTCCTGTTGTTTGCACACAAAAAAATAAACAGATCGATCACTCACCTTAACGGCCACCTTGACGGGATAGGGCACGTGCTTCTCCACCGTGACGGGGATGTGCTTCTCGTGGACGACCGGGTAGGGCTGGGGCACGTGCACGGGCACGGGACGGTCAACGAGCACCTTGACGGGCACTTTGACCGGGTAGGGCACGTGCTTCTCGTGGATGACCGGGTAGGGCTGGAGCACGGGCACGTGCTTGGTCACGACGTGGGTCTTGACGTGGTGCTGCTCGTGAATGATCGGCGCGTGATGATGGAGATCGAGGCCGTGATGCGAGTCGTAGCCGTGATCCACCAGACCGTAGCTGTGGTAGTCACCGTAGAGGTGGCCCAGGCCGCGCTTGGTCTTCTCCTCGGACTTCTTGGGCTCGTCGCTGGACGCGGCCGCGACCGTGTCGTCTTTCTTCTCGGCGGCTGCGGCGGGCTCCGCGGCCTTCTCGGCCTCGGCCGCCAGCGTGAACGCCAGCAGGCTCAGGAATAACAGGGCCTGCAAAAGATTTTGCCGGATAGAGAGAGAGAGAGAGAGAGAGAGAGAGAGAGAGATAGAGAGGTGGCGGGTAACACAAATGGTTTTTTTTGTTTTGACGAAAAAAAGCAGTTTTGCTGTTTCGAGCAAAAATTGAGTTTACGGTCACTGATAATAATGATACTACGGCACACTAAATCTCCGGGTCATTGCGACGAATGCGCATGATTACTCACTTTCAATTTGCCGTCCATGCTTGTGGGCTGGCAGAGCTGAGTTTTAGAGAGTAACGCGTACTGAGTCCTAGCGAGCGTTTACCCTCGGCTTTTATAGTCTAGGAGGAGATAGTTGTATATATAAGGCGAGAGGCGAGCAGCAGCAGTCACGGTGTGTGTACTGCAGAGTGGGCATGTTGTGTGTATACATACGTATCTCCTTCGTGCGTGTGTATGTACGTGTGTGTTGCGCGGGCTACCCGCGCGCGAGCGTGTGTGTGTGTGAGTGCACAGTATGCTGATTATTGTTATGCTGACGATGATGGCGATGATGATGACGACTGAGACGTAGCCGCGATGACCATCGCAACTCGCTGCAAACGCCCCCGTGAGAGAGAGAGAGAGAGAGACAGATCCCCGCTGCACCGCCGCCGCACTGACTTTTCTCTTTCGTCCTTGGCCCTTGCGCGTCGCTGCTGCTGCTGCTATGCCGCCACCACTGCTGCTGTGTTGCAGCGATTTCGCTTGGCAATTCTAATTATTGTGTGTTGGATCGTGTATATGGTGTATACGTACACACATAGAATCTCGCGGTGTACGTGTGTGTATGCGAATGACGGTCATCATCATCATCATCATCATCATTGCCGCGATCATCGTCATTGTGCGCAAATTGTTTTACACGATTTCCATCGCGCGTTTCGACATCGTCGCCACGGCTCCGCGAAGGTAACGACGAAAAATTTATATGGAGAGAGAGAGATATAAACAATGGCGAAAAGTTCGGAAAATTATTTAATCTCTCGTGAATAAAAATTGATGCACTCGGCGGGGGCCTCCCTCCTCCTCCTCCTCCTCCTCTTCGTCCTCGAACCATCGTAAAACGTACGCGTTCGTTAAGCGCAGCTCCGAAACGGGGGGTGATGTAGCATAGCGACGCGACGGGCCATCATGGTTTTTCACGCGCGAGCACGAACGACGTGTGTGTGCAATAGTTTAAAAAGATATAATCGATACGACGTGAAACATGTACGTACGAATCAAGCCACGCGTATTGTTGTACCAGCGATCGTCATTTTTTATTAGCATCGTGTCCAATTAATTTGTTCGTTCGATCGTGCGTGCATCTCGTACATGTATATGCGCACACACACACATACACAAAACAAACAGCACGCGTGATAACGCGTATCTCTGTTATGCCGTTGCTCCTCCATATATACTGCACTCCTCTCCAATTATAGCATCCTTTTCTAAAACAATGAGCTCGCTCGTTCGAGCGCAAAGTATCGGTGTGTGTGCATCGTATTCCACCTGCGCGCGCCCTTGTTTTTGCGCCTTTTTTTTGTTTAAACTTTTTGTTTTCGTTTTCGCAAAAACTCGACATGCGATACAACAATAATAAAGAGTAACGCAGTACATCCCAGACGCGTGATGCGCCAATTAATTCGCAGGTCGTTGTAAAATCTTGACTCGATTTTACTTCTCATTGTGTTCAGGCGTTATAATTACTTATCGATGCATCATACGCAAATTAGTCAACTACATCGATTATTTTTCGATTCGACTGATTTCAAGATTATATTAAACTACAAAGTTCATGATGCTCTTTTTCTCTCTTGCCGATCTCGTATAAATGCATAATATTTTCTCTCGATCGGAAGAATTTCGACTATACGAAGCATCGAATGTGCTTGGCTGTCTGCTTCGTGCCTGCTGTGCACAATTAGCGATTATTTACAGACGCGCGCGCGCGCATGCAAAAAGCTGTATGCATAGTGACAATCGATCGCTCATTTGGAAGCAAATTTCGAACGAAACTAGGTCGATTAAACAGAAACCGCAGATAGAGAGAGAGAGACAGCCGTGCACGCGTAGCGGGCCTTTTAAATACCTTTGCCCGCGCGCGAGTCTACAAAATTATCTGCGCGTTTGTTTATTGACTGATGAATATTTAAATTGCGATTGTCGGCGGGAAAATAAAGCGCAAAAACGAACGGCTCGAAATGAGAATTATGAAGAGGAGCAGCGAGATTATATGTGTACTCGTGCGTTATGTTTTCTCTCTCTCTCTCTCTCTCTCTATCTCCGTGTAGCATATAGGTAATATCGACGCGATTGATTACTTAATGGAATAATTAATTGTCACGCGCGTGTGTTTACGTGCCTGGCGCTGTGTCTTGCTGCTTGGTGCACCAGCAGCAGCAGAAAAATGACAAAAATGCAACGACCTCTAATCCCATTGCTGCACGAGCGTGGCGAGGAAAAACCAGATACATATGTGTTGCGGAGCAAAAACACGATCGACTCGGTCGTTAAGGATCACGACGAAGCAAGAGCAGCAGCCGTAGCAGCATGTATACGTGAATAAAGTGTCGTCGTCGCAGTCACAGTCGTAGTCGTAGTCGTCGCGGCTGCTTGCGTAAAATCGTTTGATTGGCAAATAATATATATACGTGTGACTGACTACGGACAACTCGTATACGCGCAGCAGCGTATCGGAGGAATTTCGATTGTCATTGAGCGTCGTCGCTATATACTACGCGAGAGCTCGAGCGCGAATTAACGCAAGAATCTTCGCGAATCGTTTTCGTTAGCTTGACCCACATACTCGTTTTAGGCAAAGGTTGTTCATATTACAGTGCACAACGCCATGACTGCAGCAGCAGCAGCTCTATAAGCGAGCGCGATAAATAGCACCGATCGTTTCTCTCGGCCATTTTACATTTTAATTACGCGCGCCTTGTACTACATACCTAGATATAAGCGTATTATGGTGCGCACGTTTTTGACACTTTTCGGAATCGATCTCGGCGGCGGCGACGTCGATATAAACTACTTTTCTCCTGACCGATTCCATATACGATCGCTCGATCGGGCGCGACTCGAAAACGACTTTTTTTTCTCTCCATTCGACCCTCCCTTTTCGATAATGCAGTCGCGAGAGTACGTGTTCTTTTATTTTGGTCGCTCCTCGTCTTTTTTGACCAAACGCAGCAGCAGCAGCTCGATCGAGCTCAGTATTTCTATATAAAATGTTTTCCAATCGGCTCGGAGCGCGTATAATAATTATTAAATGTTACTTGTAATTCGATAATGAGCGTGCGCGCACAGTACGCGTCGAGATTCCGCGCCGCGGCTGGCTTTACGGTGGGTTGCGTTTTCAGTTTCACGTCCGATTGAACCTCATTATGTATACGCAGAGAAAGAGAGAGAGAGAGAGAGCAATTACAATTGCGCGCGCCGATATGTTTTTGCCAATTATTTCGGAGATGAAATTCGCGCGCGGATAACAAAGAGCACAAAGCAAGGCGTACGTACTATGGGTTAACAAATATTTATTTAAACGTCGCTATGCGCCTTTGAACTTTGTAACAAATCCATGCGTTATTGTAACGTTACAATCGCAAATGTGTGCACGTGTGCGTGGGCCATTGAACTTTTAGAAATTGTTGTTTACTCTCGCGTCATTAAATTTCCGCGCTCGCAGCCCAGCCGAGTCGCATATATATAATAAATCTTCGTTCATGTAGAAGGTCATATCAGAAAATGTGTGAGTTTCGTCTTGTTGCGAGCGCTCGCGTAACCCCCGCGTATCGATTAAAGAGGATTACATTTGCAGCGGATCGAGCGCACGTATAGCAGTCCTGAAGAGTGCCTAGATCGTGAATAAACGTTCGACCCAGTTACGAGTGACCTTTTGCCGAATCTCGACCACGCGGTCGCGAGAGAGCGAAACAAAGCTCCGCGCGCCTGACGCGCGTTAAGAAAACAAGAGGAGAAAATTTATTCGCGATTGGTCGAGCGCGCGAGTCGAGGATGTGTACTATGTAATAATCTATTGCAGCCGCGCGCTGCGCTGCATGTGTAACTTAATATATTATATTTTGATTCGCGCGCGTCTCACCGATGATTTATTTACTCTCACTCTCTATCTCTCTATACATGCGCGCGAGCGGCACGTCACAGCAGTACATACATGCGCACACATGCACGAATTGTGCAATTGTCCCATTACGTAAGGCACTTGTACGTATAATATACATGTGCACCGTACACGTATAATACGTCAGCTATACGTTTATACAGAGAGTCTCGCGAGTCTCTCTCTCTCGCGGTAATCGAATAAAACACTTCCGATTTGCAGATAAAGCGCATAAATACGCGAATACGAGGCGTCATCGTCGTCTACGTCGTCTATATACATGCGTAAGCGTGTCGAGAAACACACGCAGCAGCAAACTCGCGGTATATTTTACAGTTGCAGTATTATACGTACTACGATCGTTTGTGCTATGCCGCGCGAGCGCGGTCGAAAGCTGATACTGCTATACTTTGAGAAAGTCGCGCTTATACACACACACGCACGCACATAATGCGCGAAGTGTGCTCCATCAAATATTATACGTACTACTCTCGTTGGGCCTCCTTTTCTTATGTAAAGGAGACATAGTTGCGAAGCACACACACGCATAATACATGCATGTATATTTTATACATACGAAGTACTTCCGATACGCTTTATGAATAATTTTATACGCGGATATAATATTTGTCCATTATATCTACGATATCTGTATCTAGCTTTCGCCGCGCTCGCGTATCTGAATTAGCTCAGAGTGACTCGACACGATATGATATTTCGACTTTGTCGTTCCGTGGAAGGTAAGCCGAGTACGCGCGGGATGATTTTATATCGCGCGCAGAATTTACCAGGAAAATTAAGGGTGAAATTACAGCTCTATATTATACGCGCGTTTCTTCATATATAACCAATGAGTGCGGGGGCAGGGGGATCGCGCCGAGCTTTGAAAGTTCTCAATGCGCTGCACATATATATATATATAAGTATAATGTACAGAAACTTACGTATAACTATGCTGTACGGAGTTACGCGATTCGAGATCATTCGACACTGAAACATTTTAGTTTACGATTTTTCATGGTATTCTCTCCGCGCGCGTGCATAATAATATAATGTATAAAACTTTCACGCGTTGAATTTGAGTTAATTTAATTTATTATACATTATATACACGTGTTCCACTACATACGTGCAATAAGTTTTCATGTATATTATGTTCTCGCGCCTCATATTATTAGATAATCACAGCCTGTGTCAAAATGTTTCGTCCACGCGCGCGAATTTCGACAGTATGTTTGAAACTCCCGCGTGCGGTTGCGATTTCGATGACTCGTGGATTTTTGATAAGGAAGGAATCGTCGACAAAGGAGTCCAATAAAGCTTGCGAGACTTTGAACTTTCGCTCGATAATCCGATGTATATAAATCAACGATACGGTGCGATGTTTGACCTTGCGCGAATTTTCCTAAGCGTCACGCACCTGTTACTTAATCAGGGTTATATACACTTATTCAACCGGCTTGGCGTGTGCTTGACGAAAAAAAAAATTTTGGACGGCAATCGATACGCAATATGCTTTATTGCATTGTTGCACTTGTTTGCACAGTTTTTCGAGTCGGTTTGAGTAATAATTTACCGAAGTTTCGGGCGATTTAACATCGATACAAACATGGGCCTTTGTTGAATATTCTCATTGACGCAAGGGAAAAATGTTGCATTGCCACGTGGGGTGTAAAACAGCTCGCTCGAGCAATTCACTCCTCGCGATCTCTCATCGGAAGGAAATTATGGAACAGCGACATTATGACGCACGTTCTGCTGTTTCAGAATATATAGAGAAAGAGAGACAGACAGATAGGGAGAGAGACGAGAGAATTATTATGCAAAGTAATTGTTATAATTGTAACGAAATATAGTCAAACGACAATTCTCTCGAGTACTCTCGCATAAGCAGGGTAGAAGGGGGTCAAACTCTTACGCACGATATAGTATATAAACGCGCTTTGCACACTCTATGATTATAAGCCCCTCTCTCTCCCTTATACGCGAGACGGCGGATTACATAAAATATTACAATTGTAAATTTAGCTTCGAGCGATTAAAATACTTGTTAAGCGCTCTCTCTCTCCTCTCTCTCTCTCTCTCTCTCTCTCTCTCCTCTCTCTCTCTCTCTCTCTATGGTCTTTATTTATTTCATTGGCCAAGATTACGCGAAGCGAACACGCGCCAGCAGCAGCTTTGTGTCTTATAACATACAGCTCTCGATCGTGCACGCGGACCCGCCGTAACATATAGACAAAATACACAAAGCTCGTATACGTGTGCTTATAAATGTGTGCTGGAGAGTGAGACACGAGAGATAAGGTGACAAACGTATACATACGTAGGCACAACGAGCTAGGGACACCCTCTCCGAAAAGCGAAACGATCGTTATATTGTTTAGCGTTATATGTGTGTGTGTGTGCAGTGCCTGCACGACGCATACGTTTTCTGCTGCTGCTGCCGCAACTGTAAGCTCTTACGTGCACTGTAACAGCTCTCTCGTGTGTTCCACATTCAAATTTTCAACAACTACTAGTACTCGCGCGCGCGAGAGAGAGCTTATCGTCCCTATAAATCTTTATATTCATTACGTAAATGTCTCTCTGTGTGCTTTTTTTTCTTCTTCTTCGTCTTCTTGTCAGCAGCCGCGCAGTTGTAATATCCCCCTTTCTTTCTTTTCGTCGTCGTGCGTCGTGCATATAAAGTTGCGTAAATTCAATTGTGCAGCAGCAACTCCAGGTAGCTCGCACATGTATATAAATAGGATCCGAGACTGACGTTTTGTTTATTTATTAATACGCAGAGAGAAAGAGAGAAGTCGTTTGAAATCTTCATTTCCCTGATACTTGAGCTAGAAAAGCTGCTGTATCGATTCTCTACGATTTCATTCGATAATGAATGAATTTTAATTGACGGCAATTACGAAAAGAATATCGATATAGATATCAATATTTCAATTTTTCCAATTAGTCAAATCAACGCTGCTATATACACACACACCTCTCTTCGGCATCGATATTACTGTACCGCGCGTTAAAGAAAATACGTGCGCGCGCGTAAAGAATTGCGCATTGGGATATTTGTTTTTCAATATTAACCTGCGCCGCGCGCGCGTTGGGAAACCTCATCGATTAATATGAGCGTTGAGATGAAAAATTGCAAGATTTCGCTGTGTAATTGGTCAAAGTATTAAATTCTCATATTGACATTAACAAGTTGCGTTAAAATCGCTGTATGAGCAGCAGCAGCAGCAGCGCCGTACCCTATGCAGTGGCGTTGTCAATTACATACATTATCGATGAAGAAAAAAAGAAAGAGAGAGAGAGAAAAGAAAAAATTAATAATTATTCCAACCGCAAATGTATCAGTGCAGCGGCGTCGATCCAGCTTTTGTGCCCCGTGTGCGTAATATAACACAATGCGCGCGGCAAACTTATATATTCCCCGGTGTACATTATGACATTGTTCAATATATATATATACGTACAATCGGCCTAGGAAAGAGAAAGTCCTTGTCGCCCGCGTGTGTGTGTGTGTGTGTGTGTGTGTGTGTGCCTCGTAGTACAACACATAACGTTCGGCGCGATCTTACGCAGTTGCATGTCTATGCGAATCGACAGGCGCGAGGCACACTACCAACAAGCCCTTGCCGCGCGATTATTCAATCGGCGAGTTTAGCCACTGGAAATTCAGATGTCCTGCGCGCGCGTGTCGTATATACTTCGAATTCGCCGGACAAAGATATTATGCGTGTATATTTTTTTTCTCTTATTTTGTTATTACAATTTATGGAGTCGAGCCGAGACTAGCTGGATGGATTTACAATTGCGATATAGAGACGTATAAGAGAAATGCTCTTGGCTCGTTTTGAAATGCGCGATTGTGCTAATAAACATCGCGTTTACGCAGTGTGGACGCGTGTAATACACAACACACACACACACACACACACGCGCGCGCGCTCGTGTATATATAGATTATTCACGCAAGAATGTCGTTTAATGAGTGCATCTTACTTTGCATAAAAACTAGTTCTCGAGTCTTGTGTGTATGTGTGTGTGTGTATAGAGCTCGAGCCGCACAGAGGCGTGTACGGGGGTATGTGCACGCGGCGCAGCACTGAATGGAGAAACCACGGATTTTTTCTCTCGCATCGACTTGTTTTTCTTTCTTTTCATAAATTCGCATCGACGCCTCGATTAATTTTTTATTGCCTATACTACCGTTCCTGCGCCTTGTTACATGCGCGCGCGCTGCATCTGAAGAAAGAGCTCTGTGTTTATTCAAATCGCGCCGCGCGCGCACAGTAAATCACTATCAATTCATAGAATCAATTTAATGTTTGCTTTTTCAATCCGCAATATGAGTTATGGTCTTGCGAGCTGAACTTGAGAGCTTCCAAAGGCTCGTGTTACGCAAGCCGCTGTGTATAATAATTATGCAGTCGCGATCGCGCGCGGCGCTTGTAAACACCTCTCGATTGTGTCACGCATCATTGGCATCTGTTCTACCCTTTTTTTTTATTTTCTCTCTCTCTCTCTCTCTCTCTCTCTCTCTCTCAAAATGATAACTTCCCAAAGTAGCGCAATAAGTTTGAACTTTTAGCTTTCGGAGTTTCGTAAAAAAAAAAAAGAAATACATTGAAATGTATATTTTCATTTGTGCAACTGGATAATTTGGCAATCGACGTGCTCGGGAGCGCGTGCGATCGGTTATAGAGTTGTGTCGACTCGTGGGAAAACGACGCGTACGACACACGACGGCGACGGCGGCAGAGCTGGACGCTCTAGAAATTCTAGAAATCATGCTATGCACATACACGCACGCAGGCAAAAAGCCTTTTAATACCATATATCGGGCTACCACTATGTCGTATTTGTACTTGCGTGCATTTGTGTCCGCGAGGTTGAGCGCGCGTGTGTATAGGCGCACACACATACTACATACACTCCATAATATAGTCTAGTCTAGTGCGCGGGTAAAAGAGAGCTAGAGCGGTGGTTGCTGCTACCGCTAAAAGCGGGGAGGAGGTGGACCGCCGTCGCCTGTGCACACGCCGCCTATAGCGTGTGGCGCGAGCCTTGTACCCGCGCGCCAAGCGAAAGTCTCAGGTATATAGGTAGCTGATTGTTGCCAAGAGCGATCAGTCCGTTTGATATTCGTGTGTGAGTTTCCGCCATGAGAGTACAGGTGAGAGAGAAAAACTTTGATATCGAGCATTTTTCGAGTATCCATGTAGCGACCCTTGCATTTTTTTAACTTCATGATTTTTTTTTATCCTCACGGTTGCGTGGTGTATTATTATTATTCGCGTTTAACGTTTTGTGCTAGTTGTTGGTTTTAAATTAAATTTTGAAAAGTGATGCTTGTATGTGAGTCTCAATTAACAAATCAATTGGTTATCAAAGGATAACCGTAAGCAGCAAGTGCGTGAGTAAGGCTTGTGCGATTTTTGGATTTTCAAATTATTCTTATACTGTAGATTTTTAATTTGCTTGTATCACTTACGTCGATCGTAACTTACCCCCTAGGATAAGTATATACGTGTCACTTTTCAAGCTTCAATCATGCGATCGTAAAATTTAAGCGTGTGATTTTTCAATGAATAATAGTACTTCGCAATTGTATAAATTAACCTGTCACGCAAAAGACAAATGAACTCGTACTCGTTAATTCTTATACTAGACAAGAAGTCTAACAATTTTTTTAAGAGCTTCGACTGCATGATCAAAAAAAAGTGACGAACGCGATTAAAATGAACCACCTTTACCAAACATTACCAAGTACGATCAAGATACCATCAAAATTCTTTTACCGCAAACAGATATCGATTGTTTTCTGCGTTCTGGTGAGCCTGGCTTTGGCTCGACCAGAGGGCAAGAAGCCCGAGGAGAAGGCGGAGGACAAGAAGGCCGACTCGAAATCGAAGCGCGGTCTCTACGACCTGGGCATTCACGACTTTGACCTGGGCCACAGCAGCTTGGACCTCGGCCACGACTTCGGCGGCCACCATGGCTTGGAGTTGCACGGCAGCCACGGCCACTACGATCACGGCCACATCACCGACGTCACCATCCACAAGGAGGTCAAGGTGGGCGTGCCCGCGCCCTATCCCGTCGAGAAGCAGATCCCCGTGCCATACCCGGTGCACGTGAAGGTACCCGTGGACAACCCGGTGCCCTATCACGTGCCCGCCCCCTACCCGGTGCACATCCAGAAGAACATCCACGTGCCCGTGGAGAAGCTGGTGCACTATCCCGTCCACGTGCCCGTCAACGTGCCCGTCGAGGAGCCCTACCCGGTCCACGTACCCGTCAAGGTGCCCGTGCACGTCGAGAAACAAGTGCCCTACCCCGTGAAGGTGCCGGTCGTCGTCAAGGAGCACGTGCCCTACCTCGTCAAGGATCACGGCCATCATCACGGACATGACATCTGGCATTAAATCATCTTAGCTTTCGAGCTTCACTTATTTTTTAATAAATTTGAACAAAAAAGAAAAAAGAAAAAGAAACACGGGTGTAAATATTTATAATGTGCAGATGAGATTAGCTTCGATTAATATAATATACAATACTTCTTTTTTTTATGTACGCAAATAGCGGCGCGCGAGCTTCGTCGAGCCGCGTCACTGGGATCTATCGACTGACCGATAGATCGGTTCAGTGACGAATTGTCGACGCACTTACATTATAGAGCATTATAAGTCCATGATCTGTTTTTCATGCATGCCAAATTGTAGATAACACGCTGGATCTGGATCTCTGTCTTGTAACAGTGGGCCATTTCTTCAGCTGTATCCACGTCTCTATAAATACAATTTATTTTTAATAGTAAAAAACAAACAAAAAAATGAAGTTGCGACTAGATTTTTTTTCATTGACGACAACACAATCCTCGACTGATTTTTTTTTCATAAAACGATGTAATATTTGACACGAACGAATTATATAGACTCGGGATGGTACAGAGATGACACGTGGTAAGAAAAATTTAATTTCTACCGCAGTCATTAATCAGCGTGACATAAGGTCAGTAATCTTTCACCTCACCGATAGAAAGACGTATAAAGTGTCGTACATACGATCTATACGTACACGCGCATGAGAACTTGTTCGTTTATATAACCGATTTGTGTATATATAGTAAATGCAACTCGTGTATCTGTATTTAACCATTAGTTTTTGCCGCGCGTCTCATAGATACATTAAACTAACGATAAATATCCCGCGCGCGAGCGAGAGAGAGAGAGAGAGAGAGCCGCACTTGCACACGAGCTATTTGTGTGCATGTTCCCTATTATAGAAGAGGAGTTCCTTGTTACGCGCGCGCCTTATTACGCCGCAACGTTTATTACATTACCTATTACGCTTGCATTTCGAACATACTCTCTCGCTGTGTGTATCGATGTTTATTTTGTATATAGCACGGTATACGTGCATTATACGGATATTTATAGATATTATTATATCTAGGATATTTATAGCTAAAAAAAAATTCGTAATTGTTCATCTTTCGTAAACATTCGTAATTATCTATACGATGCCGATTATGGATACTGTACCAGCGAAAGCCGACCGAACCTGCGCCTATATAATGTTTATAATTGATCACTCGACGAATTAACTTCATTGTAAGTTTGTTACGGCACGCGCGCGCGATGTGCCGCTGTTCTTCATAACATTACGCGCGCCCCCGTGTTCACGAATTTTCCCTCTTTTCAATTCCATAAGCGTAACGAGTAAATCAACGAGCTTAATACACAAGCACGGGGCTAAATTGATACGATATTCAAAGTACGCGGTAACTATTTTTTATTAATTTTTTTTCTGTGTGTGCCTTTTCGACGGTAAAAAAGAAAACGCTACGCAAGTTTTTCAGTTTATACTATAACAACAACAACAACACACACACACACAGACACACATAGTGCGCAGAGAGTCGCGCGAGGGGGGCAGCAATACAACAAGCGCGTGCTCAAGCTCGCACGACTGCACGCATCTGGCGACATCAATCTAAATGGAAATTTGTTAAATTATTCATGAACGAAAGAAAATTTTAATTTTTACTCGCTATAAAAGAAGAGCAGCGCGGGGTCAGCGGCGTTTTAATTCGCGATGCCTATATACAGTACGTACAAAACGTGGCCTAAAGTACACGGGGCTTCTAATCTTTCTCGCTTTCGGTGCGCAAGAGAATCGTCGAAGTTGTTTTACACGATTTATCAACTCGAACACGGTACAAGTACACAACAAAGAACAACACACATACACAATGTAGTACAGAGGCACAAAAGACCTCATATCGCCAAGCGCCGAGGAATCGAAGTGAAAAAACAAGGGAGACTCGACGTAAAAATGCACATTGATTAATCAGTCGCCAGCGATCGACGCTTTGCGCGCGAACGACGAATAATTTGCTCGCGCGTGTGTATTATAATGCATACCTATAGGCTGCTGCAGGTATTTGTTGCTGCAGCAGCAGCAATCAAGGACGCCCGATTGAAGTATTATGACAGATCATTTCTCAGCTGCAGCAGGTCTGCATCGTTTATACGAACGCGAGCAAACACTATAGTACATGTATACTCTCGCTCGCCGGCGTAACCTAGATCTTTGCCATTCACAATATAACGTCTAATACGCGCAGCGCACGAGGCTCTTTCACAAATATTATTCCGCAACAGATCGCAGCTATACGTACGTGTGTGTGTGTGTGTGTCTGTGCGTGTATGCATAACCGGTCGCTCTATATACTCTCTTTAACCTGTAAGCCGTACGTAGTATTACGCTGCACGAACGCACACCCTTTTTATTTCTTGCGCAATGCAGGCACATTCACCGGAAATGTGCTTATATACGCGCCGCTTGCCCGTTTGTTTCTCTCTCTCTCTGTCTTTCTATATCTCGCTTTTTTCTTTTCTGTGTTTTTTTTCTCCTTGCCTCTTTTTCTACTCCGTGACACTGCAGACTGTTCAATGCTAGCGTAAATCAGATATTACACGCGATCGAACCGTACCATATAGCTTCGACGCTCGGAATCGCTGTGTCTTTTATTTTCTTCTTTTTTTTTGTTGTACTCGCTTGCCCAGAGAATTCATACGATACGTGCCGCTTCTGATACGTTATTATATTGTTCGACTTGTTATACGTACCGATAATTGATCGTTATAATTTATTTACGATGGCAAAATTATAAATGTACTTCGGAGCGTTTTTTATTCAGCGGGTGCCTGCAATTAGCGCATTATACATATACCGACCCAAGAAAAGAACGTACATAAATCCTTTCGTCGCTCGGCAACTATATTACTACGCGCCTTCTCTATATACGGCTTTTGAACTCTCGGGGTGGCGCGGCGACGTAGTCGTTGTCGTCGTCGTTTTCTTTGCGCTCCTTATATACCTACGTGTAACTCACGCTCCGAAAACTTTTACGTACACATGCACACGCGCCCGGCGCCATACACATGCATGCCATGTACGCGCTGCAGAGCAGCAGCAGCAGCAGCAGATCGCAGCGTGACGAGCAGAGATTTTCCAAAGAGCGAACTTTCGGGAGAGATGCCCTTCAAGAGTCGGAGGCATTATTCTGCGAGGCTGCGAATTCTAGGGCGATAAAACTCTTGCTCCCCGAGCTACTACTACCGCTGAGCTGCTACTGCACCTAGAGCGTAATGGCCAACGCCGACGCGTTCGAGTCCGTGTTATTATGTAGAGACGTGTCGAGAGAGAGAAATGTAAGGAGAAAAGCAAGAAAAAAATTT
Source organism: Trichogramma dendrolimi (assembly GCA_034770305.1). Lineage (NCBI taxonomy): Eukaryota > Metazoa > Arthropoda > Insecta > Hymenoptera > Trichogrammatidae > Trichogramma > Trichogramma dendrolimi. The sequence continues at coordinate 6,923,017 of JAPMIB010000002.1, read as the reverse complement.
CCAATTTATAAAAATAAAAGTGAGCATATCTAGTGCTTTACACTCGTTCGAACGTTTTGTAGAATTCTCGATTTCTAGTGTAATAGTTTTGTTTTATAGTGGCACCATTAGTACCAACGTAAGAGTACTTATGTTTTTGAATCGGTAAAAAAAACCTTCCACATGAAATTTATTCATACATTTTCCTTTTCTGCATTATCGGTTTTGCAAAGAATATCGGCATTGCACTTTCGTCTTTTGGAATGAAATCGCACGTATATCCCGATCAATTAGTTAAGGTATAAAAAACGTGTATTACCCAAGATAAATAGATACATTTTGTATGCGCAAAATCGAGGCAAAGTGTACATAGAGAGTATATGAGAAAGAGAGGATGGCTGGAGGAACATCGAGGGGTCGAGATGTGGGAGGCATTAGCGTTAGCTGCGTACACGTCTACTATGGGGGGTAATCAAGTAATTTATGCACTCGCGCTCAGGCCATTAACGGCTAACCCAAAAACATCGGGAGGGACGAGGCGGTGGCGGCAATATCGAGCTGTTTCTGATGTTACTCGTGTGCAGTGCTGTGGCGCTACGCTGTGTGCGTATATACACCAGCGCTCACACCCTGCACGCGTGCACCGATTAACGCGAGGATGAAGCGCATGGCACATACGGATACACGTATACACAACACACCGTGCAAAATCTCGACTAGCTCGAAGCAGCCCGATTTTATGTCGGTTCTCTCGGAGCCAATTTTGCTATATATGGTCGCGTTATTTACGCAAGTTCTTATCGAGTGCACTGAAAGCCTCGTTGATGCATAATAGTTCTATAAAGCCGATAGCCTCGTGTTGCATGGATCACACATGCACTCGGAAAGATTTTAAATGCTTTCAGATTACTTGAACTTAGATATAATCACCGGAGAAACGACTTTTATTAAACGCCTCAGTATTTAAATTTTTTTATGATTATGAGCAATAAACGTAGTTATGGTGGGCAGACTCATGCTCGAGAAAGTTTTCACCCATGTGACGAACATCCTCCATTATGATGTCTCTTGGCGCGCGACGAAATCTAATACGCAATATACTTATGAAAAAAAAATTATTCGTCGCACGCACGCGTGCAAGGATGCGTTTTCGCATACGTTGTTTCTTAAAAAGTCACACAATTTATAATGTGCTTTGTAATCATCGTGCTGCACCGAGGTGTAAAATTTTGAAATTCGCCCTCTCTCCGCGGTAAATATTTCACTTTCCACGTCTCTTGCACGCACGTGTGTTGCTGCCACACTATAATTTAGGCATTCGACGCGCAAGATGAAAGAGATTCTCACACTCGCGAGCAACCAACTACACTGTTCGGTGGCGCGTTTAAGTAATAACAATTATTTTTGATGAATGCACTCTGGAAAAAATGATGGCGTGATCGTGTCATCGAAAAAAAACCGAATGCGCGCTCAACAATAATATGTATACATAGATACAAAATAGTACAATATAAGAAAGAGTTCAACTGATTGTTCAACTGATTATTGAATTGAATACAAAACCGGGTTAATAGTAGGGTTTACATACACCGACAGTCATGAAAACATGAGTTAAAGTTTGCAATATTTTATTGTTCTGAAAATTGAATGATATTCATATGAGAGATTTCCAAAATTACATATTGTACTCATGTGAGTGTAAAAGTAAAGTTTCCGATGAGTCCACGTAAATTGGAACAAATCTCCTGCTCCTATGGTTTGATACAATTATGTACTTTCATGTGCTTTTTGTGGTTATCCTTTACTCCAAATGATTTATGACAAATTTCACACTCGAAGGCTTTCTTACGATCGTGTACTGCATTTAAGTGCCTTTTGAGGTGACAATTTTGTCCAAATGATTTGAGACAAAACTCACATTCGAAGGATTTATTCCGATCATGTACTCCATTTATGTGAGTTTTGAGGTGACTCTTGTATCCAAATGATTTATGACAAATGTCACACTCGAAGGGTTTGCTATGACCATGTATTGCATTCACGTGAGAATTAAAGGAAGTCTTGTATCCAAACGACTTGGGGCAAATCTCACATTCAAAGAGATTTCCAAGATTATGAGCTATCATTCGATGACTTTTGAGTACATTCTGGTATCCAAACGATTTGTGACATACCTCGCAATCAAAGATCTTGTTTCGATCATGTACTACTTTTATGTGAACTTTGAGATGTTGTCGTAGTCCAAATGATTTATGACAAATTTCACATTCAAAGAGTTTGCTACGATCATGGACTGTAATTATGTGAATTTTGAGGGTACTTTTTTGTCCAAATTATTTGTGACAAATTTTACATTCGCATGGTTTGATGTGATCATGTACTGCACTTATATGTTTACTAAGGTGACCTTTGTATCCAAATGATTTATGACAAATCTCGCACTCGAAAGGTTTTTTATTAGAATGTACAGAATCTATGTGAGATTTAAGGTTACTTTTATATCCAAATGATTTATGACAAATATCACATTCGAAGGGTTTTACCTTACTATGTACTGAATCTATGTGCTCGTTGAGGTAATGTTTTTGACTAAATGATTTGTGACAAACCTTACAATCAAAATATTTGCTCAGATCATGTACTGTGTTTATGTGAGTTTTGGTTTGATTTTCGTTTTCTACTTTTAAAATAGGAAGGCAATTTTGATGCTCATATTGGCAAACGGTTGTAAATGAAGGCTTTAGTTCTAGTTTGACATATTTGCACTCCAAATCGATGAATATTTTTTCATCTAACTCTTCTTGTAACGACATAACTTTATTCATGTGATTTTCCTGAAATAGAAAATGTGGAACAGTTTTCGATAATGAAAAAACAGAACATTAATCAAATTATGGAACTCACCGATGATTTATAAAACGTGAATGTTTCAACGTTTTTTGTTTCGCTAGAGTCCACCGGATCTGGCCAAGAATCATTCGGCTCCTGCTTTATCCTGAAGAATAATTCAATTTGATAACGCAATCGCTTAAAAAATATTAATGGCGTGCAAAAAATATTTATACCTAACTATGTCCGCGCAGTTTTCCATCTCTCGCTCGATTATAAATTTTCACTTTACACACTGAGAAAGTATTTAAGGTTATGAGTCTAGAGTAGCCAACACTGTTTCTCGATTTCACCTATGTGTGCACTTATGCTGATATGATTTGTAAACAACTCGCTCACTCGAGGAATTTCGCTCTTCGCTAGCGACTGAACGAACTATACTCGTGTATCAGCGAGATGATCTCGCGTTTGTGATAGCTCCTTGAAGATACTTACCCCCTCTATCGTCGGCTTGCTATACGCAGTAAAGCAAGCTGTGATGCGTGTCAAGTATTCGTATTTTATCAAATATACAACAAAATTGGCGTTTGCATATAGTTCAGACTCTTGGCGTTTTCGCGTTACTGCTGTAAAATTTGAGTTCAAATCTAACGTTCACCATACGATATAATGGTTCGCGCTGAATTAAGCTTGTATCCGGAGCAGAGCGATACTATACATTTTATGCAGCTCCGCTCGGTACGTATCTTTATCTCTGTAAAGCTATGAGATATATGTAATGCGAGGATAATAGGCATACCTCCTGTACTATTGTCATCTGCGTAGGACTTGGATCGGGCAACGCTCATAATGTGCATAAAGTGCCGCCTGTACGCGACGTCACATAGTCGCCTCGCTCGATGCGCCATTATATAATTGAGTGAAAATTCCGAATCTTCGAATCTCTCCTATATCTGTTATATAGATTAAAACCTATATGCGACGCGTCACGGAGTCATTTATTTTTCAAGCTCCCGCGCCGAGCTGCAGACGCAAATGATGTGTATAAGTATACCGTACCTACGATATCCCAACGAGGAGAGGTGAAATGCGCTTCTATATACTGTCTGCTCGCGCGCGCGTTATATACGGAGGGGGATGTCAAATAAACGATATGTTGAAGCTACTTCCACGTAACGATTTAATGAAATGCCGTGGAGTACGACGTGCAGCAGAGGAGCCTCGCACTACACTCGGCATACTTGCAGCTGTTTGACGATGGTCTTGCGTGTACGATGACTCGCTCGAGCTCGAGCTCGTTTCTCTCTCTCTCTGTGTTTGACGATGGAGGGCTTCGATGCGATTGTTATATCTTGGCAAATAGTCGTATATAAGCCGGCATATGTGGAATCGGTAATCGAAAGATTAAAACCGGAATTCAATTGAAAAACGTATGTAGTATGGATCTTGGCCTCGAGCGTCATTTTACTGCCCTACAATAACTCGAGTATTATATATACGCGAGCGTCGCAGGTGGAGCCGCTTTATAAAATATATACGAGAGATAAAAAGCTCGTATTACAAATCGGCGCTTCGCGCAGAGAAGTGACTGCAGGACAAGTATAAAAAAAGCTTCTCTCGAGGTGCGTTGCGTAATATTTCCGTACTTTAATTCTTCACCCTTTTTTTCGCGTTTATCTTTCGACCGCGTTTTTCCTCCCTTCTCGGGGATCTCTTATACGAGCCCGTGGAGCAGCAGCCCTGCGAGTACTTATACTTGGTTATTTCTACTGACGATCCTTGCGAGCGTTTCAGCAACGGCGAACGACGCATAATTAAGTGTGAGACGGGATAAATTTAACGTAATTGAAAAAACGTCTCATTTAGTCGAAAATTCGATATCTAATTTTAATTTATCTGCGGCGCGAAGAAGTTTTACGTATAGATATATACATGCGCTGCTCGTCGTTCTTGCTACACACGAGTGTAACGAGATTAAAGTTCGAGGGCAAGGCCCAAGGGTTCGAAAAGGCAAGAGAGAAGAGGCGGCTCACGGCGCACACGATGGTGCGTTGGTAATCAGTAATTATTCTATTAACTGCCAACGAGGACGACGATGGCGATGGCACACCATGGAACATCGAAGCCGTACCTGGCAACGAAAGAGAAGTGAGAGAGAGAAAGATGATGTCGTCTCTCAGTGCTGTCTAAACATTGCCAAGCGAGAGCATAACTATAGCTACGAAACGAGGTTAGCCTCTCTCTAATAGCATCTCTCACTCGGCCACTCACTCTCTCTCCGGCTCACTTTGTGCACATTTATGCTATTTATCATTCGTCGGGTCCTTTGGTCGCTCTTCTCTCTTCGCTGCAGTTATATATAATATACTCTTTCGTTTCTCCTCCCCCCTGGCGCGCGGACGAGCCCCAGAGACATTCTCGTATTATTATGATTCCCGCGCGCGCGAGCGCAGCAACTCTCTCTCCTTTTATAATTGCATTAATTTGCTTGCGTGTACGCCATTGCCGCGTAATCATACATTCATTGTATTTTATTGTTTAATTGTAGCGATTGTTTCATTTTGGAGACGCAAACGTATCGTAACAGTTACCCGATTCAGTTTTGCAGATGTAAAATCGTCTGTTAACGTTGGTGAAGTGTTATAAAGACTGCACTTCGCGCTCTGCGGCGGTGCGCACTGGGACGAGGCGGACACGAAAGAAAAGCAGCACTTCGAAGGCTACTCACGCTCTTTGGTCTCGAGAAAATTTAATAACCCCGCGTGGAGTTGCCACCTTTTACCTACGCGTTCGAGATTGGGATTACAATTGGCGCTATATAGTAGAGAATGTAGAGCGCGTCGTCGCAGCTTTTATACATACACACGCAGCGCACAGAGGACCTGGGCCGCCGTCGAAGACGCGCGTGCAGATTTCCTCGGGGAACAGTTCGCGCACGGCTTCGAACTTTTAAAACTGTTGCCTATCTGGGCGCTGCTACCGTTGCGTCGAGTAGTTGTTATGAAAAGTTCGGGGTTAACCGTTGACTTAGTTAATGTGCTTCAACATTGTCGACGTGGCTTGTTTGATTTTGCCTCTCTTGAGTTTAATTTCCCTCGCTTATTCTCGCGCCCCTTTCTCTCTACGCTATCGGACGATGTCGTTAAAATTAGCATCGCTGGGACAAATTATTTTTCGTTGGAATATCAATTTTGTATTTGTTTTGCGATTCTTGTTTTTATTTTCACAATACTTGTTTTTTTTCCAAATTTATTCATTTTTTTTATATTTGAACATTGTTTTTTCAATAATGAGATAATATTTGAGGATATCATGATATTATGATAAATGCCATTTTTTTAATTAGTTTTTTAGATTACACTTCGGTCAGCATTTCTTTCCACCTATTCTACAAGCATGAATGATGCATTTATGTACTGTATTTATGTGCTTTTTCAGGTTACCCTCTTGTTTTAATGACTTTCCACTTGTATCACATATTCATCAGTGAGATAATTAGGTACCTTATTGATTGATATGGTTTTTGATATAATTTTTTCGTGTGAGAGTTTATCGGCATATTATCTTGCAATCATTTGTAACACCATTATACAATGAGTCAATGTGTTTTTTGAGACTACAATTTAAAGAACATTTCATGCTGCTAATATCACACGCACGTGTAATAATATTACGCACCGAATCAACGTGAGCTTTGAGATGAGACTGTTTTAAAAACGTCTTGCCGCATTTATGACTTTTTGATACCATTATGCACTGAATAAATGTGTTTTGTGAGATTACCTTTTAGTAAACATTTCTTTCCATAAATGTCACATGTAGGTGTGATACCATTATGCACTGAATCAATGTGTTTTTTTAGGTTACTTTTATATGGAAATGTCTTCCCACAAATATCACATGTAATTGTGATACCATTGTGTAATGAATCAATGTGGGTTTTGAGTGAAAATGTCTTTCCGCATTTAAGACATGTATGTTTTACACCATTATGCACTGAATCAATGTGTTTTTTGAGATTACTTTTTAGTGAACATTTCTTGCCGCAAATATCACACACAAATGCGATACCAATGTGTACTGTATCCGTGTGAGCTTTAAGATCATATTTGTATGAAAATGTCTTTCCACAAATGTCACATGTATGTGTGATACCATTATGCACTGAATCAAAGTGTTTTTTGAGAGTACCTTTTTGTGAGTATTTCTTGCCGCAAATATTACACGCGTGTGTGATACCACTATGTACTGAATTAATGTGAAATTTAAGAGTGCGTTGTTGTGAAAATGTCTTGCCGCATGTATCGCATGAGGGGCTTGTATTATTATGCCCAGCACCAATGTGTGTTTTGAGGTTAGGTTTTTTGTTAAACTTTTTCTTAATATTCCCTTTTTTCTTTTGTTCAACTTTACAGTCTAAATTCAATTTTAATTGTTCTGCGTTGTCACTAAAAAATTCTTGTTTCACTTCATCCGCAGGTTCCATTTTAATAATGTTTTGGCTTTTATAAACGTCGTCATCTTTTACATTCTGCAAATGATTTGGAGAATAATTTTCAACTTTTTCAACAATGAATAAATCAATTTTGGGCTTGACGTCTTCACATTCAAATACAATTTCTATTTCGTTGCTGAGTTCAGTTTCTTGATTTACGTCACATTTTCGAAACCCATGGGTCTGTCGAAAAATTAAACCTTCATGAGAATTTTTAGAAAAGAAACTGCTACAATGAAATTCACACAACTTACTGAATTTTCTCGTGAAATTGGTAACAGTTGAAAGTTTATGAAATTGGGTTTCTCGTCATTCACTTCACAATTATTTTCAGTAGTCGGGATGTCAGAAGGTTCTTCTTTTACTCTAAAATAACCTCAAAAAGTTCAAGTAATTTGTTATTATATTTTTACGATGTCATTCTTATAAAATTAAAATTACCTGGCACCACAGTTAAATAAACCAATGAGGTCCATATTGGTCACTTGAAAATCCTTCAACAATTGTGTTTTCTATGATTATCAAGCTAACTTCACGGGAGAACTGGCGAAGAGTGCAGAGTTGCGCTCGTTCTGTTGTTGACGTTGTGCCGGGTATACATGACTTCTGCGTGTATTGCGCGACACGATGTTTTGTCCTGCATACCACATCAGCTACATGCAGGGATGTGTACGAAGTAAAACGAAGTCATTAAAACGTCATTAAAAATCATTGAAGAAAACGGCATTATGCATCTCAAGGTTTAACGAACGGTAAACACTCAACCATCATTGATTCATTTGTATATCAGTGAATGGAAAAGTAAAATATAAATTATTAATTCCACGGCGGGCAAAGGGCACTGAGAAAGAGTTGAGCCTTTGAATTCTGGTAATTACTTGAAATGTATGGATTAAGGTAATAATCATGGAGTGTACATTTTGCAGGATAACTGGTATATTTTTAATCCAGTTTTCGGACTCTCAAATCTAGCTCACTTTCACCCGACATTCTTCCGAGTTTTTTTTTTATTCGCGTGACGGTATTTTCTGCCGGTGCGTACATATAGTAATTACGGTGATACAAAATATTACGTTTTACAAATTATAAGCACTATTTTTGCCAATAGTATAATAATTGACATTTATCCTTACGCAACAATTTTTTCATAAATCCATCAAAATTATAACGTAATCGTTGCCGTAATTATTTTATTTTAAATTAAAAATAGTTTATGGGATCATTAATATTTATTACGAATTCATCCAATGATATATATTCGTTACGTTTCTTTCTACATCAGATTTATCTAATATACATCTAATACTCAAATTTTAATGACGATGATAATTTTATTTTGCAACCGTCCCGTTACGTATAAAGCACTCGAGAATCGAGCTCCAAATAATTTTCATTCGCGCTGTCGATGCTCGAAATCCTCCGCGTCTAATTTTTATCTGGGTCATAATAACTATACTACCATCTGCGCATTAATTTTGAATAAAGACATCGGAGTAAAAAGCCGCAGTATATATAATTCTCGCGCGTCGCGCACTCTGTGCCTAGGTGAATGGCACAAGAGGCACTCGGGGGGGCCTCTGGCACATAAACCATATCTACGTATATATATAATACGCACACTACGACGAACTCTCTCTCTCTCTCTCTCTCTCTCTCGCACTAGAGACATCCGAGCTCGTGTGCAACGACGACGGCGGCAGCGGCAGCAGCGCTTGGTCATTGTTCGAAGCCCATATAGCTTTCTCAGGCTTGCATACGTATAGATATAGTACACTGTCACTTGTCTCTCTCTCGCTAACACCCCTCTTCCGTCCTAACGCCTCCCCCAAAAGCGTGCGTTGACGTCCGTGAAGAAGCACTAGGCTAATTAACGTCGAGGCGTTAATTAATATTAGCCTCGCGTGCGCGCTATTCCACATCCTCGCCACTTCGAGACTCCCACACGTAGTATACGTACGTATGCATACCGCGTAAAGAGAAAGAGAGAGAGAGAGGAGGAAGCAGCAGCATATAATGCTGAGAAGCTTCGCGCGGGCTATGCGCACATTTCGCGAGAGACACCACGCTTGATATGCACCTCGATCCTGCGCCATCGCACACAACACGGCCACGAGGAGAGCAGAGCTTGCCCTAGGCGCTGTATTCTATCTCTGTCCTTCTCTTCCCTACTCTCTCTCTCTTCTATAAACCTAATTCTCAAAGTGTAAGATAATGCCCACTTTGCAAGCCACGGATTATTAATATTATCATTATTATTCGCCGCCACCTCGACAAGATTGAATATCGATCGGGGGGTTCTTGACTCGCCTCGGCCATCATCGTCGGGATCGCGTCCTTTTGTTTTGCCAGGCGCTTTTCGTAAAAATCATTTCCTGTTCGCGTGTTTGCGCACTCATCGAGATAATCCAACGCAACAACAAAACTTATGTTCGATGTGCCTTAAATTCGGGCGCGCTAATTCTATTCCCGAACGCGCCCTATCCTATACACGGTATATGTGTTTGTGTATGTGTTCGTATACATGGAAAACTTTTTCTTGTCTTCGGCGTTTCGAGAAAAATAACATACAGGATAAAGCGAAGTTGAGCAATGCGCGTGCAAAGCTTTTAACAAAAAGATAACGTCGAGACGTCCATGCGCGCCGCCTTACATATATAGCGAGGCTGCTATATATATACGCGCGAGCGAGTCTCGGGCAATAAAAGTCCTTTGGTTAGATGCAAGAACGTCTACTGGCTCGACTTGGTCTTATACGCGTATAGATATATACACGCCACCATCATCTCTTTTCCCTCCTCCGTTCCTTCTGTTTTGTTTCCCAATACTTTTCTTCCTCGAGGATCTCTACGTTATATACTTGCGTGCGCGGGGGCCATTTCCAGCGAGGCGCCAAGTAAGATTAAAGGAAAACTTTAATGGTTTACTCAATGCGACTTGCTTGGCAGAAATCATCGACTTCTTCGATTTGAAAATATATCTCTAATTCGTGGTCTCGAACGATGCGTACGAAACAAGATGTTAATTTAACGAACCCGTACTCTTTTTGTTATCTTTCACCATTGAAAGTTTTCCGTCAACTTTTTTTATTTGTTCTCGTATATTACTCACTGTTAGAAGTTGTCGCACGAGGCAAATAATGCGGAGAAAATCAAAATGTCAAATATTCCGACGACAGTTGCGCAACGTTTCAAAAAAGCAGTAAGAACAAAAACTCGTCAATTTGCTTGACTCGTTTCCGGTTCAAAGTTTGCTTAATTGCTTCCAACTATTTTCAGCTCCTATGAGCGCAAAAAATCTCGGGATATGCTCGGGCGTAACTTGCAAAGTGCGAAAAGATTTATCCATGTAATCAGGCTCGAGGCAAAGAGTAGCGTCTGATAATGTCATTATTTTGCCCAAGGGTGAGGGCGGCATTGGGTGGGTGGTCTCATCGCGGAAACTAGAGGAGTCTCGCTCATAGCTGGTGCTCGTTATCGCCCGAGACGAAAGTCATTACTTCAGCTGAGGCGAAAAATCAACTTCGGAAAGACGTTCAATTATTTCTGTATGCAAATAAACACCGAAAGTACACTCGCATCCGCGTTTAAGTTTTTAAACTTATTTTATATTATTAATAATAAGAAACTTTACCGTGCTTATATTTTAACTAGAGGAAGTTTCAAATTCTAGCAAAAATATAGAAAACAGATGTCTTATTGAAGCAACATTATGTAGAGAGTATTAAATAAGACCAAACATTTAAATCGAATTTTTAAAGGTCTTTTTCGTCGGAAAAGTATTGTTTGAGGAGTGCTATCGTCTAGATGTGAACGAAATTGACTGGGAAAGATCAGAAGTATCGACCACTGTTGTCCCGCACTTTAGGAAAAAAGGTTTCACCCACTTGATAGCAAAAACAATTTTCGTCTAAAAAGTGTTTAAGGTCGTTTGTCGAAGGATAATGAAATAAAAATGCCCAGCAGTTCATTATTTTAATGATGCAGCCCAATGATATCATACTTCGTAAATGTTTTCTAAACTGCTTGTCCGTTACAACGAAATTTATGAATTATGGAAAATAATTTGAATAGTGTCTAGTTTTTGACAATTCTAAATTAATGAAAGAATATTGTTCATGTTAAAGGTGCATTCATGGAACACTTAACAACATCAAAAATTAACTTTGACGGTAAGGGAAATGCTGGGGAGGTCGTCGCAAGGGTAAGTAGGCAAACTATATATTTTTCAAAATCAATATATTTTGTATATTTGTATTAGTATATTTTGCGCTATTACCTAATTGCACGCATTGTGCGATTGATAAATCGTGGCGTGCATTTGCTCAGAAAATCAAATCTTCTGAAGAACGGCAGGTACGTTTTAAGAATTCTTTTGTTAAAATTATTTTATGTTTATAAAATTACATTTTTTTATTATTATGAATTAGTAATGATATACATTCTTCTGTAACAATAAGGTAAGAGATATTAAATAAATTAAATATTTGAGTGAAATAAAAATTATAGAACTGTTACTGTGCCCATTTGTCCCTAGCAATTATATTCTCCCAACATATAAGTTATTATAATATTGTATCCCTGATATTTATGATCGCGATTGACGGACAGATTCTTATACGGATGGAGATACTAAATCGACTCAAGCTAAAAATCAGATTTTTTTATTAAGGCACGTGGTAGAGCCCCTTTTTTGGGTCCCCCTTGAAGATGTATATCATTCATTTTTAGTATTTCCTAATTTTCAAGACTCAAGAGAAAATCTTTCATATCCTGTACGAGTTCCCGACGAGTAAAAAATTCTATCTAAAAAAAAACATTAACAAACCCATCGGCTTCGAGCTTCCAAATTAACCACTAAAAGTTATAATCGATTCCGAACGTAAAAAAATTAAGTTTTGTACATATGTTATATCATAAAACGAATTGGCAGTTCTATTTGCTCTTCTTTAGCAAAATTCCCAATCTATACATAAATCGTGTTTGTTTTTTATCATTTCTAGAGTTATAGCACTTTAAATTATTACCCCCAAAACTATCGAAAGAACTAGGATCACGGCGTACTACTTGAAGTACGACTAGCGATTCTGAGTCATTTGACTTTAAAATATTTATTTTTAAACTCATATACGGACCAGTTATCATGTAGGGATAATAAGTGTACTGACACTATTGATCCAGACACGAGTTTTGGTGAACGCAGAATTCCTGTACCCTAAAGTTCAATGTAGATCTATCTTTATTTAAAATTCCTCAATTCAAAAGTTTTACAAAATATGTGTAGGCTATACCGGTACACAGTCCCTTAATGAACGTTTAAAGTATATTTTTTAATATGAACTCGAATACATTGTCGTGATTTTTGGTCTGTGTTATTATTTTTCAATCAACTTGTAACTACCGTTAAAAAAATTGATACGAGAAAAAATTTTTGAAAGTAAAAAAAAATAGTAAGTGGAGATCAGATACATTGTACCCAATTTTTATAATATTTATAAATACTAAGCTACAGAATACTAAGACGAGCGTAATAACAATTGAAACAAAAAATTGTTTTTTTGATTAATCTTTCCAGGTTAAAACGAAATAAGTAATAATTTATCAAAATAAATCACATGGTTTCATCAAAAATTAATAATCGATCAGTATCCAATCTAGCAACTGCACCACCAAACCGAATGCTAATTACCAATCACCAAGCCAGAAAAGATACGATACTTCTTAGTTCATCATCGGATAATATTAAGGTAGCTTTATTATTGCATTAAATATTTATGGAGATTATTACAATATTTTTCTCGTTATACGCATTTGAACATTTGAAAAAATAACGTCCTATCAAATTTGAAGTTTTATTACACATCCCATCTATAAAAGAATTGTATTTATTATCGAGCCTTTCACTGTGAAAATCGCGCACAATTGCGCAGGTGCATTGACGCGCAGAAAAAAAATGGTAAATTTATCGTACGTTCCCCATGTCTATATATAAATGGAAGCCTTGCATGGAAGTGAAATCCGATCCTCCGCGCTAAGCGCATATATACCCGTGTAGTCCGAGGCTCTGATTAAGCCATCCAACATTAATTTGCATCGGTGGAAAGGAAATTTATGCGGTCCCATGATAATCCTTGCGCGAACGCTGGCCGGGGGTCGGAGGGGGGCAACTATAGCTCATCATTAGTCGTGGTAACGCACGGCGTATGAGCTTCTCCATGAACACGCTGTGTATTTATGTATGTGTGTGTGTACGCGAAGCAAACGAGCTTCGCGGGGAATCGAACACGAGCGAGCCAAACCAACCAACCAACCAACCAACAAACAAACAAACAAACAAACAAACAAACAGTCTAGTTTTAGCTCGAAGGTCTTCGTCTTTTCGCTGTACGCATAAATCGTTCTTGGGTTATGCCACCACCACTACCACCAGCGGCAACCCTGTATACAACTACAGGCGATGCGCGAGCGCTCGGAGAAATTTGCAACTTTTAAGGCATTTGTCATGCTTGGCCTCTCGCGTCGTCTTCGTCGAATATATTTGCTTCGAATATAATCATAACTCTCTCTCTCTCCGACCCGACGAGATACTTTTTGAAATCTTCTTCCAAAACGCAAACTCACATTTATTCTCTGGAAATTAGTTGAGAAATACGAGTGCACGCATCAAGTATCCACCGCGCATGTATCATAGCGCGGTACACTGTGCAAATGCAACGTCTGGATAGGCGGAATAAGCAAAACTTATATTTTCTTGTATATATGTGCCGTATGCATGCCTCGAGGGCTGTTAACTCGCGGAAGCTCCATGTTACTGCTTCTTATTTGGGATTTCTCAGAGTGCGTTGTAACTCGTCATGCGAAGGGTTGTTGCAAGTGCGTGTATATGCGTAAAACTCGAACGACATCGCAGCAACATCTGTTATCGTAAAGTAGACACCGATATCTTCGACGCCTCGTTTACCGAGCACCATCTCGAATTTAACGTTTGAATCGATGGCGCAGCGTTAAATAACGCAGATACTATTTTATCAAAAAAACAAAAATAAAAAGAGAACATGGAAAAGAGATCGAGCAGACCTGATGAGGCATATTCTAATTAATTTGCAGTCCACGCGACAGTCGCGCGTAACACTCGGACTCTTTCTCTCTTTTTTTCTTTACTATTTCTTGACACTGATACAAAGTCTCGAGTACTTATAGTGCACTTACATCTTTCACTTGTTCTTCGCTAGGCGAGCTAGTTTCTCTCTCTCCGTCTTTCTCTCGACGCATAAAAGAACTCGAGAAAAAAAGTAGACTTTTAATTTCCCGCGCCGCACGCGCTGGAGCTCTTGGCCCCGGCATTTTCTTCGTTGTGCTTCCTCACTTCTGCTTTCTTCGTCTTGGCCACCGACGTCGTCGTCGCTGTCTGGGCGAGAAGTTGACGACGACGACGACGAAAAGAGAAGGTGGAGACGCGAAGGAAAGGAAAAAACCGTTTTGCCAAGAAATTGACGCTCCCAGCGCAAGCATGAAGCGATATATATAAGATCTATCTCATGCGCTCGCTTTGCAGAGCGAAGAAGCCGACCGGTTGCACATTTCTAATTACTTCGGCTTCTCTCTCGTATACATCTATATCTATCGATCGCGTCTCGGGAGGTTTTACGTGCGCGCGCGCTCGTAATATGTCGCGCTTCTCCGCGTATAGAAAGTTTGAAGTTTGATTGCCCACGTGGTCAACGTGTGCCACCCGCGCGATATAGTTTTTCGAGATTAATTTTAATATTACCGCCACGCGCCACGATCTATATATATAACGCGAGGATGCACTTGCTGCGCGTGCCCATTGTGATATTCGTTCGAGCGCAGTATATAACGATCGTTATGTTTTGAAAGTCGAGTCGAGAGTCGAGAGAGCGGTCACTGCAGCACGCCGCGCGAGTTGGGAAACACCGAGTCGCACTCTATAATTAATCCGTATTAAACGCCGCGCGGCGCGGCGCGTACATATATATTCTGCAAACTTAGACCACCATTAAAGTATATATCCACAGGTATACGTATATTATGCAGCGTACGGTCATGTATAAGCGAGAGTCAGAGCCCCCACTGCGGTACTACTGGTACTATTGGCCGAGAGCTTTCAAATGGCTCGCGAGAAATTCCCTCAAGTTAATATCACACCTGCAACGCGCGTGTGTCTTGTTAACTTCGACTTTCTGCTCCTGAATAATTAATCGCCGAATTCTGTCAATCAAATAACGAGCGAGCGAGGTGGACGCAGCTGCACGCGCATATTTACTTTCGTTGCGCGTGACTTTGACGTAGATGAAAAAGTCACGACGCTGGTCGAATCACTTGATAAACGCGCATGCGTATAGTTCCATACAAACACGAGAGATTTTCTCGCAGTTGTGGGCTCTATTCCATTAACCCATTAAGTCCGGGACGGACACTTTTTCGATACTTTTTTGAGGCGTTATATTTTTGTTGAAAATGGGGCCTGAAAAAATTGCGAATAAGCATATTCTACGCAAAATTTAATGAACTTTTTAAATCCGGTGTCAGATTTTCGATATAATCAACCAGTCAAAAGTTATGGATATTTTTATCCAAAAAAACGTGGTTTTGGAAAAAAAAATTTTTTTTCTTTTCAAATTTTTACATGGAAATCGTTGAAGTCCTGGCGTCTCGGGTGAAAATTATGCGTCCATGGACCCTAAAGTAAAAGTTATCGGGATTTAGATTGGAGAAAATAAAGTTTAAGTAAACAAAATGGCGGTTGGAACACCAAAATTTGTTTAAAAACTACTAGAATTTTTAACTCGAATAATAAGGGCTTAAAGAAAAAATTCTACTAATGAAAAAGTTCTTAGAATTAATCACAAAATACGCTAGAATTTTCCCAGATTTTTTTGAATTTTTTTTTTGATTTTTCAAAATTTTCAATCTTCAAAAATTAAAAAAATTATTCAAAAAAATCTGAAAAAATTCTATCGTATTCTTTGATCAATTCTAAGAACTTTTTTATCAGTAAACTTTTTCCTTAAACCCTTATTCTTCGAGTTAAAAATTCCGAAAATTTTTCAATATCTTTTGGTGGCGGAATTTTTAACTCGAAAAATAAGGGTTTAAGGGAAAAAGTTTACTGATAAAAAAGTTCTTAGAATTGATCAAAGAATACGCTTGAATTTTTTCAGATTTTTTTGAATAATTTTTTTTAATTTTTGAAGATTGAAAATTTTGAAAAATCAAAAAAAAATTCAAAAAAATCTGGAAAAATTCTAGCGTATTTTGTGATTAATTCTAAGAACTTTTTCATTAGTAGAATTTTTTCTTTAAGCCCTTATTATTCGAGTTAAAAATTCTAGTAGTTTTTAAACAAATTTTGGTGTTCCAACCGCCATTTTGTTTACTTAAACTTTATTTTCTCCAATCTAAATCCCGATAACTTTTACTTTAGGGTCCATGGACGCATAATTTTCACCCGAGACGCCAGGACTTCAACGATTTCCATGTAAAAATTTGAAAAGAAAAAAAATTTTTTTTCCCAAAACCACGTTTTTTTGGATAAAAATATCCATAACTTTTGACCGGTTGGTTATATTGAAAATCTGACACCGGATTCAAAAAGTTCATTAAATTTCGCGTAGAATATGTTTACTCGCAATTTTTTCAGGACCCATTTTCATCAAAAATATAACGCCTCAAAAAAGTATCGAAAAAGTGTCCGTCCCGGACTTAATGGGTTAATCCGGGCATCGTATCTATGCGTGTTTTTTTTTTTTTTTTTTTTTTTTTTTTTTTTTTTTTTTTTTTTGTCAGAGGACGTGGGCAGGGTAAACCCTGCAACCAGTGGCCCTCTGAACTCCAGGCATTGTCCCCCACCGGAACTATCGTTAGACATTACTTCAGTGGGTGCCTTTTTATTAGCAGTGCTGCTGCATCGATGTTATTGGTCATTTCCCTACATCCCCCATCCACCGCACGCTAAGGCGCGGAGATTAGGGGTTCAGGAACCGTGTCAACTCGTTGGTGATCCCCCGCTCGCCCCGCGAAGCCCTCATCCAGCGTCATTCCCGCCTTCCGGAGCCGTCTTTGTCGGTGCTCTCCCTTGTGCTGATGTTTCTTCTCGGGTATCTTCGGCAGAACTCGTCGAACAACAGGACTAGTGTCATCTTCGTGAGAGAAGTGACGACCCAGGTCTCACGCCCGACACCGTCCCACGAGTCGGGAAAGAACTTTCCCCGCTTCTTGATTTGCCATCTTGCGAGCCCCTCTCGCTTTTTTCTGGCTTCCTCCATGATGAGTGAAAACTCCGTCGGTCAGCGCCAGCACTAGAAGTTCTGATATCGGGCTCCATCTTGGAGCCGAGGGGTCGGTGCTCTTCCTTGTGTTGGCGCTTTTCCTCCTGAATGATGCACTTCGTTGGCCAACATCAGCACTAGGAGTTCTGGCTTTCGGGCTCCATCTTGCGGGAAATCTTCTCAACTTGGGCCGCAGGGTGATTGGAGGATATTTCACCCTCCAGGAGGCTGCCTACAGCCGTGGACCTACAGTTTAAAGTGGAATCCGAACCACTTCGGGCTCGAGCTTGACCTCACCGAGCGAAAAATCACGGATGAAATTTCCCCCAGTGGGGATCGAACCCGCGCCCTAGACGACACTCTCAGATTCAGCAGGCAAGAGGCCTAAGCCCCTTACCAACTGAGCCATCGAGGCGTCCTGTATCTATGCGTGTGTGTGTGTGTGTGTGTGTATTTGTAGGGGTATATAAGCGCACGAAAACGCAAGCACCCTCGACGTTCCTTTAATGTATTCGCTCGCATCTATGTATACGCATATATATAGGTCCATGCGCACATACGTTCAGGAGTGCAGCATAGCTTCAAGAGAGAGAGAGAGAGAGAGAGAGAGAGAGACAGGTAAAGCATGTGGCATTGGCAACAAACTTGGTCCGAGATTAGCCACTCCGACTAACCCTACGCTGCGGTGGTGTGCTGCTGCTGCTTCTGCTCGGTGTGCTTCTCGCTCAAGTTAACCCATTAGCATAGGATATGTGCTGCAGCACACAATATACACTCTTAACTGAATGTTGCTGCTGCCGCTGTGTGGGTGTGTATGTGTGTACAATACGCGCGAAGTTTCGACTTTGAGCCACGTGCTATGTGTTATGAGCGCCGCCGCCACTATTGCCAGCCAAGATGTAGCTATTATAAGCTTATACAACGGTGCGGCCATTCGATCGGCTTTTACTACCTGCGAATGTTGCTCTCCGCATATATATGGCTAATGCTCGGCATTGATATTATCACAATGCATTGATGCCGTATAGCGCGTGCGACTGCCCTTTCGTTCAAAACGAGATTTTCTCTATACATATAATAGTTATATACGTATTCTATACGTACTCTATACGTATAATAGTTCGATTTTAGGAATCATTTCTCTATGTATATCTCATCCGCGAGATTATTTTCTCGGAGTCGTTGAGGTTTCCGCAGCTCGCTTTCCGTAGCTTCAGCCGACCCTTACATTACACACATAAAAAATAATCTCACATACGGTTGAAAATTTGCATAGGTAGCTTACGCGAAGATTTGTCTAGACGCTATGCTCGCTGCCTTATATGCCCCCTTCCCTGGCGCGAATTTTTACCGCTCGCTGCGATCCCGAAGGGCTTACGCTTCGGGGAGTATTCACCGCGCGAGCACGAGAGGTAAAACAAACGTATGGGACGTCTGGGGGCATGGAGAATTCAGCTTATGAGGCTCCTTTAACCCGGCTTTTTAGTGCTTCTTCTGAGCCGAACGATTACGCTTATTACGCCCGAGCATGTGCCTCGTGCGCGACGACGACGACCGCGCTTGCGCTATTTATTTTTTTACTCGCTCCCTATCTATTTCTTGTTTTGCCCCATGACCCCGAAGCTGAAAACTCAGAGAGTTGAAATAACGGCGCGCGTAAAAAAATGTTAAATAAGAGCTTAAAGTAGCCGTACTTTTTCTCAATTTGTCAATTCTTTTGAATTTTCGATATTTTGGAATTATGCCAGAACTTTATCTTCTGTAATGCATACGTTTTTACCTACAAAGTGGCGATTTATTTCCTCCGTTTGCCCTAGAACGTATGCGGTTGGACATAAATCGTCTTTAAGATTAGTAATATTTCGAAATGATTACTGTTAGAAAACAACATTTTACGTCTTGAGACATTTTAATTTAAAAAAAATCTACTGCAGTGACCATTTTTTATTTAAAAATTTAACCATTTCGAGGGTACGGTTTCACTACCTTCGAATTCCGTAATAGGATCGATAGCGGGTACAAAAATAAACTTATGAAGATTGAAGCTGACAGACAAGTCTGAGCAAAACTTTAAATGGAACGGCAGAGTGATAGGTATTATATATGATGCAGCAAAAATAAAACCACCATCGTTGAATGTATACCGCTAATCTAACTGGAAGGTAGACATTTAATTGACATTGATTTTAAAATTAATGAAAATTGCCTTTGTAGAAATTTAAAACTCATTACATTCACCGGCAAAAAAAAGTATTTCTATAAATTCATCTTTGGTTGTCTTAATTCACGTGTCAATACTTAATGTAAATAATGGAAGGGCAAATGACGAGGTATAAAAGAAACCTTCAGTTGGCAAATCTGCCAAGTTGCCCTGTTCTATATTTCCTGCTATTGTCAAGAGCATCCATAAATTCTCTTTCGCGCAAAAAGGAGGATCGAGACATAAAGTAGAAGAGAGAGCTCGTACTTATGACTTGGCCATTCGTGAAAAGCTGCTTCTATTTCGTATATGTTTTATATATGAGGTTTCAATTTCATTTCTTTTTATTTAATTTATTAATAAAACTTATTGTAAGTTTTTGTTTTTGTTATGCATCATTATTTTTATTTTACGAATTTGATTTATAATTTTGTTGAATAAATATTTTAATTAGAACTAACATTATGCGTGTGACTGTGAACTTGTTCATCTCAATGAATTTAAAAAAATCTATATTTTGAAAATATTAGAACAATGATAGAAATAATTATTAGATCAAATATAATTGGAAAGAAACTTTTATGAAAGAAAATTTTCAAAAAATGATCTTTATTCTTCGAATTGAAAATTACAATTAAAAAGTATTGAAAAGATCAATGTGCGAAGAATATCATATACGATACTTTCAAGGTAAATCAAGATTACACAGTTAACTGATTTTTGATTGTCGGTACATGTCAACACTTATTCGAGGCGATCGATCGATACCTTAAAAATCACATTTTCCTATTTCGAGGTAGAGATTCGATTCCGAGGTGCGCGCATAAAGAAAAAAAAATAAAATCGATTGAGCAAACATTTTGATTTCATCAAAATTGATTGGTATGGAATGTGTGTAGTCGAATAAAGCAAATAGCAGCTTTCAAACCGAATGAGAATAGCAGATTTAATGAACCTTGATCCATTGTCGGCTACAACTTATCCGCCCTCGTTGCACAGCGGCCGCTGCATGATTCAAATCGGCAATATATTTTCTTTCCATTCTTACTTTGTTTTTTGTTGTTTTTTTTGTTCGTTCAATTTTTGTATAAACGTTAAGTCGAATCTTTACTTTTGCGCCTTCTGTTTACGCACTAAGTGCGCGTGCGCGTGGTCCTTTTTTTGCGTGACTTTGGACTTTTACGATTGCGCCCGAATTAATCATCAAACTCGCAAGAACGTATAAGCGTCGGGGTATATATATAAAAAGAAACGAAAGTTTGCCTTAGCCGAGCAGGAGAGAACTTTTCTATAGATTCTACGAACCGAGGGAAAAAGTAAGTTGAGGACGAAAAAGTCTTGGCCCCGAAACTTTTGTAATTATGGACGCGAAGGTATATACACGCCCTGCGGAGGTGGTGCGGTGCAGCTTCCAAAGGCTATAGAACCGAAAAATTTTGTATATATCGCCCAGAGTGTTTTGTATCGTCACGCCGGCGCTCGCCTGCTTCACAATGAGCGAGTTGGAAATGTTTTTGCCATTATTTAACATGACGATGACGATTGCTTAATGTACAGCCGTCGCGCCATGCGTGGCTCACGCATTGGTGGCACACTTTAGTGTGTGCAAGGGTAAAACCAAAAGGAAAGTTTAACCCGCGCTTCCGCGCATTAAAAGTGAGTTGAAAATTTTCGTAACGAGCTTATTAGTACGGCACAGGACCGCAAGCAGTAGTTCGAGCTTCGTTGGCTTGGCAATTGCCTGTGCTTTGGTTTTTGTGATGTATTTCCTATCTTCATGAAAACAATTTTCTTTATTTTTTACTCGTTGTCGCGATGAATTTTTATTTACAAGCGACAACTTTTATTTATCAACGTTGTGTATGAAACGAATCATTGACCCTATTCGTAAAAGTAAAAATTTGTAAAAGTTTCGTGTAAAATTAACGACGCAACTCGCACGCCCGACTGCAGTCAGTTGTTCTGGACTTGCGGATAATCTAGTTGTGAAAATTTTGTGAATGAAAAGAGAAAAAAAATAAACATCGCTTGATTGACGAAAACCCACCACAGAGCTACTGCTTCAGGTTAAGGAGCCGCGCACGAATAGGCAGCAGGATCAACAGCAGCGAAATTATTCAAATGTTGCGTATCTGTGTGTGTGTGTGTGTGTGTGTGTGTATGCGGTACCGTGCGACACGACGACGATGTTGCCTCTCTGCAGCTGCGATGCAAAGCTCAAAGGCCCGGCAAACACGTTGTTGCAACAAACTTTGCGCTTTGACCCGGGCGCGCGACTCACTACTGCATCGCCGTATATATAACGCCGTACATATAATCCGTACGTAGCATCAAGGACTGTGTTTGTCGTAGACATAATATAACGCCGTGTGCGTAGCAGCAGCAGCAGCCAAACACGTGCACAAACACACGTGCCCAAGCGGTTCTCCAGCTCTTTCGCGCTAATTTTGAATACATTATGCCGCTTGTAATTCGCGCTAGGAAAGTTTTAATACTCTGTTTTCGACTCCGTGTACAGATGTGTCCCTTGATTTATTTTTATTTTTGATCCCACCTCCTTGAAAAATTGCAAAACTTCAAAATGAATTAAATCGCAGAAATTCCGAAGTATAAAGAAGCAATAGCTAAGAAGTAACTGAACAAGTCGTCTTATATATGGTACTTTTAAAAATTCTTATCACTTGTGAGATTTGCTAAAAATCCTCGTTCGCCATCTACAGGCAATTTGTCAATGTAAATTGATATCATGAGTTTTGCCATTTAAAATGGTAATTTTTCTACTTAATTATGTTAAAAAGTTTCATAATTATAGAAATGGTACATCGATTGCTGCAGAACATGGTCATTTTTATTATGTATTATTTTTAAATTTCCCATCAATTTTTCTCGGTGTAATACGATACCATAGTCTCGTGCGTATCAGCGTTATTGTAGTCTTCAATCGGCGCTCGGCGCATTAACTTTTCCCGGACAAAATAAACGTCGTATATGTGCTCCAGGACATACTCGAAGCTACTTCATACACACGCAGATATATCTATACAGTACATGGGGTCAAGTCGCGCGAGCAACCAGATAAGAGCTCGTTCTCTGCGAGAGAGAGCCCCGAACTTGGTCACGATTTTCATCTTTCTCCGGGTCTGCTCACATTATATTACGACCGCAGCATTGGGGCATCACAAGAAACTTCGAGCCAAAGATTACGGCCGGTCTCGCTGTCCCTTGGGCTAAAGAGAGCGAGAGAGAGAGAGAGACTAGCAGATGGGGTATAGGGTCATTGTGCACTCGATGCATGAGGGAAAATCGCTCCCTCGAGGCGAACGGACGCAGCAACCGCCCTCGCCTCTCCGCTGCCCCGCCATCGCCGACGCTGCCTCCGCTACTCGAAACTTCGAGGCTAGATTTTGGGATACTCAAAGTATCTCCATGAAGCTTTAGCTTCGGCGTGCTTACATCTTAGACGCGCGCGTGGGTAGCTCGCATGTTTAAGAGAGAGAGAGAGACTTACCTATATATAGAACGGGAGAGAGAGAAAGATTCGTCTATTATAATCTGAGCCAAGGGCTGCAGCGCACACTATCGTCGCTTATTATATCCTCTTATGCATCGGCTTATGGACCTTGGTAGCGCGCGTTGAGTAATTTACACCTGCCGAGCGTGTGAGAGTGAACGTGGAAGGTCCCTCGACGCGACGCTGTGCCATGCCAGCTACTCTCCTCTCTCTCTCTCGATATATATAATACGAGTTTCAAAACGTCAAACGTCAGCGACGGAGCTTGCGCGTGGCACGACGAGACTATTCTTGGCGGGGCATATATATATGCGCATATTTACGCGAGCTTCGAATGTCTTCTTTTATTTCTTATCTGTGCTCGTGTACTTTTTTTTTATCGTTCGCCGAATGCATTATCAGTGTTTATTTTCTCTCGACGCGATTCCTTTATCGAGGCTTGCGCGCTCGAAATACTCTCGACCCCCGCCATAAAATATTCGCAATCACGCGGGGGGCTGAATGACTAAATGCCGCGTCGTTTTCCGCGAAGCTGAATGTAATATATTTTTTACCTCTCCTGATTACCCGGCGAAGCCGTTTATTTATCGCAGCGGCGCAATGCAGCGCGCAAGTTGGCCTTCTCTCTCTCTCCTCCCTCTCTTGGTAACGAGCTTGAGTATTCAGCGAGTGGCATTTTTCAAAGAGCGCAGGCAGCGGTGCGGAGCGCGGGGAGGAGGGTGCTTTTTTTAGCATATAACGCAGTTTCCACCATTTGAAAGTCAATCGACAATCTGTTTGATTGCGCGCGCTCGTTGCAGTCGTCGTATTATACGAACGCGAACAATGAGAATCGGAAAGGAGCCAGCCGCGCGCGCTAGTACTCTTTGGCGGGCTTCGATCGACGACCTAAAACGAAAGCTCGGACAAAAATTCTTATATATATTACTCTCTTGCGCGCGCGCGAGTTTTGCAACGCGGGGAGGAAAAAAAAGCTACGCGCGCGGTTATCAGAAACTGTTATTGAATCAAATGAAATTTAAAGAGCGCAGCGTGGCGGTGGTGGTGGTATATAACCGCACTGAAGTCGAGGCGATCCTATATTACGTCGTGACTCGATTCCACTTGGAAAAGTGGAGAACTGGAAAGAGAGAGATCTGCGCGAGTTATAAAAACTTTGAACGGCTAATAAGTACGAATCAATCAGTTGATCAATCCATTATTCGCGAGCACGAGGAAGTAGAAGAAAAATCTTTCTCTCTCTCACGGACTCGTCGGAAATTGTGGCTCGTGAGAATCGATCTTCGTCGACTCTCGCGGTTCCGTTATGTGTAGTCTATATATACGCTTTTTCTTCCTTACAAAGCTATACAGCTTTGACTTGGCGGCGACGCTGATGGGCAGCCATACAGTGCTGCAGCTCCTGCAATTCCTCCTGTATATATATCATACACGATCTACGCTAGTGTGCCGGGAGAGCTGAGAATTCGTAGAAATTAGTATATAGCGAGTGTGCGGCTGCACTTTGAAACATTATAGACTATGAATAGTTAAATTACTTGCTCTCATTACTTGGAGCTTTCCGGTTGTTGGTGCATTGGGTGCTGTTAGCGCGCGCGCGCGCACACACACACACAGCCGACGACGCCATCCACCACCACCACCACTGCTATACCGCTTCTCAATTATAGTCGAGTTGGCATTGCAAATCCACCCAAAGTTTGGCATGCCACGCGATGCAGCAGCAACAGCAGCAATCGAGGCTTTCGTCTGTGTACTTTCAACTTCTTGGTTGCTGCTGCCGCTGAGATGCGAAGCGCGCTAAAGCTCGAGAGTCGGCATTGTTTTGTTGACGTATACACACAGCGTACATATATAGAATGCGATCTCCTCGTTGCGGAAGGAGTAAACATTTTTTCTCTTCGCTCTCGAGGAGGATAAGAGGACTTTTTGTTCGCAGCGCGCCGAGCGAAGTAAATTTTATAAATTACTTCGCGACAGTATCTAGAAGAGAGGGTTGTAAGAGGATAAACTCGCGCACGCGGGTCGGGCAAACGTATGTGTATTGTATAATACACATTGAGAGGCAGTCAGTCAGCCAGTCAGACTCGCGCGATCGAGACGAGCAGAGCGTAACTACTTGCATACGCCTCGAGGCATTTATGTATGTACGCGTGTACGCGCTTCACCTGGCTCTCTACGCCCCCGCGCACACGACGTCTACTCTCTCCGTATGGTATATAAGCATTAGGCGATAAAAGGCGTTACGTTTGCTCGACGCATTCATTCTTTGCGCGCACATCGAGAGAGAGAGAGAGCTTATACACATAACGAACGGGTGAAAAATACATACATCGCTGGGGGCTATACTGGGGTGGCAGCGCGCGACGAAGTAAATGCAATGCAAATATTACCCTTCTCTAGCAGCAGCAGCAGCAGCAGCAGCAGCAGCAGCTGCCGCGCGTCAACGCGATGGGTATCGTAACGCGGTTTCTGATACGAACTATGTAAGTGCGCGACGTAGTAATACACGTCGCCATGTATAGTATAGAGGTAGAGATAGCGCTCTTGGATCATATTGTAGCGTACTCGACTGGCGGGGCCCTGTAAACCCGCAAGTATTAATCCAACTGCCAAGTGAGCGATGATCGGCTGCCGGGCGAAACTCTCTCTAAACTCGGTCTGATCGCTCGACGCTCTTTCCCGTATATAAAGCACGCACAAGTGAGTGAGTAGCGTGTGTATATATACTTGCTTGCGAGCTCGCATATATCTGCTAGACTACGGAGTCGGCTGCGGGGTGTATAAGAGAAGCAAGCGTATATAGATTCCGGCCGCGTTAGCAGCGCGCAAACTTGTCGGGTATTAGGCGATCCTCCTTCGCGCTCTACGCCATGGCATAATTCACGTGGAACGAGCAGCAGCAACGAGAGAGACGAGATCGTGCGCGCGCGCGGCAAATGCCCACGCACGACTGGAATTCGAGCGCTATAATGCGGGAGATTCTCGCGCGCGCGTTTACGTTAAAAAGCTATATGTACGGCGAGGAAGAGAGCAAACGCTATACTCGAGATTCTGCCCCGTGCAGATCGAGAACGCGATGATCTCCTTGCGCTGCCGTTTCCTTTTCGTTGTAGAGGGAGAGAACTCGGAGCTATAAGCTATAAGTGCGAGAAGTGTATGTGCTGCGATTAATGATAATCCAACAACGCATAACTACACACGTTTATTATACAATCGGAGCGCGCGATTATATACCCTCTAATTCGCGTGGATATATTCGCGGATATATTCCAAGAATTCGAGTATTACGTAAGCTACGCGAGTGCCGATTTTCCCCATACAAGATCTCAGGATACGATATCACGCTAACACGCTGCGCGCGTCTAGTTTGTATAAAGTTTCATTTTCCGCGACGATTCTCGAGTTGCTGCTACCCACGAGCGCGCGGTGTGTGTGAAAACGTTTTTGACGAAGAACTTTTTATTAGTGGAAGCTTTAAAGTTTCAAGAGTCAGCTAGCTAACAGCTCTCCGTATCTACTCCGTGTGCTCTCGAGGACGAAAAGAAGGAGCTGCAGCGCAAGAGAGCGCTTGGATCCCGTGGCGGCGGCCGGCAAACTCTTCAATTATTCATTTGACTTTTATCGCGCGCACTTTTCGAATGTTAATATACTTAAAAAATTTCCCCCCTGTATTATTAACTAAAATTATTATTAAGGGTTGGCTATGCATTATGTACTACCTCTCTCTCTCTCTCTCGCAAGCTCAGTAGCAGCAGCAGCAGCTTCACTCTCCGACAGAGTAATAACGGATTACAAACTTCTTACCCACGGCGATGAATAATAAATAGGTAAAAAGCGAGAGGCAGTCGCTACTGCTGCTGCTGCTACCGCTGGCCGCAATACACGAGTCATTTTTACTTCGTTAAGGTTGTGCTTGCTGTGGTAGTGGCTCCCGCCACAGAATGAGAGAGAGAGAGAAAGAAAAAGCATTAGCGGCAGCCGTAGCGCGCCACGGTTTTATACAGCGTGGCAGCATGGATGCAAGCCGAGAGAGAAATATGTATTTGTGTCCGATCAATGCAATGCGCGCGCGTTTACGTTGCATATAACCCGGGCAGACAGTCCGTTCTCCTATATGGATGGAGAGAAAAAAACTCAGCTGTACGAAGCGAGAGTAGTACAGCGTGCGGAGGGAAAATTTCGCGTGTGCACATCACCGCAGCTGGTCCAGATGAGTGAGAGGAAGAGAAAAGCTGCACACATACATACGAACGTGCAATCGGGGAAACAACAAAAGAATATAGAGCTACTAATGCGTGTGTGTGTGTGCGCGTGCTTATGTGTGCCAGAGCTATATATACATAGAAAGCAAGAGAGAGAGAGAGAGAGAGAGAGTGCAGTGTATTGCAGCTTGCAGAGCGAAAAAGCTTCGCGAATACACGTTGTCGGCTCTGAGAGTGCGAAGTGTTATAGATATATATATGCTTGATTTATAAGTCTAGCAGCAGCACACAGTAGTACTGCAAAGAAGAGCTGCGAGAGAGGCAGGCAGGCAGACTGGCTATGGCTGGCAGAGAGAGAGTATAGTGCGCGGTACGTATTTCGGTACGGACTGACGCCGGAGTGGCGCGGATGATGCATCGCTTTAGAGTCAACTCCAGGCGGTCGCGGTTAATGGATTTCGAATGGCCGGCTGTTGGCTCGGGGAGTTTTAGATCTTCCTCGCCCGCGCCAGCGCTTCTGCTTCTGCCCCGTCTTCTTCTCTTCTCTTCTTCTTTCTCCACTACTTCTATCTTTCTTTTGCTTGAGAGAGCGCGCGAGCTTTTCGCCGCCCTTCTTCGCCCCCTCGCCGAATCGCTAGTTTCAATTTTCACAATGCACTTGCCTCGCGCACTCGCGTGCATCGAGCGCAATTGTGTAACGACCTATGGCGTGGAGATCTCGAAAGCATTCCTTTTCGTTTTTTTTTTCAACCACCGTATATCTTGATCTATCATGACGTGGCTCATCCTCGCACTGAAATGAAACCCTACGAAAAAGTTTAACAATTTTGTTTACTCTCGGGAAGACGTTAATGTACTCTAACCGAGCGATTTTCGTTTTAATTTTTTCTTCTTTTTTTTTCACCTCTCTCGCTGCGGTAAATTGATTTTATAAAGGACCTCTATTGTAGCTTTGTGGCTGCTTTACTTATACTCGGCAGGCGTTACATTAGTATTTTCCTAATCCCCTTACCCTTTAAATCGTTTGCTTCTGAAACATTAAATTAAACTCATGCTCGCGCGCGCGTGTGTGTTCGTACACGTATACGTATTTACGCAGCTCTGCATTCGCATATTATATATAATATATATCTATATATGCGAAGATTCCACACGTACGCACGCGAGTTGAATATGTAAATTATATTAAGCATTCGGCCCCACACAGCTCTTGGGCTGAGAATCGTTCGTTTCGGTCTCGAGTATATATGCGCGGGGTGTACGAAACATCGCTCGTTATAAATGCAGCCGTAAAGTTTGATTTACTGCAGTTGGTAAATTGACAAAAACGAAGGGTTTATCTTGAAAAATAAAAAAAAATTAAGTAATCATGCCTGTTTGAACGAATCTCCGTGCTGCTGCCTGGCTAATCACATATTTGTTGATAAATATTAAATGCGAAATGCCACGACTGTTATTTTCAATTGGAGTGATAATAAAAAAATAAAATAAATAAACAAACAGACCAGAAACTCTCTCTCGCGAGTGAATTATAACGTATCAACCCGACGTTACAATCAAGCTCTGAAAATGCAATGCGTGTATTTATGCGCATACAACGAGCCGACACGACCGCTTTTCGGAAGGCCGGAGCACAGCTCGCAATATCGCGACCGCGATTTACGAAGTAGAAAGAGCCCGAGTTCGGTCAGCCCGCAACGCGCGCGCCCACGAGCGTTTAATATACACGTGCACAAACATGTAAACCGGCTATGCTACTGCTGCTGCTGCTCTGTTTTGCTACATTACCGGGGAGCCCCTCGCGAATCACTCGAATATCAATTCTCTCGCGTGACTTAGCCCCTGCATTTTGCACTTAATCCAGCAGCAGCAGGATTCTGTGCGTTACTATCATATATACGAGCCCTCGCGATTATTTCGCGCGCGATATAATTTTCGCGCAGAGTCCGATCTACAGGGCTCGTGGTGTAATCGCTGTTATTGGCATTAATTGAAAAATTTTCGGATATTTCCACGAGCCAACCTCATTATATGCCGCGCCACGTCGGCCCCTACGATAAACATTGCAAAGTATATACACGCAATAGCAACGCATCGGCCAATCAAGCTGGAGAATTTTATGATTACTTGACTTTCGATGCGTTAAAAAGGCAGCACTGACGCGTGGTGATTATTTATACGCGAATAATTTTGATATTTAAATTACACGTGTGTGCCGGAGGTAATATTTATCTACGCGGCGGCGCGCAACTCTCGCGAGAATTTGCTCACTTCTCACAGATACAATAGTCTTACGCGGCGCTCATATATATACGCCGGTGCACATTTCACACACCGAGCAGCAGCAGTAGCAGTACCGAGTTCTCTGCTGCTGCTGGCTGCGGATCAAATTGTTTATTTTAGCCGTATAATGTGAATACACGAGCACACACACGCACACGCGTATTTATACGCAAGAGTATTTACGCAGAGACGCGTCCGCATATTTGATTAGCGAGCTTGAAAATTGTTCCAAAATTACACGGCGCGAGAAATAATAATTGAGCGAATTTCGCTGCTGCTGCAGCTCCGGGGGCTATTCTTAATGACTTGTACACAAAAATTTTCGATTTTCCGAAAATATATTTATACAG
This sequence comes from Trichogramma dendrolimi, assembly GCA_034770305.1. Classification (NCBI taxonomy): domain Eukaryota; kingdom Metazoa; phylum Arthropoda; class Insecta; order Hymenoptera; family Trichogrammatidae; genus Trichogramma; species Trichogramma dendrolimi. The sequence continues at coordinate 6,892,880 of JAPMIB010000002.1, read as the reverse complement.
CGTGATGTGTGTACGTAATGTAATATTTTTTTTCCTCTGACCTATATCGTTCACTCGGATTTGCAGCAAAAATACAGCAAAGCTCTCTCGATACGACGTGTCTCGCTGGCTTGTTACGTTGTTGTATACATAACGAAAAGGTATAATTGAGTCGCGCTGTCTTTTATTTCGAAAGGTGCGGGCATGTCAGGTAAATAATTTGTTTTACGGGCATCGCAATATCTCGTTTAACGACAAACGGATGGCGCAAGAAAACGGCGTGTAAACGTGTGTACTTATATACCAGCGTATACACGCGCGACGTCTGGTGCATAATTTTTTCCACCTTATACGCTCACAAGCGGCGGCGGGAGTGCAGAACGCGTTGAAGATAGCGTAATGAGCGTCAAAACGCATACATACATACACACGCGCACACACGTGCGCTTACAGTTCTACTTGCGACGTATATTTATTCAGCCGGCACAGAGATGAGCGAGCTACAAAAAAAAAAAAAAAAAAAAAAAAAAAATAAGGGAAAAAGCAAAAATAAGAAGCAAAAAAAAAGGTGAGCTACGTGAGCTCCAGATGATTTATACCGGACGTGCCGTAAAACAAATTATCTCGACGAGGAAAAAAAATGTATACACACGGGGAGCAGCGCGGTGGTGGCGTCGGGAGCAGCACTAGTACACCACCTCTTGGTTATACGAAAAGTCCGACTCGCGCACAGCACCAGCTGTGTGGCTGCTCACTCGTCGTCGTCGTCGTTTTTTCTTCGAGGCTGCAATACACATGCATCCACCCAGTGCTGAGGACGAAAAAGAGAGAGAGAGAGAGTACGCGCGTATATGAATGCAGATGCTTTTGTCAAGCGCCAAAAGATGCGAGAAAGGTAGCGAGAGAGACAGAGGAGGGAAGTAGATCGTTGTGCGCGCGCTGTATTAAACACTATGATAAATATGGAATTTTCGTTTGAATTCAGAGTTTTCAATAAGTCGCGACGCGCGAGTCCATTCCTATATGGCCAAGGGCAGCAGAAACTGCAGTTCATAATTACATGAGTATAAGAGGTATATGTGGACTCATTAAGGGACTGGTGCTGTGTAAGTCATTCAGTGCGTGGCGCTGCACCTTCCCCGCGCACCCTACATAGCGCGTCGCGAAATATACACGTCGAATAATGTCTTTCACTAGCTGCCTGCCTGGGAGAGAGAGAGAATATTTGCAACTTCCGCAGTCTCTCTTTGGTAAGGGCAAAAGCTTGAATGTGTACGTTTGCGCCGCGCCGCGCAGGTACATATATATTCGATGCGTTCTATATATACACATAAAAGCCATTGAAATTACCATGGAAATGGGCTTTCTCGCGTCTGGCTGACTTTGTTTTCACTCGGACTCCGTCAAAGTTGATTTGCATGCGCGCGCCGAGCGTCGAACGTGTGCGAGAGCGCCCTTTCTCTCACTCACTCGTTCACTATGCACCACTCACACACGCAGACACAAAGAGAGCGACGCACACACAGAATCACCGCGTTGATACAGTCGTGTCCCGCGCGCACCCGCGTTGTTGTGCTATATATCGGCGAAAATGCATCGACGCAAGTTTGCGCGCGCGCGCACGTTTATTTGTCCTTGATTTTACGTTTGTTTTCGTAAATGTATAGGCCATGGAAATATTTCATTTTTGCATACCAACGTACATACCCGGCTGATGGGGCGCGGGAGTGCGTGGCTTTTTTCAATTTCTCTGATGTGTGCGCTTGCAAGCAATGCATACGAGTGTGTGTGTGCCGAGAATACGTTTGGGAATTATATGTAGGACATTTTTTTTACGTCGGACTTTTTTTCTTTCCTCTTCGTAACAATGAATGGCCAAAATTCAAAAAATATTTTGAAAGCGCTCTTGCGCGGTGCAATTTATTCCGCGAATGTAAATAAAACGAAAGGATAAAAAATTCCAAGAACCACGCGCAAACAAGACGAAAAATTCGTCGTTAAACTTTTTACGCGATGGGGCCAAGTATCGCAAAACTATCCGAATAACGGGGGGATAAGAGGGAGAGCTGTTGCTGTGCATGAGCGAGAGGAAGTCCGGAAGTGAAATTCCAAACTCTTTAAAATTGCCCAACATAACAATATTGGATACATGTTATTTTCCAGCCTCTTAAGCTGCAAGAATGGCTGCTACGCCAGCAACAGCAGTAGCAGCCTAGCAGCAGTTGCTAGTAGTAATAGAGGAAAGAGAGACGGAGTTAGAGAGAGAGAGAGAGAGTCAAGTTCGATCGTACGAGCTAAATTCAAAATAGCTTCGTATCGGATGCACATCGATTCTGGCTTCGCTGAGCTTTCACCTTTATTTCTCTCTCTCTCTCTCTCTTTTTCTCCTTCGATCTCGTTTCTATTGCGTTCCATACACTGCTGCCACCAAGGCGGTGCCGTGCTGTGTGTGTGTTTTTTCAGCTTGTTTGCCGTCGCTCTTCGTCTTGTTTTGCATATCGTTTTGACTTGCAGCGATACGCAATCACGTTTCAATTTCTTTAAAGAAAACACGCTTCCTCTAACTCAAGCTCTCTCTCTCTCTCTCTCTCTCTCGTTCTCCCGGATACATATAGCTCACAAACGCCGAATACACACCCCAGCGACAACAAAATGAAAAAACTTTTAACTATTTCATATATATTCGCATATAATAGTATTCGATCTTTTCTTACTAACGCCACGCGTGGCGCGAGGCACTGCAGCTCGACATACGATGCAGCAGAAGCTCTGATACGGGCAGTATCATTTCGGCTGCTGTGTATATGTATGCAAAGTCGAAAAGTCGGACGCGAAATTAAAAAGCAGCAGTAACAGCGGCGCGGCTCAGTGCGACAAGGAGGAAAGTACGCCAAGGAGAGGAGAGCTGGGGAGAGTATACCTTCACGATATATTGACGCGCAAATGTATGCGAGAGCGAGGGAAGCTCGAGAAAAGCTCTGGAACTCGAGACTGGCAAGAAATCTTGCGCGAGCTTTTTTCACATAGCTATGTATACCGAGTTTTTCGACGATTGCGCCTGTACTGTGTTTTGCTTTTTTTTCTCGTCTGCTGCCTATATACATATACAGAGCTACGTGTGTGACCTCCCCGGTTTAAATATATATCTATGTACGTTTATATATTGTAAAGTTCGGCTATTCATGTATACGCGCTCGTACACGCGCACATGCACATGCCGAGGACGCGGAGAAAGAGCAAGAGTGTGTGTGCATAAATGCATATGATACGTACATGATCTCATATATATGCCTCGTAAAAAATATGCTGTCGTCGATGTCGTCGTCGTCGTCGAGGGAGCTTCGCGCGCCACTTTCGATAATGGAATACAACGCGCCGACGGCACATGGCAATCATGCATGCATGGGGCTATGATTTTCGCAACAAAAAAAATGTTTTTTGACGTGCGTATCTGCTTTATATACGTGAGAAAAAAAGGCATGGCAATTTTTTTCGTTCTTACGCACATTATTTGCGAAAAACAAACTTTGTAAACGAAAAGTTACCATCGAAATGGCTATCCTCTAGAAAACCGTTTTTTTGATTTATCGAAATATAGCGAGACAAAAAAGAAAAGGCATTTTTAGTCATACTATTGCATAAACTTTACTTATGCGCGTGCTGGGCCAGCTAAACGTCCAAAAACCACGTTTTATCTTCTTTCACTGACGCAGTCAACTCTCGGACTTTGACTTTGAGAGCCCTCCCAGCAGTCACTCTTCGACTCTTACAAGAGCACACTGCCAGTCGTCTCCTGACGTACACCGGATACATTCGCCTTCAGATTTTTGACGATTATGATTCAAATGTTAAGTCAAACGACACTTTTCCACTTTTACCACTCGAAGCTTCTAGTTTAACCGCCAGGTGGCGCAGCTTCGGAAAAAGATGTACCCGCAAAAAATAAACAATTCTTCAGGGTAATAGTACACGTGGCTTCAGTTATGCGCTTGTGTACATGTCCAACACATTCTTTTTTCTTTCACTGTAATGTCGTCGTATGGATTTAAATTTGAAAGGGCCTTGAAAGTTTTTGTGTCACCAGTGACAATATAAAATTCATACTGCACGTCGAGCAAATCTTTTGAACGTGAAAACATGTCCTTGACGTCATCTACCTCCAATTTTCCTGCACTACATGATTCTTCATTGCTTTCCTTCCATATACTAAACTCGCAGAACCTTGTTTGTGTTTCCAATTGGCGCAACATTGACACACAGCCATTGTATTGGCGTGGCCAGTTCGCGACACGCGCAGGAGCCGCGGCAACCACACTAATTTCGAAGGGGCGCCTTTTCCAAACTTACATTATTTATAATCATCAATAAAATTGAAAGAATTTTGTACTTATCAAAGTCTAAAAAAAATATACAAGGGGCGGAAGATTTGAAATTGGCACCCACACTAATCTTGGCCACGCTAATACACACAGCAAATTTAACTTCAATATCTAAAACTTCGTTTGTATATTTTCCTATCGATATAGCAAACCTGAAGAGCGACGAAAACCCCATTTTTTCCACGAGCCATCTTCTGAAACAGTTAAATTTACCGGTTTCCATTTGCTGTATTTTCATGTATCTTTTTATTTCCAGCTTTCTTTTGATTAATTTCATACAAAACTTTTGTTGCTGTGTGTGTGTAAATTTTGAATGAAAGTGTAACAAATATTATAACTAAACGAATATGTTAGATCCAAAGCAGAACAAAGCATTTTCAAATGTTGAAGACCTACTTCAATCAGTCGAACGGCAAGCATTAAGCGTCTGTTCATTTCAGAAAAACAATCAACACTTTAAAAATAAATGGAATTCGTCAAAACGCGTTTTTCGAGCATATTCTACGAGACTTTTGCCGAAAAATCAATTTTTTGGTCGTATTGGATGAGAACCTCCCCTAAGATTTATAGAAGAAAAAACGTGGCATACGCGCGCGCTGGGCTGGAAAGTCCAAAATCTAGTTTTTCTTCTTCCTCTCGCTATATTTCGCTAAAATCAAAAAATGGCCTTTTGAAAAATGGCTATTTCAATGGTAAATTTCCTTCTCTTTCTATTTAGACTATTTTAAAAAATCTTTAAAATATACTTATTGAGATATTTGACTTGAAAATTTTTCCGGGGAAAATGGAAAATTGTCGAAAGGCTGACCCCACAACAGTAAACCTGAAGTAGTGTCCTATTGAAACTATATGCCATTTATTTTTTCTAAGAGGTTTCAGGAGCTTTCTTGACGAGTTGGAAATTGTGCGATTTCGCCTCATAACGCCGCGTTGGCGAGTCATTGGAGGCTTGACGTGAAATGGCTCATAGATAGTATATGTACGAGCTTGGTGAGCGATCGATCTGCTATTTTTCAACTTCACGAGTATTCATCTTGTACTTTTTACTCGTTCTGTAGCCTTATCGAGAAATGCCGTGTATTTTACGACGATACTTGAACATCATTTGAATCGTAGACTAATGACGAGTGTCATCTATTTTATGAGCAACAATTTTGTTAAATTTCTACAAAGTAGTTTACTTCGATTTATATTTTCATGAAAATGGTTGTTTTAAGCAATACCAAAAAACGCCAAACTTGCCCTGCGATAGAGGCCTCCGGTTGAAAATTCGTCAGCCCTTTTAAATATTCTCTGCAATTTTCGGTTAATTCGCTCCCTGCCTGCAGGGCTAACTTTTTAAAAACCCACAGATTTTTGTGAAAACGCGCGGAGAACAGAGGGATATATAGAAATATGGCCTGGGCCAGAAATAATTGGTAGGTATAAAAAAATATCGAGAGACTTGGAAAGCACCGTGCTGCTCGTTATCGTTGATTTTTACAGCGCTCCTAATTGAGCGCTGCGAACGATTCGTTGCCATAATGTGTACAAAAATCACAATCATCATACGAACTAATCATCGTACGAATGACAGATGTATGCACAATGGGTTAACGCTGGCACACATATATATTCGTACACATAACCTTTGAAGTATTACAGATATCGAGTTATCATTGAGAACCTATTCAAACATTCCTCTTTTCTCGCGTCATGCGATGAATCAAATTTATTACATATACATGCGCGGAGCTCGTGTATACGCAGAGGAAAGAGAGGAAAAAAAAACAACCACGGGATATATAATATATCGTACCTACCACGCGCTGCGCTGCACACAGGTGAAGGGAAAGAGAGAGTCAGCCTGCGTACACGTAGTGAGCAAACAAAGTCGCTGTGCGCCCCGCTCGCGATACAAAGGGAAATTCTTTTACATGTGTGCTCCGGAGCTGCAGCAGCGGCAAACCCTGCGCGGTCGCGCTCTATACGTATATATCGAAAAGACAACGAATTCGAGAGCGAGCGAGCTGCAGGTTGTACGAAAATTCCGAATGATATGCAAATCCCGCGTATCTCTAGCCTTTTCCGTTTTTCCTCGTTTCTCTCTCTCTCTCTCTCTCTCTCTCTCTCTCTCTCTCTCGGTGAGCGTCTTCTTTTGGCGTATAACTCGCTCCTACTCGCACACACACACACATACACACCCACGCATACAGGTATAAAAGAGCTGCCGAGACTATTCATACGTATAGTTGCGCGCTTATTTCTGCTAAATTGCATAATGTAGGATTGTTTGCGTACATACGTCGACGCAGCCCAGCAGCAGCCGTGCTGCTCTCATTCCGACCGTCTTTTATGTATATTTGCGAAATTTCGAACCCGGGGAGGATGAGAATTGATTGTTCGAAACAAGTCAGAAAGAGAATCAGATACGACCAGCTATCCTCTCTCTATCTCTCTCCCACTCTGAGTTAATTTATTAACTTTGAATGATATATACTATTTAGCGAGGATTATATTCTCTCTCTCTTTCTCTTTCCGTCGCGCACTGGCCTGCAGTAGTGTCCTCGTGATTTATTTCATTAAGAGTTGATTTCGTTCGAGCGTATGTGCGTTTGTGGCCGTGCGCTAGAGGGGGAAAGGATATCGAAAATTCATTACCAATAATGTCCGTATATATCTGTCGAGTTATATACAGATATATATCTGTATGAGCGAATCATCGCAGCTTTCGCGAGAGCGAGCGTATTGGAAAATTTCTCTAATTTTGCTCTGCGCGCGCGCGGCGCATCTGTTATAAATTCTATTTGTGAGCCTCGACGCGCAATCGAATAACGTTAATAAAAATATCGCAACCTATATACACCTTTTTATATTTATTGTATATCTCGCACGCCCGGCAGCAGAGAAAGAGAGAGAGAGAGAGAGAGAGAGAGAGAAATAAAGCGAAGTTTCAATAAGATGTGAAAACCACAGCTTGCTCCATTTTTTTTCTTCTTCTTCGCCCTCTCCCCGAAACAGAAACAAACGTTTTTTTAATGGTCTGCGCAATGTCGAGCGCAATATACATCCATAAATCTTCGTTGGATTTTCGCCCTTTCCGTGCTGAATTTAATTTTTTGTGACTTTTTAGGTAGATGGAAAGAGTGAGGAAGAAAAGAGAACAACTCGCACAACATATCGAGACGTTTGAAATTGAAAGGAAGCGAATTTCCAGTAAATATGCAGGAACGGTCGAGAGGAACGGATCGAGTCGCCATCGGATAACGACGAGGAGTCACAGCTGTAAGTGTTTTTCTAATTATTAACATTCATACATCTCAACTTGATATTAAATTTTACAATATAAGCAATTGTTGAAATAATAGCTCCACGACATAATAATACTTTTCACAAAATCATGCGTACCAAATGTCCCCAATATGAAGTTTTGAGTTTATTATTGTAGTATATAAAAAAAGACTCCAAAGGCCGAGATTTCAGACTCAAACCATATCAAAAATATGTATTTTCTCTCTTTCAACGAAAAGTGTGCCATATTTAGAGCTTATACTCCGCAGTAATATGAAAGGGATTTTTCACTCTATTATGTATTTTAATGTTGGAAATGAGAAAAAATGGAATGTCCAAGCTTGGTATCAGCTCGCATCGTCTGGAATAAATTTTGGAATTTCTCAACAATTTTTTCCAAAGCCCTAAAACTTCTAAAAATCCGAAAAAATTCAAGGCTTTTTAGACCTTTGAAAAATACCTTTGTGAATTTTTTCAAATTTTTTCCCCAAATCGGTGAAATACGTGCGTACTATTTTGTTAAAAAGTATCATTTTGACCCATATATAAAGTCCCCTCTCGGACGCCTATACTACTACTACTCACGTGTGCGCGCGTGGAGCCAAGTAATCAAAACAAGAGAAAACAGTCATAATTGAGTCGCTCGCTGAAAACGAGGTCGAACGAGAGCAAAAGTAAAAAATAACAATTGCACCACCCGACCATAACGTCAACAAGTAGTTAACGACTGCAGCGGCGACTGCTGCTGCTGCTCGTGAAACGTATGAAAATGACTTTTCATCTCCTACAAATATTAGTTGCACACGATAGATTGGTCGGGGTTGTGTGTGTGTGCGCGCGCGCGCGGATACGAGCAATCAAAATAATAAAGCTGCACACTGCGTAGCTTGTTTGGCGCGCATTTGTAATACTCTCATCTGGGTTTCGAATTTTAGTATATAAGCCCAGGGACGCTTTACATTATACGTAACCCAGGCAACAACTTCCACAAATTGGTCGAAAGCTCGCAGGTAACTTTCCTTCGCGAAATCATTAATTATTTGACTTTGCATTTGGCGCATTATACGTGTGTGCGTAGTGCACCCGCACGATACAGCGCACGACGACGAGGCAGCAGCAGCGGCAGCAGCAGGAGTTTCAGCTGTGCGTATACGTAGTTGAAAAATTCACTCAAATTTTTCCTATAATATTACTTTTTCCCAGTGTGGGCTAATGAATCTGCGAAGCCAAGAGTAGAAAGCTGGTGATTAATATTTTTTTCCTATGACGAGATGTACGAGAGAGAGAATGAATTTTGCCCCAAATACGTGTACGCATAATTTATGCGCGCTCGGGAGCAAATCTCACAAATTAAAAGCTCGCCTGATTGCGATTTAATTTCAAAATAACAGGTGGAATATAAGTGCGCGCTCGAGTGCGAGCTCTCGAAGAAACAAAGCTCTATATTTACAGTCGATGTGTGCGCATGTATAGTAATGACGACTCAGTGATTTTGTTGGAATAAAATCTTGGGGATAAAATTTATGTTGACACAGAGTCGTGGTGGTAGGTAAAACGACGGTCGATTTTGCACACCCACACACACGAGCGCGAGAGCATGAAAATTATATGTACATAGTTATATATTATATTAAAAGACGCTTGCGACTAACGGTAAGCGAAGCTAAAGAGAGAGAGAGAGAGAGAGGACCCGACGATGAGGGCGGGCTTTCGGGGCGCATATCAAACTGTCGAGCGGAGCCATTCGCGAGCTAATAAACGAGCCCGAGCCGCGTGATCCTCTCTGTGGCTCTCTCACTCTCTCTCTCCCTTGCTCTTTCTCGTGTTGTATAGCCAACGCCCTTTATACTTGTCTCTATCTTCCTGCGACCTCGGAGCTATGCGAGAGCATAGCTAGCTAGCTAGCTGCCGCTTATATTGCAAGCTCGACCTCTTTTACGCGTCATCTCTCTTTTAACTTGCCAGGGTGAGCGTGTCAAAGACGTTATTATATATTGCGCGCGACACGGGCGGGAAGCGCCTGCCTGCTGCTGCTGAAAAAGTATTGATAAAGGAAAGAAACACGGGTGGTTTTACATTATTATCTATTATAGTTTGTGAAAATGATTGAAAAAAATCACTGCAGATGAATCGAATAATGTCGCAACGCGCGCGGCTGATTGAAAAACGAAACGAATTTCAGCGATTTAAGCGAATCCTTCTATAATATCCGTGACGTTGCTAATTTGAGCAATAATTATCATAGCTTAGTGATACTTGCAGAGCCTGTGCCCCCTCTATTGTGTCCCTCTCCTCTCTCTTTCCATCCACCCACGTTAAGAGCTGCAGCACGCACGACATACGCATGGATAAATTCGGACCCGCTTTCGAATTGCCGATCTAGCGGTTACATAATGATCGCTCGTCGGCTATACTATACGTTTATCCACACACACATACATTCACATTCACGTGTGCCTATATAGGCGTTTATAATATAACGCGGGAATCCTTTTTCCCTCGCACTCGCTCGTTCTCTGTCGGAGGGGAGAGCTTTTAGAGCTAGTTCCTGTGCTTGCGCGCACGGCGTGCACTGCACACCACTTCGCGATTTCGCGTGTGCCTATACATTACAGAATACACGTACGTACGGCCGCGCGGCACGCGGGTGTACGGTGGAGAAACGCCCGCGCGCTCCAATGGGAAAATTTTGGCATGTGCAGCTGCTGCTGATACTGTGCCTGTCTATGTGTGCGAATGTGTTCGTGATGATGGTACTTGTGTGTCGCTTGGGTTAGCTCTCTCGCGAATGTGCGACGCATGAGCTGCTGCTGCTGCTGCTTCTATACTGCTGCATCGAGTGTTTTTGATTGCTTCGATCCGTCTACATGCGTATACGTAAATGTGTGTATGATATATGTAGGCGCGCGCGTGAGCTTATCAAGCGACTATACTCGCTTGAAAATCGCTTTACACTGCAGCAGCAGCTGCCAAAACTATGAAAATATGTATCAATCGATTATTCCCGCAACTATATTATAATGCGTATAAACGGATAATAACAGATTTTCTCGTAGAGATATAAATTTAACCGCGCTAAACAGCGAGTTGCAAAATTTTCATTTTTCTATTAATAGTAATCAAACTCGCAAGCTCCGCGCGAATTCGAGCATGGTCTGAAGAATACGCGGATAATTAGCCGAATTCGCGTGTCCGTGTGTAGAAGCGGCTCAATCAGCATTACCTTATGTGCAAAATCGCGCGAGTGTCGATAAATGCGACTCTACTTTTATTATATTCCACTGTAGCAGCATCAGCATCAGCAGCAGCTATACATTATACGGTATCGAACACACATATGGGGGTCTTTTGCACGCGTGGCGTGTACGCAAATCTCGGGGTCGTATATACGCAGTTCTAATTGTGCGCAATGTAGCGTATTCGCGAACGAATGCAAACGCATTTACTGCTGCTGCTGCGCCTGCGCGCATCTGTTCATTAATTATGCATTTAATTATCGCGCGATTCGAGAGACCGAGTGAGCTGGCATACAAAATCGTGTACTGCTACTATTGCAAGCTCTCTTTTACGCGTGGCATCGCCTTGCTATACGTATACTGTATACCTCGTGTACGGTGTGCGCCCCGCCACATTTCCCGCGCAGCAGCAGCACAGTGCGAGCGAGTTGATTTTTCCGTGGCATGGAAACAGCAGCAGTAGCAGCGATCCAGATAGCAAACCTCACGAACATGTGCACAGTTGCAAAAATAAAAGAGAAGAAAAAAAAACGATTGAGCTTGCAATATTGTTATATCTATATAGATATTTTTTAATGCACACGCGTGTGCGTGTAGGCGAGAGATCGTGTAAAACAGATATGCGCTTTCTTTTCGAGTGAGAGCGGAAATTCAGTAGGTTTTTCGTGAAATTTAATCTCCGCGTGTGTGCGAGCCGGCAGTAGCAGTAGTAGTATGCGAGTGCAGCAGTAGCTGTGGCCACGGTACAGCGTGTGCGCTCACGCCAGAGCTCGTGCGTACCTATATAGGTATATACAACGTACGAAATATAGGCTTCGAAAAGAGCTTCGCGCGATATTACGGAACGAGGTGGAGGTTGGGGATGATGCTGCTGCAAGCGTACGCGAGTGAAAAATCCATGCACGTTCGCCGGAAAGTCCATTTCCTCTATATACACTTTTTCGAAGAGAGGCAGAAGAGCGAGCTGGTACATACACTACTCTCCTTTTTCGAGCTACTGCTGTGGCAAAAGAGGAATTGCCGCATAACATGCCGCTACTGCTGCTGGGCTAAAGCTCACTCGCGCGAGTTATAAACGCAAAAGCGCGTCAGGCATCGGTAATATAACGCCGAGAGAGAGATGCGTGATTCGATCTTCTTGTTTCTTTATGCTCGCAGCAGCGGCAGACATCGGATTGACGTTTGAGCTCGTGGTGGTTTATGAAAAAGTTTGACTCTCTCTCTCTTTTACTTTTTCTTTGTCTCTCTCTCTTCTTTTTTATATTCCTCGCCGTATGTATAGATCTCGAAGTTGAAGACGCGCGCAGCTGTTTTTATGCTGTTTTTATTCCGATCATCCACCTCCCTTCCCTCCTCGCGACTTCTCAATTATTATGCCCCGCTTTGCTATAAACGCATCCTCCTCGCGAACTATCTCTTCCCGTATTTGTTATTTTCCCGTAAAGCTCTTTCCTTTATTTTCCAACGATCACCGCCGCCGACGTGATCGACGCGATCATCGAGAATGGGTATTTTAAAATAAATCTCCATCGAAGCCCTTCACAGCGTCACTGCAGCGCAGCTCTATATATATAAGCGCGCAGGTTGATCGGCCTGACGCGCGCGCGCGCGTAAACGCTGCTGCGTGTACGTAACGTCACTGTGCAGCGCGCGATGACTGCGAAAGGCTGCGCCGTTTCTATATAGGTACATCGGCCGTGGCGGCTCAGAGAGAGAGAGAGAGAGAGAGAGAGCTTGATGGCATCGCGAGTAAAGGAAGGAGGAGGAGGACGACGACGACGACGACGACTTTAGCTTATCCGGCGGCGTCGAAATTGCCATAAGTCAATGTCTCTCTCTCTCTCTTGCGCGCGCTCGCGTCCGTACGGTAATTTATTTCCGAGGAATCGCACACACGCGCTTGCATACCTCTACGTGTACACTCACACACACATACACCCATACAGAGTCACGCTATCCCGTTTATATGGACTTGCAATCCCTTTGGATGCGACTCGAGAGACTCTCTGTGTGCGTATATATATATAGATAGCGATGGTGGTGGTGTGCGGTATATACATCTCGACTCTCTGCCTCTTCAGGCTTCTAAAGGTGGATGTACGCGAGCTGCTCAACTGCTACTGCTTCTGCTGCTGCTTGCGTGTGCAGTTTAGCGCGATTGATCGGGGCTTCTCGCCCGCGCGCAAGCTCGTGATATTTCTCTATCTTCTCGAAGACTATATACGTACGTGCAGCAGAGGCGCACACGAGCAGTGTACGTATAAGAATCGCGAATCGACCTACCCACCGAACGTATAAATCTCGATCGCACGAAATGATCTCTTCTCTCCCGCGTGCGCACCTTTGTCACTCGTTTAATACCTGCTTTTCAAGAAATAATATTTGTTTTCTCGAGTGTGTGGCGCGCGTACATATATCCGGGTACGCGCGCACGATATATATTATACATATACCTTTTCGCGGCGCAGATTCTGCTATATATAGTATACGTTGCGCGCAGCCGTGTTGAAGACTAACTAGCACCAAGAGTATTTGTGCACCAACAGCAGCAGCAGCAGCCGACATTTCTCAAGCTCAAACGAAAATTCACCGTTGTATATATTCGTGCGGTTCCGTCACAGCTTTCTCTCCCTCCCTCTCTCTTTCTCTATGCAGAGAGAGTATACCAAAAGCAAATCCTCACTTTGCGTTCTCTATATATAAACGCGGCGCTGTGCAGCTCATGCTGCTGCTGCACACACATGCAGCAGCAGCACACACGCGAAATTTAGTCGCGTCGCTGTCAAGCTCTCTCCCGGCCCATGTGCCTTGCATGCGATCGCTCGCGTTCCCATCTTCCCATCCTTTCCTATCCTCGTAGGAATATATCGGTGATTGAAATTTGATGTCGTGCGGTTGAGCTTTTTCGTTTCGCGGTTGCTCGTCGTCGTCGTTCGTTCGTTCGTTCGTTCGTTCGTTTGAGGCTTTTACCCCGAAACCTGACACAATGCTTTTTTACTCTCTTTGTCTTGTGCCGCGCGCTCTCTTTCCTCTATCTATCCATCTATTCGCCTCTTTCTCTCTCTTTCCACGCTTCGCTGTGCGCGGCGGCAGCGGCAGATGTAGTTTTCAAACTACAGATTGCACGTGTGCAATTTGAAAAAGCTCGACTAGCGCCCACCGCGATGCGACAGAGAGATAGAAACTGCAGTGCGCGCACGGGATTTTCGGCATTTTTATCTTCAGCCATAGCTATATACGCACATGCAGCTACAACAACGGCGTAGCCATCGACTTTCGAGCTTTGTCGCCCCATGTATATACATCGACTCGTTGATGTAATTGTAAAGGCAGAATAGCGTAATATGCGCTGCAGCACCACTGCTGTTGCTGACGCTGCTGCTGCTGCCGCTGTCGTCTTGCAATCAGAGAAACTAAATCGGTATACATCGTGACTATAAACAAAGCTCGCCGCTCATGCCGGTGCATTCGTATGTTAAAGGTCGGGACTTTCCTTGGGCTTGCCACTGCAAGTTTACCTCGAGACACAGTAATGCGCGAGTTTGCGAACCACCTGATCCTCCGACCAAGTAGAACCGCACAACTCCCTTTCCTCCTTCGTTCCATCTCTCTCTCTCTCTCTCTCTCTCTCTCTCTCACTTGCCCTGTGGGAGCTTAGAATTTCTCGCTCTATACGAGTGAGAGAGCGAGAGAGCTAGCTCTAACTTTTGCTCGAGAAAGGGAGCGAGAGAGAGAGCGAGAGATGCTGCTTCCGCCAAATCTTCGAGGAAAACACACGTATAAATCAGGTTACGGGGCACCGCCAGCCGAGTTTCTCGCTCCTTATATTGGAAGTGAATAGTAGCATTTAGAGAAGATTCTATATCGGTACGCTCTTACTTTCCTCTCTCTCTCTCTCCCTTTTGCCCTCTCGTTTCCACTCCGGCGTCGTTTTTCTCGTCTCTCTCTCCTTTTTTTCACACACATAGAATTTTCAATGTATATATGCATATAACGATCGATTCGACCGCACTTTGTGCTGCGTGGCTATAGTCGTAAATATTTTAGCTGTTTTTCTTCGCCCGTGTACACACATACACACACACTCACACTGCAAGCTCGCGCGCGCCCGTTTCCAAGGTGAGAGAAGATAAAATTCTTCCGCGTTCAGAAGCGCATTAAATAAAAGAAAATTGAGAAAGGAAAAAAAGGAAAAAAAAGGGAAAAAAAAGAAACGTATACAAAAATAATGCGGCGTCAATACGAGAGACCAGCGCAACATTTATTTATATTGAACAAATATACGTCGCAAGTTCCGCAAATGAGCTTTACAGGGTCTGGCGTGTGCGTTCGCCTCGTTCGCATAGATTAAATATAAATTATATAGGCGGAGGAGGCTTTGCTAATGACGTGTGTCTCTGCGCAACGGTTTTCCACCCTCCGCGCTATGCCGCGAATGCACAACACGTGCACGCATACATCAACGCAGACGCGCGCGCACACACACACACCGAATGTATCTCGTATAATAGTTTGAGCACAAACGCAAATACTTTGATAGTTATGAAATTTGTTGGTGATATTCGCGCGTTACATGTTCAGCCTGCTGCAACCTGCGTATGCACATACACACAGACGCGGACAGACCCGTCGAGTACGTTTCCATTACAGCACACGTGTAATGCGTACGCACAACTGCGCGTCTTCTCTCTCTCGCTCGCTCCTTTGTGCACAACGCATGTGTTTGCCTGTATATACGCGTGTATACATATGTAAATAATGCATACAATGGGGTCTCCTGCCAGTACCGCTGCTGCTGCCGCCGCCTACGCCGCCGGGCAAACTTTAATCCACAGACGATTAATTCTCGTGGTAATTTGTGTCTTTACTCGGCAAGCGAATCGAAATTCGATTTATAGCCCCATGATTTAAAAGGCTCAACTTGTGCGCTAGCTATATAGCAGCTTTGCCCCCCGAGTAGCTAGCTCGTAGTGCAGTAGCAGCAGCAGCAGAAATTCTTTGAGGCCAATAAATGGTATATTTTACGCTCTTGTGGAATAAGTGTTAAAGCGTACTCTACGCGGAGGGTGAGAGGAAGAAAGAGAGAAGGAGTAGAAAAAACCTATATACAGTAATAGTTAGCCGAACTGCAGTACGTTTATAAACGGCCAAGCCGACAGAACCAACAGCAGCAGTCTAGAGCAGAGGCTAAGAAGCACCGAGCCTCCGAATGAAGGGAAAAGCAATCAATTAAACATCAGCTCTGGAGAAACTGCGAGATTAGTTTATGCATGGCCAGTCTGACAAGTAGCATTGCTCCCTTAGAGCCCACAACGGGAAATAAGAGAGAGAGAGCCCGAGACACGCTGGCAGACTTCTCACGTATATATACGGATCCTCATGGTTTAACTTCCCAAGGGTAAGTGCAACAGCAGCAGTAGCAGCAACGAGAGGTCAGCGATCCTCTTCAGCTAGTCTTCTACGTGCTGGCATATATATTCTACTTTTACGTATGGACGTTAGGTCGACCAGATGCCGAGCGAAAGATACTCTCTCCCGTGCAGTCAGTCTTGCCAGTGCGAGAGCTAGCTGCTACTAGCTCCGGCACTACAACTAGTAGTAGCTTTTCCCCATGGGCTGAGCGGGCTGAGCGCGCGCGCGCTCGAACTTGCAAGAAAACGGGCTTTTTATGTTGATTGCCCGGACAGCTGGAAAAATGCGCGAGCAAGAGCCACCACCACCACCACCATCCTCCTCCTCCTCTTCCACCTCTAGAAGACCATTGCAGGCAACGGGGGAATTTTTTCTTTTTTTTTTCTTTACTTGCCCGAGCGCCAAGGCTACACGCTATAAATTTCCCTTACACTTTTAATTCTATCTGCAAACGCGCTGAGCGACGTCTCTTTTACTTTTGTCAGCTTTCGTCAAATATTCTTTTTTTTTCTCTCGCTAAAAATTCACGAGCAGCTCTTGATTTTTTTGTAAGCCGAATTGTATACTCGACAATTTTGAATTATTTGTCTTTTTAAATATTTTAATACATGCACCGATCTTTTAATTTCGAAAAATATCTTTCCTACCGTGCTCGTGCAGCAGTACTTTTATTCGATTCGAGCACGGAACATGCTTGTATATAGCAGCATGCATAGATACATAAGGGAGCTTGCTGCTGCGCGCGGCGCAAAGCACGAATAACTGTTTGCCGACGTTGGCGCGATTCGTATTTTTATCCGTGCGCTTTCTTCGTGCGATCCCATTTCCGCTTTATTCGACAGCCAAATGAACCTAGTTTTCGTATGCATTATACGTATTTTGCCCACACTCCGATCCCGCGGGGGGTCAACGTTAATATTTGCCTGCTTTTTTTCGTCGTCGTCGTCGTCGTCGGCGGCGAGGACGCTCGACCTCGCATGAAAATAACCCAAGAATCGATCTTTAAACTACATAATTGGTACTTCAATCACGGAGGCATCAATGTCGTCCGCCAGCCACCACCAGCAACGTTACCACCCCTCGGTACCTTCAACGCCGCTACCGCCACCGCCTTGTCTACGGAGGGATGTGTGTAGGCGTAGAGCCAAAAATATCTGCGCGTGTGGCTCGTTTGCTTGACATATCCCAAGCGCGACAGAAAAATCAAGACCAGCGGAAAAACGAAAAAAAAGAAGGAAAGAAAGGAAAAAAAATATATATACGCATGCGGAATTCTGAGTCCTACATTCTGTCCTCGCTCCAGCTCCATCGAGCGAGTTAACATTCAAAGATCCGTTATCGGTGAAAGCTCTCGTGACGATATAAAAATCGAAGATTGCTTTGGCTGCTGCTGCTGCTGTGTGTATGTATACACAAGCCGCCGACGACGATGCTGATGGAATTTTGATTTTAATGGAAAATCGTATCCCAAGCTATACATGCGTCGCGTAACTTATTTCTTTGGAAAAACATTTTCATCCTCAGGCGAGAAGATGTCGCTACTTGGAATCCGCTTCAGATATACATAGTATATATAACTTGTGTATTATTATTACTATTTGCTTCTTCTTCTTCTTTTTTTGTTTCTCACTTTAATCGAGTCAACGAGAAAATTAAAATCGACCGTGAGGTGTGAAATGCATCTGGGGGGCTTTCGAAAGATCACGAAGTACTGCCACCACGCGCGCGCGCGTGTAAAAAGTTGTGCTAGATTACTGCGCATGAGTTGAGAGCTAATGTTAGACGCTTGAAAGGAGCTGCCGTGTGCGAGTAGTAGTGGTAGTAGTCGCCCCTGCGGTAGCTAGTAAGGAGTTTTAAGCTTCAACTTGTCGCGCGCACTGGGCACAAACTCGTGACCACCGTCGCAATTAGCAAAGGTGTAAATGTGACCTTTGACTTACTTTACTTTGCTCAACTCCTGAGCGCGCAGTCACGTAATCGGCCAGCACATTTTTCTCCCTCTCTTTTCTTTTTTTTCTTTTTGCTCTCGCTACACCCGGGCGCGCAACTCGCGATAAATAAGAAACGTTGACTTTTTGTTTTTTTTCGCACAAGCCGAATTCTAATCGCAATTCTTTGATTATTTCGAGTTATTAACGGCAGTACTTGAGTGCAACAGCAAAGAAAAAGTGCGAAAAAAGTTGCTCTCGACACTGCTCGCACACACACACACACCCACTCACAAAAAAAGAAGAAGCTATAGCGCAGCAAAAGAAAAAGAGAGCAGCAGAAGATACAAAAGTGTGCGAGTACGATGAGTTTTCATGCGTCCAACTTTTCCAATTTCCTCTTCGTCGAGGGAAACCGATCTCGGTCCACTGCTATATGCCCACTACGAAACGAACGTATACTGCAGCGGTGCAAACGGCAATACTCACGCCCACACGGGCACGCACACACACACATACACAAGCCTATTTCTATTTTCCACCTGTTATTGTTGACGATTAGCTGGTAATGTTTTGCGCGCTCGAGAGCTCAGCTGTTCTCTTCTTGCACAGCGTAGCGAGCGCGTCTTTTTTCTTACTTGGGTTCTCTCTCCCTTTTTTCGCCTCGTTTTTTTCCTAGCTTCTCGCGAACTCTTTCTTTTTACGCGTCCAACGCCACCACCCTCTTACACAATTGCCAGTACACACCTATACACAGCTCGTCGTACCCTCGCCAGCTCTTTTTGGTCGTTTTTCTTCTTACCCCCGTTTTTTTTCTTTTTTATAAACGTTTTTTGCGCGCTGGAACTTTTTCACGCGCCACTTTCTTTATTTCAATTTTTCAGCTTCGCGAATTACACGGCGCTTGACGCGTATTTATCTGCGTGTATAATTCACCCAGCAGTTTACTATTTTCTTTAAACTTGCGCGCGAGATGAAGACGCTTACACCGGTGAATTATACACTCGCAGACTTTAGCTTTTACTCCGGACTTTTTTTACGATCGCGGTATTCTCCCGGTGTGTGTGTGCGCGCGCGTGTGTATAGCCGCGGCGTTCGAACGCCCGCGCGCAGCTGCATGAAATTCCGACGTTACAACCCAGCCAACCAGCGAGGATTCTCAGACTCGCTTAAACGGTGCTTTATGCACGAGAAAACGTCCGTATAATTTGTACTTTCTTGAAAAAAAAATCATCAAAATAAAGCGCGCGCGTGTACCTTGCGGATACTTCTTTCTCTCTCCTCGGGACAAATTCCATAAACGGGTAAGCTCGCTCGCAAATACAATTTTCACGGCAAAAAAATAAACCTTCGAGGCGAATAACGTTTCTTCGTTTTTTTTTTCAATGCCCTTTCTATTTCTTCTTTCGTCTTGCTCCCTTTTCCCTCTCTCTCGCTCTTTCTCTCTGTGTGTTGTGCATTGTGTGTATGCGTGTGTATGCTATATAACTATCAACAGCCAGAGAGCGCGCGCAGGATAATGAAAAAGCTACAGTATTCATATTCCAAGAAACCTGTATTTTTTCATCTCTATTTTTTCGCAACTTATTTATTCAAACCGTGTGTTCGCATGGAAAATAAATTTGCCGCACGTACATTCCTCGACGATTGCAAACGGTTGCTACGACTGCTGCTGCTGCTGCTGGACCTGAAAAAAATCGGCAAACAATTCAAAAGGACACGGCTGATTATTTATTCCACTTAAAAGATACAAAAATTATCATGACTTTGCGCTCCGTGACTCACAATATTCATGCGATTTGGTTTTTATTTTTTTCGAGGCATTACTAGTACCATAAACGTAAACTGTGACTGCGGAAATGATTCATTTTATTTTTCATTGAAAAATCAGCATGAATATTTGACGACTCTCTCTCTCAGTTTTGATTATTCGAGACACAAAAAGGCTGCCTTCGTGTATTTATCGATCGAACGACCCCGAGGCTAATTAATATTTCACAATCAAATTTTGATGCGCACGCGGCTTTATATAATGCCAGACGAGCTTGAAATTTCCAAAAGGTTATTATTTTCGGTTTTTATATACGTAGCGTATACATCGTGTGCTGTATGTGCATACCTACCGTATGCGAGCCTCGTTGTCAAAAGACTCATTGAGACTGTACCCGGTATTATGCCCTCTCGTGTTTGGGTTATATACGCTTTTCGGAGAATACAAAAAGAGAGAGAAAAAAATGAAAATCAAAAAACATGCAGAAGCTCTTCGTCGTGCAGCAGCAGCAGCAGCAGCAGCAGCAACTCATCGTCGTCGTAGCCAGAGCGCCAGAGGTCCGCAAGTTTTATCTGCAAATCCTTGTCATATAACTCTCTTGCGCAGCGAGAAATCGTGTGCTGCAGCAGTAGCAGAGGGCAGGCAGGCATACAGAGCACAAAAAAGTATGTTCGCGAACTTGCGAGATTTCGCATTGAGTGCCAATACACAACAGCGGCGCAGCGTCGAGTACCTATAGTGTATGTGTGTGTGTACGAGAGCTGCATCAGCTCGCCGCATGCACGGCGCGCGGAAAAGTATAAGCGTGCATCCTTATTCATGCAGGGGGGGGGGGGTGCTCGAGCTATATACGATCATTTCATCGTAAAACAGACGACGACGACTACGACGACTTTCCACAACGAAAGAGGATATCGCGAGGTTTAGCGTCTTATTAAAATCCACAATGCGAATGCTGCCGTTGGCTACATACCGAGACGTAGAAAGCAACAAAAAAAGGTAAAGAAAAATGAGAGACGTCGTAAAAAGACTCCGTGGTATACGGCGTTGCAGGCCTAAGTATCGAGTTTTAGCTCGTAATAACGCGAGTTTTCTCTCTTCTTTTTTTTCTTTTTGTTTAAAGTATATTGTTCACGTGCAGCCCAGTAGCAGCATGTCTAGTGGTAATGTATACACTGTGGCTGCTAGTTACGCTTTAAGGTAGCTGCTTGCGCGCTCTCACATAAGAAGCTGTAGGAGGGGCCAAACGACTGCTCTAATGGTCGCTTGATCGATGACTGTGTTCCTGCTGCACCAAGTGCAGCGCACCAGCAGCAACAGCAGCAGCAGCAGCAGCTCGTAAGGAGAGAGTACATACATATATTAAGGTGACGTTGATTGCGTAATGTATACTGATTTATTGCGCCAAAATTTTTACCTCCGATCCTCACACACACAAGAAAAAAAAAACTAATTAGGCCACGAAGCCGAGGTATCATAGCTCGCTTATAAAAAAATGACAAAGCTTTCGAGGGGCGAGAAATGCAAGTGACACAATTCCGCGTGAAATTATTCAGTTACGTACACTACCAAGTGCAATAGCAGCAGCAGCGGTATGATCATACAGCGGCCGCACTATGTCTTTCTTCGTAAAAAAAACTGCACGCGCGGAAGGGGGAGGAATCGTGTAGTAGCGCGACGAACAGAACAAAAAAAAACTGCGATACTGTACGACGAATAACGAGAGGGTTGGGGGGGATGAAAATCGTTGAAAATTTTCACATTCAACTGAATACATACGCACCGTACTGTACTCCTCACCCAAAGAGCTTTGCAAACTTTCGACTCTTTCTTTCTCTCTCTCTCTCTCTCTCTCTCTCTCTCTCTATGTCTCTCTATCTAGCTCACTCTCTGCAAATACTTGACCCACATATAGGCTTACTAGAGCGAGAGAGAGAAAGAGAGGCTCTGAGACCGTGTGCCAAGCTCGCTATACTACTCTCTTTCCATCTCACTCCGTCTTCCTTCTCCCTGCCTCGCGCGACCTGAATTCTATCATTCGGACTGTACTGTCTATCGTCGTATACATATGTCTGAACGCAGGAGCAGAGCGGAGAGCTCTGGCTGTGTCGACGCGCAGCGAGAGATCGCATTCTCCCGAGGTGAATTACAAATCTCCGCGTTGTCAGTACGACGTCGACGAAAAAAAATAGTAAAAAAAAATAAAATAATCCGGCGCACTTCTATTTATACACGAGAGAAGTAAAAGTCATCGAATCCAGCTCTCTCTCTCTCTCTCTCTCTCTCTCTCTCTCTCTCTCTCTCTCGCGCGCAAGGAGTATAGCATAGCGGGGCCGATGCACTGTAGGTGGTATATATATAAAATAAAAACATTATATAGGAGTAGTAGCAGACGGAATAGGGCGCGCGCAGGCGTCGTCGCGTGCGCTTTTACTACCCCCGCGAACGTACACACGGACACAGACACAGACACACGCGTAGCAGTAGTACCGGCCTGAAGGAGGGTTGCCGCCAGTGCTGCCTTCAGTACGATTCGCAACGCGACCGCGACCACGAGCTCCGGAGCCGCGCTCGTCCCTCGCCTCAGCACGTGTCGTCTGTATATGTAAGTGTGTATTGCTACTAAAAAAGCAGTAGAGGCGTGTGTATGCGTACCTCGTAACTCGGCTCTGACTGCGCGGATGGTTTTCGGTTTTTTTCGCTCTTCTTTTTTTTTCAACGAGTAAATAAAGTCATTGACCTGTTGAGTTTTTGTTTGTTGTATCGCAGTGTGTCGTATGATCAGTGCTACGTTGGTATAATGATGATGATAATAATGCAGTGGGTGCAGATGCCATAAAGGATCGTTGCGCAATAATTGTCCCAGAGCATACGAGATATCGCTCGTGAATGTTAATGTATATAAATAGCCACAGTGTGATTGTATAAGTAGTGCTACAAGTTCTATATACACGTGAGAGAGAGAGAGAGCAAAGTACCACTGAGTGCAGGCATCGCAGGGATCGTCGACGTGTACCGCATACCACTACGACAACTATTGCCGCATAGTTGGCACTTTGTTACAAGAGAGAAGTGTGCGGCCTGTCTCCTTCGCGAGCATATGAAAGTACCACACCGGATCGGAACATGAAGACGAGGACGATTCATTTTTATGGTAATTTTTACGATTCGATTCGTTGATTTTGATGTGGGGTAGTAGAGGGGTCTGTGTAATGGTAGAAGTTGTAACAACTTGCTGGGGACATCGAATTCAATTTCATCTTGATGAACTCCTCTTTAACGAGCTTTCTAATTAATGCTTTAATCGAATTTTGAAATAAAATTATGCGAAAATCATGCGATATTTATTCGACGAGGTAATGATTTCTCTTTGAAGTACTCGTTTATTGGATGCGCGATGAAAACGGAAATAAAAATAAATGACGTAACATTACAGGATATTCCGATCGCGAAAAAAAAGAGAGAAGAACGATACTCATTACGAAAACAGCTTTTTTCGGGGCAATAATAAATTATCGATAAATCCCCGAATTCGCCAGCGTGCGGATGCGTGTGAGGCCCAATTATCTCGTTTTAAAATCAATCGATTTTATATTCTCGACGTAGTTTCGGACGCGCGCGCGCGGCCGCGTGCATATTTCAATTTTGCCGGGGCGTTATCGTAATTAGGTACCGCTATATACGCAACCAGACGCCCGTCTCCCCTCTCACGCTCTCGCTCGTTTTTTTTCACCTCCTCTATACTGCCATTCGCAGACCTCGAATTGAAAATTATGCAAAATGTAATTTTCGTTCGTTATATTCAACGATCGCATAACGAACGGCGGCGCGAGACGAGACGGAGGCTATATAGGCGGAGGGCCGGGATCGAAACGGGAAAAAAGTCATTTCGTCGGTTTTGCCGCGTGCCAGAGGTTTCTAGTGTTTTTACGGCTTCTTTTATCAGTGGTATCAATCTTTGTGCGATGCAGCGAGTACTACTGACTAGCTATATATACCGGGCGCGCGCTCACGATAGCGTGTAACACTTGCGGTCTCGTTTTGCCTATGTGCACGCTATAGTCAATCGATAAAGTCAAGATAGAACAGAGCAGAGTGTCTGCGTTGCAGCGCGCGACAAGCATGGGGTGGCTTGTTTGAAGCTCGTTACGCTTCCTTATATAGCAGCCATAGCAGCAGCAAAAAAAAAGAAAATAAAAAGCTCGTGAACCGACAAATTTTTACAATTGCGTATTTCAAAAAAATATATCGAAGTTTTAGAGAACGATGCTTTTATCTCTCTATTTTTCGTTGATATCGGTTTTTTTTGTAGCTCTTAATTTCTTCTACCTGCAGTATTTTGCAGTTATTACCGATAATATACGCGATATGCGCATTAATTTTCAAGCCGAACGGCGAACAATAAATTGTAACGGGCTCGATAACGAATTCGACCCTCATGCGCGCGCGCTCGCGAATAAGAATCCGAGAGAGAGAGAGAGAGAGAGAGCGAGCTAAACTGCGCCACTACACGCTCTATCCGACTAATCTCTCCAGTAAATTGTAAAGTCGCGCTCGCGCCGCCGCCGATCCTCTATCGGAAGAGAGAGCGAGAGGACGAAGCTTGAGAGGAGACTCTATGTGTACTACGTATAATGCGCGAGTGCGAAAGCTGAGCAGTGTGAAAT
The DNA here is from genome assembly GCA_034770305.1 of Trichogramma dendrolimi. Taxonomy (NCBI): domain Eukaryota; kingdom Metazoa; phylum Arthropoda; class Insecta; order Hymenoptera; family Trichogrammatidae; genus Trichogramma; species Trichogramma dendrolimi. Next base: position 6,868,238 of record JAPMIB010000002.1, on the reverse strand, counting down.
CTCAAATTCAAATTCAAAAGTTTTCATCCTCGCTTTTTGGTATAGCTCGAGAAAGAGAGAGAGAGAGCAGCAGCAAGGAGTCGAGAAAGGATGGTTGACTCAAGATCTTTGTTGGATATAGAAATTGGATTTACGTGACGCGAACGAGAGCGTTTCGAGCTTGTTTGGTACGTGGGAGGCGGTATATATACGGAGAGAGAGAGAGGAAAACTTTAAGTCTTCGTCGTCCGAGCCGAGCTTCAAAGGAGAGAGAGCTGTGCGAGAAAGAGAGGAAAATCATGAACATTTATAACATCGATCGATGCGTCTCCGTGTATACGGGGTCTATACTATAAGCGTCGAGCGAGCTTGAGCTTGAGAAAAGCTCTCTGCGAGCGTGACGAAGTGTGTAGTGAAAAGGTCACGTGGTGGTGGTGGACTCGGGCGATCGCCATATAAACGGGCATTTAATGGAGAAAATAGCGCTTATTATTATCGTAGGCGAGCATTGGTGGCTCGACGCCAAAAGTGCTTGTACGTATGTATGTACGCCATGGATACAGCTCTCTTTCGCGCGCGCAAGCTCGATGAGTTGCTTCTCGCGCGAGTACCACTACGGGATGACGTTGCCCGGGACAAGTAAAAGCGCTGCGCCGGCACATCGGAGACAAATTGCTAATCAATATAGGACGACAAAATTAACACGCACTCACCGCTGCTGATGCTGCTGCTGTTGACCGACTGCAGCAGCAGCGCAGCAGCAAAGTACGCCAGAGGGAGTAATGTCTGTAAATTGTTTCGTGACTTTTGCGCGCGATACGAAGCGCGCGTGAATTTCTCTCGCAAATTGACCCGAGCGAGCGAGCGATATTCGTCGCGCTGCTAGCTCTCCGCGTTACACAAAGCTCGTTGGACTCATTATTTTAGATTGTCGCTTTGGCGCGTTATATATAAAAGCGATATTGAATGTGTGTGTACTTTTTTTTTTAGCTGTAACATATTTTTGCCTCGCTGGTTTTCGCACACAGCAACGCGACGAGTATATAGCCCGCCAACGCCATCACTGCCGCGCCGCGCTCCCCGGCATAAATCCGTAATAAAGGTTGAGCGATATTAAGCTCGGGCGCCGCGCGCTTTTTTCATCAAAGCAAAATAGCCTAATAAAGACTTGATAAAGAGTTAAAGGCACGTTACATAATAAAACGTATTTAAACGGAAAATTTACAACTCAATTATACGCTCGCGAAAGCAGCAGCTCTCTGGAAAATGCTCTCTGGAAAAGGGGAGAGAGAAGAAAAAAAAAGAAACGAAATTTTTGAAAAATTACGAAATAGACCGGTGGCTAAATAAACGCTACACAGCGCGAAAATGGAAACAGTACTTGAGCGCATAATTGATATGCCCTTTAAGACCAGCTGTAATCTCGGTCTTTGCAAAGAAAGCACACGCAGAAAAGAATTGCCCCAGCAGCAGCAAGAGGCAGAGAGAGAGTGAGGCGAGTCGGACACGGAAAATCGCGATAAAAGCGCGCGCGCGCGCCCCGCATGAAATTTCATAAAGGACGAGGAAGAGAGAGAGAAGGAGACACAGAGAGAAAGTTAAAACAGAGCGAGAGGGCAAAGCACCTTTAATCTTCGCGCTTAAATTGCGACGCATAAGCACAAAGCTGCTGAATTTATATTGGCTTGCTCGTGTAATACTGCGGCGCTGAGGCACTATATATATATATACGTGCAGTGCCCACCCTCATAAACCCGCACTCGGCAAAATGTTTATTCTCACGCAAGAACCCACTACTACTACTTCTCCCGTATACACACCACTCCAAGTGGATTGCTAGGTTTATTTTTTTATAATTACTTTTTTTTCCACCCACTCGTATCAATTGAGAAATTATCATTTCCACAGCTGCTCCGATCGTCAAAACTCGAACGTTGACAGCTATAACGCAGACCATGATGAGCTGTACCGTATTCCGAGATGCGAGGGTGCGAGAGGCCGCTCTCGATCTTCAGCCGCGCGCACCCTCGTGTGTCGTTCGATCATTGAATTTAAATAGGAGCTTTCTTGGGTTGTTGATGTTGGTGTGCGTAAAAGCGAGGGGTCGCTTCGTCATGGTTACACATTCGATTATCAAAGGCTTTTTATTTCTCGAAATTGTCTCATTTCCGATTCGCAAATGGGCTTACTATATTCCACGAGAGTCGTTGCTGCGATTGCAGAAGTTCGCGAAAAAAGCGTGTCGATGCGATATTTTTTTTAAAATAATTTAAGACGATTTGGCCTGTACAAATACAGCGCGGCACATACACGTCGACTACGATCTCCGCTCTACATTTAATACTTTACATAACGCATTTAACTCGCAGATTTTGATAGCCGTATATATGCGCTTTGGCATTAAGACTGGCCTCGTTAAATCCTAAACTCATTAACACTCCAGTGGGTCCGTGAAACTTAAGCCCGAGATCTCTCTCGGGCTCCCCTCTCTCTCTTCACTCTCTCTCCCTCTCGTCTTTATAGTTATTAGATTATCACGCCGCTCGAGCGTATATCGCCACGGCCAAAGCTCTCGTCTTTTAACCTTTCTACAATTGGCCAGGGCTACTTTTGCTTCTTCCCCACTTTCTATTCTTTTCTTATACATATAACTACACAGTATCTATCGGAGACATTTCCACGCTATTAAAGACGAGATATCGTACGTACGGTTCCTATACATATATACAGCAGCCTATCCTATCGGAAAGGAGCTGCTGCTGCTGCCTTTGTACTGTTTCAGTGCAGACCTCCCCGCGTGCAAGCATACTTGTTTTTTTGCTAGCTCTCCGTTTCGTATCCTCTCGCTTTGCTTTTGCATATATACGAAACTCTTATCTATCGTGAATTACTTTTTCTTCTTCTCTCTCTTTCTTTTTTCTGTGCCTCTTCCCACGCTCCGATTGCGCCTTCATGCTATATTTTGCATGAAATTCCGATCGAAGATTAAAATATTCCGCATTTTGTCGTATAAGTATTTTTATTCTTTTTCTCGACTCCTTCTCTTTTCTACCCATGATTCCGTTCAAGAAAAAATCCTTCGATTATTATGAGCAAGATTTTCGTTACGCCTTTGTTGTTATTCTATTTATGTCAGCTTCTGCTCGTCTGTAATTCCAAATTAGTACCCTCTTACCCTGTTGATTAGAATACTCGACGCTTTTCTCCTTCTCTCTCTCTCTCTCTCTCTCTCTTGTTGCAGCGCGCTGCGAGCTTGGCTGCGCCCAGAATCATCGAATTAAGTCTCGCGTTTACTTCGCTCTCTCTCTTCCTCTCACTCTTTATTTGTTGTGTGTCGCGTTGTTGTCGCCCTTTTCTGTAATTGCGAGGAATAGTTGTCATTTATTAAGCGCAACCAGCGTTAATTTTCTTGCGCTTCGCTCTTCTCGGCAGCTTCTCTCGCCTCTCTCGGCTTCTTTCTTTCTCCTCGCGGGGCTCTCTCGGCTTGGGCTTTTACTCCGCTCTTCGTTTTTCTCTTCCTTTGTCTTGTTTACCCATTGTCGAGGAGGACTTTTGCAGTTTTTCCTTTGTAAAATCTTCGACGAGGTAGGAGAGAAGAATTTCATTCTGACTGCTAGTTTTTCAAATTAACGATAGAATAATGAAATGAAGAACGACGAGGTTGATTCGGCCCCGCGTAGTTGAGTCTCCAGAGAGATTTATTTCCGATTCCACGATCGAATAACGTCTCCGCCTCCTCTCTCGCTCTCTCAATTTGTGTGATTTTTTTCTCGATGAAAGCAAAAAAGTACATCGCTTGTCTTTTACAAGGTAAAAGAATGTATGAATAGTACGGTTATATCTTTTTCTATGCTCGAGGACCTATCTCTCACCCTCAATCTTCGCAAATCTTGATTGACGGCTGCAACCCCCTTCGAGGTTGCGGCTTCCAATTACAACGTCTTCCAGAAAGGGTGCCCCCTCGCCTTCGCCATATGGGGATTTCTAGCTGCACCAGCGAACGTATCCGCAATATTGATTAAAATTTTGCCCACGCGCGAAAGTTACTTCATATATAATATAGCCTCGCGGTGCTTCATCTAAAAGTTTCTGATTATATTCCTTTCATCGCATTCGATTCATGATATTTTGTTTTCGTAATCTCGCTATGAATGCGCGCAATGAAATTAAATATAAAAATATATAAAAGCACACATAAACATGTAAAAACTTGGAGCGAGCCGGCTCGCAAGCCGTGACTGAGAAATTTTTTAATTTCATTCGATGAAAACTCGTGCGCCCGCGTGACAAATAAAAAGAATCGAATGTATATAATGGCAGCTAGCTCCACGCAGGTACACGCGGTGGGGATGACGTACAGCCAAATGAAAACTTACGGAGCCTGTCTTTGTGGATTTAAAGCGTTCCATTATCCCCCTTTTGGTTCGTGAAAAAAATTCCATGGAATTGAAAGCTACACGCGCCGCGGCAGCTGTGTTCGCGCGCGGATAATCTTTTTACGTGAAAACAAAAGCAAATGTATAGACCTGCGCTTGATTACATACAGCCTCCTGATGAATCGAAAAAAATGAAATTAAAATTATTATTCATGATTATACAAAATAGTACTCATTGACAAAACATAATGAGTTTCCGCGAGCGTTAATTTGACTCTCGAAGAGAACGTGAAAACGTCGAGAAAAACCACGTGCATTATAATAGTAAAAAAAAAAAATATGTATAGAACGCTGGCTGTATACAGCGTGGTAGTTGGAGCGCACGAGGTTGTTTCCTATTAGTCGTACGCTCGCTGCTACTCTTGAGAGCGTCGAGCTACTATACTAGTTGTTCGCCGCGTGCATTTATATATACATAGAACGTTAGAGTATGTGTGTGTGCGTGTATATGGACAGACAAAAGCGCGCGGCTCGAGTATCAAGTGCGGCAAGAGCCAAGGCGTCGTCGCGCAATAGATGTATATGCAGTGCCCCCCATGCGTGTAGCATATATATATATACGTGCCAGGCAACAGCACTCGGCCAAATAACAAAAGGTATCGAGTGATGGATGCGCTTTCGCTATTTTCCGTGCGTCCACTTATATGCATAGACACATGTGTACTATAGATAGACGCACACAGATACGCGCACTTATACTCGGGCATCGATTCGTCGTGTGTATATATTGTGGTACATACGGTCGTGAACGTTGTTGCACACAATATGGCTCAGGTTGTACCACCACCGCGGCGTATGTACTCCGCCTTGCCCGCACGGATTAACGTCCCCGCGTTTCCTTTCAAGTTTGTCAAAGAGTTCGTGCAGGATCGTGTCCACTGTTTCAGGATTCGATAATAATGATAATAATAATAATCATGAGAGCTTGAGGATGTTGATTAAAGAAATATCGGGCGAAATTTAATTAATAAGCTGTCTAAAGCAGACATGCGAGCGAATATAGATTCGATGTTCATCTTGAACGGATTGGCTTACGTATGAAGTTCGAAATCTCATCTACTTTAATTGATTTCACGATCGATTTTAATTGATTAATTTTCCAGACGCATTGCTCCAACGATTTATCTTTATTTCAAAAATCATGCAAAATTTAACATTTTCGAGTCCTAGAATACGCAAACACGCAAAATCATGCAAACTGTATGGGGTTATCGATCGAGTTTTGACTTTCAATGCTCCTTTGCAGCGCAGCGTGTGCATGTCTATGAAATGCTCAATAATTCATAAATGCAGCATACCGTGCAGGCTTCAGTTTGACTTTTTGTACTATGTGTCATTGGGAAACACATATTACATTCTAAAAATGCCTTGAATACTTTCTGCTATACTTTGAATTAATATACATTTATTAATATGCGTATACGTTATCGCACGAATACAAAAATTGTATTATATATACGTGTAGTTACCCCGGTAAAAGTGCTCAATGTTATAAGATTAGTTTTGGTTCAACGAAAAACTTTGTTGGTCATATAAGTGTCATAACTGAACACATACTAACCAAAATGAATCTAACTATGGCACGTTTGTTGTCAACCAAAGTATCTATTTCAAAAATCCCGCTTCGGGGCATTAAATTATTACACATTTGCAGTACCGAAAATCATAGAACTATAAAGTGAACCCAGGTCACTTTTTATATACACTTGCTATATACAACGCTATATACAATTATTATCATTTTACCACTTACAGATATACAAATAAAGGTACTCGCCATCTAGTGGTAGACGCTAGAAGTGATATTATCGTAATTGAAATGATTATTAACTGGTCTTGAATTTGACAACAATTTTCATTTTGAGTCATTTAAAATTGTTTTTATCATAAAGTCTTTACTTATGATGAGCATTTCTACCACAGCCTTAGCGCTGTTATTTTTTACTTATAGTTTTTATTTTCAAATGATCGAGTTAAGTTTAATATACATTGTGTGTTCCAATCACTTTTCTGATTCCTGCTTACTTGATTTGAAAAAATCACAATAAGCTCAGCTGAACAAAAAAGTAAAAAACAGAATCAGTCAATAATGAAAATTTCTACCCACAAACGTGTGAGAGCTTCTCGGACTCGGTGACTTTAGTATACAGTCGAGAATGACAAGCCAGCTCGGCAAATACTCGGTTTTCTCCCTTCCCTGGCTCAACCTCAACCCACTGGAGCTTTCCATCTTCTCGGCGGCGCTCTTTCGATTCGTTTTTACTTATGTACTTGACATGGCTGAAGAAAAGAGTCGCTCGATGCAAAATCGCGTATTTATCTCGGGCGTATGCACATGCGTTTTTTTCAGCGTATTTTCGAAATACCTTACTTATTGTCGATACTCTCCTTCCTATCGTTGTTACGCAATTGTTTTGGCGTAAAATCACTAATTTCCTCTCGAAATTTATATTCGCGTATAAAAAAAAGTTGTAAAAACTCGGCGAATCCTTAAACGTTTTGGCTTTCGAAGCAGATTCTCGTATCCACCGAGATTACGGCAATAGCGTTTAAAAAAGCTCTCGTCGTCGTCGTCTCCTGACTTTGACGTCTTCCTTCTATTTTCCTGCGAGGAAAATCGAATCTCTTTCTATTTCGGCAATGCTCTGCTCTTTCTCTCTTCCCTCGTCCCTTCTCGTCCCTCCTTACCCGCTGAAATCTACGCAAAAGAGGGATAAAGCGTTTTTATGGTTCCGATCTGCAGCTTTCGTGTGGAATGTTTGAAGAAAAACTTGACCTATTTGCGCGGTGATTGGATTTTTCTGTTTCTTTATTCAAGCTATCTCTCTCTTGCGCTCTCTCTCTCGCTCCCACTCACTCACCCTTTCTCTCCAGACTTTTTTTCGCTTATTTGCCTGCGCTGCGCTTGAAATCCCATTTGGGAATAGCTCGCGGAAATCGATTCCAAGTCAGAGAAAGAGAGAGAGAGATAGAACCCCGAGAGTAAGCTACTACAATTTTTTCCCAAATGCAGTCGAGTTATATGGGCAGATAATACGGAGCGAGAGAGAGAGCTCTTAATCTTGGCCGTTGTATGCAATTTTACCGCGTGATCTGAAAATTTGTGAAAAGAGAGATATCGCGTCGAATTAGCCGCACGCCCGATTCCGCACTTTCTCAGAAAAGAAGGCCCCAAATCATCGCAGCGGGGCTCACTGGCGCACACGATTACTAATGCAAATACGCATGTACACGACATCACTTCCATTTCGTCAAACTCGCGCGCGCGCACGTGGATTCGCAATGGAAATTCGTCGCGGAATACAAACGAAGTACAAGGCTGATCGTGTGCAAGGCGCGCACAGCGAGTCTTATCTCTCGGGCGGTTGCCGCCGTTGCCGCCGCCGCTGCGGTGTGCGGAGAAGCGTGCATTAGTGCGTAACTTGATATTCCATTTGCGTGTGCGCGTACAGCCCCCTCCACCCCCTGGTTCCTCCTAGACTCCAGCCCTCGGGGGAGCAGATATATACGGAGCTTGCGTTAAATTGCAAGCTCGACAACAGGATTTTGAATCTGATACGCGCTCGCGATCGTGTTTTTATCGGCGCTAGTAGTAGGCAACGGCAGCAGCGTATAGTGTGAGTACGACGCCAGGATCAATCGCACTGCGGCTCAGGTTTATCGATTCTCTACGCTCAGGTCGCGGAGTAGGAAGAAAAAAAACATATATAAAAAAATGAAATTAGATTATATAGGCGCGTCGCGCTCGCGTAACACATTTGCTGCTGCTGCCTCCTTCCCCGTCGTCGCATACACGCAGGGAAATTAAAACAGTGACTCGAGAGAGAGAGAGAGGAAACTCTACTGTATATTGCGAAAGCACCGAGCGCGCCGCGCTTGATATGTTACTCGAAGTTCGAGAGCTTGCGTAGTAGCAGCTAGCTATAACGCGCGCTTGCGAGCGCAGACACGTTTCAAGCATAACACACCGCACCAGAGGAGTGCCGTCGAATTATCATAAAATCCTATATGAAATGATAATAGTTGGAACAATTTCGCCCGAGCGCCACGGCACTCTACTGTACCCCGTTCTGAGGTAATATTGCTTTAGTATCGGTACCTTCGAGGCTACAGATAATTAGTTCTTACTCTCGAAGATGGAATAAAACCAAAACAATTAATGGCGTTGAAATCATTGCGCTGTTGTGGAGAAATCTGTGTATCTAACTATCATAGTCGAGGCTTTGAAATCGAGGAATTTTTTCTTGAAATTATTCGACCTCGTACTCATTCAAGGATGTTTCCTCTTTTTTTGCGCTGAGCACGTATCTTTTGTTCTTTTGACTGGCATATAAGCGCGCAGCAGCACCACTACCGCTAGCCCTTTCCTCTGTGTGATTTCTGCCTCTTTCTCTCTATTTTTTTTTTATCTGCCAAGAAAGATCAAAACAGATCTCACAGTGCGCGCGAGCTTTGTGTTCTTGCGTGCGACAACGATTTCCAACCAACCACCTTTTTCACGTTCTCGCGGTGCGCGCAAATATATATAACCCACACAAAGCTTTGTTTTCCGGCGACGAGGCTTCGAGCTCGCAAGCTCGTTCTCTCACTCACTGCTTTCTCTGCGGGCCAATTCCTATGCATGACCTCTCGACGCTTATGCGCGTGTCATTCCGCCACACAACACTTTTTTTTGATGAATGAAGTTCACATCCGACAATTTTCCCCTCTCTCTCTCTCTCTCTCGAGATATCCTATATCTAGATCTATAGCTGTGACGCGGAGATCAGCTAGTTTTTCGCGCCCGTCGTGCTGAACGTGTGTGCACACATGGTGGTATTTTTGTAGGAAAATATGTCCGTTATCATTTGCAGTATAACACTTCGCGCGCTGAATTCTTTTGATCTATTGTTTTGCATAGCGTTACCCATTCGTTCCGATGTATCGATGAGCGTAGTTTGTATATTATATCGTGGAGGGCGAAATTTTATTATTTATTTAAATAAACGCAGTTTATACAAATATTTGTAATTTTTGAGCTGGAATGTGAGCGTGTACACGCGTAAACGCCAAGCTGCAACGCGTCCACGTTTACACTAGCGCGCGCGCGTGCGTGCGTACAATTTTCATGACACACGGGCGCGAGTAACGTGGATAATAAATTAGCATTCAAGCTTTTTGTGCGTGTAATATAAATATAATTTTTTTTTCTACTTTTACTCTGTACGCAAGCACGTATGTATAAATACGCGTGCATATTTTACATACTTTGTAATCACACAATTCATTATGTAAAATTGAATTTTCAAAATGTTCCCAAAGCTGCCGACCTCTGTGCTTTTGTTCTCTCTCTGTCTCTCTTTCTCTCTCATTCTCTCTGTCTCTCGCTCGCTCACTCCCTCAAAGCTCGACTGGGCACCTGTGCACACGTAGCCTGCATACCGAATAGCCCGAGAAATGACCCTTTTGGAGCACGGCGGACGCTAGGAACAACGACGACAACGACGACGATGTGTAGACTACTACCTGCCTCTTCGTGTGTGCGCGCGCGTATGCAGTGTGTGTCCTTTTGCCAACCTCGGCCGGGCGTTTCAGAGCGAGAGAGCGTGTGCACCACTCCCTCTTTGCTCCCCGTGTGGTGCTGGGTATTTCTTGCCCGAGTGAGAGAGAGAGACAGACAGAGCTGCCTCGTTACTAAATGAAATTACAGTGCTTTGCAAATCCTGCCCGAGAACTGCTGCTGCTGCAGTGTCGCATTTCGCTCGTTCAATCTTTCATCCTTTCATTTTTACCCGTATTTTTACGACTTCCTATTTATATTTTTTACGGCTGTCGTTCTTTTTTTTGTCCATACATAGCTCTCTATCTCTCATTCTCTCGTACGCGAATTATACACACGCACACACGCTCACAAAAAGTTGCCCATGCATATCCTGCGTTGCAGGGCAGTCTGTCGAGCGCGCCTGGAATCAACTTTTTCATTAAATATTAATGTGCGTAACACCAAGCTCGCGCGTCTCTATTGGAAAAAAACCGGGTCCGTGCCGCCGCGCGTTAGGTAATAGAGCGAGATGGTCGTGATCATACGAGCTTGAGGTTTTTTTCCTACTCTTCCTTTTTTTTTCCTCCCTCTTCCAAGTGTGCAACTTACGAAATGTTTCATAGCCGCACATGCCTCGTGCGGCAAAGTGTGTGTGTGTGTGGTGCAGCAGCATCCGCCCCGACCATTATCTTGATCTGACCACTAAAAATAACTGGCTGACCGCTCGCGCTCACTCCGGCTCCGGCGCTATATACTCTCTGGATAAGTGTACACACATCGGAACGCTCGTTTTCCGTATATTATATAGCGCTCCACTGCCGCATCGTCAGAGAGTGAAAAAGGAAAAACGAGAAAGAGAGAGAAAGAGAGCGAGTATATCTCTTCACAATTGGGCACAAGAAAAAATGCTCCCGAAAATCGTGTTCATGCCGGCGCGCAATATCGATCGCGCCCCCTACGACCTTATGGATATACAGCTATATTACGCGCGCGCTTGGCCCTGCAGGCAATAGTAGCACACGAACCGCCAGTACGCCGCCGCCGCTGCCGCCACCGCCACCGTAACTTTATAACCGACTCGTATACGAACCCACTTCCCCTCGCCCCCCTCATCCCCCACCAGAACGATCCATTCTAATTGTAATTTTGCATGCCAGCCATTCGTTTAGCGGCCCCCTGAGAAATTTTCACGGCAGTGTAAATTTTTGCGCGCGCGCGCGAAACGCGATCGACTATCGCGTCGTACACACAGCTACTACCACTGCGATAAAATAACGAGACCGATCATTGCTACTAAAGCGAAGACAAAAAAAGAAAGAAAAGATAAAGAGAAAAAAAATTGGTGCGAGCAGACGATGAAGCTGAGAAGAAGCTGTGCACCGAGCTATCTTTATTTTCCACCTAGAGCAGCAGCAGCAGCAGCAGCAGCAGCAGCTCGATGTATACATTATGCCGCCGAGAATGAAGCCTGACACTTGTAAATCACTTTATCCAACCTCCTACTTCACTGTCAAGGCGTCGAACTTTTTCTTTAGCAGCTCTATATATCTACGTTGTGTAATATGTGCACACTGCACACTGCACGCTGCGCTCCTATTATATGTATATATATATATATATAAGCTCAGAGCACTGGTATACTTATAGCCTCCGTCAGTCTTACTCATTTTTTCTCTCTCTCACTCTCGCTCGCTCTCTTGGCTTTTTTGTTCCTTCATTCCGGCTGCAAACTAGCTCAGTCTCTCCTTTTCTCGCTCTCTCTCTCTCTCTCTCTCTCTCACACACACACACACCACACACACACACACACACACACACACACACACACACACAATTCGGTTGAAAATTGCTTGAACTCTTTTCTCTCCTCCGAGCTGTGCATTACTCCGTCAGTCGGGGGGAGGCCAATTGTATTATTCATTGACCCTTTTCGCGGCCTTTACTCTCTGTCTCGTGGAGCTGTGCTGTGCGAGCGGCACTCTTTTCCTTCTCCCCGTCGTCGTGTCGCACGTTTTTCCATAATTTACCCGATAAATTCCTCGCTTTCGTCAGACATTTTTACATTTCACCGAGACATTGCTTTTTCCTTATTCTCCCTCGCCTAGCGCAGCAAAGAGCCTTTACATACACAAATCGCTCTTATCTCTTACCTCATTTCCATTTATTTATAATCTTCAATTCAACAATTTTTCCCTGGTAAATTCCGTATTCTCGAATAGATCAAGTGTGCGGTGCATCTCTCTCTACCCATGGTATATATTCGTGTATAGCGCGCCTGCGACCCTCGTCTGATTTATAGTGCTGGTCGTGGGCTGGATCATCGCAAACCACCGAGACTCGACTTTGCGGCCTCACGTGCCATTATTTTCCTGCGCCACAGAGCTTTTTCTCTCTCTAGGCTTGCGCACATGCTCGGTCATTTGACCAAAATACTCGGCTGCATGGGTATAGTAGAGCTGCGTCGGACTTTCTTGAATTTCTCTCACGGACAAAACGGTTTAGTAAAAAAAAGCACAGTGTCAGAAGATTGAAAGTTAATTTTTCAACGCGACATCATATCCATATAATATCCATTTATGAAGAAGAAAAGCAATTTCACGAGTTACAAAAAAAAAATCAGAGCTCTATAGCATAGCGCGGGGCTGTGTCGGATATTGCATACACACAACTATACGGCTACTACAACGCAAGTATAAGACGAGAGGAGAATAGTGCATAGTTCTTGTAGGTATAGGTGTATACACATTCCCGTCGTATTATGGTCGTTGCGCGAAGTATTAGGTTGCGCCGCTCTGCAGCATTACCTACCTTATATAGCAACGCGCGTGTGTGTATGTGTATACGAGTATAGGTGCTTTGAAAAATGTAATGTAATAATGTTGCCCAGCGGAGGAGGCAACGGTTGGTCTCTATATATATGTACGTACGTAACTCTGCGCGCGGTTGTGCTGTGTGCACCACCGCGGCGCAGAGAGATGGCTTCGTGCTCTCTCTCTCTCTCTTTCTTGGCTCCTCGAGTATCCATGAGCTCGTAGAGAGCGTTGGTTATATATAAGTACGCGAGCACCCAGCAAAAAAAAAAATTTCCAAGTGCTTCCTTCGCGCGCGCGGATATATCCAGCACCCAATAAAAGGATCGGACAGGCGCGGCTCGTCGGTACTTTCGCGAGTCACTTTCTTTCGCCTATCGAACATTTTATTATTTGCCATTATCGGACGCGTACGCGCGCGCGCGCGAGGTATGGATATAATTGTTCGAGTGGCTTCTCGAGCCAGCAGCGCGGTTGGAGGACCGCACCACCCAATGATCGATGACGAGTGGGTACTTGTTGACAGTGGCAATTCTCGCTTGGAACGTATATATACGTAGAGGATAGGCTATATAAATATATTTTTTGAACTTCAAAAACGATCGATTCCGCCGTGCGGTGCTCGCGCGCATGAAAATTACGGCCGAGTACCGTTTCGAGCACGCTTTTCATTGTATTTATATAAGAGCTAGAGCGAAAACCAATTAACCTGAATCGCGCGCGTATGCCTTATGCCTTCTCATATTTGCAATTGCGCTGCGCAGCAGATATATTAATTTGAACCCGCACGCACGAAGGGGGAAAGAGCGAGAAATAAGATACTATGATTGACGATGGAAAATCTGCGCCGCCCGCTATATAGCAGCCAAAAGTAGTCTCGAGATTTCTTGAACAGGTTACGGGTGCGCATAATATGATATAACTGCCTCTGCCGATGGTGGCGGCGTAGCTCGCTAACCTTAGTTAGGATACTGATACGAGTTTTCGCGCAGGAGGGGGAGGAGGCGGGTACGTAGTTCGTAAATGACAAATCGATCGAGCGGCGATTAATTAAAAGCTATCGGCTCCTCTCTACGGTGCTCGCTCTTTCTCGGTGCTCTCCCGTGCAATATATACACGGCACGTTGTATATAATATGTGTGCAGTGTGTTCGAACAAGACTTGGGAAAGACGCGTATAAGCGAGTCGAGCTTGCGAGCTTGCGGCGTATATACCCGGCAAAAGTGAAACTCGATTCATCATGTTTTACGCTGGCTGCCGTGTTGTTGCTGCTGCTGCGGTGCACTGCTCTGCTCTGCTCTTCTGCATGTACGCGCAGCCGCGTATACATGTGTGTATGCGTGTGTATACGGCGCGCGTGGATCAATGATAATAAATCCCCGTCGCTCCACTGACTTTCTTTGTGTACGCGCGTTACGCTGCCGCGGGTAATTGCTGCTGCTGATGCTCTTTTTCCTGTTTTTCTTTATTTTTTTTTTCGTCGTCGTTTCTCGCGTTTATACTCGATATACGATACAAAACACGTTTTTATTGTAACGAGTCATCGTGTGCGCATGCATAATCATTGAAAGGCATACACGACACTAAATAATAGTTTTCGCAGACGTATACTCACACGTAAGCTCGTGCACCTCGCGATAACCATCTCGCTCGCTCGCTTGCGGAGCTTACGCATACGTATGGCAGCAGCAGGTATACATATATGGCTCGTAAAATGAAACTTCCTATATCATCGTCCAGAAGGGGGCGGGCGGCTGCCGCCGCCACCGCCTTTCGCTCGCCGTCCATTTATTCCAACGTTTTACCACGTCGCAGCGCACTGCAATCCCCGTACCTACCTACCTACAGCACCTAAGCGCCTATCTATGTATAGCCTCTAAATAATGATCTCGAGGGGGCTAGATGTGTGCGTGTGGCACATATCCGGCTCGCTATAACGGAAACTCGGCTCGAAGAAAGACCGAGATATATAGAGAGAGAGAGACTAATCAAAAGGCGCGCATATATAGTTCTTTTCAATTGTGTATATGCCTAAGGCTCGAGAGAGCGATGCCCGGCACGGCGTTTACGAGTGTGTTGAAAACGATCGATAGCGAAAGATATCTATATCTATCGTATTTATTTTCAAGCCTGCGTGCGTGTAAGAGACTAGCTGATGCTAGATCGAAATTAATGTCTCGCGCTGTTAGCTTATAAAGCAGACGTCATAAATTATGTAACGTTTCTCGATAAGAGGTATCTCCGCTCTCCACGTATAAACGCTTGTACATGTAGCGAGCGGGAGCGAAAGATATCTTGTGCACCGTGCCAACCTTGAATAAGCTTTTTTCAATCTCATATTTTTGCCTTCTCTCCGCGACGTCTAACTCCATTTGAAACTCGCTAGATCAATCTCCCAAAGACATCTTTATGCAAGCGCGCATCGTGCGTAGCATGCATGCATGTACGTACGTACGTGTACCGAGACTGGTGCGCGCGTACATACAGTAGTGGCGTATTTGTGTGTATGTACACGTTATTGTACGCAGAAATATATACATGTATAGACAAAGTCTATAACGTCTCGGGGGAATCGCGGGGAAAAAATATACACGCTTGTATATCAACATAGACTCTCTTTACCCTCCATATATATTCGCCCTATTTTCTCGACAAAAAAAAAATATGTATGTATAATGTTGTACACGCCTCGTGTGCCGTGCAGCAAGACGAATCGCGTCTATATTTATGCGTCGCGCGAGCGCAAAAACATGGATACAGGGAGAGTGAGAAAACAAATTGATAAGTGGTATTAACGGTGCGAAGCGAAACGCGTGAACTTCGGAATTGAACGTCGCAAAGCTTTTCATCGTTGTAAATGAGTAAGTTGTATTAAGGCACTTGTATTGAAGCTGCGTATAAAAATTTTCATTTGCAATGAAGACTTTGGGGGATCGATTGAGGGCGAGATTCAACGTGTAAGCTCGTTTTATTATGTAATCCTCAATCTCATCTGAAATCTACATCTTATCTTCCTTCCTATACCGGTACTCTTTCATTTTTTCTTCAAAGAAAAGCATCGATGGCACGGAAAAGAAAGAGAGAAAGAAAGGGAAAGAACTGCAGAGCTAGAGCAAATAAGTCAGCGAAAAAAGAAGGGAAAATAAGAGCTAGGTAGAGGGACATTGCCAGTGTGGGTTGGTATAGCGCGTATATAGCATATAGTTGCAGTAGCCAGCAGCGGCGGCGGCAGGGCAAAGCGAGCAAGGGTGATGAAAATCTGAAAAAAGACGGGAAAAAAAGCCAGCCATGACAAACGTGATTCATAGGACAGATTCAGAGCATCGTGGAACAAGATAGAATGGAGAAGTCGAAAAAGAGAGTAATAAAGAGAAAAGAGGAGTGGGTGGGCGCGCGCGCGTAGAAAGGGAAATAGAGAGAAAGAGAGAGAGAGAGAGAGGCAAGAAAAGCGCATTATAAGCGAGCTAAAGCGTTGTTCAGTCTGACTTGTCGACAATTTTATTTTCTCCATTGGCCGACGTCGACGACGTAGAGAGAAGATGGTGACAAGCATTACTCCCGTTGGCCGTTTATATGTATTACATCTCTAACATTACCTATAATGCGCAATTGTTCAGCCGTTGGCATCTTTCGATTTAACGTTTCGTTTGAAAAGTCAGCGCTCGCGCGTGCACACAGATGTATAATTTCCGTTTATCGTGCACGCCTATGTAATAATTTGAATTATCCAATTCTAACAAATGTCGTAATTTTTTCGCGTTCCCGTTGTAAAACCTATGGAAATTATTATTATTATTATTAAAAAATTCACTCGACTAGACTCGGCTCTCGACAGCATCGAACGCGCGCGACAAATAAAAGTTAATGCTTTTTTTCCCCGAGTCTCATATAACATAATACGTACGCGGCGCGAAAAAATTCATTCTCGCGCTCGAATAATCCCGAGCAGAAGTAGTAGTAGTAGTAGTAGTACTAGTAGTGATAGTAGCAGCAGCGGCAGCGACCCAGGATTCCATCGCGTAATACGAAATTCTCGATTATATCGAGCTCATCACGTGCCCGAGCGGCTTACCTGCTTGCAGCGTTCCATATAGATATATAGACGTGTATATAATGTACGCGCATACCGTGGCGTGCGTATAATACTTTCGTACACGGGAGCTGCAGCGCGGAGCTGGGTGTATAAGCAGCAGCGGCAGCACAGTACGAGAAATTCTATATCGTCTTTCTCGTCGGGTCGATTATATTTATGCCCCGTGCGTGCGCGCGCGAGAGAGCCGCGTGTATATAATAATGATGTGTATGTGTGCGCGTATACGTGCGTGGGTGTGTGCAAGCGAGGGAAACGAGCTAAGAAGGCAAGATAATCGCCGCGCCTGGCGCATTGTTAAAGAGGGTGCAGCGAGCGTGCGCCCGGCCGCCTCTGCGCCCGAGATGACGGTATTATGGCTTGTTAGATAAGAGAGAGAGAGAGAGAGCTTGTGCGCATAGTATTTGATCTTGCAGCTCTCTCACTACTGTATACGTTATTCTCTATACTATATGATACTAATATTGTACACGCAGATCTGATGAATGATTTATTCACTTAAATGCATGCTAGATTTGCGTGGAGGTACGACGCGCGATCGTTAGTTAGATTTAGCGCTATTATATCCCCTCATATACGCTCCAGTTATAATATAATATCGTGCATAAATCGATGCTCTCGTTAACTCACCGCTAATGCGCGCAGCAGCAGCAGTAGGAGCTCCCGGAGCTTTTTTTACTTCTTCAAAATCTCAACTTAACGCAAGCTCGAGTCTTATACGCGTAGCACGCCTCTAAGAGGATCCATGAAGCAGAGAATCAGCAACGAGAGAGAGAGGGAGTATAAAAACGTGAAAAATATTTTTTAACTTTCAGTAGCCGAGCTAATGCTCTCTCTCCCTCCCTCTCTTTTTTGCGCAGTGAGCTTTTTTTATTGCATGCTTATACATATACGAAGGAAAGTTACACACTCGTTCGAGAGCTTTTTTTCTCGTCGCTGATGACGACGACGCACGCGCGCATCGCAAGTAGTATAGCTGCTCGATGCATGTCTGTGTGTGTGTGTTTATACGTGGAAGGAAATGGCATTACTGCATTTTTGCCTCGCGTGCGCACACGCGCTCGTCACTTTCGTTTTATGTATATCCAAGCTCGCAAGCTCATCAAAGCGTACATAAATTAAAGCAGCACGGGTACTCGGAATATCATTCCGCATGCTCGCGTCACTGCTGACACAGGGGCAAGTGAAACAATCACCGATAACGCATACTAAAAAAAAAGAAAGAAAAAAAAGGAAAGAATAAAGTTTGCCTGCAACCGCGTAGATTAGCTGAAAATAAGATCGTTACGTACGGGGCGTGTGTGCATGCGTGCATGCGTGCGTGGGTGCGTTCGCCGTCGCTGCTCCGTGTGCATGAGGCGGCTAGCCCGCGCGTCGTGGCGGGCTCACGTCATTCTTAATTCTGCATCAGCTGCGTCGCTCCACTTCTTTATGAGCTGCCTTTTTTATGCCCCCTGCGGCATCGTAAACGTCGCGCATTGTTCTCGCGACACTGCGTCACACCGCTGCACACTCCGCCCGCGCTCCCTATCCTCCGTGTGTGTATGTGTGCGCTGCGCAGCCTCGTGAAAATTTCTACTTCGTCGAGGCCTGTCGCGTGGGCTCTGGGGCTGGCTGATACTATATATTGGCAACTTTTACGATGATAGATTATGAGATTCGTCATTTTCGCAGCTGATGCTCGTCGACGCGTGCGTCTCGTCGCTGTATATACAGAGTGAGAGCTTTTTCGGCGATTTTACGAGGCAAATCCGTGTGCTCTTTAACGATTGAATAAAAAACGCCGCCGCAGTGTCACAGTCGTACTTTATGATCGCAAAACTCGCAATGCAATTATATTGCCAAGAGCCTCGGGGGGTAATGAATTGACATGCGGCTTTTCGAGATTTTATCAAGTGCGGCATGCCTCGGCATTATATATGAAATTGCATTGCCGCATGCTCAAAGCTGTATATACTATGAATCAATTTATACCAAAGCACCTGAATAATACAGCCGCCGACTGCTGCTAAGGCAAAACGATAAGGCTCGGGCCCGGCAGGCAACTAAATTGCAATTAGCTTGTTTGGCTAAATTTAATTGTTTACTGCGTCAAGCTGTAATATTACACAAACATTTATCGTCGAGTTCTCAGACGCTCGGATTATGTAAGCGTGTGTCGCGCGTTATATACTCATTGCACTTGCAGGAGCCTAGGATCGTTTTGTCATACATAATATATTTACAGCTTTGCGAAAAATCAAATGCAACGATATCCTCTGGATACCTTTCGATATTATTGTGTGGTGCAGAGCTGCGATTCCCGCCAGCGTGTCCTTTTTAATGCCAACGCAGCAATAGCCAGGCAGCTAGTATCGATGTGCGCGCGACCTATACAGAGTTTTTTTATATAAACTGCATGCATACATGCATGTATGGCAGCGGTGGCGGAGCAACATCCGCTACTACTTCTGGCGCTGACAAACGTTGGTTCCGTAAATTTACGGCTAGAAATGTATGTACACTGCAGCAGCAGCAGTAGCATCAGCAGTGGTACTGCGCTGCAGAATAGCTTGCTTCTTCTTTGCAGTATAGGGTGAGAGAGAGAGAGAGAGAGAGAGAGAGAGAGAGTCAGAGCGAGAGAGGTGGGGCAGCTTTGAACGTAGCGGAAGGAAGAAAGTCCCAGAGGTGCAATAAACGTCGTCGTCCGCGCCGCGCGCCCTCCACTTCCATATATATATGTGTACGAGCGGTATATATATATATTCGTATAAAGCCGCGCGGCTGCGGCTAGTTACCCGTTGACGTACTGCCTGGTTGGCGAAAATGCAAATTCGTTTTCGTATTTACGGGGCCGACGAACGCGTGCACGCAGCGCGGGGTACGAAAAAAAGGGTGTGAGTCGTCGGGCGCGGCGCCGCGCGCACTTGGCATTTTTGTGGGCTATCGTTTGTTCAGCCTGCCTGCGTGTATAGTGCAGCAGCGCCGCCGAGCCCCTTTTATATATACGAAATTTTATCGGGCGCGCGCGTTCCTCGTCCTTGTAACAACGGTACGTGTTTAATGGATTTATATCCGTTTAACGTCGTCGTCGTCGTCACCGCCGCGTCACGACGGCCGCCAAGACACGCGATTCGCGCACCCACAACGGTTAAGTCAGTCTCGCGATGAGTAACCTGCAGGTTGTAGCCAACAGCTGCGTGTGCGTTCGGTATACTACGGTGGTGTATATCATTTTACCTACGTCTCCCCCGTATATAATACAGAGAGATGTGTAGGGCCTCGTGCCGTGTCGTGGATCATACACGATATTTCAAAGGACTTCGCACGAGGCCAGGATTCATTTCGGCTAGCTTGTTTACCCGGGCTACAATTTAAGCTTCGGCGGCCCATACATTACGAAAGGCGCAATTTTCCTCGAGTATACGCTACTCGCCTGGTGCATCCTATGTCGTATATTTCCAACATTTTCCTCTGCTGCTGCTGCTGCTGCTACTACTACTGCTGCTGCTGCTGTTGCTGCAACTAGAAAGACATTATATACGAGTGACCTGCGACAAAGCGTGAAATATACCACGAGGATAACGCGCGTTATACGTACACGATATGTGTGTATGCGCGCGGAGCTGTGTTACTTTTTAGACCGAAGTGTCTTTTCGAATCGATGTCATTCGAGACAGGATTTATACATGCGCGCAGCGCCTCTATAATTTACCACCGCTGTGCTGCTCCCTACCACTTTTCTCTATCCACCGTCAACGAGAGAGAAAAAGTTGCAGCTTTTTCTTGGGTTTCGCAGGGTAGAGAGATGCGCGCGTGCATGTTCATACGTACATGCGGGCGAAAGAAAATATGTGCTTGCGCGCGGGCGACAAAAGTTTTGCAAACGGCCTTGTATACACGCGCGCATTGTACGTATCTCTGCCTTGACTTTGGTTTTTAGTTTTGTGCCCTGCGCCTTTCGTGGCTTTTGAGCTATGTAGCGTAGACACATATAAGCGCGCGCTGCTCGCGTGATTCCCACGTCGTATAGTCGTCGTCGTCGGCTTCTTTTTACGCGCGAGCTTTGTGTTTTTATATCTGCTGCTGATGTACCGAGAGTTTTTTTGACTTATGGTTGTCGAGTCTCGCGCCTATATCCTACACTAACGCGTATACATATTTTTATTGCTCTTTGTAATATTATCTTAATCTTAGCGAATAGTTGGTATTTTCAACGTCATAAATAATTCAACTGCGCTACGCGAGGATGCATTCGTATACATACGACACCGCACATTTGCTGCGAGCAACGATTCTTGACCCTGTAACGACGTTCAATTTGTCGTTCGTTGACACTCGAGAGGAGGTATACAAGTGAGACAGACAATTATCATCACTCAAACGCGTAGACTACGACGACGTCGGAGTTTAGTCTTGGTCAAATGCTTAGCTGCACTTTCACGACAAGTGTTCCACTGCGCTGCATGCTAAATGTATACGTGTCTCTACTGCGAGGTGATATTTTACATTGTCGGGGCTGCACTCGTGCAATAAGGTATACCGACGCGCTCGAGCCTACTACCTCTGTATCGTCATAAAAAATGCCATAACACGTGGCAAATCCACCGAGCATTTAAACATTTTTATTACTCGTTGTTTGTCGTTGTTGTTGTTTTTTTTTCACCAACGAATCGTGCGTTTGTGTGCGTGCGTATGCAAACAAGTTAAATAAAACGTATGTGTGCTTTTTTTTTGTGTCGAATGCTCGAGCGAATATTAGTCATAAAGAGCCTATTAAACGCAGAACGTACGAAATCCAGCTGTCCGATACTGAAAAAAAGAGTACCGCGACGCACAATCGTAAATAACTATAAAGGAAGTTCGCCCACGCACTCGCCACTTTATATCCATCATTTTTAATGTGTTTATTCCCAGAGCCCTAAAGTATATAGGTATATGATATACGTATCATACGCCGCGCAGAGAAGTCCCCCTATACTACGTTACAGAGCTATATAGAGCTACGCGAGCGTACATAAATCTTATTTGATTTGCATATCTCGTTGTCGAGAGATCCCTGCACCTGTCGTTATCGAGAAGACAGAGACGTGCTGCTGCACCACCACCACAGATATATAATAATGTGTAGGAGTAAAAGAAAGAAAGACAGAAGATGATCATATGTTAATACCCAGCCCGACCTAATGTGCCCTCAAGGTATTCAAATGTGGCCAGCCAATTTTCTGCTGACCAAGCCTGACTCTGACTATCAATTTCCTCCCTTATTCGACCTTTTTTTTCTCTCAACATTCCTCTATCTCCCTCTCTCCCTCTCTCTCTCTCTCTCTCTGTTCTCGCTCTTCCTATGCGCACAATATATAGAAGGGGCCGCTGCTGCTGCTGCTCTGCTCCCTTTTTTGCGGCAGCTAATGAGGACCACGTAGAGCAGGTCCGTGTTCACCCTTACCCTGCGATTACCGACCCTCTGTTATTTTAACTGCAGGGAGAAATAATGATAAGTCCAATCACGACGTTTATTTTATTTAATGACTATATTTAAATTAAGAATAATGCGTGATATTCTCTGGCTGCGTTGGATTGGATTACACATTTGTCATCGGCCAAAGAGACCGACTCGCGTATACATATTTTTGCTTCCCTGTTTAAATCCAACGCAGAAGAGGAGATTTATGAAATTCAACATTCAAGTGTTAATTGACATAATCGAGTTAACGTAACGTGCGGATACGTATTTTGTGTACGCGAAAACAAGTTTTAATGTAAAACCATATGTATATATAATATGAGTATGTATAGCACTCGAGAGATAATTATTGGACGCGTACGCGAAAGGGTTCAAAAAAATTATTTAAAAATTCGGATGTTCGCGTCAGACGAACATCCATAAACCAACTATATACTATGCACAAACGCAGGCCATTATTTGCGGCAATTATTCTTCCTTTAACGGTTAAACCTCGCTCGGACTAAGCGTTAACGATATACCGTTCAGGTATTAAATGTTTTTCGTTGTTCTTTTTTTTCTCGTTTTTATTTACCTGTTGGCAACGATTTTGCTTAGCGAAGTACATCAACGAGTTACGCGAATGAAAAAAAAGGAGTAGGGGAAGGTAAAAAAGAAACAAGCGCAGAAATTATCGTCTGACCGACCATACATCTTTTTCCTTGCGCGCTCGCGTTGCAGCAGTTTTTACCCGCAGCGCGAGTAGTGCACAATATACTATTAATACTACGACTACTACCACTACTGCTGCTGCTGCTGCAGCTTGGGTTCACGCTATCGTGCATTTATATTTATCGCTTTGAATGCAATTTACGCGTTCTCTTGAGTAAACTCATTCGCGGGACGCGCGTATACAGAGGTGTACTACGACGACTCCCTCTCTTACTAACGCTCTGCACTCAACACCGCGTGTGCTTGTAGATGAAGCAAAATGAAATTAATGCTGCATTTTCCTTTAGCGACTCGTGCGCTTGAAACTTCGGCCTCCGCAGCATTATATTGAATTAATGAAGAAGTTGATTTTTATTTATCGCGAAATCTTGCGGGTGGCCGCAACTACTTACTCCAATTTCGCCTATTTATTTCCCCTCAGTCCATAGTAGCAGTAAGCGTCTCTCCGTCGTTCTCGGGCAAAGATTTACTAAATTATACGCGTTTAAGCTGCTGCTGCTGCTGCGAGCGGTTCGCGAGTTCTCGTGCGCAAATGAAATTCAAATTTCTTCTAATAATTATTTCATCAATTTGCTCGAGTACGAAAAGGGAGAGGAGAAACTTCAATGGATTAGAAACTCGAGGTTTCAAAGAGATTTGACGAATACCATCGTTCGTGTAACACGCCAAGGTACACACATACACATATATACACACCATCATCGCAGAGCAGAGAAGAGGCGATGGCGCGCGCGCTCGCACACACAACTTGAATTCATAATTGAGCGCGCGCGTGTACGTAGGGAAGCGTTTGAGCTTAGCGTGTAGCAGTAGTAGCCGTGCCGCCGATCTCGCCCAACGTCACTACTGCTACGTGCACGAGAGCGCCTGGGCTGGCTCGTGATTGCGAATTCGTTTTCCGCTGCTGCTGCGAAAGGTACAAGTGGATATGTACTCGTCAACTGATCCAGCTTCCATTTACCCGGACCCGCAGACAACACTCGTTTTCGGAATTTCATACGTCTCGGTGATTCACGACGAGTAGCCTAGACTGTGCGACTAAATGTATTTACATTTTCCCCGAGAAACTGTGGCAAAATATAATTTTGGTAGACACGAATCTCTACAATCTCGAAATTATAGTTTTATTGTGATAAAAGAAGAATTGTACAGTTGAGTCAGACATGAGTGCTTTGTAGAAAAAATCGCCAAATCGATTTTTCTCGAGGAAAATTGAAAATATTCCCACATACCGAGGCAAGTGTCTATAGTTTAGCCAGAGTAGTTCATCATCCTCTGGGTTATCGTCGAGAAATAAAACCGAACCAGTATTCGGCAGTATCTCCATTATACGGCGCATTACTCAGACCCATTGGCATTCTGAATAGAGGGACTAGCGCACCATAAAGTAGCCACGATTTTCAATCTCTCTCTCCCTCTTCGCTGTATATATACTGCGTATGTATGGCACTGGCGTTCCGTGCACTGCTGCTGCCGCTATCTCTTTGGCGTCGTCGTCGTCCTCTATTTCGTACTCCTCCTCAAATCTCTCCGAGCTATCGCTCACCAGCCTTTTTCACAATTCAGTGTATCCTGGCTCTCTGCTCTCCTTGCTCAATGCCAGCCAACCCCCCGAACTCTCGTGTGCAAACTTCGATGTATATACGTCA
Organism: Trichogramma dendrolimi; assembly: GCA_034770305.1. Taxonomy (NCBI): domain Eukaryota; kingdom Metazoa; phylum Arthropoda; class Insecta; order Hymenoptera; family Trichogrammatidae; genus Trichogramma; species Trichogramma dendrolimi. The sequence continues at coordinate 6,843,596 of JAPMIB010000002.1, read as the reverse complement.
TATATATCCCTGGCTCAACTATTCTGGCCGCGCGCGAAACGTTCCGTTTCTCCGTAAAGTTGCCGCGCGCGCTACTGTGCTGCTTGTCACTGTGCTTGTTAAGCTCGTACCGATCGTATACTACACGGTGGCTATCGTTTCCGAACGATGCTTTTTTTCGCCTTGTCCTTTCGCAGCTCGTTGTCGATCGGCTATGTGCACGGGTTCTTTTTTTTCTTTTCTTTTTTTTCCACTTTCCTCTCTGAGCTTCGTCGAAACCTGCTCTTTTTTTCGTAAAAATAATTTTGTTAAAAGACGGAAAATGTTTTTCAGCGAATGCATTACGATAAAAGCGATAGTGTTTTAAAAACTCATCTCGCACCTATATAAAGCCTCATCTCGGCTATTATAGCGGGAGGGCGCGCGCGAAATAACTGCAATTAGGTAGATAGAAAAAGACCACGGCTGCCGCCACTGGTGCGCAAGACTTTGTAATTGCGATTACGAGCGCGGCGACGACGGCAGTAGCGAGCTTCCTATAAAGAAGAAGACAATGACTGTCTGCAAAGTAGTAAGTTGGCTCTCTCTCTGGCTCTCTTTCTACCACGGGAGTCAATCGAATCGCTGCCTCGCAAATTAGTTTGTTCGCGAGTGCAAACGGTATACCTCCTGCTCCTTTTTCCATGCCTAGCTTCAAGAAGAGACCCGCCTTCCTTTTTTTCTTTTCTTTTTTTTTCTCTTCTCTTCCTTCCACTCTAAATGAACCCTTCGTCGGGTCTTTTATTCCTCCTATTCTTCGTATTATTTTTTATTATTTGTCGCGCTTGCTACTCGTGCCGTTTCACTGCCAAGACTTGTGCTATCGACGAGCTATTACAACGCCACGACGACTCGATCATTACTTCAATCGGTGATATCTTTGATTTTTATACGATGTAAATGTACCAATGCGCAGTGATTATGTGCGATGTTTTTAAAAATGATAATTCCTCAAGCAAAATAACTGATTCCTCGAATGTCTGACCTAACACTTGGTTCGACTACTACAAAATTTAATTTTCTTTCTGCAATTATATGTATTTGGTTTATTTTAGATTGATTTTCACGGTCGAAATCGAGAATAAGATTCGATACGTTAAGCTAGGTAGAGATGCGTTTCCAAGACTAAGCCGGGGCGTCGAAAACCGAACAAAGCAATAGAAAATAAAATCAACGCGCGCGCCGAGTGTATCTAAAAATAACGGCAGATAAAGCGTGTGCGCGTGTATATCTGTATATACATACGTTGAGAGAAAAAAGCATTAAGGTTTGCAAGACAAATGGCGCGAAAAAGCCGGAGCGTTGTGCAATTCTCCAGAGAAAGAGACTGGACGCACTACTGGGCGCGCGCGCACACTCAGACCTCTAAGGCAAAGAAGTAAAGAGGATCTATACCGGGTTTTCCAATTTCCCAGGCTGATGGACGCGCACTGCGCGCGTGCGACACACACGAGAGTGAGAGAGAGAGAAAGAGAAAGAGAGTGCGAGAGACTCAGCTACAGAGGACAGTGCGGTATACACATCCGCGGACGTTTGGAATTCGATTAGATCAGTTGCTGCTACTGCTACGGCCGATGCTGTGTGTGCCGGGTTTGTGTGTGTGTATGTACCTTCGGAGAGTTTCTTATACGGCTCGAAATCGAGGATATTCCATTCTTTGGCCGCAACTAGAAAAGTTCCACCGACTCTATAATGCCCCGTAGCAGCTCAGATACCGCGTACTTTCGATACTTTGGCCATATTCGTGCTTGGCTAGCTCGAGGAATGCTGCTTGCCTCTTGCCGCAGCGAGTAGTTTTACGAGTTTTACGGGCTACATTGCTACTGTCGTTGCTGCTGCTGCTGCTGCTACTGCTGCCGTGCACAACTTCATGTGAGGCCAATTAATATACTTAAGTGAAAGAGATCGAACCTTGTTTAGAAGAGAGAAACGAGATAGAGATGTGTAGCCCTGGCAAAGTTGGATAATTGAATAAGAACATCTTGAAGTTGCGCATTCTGAAAATTATATGCGCTTTTATCGACTCGTGACCTAACTCTAGAATAGTTTTTTTTTTCTTTCGTGTTATAAGTCTCGAGTTGCGCCAACTTGAATCGATTCATTAAATTCTCAGGGTCACGTTTCAATCGCTGTAGGCGACGGAAAATCTGTCTATGTGTGTGTGTGTGGTGTGTGTGTGGTGTGGGTGTGTGTGTGTGTGTGTGGTGTGTGTGTGTGGTGTGTGTGTGTGTGTGTGGGTGTGTGTGTGTGTGTGTGGTGTGTGTGTGTGTGTGGGTGTGTGTGTGTGTGTGTGTGTGTGTGTGTGTGTGGTGTGTGTGTGTGTGGGTGTGTGGTGTGTGTGTGTGTGTGTGTGTGTTGTGTGGTGGTGTGTGTTGTTATAAAGGCGTAAAAAAAAGGAAGGCAGAAAACGAGCGAGATGGATAGTGAAAGACAGGCTATGGATGAGCGAGAAGGATAGACGAGAGATAGAGATAGGGAGCGAGGGAAAGAGAGACGTAGCTTAAATCCGATAATCCCTACGTGACATCTGCGTATCACAGCCCCGACGAGCAGCGGGATAAAGCTAATCTTACCGCCCTGAATGCGCATCGCCTCGATTCCATTCGCTCATTTTCCTTTCTCTCTATTCTTCCTTCTTCTTCTTTTTTTTCGAGCGTATCCTTCCGCCGTCAGCTTTCTCCTCTCTCTCCTTGCCCAATTGTAGTTTGTCAAAGCCTTGCATGGAAAACAGAAACGAGCGTAATGGCTTGGAGAGAGCCAGAACTGATTTGGCCGCCGCGCGTTCAAGGATCGGATTAAAAGTTCTATCTCTCTCTCTCCGTGTGTTTGCTTTTATGCTGTTGCACGCTTGTATTGCCACATCGATTTGACCCAAAGATGACAGAGATGAATTTTTCTGATATACACTGCACGCGCATAAAAATAGATAATATCGGTCTATTTTGATTTGACTCAATCGTCCATAGCAAGATTAAAAATTTCACGTTTAAAATCGCCAAAAAAGGTATTTTCATGTAAAAAACATAACACGCGATTAAAATTTATTACTCGTGACTCGCTTTGTTTTCTCTCTCTCCGTTCGAAAAAGATGAGTCGACAGCTACATCAAACAATATATCTCAACATCGCGAGCTAATATTAAGCCGAAGTACTTTTCAACCGTATTGCTCTTAGTGTTATTGCGCAAAATGGGCAAAACAGAGAGAGAGAGAGAGCATGGGTCAGCGGGACGGGCAGAGCGTTGTAAATGTATTTATATCAGGATGGACCGAGCTTTCAGCGTATGTGCACGCGCGCGCATGGTCAACATCCGCTACAACAACATTGCTTTTTAATGGCTCCGAAGATTAAATCGAACGGACACATAATACACGCACACACGCGATGCACGCAGCAGCAGTAGAGCCGTTACGTTTCCATTTGTAAACCTGCTCGAGCGTGCTCGCTTGCTGCGCTTTTCATTTTCATATAGAGAAAATTCATTTTAATATTCGTTGTAAGAACAGCCCGCGGGCTTTTTTGTGAAAACGTGTTGTTGACCTTTCGCTTGTCATTACAGCTAACCCCGGAGGGCGCGCGAGCCAAGAGTGAAATACGTGCCTGGAAAGATCTTGTTTGAACGCGTAATCAGCAAACACATGTTGTAGAGAGAAGGAAAAAGAGTGAAAAAAAATAAGGTGCTCAATTGTTATCTTTAAATTCATATATACGCCGACAGTTATTTTTCTAGTTAGTTACACCAATCGGCACTCGAACTGATTACATTCGACGCGCGGTTATAATTTCTGGAATAAATAAAGATATGTTAATTCGAAATTATTTCCGTCTCCACGTGATATTTACATGTGCTGCAACAGCTGCTGTCGCTGCTCTCGATCCGCAAAGCAACGATGAGCTTTATGTAAACGCGTATCACACACAGCATTATGTATACCATGAACTTCCTGCTTCCAGTTCACACTCTGTTCTCTATATATGCATGTATACGTACGGTATACATACACACGCGTATATGCTCAAGAAAATGGATGGAGGATTTGCTCACTCCACGGTCTCTCGCCCGACTCACAATACTGACGCGCGCACACACACTCGTGCACGCGCTCCAACTCGAATTCGCATTCATGAACTGTATAGTCGTGTGTGTGTCTATGCATGCCCATACAGCGTGTTATATACCACGACACACTTGTGCCCAACGCACACGTGTGAGCTGCAAGCTCGATGCTGCTCGAACCAGCAGTAGCAACGGAATATGCTCTCGTTAACGACGCCTACACATATATACGTATGTGCCATGCCGCCGCCACTGCTGTATATGTGCAGTGCACGCGAGTAAGTGCACATACACAACACAGCATGTGCCCCGTTTGCTGTGCACAGTACTCGCAGCATATGACGTACGTTAGCGAACGCGCGCATACAAGCCCCCGTGCCACATCTGTTAGGTCCATAATATCGAAGCTCCCGAATCGAAAATCTTCGTTAGATATTACCTTTGGGCGCGAGAACTATATTATACAACGTACGGGGCCGAATCTCAGCGACTATACTAGGCGATTTTCCGGCTGATTTACAGCGATGGCCTTCGGTGTGTATCGAATGTTGTTGTTTCGTTGCCTTAGACAATTTTTCGTTTAATAATACCTGTCAGAGGCGTCGTTGGGGCTGTATGCAGCTGTGCACGCGTGTCCTCGACAGGTATATATATGCACGACTTTCGCGAAAGTAGGTATGCGGGGGTGACTCTAAAACGTAGACCTTCCCGATATAGCGCGTACACGAGAGGCAAGTGATTAAAAAAAAAGAAAGAAAAAAAAAGGTATGCGCGAGCTGCACGCTAAGTCTAGCTAAAAGAGAGAAATGAAAAGCTTTCGTGAAAAAACTAGTACAGCCGCCAGACACACACGTTTGCGCGCTCCATACGCGCGCATGTGTGCGGAGAAAGAAAAAGAGAGAGAGAGAGACAGAAGTAGCGAAAAAAATAAAGAGAACTCTTGTCTCCCCCTGTACGCGAACTCTAGTCGAAAAGTCTCTCTCTCTCTCTCTCTATGTGCGCGCGCGCGCGTGTGTGTGTGTGTGTCTGTGCCGTTCGCAGTGTGATTAATAACAGCTTCCGATCGATTTGCAAGCTCTCCGAGCCAAGCCGGAGCCTTTGTTCACGCGTGTGCGAGAGCGAGCTTTTTCATCGCGCTCACTATGCTTTCTCTCTCTCTCTCTCTCTCTTTCTGTCGCTCTGCCATGATTGAATTCTAGTCTGGCTGTCAAACTTTGCCTCTGTCTCTCTCTATCCCCAAATACGATATATACCGACGACACAACGCGCCCACGCGCGCCGCGCCACCATCACGGATTGTTTTATAGGATTTCAGCGCGAGCTTTGTCGGTACGATTGCTGCTGCAGCGGCAGCGGCAGCAGCGGTGGCGTATCCGAAAGCCTCAAAAGTACCGCTAATGATGAAAGTAATTTCACGTGAAAAGCTTTCACCGAGGCGCTCAAAGCTAAATAAAAAAAAAGAAGCAGGAGAGTCGCAGTCGCATTGCACGCAACCGAAATTATTGAATTTTTTGCTGCCCTGGTTTCTCCGTAGCAGAGTACATTTGTTATTCATACATGCATGGGCACATTTTAAATTCGTGCAAAATAAAACAGGAAGGAAGGTAGGAATTCTATTTAATTGCGCGTATCCGTCGTTCGTCCAGCCTGGGCGTGTAAAACGCAAAAGGAAGAAAAGTTACGTGCTCTCTGCGCGCGAGAAAAGTGATATTCTTTTACACTGCACACTCGGGCTACATACGTGACTTTCGATCAATTGGTGTATAACGCGCATCCCGAGTGCGGGTCGAACGCGGGACACACGATTCTCGGGAGCGGCGGCGTGTCAAATGTCATTCGCCCATGTCCAAGGTCTAAATATGCTTGACTCGGTTGAAAAAAAAATAAAGAAAAAAAATGGTGGAAAAAAAAGTAGACAAAAGAAACAAAAAAGGAAGGAAAAACATCTCTTAAGTGGAATTCTACAAACAAGCTCGAAGCACTCCATAGTTATGAGTTGGGACGTTGGTGGTGGTGGTGGGTAGTGGTGTGGCGGTGTGGAGAGTGCAAACTCCCCAGGCGAGAAAGCGCTCCGTTGGCCGCTCGCGCGCGCGTTACTATTCTAACAAAATTTTGCTTTTACGACTTACACACAGCAGCGGCGGCAGCAGCATCAGCACTGGAGCCGAAGCACAGAAGGTCATTATGCTAGGGTTCGTTAGAGAGGCCGAATGTTCCGCCGCTATAGTAGCAGCAGGCTGGCAGGCTGGCAGCTATATATGCATGTACGCGCTTTTGCCTACTGCGACTACTACGCGCGGTACAGTAATTGCATGCAGCTTTGACCGCGTCGTACTACTACGCTTCGCGTGTTTACCTTTATTCGTTTCATTTATAAGTATGTAAATCATTTCAATCAACTTCGTTTGAATTTTAGTGGGCACTTCGTTTTTTTTTTTGCCCCGACCCCGCGTCCCCTTAATCCAGCTGCTGCTACACAGTAGCTTGGCGGGAAAAACTTTTTTCCCCTCCGACTGGGATTTTACGCGTCCAATAGCTCGTTAACGCGAGTTTCGAAACTCTTCAACGCCGCGCCGCTCTCGCTGTAGCCCCGGTGTATACTATACGCTACGCACACAAGCTCAGCGAGGAGGGTAGAGAAAATTTTTCAAAAAATTAGCCTCCCAAACGAGATTAATCTCTCGATATCTAATCGATGCGTGCGACAAGAGATTATTGATTTATTTTCTCTCCCTCTGTGTAGTTGAGCCGAGAGAAAGAGAGAGACATAGATAGAGAGAACAGAGGGTGAACCGTCATCGGTCCTGCAACAATGGATACGTCCCTCGGAGTAATTGTAAAATCGAATATAGCACTTCTCGCTCGTAGTCGCGCCTGTATTATACCACGCGTACGCGTATGTATGTGTATGTATATGCGTGTGTTAGAGTAGGTATGTGAGGGTAGCAATGTTACTACTGGCTGCTGCTGCTGCCGCTGCGACCCAGTTATACATATAGGCTGCGCCGCAGCATCGCGTCGATCGCACAGGCAATAGTATGGTCGGCCAGGCTCATCCATTAATTAGGCTGCAGCTCGCACATCGAGCATATCTACCCCTGTTAGTGTATGTGTATGTACGTGTGCAATACATAAGTGTGCACACGTGTGTCTATGCGTGGATAGAGAGAGGAAGAGAGAGAGAGAGACAGGGCAGCTTTGGCTCACAGTCATCGTAAGCCACAGGCCAATCGGTTGAATACTCTACTGTGATGGTGGTGTCCCTGCTGGTGGAGGCGGTGGTAGTGGTGGTGGCCTGGGTTCTGTGGTTTGAGTTATCTCTCTCTCTCTCCCTTGTGTGTAATTATGCCAGCTAATTGAAGCCTGATTCGATTAATAATCGTGACTGATCCAGTTCCCTCGTTCCACTCGCGCAACCCTCTTATGCACACACATTCACGCACTCCTACCATCGTTCGAATATTCAGCCAAGATGTCGATGTTGAAAACTGAAATAGCACATTTACAAATGCATAGATGTATGCGCCATCGAGCGTTCTGCTCTATATGTGCACGCATGCATATGGGTACGTATGTAGGAGCCAAAAGCCGGGGAGCAGCACTATAAGCGGCAGGGCTGCTGCATTAGCGACGCCGCCGACGCCACCGTCGTAATGTAAGAGCGCGTGACGCGCGCTTATACCGTAATGAACGATTATTACTCCTCGATTGAATTAATACACTCCGTTGTCCAGTAATTGACCTCTGCCGTTGCCTCAGTATTATGTACCTATATACTAGTCGTTGTGTGCGATTTTGTGTACTCTATACGCGCGCAGTTTTAAATTAATCAAGTCGGGCAAATGCTCGAGCTTAAATGATAAAGTAATAAATTCAACAAGGAAATGGCTTAGGTATGCGCGTGGAGTGTATAATACGCGCAGGAAAGAAGAGAGAGAAGAGGAGCAACGCCAACTGGAAAATAAGCAATAACAGCTACCGCTTCAGCCCCTGCAGCACGGAGCGGCAGCGCAGCTAAGTTAATCTAAAAAACCTTGGTAGCTTTTCCTCCTTCTCTCTCTCTCTGGTTCTGTGTTTCGGTTGCCGATGCGGTCCGTGAGAGCCGAGGCGCACCCCGAACGCGGCGCGCGCGATACCATACACACTTTTGTGTCTGCCAAGAGTACTAATTACACAATGCAATTAGCACCAGTGCACTACTGCTGCTTGAGCAAAGAAAAAAGAGGAAAAAAAGTAGCTCGTACTATTCCGAGCGAGCTCTCTGGGCGCTGCGCGGCGTGGAGCTGTTTCGAACGCAACCATACACTCTCGCTCGCTATCTCTCCCTCTCTCCTTTCTTCATTTACTTGCAGTTCTCCTTCTTTTTCCACTGTTTGCATTTCTCTCTCTCCCTCTCTTTGGGGCTTTTATCTATATATTTTTGGAGTTTACCGAGCGCGTGATGCTACGCTACTAACCCGCCTCGTCGTTTCTCCATTAAGCCAAAAATCGTAATATCTGCTTCAATCTTCGAGCTCCAGCCCTGAAAATTGTTTATCCTTTGCGCTGCGAAATGCGAGTTCATTAAAATAACATATCGCGCAACACACGCTAAACTCTCCGGTTTGCCTTTGATATCGATAAAAATATCTGTGCTCGTGACGCTTATTGGTAATTGAAAAATTATTGAAGTATTGTGCCGATTCCGAGAGAGCTCGTGTAAGAGAACATCACACTGTGCGCGGCCGTATACATCGGTGTATATTTGGAGGCATATACGAAGACGAAGCAAACTGCACAATGCTTTTTCTCTTTCCTTGACATGGTGCGCGTTTATATATATAGTCACGGCTAGCACTGCTTACTCTTTTTCTCTCTGTCTCCGTCTCTTCCATTCGAGAGTATGATGGCAAAACGAGTGTCAGGTCCACAAAGGCCGAGAGAAAATTCCTTGGGGCTCTTTGAGCGTGCTGACCCAACACAAGCAGCAGCGGTAGCTCGGCTAGCAGCAGCAGCAGCGGCAGCTCTTTCTCTCCTAAGAGAGTGTATCTGGTTTTCTCGTTCGTTTTTCCTTGTCGCTTTGTACTCGTTTTTTTTCTCCCTCTCTTTTTTTTTCTTCTTTTCTTCTCGCAGGCAGGCAGGACCCTTTCTCTTACGAATCAGCCTTGTCTCAGCCCTAATGAATTATTTCCGTGTGCGAGACCCTTTAGTCTATGCTCACACGGAGCGTGCGAGAGAAGGAAAGAGAGAAAAACCGTTAGACGAAGTAGAAAACGGACGAACGCGGCGACGGTGATGGTGGCGTAGAGCTTGCGAGAAACTGAAAAAAAAGAAATGGAAAAAAAAGAAGCTTTGCCGTATAAGAGGAGAAAGGGAGGTAAAGTTCCTTTGCTTCGGCACTTAACAGAACCAGGTTCTTTGCCTCGATCCTCTCTCTCTCTCTCTCGTGCCATCCCTTCATGCCTTTCTAGCGAATAAACCCGTACCTGCAATTCTACAGGATTTTCGGGGGCTAAAGTTCGCTTCGAAAGCTTTTCCTTCTCTTATTTCCCCCACACTCCGGCTGAACAGCTGCAACGAAGATGAGAGTACGAAGAAACGCCTCCTTCGGGGATTCGACGATGATGGTTCCTCGTGCAGAGTCGTTTATCGTGTGCGCATTTTGACCTCTTTTGCCCTTTGATTTTGCACACGAGCAAGCGATCCGTACTGCACCGTGAAAAAGTTGACCTACTAACACAATGCGTACTACATACATCGTACACGAATAATATGTTCGACAGAAATTTCATACTAAAACCTTTTTTCATTTAATTTAATTTTGCAGGCGACTCGGTGAACAGTTAAAAAATAATGAAGCCGCCTCTGATCGATTGCCCGGAGCAGCAGCACATCGGCCAAAACGCAACTTCGACAAAGTTATCGGATAATTTTCCTGCAGTGCGTTCAGATGGATAGTAGTAGCGGTTCGAGCTCCCAGTATGTGCGCAGTAATTTAGTATACTTAAGAGCCTCCCCGCACGTGCGATCGAGTGAAATTTACTGAAAGCCCGACACCGCCCTGCAGAGAGTGGAGAAAATAAAATGGCATCCAGCGCGTCGTCGTTGTACCTGTTCAATTTCGGGCTGCCGCTGATGGTGGTGCTGCTGCTCGGGCAGGTCTGCGCTCAGATCACCTGGACGCCAATCTACGTGGGATACGAGAGTGAGTTTTTGCACAAATTTCTTTTTTCTTTATAAAAGCGTGCGGCAATTAGTTTTCCCGCGCGGTTCGTTGTGGGAGAAGTAATACATTTCAACTCTTGATACTCTACTACGATACACTTCGTACAAGGCCCATCGTACAATATTTTAGGAATTTTAAGAATAATTTTAAAAAACTGTCTGCAAACATTTTCACAAACATTTTTATTAAAACCTTTTCTACTTATGCAACCACGTTTACTTAGCCACTTGCTGATTTACAAATAAAGGTATTGGTCATCTAGCGGCAGAAATTGGCTTTAGTTATGATTTAATTTTCATTGATTTTTGTACAATAATCGTAAAAGCTAGATCAGTCTTAAAACATTAATGTTCAATCGAAATGTTTCAATTTAAATTTTAAATCGAATCCTTTTTTGTAATTTTTTGCATTAAAAATAATGTCAGTGATTGATGATTCATGAAATTGTGCTGCTTTTTGCATAAAAAAATCTGTATTTATGCACTCATTTTCTACGAAGATTTCACCTAAAAGTACCATGAATAAAATTCAATATCGATTACTTTTAATGTTAATTATAATTTAAGAACTTTATTTTGGTACCCATGTAAAACAAAAACTCGCCGTATAAATAAGAGTTCTCCATCCAACAAAGATTTAAAATCAATGGTCGATGCACGAGGTTTTCGATAGAAAGGGCGATTATCGATGTAGGTCAATCAGAATGTAAGCGCACGTATAAACCGCAGCGAAACAATGATCGAGAAAATAGAGCCGATTCCTCGATCCCGAGCGCAGTATACAGTTTTTGCCATAGCCCAAAGTACATTGCTGCCCAGCAATGGCATACTCGTTTCTCAGCCCGTAATTATTGGTATTTTGCATTTCTAAACGCAAGATATATATCTGTAAACGGGTGGCTGATGCTATGCCGGTGTGCTGCTGCTGCATCTGTAATTCGTGTATATGGGGCGACGCAGTACCTCTCTATATATACACCACCCTCCGTTTCGCCGCAGTACAGCTTACACAATATAGATATACCTGTACATCGTTGCCGACGAAGAGAGCTGCCGCTGCTGCTGCTATGTACAGTCGAGCAATCGCATCGATTGCGGTTTAGTGCCGAGCGTTAATTTCGCCTATACATACATATTCACCCGAGTAAAGAGATGAAATTCACGATTAGATCGCGAGGGTATGTATATAGAAATTCTACCTCCAATATATATCCCGAGCCGGGTACAGTGGAGAGTGCTTTACTATGTGCGCTTCGATTACTCTTCCTCTCTCGTTCCACCTCTCTCTTTCTTCCGCGCCGAGTAGCGCGTACGTGTGTATATGCATGTACGCACATCGAGTGATCAAATTTGTCAACTACCACTATCATCGGAACGTCATTTTTTTTTTTGACCCATGAATGTATATTTTTTTTCGGACCCGCGTCAAAATTTATTGAAAAAATTGAGAAAAATGTTTCGTACGTCTCTCGATAGTACACGCATACCTCGCGCGAATCGAATAACATATCTCGCGTTCCCCGAGCAAATATTCATCAGGTATAGCAAACAAAACGTTGTCATCGTCGTCGTCCTTGTCGTCGTCGTTATTATTGTTGTTGTTTTTTGCCGCGTTGTTTACCCCGAAAATTTCATAATAGCGCGCCGAGAGACCATGGCGCGATATACAAAACTATATGCATACGCGCGGAGTTGTGCTCGACGCAATAGTGTCACACGAGCATGTCGCGTACCCGAAATGCTTTTTGATAACAATCCGCAAACGTGTACGAACGCTATATACGAACTATAGTAGCTCTGCTCGGCAAAGTATATCCCGCTTGTGCATAAATGACACAGAGCATGCATTTGTGAATTTTTTCATCGCGAGATATTCATGCCATAACTGCGAGATTACCACGGGGACATAATAATGAACCTCGGTCTGACGATGTTTTCTTTCTTTAACCGAAGGAAACTAAAGGCCGTTAACGCACAGATAAGTGAGATGCGCGCAATGTCTCTCGCGCGTTAATTCTTCCAAAAACCGTTGTATTTTTTTTCTGTTTCACTATAACCTGCAGTATATACAAATGCGTCACGTTTTACACAATGCACAGCCTCGTGTTTGCGTCAAGTTGTTTTAATACCTTTTCGCCTCCCCCGTCCGAATTGTTCGTATCATGCCCGGTCAGCCCTCGAGCTGCCATCGCCGCTGCTGCTTCGTGTACATTCAAACACTTTACAGATTTTCCATTGACTTTGGGGGTGGAGGTGCTTTTTGATTTTCGCTGGTGTAGCAGTATATACACTGTTATATATATACGCGAAGCTCACCCCCCTCTTCCCACGCTGCTATAACGTTCGGGCTGACAAATGAATTCGGGGGCTTTACTACTATACTTTCTACTGCTGCTGCTACTGCTGCTGCTACTGCCGCTGCTGCTCGTTTCGGCACATTTCGCTGATGTATTGTTTTTCTGCAAAACCGGCGGCGGATTCCGGGCGTTTATTTAGTACAGTTACGCGCGCGCGACAGTTTTATTGCCAGTCACTGCGCGATATCGCGAACAGTCGCTAAAATAAATGAAATTGATATTTTCCGCGTACCTACGTTTCGAGCCTATGTTGATTTCTGATTTTTGAAATGCTTTTTTTTAACGTTTTTTTATCCCCTGCGCTTTTGTTAATTCCTCTTGTACATATGAATGAACTGCGAGTCGCGAGTGTATTGTTTCAACGTTAATCCTCCACTCTCGCCCTTTTTTCTATATTTCAAAATATTTGAGCTAGGAATATGTATACCGTAGATGTACATATCTAATCGAGTCCCACGTCACACGTATATCTCAGCCATTCAATTCGCGTACTGCTCTCACGTATATAAGGCTTAGCTGCACAAATCGAAAAGTAATCAAACGGTGTGGTTTCGCTACTTCGCTGTAGGGTGTGTATCTGTGTGCGAGGATATATAGGTAGATAGTATAGGCGATGGTGGCGCGCGCGAAATCAATTGGAAACGTGCTTAATATAGCGCCGCGTACTCTGCACTTCGTTGCTTTCCCCTCTCTCTCTTTCTCTCTCGTTTTCCGTACGCGAGAGCCAACTCAATTTTTCCTATCTCCCGGGCGTAATTCTCGGTGCTGTAACCTGAAACGCGCATGCTAGCTTTCACACACATACACACTCGTGTACGTCATCTGAATGTTGAGAAAACGCGGGCTTACATGCTATCTTGTCTCTGATATTATATTATAATTTTTTTTCTATCCTTTAAAGCGAGCCAACTCGCTAGCGAGAAAGTATAACGGTTAAAAAGTTATTTGAAAATTTTACATCGAGCAAACATGCACTTGTGTAGTACTCGAGTCCAATGAACCGCCATGTGTCACTCAGAGAGCACAAAGCTCGAGTTTCCGTTTTTAATACTTGATTTCTTGGACTTTCGTGACGCATTAATTTCGCGGCGAGTCAACGCGGAAGATCGCACACAGTTTGTGTATCTTTCGAGTTCACCAACCACGTGATATATACCCGATTTTCATTTACATCGAAGCTTAAAAAAAAGAAAAGAACTATTCTCTGTCCCGGTAGTATCTACCCCGGTATCCAAATATACCTATATACGTATACTCGTCCTCTGCACGCGAACACGTTGGCGTTTCAAAGGAGTGGTATTTCAATAAAAGCTCCGTACGCAAAATAAATAAGCCTTTTTCGTTGTGGATTTAAAAGGACGAATAAAGAGAGTCGAGCCGAGCGCGTCGCTATATACCTTCGTTGTGCTGCTGCTACCGGAGCGTGTATATACGACGCGCGCGCGAGACTATAAATGTGACGCATTCGGTATATGATATTACGGAAGTACTTCCTTCCCACGGCAACGTATGGGTTTGCGGGTTAATATCGCGAGCGCTTGCTGCTAAAAGCTAGCGAGCGAGCTTCGAGCTATTTCTCGGCTACTGCCGCAGCTTTCTATCTCTCTCTCTCTCTCTCTCTCTCTCCCAGGCTACCTAGCTAGACTACACATATATAAGTGTAGTGCATGTGTCTACACGCGGCAAATATATATGTGTGTGTGCGCGCAACTACCGAGCGCTAGATATTACGTACAAATAATTCAAACTGCGTATACCGAAAAAGGCATAAAAAAAGAGTGCACATGTTGGTGCGGTTAGTCGCGAGAAGGAGCAGAGCTCGAGCGCGAGCAATGGTTCAGGGAGTGTACGTATACATGCATTTATATATGAACACGCGCCGCGCCTGGTACAGCTGCAGCACATACGTGTACACACACCCATAGACATCTCGAAGTTGCTAACTTTTTGAAACTATATATTGTGTGCATACGCGTAGTGGCTTCCCGAGTCCCTCTACTATAGTGTGAAATACAGAACATTTGCTCTCCGAGACATTATCTATTGCGCTCGCGCGCACTCACACGCAGGGTTCGCGCGCGGAATAAGTATTTAGCAATGAATTTTGCATTCGGCTGTTTACTCGCGCGTGTACCGCCGGGAGCGAGAGAGAGAGAGAGAACGCGAATATTATTACGCGTACAAATCAACGAGTACCCGCTACGCTGCACTATATACGTATAAAGGCAGATGCGCATATATTTGTGCACACTCGCGCGCGCACCGAAGCTCATTAAGTCGAGAGTAGTAGCAGAACGAGCGAGAGAGATATTTTTATTTTGTCTTTTTTTTACACTCGGTATAGTTTACGGTTCGGGTTGCGAGAGTCGAGAGTTATACAATAATTAAAAGGGTTAGGCGAGAACTTAATAGAAAGTCCATGAAATATTATTACATTGGCATTATTAAAAAACACTCGAACGCGACGCTGAAATTAAGGGGGTGTGCGCAGCGTAAGATTGCGCGCAGCGCGAAGGATCGAAATTCTTGAGATATAATAAAGGCGCGCGGCATGAATAGAGCGCTTGCGCGCCGGGAAAAACTAAGGTAAAGAGCAGCCAGAGACAGTAACACAAATTCCTACTTATAATACGGTACTGCAAGGGTGGCGTGTTATTATCAGAGCGCGCGCGAGAAAGGCCCTTAGAATCGGTAATAACGATGAAAAGTCTCTACGCTGTACGAGAGAAAGACGGTATAATAATGAAGTCTTCGATCGAATCATTGCTTTCGGTCATTTCTTTTCATATTCTTTCTCTTTTTTTTTGGCACTGCACGCTTGTCTTGAGGAGAGAGAGACAGAGAAAAGGAAGAAAGAGAGAGAGAGAGAGAGAGAGAGAGAGAAAGACAGACCCCTGTACGCTTCAGGGGCTGTGTTATTACGCAAAAAGGCGCCTCTTCTTCGTTCTCGTAGTTGTCGTTGCCACTCGAGCGTGCGCAATACCAGCGCACGATTCTTCGCGTGCACGCGCGAGAGAGTTATTAGAATGGCGCCACCACTGCTGCTACTGCTCGTCGTCGTCGTCGTCGTCGTAGTGGTAGTAGTCATCACTACCCTTATTCTTCCGTTCTCGCTCTTTCTCCGTCGGCGTCGTCGTCGTCGTCAATTAAGGTTCAGTGCCGTCTTTAGCTTTCGCCGTAATGTAAGAACGTTAAATATGTCAAATGAATTTTTTTCCTCTTTTTATTTATCTTCTTTTTTTCTTGTATACCTCATTCATTGCGTCGTTCGGATTTTTTCAATGCGTCTTAAAAAATTAATTAGTTTAACGAGTCTAGGCAATGACCGATTCGCCAATTCAATCTTTCTTAAACTTTCGATGGAATGGTCATCTGTGAATGAAAGTATAACACATGGAAGAACGACATCCTCAAAATTATAATCGTTTCGGCAAAGATACCTATTATGCAAGAAGCAACACGCTAATACTCTGACGCACACTGCAAATAAATTGTTTCCTCGTTTTACTTTTGATTATCGCATATACACTCTTGCCTTGTAGCCGTAATGAAAAAACTCGGTGGCCGTAATAGAATAGCCTGGCATTGTAATGAAACTCTGCTAGCGCGAGACGTCTTGCGCGTGCACGGCTCTCTTCTGCGAGCGAGCAGCGCGCGAGATCTTTCTTCTTTTTTTTTGTCCTTAACTCTCGAGGTCCGTGGACACAAAAAAGAAAGTGTGCAATATACTTTCTTTTGCGGGCATTTTTCTTCTCCCGTCTGAAAATCTACCCTTCTTCGTTTCGAGGCAAAATAGGTCGGCTGCTGCTGCTGCTGCTGCTATAGAGCGATGATGACTTCATTCAAGGACTCCTCGTTCGCTCAAGTTCTGCATAAACGAGGAAATATACGCGCTTGCACATTTTGCTCGTCTGAAGATCGTTACCTAGGCGCTCGTACTTCAACATTCAACTTCGAAATAATGATTCGCCCCCAGCGGCTTACAAATCGAAGACAATAAATTAAAAAATTGAAAATTTATGTCAACGCCGTCGAGCCATGCGTAGATGTATACATCATTATTATACAAGGCGAAATGGTTATCATCATTACAAGGTTGTTATACGACTAAACGAATGAATTTTCGGCACTCGGCATACAGCTGAGGCTGCAGCTCCTAAACTTCGTTACAAGCTAAAACTAATTATGCAAGTTTAGAAGGTAGTTAAGACAAAGCGAATTATTCGCAGTTTTACTGCCGGCGTATTCGCGCCGCTACTACTTCTAGGCAGTCTATATAAGTTTTCCAGCTCCAGCCCCGAAAATTATAAATGGATAATACGCGGCGCGATACTCGAGACATACGCACTGCTCGGCTCGCGCTCGAGCAGCACTGCATCGAGAGTTATAGTGTATAGTGCAGCACGGTGCGTTTGTATGCCGTGTTAGCTCGCTCGCGCTCATCGTATGCGTCAGGCGGCACTGCGTGCTATAGGCAAACACAGTCGAAAAGTCACGACACACACACAAAAAGTCGTTCGCTGCCTATGGTGCCTCGTTCATGGGCGCTCGTATGTACGCGCATTTGTTGGAATTATACGCCGCGCTCTCGTGTGTCTTTGTTTAACGAGCTCTTTATATTTACTTAATTTACAGCTGAGGCTGGAAGCTACACATATATACGTAGGTATAGCTATAGAGCCTGCCAAAGTAGCCTCATCTGGTATGTAGCGCTTTGGCGTACATGTACACGTACACGTTCACGTACGTACATTGGTGGAAGCCCATACACGCGCGTTATATACCTGTATCGTAGGATCGTATAGAGCCCAGTACAACGTTAGAACTGAATTAATTATTCAGCAGCGTTTCGCAACTGCTGTACGTGGTTACCACCGTTAGCTTCGAAGCGCCTCTCACTCTCTCTCTCTCTCTTCCCTTTTCACTTGCCACCGTGTGCTCTTCTTGCTCACATACCGCAACCGATCCGGTTTCCCGCTCCGTGCCTCGCAACTCACGCATTGTTTCTTCTTCTTTTTTTTTCTCGTCGCTTTCGACTACTGCTACTATACATCAATCGACAAAAGAGATCTCTCAATTTAGGAGCACGAGAGGACGATTGCTCACACCCCTCAGGAATCATGCGGCGGTTTTATTCATTCTACATTGGCGAATAATCGTCCGCGAAAAATTATCATGCACCCTCTCTCTTCTGCCTGCTGCCTACTGCTACTCTATCTCGAAAAATTGGTTATTCGAGTCCTCTCTCGCGATGGAATATATTTTGCCGCGCGCGCACCTGTCGCATATACATTATATAAAGAGAGAGTATCTCTTTGCTCCGCGCCACTCGCTCAAGCTCTCCCTATCTCTCTTTTAGCTTCTCACTCGTTCGCTCGTTCGCTATGTAGCTGGAAACGCGCGTGCGATAATGAAATTCACTAGGAACTTGGTAATTCATCTGCTCTTTCTGTCTCTCGTCTGATCCCTCCTCGTCGCGCGCGCGCGCTGCACTGTGCACTGCTGCCATTTATATAGCTATATGTGGACGGTGCCGTAGCTGGCGCTCCAAAAGCTCATTCACTCTACCGGCCTCCTCTGCTTCTCTGCAAAGTTACGAGAGAGGGAAACTGCTGTCGTTTCTAAATATGCAGAGCATCCAGCCAGGCAGCAGCTCTCCTCTCTCTCTCTCTCACTCGCACGCGCGCGCATCAACGTTAAAACCTTAACCTCTCCTCACCCTCTTAACCTAGTGTCGAGCGCGTATGTGCACGCCGACTTTATGCACGTACTGGTAGTAGATATCCACTCGCACACAAACGTGTCCATAGACACGGTGGATAGGTTATTATATGTGCGAGGGCTACACGCGAATTTATCTGTTTAATGCGCTCGCGAGTACTCGCTTTTTTTTCCCCCATCACACGACGCAAACAACTCTCGAGGCTGCTCTTAATCAGCTTTACTCTTTTCTATCTCTCTCGGCGTTCGACTCTGTTATACATGCACGTATACCCGATCCGAGCTAACATTCGAATATGGCAGATAGCTGCATATATATACAACTCTACTACCTATAAACTTCGTTATGTCACTTTCAGGCTCTCTTCGCCGTGCGTATATATATATACTACTTCTTGATTGTATTGCTCATTTACAGGCAAACATGCGCGACACACGATTATCGGTCTCGTCGTCATTATTTGAATTTGCTCTCGCGATATCGTCTGTCTCGTCGTCGTGCGCTGTTTGTCACTAGATTTCCGCTGCTGCCTCTGCGCGTAATATACGCGAACAAATATAAACAAACAGCGAGAGAGATGTTTGTTTGCGCTCGCGCTAGCTCTCGTATCTCTCTCAATTGGCTTTTGGCAAAACTATCTTGAAGAATTACCTCTGGGCGAATAATTGGGGAAAGCTCGACTCGTACTTTATACTACCACATACGCGTACATTTATTTTATATACACGCGCGAGTCGTGTATACGCTGCTGCTGATATCTCGTTTCGTATACTTTACCCGGGTACCATTTACATGCGTGTACGTAGCCGTGTATACATTTTATGCGCGGAGAGAAGCGAGAAAACCAACATCGAACGTACGTGTATATACCTACGTACAGCCTGGAGTTGGTCGAAACTGTAATCTTGTTTTCGAAATGTTCAACCGCGCGCGGCACCGCGCCGCGTTCGATACGTCCTCCTCGTTCCTCGACCTCTTGCTGTATATACAGTTGTGCGGGTCGTGTGTGTGTAGGCCAGTTGCGCGCAACAAACACGTGTAGCTCCGAGACCGCAAGCTCTCTCTTACTCCCTTTCCTTTTCCTCTGCTTATTCCACTTTCCTTACTATGTACGCGCGCGCGCGCGTTCGACAATTTGTCTCGAGCTTTGAGCTCTTACTTATTTCTCTTTCTCTCTTTCTCTTTCGTTGCGAACGTATAAGGGATCTCGCTTATCGTTGCTACTGCTTTTGCCGCCGTCGATGCCGCCAACCCCAGAGTTCTGTAGAGAGAGAGAGAGAGAGATCGGAGAGTGTGCGGTTTCCGAGAAACGCGCGGTGTAAAGAGCGCGCGCGCGTAGGGTTTAGATTTCTCAACTGCAGCTTTGCGGTTCGTCGGCTACCTCCCTACAAGACTCAAATTAAAACCTAAAAATCCACGCTCCGACACAGCGGCCTCATATAGCCAAGGCCATTTTCTTCGTTTCATTACTCTTTTTTTCTTTCATTATTACGATTCATGTTGTTTTTTTATTTTTTTTTATCGACACACGGGTCTCTTTTGCACGACGAGCAAGAGAGAGAGAGAAAGTCATCATATGTATTACAGTCGCGAACAGATTGTTATCGTTGCCGAACACGTTCGAATTTATTAAGCGCGTCCGTACAGACGACGGCAGCAGCTTGAGCTATATACGACTCGAGCTGAGCGAGCTTTAAAGCTCGACTTTATCACCGGCAACATTTCCTCTCTGCTGCTGTGCCCGGCATCCTCTTTCTACATTAACTTCGCCTATATATACATTTTCTCTCTCTCTCTCTCTATCTCTCTCTTTCTCTCATTCGCTCTGCGAATCGTATACACGTGCTGCGCGTGTGTGTATGTGTGTGTTTATGCGCGTTTGCGGTGAGCTAGCACATTTGTATGTAACGTGTGTATCTGCTCGTGCTCTCACTCTCTCTCCAAATGCAGAACCATTACACATATACACTGCTTCGTATGGGTTTGTGTGTGCACGTGTATATTCGCTGTAATACGGTCCTCGACTATATGCACGGCGTAAGCAATCGTATACACAGCCTTCGGTATAATTCGCCCAGTGTAATTGTCGCGTATTAGGTGTAGCAGCAGCAGCGCGTTTGTGCGTGTGTCTGTGTGCAGTGTGCGGCCGGCTGGTGCAACATTAGATGAGCCTACGTATAGCAGCTAGCATCCGACCAAAGTACACGCGTTACATATGTGCAGTGTGCGATGGCACACTTGCACTCACCCACACACATACACCAGTAGCAGCGCAGAAAGCGTCATTATTCCACTCTCGGGATTAAGGAGCTTCAAGGCAGAAGTGCGCAAGCGTATATATATATACACATAGAGATACACACTTGCAAGCGCATTCAGATACCGCATCAGCGCACAGTAGTGTTACGATTACGTAAACGGCAGATATCACGGCACGGGGAAAAGTCACGATGGGCGATTTGCCTTATAGGCAAATTCGATTTTCTCCTTCTCTTTCTCTCTATCCGCTATATTCCCGAGCGCTACATGTAATTCGTTCGCTCTATACTCCGCGTACATTTGCGAGCTTGCATAGCGCAAAAGCGCATATATGCGGGATAGCCAACTTCCCGAACTTAATGAAATATGTGTATACGTGAGGGGTATGCGCGAGCGCGTGTGTGTGCATGTGTGAATGTGTGCGAGCGTGACTACGTGTGTACAAGGAGGTCGGCAATCGAGTAAACGTCAAAGCTCGTTCGATGTAGCCGTTGAGAGGTCCATTTTGCGATGCATATGTACGCGCGCCTCCATGAGTGTGTGTCTGTATGTCTGTGTGTATATGCGCAAGATAGCTCTGAGCAAATATAATAGCACAAGAGTCAGTAGCTGTGAGCGCGCAACTATGGTATATGACGGCCAGGAGGTGTACATACCTGACGTGCAGTTATCGTGCAACGGCTTCGGGGATCGACATCAAGGTACGCTCGCTATATACGAACGGCCTTCGTGCACATGTACACGCAACTGCACCCAGACTAACGCATGACGACACAATAACTATTCGCTTCGTGTACTATCGAAACAATCCCCGAAACTCGCCGTAACAAGCGTCGACGGCGGCGGTAGGTATGATTCGGATTCGAAGCGGATACTCGCGCGCATGTAGCATTCATACATATACCTATAGTACGCCACGCGCGCAAGCACACACAGACGATCGTCTAAATTGAGTTCTGATTCAGCCGGACACACGCTCGCGCTCTCGTGCAAAATTCCTGTACAAGCTGAGAGAGAGAGAGAGAGAGAGAAAGAGGGAGGGTGAGAGAGACAGAGATAGAGAGAAAGAGGCAATCTGTATTAGTCGTCGAGTCGTACGTGCTATATATGGCCTGGCGAGGCGCTTATTTCCTTTGCGAGTCGCATGCGGCATAACTCGATTACCATATGGTAATGTCTCGGCGAATTATCACCTCGGCCATTAGGTCTTATTCTCACACCATCATCGTCCTCCTCCTCCTCAGCCGTCGCCGACGCCTCTCCGCTTTAAGCCAATCCAATAGCAAACTCGAAGATAATTCCCGTTCACGTTATAGTTTAGTCTAGCGCTGCGCTGCACGAGAGAGCTCGAGCTTTAGATCCAGCAGCAGCAGCAGCTGAGAAGAGACGTTTCTATTTCTACTGGTGTGGATACTACTCTTTCGACGAAGTAATCCAGAGATGTTATAAGGACTTTGTTAACCGCTCGAAATTGGTAAACCTCGACTACTAGGCGACAATCGCCGAGCTGGAAGCCGAGAGAGAAAGAGAGAAATGTCCATTAAATACGAAGTGATCGTTGCGCCAAGGTGCCGCACCCGACTGCAGCAGCGACAGCGACAGCAGCAGCAGCAGTGGCACACAATCAAGGCGGTGCTGCGCGTCTATATGAGGTCTCACAAATGCCGCTATATACCCGTCCGCGCGCACACGAATATTACCCCTGGACGGAAATTTCCGCCTTCTCGAACGACCGGCCGCCTCTCAGCGCAGAACAGCACGGCACTGGCTACATTCTGTGTAATGCTCGGTTGATCACTCGGTATGAACGTTGACTGCTCTCTGAAGCCAGTGCCACGCTCCGTTGTTCCATTTCGTCTTGTAAATACACGTCCGCCGCCGTCGCCGCCGCCACTCTTGGCGCTTTAATGAAACTTCAGCCGCGCCGGGACGTTATACATTTTACGAAAAATTATTATTATTATAGCGTCGTGCCCGCGCGGCTCCGAAAGGTTATATAATAACGTTATAACGTCAAATATTAATACGTCGCGGGGATTAGGCCGAAAACTGTAAAATTTTCTACACGCGCGATAACGCGCGGCTATGAAATGCGGTATTAAAACGCGACGCAGCTCAGCTCAGCTCCTCCTCCTCCTCCAGCCCCGCAGATTTTATTTAATTCATACATCTTGCGATAAAATTTATCGACATTCCTCTCCCGCGCGTTGACGCTGCCGATGCTGACGCAAATATATATCATCCGTTCGATATTTGATGTAAAATAAAATTTTCAACGCAAGTGTGACAGTATGTGTGCGTGCGTGTGGTGCGCACGTGAGAAGGTGCCGCAGGGCGCGTTACCTTCAGATATATATACGGGCTGCTGCCGCGCGTTAAATTCCATTATATTACGTATTGATTTATATATTATAGCGCCAAGTTGCGGAAGCGTAACCGTTAGGTGCTACGTGTGTGTGTGTGTGTGTGTGTGCGCGCGCGCGGCTAACTGCCTTCCAGTTAAAACGTATGGCTCGAAGTAATAAAAATAAAAATACAATGAAATAATACCCGCTCTCGCTCTCTTTCTCTCCGTATCAACGCCTTCATTTTTCGATTCAGCTGAAAACTTCAATTTCCGGTTCCATATTTTTTTTTATTTATTTATATAGACGGCGTTTGAGTCAGCCATAATAGCGCTCACACGTATAGCGAAAAGCAAACTTTTTAATCGTGTTAGAAGTAAAAAATAAAAGCGAAAATTAAACCGAAGTATAAAAGAATAAAATCGTTTTTGATGTTCTTCTTCTTCTTTTCTAAAGCGGGGCATGTGTTTATATAAAAACAGCGAGCAGATAGAGAAGAGAGCAATTTCTTCCATCGTCGACGTTTATCGATGACGTCTGACGTTCTTCTTACCCCTATCAAGCGGGCTTTCTTTGAGTAATGCATCGATAAATATCCCAGGAAAAGTTTTTGCTCTGTTCTCTTCGGCGCAACGTTCGTCCGTAACGCGCCAGCGCGCTTCCACGCCTTACATAGTGGCGCGCTACGTACCCGGATGCCTTTTATTGCGCCTGACTCGCATAGCGCAAACTGACTCGAAATTTGCGCCTTTTTTCGACATTCATTTTTATTATTGCACAGATAATACTTTTGGCAGCAATATTGTAAAGAAATCATGTGCGTGCGAGTTACCAAAGTGTAGGTACGTGTGTATGAGCTAAAAAAAAAATGAAAATCCAGCGGGAAAAATAATTTTGAACGGCGAAAGATTCGAGGCACCAGAGTTACGCGAATGAGTTTGAAATTTCAACGAATACTGGGTATTGATACAGAGCGAAGGATACACGAGAATCCGAGTAGTCGATGATATAGTGGAAAATCGTGTGCATGCGGCTATGCTGCACGGCTTGCTCGTAAATTTTCTATCCTATACATGCTTTGAGGAAAATAACTGCCCGTGTGCTGTACTTTTTGCGCGCGTAACGTTCCCCATCTCGTAAAACGTACCATTATACAATTGCTGGTGGGTCATTGTGATTGCACATTTTATTTTTTCGAAGGGAGGTTAATATTAAGAGTCAAGATTTTAGGGTGTCAAAGGTTCAATAAGGATAGGTCGGCGAGGGCGACTATTCATAGACGCGAAAATCAATTAGTTTTGGCTTTGATAGAAATGTTCAACATTTTAAGGTTAATTTTTGGTCAAGGAAAAATTTTGTTGGACCTTGAAAGGTCATTAGAACTAGACATATGCGATCAAAAGGTTAACGTTTATTTGCCTAACGTTTATTTGCGTTGCAATAAATCTTTTTTAAACCTATAAAGTTCGTGCAAATAAGCATTCAAAAACACGTTCAGTTTTTGTTTTTAAAACTGTATATTTAAAATGTAATATTTCGGCGTAAAACGGAAATGATATTAAAATTTTTAATAACACTTTGATTTATACGATTATTCTTATTTTGTCCCTTGCAGATTTACAGATTGAAAACTGGTCAAAATTTTTTTAGTATGGTTAAACTGTCGTTTTTAGGTAATTTGCAATGCTTCTAATATTTGTAACATAATTGTAACCGAAAAATCACCAAAAGTTTGCCAATAGATGCTAGTATAGTTTAAAACATTTAAAATGTTAATTTTTTCGCTGATCGTTTCGCTGAAGGACATTATTAACGTTGAATACTTCTACCAGAGAATATAAGTTATAAAACAATGAAAATTATAATGCGAGCGCACCAAATTGATTCATCATGTAAGATATTCTTATCCATTCTACGAGGTAGAGGGTAATCCTGAGAATAGTCTCTTCGCGTTTTTCATAAAGTAAAACGCAGAAAACTTTGTTTCTTGAAATGTAGACACGTATAATATGGTTGTAAGCGAGTTTTATTTTTAATTTTGTTAATTATCTCTTGTTTTTTTTTGGATATTTTTCAACTACTTTATTTCTTCACTTTGGCACCACGGGGCGCACGAACATCGTATCGTTCCCAAAAATATATTCATACTTTTATTCTTATAAAATCAAACTTATTTCATATATTAAAAAGAATTTGAAACAATAAATTAAATAATTATTAAACTTACCTGATTTTACTCAATTCCAAAGTGCACAGATGATACAATTGTTAAATCATTTTCGTATCTTAATAAATTGCCAAACAAAAAGCAAGCTTTTAATTACATCACGATCCTAGGCTTTCACCGTTATTTTTTGTAGAAAAAAAAAACTTTTCGCATCAACATCTAAATTTTATAGTACGTTATAACGGCCTGCACCTAGTACAAGTAAAGAGTCAGCCCGTGAAAATTGGATTTTCAGCCACTTTCTCATTTTTTTTTTTTTTTTTGCTCCAACAACCGAAAAAAGCTTCTGTCATACCACTCCACGGTGACTCTCCCTTTAGGATTCCCCGAGTCACCAGTAGAGCGGGACTGGACAGGGTCGATTTTAAATAAATGTAACCTTGTTACATGCATGCGCTCTCGCGTGCACGGACACTTCATCTGGCGCGCGTGTATCACGGACTGCCGGGAACAAGGCGCGCGCGCACACACACAGCTACGCGCACGTATATAGTACGCATACGTAGAGGAAAACGTTTGTTTGAGCTCTTTTTCGCTCTCTTTCTCATCGGAAATTTGCGTGCAGCGCAAATACACTCGCTCACATACATATACGCGGATCGCTTTCTAAAAGCTAGTAAAAAACGTTGGTTTATATTGGAAAAAAAGCCTAGGCTTCGGCTCCGGGCCAGACTATATACTGTCACGCGCGCGCGCGCGTGCGGAGGGCACACGCATTCGTTTTTACAATGGCTGATGCAGCCGCGTGCACTTTTTTTGCTGTGCACCGCGCGCCACGAACGCGTTTTATCGGGGAAAACGGTGGGTGACTCTTTCCATTCGCGCTATTGTTTTTTTTTTCACTGCTTTTTCGTCTGTTTAGAATACTGCTGCTCCGGCTGCTGCTGTTGTATTGCAGCAGTAGCAGCAGCAGCAGCGCAATTGCAATCCGGGAGGTGCTTCTTTTATATAATCTGCACGGGCTAATTTCCAAGGATTCGTATTTCCACGTTGTGCTTGTGGACGATTAGAACAATGCGGAATTTAATTTAAATGCCTCTGGGCTGTGCTCTGCTTCGCTGCAGAATATAGGGAACGATTGTCTGCGCAGCTTTGCTCGAACAATATGTGTATAACTGTGGAGATTCACTGCCTTATTATCGGTACGAGTGAAAAAATGAAAAAAAAATGAATAAAATAAAAAGTTCTCAGCTGGAATATTCAATGTCACGCCGGGACAATTTATCAAATCAGTACCGGGACTTGCTGGACGCGCGCGCGACTGTTTGACGTTGGCCCTCGAGCGCGTGACAAACAGTCGAAACGAGTTTACGGTGGTATGTGTACCGTGCGAGCGAGCGAGCGAGAAGGAGTGAAACATCGAGTCCAGTTCTACGTCGAAAACTTGAAAACGGCCGACGACGCTCGATTTGACACTCTTTACTCTCTCAAGCTTGTGCTACTAGGAGCTATGGTAGCTTTTAGTATGTGTCTGTGTGTGCGGGCACGTATGCGAATCGGTGTGTGTGTATAAAGCTGCACGAGCACGTGTTTGGCATCACGAGACATCGAGGAGTTGTCGGCAAGGGACTGCTGCTGCAGCGCACCTCAACTCACCCCTTACGTATATATTATGTGGTCGACTCCCAATTTCACTCCCTTAAACATCGATAATTCTCGAACAATCGCACCCTTTTTCTTTCTTTCTTTTTCTTCCGATCGAGGAAATTTATAAAAAAAGGAACTACTCGAGATTGACGTTAATGAGCTTTAGGGATTTTTTTTCATTAGAAACGCCTCGAGATTGCGATGAGTCATCGTGAGATTAAATATCGTAAAAAAATTTCTACAAAGACGTGACCCGAGGATCGTACGATAATGACATTTTGATAATGCCATGAGGTTTCTGTCGTTAAATCCTTTGATTACCATACCAATATGACAAATACTCATTTCGCAGATTACTCTTTTTTTCCATCGTAGTCAATTTCATTGAAACTATTTCATCTGACAAAGTTCTCTCAACTTTTTCACTCGCAGCGGTAATTACTCATTTTCGATTCAGTGAATTCATATGCCACACACGGATGGTATTTTACGTCGAGGCAAACTTTACCCGCGCGCACGAACAGAAAGAGAGAGGATGTAAAAAAAATCCTGCACACGATATTTAAATTAAAAGACGCATGACGACGCTACAAACAATCGCTATAAATAAGGACAATAGGGGTTACGAGTCATGCATACAAAAACTACATCTCCCTTCCTCTCTCTCTTTCTCTTTCTCTATCCACTCGACTTTGGCCGCAAATACGTACTTTTTCTCTGCATCTCCCTCGCAGGTGGATATAGCCGACAGATGCACCAAAAAAAAAGGGACGGACCAAACTGCACAGAGAGCAAAAGTCGTGGCGCGCACGTATTGTAGTAGGTAGAGAAAGAGAAAGAGAAAGAGCGAGATTTCGACCTCGTGTAATATCCAACTTTCTTCAACTGTATAAAACATGTGGCGCGTACACACAAAAAGGAGCCACTCGCACACGCGTCCGCGGTGTAGTAAGGATGCCTCCACCCTTTTTTTTCTACTCAGACAAGAGAAAAAAACCGCAGCTCGCGGAAGCTCACGGGGTCAGTTTGCGTGCTATATCTATACATATTATGGAGACTCTCGCGCTCGTCGGTCTGTGTAGGCGCGCGCGCGCCGCGATTTAATAGGGGTGCACGGAGACAGCTTTGCAATTAGCAGCTTAATAACTTTTTTTCCTGCGCTCGTCAGGACTAATTGGATACCAATGAATGCGAATAGCGAATCGCTCTCTCTTTTTTTTTATATACGCGCGCCGGTGAGCGCCGCGCGCACAAGGGAAAGAGAGAACATCGTTCTCTTCTGCGACTGAAAGAGAATTATGTGTATGGAAAATGACTTTGGCGGACGGCTGCACATAAAAGAACAAGTAAAGAGAGGAAGTTGATCGTTTCAGCCCGGTAGCTCCGGGATAAAAAACAACGGAAAATGGCGTATAATTTCCATGCTTGTCCAATCGAAAAGTGCTCCCATCCTCGCGAGGAGGAGAGCTCTCCACCGTGAAAGCTATACGCGACTGTAGTTCGTTGCACTTTCTTTTTTATAATATACGTATAATATTGCCAACTTTATAAATCGCAGAGGAAGTCGAATGAATTGACAACACTTCCGATTTATGTTACGTATTGAAAGATTGATTAGGTAAAGTATACGACGATCGATGCAACTTCCGCTACTACTTAATATGCTGATAACACTGCCATCCTGAGTATTGTTACGAGTCCCTTTGTAGGTCTCCTGTGGCGTCGGTTGAGGTTTTCCATTCTGCGCTTGCGGAAAACCCATGCTTATAAAAGTGCAACAAATTATGCGGGTAATTTTTTAGATACGTAGGATAGTTTCCGACCCAGCATCTTGCATTACAAGCAAGACTTGGGTCTCGCGGTGCGAAATAAAAAAAAAAGGTAATTCTCCCGTGAAGCAATTGATCTTCTTTACGAGGCTTCACATTATAATTAAATTTTATACTCGCGAATATAACCGTTATAAATTCCTGCCTCGAAGCTATAAAAAAGAAACGCGTCGGTTGGTTAGGGACTGATCAAACAGCTTTCAAGATAATCCATTTTTATTATCTTTATTATTTCATTTCAGGCGAATAAAGGTTCTTACAACATTAATGAGTCATTTCAATGTTGGTTATATTGCGTAACCCTCGTTTCAGCCCAATAGAAATCTCGCCGAATCATTTCTTTTGTGGATAGCCATTGAGTCCGACACAGGCAGGCAGTAGCAGAAGTAGTAGCAGCAGTAGCGTTGAAATATTGAAATAAATTGAGCAACTTCAATTAATTATTCAAGAAAGTCAGAGCGAGATACGAGACTGCTGCTGCTGCTGCTGCTGCTGCCGCTGCTACTGCACTGCATAGAGCAGACCGAGGGGTGGCTTTCGCTCGTAGTATATAGTACGCAGAGCCGTAGTTGTAGTATGCCGAAGCTTTTGAATTTTTTAGTCCAGTCTATTTTCTGTTAGCTTGAACTTTTGCCCTGTCCTGGCTCATGACCTGTGTGTGCGCGCGCGCGTTCATACACAAAGGGTAGAGCGTACAACTCTTCGCAGCTCGAGTCTGCTATGGGCCGCGGCTAAATTAAATTATTCCTTAATGGCTTATCGAATTTGTTTTATTCATGCACATATTATATGATCGTCGAATCAGGTCTATTTCCGATCGAGCTCGGTGTGCGTCTCATCCAGGCGAGACGTCGCGGTAATTATTTTTGCATTAAAATCAATTATCCTCGATCAGAAATCAAATAAAATTCTTTCAATATTCTTAACGGTAATGAATTTTTTATGAAGCATTTATTACATAGAGATATGAGAGTCAAACAAATAATCCCTTAAGTAGTACAGCACGATATTCGATCAGACAGCTGCCCTGCGTCATTATTCATCTTCAACTCTGTCGACTTCCGAAAGAACTGGATTAAGGATATATTATCGACTGGAGTATTTATTACCTGGACTTAGGTGTGTTACGTACGTTGAAATTTCAAGGGCCACTATCGAGACACAGGAGAGAACGAGCGAGTAACTTTTTTCCTTCTTCACCTAGACGCATAACTATATACTCGCAGGCTCTGCAGCGGGTCTCTCTCTCATGCTTTGCGCAGGGGCGATCGTAACGATCATCTCCGAGGAAGATTAAAACTTTCACGCTAAACTCTCACTCGGTCCGGTCTTGATTTAACCGTATCTATTCTTCGTTGGTTCTATACGCGCGCTCGCGTTTTACTCTCTCTCCGGCCCCGAATAAAAAGTAAAGTTTCGAGCTTGTTAAAAGTGTTCCTTAAAGACCTTTCCTCCGGTATAACTGGCAGTTTGGTCCTCTCTCTCTCACTCTCTCTTTTGCTCTCTATCCTATATAGAGTCATCTCTATCTTTCTTTCCTGTTCTTGATTCCCTTGAAAACTTCTATTTCTCTTGTTTCGCGCGCCCCGCGCACACACACACACACACACACACACACACACACACACACACACACACATACAAACACATTCGTGCAGAGCACTCGGCAGACGCCGCTTCCATTTCTTTTAATACTGTCTTCACGCGCCGCCGCCGTGCCAACTTTACGCTCAAGTCACCTGCTTTCCTCCTTTTCACACGTTTCGTTTGACTTTTCTTCAAACTATGCTTATTTATCTTTTCCTCTTTTTTCCGATCTATTTAATTGGTAAATCCACTCAATTTGACCTTTTTTTTCGCTCACCTTTGAGTCGTACTGTTTGACGCACGATTCAGTTTTTTAATTTAGAGGAATTTTCAAATTTCTCGAAATGTTCACTACCAGAAGACATTTTTTTTCTCGTGCTTGCGAGAAAAATTGCGAAGTTTAAAAATATAGTGACGATATTTGAGCTAAAACTCGACGTCTTTCCATTTTTCAGCTGATATATTGCGAAATTATTGTAGCAGAAA
Source organism: Trichogramma dendrolimi (assembly GCA_034770305.1). Taxonomy (NCBI): domain Eukaryota; kingdom Metazoa; phylum Arthropoda; class Insecta; order Hymenoptera; family Trichogrammatidae; genus Trichogramma; species Trichogramma dendrolimi. Next base: position 6,812,918 of record JAPMIB010000002.1, on the reverse strand, counting down.
TGTAACAGAAAGTTCACCTTATACTCTAATAAGATTTTTTCTGTTGAAACGGCAGCTTGGACAATATTTCAAATTATAGCAGCGATGTATTAACAAAAAAACTCAAGAACGACACATTTTCAAATTTTTTATTTTTTCGAAATCAAAGAGGGAATAAAAAAATACTTTCTTTGATCTTTATAATAATTTGCAAGCGTTCATTCCGAAGCAAAGTTTCTTTTTCTGGGACCCGTAAAAAAAATCTGCAAAATATCGATGGTACAATATTTATATACGTCGCTTAGCTCTTTTTTCCTTCATTTGAGATATTTCTTTTCTATTGTTATCACGTGGCAAGTGCAAAGTGCGCTGTGGTGTTTCAATGGGGCTCCCTCCTTTCTATCTAAAGCTTTTTTCCGCTTTTATTTTCTCTGGCCTTCCCTTCTCTCTTTTCTACTGACTCATTGAGGCACAAAGGAGAAGAGACTTAAATGTGCCTCCGAGTTCTGCAGAGGCCATCGTGGAACGAAGAGAGAATTTATAGAGGCGATTAGAATAACAAGAATTGAGCACGCTCCGCTCTGGAACCTCGGCTGCATCGGTATTTCGTACTGATTTATCGAAGGGCAATTGGAAAAATTAATATATCATGAAGTCGTTAATGTATAGTCGTGGGTAATGTATTTTTTTCGAAATTGGCTATCGTAGATTTTCGTGTGTACTCGCGCAAAAGCATAAAAAGGTTGATAAATAAAAAGGCAAGACAAAAAAGCTCTTTAATAAGCCTTAGCCTCGTGCGTGGTAGTTATGTTCAGTATCTACGCCATTATCACGAGCTTTTTCTCGGGAGAAGAAAAGCTCCAAGCATCATCTTAATAATTTGCACTCGAAGCTGCACTTATACCTGTAAAATAACTTGTTGCTGGGCAACGCGAAATCCTTCCTCGGATGAAGAAAAAAAGCCAGAAAGTTCGTAACGAGCTCTCACGCGCGTGCGTGACCGGTTTCATTGGAATTTAAAGAATAAAAATTTTCACAAAAAGTGTAATATTCGCCGCAGACATGTTGCGGAAATTTTTTGTGTCGACCGTGAATGTACGACCTACGCCACTGCGTTTACGAGATAGATACAATAGAGAAAAAAAATTTTTTGCCGATCGCTCGGTCGACAGTTTTATGCGCTTGCACGCGCGTATGGCGATGGTCCCCTCTTTGTCAAGATACTTTTGCCTTCCGCGCGGGCCGAGCGGGTTGCGCATGTTTTACATTTCGAAATTTCACGCGAGGTGTCAATTTTCATACGCTCGCACTCGCTGTGCGCGATCGTGCATGCTTGTGTGCGTGCGCTCCTGCAGCATCAAAAGCGACGTTTTATGTCGCGACCGGACTGGAAGTCGTCTGTCACGAAATGTATATAAATTCCGTTGGCGATGTGCTCTATGGCGTCGTTTTTGTTTTCGTCATCGATATGTATACTTTGTTGCTGTTTGATACGCGAGTAAAAAAATCGTAGTTTGCATTACAAAATTCTTAGCTGGTACATAAAAATAATCTTCCAGTTGCGCAAAAATTTTAGTTTTTTCAACAAAATATTGTAGACGTTACTATAAATTTTTGTTCGCACAAAGAAACGTTTTTGTTTTAGACTCAACCTCAAATTTGTTATTCAAACTACAGCTATTAAATTTAAAGTTCAAGGTAACAAAAAAATATCGAACGCATTTAAAAAGACCTGAAAATGGCAATATGATTGTATCAAAAAATTTAGATTAGTTTTTAACCATTTTAAGTACAATATTACACCGCTAGATGGTGAGTACCTTTATCTGTAAATCTGCAAGTGTCAAAGTAAAAAAAATTATATAACTCAAAGCAAGATTTTAAAGAAATGATTCGGGATTTTGGCGTCGATACTGTCAAAAAATGTTCATTAGATCGCAAAAAAGTCGAACATTAAAAATTGTAAAACACGTTGCACATTTGATTAGAACATATCCAGTTTAAAACGCCCTATTATTACCAAGAAACTTTTTCGTCGGCCTAAAATTATCCGCAAGTAACTGAAAAATGTCGTCCCAACTAAGAATTTTGTGGTACAGACTAAGATTTTTACCCTCAGCATACGTATAAACGGAAGCGGAAGATGCGTGTTTCTTTGACGCTTTTGACTTTTCGATGTTTCGTTGTTGTTTTATTATCATTTACATTTTGAATGTAGAAACTTGCCTGTATAGTTCATGCCCATGACTTTGCGAAAAAAACAACTAACGTCACCACCAAAGCTTGATATTTCTTCGGCACCGCGTTCACCCGCACGAATTTTCGACCATATACTCAGTCACCGAGTGATCATTCGAAGAAGCCACCACCACCTCGTAACGTGAAAAACTCGCGCGTGCAGTGTGTACGCAACGTCGCATCTCGCAGCTCGCATTAGTGCGCACGGAACAACGCGCGTATAATATATGTACATATATACGTGCGCGGGGGTGTACCGCATTATGAGCGAGCGAATGCGCGCCCGGCACCTAACCACAAAGCATATAACCACGAAAACATTCCAAAGCGAGGGAGAGAGAGAGAGAGAGACTCACTGGGCTTACAGTGCATAAAATAAAAAGGAGCTCTTTATGTCGCCGCTGCTGCTGCACATGCTCATCTACTTGTTATATGGATGTGCAGGGGAAAGGCGTACGCGCGCGCGCGAGTGCTCGGGCAAATACGTACGTACGTACGTCCCCGCTTGACAATTTCGCGGTCGACGAAAGATGTGCACTTACTATATACGCTCACCCACACATCTACACACTCAAACTCACACAAACGCACGCAATTTCCTTTTTTAAGAGCGCAACGATATTACCCTGCATTATGCATTAGTGCAACGCTGCTGCTGCTGCTGCTACCGCTGCATCGTCTACGCGTATGAAAGAAAGAGAGATGCACTTCGCAAGACAAAATGGCCCGAGCGCATATATTGGCCTCTCGAGGCCCTCGAGCGCAAGCGAGAGAGCTGCTACCATCACCACCACCAGTACTATACTATTTCTTCGCTCTAAATTCGTCGCGCGCTAAATTCTTGCGTACTACTACTGCCTGCGTGTAGTAGTCGCTCATCACTCGCCGCGCGTATATGCGTACAGCGTGTGGCTTCGATGCGGTGCATTACTTCCTTCCAGAGGTTCCGAGAGCAAAAAAAAAACGTAAACGAGGGTGAGAGAGAGAGAGAGAAAGCGGAATGTACATATTCTTTTGGCTCGAATTTTTTTTCTCTCTTTTTTTTTTAAGCATCATCGCGAGCGCGCTGATCTAGCTCAAAGTGCCCATATATTTCTTTTAGCCACTCTCTCTCTGGCACAATATACATATATAGGGGAGGGGAGGATGAGGAGGAGGAGGAGGAGGGATGTTGCTAGCTCGCTCTCTCTGTTCGCCGCAACTTTTCAAAAATTCACGATACCAAAAGGGGTAGTAGGCGAATACGTATGTATGTATGTATATCTATATGTATAATGTATATATATGGGAAGCGGACGAGAGAGTGTGTGAGAGAGAGGCGAAAGAGCCGCCGCCGCGCGTACGTGGCGACGATGAAATTTACAGATTCAATGACGAAAAAAGCATTCGAATTTATGTTGCGCTCGTCGAGAGCGACGTCGGAGCAATATTCCACTCACTCTTTTCCCTTTTTATGTATATTTTCTCTTTTAAAACTAGCTGTGTATATATCTATACTGTACCCGGTACATGCTATACATTCGTGTGCAGGCGCCGGGAAAGGGGTGAGGGTTGGGGGGCAGAGGTAGTTCTACGTCTGCTTTTATATACCATCCCTCTCTCTCTCTCGCTCTACGAGTTCGGTTGCTCACGTGCATCATGGCACTGTAGCTGTAAATATGGGAGACTTGGAGACGCTGCTGCTGCTCCCAGTGTACGACTTCTTCTGCTGCAGCTACTACTACTACTACTACTACTACTACTACTACTACTACTACCACCACTACCGCTTCTACTACTACTACTACTGGTTATGCATACGCGATATTGCCAACTGCACATGGCATACACGTCGCGCATACTGAAAACGTCCGAGTCATGCTGCTGCTATACTGCTGCCGATGCTGCAGGGAGATTGGGGGTTCGAGGGGGATGGGAGGCCCAGAGGTTGACGGGAGGCTGGGATAGGAGGGGCACCCGCCACAACGCACTTTATTATATAGACTTGTCGCGAATATTGTGCATCTATGTACAAACGTACGTGTGCGAGAGTAGCGCGTGCTGCTACTGCTGCCGCTGCTCGCGCGTACATGCAGTTATCCGCAAAAGTTTGTTGCTCGGCTCTCTCTCTTCATCGCCCTCTCCTCATCTGGTACGCGGATGTGTATATGCATTTACCGTGTATGAATGCCAACTGTATAGATATATATTCGGGGCGAACGTTCTGCAATACGTGTGGTACAATATGCATGCGCTGCTGCTGATGCCGTATCGATTCCGCGAGCGATCTTTCGTGCGCACTTATAGCTACTTACTCGCGGATGTCTATGTTTTAAGCTCTCTTTCTCTCTTCTCTCTCCTCTCTCCTCTCTCTCTCTCTCTCTCTCTCTCTCTTTCTCTCTCCGGCTGCTGCTGATGCTGCTTTTGTGTGTTTCAACTTTTTTAGAGACACCGTACACGATCTATTTTTCGAGCGACCTATTTTTTAGGGTATAGAAAAATAAAAGCTTCGAAGCTGTCTACTGCATTAGTGCGGTAGGATCGATGTTAACAAGACACGGGGTCCCTGGAGGTTCGCTGCCTATTATTACAAAGCGGAGCTGCGCTGCACCTTGAGATTAGCTCCAATCACACTATTTCAACTATTGTGACTTAGCTCGAGCACATATTATACGTGCGGACGATGCATCAGAGCCACCGGCATGCTGTATACGGCGCGCTGGCCCTTGCGTGTAATAATAATATTATACGCGGGCAAAACTTGTCGCGCTGCGCTCGGCGCCTCTCGAAATCATATTCAATGGCGCCGTTAATCATCCGAATGGCCCCATAAAGCCAACTATCGGCTCCTCTCGCGCGCTCCGTTCGACGGACGAGGTTCGTTTGCAGCAGCGTCGTGCCTGCAACTGGTCAAAATACTTGCACGTGTGCGGGCGTGTGTGTGTGTTCACGCAGACGTATATTATATGGGCAGCATGCGGGAGGATAAATTTTATTGGCTTGTCTCGCGCGCTAGACTATTGGCCTTGCCGTTGTAAAATCATACCCTTGGCCTTTATGGCCTTTATTTCGGGCGTAACAGCTTTAAATCTCGACTCTTCATCGCCCCGGCTGCCCCGGTATAATGATGTGTACACAGGCGGGTGGGCACGCGCACACACATGTACCAGTCGTGTTTTGTGTATTATACGATATGTTTGATAAAGCGATGAGCACAAATTTTATTGCGCGTATGTATGTATGTGTGTATGCGCGGAGCCGTTTGCAGAAAAATTATGGACCACTCCATCTCTCGATATGTTTCAATTTCAGCAATTCGTGTATGTACGTACGTAGCCGCACGTATATATATTTGTGTATAATGGTATCGTCGCCTTGGAAAACCTCGAGGGAGTGCATTGCGAGAGGCTATAATGCACGCGCGTACATATACGTGCAGCACACTCGCTTGTGTACGCCTCGGGCTTGGAAATTGCAGTAAAATATAAAACAAAACACGAAGAAGCGATTATTGCGGGATGGAGACATAAAGAGGCTTATAACTTGCAAACGAATCGAAATAAATATGAGATAAAAACAAGTGTATCAAATTTACGTCAATTTTCAACCGAAAAAGGAAAAACAAATTTTACGAAAATCTTCTTTTTTCGACATTCGGATTATACACAATGAGAAACGTCAAAGCTCACTCCGAGCAAAAGCTTACGCGAACGAAATCTTTGAGTCCTCGGCACTTGTGCGCAGCAAAAAAAAAGGAAGGCAGGCGCGTAATGGAAAATAAGCGCTTGCAACCTCTCTATCCTTCTCTCTCTCTCTCTCTCTCTCTCTCTCTCGCTCTTTCTCTTACTCTCGCGCATACGTATATATACGAAGGCAAAGGCGGCATTTCTATATATGTATAACGCCTACACATAGCAAGCAGCATAGTGTCGTTTGAGCGCGGAGTGAGAAAAAGTTACGCTCGCTGCCAAGTGCTCTTCTATGTCAAGCACGTGTCCCTCGCGCCGAATCCAGGTCGATTATACAGATTTTACGCGGAGAGCTATAATGCAGCTGTTTTAACACTCGAGCGAGCGCCCCTTTTATTTACAGCTCGCGCAGTATGTGCATGTGTGTGTGTATGCGTTTCTATAAATCTGTACGTGTGTGTGGGTACGCGTACACGAGTTTATACGTCTCACAAACGTCACGTATTTCTTTCTCTCCTTCTCTCCCTCCCTCCCCCTCTCTCTCGGTATTATTTATTTTGCACTTTGCTGCGTTGACATTTTTTTGCACCCGCCCGTATTCTTTTCTTCCGCTGTAAAGAATTTCGGGCTGGCTATAGATGCCGCCGCTGCTACTTCCGAACGGTATATGTGTATGCTACGTCGTTCCGTGTGCAGCAGAGTTCGAGGGAAAAAATAGCAGCCACGCGTTTATAACAATGTATACATACGCGAGCGCGAATACATATATACACGGCTGGGTGCAAGCGTGACGGAAATTTTTACGCTCTGTACTTGTGTGTGCATATCTGTGTGCGAGTGTGAGCTGCTGCAGTCTGTCTTTTTCGTCCGCTTGTCTTTTGTCGCTGTCGTCGTCGTCGTCGTCCCACGCGTTGTTAGCTCGTATACGTATTACATATATAGGGCGCGAGCACACGTCTTGGTGCTATATATATTTGCTGTCTGCAGCGTGCACACGCCGCCGACTGTTTCGACGACTCTCTTTCGAGTGCACAGGGCTTGATTGAAATCACAACGTTACCAGTCGAAAAAAAAAGGAACGATTTTTCACGATCGAAGCTGCATCACGCTTAGAGAGCTTTGCTCACTCTTTCTCTCGCTGTATACATATATACGCACGTGACGAATGCAGCAGCAGCAGCAGAAGAAGAAAAAACAACGCTGACAAAACACTCGATCGCACATAAATCATGGACTTTTTCACTCCGACTGAACGCGCGCGGCTAAGGGTAGAAAATACAAAAACATTGCCATGAAAAGTCCAGATGCTGGATGCATGTAGCGGCGGTGTTGTGCGCGCAGAGCTCGAACAAAAAGTTATTAGCGCAACGTAAAAAGGAGCCGCGCGTACCGAGACTATGCTGCAGCACACTCGTCGTGTGCACGAGCTCTTATATACACTCGTACAATGCACACAGAGAGCCGTGTCAGCTGTGTCGCCAAATTTCGTGCCCGCTGCTCGCGTGCGAGACTTGAATGATTACTTGACTGCCGCGCGCTCGACTCGACTCTAGTACTCGTTGATTTTCCAGCTTTAGCCCATCAATCAGGTGGCAGCTCGCGTGCGCAGCAGCAGCAGCAGTAGTAGTAGCGAGAGTAGCCACGTCCTTTTGCGGTATACGAATTTTCGGGCATTAACGAAGACGAACGAGTCTCGAGACTTTTAATTGTTTCAAAGCTCGAAGCAGCAGCACACTTTGCGCTGCACTGGGTGTGTGTATATGTGTCTCGCACTGCGTTCAAGTCTGCCCGGGTAGACGACGTCGAAGCGTTAGCGGCAAAAAGTGCGAGACATCGTTAATTAGTTGTGTATACGCGCTACGCAGCGTTGCGGTAATTTTTTGTCCCTGTATTATCATTTGACTCGGGTGTCATTAGATAAATTATATATAAGATACATACGTGCGCGCACCCATCACTTTAATTATACCCGGCACCCTTTTCGTATTAATCATACCCGTTTAATGGGATGGCAATCAGTAAGAAAGCCTCCGATAAAACGGCGCGCACTGCCAACGAATCAACCATCTCGCGCGTAAAACAACCTCCGATGCGTATGTATGCGTTAATACTACTTCGCTCTACTTTTTCAATAATGAAATCTCCAGCTATGCGTAATGCCTCGCTAGGCTGCCAATAATACATCCAGTCTCATATTAATTCAGTTCGTTAATTTACAGATTAGGGCAGTTGGCTCTTGTAAATATTTTTGGTTATGCTTTGGGGCAAGTTGAATTGTAATTATTTAAATTATTTACGTGAAATAACACTTTAATTGTGACAATGTCAAACAACACTGCATATTGCGTACAAGCATAAGTCAAAGCGACTTATACAATTATTTGTACCTAACGACTTGCAGATTTACAGACAAAGTACTCGCCATCTAGTGACGAAGGCTGGCTTTAACGATAATTGAACTTCTATACAATTTTTTAGCAATAAGCGGGAAAAATAAATCAGTACTTGAACATACATTTACAACGAAGATTTCATGAAAAACAACCTTAAATAAAATTTAATATAAGTTAATGCTAATGTCTGATTTTTACTTTAAAAAAGACCTAAATTAAATTTGAGGTTTCTTTAACAATGTACCCAAGAGTAATTTCAAAATAATTGTAAAATGTAGAGCCTCGAAAAATGTTAATTCGCATCATCGTCGTGGTCGCGTATAAATTAAGTTGATAAATTAAAGTAGAACCGTGCGCGCGGGCTCATGTCGGACAATACTCGGACTCGTACTACTTAGCGGCTTCGTTCGCGGGAGAGAAGCCTCGCGTATACGAGCAGCGTGGCCTGTTTATTTCGCAAGTAAACAGAAGCTGCTTGCTGCGATAATTCGCTGTGTCTGTTTTGCGGGGAAACAAAAGCTTCAGCTCGGTTCTACCAAGGACCATTAGAGCTTGATCTGCTATCCCGCAGTTACACAGTTCAGAAAAGAGCTTAAAAGCGCAGGTACATATCAATTAGAGTTAGTTGCCCGAAGAACGCCCAAACTTGCATTCTCATTATTAGTTGTGGGATAGTAGCCCTATGTATGCGTGCGATCAGAGCCGCCACGTCGACAACATTGTATTTCAGTAACTGTTTTTTACCATCAACATCCATTAAGTAAAGACTATAGAAGCGAGATTCTGCGCGAGAGCAGCGGCAGCAGTAGCAGCAGCTCAGGCGAACGAGCACGGGCAAAACAACGGGGAGAAGCTTCGACACTCGATGAGAAATGTTTCGCTTATAGCTATCGTGACGCCAGTTCTCTCGCTCGCTCTTCGCTTTGTTGATTTTTTTTTATTTTCTCCGTTTTTTCGATTCCAAACTCTCTCTCTCTCTCTCTCTCTCTCCCTCACACGCTTGCTTTCTCCCTCTTATTTTCCATTGAATTTCCTGCTATGAACTTTCCTTTTAACGGGTGAAAAGCGTAGAGATTTCATTATTTATTGAGAATTTTTTGCTGCTGCTGGTACTGCTACCGTAGACGCCGCCGCCGCTATTACAGCCGCCATTAATGACGCTGCTGCGAGCGCTCTGCGAACTTTTTGTACGCCTCGTAAAATCGGCAGTTCGCGTGATACGTTCCGTTCTTCCTCGTTTTTTTCGGAGGGGTTAAGGGAGATTCTTTATTTTTAGCTGCCCAGCTCGCTTACGCGTGTGCAGCAGCAGCAGCACCCCCCGCCGCATCCAATGGGTCGGTTACCGCGCGCGCGGCATATACAGACGCCTAGTGTGCATGCGTGTGTGTGCGTCTGTATGTATATGTGCTATCCAAGCCGTATAAGCACAACTACCTCGAGGATTTATCGCAGATTTATTTTTTTTCAGCTTTTCGCGCGCTCCGCGCCGCGCTAACCCGTATACGCACACACACATACACACACATATAGTGCGGAACACCATGCCGCGCGCGCGCCACCGGCACGTTCGCCACTCGGTCGGTCGTACGATATACGGTACGTGAAATGAAAAATTGGAAAAGTTATAACGGTCGTGCAATTATTTTTTAGATGCCGACGTGACGGATACAAGTTACGACTATAACGATGCGAGCCGACGATGTGCGCGAGACAGTTACGCGCCGGTCTCGGACTATATATCCCCCATCCTTTTTTTTTTACTTTTTTACACCTCGATATAATATGTATGACACAGCCGCTGCTGGTGCTCGCGCGCGTATATACGACTCCGCGCAGAGGAGAGTAGCTGCTGCTGGACAGTAGCGTATTGTGCCCAGGTTATGCGCGTCGTCTCTCCGACTACGTGACGGTAAATTTCCATCAAATTTCTATGTAAAAAATAAATAAAAGGAGTTAGCAGCTACGCGTTAACGGCGTACGCGCAGGTTAAATTGTGTACACTTTGCAGCGCAGCGCGATACTAGCACTCTCTCTCAGCTGGCACTTTTTTTTTATCGCGCGGACCCGGCGCACACACAAGGGTCTTATTATACTCATTTATAATTGAATACAAACGACGACGTGCATACGTAAGAGGTCAACGCGGCTTTATTAACGGGATCAGCATGACAAATTAGACGGATATGCGTCCGGAAAATATAGAATGCTAAACGAAGATAAATCTCATATTCTGGGCTTACGACGATCTCTCTCTGTCTCTCTCTCTATTTCTCTCTGTGTGTGCACCGAGTATATACGTATATATATCACAGGCGGTGGTCAAACGACAGAGTTAACTAACTGATGCTTCTGCCACTGCTGCTGCTGCTGCTGCTGCTGCTGCCAGTGCTATATATATATATATATATATACCGTCGTCGGTAATCTGTAAACCTAAATCGGCTTTGAATTCATATATAAAGGTACGCGCGCGTTGGATGTCGGGCAAAAGGCGATCCGATTATAATAATTCATCATCTTGGACTATATGGTCGGGATGAAGCTACTGCTCTACTCGTTCGGCGAGTTGTGTGTGTATCTAGTATATACGTATCTTTTATTCTCTCTCTCTCTCTTTCCCGATGCGTCTCTTATTGCTCGCCCGGATGAAGTAATTCGTCCATTTGTGCATGAGACTTACGTCGTACGTATTGTCACGTGGGACGACAAGGCCCCACCAGTGACGCGGCGCGCGACAATGAGAGTGATGAGCATAGCTCATCAGCGACGGCAGTATCAGTACATCAAGCGACAAGGAGACACCTCGCGCGAACGTCCCCTCCCCTCTGATATATTTTGAGCCTAATTTGTTATTTCGCCTTTTATTTAATCCCTTCCCACGTAGCAGTATATATAGAAAAGAAAAATCGAACACGACCAAGCGAAATGGGCGCGCAAATGGTATACAACTCCGAAGTTGTTCTCTCTCCCTCTCTCTCTCGATTTGAATTATTCAGCTTTCAAGTCGAGTTACATCATTGAGCGCGATGTCCGGCGTGGATGGTGGCACACAGCACCACCCCGCGCGCACCAGTATCTGCTCTCTCGTCTGCATAAATGCAAGGATCGAGCGAGAGACTTTATTCCCTTAGCGCAACGAGAGAGATGCTATGCGCATACATGCGCGCTATGCGGAAGGATGGAGAGGAAGGAGGGAAGAGAGAAAGGCCGAATTGACCGAGACGTCGACGTCGAGTATTGTGCATTCTGTATACGATGCATGGTGCTGGAGACCCCAGTCGCATCTGCTATGTACACGCACGGACATACACACGTATACATACTTGTATAACGCACGATGCAGGCGCTGCGTTGTACATTATGCCTTAATTGCCAGCTGTATATCAAGCAATTGTCGTCGATTGACGTAGATACACGTTCGACCGAGCCGATGAAATTGATCTCGGCTACATCGCTTCTTGTGCGCTACTCGCCCCCGCGTATGTGTAAATGTGTGCACGTGCGTGCACGTAACGCAGTAACCCCAGTTCGCTCTCTCTCTCCCTCCCTCCCACCCTCCCTCATCCACATACGTACACGTACACACATATAGCTGTGTGCTATACCCTCTCAGCATTTGCAGTGCATTGGCCGCCGCCATCGCCGTTGCCGCTGCTGTTCTGTAAATTCCCGATACGGCTTCTACTAAATTATGCAACGAGCAGAGACTCAATGAGACCTCACGTGCATTGCAGCAGCGCACAATGGCACCCCGAGACTATGCGAGAATCTATTTTTATCCTTTGTCTAGCTGGTAGTGGTAGTAGTTTTCCCCGTTTATTGTCTCGCGCGCGCGCACGCTCGTATACTCGTTTTTCCTTATAGCCAATTTTTTCTCCTAATTCGTGCAACATATGCACGTTCGTAAAAAAATAAAGTAGCCTTACACGTATGAACAAGGACGCGCTTTCGCAAAAAAACAAAAAAATGATGATAGGTATAAAAAGCTGCGTCGATCGTCCGGAATGCACTTGGGGTGGGTGCTGCGCGCCACGCTCTCATATATACATATTAGCGCTCGTCGCACATCGAGCTGTGGCACTACTCGGCGCGTGCTCTGTGTCAGTTCTAATAATATCAGTCTCGCTTCGAGCCTCCACGCGAGCTGCGCACTGCACCCCAAGTGCATATATTTCACCGCGTAAACACATACCTATATAGCTGTATTATATATAATACATAGACACAACGTCCGGCTGCTGCTGGATTGACTCGTAACGTCGCTGCATATATAACTAGAAGATACAGACATATATATCTATATCGGTGCTCAACCCCGTGTGTATGTGCCTAGCAATCGAATCAACCTCTTTCGTGCCTTCGTGCGGTGGCTGCTGCAGCTATTTCTCCGCACACACATCCCACTCAACTATGTATAGGCCTATACACGTATATATAGCGGCACAAAGCTATACCGCTACTGCTGCTGCTATACGAGCGCCTTATTTGCATATTTTGGGGGGGACTCGCGCGCGCTTGCATAAATGTGATATCTTCTTCTCTTTAGACTTCGATCAATTTTTTTCTCTCTCTCTTTTCAAATCGTAGTACGCGCAGCGGAACGAAATGTGACCGAAAAGGATCAATTGATGAGGCATCGATTCCTGGCTTACTACGGTATATGTAAGAGCGCCGTACGATATTTCACGACGACGACGAAAGAAAAAAAAAGTCAATTAAAACTCTTTTTCCCAGGCTAACTGCCGATACTTATCCCTGATTCGTCTTAATCTTTTTTATTTCTTCAAGATTCTCTGCACCGAAGCTATATGTATGGTAGCTTTTCACGACTGAATAATGCTGCTGCCTTCTCTCTCGTCGCGCAGTCGAGCTTTATCTCTGCAGTCTCTTAATCAAGCTATATGAGCAAATTAAAGTGCCCGATAATCGAGAATCCTCCCAAGTAGTCATTCGGCGACGTTCGATATTCCTAGACTGAGAGAAGCAGCATCTTAACTTCTCTTCTTTTTCGGTCCTCTTACTTTGCTTATTTTGTGCTCGCGACGTGTATGCTTCGATATTGAACGTTGCCATTCGAATAAATAACATTAGTTTTTTTTCATTGTACAATAACAGTTTTTTGTTATAAAAACGTAGCTCACTTAGTCGACATGAAGCAAAAATATCTCGAACTCTTATCGTCCAAGGTATATACTTATTTTTTACTTTAACTTGCACATATTTTTCTTCGCTGAGCAGAGCAAAAAAAGAGCAACTCGTCTGCTCGCATCAAAGGGTGTGAAGCAAATGACCGCAATAAAGTTAGCTTTATTTCGTAAGAATACGACACCGTATATATATCTCTACGTACGAGTATACGTGTGTATATGTGCGCGCGACGTATCGACGTAACGATGTGTGCGGATGATTTCCTCTTGTCGGTATCATAATATAGATATATTTTTTTTTTATCGTACGTCCCGGTGATACACATCAGCCGCAGCGACTGTGGAGAAGCGAATTTATATCTTGACGCAATCAATCGATCATGCGTTATTGTGTTATATCCCGTAGTTCACACCTTCTGCGACTGCACTGCTTCGAGCTGACGCGCCGACGAATGACGATTCAACCGTGTGTGTACGTGTATACAATTGCCGTTGTAACTTTAATCGACTCGTATTTACTGTAACGAAAAATTTTAATTTTTGTTAAAAGCTGAGCCGAGCGACCCTTAAAAACGAACATTCGAGTCGAAAGTTATTTTATATAATGCAATACTTGAAGCAAATAAAAGTAGCAGCAGCAGCAACACGAGCTTTTAATTCCTTAATTGTGTGTGCACCTGTGCGTGTGTGAATATATTTCGCGTTTATTTCCTTTTGCGTAAAAGTGTATGAGCTCTCTCGCGTTAACGAATCATAATTTTCCGGGCTTTTCCGTAGTTAGCTTGCCGTACCATCAGCAGCAGCAGCGCACTGGCAAAAATAAGCCAAAAAATGTATTTTATAATTCACTATCCTGGCAATCATAAATATTTCAATTACAGAAAATTACAATATCACGATATCACGTAGCACAGGCTCCGCGTCATATAATGAAAGACATGCGCTTATTACTCAACGCGAATAACGCACTTGTGTGTGTGTGTGTGTGTGTACGCGCACGCGGGGAGGGAATAATTTGCATATTCTAATATAAATTCCAACGCGCTCGACCTCGCCCATCCGAATACGACAATAAGAACAAGAACAACAACGATACTAACAACAACAACAACTATACCAACAATAACAGCTCGCTTTCTCGAGAGTAATGGTCTAATGCTTTTGTTAATTTGCAGGCCAGATCGACCTCTGGACGCAGAGTCCTTCGGGCTGTCCTTGCAGCTACAACAAGAGCGACACTACGTGCGCCTGCTGCGTGCCGTCGGGCGGCTGCAGCTGCGGCGCCGCCGTGCCCAACAGATGCACCCAGTGCGGACTCGAGCGATACTGCGCCAACAGTGAGTATATATATTATCCACTATCTACTATAGCTAGTACATAATTTATATACACGGGGTCTCGGAGACTCGCAGAATCGTTATATAATGACGCGATGTCATTTCGACGCGCGCGTGATATTTTCCGCACCTGATTAGGGCTGCTTGCGAGCTTTCATCGACGATCTGTCTGTCTGTCTCTCTCTCTCTCTCTCTCTCTCTCTCTCTCGTCGAGCTCTTTGTTTCTGCACGTGTTTATAATATACAGCTTGTAATAAGGTGTTATTTCACAACGCGCGAGAATTATAAATTTACCGTTGTTAGCGCGCGCGGCTCCCGCTGCAGCAGAGGAATTCGTTGTAACTTCGTTTGTCTTAATTTCGCCGCTATATTATACACGTCAGGGGCTCTCGAAGTTTTGCCGCTTCCCCCCCGAGCCACCACCACCAGGGCGCGCGTACGTGAGTTCGTGTAGTTCTGTGGTTTCGCAATCAACAAATGTTTTCATTAAGCGCCATCATAATATTCGCAGCCATTGCTGTTGCTGCTTTCGATACCCCGCAAGAAACTTGATAATTTTTTTTCTCCTTTTCATTTTTCATTCAGAAAATTACGTTTCAAATTATAAAATCAAGGTAGAAAAATATCTCGTGATCTCATTTTTCTTTCATTCGAAGAAATTTCATTACTCTTTTCTTTTTCTTTTTTGGTAGGAAGCATTAAAAATGTTATGCTAATCATTGCTTTACGATGTTTCTCGACAGTGTGCAACGTGACTCTCGACAGCCGACAGTTGTTCGACAAATCGGACCGAGGCTTCGGCCAGATAAAGTCGCCGCAGCTGCAAGGACCCACGACGTGCACCTACAGATTCGTCCCGGACACCGGTCAACGCGTCGAGCTGCAGGTCTGGAGGATGATATCTATCGGCCGACACAATGGCACTGCGTGAGTACAATATTCTCGATCTTTTTTATACATTTATAGAATTCGAATAATCGGAGCCACGCGTTAAAATGCGTACCTATACATAAAGATCAAAAAAAGTTTCCCGTTGAGTTGAGATGCGCACGTTGTCGAGTTATTGTTGTACACACTATACGTTCAGTGCCCGATGATCAATTTACGTCGTCACCGTTATAGTGTTGCGCGAGACGCGAAACTTGTGCACTACATTTGCTCGATACACAACTTACGTCTAATTCTTATCTTGGGCATAGTAAAAGTTTTTTCCTTGACCGGAGCGGATCACGCGAAGAAGAGAGTTGTGTGCCGCCCCCCGCGCGAGAGCGTACTTATACACATCTGCCAAGGCAAAAAACGACGAAACATCGTTCCCTTACGTATTGTACTTATATATAAGTACACACGTAGAAGTTTGACGTGTCGTAAAACTTTTTTGCAATTTTTCAAAGCAAAGGCATGTGTGTAAAAAAAAAAGCAAAATAAAAAAAAAATAGGAGCTCCAGCGTCGTGTATGATCGATACAAGGAAGATTTTTTCTATTTACTTGTAGAGCTGTATTTTTTTCACTTAGCCCTTTCATCGTCGTACCAGCTCTCTGACTTTTCTTGTGCTTCCATCTTTTTGATTTTCCTTTTTTAATCCTAAGCTATTTCCGTCTTCTTCTTTTTTTTTCTTCATTTTTTGCGCGCGCGCTCTGCTCACTGGGCGAATCCAAACGGGTTTTTTGTTTAATCTTCGTACTGCTGCTGCAGCGGCAGCTTCTTTCTGCCGCGCCGCGAGCAGCAGCATACACGTACGTACACAGAATAGAAGCGGCTAGCTATACGATTTTGAAAAGAGAGAAAGCAAGCCAGAGAAATACCTGAAAGTTTGCAAGTACACGGAATTCGTACAGAAGCAGTAGTAGTAGCAACGGCGGCGGCGGCAGCAGAGCAGCTCTCCCTCACATATTGCTGAAAGTTTTCCAATTTCAAGGAGATCTATAAAGTCATGTTAACAAATACGTGTTTCTGGTATTGTAATTTTCTAGTTCGTTCAGAATAAATGTACTTTCCCTCTTTGCTCTTTCTCGTGCAGCTCCTATCCCGTGAACTGCACGCAACTTCGTGCTCAAAATATCGCGACGAATCAAATTAAGTACCAGCCATGAGCCAGCTAGCCCCTCGCGCGCGTCGCAAAACTAACTCCACCTCGTCATCGAAGCGCAGTGTCTTGGAAAAAAGCTGATTTACGAAAGCAAAGCCCGGCAGCAGCACCAGAAGCCCCTCCCCGATGTAGAAGTAGGCAAAATTCGAAAAGACACGAGAAGTATATATATATATACACAAATAGAGATGAGCTCTCGTACACGTATATACTCGAGAGCGCTTGGTCGCTTAAGTAATTTAAGTTTATGCGAGTTTAATAAGCCGAGCTAGCTGCGATGCGTGCGTGCGCGCGCACTTGGTTTATAAAAGCTCTGCCTTTCTCTGGGACTATATACTTAATAATATAACATATATTGCTCATATGTATACGTTATGAGTAGAAATTGTTAGCACGCGTCCACTTCAGCATTATAATAATATTGTACACCTGAAATTAATTTATATATTATATTCCCGGTGAAGTCTCAAAGCTCGCCGCTGCAGCGCGAAGCTAGCTATTTTTCAAAAAAGATTTCTTAAAGAAAACTCGGTCGGTACGTTATATATATGGACGGATATAATATAAATACGTATGCACGTCATGCAGCTTCCTATTAGCTCTATTTAATTTGAACTTCAACAGGCTGTACGTGGCGCGCGCGAAGCAAACGAATGCAGCGCAGCTTATTTACGTTATTTCTTCGCCAGATGCCAGAGATGTTAATGAGAATAATATAACTGCCGCGTTGTGTGGGATAGCGTTGGGGCGTACGTTATATGCTCGCGAGTCTCTACATATTAAAGCGCCTATGCCGCCGCCATGCTCGTGTGTATGTGAGTGCAATCAAAGGTACAGTGGTACAAGTGTAAGCAAGAGGCATTTGTGACGAGCTCTCGCTCTCCCGCTCTTGCTCGGCAACGACTCCGATATTATACACGAGAGTTTCGGGTAATCTTGCGAAACCAGAATTTCCGTCTTGATAACAAGCTATCAACAAATTCTGACTCCGTTTTCGTGTATATATACATACGTATATATACTACTGGCGTTCATTACGAGCTTTAATTGAGAGCTTAGAATTGCCAATAACCATTGTAGTAGCCGCGCGCGCGCGACCGTTTGTGCATTCACATATAGTGGCGGCTGCTACTGCCACTATCGCACTCGGGGCCTTGTTATTTTAATTGGCTTATAGTGCGCGGCACAGCGGTTCGTTCTTTATTATTTTTTATTTTTATTTTACGCGCGTACACACACACAAACTTTGAGTGCCACTTGGGGGCGGGAGAGAAGCTGCGCCTCTGTGGGTATACCCGATTTAACGGTACCCAGTAGTCACGGTGTACGTCGAAGCGTTTAAAGACCCTCCCTCCTAGAAGAGCTAAGAAGTAGCTTGAAACTTGCACTTGTGCACTGATAATTGGTCCAAGTACTCCATTGCGATCGATCGAGTTCTCGAATGCGACGATTTTCATTTTTCCGATACGCTCGCGCGGGGGAGAGAGAGTAAAATTATACACGTTTGAACATTCGATTTCTTATACCGTGCTGCAAAGCTAATTAATTAAGCGACGAGTCGCTCGAGTTCTTGAGGTTCATCACGTTTTTGTATCGAATCGCTGCTGCAGTGCTTGGATATGCTCGATACTTCATCTGTAACGGATCGATACTGCCAAGTCCCGGTGACTAAAAAGCTCAACCCCGAGAGAAAGAGAAAGAAAGAGAGATTTTCAACGAGCTCCTAATTGAATTCGTCACCCCCGGCGAAATCGAAATTATCCGAAATGAGTTTTTGTCCCCCGGAATTATAAAGGCGCTGACCTCAGCTCTAATGACGTTGCTGCTGCTGCTGCTGCTGCTCTCGGGGGCGAAATAAAAACACACCACCCAGCAGCGAATCGTATACACGCGACATGTATACGCAGTGTAGTAGTAGTAGTAGCAGCATCAGGAGCAGTGCACAAAATAAATACACACACCCATACGTGTATACGTACGTTATACCGTACGGTTTGTATACGTGTACAGTTCACACAGGAAGGGGCAGCTGTGTGAGCTGGCATCGTTGATACAGGTCGCTTTGAGTAGTGCAGCTTTTCTCTGCTCTCTCTCTCTCTCTCCCGGTCAAATCTCGAATGCCGAGCACGAGTTTTGCCGAGTGGAATAACAGGGCACCTAAGGCGCGCGCGCGCGCGCGCGCAGCAATTAGGTCGACCTCGCGCGCGCAAAAGCTCCCCTTTTCTTTTTCTTTATATAATTCCGCGCGCCCCGCCAGATTGTACCGTGTATACACGTAACTATATACATATATACGGTATAAACACGGAACGTATGTTAGTATTTCGTGCAGTTTGCGTTTGCGCGTCTTTGTACACACACAAGCGTGGTGCGCCGCGCCGCAGCGAATAAAATAATCGGATCTCCACCAATAAATGCTACGTAATTGCTCACGAGTCCATAAATAGCTGACCTATTGGTTCTCTCTCGCGCAATATTCTATCGAATTTCAGCGTGTACATTATATATAGTGGGTATATTCGATTAAGAGATGTAACACACACACACACACACACACACACACACACACACACGAAGCAGGAGGGAAAGAGCGAGAGGAGAGAAGGACACACTGCGAGAGCTGACTCGGCAGATTCTGGGGAACAAATGCGGCTTAATGAACGTTTCGCGCACTGTTATAACGAGGTCGCCGTAGCAGCCGTCGCCGCCACCGCTGCTGCTGCTGCAGCCGTAGTCGTCGTCGTCGATCGACATCGCGTCGTTGGCTATTATATATATCTCTGTCTCTGTCTCTCTCTAGGGCCGGGGAGTAGCTCATTGAAAACCGAGTCAAACAGTCGATGTTACTATACGTCTCGTTCCCTATCCATTGCCCTATATCTAGTTTGTACACTTTACACAGTATGTTCGCGCAAGGAAGAACGAATTTTCAGCTCTCTCTCTCTCTCTCTCGACGAAGCTTGTACTTGCGGCCGCTTACGGACGAAATCGCATTTGAATCATTTTAACAAGGATGATTCTCCGCGTCGTTTTGGGGTCGAAAAAGCAACGATTTTTGGCAACCCCCCTTACGTCTAGTGGCTCTTTGTTTTCATGATATAATGAATGACCGAAGGTGTTGAAGGGGGGTAAAGATAACAATATTTTGTTTTGCGTTGAAAATTGTCGAGTGCTTTCACGGCAACACAGTATTTCCACGGTCAAAAGCAAATAGTTTACAAAGCCGATTTTATTTGCGCAATCCTGTGAGCTTTTTCGACGATTACTATGCTATTGAAAACACCCGATATACTCGACTGATTTATTTTTTTATCGCGATATACCCTTTTTGTTTCGGCGTTGTTTTTTTATTTTCGTTTAGATTAATTTACTACCGTTAGTTAGTTGTACAAAAATCTCAACAATTTTAAAAACGTTGAATACTTTAATTAAATGTGTGCTCGGTGCAGACTTTTTCGTGGACCATTCATGCGAGAAATGTTGTTTTTACTTCCTCGTAGAAGCTATGTGATAGGATTGAAAATGAGATTTGGAACCAGACGTCGTAGGAAAATTGGGGTTACCTATTTGAAAACTACATCGAATTACTAACAAATATCTGTGTGTATGTTCGCTTTTCGGCTAAGATAGTAGTGTAAGTTCAGTAGTGTCTATTCAAGGGAATCATACACGAAATTCTAGAAATATTTACGTTTTTTTGGAGTTTCGTATGCAAAATTGAAATGGGCGCATACGAATTTTCCCTTTAATACCTAAAACCTTTCATTAATATAATTTTTTTCATGAGGAAGCTCTTTGCCAATGATTAGGCAGCGGTTTTTTATTATTTCATTTAAAATATCAAACTTATTAGTATAGTAAGCAAACGGATTCATTTAAAGCTCGAATCGTTGGTGCAAGTAGCAACAGTAGTAGTAGTGTCCATTGGCTAAAAAACGCGTGAAATCGATGTATCAAAAAAGACGCGCACAAAACATATCCCCATAGTCTCGTAGTAAAGCACAGCAGCAGTAGCATAGCAAGTAAGTAAGTGCATCGAATGATAAAAGTTGCCGAGGCGGCGAAAAAGCAGCGAGAAGCAGCGGCAGCAGCGCATACGCAGTCAGCACGGGAGCACATATAGTAGTAGCGCAGTGGCGCACGATTGTATTCTTGCGGGTGAGCAAATTTGATTTCACGCTCACCGAATCCTTTGGATCTCTCTCACGGCTCTAGCCTTGTGCCAGTGGTGGAAAACGTAAAAGAAGCGAAATAACATGCATAAATCAGTGCTATGAGCATACACGCGCGCACACACACCCACCTATACGTATGTATGCTCGCCCAAAGAGAGAGAGAGAGAGAGAGAAGTACATACATAAATTGTACGGGCAAGTTTTAATCGCTTCCACCGAGCTGCATCTCGATGATGCCGCGTACGAAGAAGATCCTTTTTTTTCTCTCTCTCGCTCAGCTCGCTCTCGTTCAGCCTTTACTCGCAGATCTGTGAAGCTTTAACCCCGTAGCGGTGTATCTAAGCGAGAAAATATTTACCCTATAGCTTTGGATGGAGATAAAAAAATAGATGTCAGCATAAAACACCTCGTGAGATTCGCATGCACTGCAATATCATTGGTGCGTGCACGTATAATATTGCGTTACCAAGCAGTGATCTCAAAAGAGAGAGGGAGATAGCTGCACGTAATAAACGATCATCGTCTACGCGCGCAATTAGATAGAAAGCTCAATAAGAAGTCCTATATACACAAACTTCGTGCAGGATGGTAAGGCGAGTAGTCGGTATAGCATGCAAAACTATCTAAGTTATTATACGCACTTAGCTCGAGTCCGCGCGAAGTAGGAAGGGCAGAGGCAAACAAGCGACAAACCTTCGGCCTGTCTGGCTGAATTGCAGTGCACTGCGCTTCCCTGCGCGCAAGAGCAAAAAATCGTTTAACGACGTGTCTCGTTGCGTCTGCAGCGCGTTGATTGCGTAAAACATGGTGATTATCTAGTTGTCGCTTTACTATTTTGTTTATCTGTTTACGCATTTACGCATCTTATTTATTTATAAATGTTTTTTACCCCTATATCGAATCGATTTAACAAGGACGTTTTTTTTCGGGAGAGACGCCGGTCGAAATCTCTTGAGCATACGAGAAAAGTCCAAATTAAAAGAAGCTCTCTCGTTTTTTATCCAGTTTATTCGAGCGTGAACTCGATATGTGTGTGTACCATGGCGCACACATAGCCGCAAGAAAACGAACGAAAAGATCCGTAGCCGAGCGTATAAGCCTCCGCCGCCCCGTATAACGTAGCCTGCGACCCATGAGGATTGCGCGCACAGACCCTATACGTACACATGCAATGCTAGCTGCCTCTCTGACTGCTGCGCGCGCCCGAGCGATATCGATGCGGTTGATTCGTTATTTGTCTGCGATGGAGTGACGCCTGCGTACACATACGGACGCACTTGTACACATACTCGCACGTACACGCAGGCAGATACGCGTACTTGCGAGGCTGCTTTCCGCGCTGGCATTATAGATTATCGATCGCAGATGTCGAGCTATTTTCCATCATTCTCGGAGCTCGTGTGTGTGCATGCGTGTATATATGTATTTGCCTTGCGGTTCGCAATCGCGACGCTTGAACTCGTTCTGCAGTAGTTTAACGTCGACATTTTCATATATATGCGTGTGTATATTTGTAGTCTTTTGACAGGGAGGGTATAGCAAGGTGGGCTTGACGCTCGTCTTCGTGCGCATTTCGACGATTTACGGAAAGTGTATGTGTGGGTGTGTGTATACTTTTGTCGAAAATTGCAATTCCGTCATGTTTTTCGGATACGCAATCGTCTCTCTCTCTTTTTTTTCGTGCATGCATATCCACGCAGCAGCACGTCGTATAAAGACGAAATTTCGCATTTTCGCTGCAGGGCGTTTAAATTTTTCCCTTTTTCTCATCGCAAACGCGCGCGCGCGCATCGAGGGCTCGAGCCAAGTTTTTTTTCTCAAGAGCCAAGAGAAAGAGAGAGAGAGAGAGAGAGAGAGAGAGAGAGAGAGAGAGAGAGAGAGAGAGGTTAAAACAGCAGAAGCATCGCATAGAAAGGGAAAGAGAGAGACATCAACGACATCGTCGTCGCACGAGTTTACATTTAAATTTACAATTTCACCGGTGCTAGCTGGCAGTAAATTGATTTGCAGCACGCTCGCTTTTCGTAGCTCTCGCTCGGCGCGCGCGTCCCGACGTACCATAACGAATACGGCTAGAGAGAGAGAGAGAGGAGGACTCTACGAGCTTGGCGCAGCAAGGCAAATGCAAAGTAGTACTGGTGCGCGCGAGTATGGATATGTAGGTACATGTGGGTGTGGGTGTCGTGAGCATACGCGTGTGCGGGCATGTATGGCATCGTCGTGTCGTGTTGTTGTACTCCAGCATCTCGCGCATACGCATGCACAAACACTCATATTCAGGTTCTCTCTCTCTCTCTCTCTCTCTGATGGGTAAGTGATTTCCGGTTGAGTGACTGACTCGTTGCAGAAATTCGCAGGCGAGGACGTAGATTTGCTTTTGCCCAATAGCTTATGCGCGCTGCTCGCGAATTATATACACACGCCAAAGCGGCGCACTGCACTGCTCTTATGCTTCACCTATGTGTGTGTACACATTCAGGAGGACTTGTTTTATCGTAGCTATAGCGCGCGCGAGGAACGAAATTTGTGGCAAACTCGTGCGTCTATGTTATTCTTTTCTCTGTACGCTCATATGCACATCGCACACGTTTTTCCGCGATAAGAAATCCTTCGTCTGTGAGTTTTGCAGCCATGTGCACTTCTGTCGTCTGCGCGTATACGTATACGTACGCACCGGCGGCTACTTGCCGATAATACGAAACTTGGCAGGAAAAGAAAATGGTTACATGTAAAGTATCTCGAGAGAAAGAGAAAGAAAAAGAGAATGAGAGCTCGAGCTTGCACACAGCCATGTATATAGCGCATACTACTGCACTACGCTACTGCAAGCTCTCTCTCTCTCTCTCTCTCTCTCTCTTGACTCGGGACAGCTAAGAGCACCACGCGGCATTTCGTTTTTAATTTCGCTCTATAGACGTGATAAAAGAATCTCACGTTCTGGCAGTTAGATAGGTGCGAGAGAAAGCACGGCGATGGGGCAT